>CP136054.1:247255945-248469874 GCA_032464435.1 Aegilops umbellulata | reverse complement strand
CAACAGCCACATGTCAGCCACGAAGAGAAGGGAAGCTCCCGCGCGCGCCAAACGGCAAGAACTAGCCGTGCGCTCACCCTGGAGGCTGCACTGTGGGCTGCCCTAGGGACCCGCTGCCAAGTCCGGCAAGGTCGCCTCCGGCACCTCCCCAGTTGCCGGGGGAGATTCACCCTCAAGGACGACCAGCGGGACCTTGGCCCTCTTCGCCCTCCTCTGGGCCAGGCTCCTGAAAGGGAACGCTTTCGGGGAGGGTGAGTGGGCTGCGAAACAAGACGAAGCAACAGAAATCAAGAAGATACAAGCTCTACCAGGAACTTACTCTTTATCCTCCTCTTCGTCGTCGGAGCTAAGCGCGGAATAGTTAAAAACCGGCTTGCTCCAGGCGCGAGGAGACAGGGGAGTGGGTTCCCGGGACCGCTTGGCAGGGGCGGTGGACGACCCCGCCCCCGTTGCCGCCGCGGTACGGGGAGCGGCAGGAGCAGAAGCCGTGGCCCGTGAGGACCCCGCTCCCGCTGCTTCAGAGGCGCGCGTCACGCGGGGCTGCAGTTGCTGGTCGACCTGCCGCACCACCTCTCCGGCCCTGCGGAGACGCCTCCTCGGCTGGGCAGGGGGCTCCGCCTGCGACGAGCTGCCCGGGAGCTGCGAGGAGGGCGCGTCAGCCTCCGGCAAGCCACTCGCGTCCTGGGCGGGCTCCCCCGCGCCACCGTGCCCGGCTGGTTCCTCCGCGCCGGCGAGCTCCATTTGGTCGGTGAGGCTCTCCGCCTCCGCCGCGTCTGCTTCGGCTAGGGTGAAGCCAGACTCGCCCGCGGCCGCGGCGGCCGCCGCCTCCTCCATCCTGGAGGTGATGTAGGCCAGCTCCTCGGGGGTGGTGTCCCGCGTGAGGCCCCTCTTCTCGTCGGGGTCGATCGGCACCTCCTCCAAGTTGTCGAAGAAGGCCTGCACGACGTCGTCCGCCGGCTCCTGCCAGGTCGCGTCGATCCCGTGCGAGTCGCACAGCGGCATCATCACGAGGATGCGGCTGAGCGCCGAGTTGTTGCACAGGGGGACGACGCCCGGCGGCAACCTAAACCATTCTGGGTGCTCGGACTCGTGCCTGAACAGCTCCTCCAGCACTGCGACGAGCTCCAGAACGGTGAAGTTGTAGTTAAGGCCCGGGCGCAGCCTCATGATGTCCGCCGCGTTTTGGAATTCCAAGCCGGCCTCCCCCTC
The DNA here is from genome assembly GCA_032464435.1 of Aegilops umbellulata. Lineage (NCBI taxonomy): Eukaryota > Viridiplantae > Streptophyta > Magnoliopsida > Poales > Poaceae > Aegilops > Aegilops umbellulata. The sequence continues at coordinate 248,468,665 of CP136054.1, read as the reverse complement.
TCCTGTAGGGGGGCGATACGCCGACGAAGGAAATCCGCGCCGACGGCGCCGACGGTGAGCCCGGCAAACCTGAGGCGCAGGATTCGGGTGGCGGCAATCTTCAGCTTGGCGTCGTCCGGGGCCAGGTCGCTCCAGTCGCGGCCGCGCACCACTGGAGTTCGGCGCACGGCGGTGAACGGCGGTGGATTCTCCTCGACAATCAGGCACCACTCGGCCCTCCACTCCTCCCATCTGCCACGGAGTTCCCCCTCCAAGTAGACCTCTTTCTTGCCGGTCCTGGAGACCCAGGCGACTCCGCCGGACAGCGGCTCTCCTTTCTCCACCCGAGGAGTAAAGAAGTGGCGGAAGAGGGCTACGTTGGGGCGGACTCCGACAAAGTTCTCGCAAAGGTGTGCGAAAACCGCCATTGTCAGAACGGCGTTGGGGGTGAAGTCAAGGAGGTGGAGGTTGTAGGTGTGCATGATGTCGCAGAAGAACTCGGAAAAAGGCGGGCAGAGCCCGCAATAGAAGAACACGGCGAAGAAAGGGTACCCGGTCGGGTACAGCTTCTGGGCGATGGCGGGAAGAACTCGCGTGCGCGGATGCGCTCGCGTCGCCGTCGACCAGAAGAGGCGGTATTCGTTCTTCAGCCTCAGCGCATCGAGCTGAGGGGGGAACGTCGCCGTCTCCTTCCGAAGCGCTTCCAGCCGCAGCGCCTCGGCCGACTTCACGGCCTTCCCCTTCGCCTTGTCGCTCTTCGGGGCCATGGCAGAAACGGGAAGGGGGAGTTGTCGGCGTGGGCGGCGCCGGGGGCTGCGAAGGCGAATCGCTGCTTTCTCTAGTGAGGAGGAAGTGGCGGAGATTTTCGAGGAACAACAACCGGCGGAATGGCGAGCTGCCCCTGTTCCCCTCCGCTTATAAAGGGGGGAAGGAGTGGGGGCGGACGTTCCGCCTTTCCAAATGAAGAGGTCGTGCCCGACGTGGCGCGTGCCTGCGGGCCTCAAGCCCCGCGCACGCCACCCACGTCACGCACGTCTCGCACGCCTCGCCCCCCCCCCCACGGCGCCGCGATAAGCGCGCACCACTTGGGGAGGGCGCGACGAGCACGGAGTTAAGGAGCAGCGCAACCCAGGCCACGCGTGCCCGTGCACTGTTAGGGCCTGGCCCAACAACGCTCGGCACCGTGTATGGCCCAGACCTGGGGGCTCCTGTCGATGTACTAAAGTAGGGGTACCTTAGTACCCCGAACTTGTGCACGGGCAGTAGTAGCGACCCGCGGCAAGGCCTGCCAGGGGAGCGACAAGAGTCTCCACGGCCCTTTCTGGGCCGGACGAAGGCCAAGTGATCGAGCCTAGAAGACCAGGCCCCGGCAAGAGGAGCTTGCCGGGGCGAGAAGGCGAGGTCCGGCAAGAGGAGCTTGCCGGGCCAAGGCGACAAGGCCCCGGCAAGAGGAGCTTGCCGGGACGACTAAGCCGAAGCACCAAGGCCCCGGCAAGAGGAGCTTGCCGGGACGACTAAGCCGAAGCACCAAGGCCCCGACAAGAGGAGCTTGCCGGGACGACTAAGCCGAAGCACCAAGGCCCCGGCGGGGGGAGCTCGCCGGGACGGCCGAGCCAAGGCACACCAAGAGAAGCCCGCCGCGGCGCTCCGCGCGCCTCGGCAAGGCCTGACGAGCGGCAAGCTCTCAGGTGCGGCAAGACAACCACCGCGGCAAGCCACTTGCCGCGGCAAACCACCACCTCAGGCATGCGCTCCAGCTCGCCCGCCCACGCGTCACTCTGGAGCTTCCCCGGAGACACGTGTCGGGGCACCGCGCAACCTGGGGCGCGCGCATGGCATGCGACGTTGGCAGAGTCGCCCCCGTGGCAAGCGGAGGCGCCCCTAACGGTCCGCCTCGGCACTGTTCAGGCGATCCAGACGGGCATTTAATGCCTTTGTCCCCCGCCGTCAGAGTTAGGTGCGATAGCACTGTGCGGCCACTATTCGCACAGTTCCTTGCCATTTTTACCCTCATCTGCGTCGCTACCTGTGGGAAACCCCTTAGCATATAAAAGGAGGCCCATGCGCACGTAGAGAGGGGGAAAACCCTAGAGGAAGAGAAGGATCGAACGCTAGGAGACCGGAAGAAGGGCACCCAGTAGACCCTCGCCTACGTCCAGCTCCAACTTACTGTAGCTTCTTGCGCTCCAGAGCAAGAACTCGAATCAACCAGACAAGCAGCAGTAGGGTTTTACGCATCCATGCGGCCCGAAGCTGGGTAAAATCGTTGTGTGTGTGTGTCGCCTCTATCTGCTCTTTGTGCAACCTCCGCCCCCCGCCGAACCGACAAGGGGCTCCGTCCCCATAGGTGCTCGTGGAGGCCGATATCCCCCGACAGATCATTATTCCAACTTCCTAGTATTCTTAAATCCATCCAATTGTACTGTCTTCCTTCCTTCTATTGGCACCAAACTAGGACATGATTACTCAGACTCATCATGTAATTTCCATTGATCCATATTTCCAACATCATACCTCCTTTATATCCAATAGTAATTCATCTATTCATCCTCGTGGGATATCCCACATATCGAGATAAAAACATATACTATGAAGTCCATACTCCACTTCATGGAACATCATTATCCTTTTCAGGGTCAAGCGTCCTTAGAGGGGAATATTGGCCATCTCTGCATGGCACTTCTTCAACTGGGAAACGTGAAACACATCATGAATTCCTGATAGTCCTTCAGGTGACTCCAACTTGTTGGCCACTTCTCCCATACGCTCCAATACTCGGTATGGTCCTACAAATCTCGGGGCTGACTTTCCCTTAACTCCAAATCGTTTAATTCCTCGCAGGGGGGACACACAAAGACATGCTCTATCTCCAATTTCATAGACTACCTCCTTGCATTTTTGATTCTGCATATCTCTTCTGCCTGGACTGAGCTACCTTCAGTCTATCTCGAATCAAATTAACATTCTCTTCTGACTCCCTGATCACATTTGGTCCAAACAACTGACGGTCTTCAACTTCATCCCACATCAACGGTGTCTGGCTCCTTCTCCCATACAAAGCTTCAAAAGGGGCCATCTTCAAACTGGCTTGGTAACTGTTGTTGCATGGAACTCCGTGTAAGGTAGATTACCATCCCTACTAGATCCATAATCTAGCGCACACGCTCTCAACATGTCCTCCAGAATCTGATTGACTCTCTCGGTCTATCCATCTGTCTGCGGATGAAAGGCTGTACTAAACTCTAACCTATTACCCAAAGTCTGGTGCAGCTGATTCCAAAACTTTGAGGTAAACTGTGTTCCTCTATTTGATACGATGGTCCTCGGAACTCCATGCAGACATACGATCCTGGTCAAATATATCTTGGCCTACTTCGCACTTGTATGGATGGTAATCACTGGGATAAAGTGAGCCACTTTGGTTAAGCGAATCAACTACTACCCAGATAGAATCATATCTCGATCGGGTTCTGGGAAATCTGGTAATGAAATCCATGCCAAGCTTATCCCACTTCCATTCGGGTATCGGCATGGGCTGTAGTAATCCTGCTGGTTTCTGATGCTCTACCTTCACTCTCTGGCATACATCACCTATACTCCGCAATATCCTTCTTCATACCAATCCACCAGAAATGCTCCTTCAAATCCAAATACATCTTGGTATTTTCAAGGGCGAATCGAGTATGGTGAGTCATGAGCCTCCTGAAGTAATAAGTTCCTGATCTTTGCATTATTGGGCACATATACACGGTCCTCGAACCATAAGGTGTCGTGCTCATCCTTACGAAAACCTTTGGCCTTTCCTTTGCTCATCCTCTCTTTTACCTCAGCAATCTCTTTGTCATCCTTCTGAGCTTCACGAATATTTCTCAACAATGTAGACTGAACTTCCATTGCTGCAACAAAACCTTTGGGAACAATCTCCAACTGAAGTTCCCTGAGATCCTCGGCTAACTCCTTTGGTAATCCTTCGCTTATGAGGGTAGTCGTCCTTGTTTTCTTTATGGTTGTGTCCTATTTCTCCACAAAGCTTGTATGCACAAGGTTTCTTCATATCCTTTCCATAAGTCCTGAACTTCTGGGACACAAGACGAGATCTTTGCAGAGTCAACTTAAATTCTTCCCAAGTGGTTACTCTTTGCCATCCATTGATGGTTTGGTAAATCCTCCACCAAGTAGCAGCAACTCTTTCAAAGCACTCAAGACCATGCTGGGTCATATCCTTTTCGACTATAGGGTTATTCTCCATATGATCCTCCATGTTCTGAATCCATCGGTCTGTCCCAACTGACTCATCGGTCCAGAAAATATAAGCTCATCTCCATTCATCCTCTATTAGGTCCATGGGTTTGGGGTGGGATAGGAGAGGTCGAGAGGAATACACACAATACAAAGAAAAGTTTTGAAAAGACAGATTTTATTTGTGGCAGTCGGAAAAACATCAAACAGATGACAGCTCACAAACGTCGCATCTAACGTAGGTATGTAACAGGGGTTTGGTCTTATAAAGGTCAATGAATTCTCAAGGTCTCTAAACACTTCAAGTCTCGTTCATGTCTTCGACGGCTTTTTCTGGTCGTACTTGACCTTCTGAAATTCTTTTGCCAGATCATCTCTATTGTCGCAAAGTCTATCGTGACGTCCTTTAATAATTGCGTTCCAAACTTTTGGATTTCAACATCCTTGGCATGAACCATGGTCCTACTGTCCTTCAGTTCCTGAATAATCTCTGGTATCTCGAGGTTTTACTCCTCTAGCTTGGTTACTTCAGCTTCTTGGTCCTAAGTTCTTCAAGAAATGCTTTCTCGTCAACTACGGCTTCCAGCATGTCCATCTTAACTTCTTGATGTAACACTCCAGATCCTGGTGATGCACCAGCTAAGACTAAAACTTCATCTTGCTGATAGGTGCTCCATCAGCCTTCTGCCATCCAATCCTTCCATGCATATGCATGCTTAACTCAGCACGGTGACAATAGCATAAGGGGGCGATAACCTCATGGATAGTCATGATTCTGCTCTTGTCATTTCCATGAGCTATCTCTCCATAGTTGATATCTCCTGCATTAGGGTTTTCCTTGAAAGAACTTTGAGTTTTTAACTCTCCATGCTCCAGTCTTTCTCCGATACACCTTGATCTCGGGTATTGACAGCTTCCATAGCCTGCCAAATTCTTCAAAGCCTTAAAATCTCCTAGTCTTCGGAGTCTTCAACCACTGTAGTTTCCATTATCATAATGTATGGTAAAATCCTCTTCATTCTGAATGGTCTTAGTTGTCCGATATCTTCTACTTCTTGGAGTGGTCTCATCAGTCAAATCTTCGTGTGGTCAAAAGGGGAAAAGGGATATGGTCTCACTAAAAGGAATATTTGAATAAGCTCAGAAGAGAAGAGAGGTAAAAGATCTTTTTTAAAATGAAGTTTGTAGAGAAAATCTTTCCTATAGGCTTGCCAGTTTCTACGGTCACGTCCTACAGTCAACATGTGCTCTGATACCATCTTGTAGCGACCCGACCCGAATGGATCAAGTCTCTGTGCTTAAGTGTCATCCCTGGATCGGTATGCTGACACACACAGTACTCGAAGGATTTATAACAGAGGTAAATCACATGTATAAAGTAACATAAATACTATTAACTCAATCCAAATAGTGGAAGTAACAAGGTTGTGGATTCCCATAAACACCAACGGCAAAGTTGAGTGTAGAAATCGTAACCCTGACGTATCACTTACTCGTCGTAAGAAGTCCTGCAACATGAGACGTTGCAGCCACAAAGGGTCAGTACATTGAATGTACTAGCAAATTCACACTGTAGAGCAATGATGAATAATGGCTATCACTACATGCATATTTGGCTGGTGGAAAAGCTCTATGGTTACAGTTTTGCGTAAAGCCAATTTTTCCCTACTGCAAAGGAGTAAATTTTATTTAACTATCATGGTGGTTGTTAAACATTGAGAATGGTTGACATCATTCTCAATCCCAATTAAGCATCATCATTAAAAACCCAACAAATTATTTGAGTAACGTGATGAGATCCACATGATAATCCAAGAACTAGATACTCAAGATTGTCCATAACCGGGGATACGACTAACCATGATTAGTTTGTACACTCTGCAGAGGTTTGTGCACTTTTCCCCACAAGACTCGATCTCCTCCGTTGGATTTCTCGCACTACATGGTGTTTGAGAAATGGATGACCGAGACATAGTCTTTCAGAAGCGTTAGCACCTTATGATGGGTGGACCGTACCACCTACATCCCCTACATCTGCTAGTCTACCACTATAAGAGTTCACATGACTTAATCAACTATGCTAGAGCCCATAATAGCTTGTGGCTGCACACGGAAGTTCTTAATATGAATAATCGCATGATCCCTTTGAGCCTGGGTGGCGGTCCATAAAAAACAGGCAATCCTGGAATACCCAGGTGCCTAGACAGGCAATCGCTGGAATACCCAGGTGCCTCAATCCACCTAGATGTGTGTTATTGTTGCCACCTTAAGTAAACCATTAATTAACAATCTCACATCTGTCATGAATACTCTCAAACCCAATCCACGTCTACGAGCATAGCCTGGCAATATAAGCATAACGTAATAGTAACTCCCAAGGTTTAAATGCAGGGCAACAGGTTCCTACCTCATCAACTACTTCCCAATACCCACATGTTATCAATCCTACTCATGCAATGTTTGAGGGTTGAAACTAATGCATAAAAACTGGGTATGAAAGGGATATGATCAAAGTGTGAACTTGCCTGCAATGTTGATGAAGATGATTCACACTCATAACTCTTGATAGTTCTACTCATCTCACTCCGGCCAATCTATCGTAAGCAAGCAATAGGAACCACACGTAAGCACTCACTCAAAAGATCCGTAAGATCGAAGAAGACGACTCGGAAAACATCAAAACCAAGCAAATAACTCTTGCAACATAAAACAATTTCTAACAGTACCAAAATTATGTGAATTTGGCCTTATCAGAAAGTTTAGGTCAAGAGCTTTAATTTGCAAAAGAATCAACTCAAACGGAGTTATAAAACTCAAGTTATGATCAAACGAAGTTCAAATTAAAATCTTATCTAATTCAAATTTTAAACTTTCAAAAATATGTTTGAGTTGGATTACTGGATAGAGGGGATCATAACGAAGAAGTGGGCGTTGGTTTCGTTGGATTTGGACAAAAGAGTAAAAAGTTGTAGCCGTTTGAAGATTAGGGACTCATCTGTAAATAAAATATTCACGGATAGGTCCCTGGCCGAAAATTAAAAAGAAAAAGAAAAACTCTACTGAGCGAACGTTCGCTGCCGAACGCTAACTAACAAAACTGTTCGCTAAGGAGATCTAAACGGAAAACGTCCGCTGCATAATAAAACAAAACGGTTCTTAAAAAAACCGATCTGGACCGGTCGACGACGGTTTTACCGGTTCGGCCGGTTCGGTCAACTCCGGCGGTGGGGCGGGCGTCTCCGGCGACTACGGCAACGGTGGCGAAGCGGCTCCGGCGGGCGAGCGGCGAGGTGCGGAGGCGAGCGCGCGGCGAGGCGGCGCGGGCTAGGCGCGGGGCGACGGTTGCAGCGCGGGAGGTGAGGAGGCGGCGGCAGCGAAAACGGGAGGAGTGGAGAGGCGGCGGGGTGGCGGGATTTATAGGGGGGAGGGGCGAGCGGCAACTTGCAGGAGGGGGCAGCGCAAGGCGGCGCGGGAGTCCGGGGCGGACACGGCGAGCGGCGGCGGCTCGGGCTCGGTCGGGAGTCCGCCCCGAGGTCGGGGGCGAGGGCGCTTGGCTGGTGGGCCGCGGCCTGGCAAACTGGGCCGGCCCGGTCCGGCGGAGGAAAGAAGTTTTGTTTTAAAAATAATTTTGCAGACAGCCGAAATAAAATAAATGCAAATAAAATAAAATATAGCATAGGCATATTGTATATCAAAATTTTCAGAAAAAGATTTTCTACAACATGGACATTTTATAATGCCAAACAAAATCCACACAAATTCAGATAATTCAAAGAGTGCTACTGCCCTATTAAAATCCAGTAACAAACATTTTAAAAATACCAAAATGATTTCAAATTAATTTTTCTCCAATTTTCTATTGTAGGGAATCATGTTACCCTATTTTCCGTATATTTTATTTTTGGAGAAAAATAATTTGAACAAAACCTAAATAACTCCAAATTGAAAATAATTTCCAAAAGGACTTTGAATTTGCTCCTTTTAAACTCCCAACTCATATTTCATATAATTTGAAGAAGTCATTTTATCTTCTCTCGTGAAAATCATTGAGTTGCATAAAGTTTTAGAATTGGAAATATTTTCAAATGAAATTCAAATATTTTCAACACCCCTTGTCATTTAAATAAATGGAAGAAGTCATGTCATCTTCTCTCCAGGGTTTTGTGGTGAAAAGAATTTGAATTCATGGAGATCAGAAAGCAAAGATGAAAGTTTGGGAAAGTCCTTTTATTCCCTCTCATTTAACTTTCAAAAAGTTTCGAATTTCACTCAATTACACTCAATCAATCAAACAACAAACAAGCAAACATGTCGATTATCCTTGGTAGACCCTTCTTGAATACTGCAGGGGCTGTTATTGATTGCAATAAAAGCAAGGTCACTTTTCATATTAATGGTAATGAGAATACGGTGCACTTTCCGAAGAAATAATTCCAAGTGAATGGTATTAATGTTATTGAAAAATCTTCGACAATCACTATTGGAAGTTTTCAAATACCTCTACCTACTGTCAAAAAGAATTATGAAATGCTTATTGTTGGGGACATTCATATCCCCATTGAGATAACTTAGTGATTTATGAGAGTTCTTCGGTTTCATGCTAATCGAAAGTGGTTGTTAATAAGACCTGATCAACCTTATTAATGAATCATTTTTGAGCGGTATGAAGTTGATGAATTTAGTAAGCACTACCTTCTAACCTTACTTTTTGTTTTATGTTTTTATTAGTTAAATAAAATAAAATGCCATGTTTAGTCTGTTTTCTGAATTTCCCGTGCAATAAAAAAATGACCCAAAAATAAAAGTTCTCAGGATGCCCTGAAAATTTTATACGCATTTCTGAATATTTCTGAATTTTTGGTGCAAATAATACCAGAGGGAGGTGCACCAGGTGGGCACAACCCACCTGGGCGCGCCGGCGCCCCAGGCGCGCCTTGGTGGGTTGTGGTCCCCACGTGGGCCCCCTCACTCATCTCTTTAGCCCACATCACCACTCATACCTAGAAAAATATTCCCCAATGCTCTCTCTCTCTCTCTCTCTCTCTCTCTCTCTCTCTCGTTCTTGAGCTTAAACCCGCGGATTTCGATCTCTTTGCTCGAAGCTCCGTTTTCGAAACTGTTTCGGGGGATTGTTGCTTGGTATGTGACTCCACCGTTTGTCTAGTTAGTTTTTGTTTTAGTGGTTTATATTTTGAATAATTAGCTACTCTTGGTCCAGCTGTAGATGAGCTTGCATATTAAATTCTTAGTGTTCTAAGTAGTTTGAATGCTTGCTATGGCCTCTATGTATCCCTATGAGTAGTTGCTATCAATTTTATAAAGTTATGTTGACAAATTTTTGTCACCCCAATTTTTTTTATTTTTCAGAAAATTGTACGCGGACGTGATGAACCTATTTGGAAGGAGTTCTTCGAGGAGACGATCCTCGAGGGCATCTTCTAGTGATAGTTCCGCTCGTCGGTCTTATGTTGAACCAAGTGAAAATTCCACACGAAGTGCCGCTACCAAAACATGCTTATGGCCTTGCGATGAGTATATGATGCGAGTGGGCATTAAGGAGGAATTTGAGCAATATGCCCACAATGCCGGTCTCGGTCCCCACATTTCAGATAAGTATGAACAACGTCACATTCTCACTGAAACGTTTGTCAAAGGATTTAAATTTTTCCCTCGTGAGTATAGGGTGTCTTTTAAGCTTTATGGTAATCCATTCACTATTCCACTAGAGAACTTTGCTTACCATTGCAAACTTCCATTTTGGGGTTCGTTTGATGAGCCACCAACGGCTGAGTATGAGTCTTTCTTGACTAGCCTTTGTTACGGTGAAAATAGGGGAGTGAGACAAGGAAGAATTAAGAGCATTCACTTTCCCGCAATTCAGTATTTTGCTTTATTTAACAGGAAATGCATAGTAGGCAAGCAAGATTATAGCATACTTTGTGCGTCAGACTTGAGCCTCATTCACACCGCTCTCACTAGTGAAAGGAATTATAACCTTGGAGCGATTGTTGCACGTAGACTTCAGCATAACGCTAACAGTGGCTGGTTCTATGGTGGAATTTACGCCACGCTTTTAGCACGAGGGCTGGGTGTTTCACCTTTACCCTTTGACCCCATCCTACCCACACAATATTTAGATTTTGACACCTTAAAAGAGCATAAGATTCTCAAAGGAAAGGTTGATAACTTCACTTATAATCTGTTGTTTAAAAAATCACATGTTGTGGACACATATGTGCCTGTGCCTGCTCTCTTTGATTATCACAGCAGAGGAAGGAATTTTGTTCTTGAGAGGAGGCTCGAGCTCACAACGCAGCAGTGAAGGCAGCACAACAGGCTGAGGCCTCCGCACCGAGAGCCTCCGTGAGCTACCACGCCAACTACTACCCTCCAGGCTACTGATCGACTACCAAGCTAGGCCAAAATCCTAAGCTTGGGGGAGTACGTGTTTCTCACCGACATTATATTCATGTTCACATATATTATTATATTTGTTGGTGTTCACACTTTTTCATTGTATCATCCATGCTTAGATTTATTTTCTTGCTTTCTTCTTGTGTGTTTGAAAAACTTTAGAAAAACCAAAAAAATTAGTTGTAGTAATTTACTTTCTATGCATGCTTAGCAGTAGAACTAAAAAGAAAATCCAAAAATATTTCCTTGTTCTTCTTTTACTTGTTGGGAGATTTCCCATGTAAATAGTTTTTCTCGTTTTTGCTTTCCCCTTTTATTTGCTTTCTCAAGAAAACCAAAAAATCCAAAAATATTTCAGTGTGTTTCTCTGAATTTCTTTCTTTTTATTCGAGTCTTACCAAGGAGAAGACCACGATGAAAATGTTGAGTGGCTCTCATATGAATAACTGTTAAACTAATAAGAGCACATTTTACCTTGTCTTCTCCTGTTGAATAAATTGCTTGCAGATTCCAGCTTAGTCCACGACACTCTTGCACTATTATTATTTTCACATCGTTCGGTCGTGCAAGTGAAAGGCAATAATGACGATATTCGATGAGCTGGCCGTGGCAAGGAGAAACGGGTATGAACTCGACTTGTTCTGTTTGTGTAAATATGTTTAAACTAGTATCCAGGTTTCAGCCCATTATGATTGAACATGTTTGCAATGACAATTAGAGATTATAGTTTCTTATGCCATGCATAAGTAGCTAGGAGTGGATAATGATTTATCTTGGATATCAACATAGCGTTAAAGTGATTGTGATGTAGTATGATGATATGGTATCCTCCTCTGAATGTTTGAGTGGCTTGACTTGGCACATGTTCATGCATGTAGTTGAATCAAAATCAACATAGCCTCTATGATATTTATGTTCATTGTGTTCATATCCTACTCATGCTAGTGTCCAATGTTACTTATGCAGAATGCCTGGTTATGATCGTTGTTGCTCTCTAGCTGGCCGCTTCTCAATCTAATTGCTAGCCTTCGCCTGTACTAAGTGGGAACTCTGCTTGTACATCAAAAACCTTGAACCCAAAGTTATTCTAGATGAGTCCACCATACCTACCTATATACGGTATTACCCTGCCGTCCAAAGTAAATTTGCATGTGCCACCTCTAAAAATTTCTAAAAATGATCCTCTTTGTGTGCTTGGGTCGTTCATGGAACGACAGGAGGTGGTCGATATCTTCCATGCTAAGCGGGTTATTCTCAGGTCGAGTGTTTATTCACTCGCCATCGCACGAGAAAATGGGCGGTAATAGGGATGCCCAGTCCCAAACTGCAAACATGAAAAAGAGTCATCTCTTGAATAATCAAACAAAAAATCCCAATGGAATCAAAACCTTTACTTTTATTGCTTGGGAACCGCCACTAGCGTGCTTAGCATGGAAGATGTTGATAACTGACGGTTGTGAAGTGAATAGGAAGGGTGCATGTCTTGAAATATCATTTCTCTTTGTTTTAAAAATTAAACTCTGGCACCTCTACAGATCACTGCTTCCCTCTGCGAAGGGACTTTCTATTTACTTTTATGTTGTGTCATCACCTTCTAGAACAAGCGCTAGAAACTGAGAGAGCACAACTGTCATGATTTATGCATTGTGTATAGCTAATGTTGGGTGCATCATGACGGGATCTTTTCTACCATGATTTACAATGTTTAGTCGCTGCTTGAACTTTGGAGGTGCTCTGCATTTATGTTTTGCGGTCTCAGAAAAGGCTAGCGAGATACCACTATTGTCATATTATATCATGGTTGTTTTGACAACGTGTTGCTGTTCGAGATATCTTATTATTGCTCGCTAGCTGACTATGTCATTGTTATGAGTTAATATAATCTTTAAATGTTATTGTTGACATCATTAGTTATAATGTTGGCTGGAAACTTGGGTCTTGTTTAAGCTTATGTATGCAAACAATTTGGTGGTTAAACTCTATTGCGGTGACGATACTGTAGGGGAGGTCATGCGGCAAAATAGCTTGATGCCAGTATGATAAAAAGCTTAACACTTCTTATTTGACTTTTCCACTATTTTGAAATAAGAAAAATATCCAAATATAAAATGCAAAGGTCGTCTTATTCAAAACCTCAATCATCACATCCCTAGAGCAAAAGAGTTCCTAAAAGTTTTTCTTTTTCACTTTCAGTTTATCAACTGAATTGCTTGAGGACAAGCAAAGGTTTAAGCTTGGGGGAGTTGATACGTCTCCCACGTATCTACTTTTTCTCATGCTTTTCCTATTGTTTTGGACTCTAATTTGCATGATTTGAATGAAACTAACCCCGGACTGACGCTGTTTTCAGCAGAACTACCATGGTGTTGTTTTTGTGCAGAAATAAAAGTTCTCGGAATGGAACGAAACTTTGCGAGGACTTTTTATGGAATAAAAGAGGATTTTTTGGAGCCAAAAACCACTAGAGAGGGGCCCCTAGGTAGGCACAGCCCACCAAGGCGCGCCCCCCTCTCCTGGCGCGCCCAAGTGGGTTGTACCCACCTGGTCGCCCCGCAGACCTCAACCCTGACACTATAAGTTCCTATTTTTGAAAAAAAATCAGGGAGAAATAATTATCACATTCCACGAGACAGAGCCGCCGCCAAGCCCCGTTCTTCCGCGGGAGGGCAGATCTAGAGTCCGTTTGGGGCTCCGGAGAGGGGGATCTTCGTTCTTCGTCATCACCAACCAATCTCCATCGCCAATTCCATGATGCTCCCCACCGGGAGTGTGTAATTCCTTCATAGGCTCGCTGGTCGGTGAGGATTTGGATGTTCATCATGTAATCGAGTTAGTTTTGTTAGGGCTTGATCCCTAGTATCCACTATGTTCTTAGATTGATGTTGCTATGACTTTGTTGTGCTTAATGCTTGTCACTTTGGGCCCGGGTGCCATGAACTCAGATCTGAACCGCTTATGAATTCATCATTATATCCATGTTTTAGATCCGATCTTGCAAGTTATAGTCACCTACTATGTGTTATGATCCAACAACCCCGGAGTGACAGCAACTGGGCCCACTCTCGGTGATGACCGTAGTTTGAGGAGTTCATGTATTCACTATGTGTTAATGCTTTGTTCCGGTTCTCTATTAAAAGGAGGCCTTAATATCCCTTAGTTTCCAATATGGACCCCGCTGCCACGGGAGGGTAGGACAAAAGATGTCATGCAAGTTCTTTTAATAAAGCACGTATGACTATTTACGGAATGCATGCTTACATTATATCGATGAACTAGAGCTAGTGCCGTATGACCCTAGGTTATAACTATCACATGATGAATATCATCCAACAAGTCACCGATCCAACGCCTACGAATTTATCTTATATTGTTTCTGCTAAGTTACTATTGCTATCATCACTGTTACACTTGCTACAAATTACTGCTATCACAGTTACTGTTACCATTGCTGCTATCACTACTATCAAAACTATCAAACTACTTTGCTGTAGATAATTAATCCCCAGGTGTGGTTGAATTGATGACTCAGCTTCTAATACCTTCAAATATTCTTTGGCTCCCCTTGTGTCAAATCTATAAATTTGGGTTGAATACTCTACCCTCGAAAACTGTTGCGATCCCCTATACTTATGGGTTATCAATGACTCTATTGGTCAAGTCCTGACGTAGGTCGTCCGTGTAGCCCGGAGCCACTCCCTCCGTGCCTCTAAGGCCAGGGGCGCAAGCTGGTATTCGGCATAATTGGCCATTTTATCCCGTCCACATGGTGGTCGGTCCGGTTGATCAGCATGATTGTATTTTGACGGTATTGGCTCAAGGGCCTCGTCATCGAATTGTGGCAGCAGCCTTTGTTTGGGGTAACTTTTTGTTTGGCGCTCAAAGCCATATCCTTCTTCGGCGGCCAGGACCTGGGTCGTTGTCGTTGAGCGTATCCTGTTCGGCTTGTAGCTGTTGTTGCTGCTGCTTCTTCGGCGGCCATGTCCTTCTTCGGCGGCCATGTCGTTGAGCGTATCTTGTTCGGCTTGTAGCTGCTGCTGCTTATTTTTCAAGCTTCGCGCGGTGGCGATGAGCTATCGCTCGAAGCATTCTTGTTCAAGGGGTTCCTCTGGGACGATGAATTCTGCATTACCGAGGCTAACATCCTCTTCGGAGACGGGTAAGTAGTTGCTATCTTCCGAATCCTTGTGATCGACGAGTTCATCAAGGTTGACTTGACCCTCTTCCATCTCATCCTGCTCAAACGCAGGTTCCATGGGGTGGTCGGAGTCTTCGGTGTTGTCCGGAGTGTTATTGTCTCCGGTGCCGGTGTCACTTTCCCTTCCCCGACGTGATCATGAGCGGCGCCGCTAACGCCGACACTTTGGTGGATCATCGACGGGCTTATCCTCATCTGGGTCTTGAGTGCCATCATTGTCCTTCTTCTCAGGTGTGTCCACCATGTATACATAAGTATAAGTGGTCGTCCATCGCCCTATGATGGGCGGGTTTCGACCTGGTTCGGCCTCGGCATCATCGTCCATGACGTCAATGTCTTCGGAGGCGTAGTCTAGCATGTCGGTTAGGTCCTCCATAGTGGCTATCAAGTGGGTGGTGGATGGGACGTACCCTACTTTCAGCCCCTAGTTTAGGATGGGCATAGTTCGGAGGTGATACTTCCATGATGGCGGGAGATTGTATTAAGTCCAGTGCTTCGTCTAAGAGCGAAAGCTGGACAGGGGATGCAGAGCTAGGCTTGGACATGGCCACTTGATCGAGCCCGATGGATGCAAACCTTAGGAGTTCGGAGTTCACGTCCAGAGGCGAGTCCGGCTTCCCGATGACGGGGAGAGTCCCGTTTGACTCCGGGTCCGCCGATGGTACGGTCACATCTGGGTCTCCAGCAAGAAGCTCTCTAATGGGAGAGAATCCAGCGGGGCCTATGCTCCCGTCTTCGGACGAAGTGCCCCCTGGATCTGAGGCCAAGGTGAGCTTGAGCGTCGACCCCTGGACCGAATCTGATGGTGGGTGTCGGTGTCAAAACCGACGGATCTCGGGTAGGGGGTCCCGAACTGTGCGTCTAGGCGGATGGTAACAGGAGACGGGGGACACAATGTTTTTACCCAGGTTCGGGCCCCCTCGATGGAGGTAAAACCCTACTCCTGCTTGATTGATCTTGATGATATGGGTATTATAAGAGTTGATCTACCACGAGATCGAAGAGGCTAAACCCTAGAAGCTAGCCTATGGTATGATTGTTGTTCTTGGTCCTACGGACTAAACCCTCCGGTTTATATAGACACCGGAGGGGGCTAAGGTTACACAGAGTCGGTTACAAGGAAGGAGATCTACATATTCGTATTGCCAAGCTTGCCTCCCACGCCAAGGAAAGTCCCATCCGGACACGAGACGAAGTCTTCAATCTTGTATCTTCATAGTCCAACAGTCCGGCCAAAGGATATAGTCCGGCTGTCTGAATACCCCCTAATCCAAGACTCCCTCAGTAGCCCCTGAACCAGGCTTCAATGACGATGAGTCTGGCGCGCAGATTGTCTTCGGCATTGCAAGGTGATAACCCACAAGTATAGGGGATCGCAACAGTTTTCGAGGATAGAGTATTCAACCCAAATTTGTTGATTCGACACAAGGGGAGCCAAAGAATATTCTCAAGTATTAGCAGCTGAGTTGTCAATTCAACCACATCTGGAAACTTAATATCTGCAACAAAGTGTTTAGTAGCAAAGTAATATGATAGTGGTGGTAACGGTAACAAAAGTAAAGACAGCAAAAGTAATGTTTTTGGTATTTTTGTAGTGATTGTAACAGTAGCAACGGAAAAGTAAATAAGCGTAAACCAGTATATGGAAAACTCGTAGGCACCGGATCAATGATGGATAATTATGTCGGATGTGGTTCATCATGTAACAGTCATAACATAGGGTGACACAAAACTAGCTCCAGTTCATCAATGTAATGTAGGCATGTATTCCGAATATAGTCATACGTGCTTATGGAAAAGAACTTGCATGACATCTTTTTCCTACCCTCCCGTGGCAGCGGGGTCCTATTGGAAACTAAGGGATATTAAGGCCTCCTTTTAATAGAGAACCGGAACAAAGCATTAACACATAGTGAATACATGAACTCCTCAAACTATGGTCATCACCGGGAGTGGTCCCGATTATTGTCACTTCGGGGTTGCCGGATCATAACACATAGTAGGTGACTATAGACTTGCAAGATAGGATCTAGAACTCACATATATTCATGAAAACATAATAGGTTCAGATCTGAAATTATGGCACTCGGGCCCTAGTGACAAGCATTAAGCATAGCAAAGTCATAGCAACATCAATCTCAGAACATAGTGGATACTAGGGATCAAACCCTAACAAAACTAACTCGATTACATGATAAATCTCATCCAACCCATCACCGTCCAGCAAGCCTACGATGCAATTACTCACGCACGGCGGTGAGCATCATGAAATTGGTGATGGAGGATGGTTGATGATGACGACGACGACAAATCCCCCTCTCCAGAGCCCCGAACGGACTCCAGATCAGCCCTCCCGAGAGAGATTAGGGTTTGGCGGCGGCTCCGTATCATAAAACGCGATGAAACTTTCTCTCTGATTTTTTTCTCCCCGAAAGCCAATATATAGAGTTGGAGTTGGCGTCGGAGGGCATCCAGGGGGCCCACGAGGTAGGGGGCGGGCCCAGGGGGGAGGGGCGCGCCCCCACCCTCGTGGACAGGGTGTGGGCCCCCTTGTCTTCATCTTTGGCGAGGATTTTTTATTATTTATTCTAAGATATTCCGTGGAGTTTCAGGTCATTCCGAGAACTTTTGTTTTCTGCACATAATACAACACCATGGCAATTCTGCTGAAAACAGCGTCAGTCCGGGTTAGTTCCATTCAAATCATACAAGTTAGAGTCCAAAACAAGGGCAAAAGTGTTTGGAAAAGTAGATACGACGGAAACGTATCACAAGGCGGGTTCCTCCTCCGAATACTTCATAAAAGATTTTGAACATGAGGGTCGTGTCCGGCTCTGCAAAACAAGTTCCACATACAACCATAGAGAGAATAATATTTCCACAAATCTAATCTGCTGACGTACCCCGTAGTGTGACATCACACCACAGCCAGGTCTTTATTCGAATCGTTTTTCATAACCAATCTCAGTGTATTCTGCGAGGCGGTTTCCTCGGCACGTCTTGTCAAAGCAGAGATCGTGTTCCCTTTATTACGTGATTCTCATCAACACGGACGTGGGTAACCCAATCATGCCCGTTGGTATGACCCCTCGATTGAAGGCAAGTCCCAAACGGTCACGAGGAGGGCTCTTGGTATTCAACCTCTTTATAAAGAGACCAAGGCCTATTCTTTTTCCTCTCGATCTTAATCGAATCCGCCTCCCGCCTCGAGTTCCAACACCCAAAGCTCAGGTTTAGGCGCTTCAGACCTCCGATTATGTCCGGATCCAACCTTCAAGGTCGGTGGATGCCTTCCTCCGTCACGGAGGAAGACGTTATAAAGCTAAGGGAGGCCAGATACTTGACCGGCGAAATTCCGCATAGGCTGCCTTCCCAAGGGCTGGTTTTCCCACTCCCCGGCCCGGTGAGAGCGTCGTGTTCGTATCTCACTTCCTCCGAGGGCTAGGCTTCGCGCTAGATCCCTTCGTGAGGGGGCTTATGTTCTATTATGGGCTGGACTTCCACGATTTAGCTCCGAAGTCTATCCTCCACATCTCATCGTTCATCGTCGTGTGCGAAGCTTTCCTCAGTAAAGGACGTGCCCACATTGCAGAGCCGCATACGAGATCTCCTTGAGAGAGATATTAGTCTGATCATGGTGATGCAAGTTATGTTAATTTGCCGAGTCCTGCCCAGAAAACGTCGTCCCCTCCGCATGTGGGAGTTCAACTCGGAGGGACCGCGAGCTATTCAACACTTCCTCGGCATGACGCTCAAGGAGATGTACAAATTGTTCTTCAGACCACGAATAATGTGTCCGGACATCACTGAGGATGCAGGTCTGAGCTACAATCGCCCGGATACCCAAGTAAGTAGCCCTGCATCCGAACACATTGTCCGTTTATTTATCGCAATGTCGCCCTAAAAAAGCCGCTCTTTGACCAGGGTTGGATAGCGAAGGAAAAGTTGATCAGGTGTCCGGCCCCCCTCCCTGAGACCTCACCAAATCTCGTGCTAACCAGGATGCTGGAGATCGCGCCTTATCAATCGCCCTCAGGAGAAGATAAAGGGGGGAACAAGGAGGCTAGCGCCTCCGCGAAGGAGGTTAGCCGGAGAGGAGGAACCGAAACTTCCTCTCCCCAGGGAAGGAAGAGGACGCCTCTGAGGACCCGGAGACAATGGTCTCCAAACGGGGGAAGAAATCATCGCCAGAGGGTCCTGTCCCGGGGGATACCCCGGCCGCACTATGCCCTCAAGGGGATCAGCCCTCCACCGAGCTGTAAGTAAAAGGGTACTTAATAATGAAAATACCTCGCTTTACTCCTGAGGAAAATAACCGAAGCATTTATCTTGCAGTTTGGATCTTAGCCCTTCTCAGCAGGGCTCGTCTTCAGGGGATCTTCTTCCAGAGATGATGGAGAGCGAAACTCCTCCCCCTGCCATACCGCCTCATGAGGCGGGCGACCCCGAGGTGTCGTCACGGAGGGTTTCTCCTGATCCGGCAATGCCAGAAGGTAATCATATGGCCACCCGAAGTCCTCAGTATCCAGCTTTTGAAGAGAGCAATCGAAAGAGTCCGGCTCCGTCTGGTGTGCGGTCGGACGTACTGAGGGATCTGCTAGAGCGAGCGACTATCTCAGAAGAGCACCGCACGTTGATGGGTGCGGTGATTGAAAGAATTTCGTCCACCGAAAGCGGGTTGTATGAAGCTGTTATGAGTCTACTGACGGGTTTTGAGGCACGCGAAATGATGTACATTTTTGACAGTACCGCACATTTTTAGATGTGCCCTGTGTAGATAGTAGCCCCTGAGACTCTGGGTGCTGTCGAAGACGACGGCGCACAAAGGATCATAGTCCCAGGAATAATCGTGCCACCTTGATATGCAGGTGGCGGAGGGTCCGGTGGCCAGCTAGACTAATGAGTTTGCCGATCTAAAGTGGCAGCTTGATGTGGCAGACGCCGACATCGTACTTGTCAACAAGCGGCTTGACGAGGCACAGGGTATGTAATTTCTCCGGTGACACATGGTAAGCGGAGCATGATGCCAGTATCTATAACATGTTTTTGAATGCAGATGGAGCTGCGGCCATGGAGAACCTTCGGGCGGAACTTGCTCGAGCCAAAGAACAAGCCAGGAAAAGTGATGCGGCTGCCCTAAAGGCAATCGAGGAGCTGAAAGCCGAACAGGCTGCTCACTGCCAAAGCAAGTAGGAAGTAGCCAGGATGGCTGTGGAATTGAAGAATGCCGCTGACCGTTACAAGCTTCTTGAAAAGGAAGATCGAGCGAAGAGGACAAACCTAGAGAAGGCCACGATGGCGGCCAAAGACACCCGCTCTGCAATGAGAGCGATGAAGGAGCTGCGTCAAGCCGGGGATATTGCGGCTGGGAAGCCCTTTATGCTGCGGATGAAGTTCGGAGATCCTTGGTACGCCCCTTTGGACCGGCTGTGGAGTTCTGCGGACGCATATCTGGACTTAGCGGCGAGTGCTGCCGATGCGGCCGAATACTTCCAAGATAAAAAAGATCGCGAAGTGGAAAAGCTATTTTGGTCACCATTTAACGTTCCAGAGTGTCCGCTTCCATTGACTGATCGGTTGGCTGAATGGGCTGAGCTGAATAGATTGTCCGGACTCGCCATGAAGTCTATTGTGGATCATCTGTGGCCGGAAAGGCCAAAGCGGAACAATTATTTTAGTCTGCTGCAACAGTTCCTTGGTGCAGTGCCGCGTATCAACGCGATGAAGAGGTCGGCGTGCGTAGAGGGTGCGCGGATGGCCCTTGCCCATGTGAAGACATACTGGGCGGAGATGGAGGCCACCGCCATTGCAGCCCAAGATTCGGACGAGAGCCGAGTACCTGCTGAGCACTACTTTCGAGAAGTTCTTGAGGGCTCTCGCTCCATAGAGGCGCACTGCTCGAAGAATATTATGTTCTAATGACATGTATTCCCATTGAGAAACAATGTTTTACTAAATTATGAAGGCTATTTTATACTTGTGCCTACAAGAATTATAATACCTCCTATGCGGCCGTTTATGTATGTATGTATATAACCTGAAAGATGGCAATCGTCAGCTTCAGCCCCCACGCATATGATGCGGGGGTGCTCGCAGAAGACGTGTGTTCACACTTGATCCAACGTCTTGGTCCATTAAGGAGGTGATAGCGCAGCGAACTAGGCAATCAGACTATAATGCTTTAACACTTTCACTTAGCCAGAGGAGTTTGATAGTGGGGCTACTATATAGCCCCTGGTGGCTCCGCACTCATCAGAATTCGGGGCGCGTACATGCCTGGCCAGGAAACGGCCCTTCATTAAGGCGGAGGAATCCTGAAGATTCCGCTAGGTCATCGAGTGGTTGACCAGTCTCACGCTATATCATGACAATCAGTTTTTGGCTTTCTCTACTGAGGTGCTCGTCTGGATGAACCAGGGCACAATCGCAGTAGTTCTCCTGGTGCCGCCTTAGCCGATAGAGCGGAACTTAAGGCATCAAAACACAGGAGCCGGGCAAACCCAACATTTGACCAAAGACATGATTCGGAGCTGATGCATATAAGGCCAAACTCGCGACGCCGAACACTCCCTAAGGTATTCGGTCTTTGTGATGTAAACCGGGCTAAACAATGCCCTTTGTAATAATCCCCTGGTGTCCAAGTACGTGCAATATTCTGACGTGGCCACATGCCAATACGTCAGCATCCATCTCAGTTGTACTAAGAATCTGGGGGATGTGTATCAACAAGTGACAATAAAAAAGGTTTACGCAGGGTCTTAATCTAAAAAGAATCCTTGGAACGGGTCCCTGCTGCACGTCTGCGCATGTGTCTCCGTTGTGCTGTATCTTGGACGGGTGTAGCACGATGGTCATCTGTAAAAGAGAGGAACTTAGCTGCAAAGTTGTCGTGCAAAAGGTAGGTTATACTAAATAAACCATGTACAGTTCAAGATGAGTAAAGTTGAGCCTAATTGTCACTTGTTTACACGCGTTCAGCCCCTTGTATTGTTATAGGCGTATAGCCATCGAACATGTGTCAATTATATAGCTACACTGGACTCGTCTAACCGTGTCCGTGTTCTTAACGACCTGTCAGATGCTCTAGCTGGTGAGGCCGTTTAGTGTGCGGCTGCCAAAGCAGCCGCATTGTCTTCCGCGTGCAAGGAGCGCTCAGTATTTCCATTTACTGTAATGATGCCACGTGGACCGGGCATCTTAAGCATGAGAATGTGGTATTGCGTTAAAGCGACCGAAAGCTTCGCGTCCGAGTAGTGCTTGATAGCCACTTTGAAACGGAGCGATGTGGAAGGTTAACTTTTCGCTGCGGAAGTTATCGGGAAATCTGAATATAACTTCTAGTAGCAGGGAGCCCATGCAATGGGCTTCTGGGCCTGGCGTTACTCCTTTAAAGGTAGTATTGCTGTGGCTGATTTTTGTTGGGTCTATCCCCATTTTGCGAACTGTGTCCTGATATATCAGGTTTAAACTACTGCCGCCGTCCATCATGACTCGTGTGAAGTGGTATCCGTCAATTATCGGGTCTAACACCAAGGCAGCCCATCCTGCATGTCGGATACTTGCCGAGTAATCCCGATGGTCGAAGGTGATCGGTTGGGACGACCAGTGGCAGAACTCCGTGGTGATAGGCCCTGGGGCATGTGTCTCTCTGAGTGCCGCGTTGTTTCTCTCCTTCATCACATGTAACACGTTTACTGCTTTGACTTCTGGTGGGAATTTCTTCTGTTCCCCAGTGCTTTGCTTGCGAGGCTCGTACTCGTCTTCGCTTGGTGTATCCTGCCCCTTGTGTTCAGCGTTGAGCTTGCCGGACTGCTTGAAGACCCAACATTCTCTATGGGTATGATTTGCAGGTTTATCGAGGGTGTTGTGGATCTGACATAGTTTGTCCAGAATCTTGTTTAGGCTGGACAGTTCGTCTCTGTTGCCTTTGGAGGCCAGCTTTTGCTGATCTGGTCGAGAGCTTCTGAATCCGGCGTTTACCGTCGTGCTCTTCGGGTTGTCTTCTTTATTCCAGCACTTGTTTTTGCTGCGTCGCGGCTTCCCATTTCCGTCCCTGACTTCGGATGTACTTGGGTCGCTGGTGCTACATCGGGCTAACCAGTTATCCTCGCCCGCGCAAAAGCTGGTCATGAGGCTTGTTAATGCTGCCATTGTTTTCGACTTTTATTGGCCGAGGTGTCTGGCAAGCCATTCGTCTCGGACGCTGTGCTTGAAAGCTGCTAAGGCTTCGGCGTCCGGACAGTTGACTATTTGGTTCTTTTTAGTGAGAAACCTGTTCCAAAGCTTTCGGGCTGACTCTCCGGGCTGTTGAGTTATATGACTTAAATCATCTGCATCCGGTGGTCGGACATAGGTCCCTTGAAAATTTGCCCGAAAAGCGTCCTCGAGCTCTTCCCAACTTCCAATGGTGTTTTCGGGGAGGCTTTTAAGCCAGTGCCGAGCTGGCCCTTTGAGCTTGAGGGGTAAGTACTTGATGGCATGGAGATCATCTCCTTGAGCCATGTGGATATGGAGGATGTAATCCTCAATCCAGACCCCAGGGTCTGTCATTCCGTCGTATGCCTCTATGTTTACGGGTTTGAATCCCTCTGGAAATTCATGGTCCAGCACCTCATTGGTGAAACATAAGGGGTGTGCGGCACCCCTGTATTTGGGTGTACCGTGGTGTTCGGATTTTTGTTGTGTTGCATTGCGTGCTAGAGCACGCTTTCTTGGCCCGTAGATGGATCTGGTTGCGCCGTCCTTTTGATGCGAGTCATCACATGGATCGCGTACTGGCTTGTGTGCGGCGTCGTTTGCCGCTCTATGTTGGCCACGAGGTCGTCTATCCGACCGGATGGCTGTTTTGTTTTTTGATTGCGGGGGATCTAAGGCCTCATCATCGAATTCAGGTAGTAGCTTTTGCTTCGGGTAGCTCTTTGTGTGACGACTACCGCCGTACTTTTCTGCGGTGTTGAGTACTTTACTCCATCTAATTCTGAGTGTATCTTGCACAGCCTTGAGCTTTCACTTCTGCTTTTTTAGACTCTACGCAGTGGCGACAAGCCTTTGATGGAGATTCTGTTGCTCCGGGTGCCTGTTCGGTGTGATGTCATCCGGGCTGTTATCTTCGCTGGAGACGGGTTGTTCAGTTTGATTCTCCGTGTTGCCATGGTCGGACGGTGGTTCAATGCCGTGTCCGTCGTCCGCTGGCTCACCCTGCTCTATCGCTGGGTTTATATGATCGTTGTTTCTGCCGAGGCGGGATTTGGAGCGGCGCTTACGCCGCCGCTTTGACTGCTTCTCGAGGGAACGATCTTTCGTTGCGTCCTTCCGTTCCTCGTCGTCATTTTCTTTGGGTGTGTCCACCATGTATACATCATGGGATGAGGTGGCTGCCCTGTGGGCAGTGGTTCCTGTTCGTCTCATGCATCGTCGTCCATACCGTCGATGTCTTCGGAGTCGAAGTCGAGCATATCGGTCAAATCATCGACAGTGAATACTAAGTGGGTGGTGGGTGGGTGGCGAATTTCTTCGTCATCCGCATCCCAATCCTGCCGGACATAGTTCGGCCAGGACTCTCCTGACAAGGAGAGATACCTTAATGAGTTTAGTATGTCGCCGAAGGGTGAGTGCTGAAAGATATCCGCAGAGGTGAACTCCATGATCGGCGCCCAGTCGGATTCGATAGGCACGGGTGCAGGCGGTTCGGAGTCCGTGGCCGGGGAAGAATCTGGCAGTTTGGCGTCACGGCTCTCGTGAAGGGTAAGGTCGATACTTGGCTCGATCGCCGCTGAGAATGCGGCCTCCGTGGCGGGGTCTATCCACCTGTCAATGGATGGTGCAATTGGCTCCGAATTGAGGGTCGGAGCGATTGCCGGTGCAGTCTCCTGGACACTGTCTGATGGTAGAGCTAAATCATTCTCATCATGACCGTGCGACGCACTCAGCAGGGGCTCGAATCCGTCGAAGATCAAGTCTCCGCGGATGTCGGCCGTGTAGTTTAAGCCTCCAAACCTGACCTGGTGGCCAGGGGCGTAACTCTCAATCTGCTCCAGATGGCCAAGCGAGTTGGCCCGTAGTGCGAAGTCGCCGAATACAAAGATCTGTCAGGGGAGAAAAGTCTCACCCTAGACTGCATCGCTATCGATGATCGAAGGAGCCATCAAGCCTAACGATGACGACACAGAGGAACTCTCAATGAAAGCACCAATGTCGGTGTAAAAACCGGCGGATCTCGGGTAGGGGGTCCCGAACTGTGCGTCTAGGCGGATGGTAACAGGAGATGGGGGACACGATGTTTTTACCCAGGTTCGGGCCCTCTCGATGGAGGTAAAACCCTACTCCTGCTTGATTGATCTTGATGATATGGGTATTACAAGAGTTGATCTACCACGAGATCGAAGAGGCTAAACCCTAGAAGCTAGCCTATGGTATGATTATTGTTCTTGGTCCTACGGACTAAACCCTCCGATTTATATATACACCGGAGGGGGCTAGGGTTACACAGAGTCGGTTACAAGGAAGGAGATCTACATATCCGTATTGCCAAGCTTGCCTTCCACGCCAAGCAAAGTCCCATTCGGACACGGGACGAAGTCTTCAATCTTGTATCTTCATAGTCCAACAGTCCGGCCAAAGGATATAGTTCGGTTGTCCGGATACCCCCTAATCCAGGACTCCCTCAGTGGGTCCAGAGGGATTCCTTCGTATGGGTGGGGAGCGGCAATCAAGGCCGTGAACCCCTCGAAGATTAGGTCTCCTCGGACATTGGCGATGTAATTCAAGCTTCCAAACCTGATCTGGTGACCAGGGGCGTAGATGTCGACCTGCTTGAGGCGACCGGTTGAGTTTGCATGCATCATGAAGCCGCCAAACACAAAGAGTTGGCCAGGGGAAAGGTCTCCCCGGAAATAGCGCCGTCGTTGATGACGAAGCGAGCCATCGATTCTTCTGTTGGCAACACAACAGAACTCTTAATGAAAGGACCAATATCGGTGTCAAAACCGGCAGATCTCGGGTAGGGGTCCCGAACTATGTGTCTGAGGATCAATGGTAACAAGGGACAATGGGGACACGATGTTTACCCAGGTTCAGGCCCTCTTAAAGGAGGTAAAACCCTACGTCTTGCTTGATTATATTTGATGAGTATAGGGGTTACAAGAGTTAATCTACCTCGATATTGTAATGGCTAAACCCTAGTTGTCTAGCCTATAAGAATTCTGATAGCCTCTACGGATTAAACCCTCCGGTTTATATACACATCGGGGGCCTAGGGTTATACATAGTCAGTTTGCAGAAGAAGGAATAGTACATCCGGACACCAAACTTGCCGTCCACGCATACAGGAGTCCTACCCGGACATGGGAGATGGTCTTCTGCTTTTATCTTCACGACCCATCAGCCCGGCCCATATCAAATAGTCCGGACACCCGAGGACCCCCTAATCCAGGACTCCCTCACGGGGGGCGCCAAGGGAAGGAGCCCAAGTAGGATTCAGACATACTTGGGGCGCCCCTTGGCCTCTTCCCCCTCCCCCACCTATATATATGTGGGAGGGGGCGCCACACATAACCACGACAATTGCTTAGCCGTGTGCGGCGCCCCACTAAACTGTTTACACCACGGTCATATTTTCGTAGTGCTTAGGCGAAGACGTGCAGAGGTAACTTCACCGTCACCATCACCATGTCGTCGTACTGCCAGAACTCATCCACTACTTTGCCGTCTTACTGGATCAAGAAAGTGAGGACATCACCGAGCTGAACGTGTGCTGAGCGCGGAGGTGTCATACGTTCGGTACCCGATCGGTTGGAGTGCGAAGAAGTTCGGCTACATCAACCGCATTAACATACGCTTCTGCTTACGGTCTATGAGGGTACGTAGACACACTCTCTCTTTTTGTTGCTATGCATCTCCTTGATAGATCTTGCGTGTGCGTAGATTTTTTTTTGTTTTCCATGCAACGTTTCCCAACATTTGATGTATCATCTCGAGACTGATAGCACAATGGAAAGAGCGAACCAGTGTATGGAATCTTACCTCTGTTGCTTTGTTCATAACTGCCCACATCGCTGGTTCCAACGTTTACATTTGGCTGAGTTCTGGTACAATATCGCACTGCACTCAGCCCTCGGGATGTCCCCATTTGAGATGCTCTACGACCACTCTCCTCGACATTTTGGCGTTCTGGACGCCTCTACAGCGGCACCACAAGACCTCACAGCCTAGATGCATGAACGCACCCTGATGCTTGATCTTCTTAAGCAACAATTACACCGAGGATGATAGAGAATGAAGGAACAGGCAGACAAGCATCGCTCAAAACAGACTTTTGCTCAAGGGGATTGAGTGTTTGTCAAGCTACAACCATATGTGCATGTGTCATTCATAGTGCGGGCTAACCACAAGAAGTATTTTCGGGATTTTGGTCCATTTCAGGTGCTCAAGCACATTGGCCCTATGGCGTACTATCTGTGGTTACCGGAACACAACAAGATGCACCCGGTCTTCCATGTGTCCCTCCTCCGCGACGCCCTGCCACCAGACACTACATCAATGCCAGAGACGCCTACTCTAGCAGCACCGGCGATTCCAGAGCGTGTTCTGGCCAGTCACATGGTGAAACGTGGTGCTGCCAAGATCCCTCAACAAGTGCAATTCAATGGGCAGGTCAGCCAGTTTTGCTCGCATTGTGGGAAGATAACTTCGAGCTTTGCAGTCGTTTCCCTGGTGTTGCGGCTTGGGGATAAGTCGTCGCTGAAGGAGGGGAGAATGTGGTAGGCCCAAAGGCAGACCACCCCGCTGACGAAGACCTCCAGGCCAGGCCCAAGAGGAGGAAGCGACCCAACAGACTCTTTGACCCAACCACTTGGGAAATTGGTGGATAAGTGTGTGTTTGTGTGTGTGTGTGTGAGTGTGTGTGTGTGTGTGGGCGCGCGTGTGACAAAGAAGGGCATCGAGTGAATTGGGTTGTAATTCTATTCCCCTCCCTGACCCCTCTCCTCTCTGGAACCCTAGCTTCTCCTCCCGATGAGTGAGGCGGGGCGCGATGAGGGCAGAGATAGTGGAAGGACCGGATTTACAATATTATTGTCTTCCGATGGGTTTTTTGAAACATTATGATGGCACTTTTTTAAACTGCCTCTAATAACTACTCCTCCGTTCCAAAACAGGGCAATTTGATTTTTAACAACTACTTACTTTGGACTTTTGACTTTGACAATTTGCCACTTCTGCGACTAGGGAGCAAACAGGTGCTCCCTAGTGTTCCCTGGCACACACCCCATTTAAGGAAGGATATCTCTCCCGTCCAAGAAAAAACGATAAAAAAAGGAAATGCCCAACACCTGGTGCCCCCGCCCCGATCAGTTCTCACGCAGCAACCAACACCCCTCCCCCTCCTCGATCACGTGCAGGAAAAAGGACGTGAGTTCTTGAGTTCCCTTCTTCCCCATTCCTCCACGCTAGTAGCAAAGCTAGGGCCGATTCATGACACAAGCAAGCCATATAGTTATTGTACGCTATAGTGCGA
Source organism: Aegilops umbellulata (assembly GCA_032464435.1). NCBI lineage: Eukaryota > Viridiplantae > Streptophyta > Magnoliopsida > Poales > Poaceae > Aegilops > Aegilops umbellulata. The sequence continues at coordinate 248,440,325 of CP136054.1, read as the reverse complement.
TTTCTGCTACAGTCAACAAAGGAAAACTTCACCACGCCACAGGCCGAGGCCCTGGCTGCCTGGGCCTAGCGTCGCCCCTGCTCCACGCCCCACATGCACAGCTCCGTCCTCCCAGATCTCGATCCATATGAAAGCTCCATCTCACCCCTGTCTTGTTTGATGGCCATGACCATAATGCTCTGCACGCAATTGATGGTATTGGGGTAAGAACATAACCTAAATTCTTAAAAAGTGCAGCCAACATAAAACACAGGCAAGTCACATCCTAAACATTGGCAAGTCAAATTCAAATGTCAAGCAAGTCCTACTAAAAAAATAACTCAATAGGCAAAAACATTCTGAAGAAATTTCTGTGTAATTCATCGTAACTTTGCTATCCAGAAAAAAATTGCTTTGCACAGTGTTGGCTTGAAAACACACAGTTCAAAACATTTTTATTTGGATAACATGAATACTAAATGTTGTGTTGTTATGAATGGATCATCCCTCCCTGTATATCAGGTTGCATTTGTCTAGAATAAAAAATATAGACAAGCGACATTTGTGTGATTTTGGGCAAATTCAGTGGAATCAACAGACAAAAGTTTTGTGTTTTTAGGCAGGCTGCCTTGATTTGTAATTAATAAAACAGAACAAGTTGATGGTTCATGCTTTCCTATGCTGATCTGTGGTTGCGTATGCAAAAATTAGAAAAAAAAGTCAAAGCAAAAACCCAATTATGTGTAATAGGCACTCCAACCAGCACCTAGGGGTGATCTTTTATTCAAGTTTGTTTTGAGACGCAGGGAACTAATGAATTTGTGGTAAACTAGAAAGAAACACAAAGAAGGCCTTGGGAGCAGATGTTTTAGGTTGTTTTTCTTTAGGGTTTTTTGGGCTGGTTTCCATTTTGGGTTTGTAAGTTGTGGGGTGCATGAGCAGCTGGGTTGGTGTAGGTATTTTGATTTTTTTAGGCAAATTGTGTTGAGATGTATGCAAGTATAGAATACTTTGCAGGCAACTGATGGTTTTAGGGGGAAAACCAAACCTAAATTCTAAAAAAGAATAAAAACCCTTGGAGATCAGTTTTGTGGATGTTGTCCTCAGTGTTTTGGGCTAGGTTATGCTGGTTTTTAGTTGCATGAATTACTGGGTTTGTGTTGTGTGTAAAAACTATATATTGATGGGTTCAAGCTTCCTATCCTGATTTGTGGTTGTGTATGCAAAAACTACACATAAAAAAATTAAACAACTATTGATGTTCTATTCCAGGCAACTTTTAGTGCAAAACAACAAAATAAAAACAACTGATATGGCTTTCTTTCAGGAAAATCAGTGCACTCAGTGGGAAAAAATCACATCTATGTTGCTCTCGACCCCCAGGTATAGAAAATAAAAGATGTTTTTGCTTTGCTTTTTTACTTGTAACATGCAAATGCTTTGAAGAAAAAGGCATTGAGAAAAACAACTTAGTCACAACAAATTTGGTTTGCGTGGACCATACCTAGAAAAAGTGAGTGGTGGAGTTGCTTTCTTCAGCATGATTATTTTGTTGTTCAGCTCTGTAGTTTGCATGAATTCCTGGTTTGGGAGGAAAAAAGTAGGTCCAGCAAAAAGAAATCAAAAGGAAAGTCATGTCAGGGAATCTAAGCAAATTACATAGTAGCTTCAGGCAAGTTGTGGTTTTACCCAGAAGTATGTGCTGAAAAGGTTGACTTCATTCAGTTTGAGAATTTGTCAGTGGGCCTGCAAAGAACAATGAAGAAAAACATAGCGGAGACGCATGGTATAAACAAAACTCAAACACCCCGCAACCAAAAATGTATTAGGCATGACCCGTTAGTAGTAAGCAAGTTTTCAAAGGTTAAAAACAGAAGATGCTAGTGTTGGGTGCATCGTCAAACAACACGATGATGGACAAAACCCACACAAGAACACAAAAAGGAACTACTGTTCTTTGATACTGCTAGTTGTAGTTGTGAGCAAAACATTTGAATACCCCCCCCCCAAGTATGTGCCTAACATTTGTGTGTGACCTGCCATTTTTAGTTCTGCTAGCTTGCTCTATGTATGTAAGTTGCCTAGTCTAGTAGTGTGGGCTTGCCTAACCCCTGGTTTTTAGCGCAAGTGAGTAAGCGTGTGTGTGTGTGTGTGTGTGTGTTCGTGAACTTCGATATATGTGTGTGAGGTGCCAACAAAAAGGAAGCATTTGACTTTTAAAAACAAGAGGGAAAAGAGAAGCTTACCCGCAACTACCCCCATCCCCCCCCCCAATTAAAAATCCCAATGTAGAAAACAAAGAGATAAAACATACATTGATAATGTGTTATCACATTCAAAATTCAAGTATAAAATTGGCCCCAAAATTATGATGAAATGACAAGGAAAATAACAGAAGAGCAAAGTTCATGTGTTACCTGACGCAACTGCCTAGCTACAGAGTGTTGGCCAACTTTTGGCAAAGCTAAAAACCACTAGGATTTAGTTTCATACAAGGCGCTTGTGTGAAAGCTTCCATAGCACTAACTGGAACAACTAGTAAAATAAGTCCTGGAACCATATCAAGCATCCTAAGTAACAAAACTGACGCTCATTTAGGTAAATTCTGGACCATATCAGGCAAGTAAGTAACAAATATTAGACAACTCGTATGCGACAACTCCATACCGCAAATTTGGCAACTCGTGCGCAAAGTTCTGGCAACCTGAAGCCTCTGCCCCCTGCCAACTTCCCACCTCGCAAAAACCTCTCAAACTCTCCCCCAACGGCAACAATCGTCAACAACTTACCTATAAGTGATGTTGAAGCTTCTCGGTTGGGCGTGTGCACAAAACCTCAAAAACGTTGCTTTCACTTCGTTTCAGAATTAATTTAGTGAGGCCCTGCAAACACAGCAAAAAATTGTTTAGGCAAGAATATCAATAAAAGCATATTTACAAAACTTAGGTGATTTAGGCAAGTATTATTTATATGTAGACAACTTATCCTATTGGAAATAGCAACTTCTGTGCAAATTCAATCAATTTGTTGCTAAAACAATCTTTGGGCAAATCGCTCCAGCCTCCCTAGCAACTAATTATCATGTGTTGGGCAAGTTTTGGGCGAAATAAAAACCAGCGCTCTTGGGAGCGGATCTTTGGACAACTCATGCCAGCATCTCTAGCAAATAACTATCATGCGTTGGGCAAGTTTTGGACACTTTCGGCCCAAATCATCGACGATTCCAACACCCGCATCGCAGGAGCAATTGGGCAACTCATGCAAGCATATGTGGCAACACACTATCATGCAGTGGGCTGCTTTGGACACTTTTGGCTCAAATCATTGACGACTCCAGCCCTCGCATCCCCAAGTCGTAAAACACCCTCGCGCTCAAAATCCTCTATTTGCCCAAAAAGCCGGGACCCCGCACACCGCTCTTCAACCTCCCTATCCTGCGTCAATCGCGTCAAATCGTAGATTTGAGTAGAAAAACACATGCTTATGGGGTCAATTTCGAGATACTTACCCGCGGTTTGCGGCCCATTCCTCGACCACTGGCAACAATGTTTTCCCGGCTCTAGCTCCTCCCCGCTAAGTGGTCGTGCCCCCCTTGGCTCTTCCTCTTGCTTCGCTTCCTGGCCGCCGGCACTCCGACACCCGTCTCCTCCCTCCGCTTGCTAATTGCCGCAAATCATATGCCAAAAAAATATGGGAAAATATTGTAGGCAACTTTCTGACATTATTAGGCAAGTTAGTGTAGAAACCATTGAATAGAAGAAAACATATTTTTTGGCTAGAACTCAATGGTCAGAAAGGTTATAAATTGTAGGGCGTTATCCTTTTGCAGCAAAGGGATACAAAACCATCCCCTAGCATGTTATGAAATAGCGTTTGAAATCTCAGGTAGAACAGAGAAACTACAATGGTGGAAAACAGTCTAGACCTCAAAAAGAGAAGGAATTTACCTTGTGAAGATGAACGGACATGGTGTCGCTATGCCAGCTCCAGCTTCTGGTTCCTTCCATCTCCCTCTCACAACAGCCAACAAGTCCTCTTGCCTCTCCTTCTCACCACTGCTTCTCTGTGTAACCCTCACCATGTTCAAAAATAGCCATCAACGCCAGACATTCAACTGAGCCTCTCTAATTGTCGTTTGAACACCTATATAATTAAAGAGCTTGGCCAAATGCACCAAGGTAATACTACTCATTACGTATTGGTATCACCATCTCTCTCAGGAAGGCAGCAAGTCAATATCAAGGTATACTGATGACAATTACTAGCATCAAAGAAAATGACAAGGGAATCGGTTCCAAATTCACCTACTACATATATTTGTGAACATGCAGACAACATCACCCAAATGTGTGAGACTACAACTCACGCCAGTTCTCGAGAAGATTGAAAAGAACAGGAAAACATGACAAGAATAATCGTATGCAACATGATAGATGTAAGACTACATTTCTATTTGTAGATACAGAGCATAGTTCAGAATTTCAGAATAATCAGGGCCCGCGAGCAGGGGCGCCGACACCGGTTGGAATCTGCGGACGGGCGGCCGGAGCAGCCGTTGCCTTCTTTTACTTCGTCGTTGGACGAAAAGGGTTCAAATCCCATGGGGATCGAAGCACCCAGTCGCGGGACGCACTGACCCAGGGAGGGATCGATGCGGCGGGGCACAGGACGATGCCGGGAGGGAGAAGTGGGGCGGGGGGCCGCATCTTCGCCGGTCTGGAGTGGGGGCGCGTCGGTCACTGCTGGTCGAGGTGTGGGGTGCGTCGTCCTGGATCTGGTCCAGGCCCCAGGGAGGTGCTGTACCGGGTGGGCGGGTGGTGGAGGCGGTGTGTGAAGCTGGACGGCCGGTGCTGGTCGAAGGCGGGGAAGAGAGTTCGTCGGGGCTTGTAGGTGGTTGGTCAGCGCGCGGGGAGGGGGGCGTGGCATGGAGGGAGGTGGTCGGAGTGTGGAGGAAGATGCGCACGGGGAGAGAGAAGGTGAGGCCAGATTCGTTTTGCTTCAGTACGACCAGCCGACACCTGACAACACAAGATCAAGATCCTACGACTCAGAAGGGTGTGCACTCGGGACGCCTAAGCAGCACAGCTGCACTTTTAAGAATTTAGGTTGATTTTTTGCCATTCTTTAGTTTGCACTTTGATCTTTTATCACTTTTTTATATAAAAAATACTTATAAATGATAGGCATATTATATGCACAAAATAGCGAACAAGTATACCCTTGTGCCTCTTTGACCGAGAGTAACAAACCAGCCGCTTCCTCAAAACGGGATGAACTCACAACCCAGCGACCGCTGCCCCTGTTGCCAATCCGGGATGCGCCAGAGCTGCAGGTTCTGTAGAACTCGATTAGCATTGTGCGAACTGTGCGAACTGTGCGAACGAAGAGGCTGGCTTCCAGGCCGAGGCGCATGGCTGCAGCCGCGCCGCAGATAGGGCGGAGGCAAAGAACCAAACAGTGTAATCTAAATACAATTAATTCGCAAAAACCAACGTAATCAGATACCGTTGTTAACGAGTTACGTTACAGTACACCGAACCTAACACCTCTCTTGTATTATCATATGACACATGTGGTAAACAACCCAAACTATTCAAAAAAGAAGATAATTCCTTGTATTGACCATTTGTAGAGGCAAAAAAACACAACAAAGCGCCTTACAAAATCAAACTTGGTTTCCCTTAAAAAAATCAAACGTGGTGTAGTAACGTGTCGTGACATCCTTCATGCAGTAAAAGAGCAAGGAAAAACCTATATGACGCACGTTGCTCCAAGCTGTCAAGCAATCGCAAAGGGGTTCACAAAGCGACCGATGACCTAGGCCGGCCCGTTCAGCACTTCATCGATCCCGGTTTTAAAAACCTTCTAGGAGGTTTCTAGTTAGTTTCTTTCCAGTTTTGGAACCTTCTAGGAGGTTCCTGCATCGGTTTTTTTTTCTGTTTCTATTTTTATTTTTTCCTAGTTCTTTTTTCTCCCATTTTTTCTTTTTCATTTTTCTTTCCTTTTTCTTATAATTTTTTATTATTTAAAAAAAGTTCATGAGTTTCAAAATTAATTTTCCAAAATTGTTTTTGTTTTAAATTTATTCAGGAGTTTAAAAAATGTTCGTGTTTGCTAAAAATGTCCAGGTTTTCACAAAAATATCAGGAGTTTCAACAAATGATCACGTTTTTAGAAAACGTTTACGTTTCCAAAATAAATCCTGTTTTCAGAAAAAGAAATCGTAAATTCAAAAACTGTCCCCGAATTCTAATTTGTTCGAGAGTTTCAACAAATGTTTGTGTTTTCAAAAAATTTAGGAGTTTCACAAAATGTTCTGGTTTTAGATATTGTGCATATACTAAAAAAAGCTTGATGTTTTTAGAAAATGTTTTGAGTGAAAAGTGTTCACGTTTCATGAAACATTCATTATACAAAAATCCAACTTCTTATAAACATGAACAAATTTTGAAATCCTGAACCTTTTCCCAGGAAGTGAAGAATTTCTAAAGTTTTTTTTTGTAAAATATGGTGAAAACACAATCATTTTTTTGAATTTGCAAAAAAACGGAAACACGGACATTATTTTGAATTTTTGAACAAACTTCAGGTTCAAGAACATTTTTTGAAATTCCAACAAAGAGTTGAAAAACACGAAAAGAAAAAAGAAAAGGAAATGATTGGATATGCGTTGGTATCGGTTCTTATAATCTTGCGCTGCTACATATCACTACCTGTCATGATCTACGGTGGCTAGCACGAAAAACTTCTTTGCTGGAGGTCTCGTGTTCGATCCTAAGTAATGCTCGATTAATTCGCTATAGTGATCGATGCGTGTCTGCTCGATTTGCTCTTTTACCAGTGGGATGGCCCAGTCCGAGCCGCATGTGCATTTGTCCGACAGTTTGCCGGAATAAGCGGTAGATAGGAGCTCCCAAAGAGCAAAGCTAGTCCAATATAAGCACTCCAACAAATTTAGTAAGGGCCCATAAAGTGCCAGAAAACAGGCCCAAAACGGGCCTTAAAGAATGACCGATGGAAATCGTTACAATGAGATGCATTTTTTATATTGCAATCTAAAATTGTTTCGAATATATCTCTACATCCTCCATTTTTCTCTGGTTATCTTTTAGTTTTATCTTCGGCTTGTCGCCGCAATATTGTCACACCTCTCCACTTTGGTTCACTCCTTTTTTTTGCAGGGACACTTTGGTTCACTCTGACCACATAATATATTCATTCACTTTGCCGCTCTTTCTCCGCATCCCTAATCACATTCATGACCTATATACAATAGCATGTCTTTCTTAACTTCTGAAAAAAGATGGCGCGTATATATATACCCATGATATTTCTGGTTATTCATGCTTCCTTTATGTTTCTGACATTTTGACCATTGCTGCAAAGCAAGATACCCAAGAGTGTGTATATACCTAATGAAACAAAAGGGTACGTATATACCCTCTATTTTTTTAAGGTATTACGTATGGCAAAATAATATGAAACATCGTCCCAAAGGTTTGTATGTATAATTGAGATATTTTTATGTATTTTCCTAATGTTCTACTTTTCAAGGTATCAAGTATTTTTTTTAATAATGCCATGTCACACTTTTTGACGACTAATTTTATGAATGTACGCCTGCAGGTTGATACCCACACCCAATTTTTTTCACATTTCGACCGCAGATGCATATAAAGATACCCAAGGGTATGTATATACCTAATAAAACAAAGAGGGTATGTATATACTCAGATTGTTTTAAGGTATCGGATATGCTGAAATAATATAAAACATTGTCCCAAAGGGTTTGTATGTACAATTAGGACATTCTTATGTATTTTTGTAATGTTTTACTTGTCAAGGTATCAAGTATTTTAAAAATTAAGGCCGGGTCACACTTTTTGACCACTAATTTACCTATAAAAATTAAGGTGATCGAATAGTATAATATGTGATCTTAATTATTTTTTACTTTGTGACGTGCATACCTCAGATGAATATATTATTTCGTGATATTGTGAAACAATCCTGACATAGCTAAACCCATGCTCACATTTTCCATTAATTTATTAACCAGTGGCTACCATAGAAGGCAACGAGTATGAAAAATGAATTAATTGCTACTCTCTCTCACGCAAGACACAATGAATGGCATGCATCAGTTACTAGATTTGACCTTTTTCATAGCGTCAGGCATGCAACAATGTTTGGAAGGTAAACAAATGACATGCATCATTTTTTTTGGAATCTCATCAATGCATGTACATGGGTATACAATGTATGGAATTTTTTTTGTTTCCATTAGAGATGTGCATGCCACCATCACAACAACAGATCAAGATCTGATCCAACGGTATCTAGTCAAGGTGCCTGGGCACCTAGGTGTCCCAAACAGACGTCCTATATAAATTTCACATCGGATATGTATATTTACGAATATGTACGCATAAATTTTAAGTTAGGGTATGTAAAGTTATGTGTATGTACACATAAATTTCAAATAAGGGTATGGAGATATAAATTTCACGTCGGGGTATGTGCATGTGTGGATATGTACACATAAATTTCATGTCGGGGGATGCATTTTTTGTATATACATTTGTTTTGGCGAGGGATTGAGTACATACACACTTAAAAATATATTGGTTATTTCATACATTAATTATCATCTTAGGTTATGTTATGTTTGGGACATATATTTCTTAGGTATATCATTTCTCTTATCGTACATAGGTATATCATTTCTAGGTTTCTGTCATAGATGTATTATTATATGTATATAAATTCTTTGTGTTAGGTATATGATACATAGAACAAATTCTTACTAATGCATCAAAGTACTTTTTATTTTTAATAGCAAAAAAATGATGGGTGCGCATATGTTTATGCGTATCGTATTCCGACTAAGAATACAAGGCAAAAGCATGAAAGTGTATGCAAGGTATTATAGTGCATATATTATAAATAAACATTTAAAAGAAAACTAGGACGTTATATCATATATGGAAATAAATCGTATGGTACTTAATGACGTGCATTTTATGGCAGGTATATGATGCACCAATATTTGGAAAGGGATCAATCGCATGTGGCATTAGTTGCATAGTGCTTAGGTGCCTGGGCACCTAGGTGCACCAAACAATTTACCTCTCTCTCTCTCTCTCTCTCTCTCTCTATATATATATATATATATATATATATATATATATATATATATATATATATATATATATATATATATATATATAGGATTGCCATTTGGGACACCTAGGTGCCCAGGCACCTTGCCTAGAAACCGTCGGATTACATTAAGATGTGTGCAATTGTATTAGTATTAGAACAAACTGGTTAAACTTTGACTCTTTAATTAGGAAAGAATTATTGTTTGATCTGGACACTTAATACCCTCATTAAACAAGAAAGAGAAAATCAGCAATTAATGGTCCATGCATGCTACGCATATTTAATTTATGGCTATACTTTTTTTGTACATACCTTGTCACGTACTAATTCATATACCTATAAAAATTCACGTACTAATTCATATACTTATAAAACCTCATATACTTCATCACGTACTAATTTATATATCTATAAAAATCATATACCTAGTCACGTACTAATTTATATACCTATAAAAATCATATACCTAGTCGCGTACTAATTCATATACCTAGTCACGTACTAATTTATATACCTATAAAAATCATATACCTAGTCACGTACTAACTTTTTCATATACCTAATCAATATTTGCCGTATATGTAAATTGTACTATTTTGGGGTATATCTCTAATATCATTTACGAGTATGTCTCAAAATATTTTACGTGTATTAAAAAATGGTGTATCATTTTTTGGGTTATGTACCGTTCAAAGTATATTAGTTTTGCGTGTATCTTCAAAGCATGCATGTATTGAAAAAGGGTATGCGGGTATGATATGTTAGGTCCATGTACGTACTAAAAATCACGTGTGGGTATTAGCATGCATCATATATATTTGTAAAAGTAAAAAATAATTAGGATTACATTTAATATTATTTGGTGACTTTATTTTTGAAAAAAATATTAGTCGCCAAAAAGTGTGACCCGGCCCTAAATTTTTTAATACTAGATACCTTGAAAACTAAAACACCAGAAGAATGCATAATATACGTTGTAATTATACATACAAACATTTGCGACGATATTTCGTATTATTTTGTCATATTTGATACCTTAAAATATTAGAGTGTATATACATACCCTTTTATTTTGGAAAGGAATCATTGCTAGGAAAGTACTAGAATATTATTTTTGGAAAGCAATAATTGCCTATTAGAACTGATAGTGCATGCAAACAAAATTTGGAAAGTCATATGTCGTGGATTGTACATCATGCACCATGAATATCACTTACTATAACGGGCATCTAGGTGCCCAGGCACCTAGGTGTCCCATATAATTTACCTATATATATATATATAGGGATTGACTATTCGTCACCCTGGGTGAGGAATAGTTATTCTTCACCCCCTTTTATTTTACCATCAATACACCATAATTTTACGTTCCGTAAGTTTTGTCTTATTTCCGACATAAAAAGAGACCGTAAGAAAATATACAATCGTCGTAAAAAATATTTTATGTTATGTAAAATTACAAATGTAAAAACATAGTGTAAAATACACATAAACTGCAAATTTTGTTATCTTATGTCCTATATTTTGATTTTCTTATGCGAAATTTTACGTAGTGAATCAATATGAATGTAACTATTTGAATTTCAAACGTAATTTAATTATGAAATAATCGTAAGATTACCTCGGGTGAAGAATAACTTATTATGCATCATGGGTGATGAATAGCATCACTATATATATATATATATATATATATATATATATATATATATATATATATATATATATATATATATATATATATATATATATATAGTGTGTGTGTGTGTGTCTGTGTGTGTGTGACACCACTGTTCACTCATGGGCAATGCGTCTGTAATATAGTGCATTTTACTCGGAAAATGCACAGGAGCTCCTGGATGCTCCACTCCCCTATATGAATATCAATTTTTTGTTGAAGAAAACTAAAATCTTCGGATATCAAACCTGGGTGCCCAATCTACTCCCCTGTGAAGTTTTGTGAAAACATACCAAGAAATGTATCATTGATGAAGAAAGTACAGTCCGACTTAGGATCAACCCAAACAAATTTTTTGTACATAGGTTTTTTTGTCTTTTTTTTACAGAGAGTACCACGGTTGTCATTTTTCATGGAACTTCGCATGGGAGCAGATTGGGCACTAGGTTTGATATCCCCAAATCCCAGATTTTTTTATTTTCCTGTTTTTTTATTTAATGTTCATATAGGGGGTGGAGCGCCCAGGAGTCAAAAATACGAGTTCATTTTACTCCCTCTATTTTATAATATATTGCATTCTGCTTTTTTTAATACAACTTTATAGTGTATTTATTTAGAATTGTAGATATTGATACTTTCTTCTATAAATTTGACTGCAACATATATTATGAAGCGGAGGGGTAAAATAGAGTTCATGCGTAACTGGATATCACTCTTTTTTTTTTCGCGAATACGCAAAAGGCTTGCGTATCATTGCATTGATAGGTAGAAAGGTCGTAGTAGTTACAACACATTAACAGGAGAGATGGGGTGGTGGCCGCCGAGCATGTGCGCACGGATGGCATGCAACGGCTACCATGGCGCACGCGGGAGGGGGGGTGTGCGCCAATCAGTTCGGACCTAGGCTACGTCTCTGGCAGGATTAGCGCCAATCCTGAGGTGCCAGCGCGTGCCCAGAGTCTCGCTTCCTCACGGATGTCGTTGAAGGCGCGGTTCACAGAGGGGTGGTCGCCGTTGAAGACACATCCATTGCGGTGCTTCCAAAGCCACCATGCCGTGAGGATGGCGATGGAGGCGAGCCCGCGTCGAAGGCTGCGAGGAGTGGCAGCAAGTGCCGAGGTCTACCAGGCGATGAACTCGTCGTCTTGGGCTGGGATGGAGGCGGTGGAGCGACACCAGGAGAGCACCTCATGCCATATCAGGCGGGAGAAGGAGCAGCCCGCGAGAAGGTGCTGCATCGTCTCTGGCTCCTGATCGCAGAGACGACAAGCGGGCTCATGGGGTAGATCGTGGCGCGCGAGGCGGTCGGCTGTCCAGCACCGTCCGAGCAGGGCCAGCCAGATGATGAATTTGATGCGTAACGGCGCCCATGATCGCCAAGTGATGCGCCAGTGGGGGTCCTCGATGGATCCAGAGAACATGGCTTGGTAGCAAGTCCGCGCGCTGTAGCAGCCGGAGCTAGACCAACGCTAGGATAGCGTGTCCGGAGTGTCGGAGAGGGTGACCTGTCGTAGGCGCCGCCAGAGAGAGACGTACTGGAGCGCCATCTCAATGCCCAGGGCGCCCTGGATGTCTGTGACCCAAGCACGGTTGAGAAGGTCGTCGCGCACAGAGAGCATCTTGCGTCGTCGTTTAGGAACCTTGGCATAGACAAGAGGCGCGATCTCGACGATGGACTGACCATCAAGCCAGTGGTCCTCCCAGAATTTGCAGGTCCGTCCGTCGCCGATGGTCCAGGAGGTTGAAGCCCTGAAGATGGCTTGGACGTCAGGGCAGTGCGGGAGATGCAGGTGCTGCCAGGGGCGCGAGGTGTCTGTCTTCTGAAGCCAGAGCCATCTGGTGCGGAAGGAAATGCCTAGACGCTGGAGGTCGGGGATACCAAGGCCGCCCAGGGAGATTGGCCGGCAGACCCGGCGCCAACTGACGAGGCAATGGCCGCTGCTCGCGTCCTTGCGACCGTACCAAAGGAAGTTGCGGAGTAGGCGATTAACTTGCTTGAGGATGGAGCTGTTGAGGGCGAGTACAAGCAGAGTGTGCACTGGCATCGCAGAGAGCACGTGCCTGCATAGGGCGAGCCGGTCACCACGTGACATCATGGACGCCCACCATGGCGATAGTCTGCGCTCGAGCTTGTCGAGGAGTGGTTGTAGGTCATTGGCGCTGGTCTTGCGGATGGACAGAGGCAATCCGAGGTACGTCATCGGGTACTCCTTTAACGGGCAGGCAAAGCCGGAGGTGATCGCGGCGCGGTCGTCTGGCGAGCATCGAATGGGCGAGGCTGCACACTTGGCGAAGTTGGTATACATCCCCGAGGCTGCCCCAAAGATGTCGAGCAAACGGCGGACGGCGGACAGGTCCTGTAGGTCCGGCCGGCAGAAGATGACGAAGTCATCGGCATAGAGAGAGATGCTCGAAGTCATGTGTCGCGAGGTGAGCCGTTGAATCACGCCGTCGGCCACGGCACGACACAGCAGGTTGTTAAGGGTGTCGATGGCCATGACGAAGAGCATGGGGGACAGAGGGTCGCCCTGGCGGAAGCCGCATCGATGAAGGATGGGGGGGCCTGGGATTCCGTTGACGAGGACGTGTGTGCTAGCCGTGCCGAGCAGTATGCACACCCATTCGCACCACCGTCGGCCAAAGCCGAGATGGCGGAGTGTGTCGAGGAGGAAAGCCCACGAAACGGAGTCGAAACGAGCGGGCAATATCGAGCACTCTCTCTTTTTAATCTTTGAGAACTGAATATCGATCTTTCTTTCAAGATTAACTGGATGCCACTCCTAACAGTCACAAGAGCCAGTCACAGCGAAAACTTTTCAGACACAGCAGTACAGAAGCACCATTTGAAGCCCAAGCTAGAGATCCCACAATCTTGGGCAGCAGCGGACTCGGCCCAGCCAACACGTGATAGCCCACGTTGTTGTCTTCTTTCAACAGAACTGGACGACTGCGACACTGCGACCCATAAAAGAGAAGCCCAATTAGGGTCCGTTCGGCAGTCCTAATCTTGGATAACATCGGAATGAAATTGCTTACTGCAACGTCAAGCTATAATCGCTACTTGTGTAGGCCAAGAAGGAAAATTAAATATGAAATGTCAATACAAGTTCAGAAATTTGTTGGTTCAGCCCTCAATATCCTATATATGTATTTAACCTTGTGCAGTGTTTTTCTTTTTTCTGATTTCTAGGATGCTTGTTAAGTTAACTAGGAGTATTAAACTCATGTCTACTTTCCTTTTCAAGTTAGTATTCATTTTGATGTCATTTCATTCTCTGCAACAAAGAGATAAAGCAACTGTCTTGCCTGAAGCAAGGGACTGTATGAGTTGTCGAAAGCTTGATTAGTTCAAATATTCTGAATGTTTGCTAATGTTTTGCCGGGAACTCCCGAAAGAAAAGAGAAACAGTTAAATAAAACAATGTCAAATATACTAGTCACTTTTTTTTAACCTGCAGGCGACAGTATACTTGTTACTCTTCTGTGTTTTTGCTTTCACCAGCTTTGAACGCTTGTATCTGTATGCCTTCTCTGGATCAGTCAATACAGTAACTCTCTGCTTTACAGCTTGAATTTAGACAATGTCGCACACTATATGTAGCATGGCTACTGAATTTTGGACGCGTCTAGTGGGTGGCCGGCTGCCCACTAGTGCGATTGAGCGGCCGGCCTAAAAAGGTAAGCCATGTCCCCTCGTGATACAGAGAAGGAAGGGACACGCGACCACCAAGCTAAGCCGATGGAGAGCCCAATCTCGAACAGAAAAAGCGCTCCCCACGTCGCCAGCTGTCCCCAACGTCCCAGTCCCTCCCACGACCGCTCGCCTCCATGCCCCAGCCCCTCCCACGCTGCCTTCTTCTTCTCCACGAAAGAAGGGGATCCAAGGCCCTTCTTCCTCTTCCTGTACAGCCGCCATTGCAGCCCAAAAGTAGAAGAAACTGGTGCAAGAAATTGATCTAAGGGTAGGGTGATCAGAGCCATACCAGACAGCAACATCAGGCAAGTAATCCCCCTCGGTCTCTCTTCAGTTCCCCCCTTCTTGTACTGCATCTGTAAACTCCTTCATGAATCTATCAGCAAATCCATGGAGAAGCTGCTTCAAGAAAGGAGTGGATCTGCCATATCACCCCATTCTCAACATCACACCCCCACCTATTGGGGAACGTAGTAATTTCAAAAAGTTCCTACACACACGCAAGATCATGGTGATGCATAGCAACGAGAGGGGAGAGTGTTGTCCACGTACCCTCGTAGACCAAAAGCGGAAGCGTTAGCACAACGCGGTTGATGTAGTTGTACGTCTTCACGATCCGACCGATCAAGTACCGAACGCACGGCACCTCCGTGTTCAGCACACGTTTAGCCCGATGACGTCCCTCGAACTCCGATCCAGCCGAGTGTTGAGGGAGAGTTTCGTCAGCACGACGGCGTGGTGACGATGTTGATGTTCTACCGACGCAGGGCTTCGCCTAAGCACCGCTACAGTATTATCGAGGTGGACTATGGTGGAGGGGGGCACCGCACACGGCTAAAAGATCAACAGATCAATTGTTGTGTCTCTAGGGTGCCCCCCTGCCCCCGTATATAAAGGAGCAAGGGGGGTGCAGCCGGCCAAGGGAGAGGGCACGCCGGGAGGAGTCCTACTCCCACCGGGAGTAGGACTCCCCCCTTTTCCTAGTTGGAATAGGATTCGGGAGGGGGGAAAGAGGAGAGAGAGAAGGAAGGGGGGCGCCCCCTCTCCTTGTCCTATCTGGACTAGGGGGAAGGGGCGCGCGGCCCAGCCCTAGCCGCCTCTCCTCTCTTCCACTAAAGCCCAACAAGGCCTATTAAGTCCCCGGGGGTTCCGGTAACCCCTCCGGTACTCCGATAAAATCACATTTTCACCCGGACCACTTCCGATATCCAAACATAGGCTTCCAATATATCAATCTTCATGTCTCGACCATTTTGAGACTCCTCGTCATGTCAGTGATCACATCTGGGACTCCGAACAACCTTCGGTACATCAAAACATATAAACTCATAATATAACTGTCATTGTAACGTTAAGCGTGCGGACCCTACGGGTTCGAGAACTATGTAGACATGACCGAGACACGTCTTCGGTCAATAACCAATAGCGGAACCTGGATGCCCATATTGTCTCCCACATATTCTACGGAGATCTTTATCGGTCAAACTGCATAACAACATACGTTGTTCCCTTTGTCATCGGTATGTTACTTGCCCGAGATTCGATCGTCGGTATCTCAATACCTAGTTCAATCTCGTTACCGGCAAGTCTCTTTACTCGTTCCGTAATACATCATCCCGCAACTAACTCATTAGTTGCAATGCTTGCAAGGCTTAAGTGATGTGCATTACCGAGAGGGCCCAGAGATACCTCTCCGACAATCGAAGTGACAAATCCTAATCTCAAAATACGCCAACCCAACAAGTACCTTCGGAGACACTTGTAGAGCACCTTTATAATCACCCAGTTACGTTGTGACGTTTGGTAGCACACAAAGCGTTCCTCCGATAAATGGGAGTTGCATAATCTCATAGTCATAGGAACATGTATAAGTCATGAAGAAAGCAATAGCAACATACTAAACGATCGTGTGCTAAGCTAACAGAATGGGTCATGTCAATCACATCATTCTCCTAATGATGTGACCCCATTAATCAAATGACAACTCATGTCTATGGTTAGGAAACATAACCATCTTCGATTAACGAGCTAGTCAAGTAGAGGCATACTAGTGACACTCTGTTTGTCTATGTATTCACACATGTCTTATGTTTCCGGTTAATACAATTCTAGCATGAATAATAAACATTTATCATGATATAAGGAAATAAATAATAACTTTATTATTGCCTCTAGGTCATATTTCCTTCAGTCTCCCACTTGCCCCAGAGTCAATAATCTAGATTACACAGTAATGATTCTAACACCCATGGAGCCTTGGTGCTGATCATGTTTTGCTCGTGGAATAGGCTTAGTCAACGGGTCTGCAACATTCAGATCCGTATGTATCTTGCAAATTTCTATGTCTCCCACCTGGACTAGATCCCGGATGGAATTGAAGCGTCTCTTGATGTGCTTGGTTCTCTTGTGAAATATGGATTCCTTCGCTAAGGCAATTGCTCCAGTATTGTCACAAAAGATTGTATTGGACTCGATGCACTAGGTATGACACCTAGATCAGATATGAACTCCTTCATCCAGACTCCTTCATTTTCTACTTCTGAAGCAGCTATGTACTCCGCTTCACACGTAGATCCCGCCACGACGCTTTATTTAGAACTGCACCAACTGACAACTCCACCGTTTAATGTAAACACGTATCCGGTTTGCGATTTAGAATCGTCTGGATCAGTGTCAAAGCTTGCATCAATGTAACCATTTATGATGAGCTCTTTGTCACCTCCATAAACGACAAACATATCCTTCGTCCTTTTCAGGTACTTCAGGATGTTCTTGACCGCTGTCTAGTGATCCACTCCTGGATTACTTTGGTACCTCCCTTCTAGACTTATAGCAAGGCACACATCAGGTCTGGTACACATCATTGCATACACGATAGAACCTCTGGCTGAAGCATAGGGAACATCTTTCATTTTCTCTCTATCTTCTGCAGTGGTTGGGCATTGAGTCTTACTCAACTTCACACCTTGTAATACAGGCAAGAACCCTTTCTTTGCTTGATCCATTTTGAACTTCTTCAAAACTTTGTCAAGGTATGTGCTTTGTGAAAGTCCAATTAAGCGTCTTGATCTATCTCTATAGATCTTGATGCCCAATATATAAGCAGCTTCACCGAGGTCTTTCATTGAAAAACTCTTATTCAAGTATCCCTTTATGCTATTCAGAAATTCTATATCATTTCCAATCAGTAATATGTCATCCACATATAATATCAGAAATGCTATTGAGCTCCCACTCACTTTCTTGTAAATACAGGCTTCTCCAAAAGTCTGTACAAAACCAAATGCTTTGATCACACTATCAAAGCGTTTATTCCAACTCCGAGAGGCTTGCACCAGTCCATAAATAGATCGCTGGAGCTTGCACACTTTGTTAGCTCCCTTTGGATCGACAAAACCTTCCGGTTACATCATATACAACTCTTCTTCCAGAATCCATTCAAGAATGCAGTTTTGACATCCATCTACCATATTTCATAATCATAAAATGCGGCAATTGCTAACATGATTCGGACAGACTTAAGCATCGCTACGAGTGAGAAGGTCTCATCGTAGTCAATCCCTTGAACTTGTCGAAATCTTTCGCAACAAGTCGAGCTTTATAGACAGTAACATTACCGTCAGCGTCAGTCTTCTTCTTGAAGATCCATTTATTCTCAATTGCTTGCCGATCATCGGGCAAGTCAACCAAAGTCCACACTTTGTTCTCATACATGGATCCCATCTCAGATTTCATGGCTTCAAGCCATTTTGCGGAATTTGGGCTCACCATCGCTTCTTCATAGTTCGTAGGTTCATCATTATCTAGTAGCATGACATCCAGAACAGGATTACCATACCACTCTGGTGCGGATCTTACTCTGGTTGATCTACGAGGTTCAATAACAACTTGATTTAAAGTTCCATGATCATCATCATTAACTTCCTCACTAATTGGTGTAGGTGTCACAGAAACCGTTTTCTGTGATGAACTACTTTCCAATAAGGGAGCCGGTACAGTTACCTCATCAAGTTCTACTTTTCTCCCACTCACTTCTTTCGAGAGAAACTCCTTCTCTAGAAAGGATCCATTATTAGCAACGAATGTCTTGCCTTCGGATCTGTGATAGAAGGTGTACCCAACAGTTTCCTTTGGGTATCCTATGAAGACACATTTCTCCGATTTGGGTTCGAGCTTACCAGGTTGAAGCTTTTGCACATAAGCATCGCAGCCCCAAATTTGAAGAAACGACAACTTTGGTTTCTTACCAAACCACAGTTCATAAGGCGTCGTCTCAACGGATTTCGATGGTGCCCTATTTAACGTGAATGCGGCCGTCTCTAAAGCATAACCCCAAAATGATAGCGGTAAATCAATGAGAGACATCATAGATCGCACCATATCTAGTAAAGTACGATTACGACGTTCGGACACAGCATTACGCTGTGGTGTTCCGGGTGGCGTGAGTTGTGAAACTATTCTGCACTGTTTCAAATGTAGACCAAACTCGTAACTCAAATATTCTCCTCCACGATCAGATCGTAGAAACTTTATTTTCTTGTTACGATGATTTTCAACTTCACTCTGAAATTCTTTGAACTTTTCAAATGTTTCAGACTTATGCTTCATTAAGTAGATATACCCATATCTGCTTAAATCATCTGTGAAAGTGAGAAAATAACGATATCCGCCACGAGCCTCAACATTCATCGGACCACATACATCTGTATGATTTCCAACAAATCTGTTGCTCTCTCCATAGTCCCGGAGAACAGCGTTCTAGTCATCTTGCCCATGAGGCATGGTTTGCAAGTACCAAGTGATTCATAATCAAGTGGTTCCAAAAGTCCATCAATATGGAGTTTTTTCATGCGCTTTACACCGATATGACCTAAACGGCAGTGCCACAAATAAGTTGCACTATCATTATCAACTCTGCATCTTTTGGCTTCAACATTATGAATATGTGTATCACTACTATCGAGATTCATCAAAAATAGACCACTCTTCAAGGGTGCATGACCATAAAAGATATTACTCATATAAATAGAACAACCATTATTCTATGATTTAAATGAATAACCGTCTCGCATCAAACAAGATCCAGATATAATGTTCATGCTCAACGATGGCACCAAATAACAATTATTTAGGTCTAATACTAATCCCGAAGGTAGATGTAGAGGTAACGTGCCGACCGCGATCACATCGACTTTGGAACCATTTCCCACGCGCATCGTCACCTCGTCCTTTGCCAGCGTTCGCTTAATCCGTAGTCCCTGTTTCGAGTTGCAAATATTAGCAACAAAACCAGTATCAAATACCCAGGTGCTACTGCGAGCTCTAGTAAGGTACACATCAATAACATGTATATCACATATACCTTTGTTCACTTTGCCATCCTTCTTAACCGCCAAATACTTGGGGTAGTTCCGCTCCCAGTGACCAGTCTACTTGCAGTAGAAGCACTCAGTCTCAGGCTTAGGTGCAGACTTGGGTTTCTTCTCCTGAGCGGCAACTTGTTTGTTGTTCTTCTTGAAGTTCCCCTTTTTATTCCCTTTGCCCTTCTTCTTGAAACTGGTGGTCTTATTGACCATCAACACTTGATGCTCCTTCTTGATTTCTACCTCCGCAGCTTTTAGCATTGCGAAGAGCTCGGGAATCGTCTTATCCATCCCTTGCATGTTATAGTTCATCACGAAGCTCTTGTAGCTTGGTGGAAGTGATTGGAGATTTCTGTCAATGAAGCTATCATCCAGAAGATTAACTCCCAGTTGAATCAAGTGATTGCAGTACCCAGACATCTTGAGTATATGCTCACTGACAGAACTATTCTCCTCCATCTTGCAGCTATAGAACTTATTGGAGACTTCATATCTCTCAATCCGGGCATTCTTTTGGAATATTAACTTCAACTCCTGGAACATCTCATATGCTCCATGACGTTCAAAACGTCGTTGAAGTCCCAGTTCTAAACCGTAAAGCATGGCACATTGAACTATCGAGTAGTCATCAGCTTTGCTCTGCCAGACATTCTTAACATCGTCAGTTGCATCAGCAGCAGGCCTGGCACCCAGCGGTGCTTCCAGGACATAATTCTTCTGTGCAGCAATGAGGATAATCCTCAAGTTACAGACCCAGTCCGTGTAATTGCTACCATCATCTTTCAACTTTGCTTTCTCAAGGAACGCATTAAAATTCAACGGAACAACAACACGGGCCATCTATCTACAATTAAACATAGACAAGCAAAGATACTATCAGGTACTAAGTTCATGATAAATTTAAGTTCAATTAATCATATTACTTAAGAACTCCCACTTAGAAAGACATCCCTCTAATCCTCTAAGTGATCACGTGATCCAAATCAACTAAACCATAACCGATCATCACGTGAAATGGAGTAGTTTTCAATGATGAACATCACTATGTTGATCATATCTACTATATGATTCACACTCGACCTTTCGGTCTCAGTGTTCCGAGGCCATATCTGCAGATGCTAGGCTCATCAAGTTTAACCCGAGTATTCCGCGTGTGCAAAACTGGCTTGCACCCGTTGTAGATGGACGTAGAGCTTATCACACCCGATCATCATGTGGTGTCTGGGCACGACGAACTCTGGCAACGGTGCATACTCAGGGAGAACACTTTTATCTTAAAATTTAGTGAGAGATCATCTTATAATGCTATCGTCAAATAAAGCAAGATAAGATGCATAAAAGATAAACATCACATGCAATCAATATAAGTGATATGATATGGCCATCATCATCTTGTGCTTGTGATCTCCATCTCCGAAGCACCGTCATGATCACCATCGTCACCGGCGCGGCACCTTGATCTCCATCGTAGCATCATTGTCATCTCGCCAATCTTATGCTTCTACGACTATCGCTACTGCTTAGTGATAAAGTAAAGCATTATAGGAAGATTGCATTGCATACAATAAAGCGACAACTATATGGCTCCTGCCAGTTGCCGATAACTCGGTTACAAAACATGATCATCTCATATAATAAAATTTAGCATCATGTCTTGACCATATCACATCACAACACGTCCTGCAAAAACAAGTTAGACGTCCTCTACTTTGTTGTTGCAAGTTTTACGTGGCTGCTACGGGCTTAGCAAGAACCGTTCTTACCTACTCATCAAAACCACAATGATAGTTTGTCAAGTTGGTGCTATTTTAACCTTCGCAAGGACCGGGCATAGCCACACTTGATTCATCTAAAGTTGGAGAAACTGACACCCGCTAGCCACCTGTGTGCAAAGCACGTCGGTAGAATCAGTCTCGCATAAGCGTACGCGTAATGTCGGTCCGGGCAGCTTCATCCAACAATACCGCCGAACCAAAGTATGACATGCTGGTAAGCAATATGACTTATATCGCCGACAACTCACTTGTGTTCTACTCGTGCATATGACATCTACGCATAAAACCAGGCTCTGATACCACTATTGGGGAACGTAGTAATTTCAAAAAAATTCCTACGCACACGCAAGATCATGGTGATGCATAGCAACGAGAGGGGATTGTGTTGTCCACGTACCCTCGTAGACCGAAAGCGGAAGCGTTAGCACAACGCGGTTGATGTAGTCGTACGTCTTCACGATCCGACCGATCAAGTACCGAACGCATGGCACCTCCGAGTTCAGCACACGTTCAGCCCGATGACATCCCTCGAACTCCGATCCAGCCGAGTGTTGAGGGAGAGTTTCGTCAGCACGACGGCGTGGTGACGATGTTGATGTTCTACCAACGCAGGGCTTTGCCTAAGCACCGCTACAGTATTATCGAGGTGGACTATGGTAGAGGGGAGCACCGCACACGGCTAAAAGATGAACTGATCAATTGTTGTGTCTCTAGGGTGCCCCCTGCCCCCGTATATAAAGGAGCAAGGGGAGTGCGGCCGGCCAAGGTAGAGGGCGCGCCGGGAGGAGTCCTACTCCCACCGAGAGTAGGACTCCCCCCTTTTCCTAGTTGGAATAGGATTCGGGAGGGGGGAAAGAGGAGAGGGAGAAGGAAGGGGGGGGGGGCGCCGCCCCCCTCTCCTTGTCCTATTCGGACTAGGGGGGAGGGGCGCGCGGCCCAGCCCTAGCCGCCTCTCCTCTCTTCCGCTAAAGCCCAACAAGGCCTATTAAGTCCCCGGGGGGTTCCGGTAACCCCTCCGGTACTCCAGTAAAATCACATTTTCACCCGGACCACTTCCGATATCCAAACATAGTCTTCCAATATATCAATCTTCATGTCTCGACCATTTCGAGACTCCTCGTCATGTCCGTGATCACATCCGAGACTCCGAACAACCTTCGGTACATCAAAACATATAAACTCATAATATAACTGTCATCATAATGTTAAGCGTGCGGACCCTATGGGTTCGAGAACTATGTAGACATGACCGAGACACGTCTTCGGTTAACAACTAATAGCGGAACCTGGATGCTCATATTGGCTCCCACATATTCTACGAAGATCTTTATCGGTCAAACCGCATAACAACATACGTTGTTCCCTTTGTCATCGGTATGTTACTTGCCCGAGATTCGATCGTCGGTATCTCAATACCTTGTTCAATCTCGTTACCGGCAAGTCTCTTTACTCGTTCCGTAATACATCATCCCGCAACTAACTCATTAGTTGCAATGCTTGCAAGGCTTAAGTGATGTGCATTATCGAGAGGGCCCAGAGATACCTCTCCGACAATCGGAGTGACAAATCCTAATCTCGAAATATGCCAACCCAACAAGTACCTTCGGAGACACTTGTAGAGCACCTTTATAATCACCCAGTTACGTTGTGACGTTTGGTAGCACACAAAGTGTTCCTCCGGTAAACGGGAGTTGCATAATCTCATAGTCATAGGAACATGTATAAGTCATGAAGAAAGCAATATCAACATACTAAACGATCGTGTGCTAAGCTAACGGAATGGGTCATGTCAATCACATCATTCTCCTAATGATGTGATCCCATTAATCAAATGACAACTCATGTCTATGGTTAGGAAACATAACCATCTTCGATTAATGAGCTAGTCAAGTAGAGGCATACTAGTGACACTCTGTTTGTCTATGTATTCACACATGTATTATGTTTCCGGTTAATACAATTCTAGCATGAATAATAAACATTTATCATGATATGAGGAAATAAATAATAACTTTATTATTGCCTCTAGGGCATATTTCCTTCACCCCCCCATGAGTGTCATGTCTGGAAACTGAAAACCAACCATGGACACAAGCCTACTATTTTATGGTTTGTGCAACTAAACACAAGTCATTAAGTTTAGTTGCACATCTTTCTATTTGTACACTAAACATGGTTTGAGATCATGTTTAACAAAACTGAACATGTTTTCTAACATGCATGACAGCCAAGTTTCCCCTCCTGGATGTGTTCAGCAAGCCGACTAAGACATATTTTCTGGCCAACTAGAACATGATTCTAGCCAACTAAACATGCAATGTAGCCAAAACTAAAGATGCATTCTACCAAGTTGAAGTTATTGTTTGCAAACGAACACCTTGACTGTCCAAAGAATATGTGCAACTAAAAATGCATATATGTGCAACTGAACATACATCCCAGCCAACTGAATCCTGTATTCTAGCAACTCAACATGCATGCTAGGCAAGCTGAAACATGCATTGTACCCCACATGAGCTGGATGTTTTTTGAGTGAACACTTTAGAAAACCTGAAGTATATGTGCAATAAAAACATGTATCCTGGCCAACTGAATATGCATGCTGGCCAACTGAATATGCATACTGGCCAACTGAAACATCTATTCCAGCCAACTGAACACATTGACTGTCCAACTGAACATGCATGCTGGCCAACTGGCACATCTATTCTAGCCAAAACCAAAAATATGCAGTACGACAGCAAAAACACAAGAACTTTTGTCCATACCTAATGAAACCACAAACCATATTAAAATAGTCACCCATATATTCTTGTCCCACACCTATTGCAAATCTATAGTGTAAAAATATGTTCAATATACTAGAAGTAAAAACAGAAACGGCGATGAAAAACATATATCTATAATATGTCATCCAATTCTTCTTTCTGCTTTCACCTGGATTTTCCATCTCAATTGTAGCATCAAATTATGTCCAAATTATGTGCAGAAAAATCTGAATCAGCTCCTTGCCAACAGAAAACCTGCGGATCATTGCAACAAATAGAGGAAAAAGTCAGAAAAACTCTGTAGTAAAAAAGTCATGTTCTTGCCACCTATTTACTGCAAACTGTGCAACTAACATAACAACTCCGTGCAAAAAAAATGCATACTTTTTAGAAAAAAAGATTCTGCTATAGACATGTAGCTTTTGCAACTAGGATTGTCATAATGGTGTGCAACAGCCTATTTACTATGTTTTTAGGTTGTTTGAAACACTCTTCCGTGATTAAAATTGATGACATCACTTCCTTCTTTTTATATGTGCAGGGGGTGTGAGGCAGCAGCAAAAAAAGGAAAAAGAAATGCTTGATCTCAATGAGTTGCCTCCTGATCTCAATGACCTTCCTCATGATATGGATCAGCAGCAACCCAGCATACCACAAGGAAATTGGACAGAAAATGGGCGCTCCGTTTACTACACGCAAACAACCCGTGGGCCTAACCCTATGTGACATGACAATGTGGCAGGGCAGTCATCAACTCGTGGTGCCCCTGTAGTGGTTTCTTTGTAGTCAGAGAGCCATACTCTTGATGACATGGGCACCGCGGAAAATGTTCCTGGTCCAACCAGGCTGAGCTCGGAACTGGTGCTATTGACGGTGCTGTGCAAGGAGAAGAAGGAGAAGATGAGGCTGGTTCTCAGCCCATGGAACCCTATGTTGGCATGAGGTTTGACAGCCTTCAAATTGCTAAGGATCACTACAACAGCTATGCCCTACGGATGGGTTTCTCTGTCAAGATGAACACTTCTAGGTGGACAGCTCATACAAATGTATTGGTAAAACAGTAGTTTTGCTGCAACAAGTACAAGAAGCTGATACCAGATCCCAAACCTGTTGACACTGATTAGGAAATGGAAGATGATACTTCAATCTTTGCTAAAGAGGAGGCTGGTCCTAGTAAGAAAAGGAAGAAACGGAAACGCAAGACAATAAAGCAGACTCAATGCAAGGTAAAAATGTTGGTGAAGCTGCTAGATGGGCGATGGGAGGTGACACACTTTGTTTGTGAACACAATCATCCGCTGGTGAAAAAACCTTCGTTGTCCAAATACTTGATATCCCACCAAGGCATCTCTCGTGATGAAAAGGAGTTTTTGCACATCTTGTATAACTGCAACTTGACTACAGGTGTGTTTCTTTATCTCTTATAGTACAGTGTGCAATGTGCAACTGTTATGGTACTGGTGTGCAATTAAAATGTCTTAAGTGTGCAACTAGTGTCCAAGTTCCCATGCTGTTTCTATATCACTTTGTTGCTTGTTGTGCAACTAGATTACCTTCACTGTGCAACTACACAATGTCCTGTGTGCAAAATGCAAGTGTTTTTAAAGGTGCGACTACTTTTCCATTTCTTGCAACTATCCTCTGTGCCAACACATGTCATATTACTGTGCAGTTGGATGTGTGCATTCGTGCGACTAAAAAAGATATATTGTTTCTTTTTGTATTATGCAGGACGTATGATGCATATAATGGCGGAGTTCTATGGATCTGAGATGATGGTGCCGTTCAGACCAAAGGCAATAACAAATCTGTGTACAACTTTCCGTAGAGATGACACAAAGGAGGGTGACATGATTGAGACAATTGCGCACTTCAAGGATATACAAAAAAACTGAACCAGACTTCTTCTATAAGGTAAAATATGATGAAGAGGATAGAGTTGTCAACATATTTTGGGTGGATGGCTTAGCTCGAAAAGCTTATGCGGAGGCGTACCACGATTGCATATCGTTTGACACCACCTACATGACCAACATGTACAATATGTTGTTCGCGCCCTTCATCGGAATAAACCGACATGGCCAATCTTTCATGCTGGGTTGTGTGTTTGTGAGTCAGGAGTTGGCATCGAGCTTTGAGCATTCCTAGAGGCTATGGATGGCAAACCTCCTGACAACTTCATAACCGATCAGGATGGTGCGATGAGGTAGTCAATAGAGAGCATCTTCCCAACCACCATGCATCGTTGTTGTCGATGGCACATCATGAAAAAGGCTCAGGAAAAAGTTGGTTGGTTGTTGTGCCGGAATCCAAGGCTCTTTGATGATTTCAACTACTGTGTTGACTTCAGCTTCACTATAGACAAGTTTGAGCAGAGTTGGGTTGGGTTAATGATGAAGTACGAGGCTATGACACACACACACTTTGAGAAGTTGTACGAATACAAGTCAACTTGGGTGCCGTGCTACATCAAACACAGGTTCTTTCCCTTCCTGCAGTCTACACAATGTAGTGAGGGGTTCAACGCCGTCCTAAAAAGATATGTGAACCCACACAACTCAATGCTGAACTTCGTCAAGCAATATGAAAAAATTCAGAACCACATCCTTGCCAAAGAAGGCTGCAATGATTACAGAACAGAACACCTTGAGATTGAGCTATGGTCCAACTTCCCAATAGTGAGGTGATACGTCTCCAACGTATCTGTAATTTTTGATTGTTCCATGCTATTATATTATCCATCTAGGATGTTTTATATGCATTTATATGCTACTTTATATGATTTTTGGGACTAACCTATTAACTTAGAGCCCAGTGCCAGTTTCTGTTTTCCCCTTGTTTTTGAGTTTTACAGAAAAGGAAAACCAAACGGAGTCCAATTGACCTGAAATTTGACGGAGATTATTTTTGGACCAGAAGAAGCCCATGGAGTATCGGAGATGGGCTAGAAGAGTTCCGAGGCACCCACGAGGGTGGAGGGCGCGCCCTGCCCCCTGGGCACGCCCCCCTACCTCATGGCCGCCTCGGAGACCCCCTGACTTGTTCCCGACACCAAAACCTCTTATATATACAGAAACCCCCAGAACATAACCTAGATCGGGAGTTCCGCCGCCGCAAGCCTCTGTAGCCACCAAAAACCAATCTAGACCCGTTCCGGCACCCTGCCGGAGGGGGGATCCCTCACCAGTGGCCATCTTCATCATCCCGACGCTCTCCATGACGAGGAGGTAGTAGTTCACCCTTGGGGCTGAGGGTATGTACCAGTAGCTATGTGTTTGATCTCTCTCTCTCTCTCTTGTGTTCTTGAGGTGGTACGATCTTGATGTATCGCGAGCTTTGCTATTATAGTTGGATCTTATGATGTTTCTCCTCCTCTACTCTCTTGTAATGGATTGAGTTTTCCCTTTGAAGTTATCTTATCGGATTGAGTCTTTAAGGATTTGAGAACACTTGATGTATGTCTTGCATGTGCTTATCTGTGGTGACAATGGGATATCACATGATCTACTTGATGTATGTTTTGGTGATCAACTTGCGGGTTCCGTAACATTGTGAACTTATGCATAGGGGTTGGCACACATTTTCGTCTTGACTCTCCGGTAGAAACTTTGGGGCACTCTTTGAAGTTCTTTGTGTTGGTTGAATAGATGAATCTGAGATTGTGTGATGCATATCGTATAATCATATCCACAGATCTTGAGGTGACATTATGATTTTGGTTGATTTGTGTCTTAAGGTGTTATTATAGTACGAACTCTATGATAGATCGAACGGAAAGAATATCTTCATGTTATTTTACTACAGACTCTTGAATAGATCGATCAGAAAGAATAACTTTGAGGTGGTTTCGTACCCTACCATAATCTCTTCGTTTGTTCTCCGCTATTAGTGACTTTGGAGTGACTCTTTGTTGCATGTTGAGAGATAGTTATATGATCTAGTTATGTTATTATTGTTGAGAGAACTTGCACTAGTGAAAGTATGAACCCTAGGCCTTGTTTCAATGCATTGCAATACCGTTTGTGCTCACTTTTATCAATAGTTACCTTGCTGTTTTTATAATTTCAGATTACAAAAACCTATATCTACCATCCATATTGCAGTTTTATCAATAGTTTCTTATTTTATCACTGGTTTAGTCTATAAAAGAAAACTACAAAAAAATGGAATTAAGGGTGCCTCATATGCTTCATCTTTTTAATGTATTTCGTGAAAATGATGGGAAGGAAAATTGTGCTCAAGTACTAGAAGAAGAATTACATAGAATGCTTGCCATAAAATATGTAAATGATGAGCATGATTGCAATGTTGTTAGTATGAATTCTTTGAATACCCATGATGCTAATGATATGCAAAGCCACAAGCTTGGGGATGTTATGTTTGATGAATATGATATGTTTTGTCCCCCAAGTTTTGATGAGAAAATTTATTATGATGAAAGCATGCCTCCTATTTATGATGATTATATTGATGAAAACGGGTTTGGAAGAGTGTTAACTTTAGGAAGTAATGATCCCACTATTATTGAGGGTGTTTAATCTTAGTGTGATAATTACGAAAGTGGATTTGGAGAGGTCATGACTTTATTTAGTAATGATTCCACTATCTTGGAAGAGGTTTCAATTGATTATGATGAGAACAAAGTTGATACTTATGATGATTATTGTGATGACACTTATGCTATAAAAAGTAGTGATGGTTATATTTGTAAAACTTGTCATGATTATTATTACCCTTTTTCTGAACATTACTCTTTTAATATGGAAACAATTTATAGTATTCGAGTTTCTTATGATACTCCCACTATTCCGAATGAGAAGAATTTTGCTTATGTGGAGAGTAGTAAACTATGATTATAGATCATGAAAATAAGGCTTCATGTGATGGGTATATTGTTGAATTCTTTAATGATGCTACTGAAAATTATTATGAGGGAGGAATATATGCTTGTAGGAATTGCAATAATACCAAGTTTCCTCTCTATGTGCTTAAAGTTTTGAAGTTATCCTTGTTTTGCTTTCCTATGCTAGTTGATTCTTGTTCCTATAAATTATTTGCTCACAAAATCCCTATGCATAGGAAGTGGGTTAGACTTAAATTAGCTAGTCATATTCTTCATGATGCTTTCTTTATGTTTCAATTCTTATCTTTTATGTGAGCATCATTGAAATCATCATGCCTAGCTAGGGGCGTTAAACGTTAGCACTTGTTGGGAGGCAACCCAATTTTATTTTTTTTATTTACTTTTGCTCCTGTTTAGTAATAAATAATTCATCTAGCCTCTTTTTATATGTGGTTTTATCTTTTAATTAGTGTTTGTGCCAAGTAGAACCTTTGGGAAGACTTGGGTGAAGTATATGCGATCTTGCTGTAAAAAACAGAAACTTTAGCGCTCACAAGATTAGCTACAACTTTTTACTGGAGAGTGATATTTAGTTGATTATTTTTGCAGATGATTAATAGATAAATTCCTCACGTCCAGCAATTTATTTAAGAATTTTTGGAGTTACAGAAGTATACGTTTGATACATATTACTACAGACTGTTCTGTTTTTGACAAATTCTGTTTTTCGTGTGTTGTTTGCTTATTTTGATGAATCTATGGCTAGTAATGGAGGTTATGAACCATAGAGAAGTTGGAATACAGTAGGTTTAACACCAATATGAATTTAGAATGAGTTCACAAGAGTACCTAAGTGGTGATTTATTTTCTTATACTAACGGAGCTTACGAGTTTTCTGTTGAGTTTTGTGTTGTGAAGTTTTCAAGTTTTGGGTAAAGATTCGATGGAATATGGAATAAGGAGTGGAAAGAGCCTAAGCTTGGGGATTCCCAAGTCGCCCCAAGGTAATATTCAAGGACAATGAAGATCCTAAGCTTGGGGATGCCCCGGATGGCATCCCCTCTTTTGTCTTTGTTCATCGCTAACTTTACTTGGAGCTATATTTTTATTCACCACATGATATGTGTTTTGCTTGGAGCATCAATTTATTTCTTTTATTTTTCTTGATGTTTGAATAAAATACCAAGATCTGAAATTCTTAAATGTTAGAGAGTCTTCACATAGTTACATAATTATTTGACTACTCATTGATCTTCACTTATATCTTTCGGAGTAGTTTGTTGTTTGCTCTAGTGCTTCACTTATATCCTTTTAGAGCACAACGGTGGTTTTATCTTGACGAAATAGATGAACTCTCATGATTCACTTATATTATTCTGAGAGTCTTTAGAACAGCATGGTAATTTGCTTTGGTTATGAAATTAGTCCTAATATGATAGGCATCCAAGATGGGTATATTAAAAACTTCCATATAGAGTTCACTGAATACTATGAGAAGTTTGATACTTGATGATTGTTTTGAGATATGAAGATGGTAATATTAGAGTCATGCTAGTTGAGTAATTGTGAATTTGAGAAATACTTGTGTTGGAGTTTGCAAGTCCCGCAGCATGCACGTATGGTAAACGTTGTGTGACAAATTTGAAGCATGAGGTGTTTCTTTGATTGTCCTCCTTATGAGTGGCGGTCGGGGATGAGCGATGGTCTTTTCCTACCAATCTATCCCCCTAGGAGCATGCGCGTAGTGCTTGGTTTTTGTTGACTTGTAGATTTTTGCAATAAGTATGTGAGTTCTTTATGACTAATGTTGAGTCCATGGATTATACGCACTCTCACCCTTCCATCATTGCTAGCCTCTTCAGTACCGTGCATTGCCCTTTCTCACCTTGAGAGTTGGTGCAAACTTCACCGGTGCATCCAAACCCCGGGATATGATACGCTCTATCACACATAAACCTCCTTATATCTTCCTCAAAACAGCCACCATACCTACCTATTATGGCATTTCTAGAGCCATTCCGAGATATATTTACATGCAACTTTCCACCGTTCCGTTCATTATGACATGCTTCATCATTGTCATATTGCCTTGCATGATCATGTAGTTGACATCGTATTTGTGGCAAGGCCACCATGCATAATTTTTTATACATGTCACTCTTGATTCATTGCCCATCCTGGTACACCGCCGAAGGCACTCATATAGAGTCATATTTTGTTCTAATATCGAGTTGTAAATAAATAGAAGTGTGATGATCATCATTAATAGAGCATTGTCTCATGAAAAAAAGAGAAAGGCCAAAAAAAGGGAAAGGACAAAAAAAGAAAAAAAAAGAAAGGCCAAATTTAAAAAAAAGGGAAGGCCCAAAAAAAGGAGGGACAATGCTACTATCCTTTTTCCACACTTGTGCTTCAAAGTAGCACCATGATCTTCATGATAGAGAGTCTCTTATATTGTCACTTTCATATACTAGTGGGAATTTTTCATTGTAGAACTTGGCTTGTATATTCCAACAATGGGCTTCCTCAAATGATTGATGGGCATATTCATAGACCGTTGATTAGCCGCGTCAATGTGAGAATTTCACCTTTTTTGTCTTATCCATACAACCCCCATCATTATATTATATTCCACCCATAGTGCTATGTCCATGGCTCACGCTCATGTATTGCGTGAAAGTTGAAAAAGTTTGAGAATACTAAAGTATGAAACAATTGCTTGGCTTGTCATCGGGGTTGTGCATGATGAGAACATTTTGTGTGACGAAAATGAAGCATGGCAAAACTATATGATTTTGTAGGGATGAGCTTTCTTTGGCTATGTTATTTTGAGAAGACATAATTGCTTGGTTAGTATGCTTGAAGTATTATTATTTTTATGTCAATATTAAAATTTTGTATTGAATCTTATGGATCTGAATATTCTTGCCACAATAAATAAGATTACATTGATAAATATGTTAGGTAGCATTCCACATCAAAAATTCTATTTTTATCATTTACCTACTCGAGGAAGAGTGAGAATTAAGCTTGGGGATGCTTGATACGTCTCCAACGTATCTATAATTTTTTATTGTTCCATGCTATTATATTATCCATCTAGGATGTTTTATATACATTTATATGCTATTTGATATGATTTTTGGGACTAACCTATTAACCTAGAGCCCAGTGCCAGTTTGTGTTTTTCCTTGTTTTTTGAGTTTTACAGAAAAGGAAAACCAAACGGAGTCCAATTGACCTAAAATTTGACGGAGTTTATTTTTGGACCAGAAGAAGCCCACGGAGTATTGGGGATGGGCCAGAAGAGTCCCGAGGCACCCACGAGGGTGGGGGGCGCTCCCTACCCCCTGGGCGCGCCCCCAACCTCGTGGCCGCCTCGGAAACCCCCTGACTTGTTCGCAATGCCAAAACCTTCTATATATACAGAAACCCCCAGAACATAACCTAGATCGGGAATTCCACCGTCGAAAGCCTCTGTAGCCACCGAAAACCAATCTAGACCCGTTGTGGCACCCTGCCGGAGGGGGGATCCCTCACCGGTGGCCATCTTCATCATTCCGGCGCTCTCCATGACGAGGAGGGAGTAGTTCACCCTTGGGGCTGAGGGTATGTACCAGTAGCTATGTGTTTGATCTCTCTCTCTCTCTCTCTTATGTTCTTGAGGTGGTACAATCTTGATGTATCGCAGGCTTTGCTATTATAGTAGGATCTTATGATGTTTCTCCCCCTCTACTCTCTTGTAATGGATTGAGTTTTCCCTTTGAAGTTATCTTATCGGATTGAGTCTTTAAGGATTTGAGAACACTTGATGTATGTCTTGCATGTGCTTATCTTTGGTGACAATGGGATATCACATGATCTACTTGATGTATGTTTTGCTGATTAGCTTGCGGGTTCCGTAACATTGTGAACTTATGCATAGGGGTTGGCACACGTTTTCGTCTTGACTCTCCGGTAGAAACTTTGGGGCACTCTTTGAAGTTCTTTGTGTTGGTTGAATAGATGAATCTAAGATTGTGTGATGCATATCGTATAATCATACCCACAGATACTTGAGGTGACAATGGAGTATCTAGGTGACATTAGGGTTTTGGTTGATTTGTGTCTTAAGGTGTTATTCTAGTATGAACTCTGTGATAGATCGAACGGAAAGAATAGCTTCGTGTTATTTTACTACGGACTCTTGAATAGATTGATCGGAAAGAATAACTTTGAGGTGGTTTCGTACCCTACCATAATCTCTCCGTTTGTTCTCCGCTATTAGTGACTTCGGAGTGACTCTTTGTTGCATGTTGAGGGATAGTTATATGGTCCAGTTATATTATTATTGTTGAGAGAACTTGCACTAGTGAAAGTATGAACCCTAGGCCTTGTTTCAACGCATTGCAATACCGTTTGTGCTTTGTTACCTTGCTGTTTTTATAATTTCAGATTACAAAAACCTATATCTACCATCCATATTGCACTTGTATCATCATCTCTTCGCCGAACTAGTGCACCTATACAGTTTACCATTGTATTGGGTGTGTTGGGGACACAAGAGACTCTTTGTTATTTTGTTGCAGGGTTGTTTGAGAGAGACCATCTTCAACCTATGACTCCCACGGATTGATAAACCTTAGGTCATCCACTTGAGGGAAATTTGCTACTGTCCTACAAACCTCTACACTTGGAGGCCCAAGGTTGCGTAGTAGACATCAAGCAGTTTCTGGTGCCGTTGCCGGGGAGGCGAGTGCTTGAAGGTATATCTTTAGATCTTGCAATCGAATCTTTTAGTTTCTTGTTTTATCACTAGTTTAGTCTATAAAAGAAAACTACAAAAATGGAATTAAGGGTACCTCATATGCTTCATCTTTTTAATGTCTTTCGTGAAAATGATGGGAAGGAAAATTGTGCTCAAGTACTAGAAGAATAATTACATAGAATGCTTGGCATAAAATTTGTGAATGATGAGCATGATTGAAATGTTGTTAGTATGAATTCTTTGAATACCCATGATGCTAATGATATGCAAAGCCACAAGCTTGGGGACACTATGTTTGATGAAGATGATATGTTTTGTCCCCCAAGTTTTGATGAGAAAATTTATTATGATGAAAACATGCCTCCTATTTATGATTATTATATTGATGAAAATGGGTTTGGAAGAGTGTCACTTTAGGAAGTAATGATCCCACTATTTTGGAGGGTGTTGAATCTTATTGTGATAATTATGAAAGTGGATTTGGAGAGGTCATGACTTTATTTAGTAATGATTCCACTATCTTGGAAGAGGTTTCAATTGATTATGATGAAAACATAGTTGCTACTTATGATGATTATTGTGATGACACTTATGCTATAAAAAGTAGTGATGGTTATATATATATAACTTGTCATAACCATCCATAGTTACCTTGTTGTTTTTATAATTTCAGATTACAAAAACCTATATCTACCATCCATATTGCACTTGTATCACCATCTCTTCGCCGAACTAGTGCACCTATACAATTCACCATTGTATTGGTGTGTTGGGGACACAAGAGACTCTTTGTATTTGGTTGCAGGGTTGTTTGAGAGAGACCATCTTCAACCTACGCCTCCCACGGATTGATAAACCTTAGGTCATCCACTTGAGGGAAATTTGCTACTATGCTACAAACCTCTGCACTTGGAGGCCCAATAACGTCTACAAGAAGAAGGTTGCATAGTAGAAATCAAGAGGCAAGCTTACGAAACCTACACTAGGGACCTTTACCGCAAGTTCCGAGAAGAGTTTGAGATGATTGGACGTTATAATGCGTTTCAAGTCAGCGCTGACCTTTTTGAGCTCAGACCAAACCAGGAATTTGTTGCCAAATATGGTTCTTGAAACTACTTGGTGCAGGCAAGGATGGGGGAGGGTTCCTATTTGTGTGAGTGTTGCAAAATGAACAAGGACGGCATGCTCTGCTGCCACATCCTCAAGGTGTTCACCCATCTTGGAGTTGATGTCATACCGGAAAGGTACATGCTAAGACGGTGGACACCTACTACTGTCCCTAGTGCGCCAGGGACCGGGTATGAGCAACCGGATGAAATGCCTCCTCAATCAAAGAAGCAGATAAGGGAGAGAAACATGATATACGATTTCGGAAACTAGCCAAGTTTGCGAGTGGCTCTCATGGAGCAAAGGCCATTGTATACAAGCATATGCGTGGAGCACGTACTGAGATCGGCCACCTGAACAAGTCCAAGAAAAAGAAAAAAACAGATGCTGCTACGGGGCCATCTGATGATGGCAACCCTCGAGGACCTCCTCCACCTCTAGGCCCGGCATGCTCCGCCACCTCCTCCCCCGCCTAGCCCAACAAGCAGTGCCCCGCGTGCTCCTCCCAATGGCCCTACAGCCAGTACTCAGGGGGCTCATTATCCAGGTAATTACCTGCCCCAACTGCCCATCTAACTAGGTGTGTAACTTCAGTTGCACACATCATGGTGCCCAGTTGCACAGAACAGGCTACCCGGTTGTGCACGTTGTGTTAGTTCGAGCATCAAGATAACACAACTAACTTGTTTTTCCTGTTCTGGCTATAGGTGATGGCAACCCTTGAGGACCTTCTCCACCTCCTGGCCCTAGCGGCATGCTCCACCACCTCCTCCCCCGCCTGGCCCAATAAGGAGTGCCCCGCGTGCTCCTCCCAATGGCCCTACAGGGAGTACTCAGGGGCTCATCACCCAGGTAATTACCTGACCCAACTCCCCATGCAACTAGGTGTGTAACTTCAGTTGCACACATCATACTGCCCAGTTGCACAGGACAGACTACCCAGTTGTGCATGCTATGTTAGTTCGAGCATCAAGATAAACACCTAACTTGTTTTTCCTATTTTGGCTATAGGTGATTACCATCCAAATGCCATGACGGGTCGTGCTACTACAGGTTTTCTTTTCAACTTAACTTGCACACACCAACCAGTTAGTTGCACAACATGAGCTGTGTGGTTGCAGAAAACACCAGTCCTGGTTGCGCAAAAAATACTAAACTTTGTATATGATTATTCCACAGGTGATCGAACACAACCTCGTGATGGTCCAGCGCCCACGCACATTGGTCCTACTGCCCCGTCGGAGGCTGCATCCCCTGCACAAGCATATGATGATTTTGTGCCCAGGGATCCTCCAAGGTCTACTACAAACGGTAGGGCGAAGAGTCGATGGTACAAATCGGTGCTGGAGCTACACCCAAAGAAGAAGAAAAATGCAGTCACTACCAATCTATGGAGCACACTACCGGTGTATGTCCACTCAGGCTGCCGTGATTCTCTTGCATCGTTTGTGTGGAAAAAGGGAGAAAGGAAAAGAATGATGGTTTTTGAGCAATGTTGGGACCAAGTGGACACATTCAACATCTATGCTTTCTCTTCTCTAAGTTATTTTCCTAGAATTAGTTCATGCACTGTGTAAAATGGTTGTTATTTGTGCCTTTGTTGGCAAATGGTTTAATATTTAGTTGTTGAACAATTATGTGCCCAGTGCTCCAAATGTGTCAAAAAAAGTGATGACATTAAGTTGCAACGGAATTACTAGTAGTGTGCAACTACAAATCTGTCGAAAAATTGTGCAAACCAGCAAGGCATTGAAAAAGGGCAGAGAACAAAAAGAGTACTAACCTAGTCCTTGTCGTATCTTAGCAACTTCCTCCATGGGGCGGAGTTGTGCACGCTGGTGACCCAATCATATGCCAGCTTCTTCCTGATGTTGAGTACTTCCTTGGGATCATAGTTGGGAAGTTGGCTACCGTTCCACTCAGTGGTGTTAAGCAGTGCGAACAGCCCACACTCATTGTTGCGGCGGGGAAAAGAAAATTTTGTCATAGAAATTTAAAACCAAGATGATGTACTCGGTGGCAGTGTGCAACTACTTATGTGCCACTGTGCAACTACTAATGCTCCACTGTGCAACTGGCTAGATAATCCATGAGAAAGTCATAAAAATGAAAAACAGATTGCAAACTAGTTGTGTGTGTGAAAAAACTATAGATTGTACATCTATAAAACAAATAATCATTTAAACAAGAGAGGAAACAGTACATCTAGAAAATTTTAAAAATTATAGATTGATGGTAAAAATTGAGAAGAATGTCATGCTTCTTGTCTTACTTGCCGTGTTGCTTTGGTACGTCAATGTCAATAATCTAGAAGTGCTTGATGCTGAACTTTTGGTAATGCTTCCTCCATAGCTGGCGTACTGCCCCCGCGATGATAGATGCGGTGTTCATCACTCAATGTTATCCAGCTTCCTGCTTGAATCAAGAACTTCAAAACGTTCATCCCTCAAGTTGACGTTGAGAACCCAATAATGCCTGCCTCCATCCTAATCGTTTATATCATCACACTCAAGCACTGGCGGCATGACCTGCACATGTGAACAATTTATACACAGATACACGCTATAGGTAAAGAAAACAGTAAAAAAATGGTGAAGTTAAAATAGGTTGCAAGAAAGTATTTGCCAACTAATAGATGTGCCATGTGCAATTGAACATGCTATGGGTGCCAACTAAGAGATGGATCATGTGGGCACAGCACTGACCAAGTCTTGCTTGTCGAAACGGTTCTTCTAATCAAACTTCTTATTTATCTCATTCACATTGTGGATCCCTTGCTGTCAATTGATCTGCAGAAATTATAAACATGCCTCAAACTCCTTACTAGATGAAAGGACTCCTTGAATTGGTCAACAAAAGTGCTACAAACAAGATGAGGGTAAAAAGGTTTTGAAAAAAACTTACAGAAAACCTCAGTGGCATAACGACCTTCTTTGACCCTTCTGGTAAGTTATCCATGATGTGTATTATTCCAGTCTCAATAACAATTCTTGACAGCCATTGAACCGACTTCATGGAATCAACTAACTCCTTTATAGAAATGTAGAAAGCACCATACCTGATTATCTTAGGGCTGATTTTTTTTTTAAAAAAAAACAAGTTAGCTTGAAGGGTCACAGCAACAAAAAAATGTGTATTAAAAAAACAAGAGTGTGCAACTAAAAGCACTGTTCTGTGCAACATGCTCTGCTTGCTGTAGAACTAAGTGGGTGCTACTGTGCAACTGAAAAATATATGTATGTAGGTTGTGGGGAGTTGGTTTACCTGGTAAGAGCATCATTTGCTCCTGGGTGATGCCTGACCCAACACAAGAGGGCAGCGTAAAGCTTGTTGACTGCCTCATTGGAGTTGAACGTCTCCTTCTTGTTGTAATCAATGAATGACGACCTTTGAGATGCTGCGGACCTTATTACCCTCCTATGTCTTCGTGCAATAGGTGGTCCTAAAGAACTACTCGTGCAAATTGTTGGTTCTGCGCATATCGGTGTGTGGAAGCTGTCTGGTGATCCAACATCTGGCTGGTGAGCTAATCCCTTGCCAGCATCAGCAACATCGCATCCTTCATTCACAGTTGTTGGGTCCAACTCACCCTCATCTATGACAACCACATTGTCATCCCCTGTTTGTGTTGCTGGAGCAAGTGTTGCAGCAGGCTCAACATCACCATCTATGCCTAGGTCAAAAGTTGGTGCATTGCAGTACCCATCACCATGATAGCTGTAAGAGTTTGATCTGCGTATGGGTTGAAGGCCCAGGCCGTATCCTTGCAGCACATACACAGGTGCATCGTTCCCTGACTTGGTTCGCAATAGTGTTGTAGTTGGCGGCCTAGGAGGCTTACACCTACTTACAATGTTGAACACCTCCTCTTGTGTTAATGAGTGCTGAAAGTCAGCTCTTGGTGATGCAGACTTGCTTGGATGATGTGTGTTAGCTCTTGGAGATGGCACTTTGGCAGTTTTATCACCTCCTTCCGTGTTTGGCATTGAAGTATCTCTATGAGTTGGCACCTTGGGGCTTGCAGTTGCAGTGGTGCCTTCCTGAGCAGCAGTGGTAGTTTTGACTATGACCCCGCTGCTAATTGACACTTCGGTTGGTACAGTAGTATCTGCAGTTGGCATCTTTCCAGCCTCAGTTGGCAGCAAACTAGCTAAACTTGGCACTCGTGCATCGATGACTGTGGCATGTTGTTCTATCTCGTTTCTGAACCCCACACTTTTCTGCCCTATTCCCCCTTTGTGTCCTTGGCAAACTTGACAATCTTTTGCTGCTTAGCTGGTTTAGGTGGGCATGCTGACATAGGAGTCTTCCCCTTGATCTGTTGGACTCCTGTGATGGTCATAGGCTCAACATGTATTGTTGTCACATCTTCAGTGGTGGTTGGCTCTTTGCTCACTACAGTTGGCACAACAGTTGGCGCGACAGCTTCCTTCCCCACATTTATTTCAGCATCTTCCCTCAGCATCTGTTGCTGGGTTTGAGGCAACTTTAGATTCTTCTTCATTGAAACTGCTTTGTGCTTCTGGACCACATGAGGGTTTGCCACGGATGCTGCCTTGCTCTTGCTGGAGCTTATATCTGGAAGCTGCTTCAGATATTCCTTGTATTTTGCCTTTGAATGAACCCAGTCCAGACCCTTTCCTGCTTCCTCCATGTCAACTGGATTATTTTCAGCCTCATTTAATAAGAACAACTTCTGATCAATGGCAAAATCAATGTTCTGACACATCTCTTGGTCACTAAAATCTGGCACGGGGAAAGTCGTTGGCAAAGCTGACTTCAAGTTGCACAGCTTGAGCATATCAATGCTACCTTGAGACTCTGCTTCATCATTTTTCTTTGACTTCGGAAAATGCTCATCTTTCCAGCAACTTTTATCCATCCACATCTGTAGTGTGCTATTGCTCCTCATTGAGTTGCTACTACTGCTAGGGTTGACAGTGCTGCTAGTCCCCCTAGTTGTGTTGCCGCATGTACCCCCGGAACCAGGGCCCTTGTCATCGTTGTCATCGTTGTTGTCACTGTCTTCATTGGATCCCCCTTGATCATCATGATCAACATCCTCGTCATCTCCTTCCCCCTCACTGCCATCAACTGCTGCACCTTTATCTCCATCCTCCTCTTTGGCCTCATCTTCTTCTTCCTCCTCCTCTGCCTCATTATCTTCTTCCTTGTCCTCCTCCCCTCCTTTCTCCTCTTCTTCTTTGTCCTCCTCGTCTTCTTTATCCTCTTCTTCTTCCTCCTCCTCCTCTTCATCTTCTTCTTCTTTGTCATCCTCCTCTTGTCCTCCTCCTCTGATTCATCCTCATCTGTGTCCTCGTCATCTTCAACATCTTATGCTACTTCCATTTCATCATCTTCTTCTGACTCGTCCTCAACAAACTCTTCTTCTTCTTGTATAGGTGAAACCCTTCTCTTCCTTTTTGGAGCACGGCGTGACGTGCCGGTTCCCGTTGATGTCTGCTGTACATATGGATCAATATCCGGTTCTTCATAATCGATCTTGGCAACTACTTCAATGAAGGTGCCAACCTATTCAGTTACAGCCTTGCATAAGTCATTAACCACTTTGGCAATCTTTGCCTTTTTCTGCATCAGCACAAAAAAAGATTCAGTACTGATTCAATTTGCAAACATTTTTA
This sequence comes from Aegilops umbellulata, assembly GCA_032464435.1. Taxonomy (NCBI): domain Eukaryota; kingdom Viridiplantae; phylum Streptophyta; class Magnoliopsida; order Poales; family Poaceae; genus Aegilops; species Aegilops umbellulata. The sequence goes on along the minus strand of CP136054.1, from coordinate 248,399,564 downwards.
AGAAGAAAATGTTGGCAATTGATCCAAACTCATTTATGCAAAGACTTACCTGCGTATTGTAGGTTAGTGGCAACTTGAATGCCACAAATGCTTCAGCTTGCAAAAGACCACCAAACAGTGGTGTCTGCTCCGTGCCCCTATACTCCTCTTTAAGCTGATGTGAAAAAGAGAAAAAGAAAACAACAAGGTTATCAAACAGATCTTGTGTTGAGCAAAAACCAATTGTTATAACCTGTGCAACTACAACAAAATGCTGGGCAGACCTGATTCTACTTATATGCAACTGCACAAACCAAAAAAGCTGTGCAACCCACAGGACACAAAATAATGTTTCTGTCAACTGATGTCACACATGTGTGCAACAACATAAGTAAAACTATGCAACTTGAAACAGATGATGTGCCATTTAAAAATGAACATGTGTCCAGATGCCAAACTAAAGCTACAAGTTGTGCAACTACAGGCATTATTGTGCCAACTGATCACAGTTTTTGTGCAACTACCAAAAAGTGTCGAAAAGCTGATCTCAAAAGCGTATGTGCAGCTACCAAGGAATTAAAACTGAGCAGAAATGAATAAAACATAAAAAGATCCACTGTTGAAAAAAAAGAACTCACTTGTAATTTGCTGAACACACCAGGAGAGATCAAGTCCTTCTTGATCACCTTGGCAACTAGGCTACTATCCCATGCATTCGCTCGTATCGCGTGGTTGCTTACTGGGATATCATGAATGAGCGCATCAAGGTATAGGATCTTCCACAGAACCAAAAAAGCAAACCCAACTTCAGTTATTATGAGGAGTATTTCACAAACTATAACTGCACAAAGAAGAAAAACACATGGAAGTGCTAGTTTTCACTCACCATCAAGTGATACAAGCAGCAGCAAATGGTTTGCTTGTTCTGGTCCATGTTCTGGAAAACTTGATTTATGTGTTCTGCTACAAAGAGGTAGATGTTTGTGTTCTTGAGCGTTTCATGGTCTAGCACAAGTCCGTAGCACTTTGGGCTCAGCTTCAGGGTTGTGGTTGGTGCTAGAAAAGTGCTGAATGCAACCGCAAGCCAGGACATAAAGAATGTGTCATCCGTTCTTCAGCCATATCCTTAATCATATTGCACCATGTACTAATCTGGGGATGAGAATTTCTAGTTATGTTGAAAGCCTCTTTGAATCTCCTAGTTGCATCCTTGTCTACTACATATCTGACTTTTTGACCCCTATTTGGGAGATCAAATACCCTGTGAACACTGTCAGCATCGACATGGATCCTTCCCCTGCCTGGGAACACCATTTCAGAGCTCTCTGGCTGGTAGAACTGCACCAGGAATTTAGTGAGGTCCACTGGAAGTGTCTCTGATAAGTTCAATAGGCCCCCAAACAACCTTGAAACTAGCTCAGACTTCTGCGGTGCGGATAGCGAGTTGTTGAACTTCACAAACCGCCCTGGTGATGCCCTATCCTGCCCGCTTATGATGGTCACTCCACATCTTCCCCTGCACCCACCTCAACTCCTTCACCGCTGGCCTGTTGATGAGAAGAAAAAAACATTAAACACAAGACAAAAAACTGGACTGAGAAAAAACTAGCAATGACCATTTGGAACAGTATTGCAAAAACTATATAAACATAAAATGGATCATGCCAACTAATATGATGTTTTTGTGCAACTATGAAAGCTCATGATGACAACTGAAGACTACCAGTGTGCAACCTGCAAAAGACTAAGAAAATATACTAGACCTGACAACTACAAAGAGTTCTAGGGGATGTGCAACGATAAGCATGATATTCCAAGAAGATAACAACAACTAAGAAAAAAGGTTTGCAAGAAACTGTTAAATAGCTCATAAACACACAAAAAAAACACATACCTCAGCATTTGTTGCAGAAGATGAGGCAGCTCCTCCAACAACTGTTGCCTGCACAAATGGTGACCAGTGATGTCAACTACAAGATGCCAACTCATGTCAACTTCTGGGGAAACTATATGACTATATTTAGATCAAGATGACCAGTGATGTCAACTACAATATCGGACGGAGTCCAAATGCAACAAAACTTTACGGAGATTTTTTTGGACCAGAAGGAATGTAATGGGCCCCAGTTGTGCCTGGGGGGAATCCTGAGGTGGGGAAAACCCACAATGGCGCACAGGAGGCCCATGCGCGCCCTGGTGGGTTGTGCCCACCTCGGAACCCCCTCGGACCGCCTCTTTGCTCTATAAATACCCCAATATTCCCAAAACCCTTGGGTAGTCGACAAAATATTCATCCAGCCGCTGAAGAGTCCAGAACAGTCGGCGTTATGGGAACGGGGGTCCCCAGACTTGCCTGCCTGCGGCGTGGCTCAAGCTCAAGACCCTCGCGAGGGGCCAAGCCTCGCGGGGCGGACGACAAGAGGCTTCCTTCGGAGCAGCCTCATCAGGCAGGCTCGCGAGGAGACGGAGAGATCAGGGCAGGGGTACCTCGGGAGGAGCCCGTGATGCAAGCCATGACGATCGAGACCAGGCGGGCGCTGGCCTGCGCAGTGTCCTTGTTTCCCTTTCGGTGCAAAGGGGGCAAGCACATGCCAAGGCATCGAGCAAAGGTTACCATTCCGGTGCAACGAGACCAAGACTAGCAGAGCACATGAAGGAGGTCACCGTGGAGCCCAAGACGGCATCAACACCAGTGCTTTTGGCAGCCGAAGACCACCTTTGGTCAGGATAACTTGTACTAGATGTTCCCCTTCAAAATGGCCAATTGTTGGCGCCCTTCCCGCTCATTATTTTGGGAGACGCCCAGGGCCTCTATAAATAGAGCTAGCCACCACAGAGTAGAGACACCCGAATCGAATCTGGAGCAACCCAGACCAAGTAGAACACATCGCACCAGCTCAAGAACACCCCCCGCGAGGCTGTTCTTCCATTGTACTATTCATCATCAGCCCCTGAGGCAATCCAACAAACCACACACTGGAGTAGGGTATTACACCACAACGGTGGCCCGAACCAGTATAAACCTCGTGTCCCTTGTGTTGTTCATTGTTTCTAGCTTAGATCACGTGAGGAGATCGGACGTAGATCGGTAGGGGAGAGATCTTCGCGCGCACCCCAGAGTTCGAACCTTAAGGGTCTGCCGGAACCCGAAACCCGACATTTGGCGCGCCAGGTAGGGGTGCGCCAGAATCTTTCTTCTGATGTTTGCGTGTGATCTTCCGTCATGTCCATGGCTGACGCTCGTCGGGCTTGCGCCGAGCGCCGGGCCGCTCTCGCCACCCAGACGGCGCCCGTCGGCGGACACCCTCGTCGTTCCCCGTCACCTGCCGCCAACGCCGCCACCGGCCGGGCGGGGAACGAGCAGCAGGCCTCATCCCAGCATCCTTCGATACGGCGGGAGGGCCGTACCGCCACCCCGTCGCTGACTCCAACCGCTTCGTCGTCCCACGCCCGTCGCGCCCCCACGGGCGCGCACGCCGCATTGCTCCTAGCAAGAGAGCTTCTGCACTACCGCCCCGTCAACGAACTCTACGGGGAGTGGCTCGCCCACATCACCGAGCTCGTCAGTGTCGCAGGGGGCTCCCCTCGCCGTCTCTCTTGCTGCCTCGCCCTCCGTTCCGCGCGGGAGGCGAGGATCAGGAGGTGCCTCCACCACCTCCTCCCCAAGAAGGTGCCCTGGCTCCAAGGCGTGCAGCCCCAGGGCGAGGCCCTCTGTGACCTGCGCCGGCACAGCAAGAAAGGAGCTGCCAAGAGATCCCTCGTCCCCAAGAAGGTGCTCGCGCGCTCCCAGCGCTGGCGCGCCAAGATCGCGTCCATGCACCCCTACGCCAAGACCCCGTGCTGCTCCAAGCGGCGGTGCACGGTAATCCCCAGCAATAAGCCCAACACCAGCTAAAGGCGCCGGTGGCCACAGCAGGCTGCCGCGCCCTCACCCCCGAGCTGCGCGGCGTCACATGGCCAGGCAAGTTCAAGCCTAACCTCCCCCCTCGCTACGATGGCACGACGGACCCCGCGGAGTTCCTACAGCTCTACGAGCTGTGCATCGAAGCTGCCAACAAAGACGAAAGGGTCATGGTGAACTGGTTTCCCATGGCGCTCAAGGACGGGGCCCGCACCTGGCTCCTGAACCTGGCTCCTGGCATGTTCTCTTCCTAGGACGAGATGCGCACTCGCTTCATCGCCAACTTCTAGGGCACTCGCGACCGGCCCCCAGCCGTGAGCGATCTGCGCCGCATCAAGCAGCAGCAAGGGGAAACCCTGTAGAAATACATCCAGTGCTTCAACAACGCTCGCCTCAAGATCCCCAAGGTGACTGAAGAAGCCATCATCTCGGCCTTCTCTGATGGTGTGCGTGACATCAAGATGAAGGAGGAGCTAGCAATCCATGAAGACCTATGCACATCCCTGGAGGCCGTTCAACTTGGCGACCAAGTGCGCCAGGGCCGAGGAAGGGCGCCTTTCCCTCCTTGAGCTCCCGGCTGTCGACCCAGAAGAGAAGAAGCCCAAGGCCAAGGACGTGAAGCGCAAGGGGGTTGTCGTGCTTGCAGCAGAACCAGACACCAAGCGAGGCAGGGATCAGCCTGAGTCGTCCAAGGGCAACCGGTACTGCGTGTACCACGACCTCCACACCCACAAAACCAACGAATGTCAAGAGCTCAGGGCAGTGAGAGATGGACGTATCGGCCGATGCCCCGAGCGCAATGACAGGGGCTATGGCCGAGGAGGAGGAAGAGGTGGTGGACGATGGGAAGACCGTGGCCCTCGTCAAGGGTGGCATGACCGACCTCGCGAGGATCGCTGGCGGGACCAGCCTCGTGAGGGAGGCTGGAGGGACCAGCCTCGTGAGGATCGCCCGCACGGCAACGCAGGCCTTCCTCCTCTGCCGCCACCACCAAGGAGGAACGAAGCCCAGCATCAAGACGAGGGGGCTGGGGGCTTCCAGGAGCCGCGCGCAATCGCTTGCATCTTGGGAGGCACGCAGGCCCCAGCCTCACAGCGCATCTTCAAGCAGTTTGCTCGCGCGGTGAATGCAGTCCTCCCCAGGCTTGAGGCCACGCGCCCCCTCACGTGGTCCGCGTGCGCTATCACGTTCAGCTCAGCGGGTCAGCTCAAGTGCACGGCAACGGCCGGAGTCCTCCCGATGCTCTGCTCCCTAGTCATCAGCAACATGCAGGTCACCAGAACCCTCATTGATGGCGGTGCAGGACTCAACGTCCTGTCCGTCGAAACATCGACGATCTCCAAGTGTCGTACGATCAGCTTCAACCAACCAAGCCTTTCTCAGTAGTCACTGATGGTTCCACTGTTCCAATAGGGCAAGTTCGCCTTCCAGTCACCTTCGGGCAGCGCAACAACTACCGCACCGAGCTCATCGACTTCGACGTCGCCCACATCCGTCTGCCATACAACACCATCCTTGGGTACCCAACACTGGCCAAGTTCATGGCAGTGACTCACCATGGCTAAAATGTCCTCAAGATGCCTGGAAGCGGTGGAGTCATCACTATACCTTGTGAAGAAAGAGACGCAGTGTGTTCACTTGAGCGCGCGTTCCAAGTCGCAGCAATCGAAGACCCAGATCACAGGAGCGGAAGACTTCCCGAGGCGACCCTCAAGAAGAAGAAGGTTTCGCCTGGACCAAGCCATACGGAGGAAGATGCCTCCGGAGGTGTTGTGTCAGGATCTGCGCCCAATCAGGGAGCGCCACCCTCTCTCGCATAGGAAGGCGCGCCCGGTGCCCTCCTTAGGCAGGGCTCGAGGGCTCTTTCTTGGAGAGCGACCGACTTTGCCAGGGTCACGAGGGAGGCGCTCGGGCACCACTTGGAAGGATGCTTTCAGGCACGTTTCCTCCAAGAAGGCACAAGGCAAGGAAGACCAAACCCTCAGGAGTTCATCGCAAGAAACACCCAGGAGCTACAGGAGTCAAGAGTCATGCGCGACAGTCGCCGCTTGCCCACCTTAGCCCCACATCCAGGTGAGGATGGCGGGCTGCGCGTCTGCATCGACGTACCAGGGCTCAACCGAGCCGCATCTCAGGAGCGCCTCTGGCCTTCACGCGTGGTGCGTTGCGAGGGCCCACCTCACAGCTACGTTCGCATGCCTTTTGGCCTGTCAAATGCGGTCGCTGCTCATCAGCGCCTGCCGAGGAGCATTCTAGAGGCTCAGGAGGTCAGGCATTTGGCGGTCCTAACGGAGATGGAGATGGCCCTCGAGGTCCCACCTGTGCCCCCAGAGCCTCCCGAGGCTCCTGGGCCTGGGGGCTCATGAGGATCAACGTCTTCACTGCGCATCGCTCGCTTCTTCAGCATCACTTCATCTTCAACAACACCAGGTGACATCTTTCTAAGTTCCGCTTTTAGCTCGGAGCGCCCACAGGGCCGCATCATTCCCAGGCCGCGTGGGTCCGTCCCTGCGGCATGTATCCTTTTTGCTTATGCCCTTTATTTACCTCGTTGCGGGCGCCCCTCGGGCTGCATCATCCCCAAGCTGCTCGGGCCTGACCCAGCGGCATTTGCTTTTCCTGCATCTACCTAAAATGAATTCGCTCTTTGCGCTTAATCTGGTTCACATGATTATCACCTGCTGCTTATCGCGGACTTCTCCGCTCTCATGCAAAGCGCTTGCACGTTAAAAGGGGGGCGCCTGAGCATCACGACTCATGGGCTCCTACTGGCTCTCCAGCCCTCACCCCCTGGCCTTGACTCACGGCATCACGACCTGTCATACCAGCGGCGGCTGAGGTCGCTCGAGGGCCGGGACCTGAGGACGTAGAGCATTTGCATTCTAACCACCCTGCAGGAACACACCATTGATAAAGGACCAGAGCCAGGCGCAACCCGCCTCGAGGTAGGGCCTCGTGAGTCCCGTGCTGTCTCACGAGTGCCCAGATACACCTCTCCTAGCCCTACCGTGCCGGCCACGCATCAGGGCGGGGCTGTACACGCCCCGGGGGCTCCTCCCGGAGGGGAGCCCCCTCCCACGTACCAGTGGAAGCACCATGCTCCACGCTGACTGGCGACACTGCCGAGGAGCGGCTATGCCTGTACACATACGGAAGCGCTATGCTCCGCACTGGTGATAAACAACTGAGGGCGGCCCACGGCCGTACCAACCTCAGGGAGCCCAGAGCTCAGTGTCCGGCACCATCGCAAAGCCTCCCCTCGGGAGCGCCGTGCGAGGGGGCTGAACACGGGGGCTACGCCCGGGCCTTGCCCGAGCGCACGCCACCTAGCCAGGTCTCTCGAACCTGGTCGTCGCGCGCCCTCCCCGAGCGGAGCCAAGGTATGAACACCCGTTTGAGCATCAAGGTGGACTCCTGAGCATCGCGACTCAGGAGCCTAACTGGTCACGTAGCCCCTCACTCCTTAGTCCCGTCCTAATTTCTGTTCGGGGCTAACGCTGGGTGAGGTACGCGCGGGGCCGGGCCCTGCCGATGTAGAACGACCAATACACTCCTTGCTCCCCGCTTCCCTACTTGTTGCTCGCGCGTCAAGGGGGACTCCTGAGCATCGCGACTCAGGATCCTAACTTTCCACGTAGCCCCTGACTCCTTAGTCCCATCCTGGTTTCCCGTCGGGGCTAACGCTGGGTGAGGTACGCGCGGGGTCGGGCCCTGCCAACGTAGAGCGCAAGCAAGTAGGAGAGGAAAATGCAAATTCCAGGGAATTCAAAGCAAATATTACAAGCCATAGACTATTCCATAATGCCAAACACAAGTTTAAATGCCTCCGCGAGGCATGGTGCATGTTGCAGGAATAATAAATAGGACAGAAGCCATGAAGGGATCTCTCTCCAGTGGCGCCGTCGCCTGTGGTGGAGTCACGCTGGGCGACTCCCCCTCGTGAGGTCGCGGAGTTGGCAGCACCGCGCCCGGGCAAGATGCTGAAGGAGCGGAACTTCCCCAGCAAAACCTCTGCTCGGCCTTTCACGACCTCAGCGGCAGCAGCGACACGGTCGCCGCTTACGGGTTCCAGCAGGCTGTCGAAGTCGACGTTGGGGTCGCACAGGTAGATGTGGCTGAGGACGTGCGTCAGCGCCGCAGAAGACAGAGCACGCGCCTTGGCCTCTACCTTGGGGCCAAGGCCGCCCGTGACATCTTCAAGCGCATCGACCAGGAAGGGGAGCAGCTTGGCGGGGCTGTCGCCTGCACCAGCCAACGGCTCCTCTAGGCCGCTCTCGTAAAGCGTCTTCAGCGTGGCGCGAGCTTTCTTCTCCAGCTTCGCGAAGACCACCCGATTCTCTGCCAGGACCTTCGCCTTGGCATCCAGCTCGTCCCTCTCCGCCTTCAGTGACCGCTCTAACGTCTCCAATTGGCTGTGGCAGTCGTCAAGCTTGGCGTCCCAGTCCTTGACGGCAGCCTCCCGAGCCTTCATCTCCTTCTCCTTCTCCTGGCAGCCATGCATCTCCTTGGCGAGCTCGTTGCGCATGCCTTGCAGCTCGACCTCCAGCGCCTTGCAGCGGCCCTGGGCGGCCGCAGCGTCACCCAGGGTAGCATCGCGAGCGGCCTTGGCTTGGCTGGCGGCCTACTTCTCCTCATCGGAGGCAAAAACGGCCTGGCTAAGCGCTGCTCGGATGGAGGCGGCAGAGCGGGCCCAGCCAGAAGCTAGCTCCAGGCGCCCGACCGCTAGGCGAGGGTCCGCGCTCAAGAGATCCTCCCGCAGCTGGCTCAGTTCGTTGGCAGCCTGGTCCAGGACGGCGGCAGAGGGAGCAGAAGAGACAGGAACTGGTGGAGCGGGCGGAGAGGACGGCAGCGTGATCACATCTTGAAAGGAAGGAACCCCCTGGGCCTTGGGTGCTCCGGCTGCAGCATCGAGCACGGTCGACTCCAGGGTTAGCGGGGCCACGGGGGCCGACTCCTCGCCAAGCTGTCCTAGTTGGCCTCACGAAGACGATCGGGCAGGGGAGGCGCGAGCCTTGCCGTCTTCTTCCCCAGCGGATGAAGGCGCCGCCCCGGCAGATGGACTCTCCCCAAGCAGGGCCGTGGAAGCCCCTCTCAACTTCTTCGCAGCAGGCGCCGGCCTAGCAAAAGAATAGGGACGTCAAGCCTCGGCGGCAGAAACCAAGCAAAGCACGAATCAAGCACTTACTAGTCGTCGCTCGCGGACTCAAGCAACTTCCGGTCGGACTTGAAGCCCGAAAGCCTGCAGCTGGGGGCGGCCTTGGGAGGCCCGGAAGCAGAAGGCACGTCAGAAGGGCCGGAGCTGGCCTCAGATCGCCCAGGGATTAGAGCAGACCCTGGGGGAACCAGCCCCGACCTGCCCTTCCTTGTGACCAAGGAAGAGTCCTCCCCTCCTCGCCTAGCGCCGGCCTCGTCATCGTCCGGCATAGAGCGGAGGGCCTGGGACCTGCGCCGAGGGAAGGACTCCCCCGACTCCTCGCCAGTCGCTTCAGAGTCGGACTCTTCTGCCTCTTCTTCCCCCTTTCTCCCGCAGGAGCTATCGAAGGACAAGTTCACCGTCGCCAGCGCCGCCAGATCCTCGGGAGCTTCCGCAGGCACCAGCCCCTCACCATTGAAGGTGGGCATGGCATTCACCACCTGCTCCCAGTCGTCGCGAAGGAACAGGGGGACGGGGGCGCCCATCGGGCTCGCCACGTATCCCCCAACCAAGGAATGGAGGGTCGCGACCAGATCCTCGTTAGTCAGGGCTTCAGAGCTCAGGCGCAGGGTGGCGTCCACGCCCTCAAGCCTCCACAGTGGGAGCGAGTGCTCCTGGAGTGGAGCCACCAGGTGCTCCAAGAACTCCCTTAGGAGCGTGGCCCTGGTCAACTTCGCCACCCCCAAGTTGCTTGGCCTCAGGTCCGCGTTCATCCTCTTCAGCACCGCCTTCGCACAGGGGTCGACGAGCTCCGTGCGGGACCATGCGTCGACGGCCTTAGGCTGTCTCGTGGGCAGCACCAGTCGGGGATGGATGCGCCCGACGTCCACCATGACCCACTTGCTCCGGAAGCCTTCGATCCGCTTCCCAGGCTTCGAAATGGCATTGGAGTTGGAGTAGAGGACTGGCCCAATGACGATGAGGAAGTCGCCCCTGGCACCAACCAGGAGCCGGCCAGCCCGACGCGAAGAAGCACAGGGCCGTGCCGAGCTTGTTCGGCAGTCGGCCGAAGAAGCCCAAGAGCTCGGCCACGGCGACCAAGCGGGACGAGGCGGCCACGAAGGCCAACCGCTTCCATAGGGAAGTGAAGAAGCCGCCGCCGGTCTCCGCGTGAGTACTCCATCTTTCCGTCTTTATGTTTTCTTTGTAGCTTTCGTCTGAGTCTTTACTTGCTTCCCTTTCTTCAGGGCTCCCCTCACTCTTGAGAGGGTCGCCGCCGCCTCCATCATGGGGTCGGCGGAGACGTCCGCCACCACTCGGTGGGTCGACCCCGCCGCCGACCTCCGGGAGGCGACAGAGCAGAACGCGCAAGAGAAGCGCGAGGAGGAGGAGGCTGCCCGCCTGGAGAAGGCGGAGGCCTCCGCCAAGAAGAGACTGGAAGAGGCCGAGGCCGCCGTCGCGGCAAGACGGCAGGCTGAGAAGCCGCGCGCCGCCAATCGGCGGTGTTCGTCACCCCACTGAACTCTGCGCCGCCGCAGCCGGGGTTCACGGGGCAGACTGGGGGAGTCGGCGGCGAGGACCCGATCATGGAGAAGGAAAGCGGCGACGCCTCCATGCCGGGCGTGGTTGTGCCGCCGCCAACCGGAGTCGCGCAAGGTGAGCAGCCGGCGGGCCCACCGGTGCTGCCGACTGAAGATGAGGTCGAGGCGGGCCAGCTTCTTCAAGTCGGCATGCCAACGCGTCACTGCCTCGCAAAGGAGACCTCAGCGCCGCACCCTCTGGATACCGGCACCGCGAGCTCCACGATCCCAGACGCCAAGGCATCGAGCGCCGCGCCCACTGGGTGGGTGCGGGGAGGCGGGATAGGCCCGTTGAACCAGGCGCTTCTGGACGTCCAGGCCAAGCTCCGAGCTGAGGGCGACGCCATCCAGAACTGCACCAAGGCGCACCTGGCGTCGCAGACAACCATCCGAGTATGTCTCCTCCTTCTTGCTTTGTTTGTTTTTTCCTTTTTTCTCTCTGTGGGGGCACGCCAGTGCACCCACTGGGTGTAGTCCCCGAGTTCCGGGCCGGCTGCAGAGCAGGCGGCTTGGAACTCTACATGGCGAGTTCCAAGTACTAATCGTATGTCTGAAATGTTTGCCATAGGACTATCATAATATTCGCGCGACCGCCTTCAACCGCAACGTCGAGGAGCTGGGCAAGCGGACCGCCGACTTGTCGGAGAGCCGGAGTGAGTCTTCTTTCTTCTTCGCGGGCGCGCTGGCGCACCCGCGGGCTGTAGTCCCCGAGATTCGGGCCGACTGCTGAGCAGTCAGGCCGGATCTTCCTGACGACCTTCTTTTTGTTGACGACTGACGCCTTGTTTCTTCTTTTGTTCAGAAGCCAACGCTATTCTGCAGCAGCAATTTGGCGAGGCCAACACCGCGCTGCGTGTCAAGGGGGAGGAGTGCAGCAAGCTTGCCGCAGAGCGCGACCTGCTGGTCGCGCAATTGGCAGAGCAGAAAGATCTGCTCAAGAAGGCCCAGGAGGAGGCGGAAGAAAAGGAGACCGCCATCCTGGCTGAGTTCGCAAGCGAGAGCTCCTCCTGGACCGACAAGGAGGCGGTGCTGACCTTCGGCTTCCACGAGATCGAGGATCTCGTCGATGATAAGCCTCCTTGTTTTCCTTCTTTTGAGTTGCCGACTATAGGTCGGGCCGTTTTCAAGTTTTTTACTTGTTCTTCGCACTTTCGTCCTGGCAGACTTCTTCCTAGGCCACTTGCATGCCGCAAATCAAGCCATTGAGGCTGATCGCGAGGGGCGGAGGGCGGATGGCGCAGAAATCGCCGCCGATGCCCCCCGAACCCTTGACGAGCAGATCCTGAGCATTGAGGCTCGCTTGCGGCCGGTCCACCGGATGCTGTGCCGGCTTCAGTGTGTCGGCACTCAGGAGATCGCCGCCCTGTGGCCGGATATGCAGGCTCCGCGCACTCCCAGTCGGACTGCCGACTGGCTGGAGGTCGCGGCTGGCCGTCTTGAGGCCTGGAAGGGTTCCTCGGCCCGGGCTGGAGCGCGCCGGGCCTTGGAGTTCGTCAAGGCGTGGTATCCGGGGCTGGACCTAGACCAGCTAGCCACACTCCGGTCAGAGGCCCAGCCGGAGCTGGAAGCTGTGGAAGACGCCCTCGTCAAGCGCGCGGCGGCGATCGCCGAGTACACTGACACGAGCGTCTTCGTCCCTGAGCGGGCTGAAAAAGGCGAGGAGGCACCGCCGGAGTGGTTCGGGATGAACCCAGACTATGGCGAGGACTCGGCGGAGGTGATCGGCTCCAGCGTCGAGGAGGAAGGCGAGGCGGAGGACGGCGGTGAGACGGAGGCACCAGAAGACGGGGCGGATGGCCAGCCCCAGCTCGATCGCACCTCCAGCAACGAGCCGCTCCAGTCCAAGCCGGCTGCCGCCGGAGGTGATCAAGCCGAGACCGACCAGCCGGCCGCCCCAACACCTGACACCGCCGTCTCCTCCGATCCTCCGAACCCGTCTGCCGCCTCCTAGGCTGCCGCCTTATCTTTGTTTTATCTGCTTAATAGTCTTTCAAGAACTTGTTAATTCGCACAATTCCGCCCGTGGGGTGTATTTTGAACTTCGGTTCGAAGATTCGGCCAAGGGCCCCTGTTATGTATATATTTATCCGAGTTTTATCTCTTCTTGCATATTGCTCCTTTGGCTTTTTCCTTTGCCGCCTTCCCTCAGTTGCCGTCTTGCCAGTCGGACTGCCGCTCTGCGGACTGCCGCTGGATCAAGTACTTGGCTACTTTGGGGAGGCAAGTACTTATCCATTTTTAGAGTTTTTTAGCAAGTTGAATAGAAGGCGGCGAGCCGACTGCTCAAAAGTCGGTTTGCGAGAAAAGGCTGGCAGCCGGCTTAAGCTAAGTATATGCTTTGAGTCCTTAGACATTTTTCATGTGGGCGCCCATTCTACCTTACTCCTGCCCACCAGACAGTCGCTCTGCGAGCTGCGGCTTCTGACAGGAGACGGCTTAGGTGCCACACACTACTTGTCCGGCTGCAGGAAGCATTTATAGTGCAAGGCGGCAAGTCCCCGGGCCGACTAGTCGAACCCGGTGCCGAGCGGCATAACAAAAAGTATCATACTCATAGGCATAATTCTTATCATATAGATAAAAGAGGGTAGTCCCCGAGCTCTTCTCGGGGGGCCCGAAGTCTTGGTACTTTAATACAAAAGGTAGCGTGGTACATACTGCATCAACTGTAAAATCTTTGGAGGAGATTTGCATTCCATGGTCGCTCCGTCTCTTCGCCAGAGTCGTCTCTCTTGCGTGTCGGGGATTCTGAGCGTCGATCAGGTAGTAGGAGTCGTTGCCCAACACTTTGCTGATGATGAAAGGGCCTTCCCAAGGCACCAACAGCTTGTGCTGGCCGGCTGTTCGCTGCATCAGTCGGAGCACAAGGTCACCCTCTTGGAAGGATCTCGGCCTGACCTTCCTGTTGTAGTACCAACGCAGGCTCTGCTGGTAGATGCTGGACCGACTGAGTGCCAATAGCCGACCCTCTTCCAGCAGATCGACACCGTCTTGACGTGCTTCTTCTGCTTCCTCCTCGGTGTACATGGTAACTCGCGGAGAGTCAAACTCTATGTTCGTTGGGATGACGGCTTCGGCACCGTAGACGAGGAAGAAAGGCATGAAGCCGGTTGACTTGTTTGGAGTTGTGCGCAGACTCCAGAGGACGGCTGGCAACTCATCAAGCCAGCATCCAGCCGAGCGCTCCAGAGGCTCGACCAGTTGAGGCTTGATGTCGTACAGGATGAGGCCGTTTGCTCGCTCCACCTAGTCGTTTGACTGCGGATGGGCAATGGACGCTAAGTCTAGTCCGATGCCCTGCGTCGCGCAGAAACGGGCCAGGGCACCTTTGGCAAAATTTGTGTCGTTGTTGGTGATGATGCTGTGTTGCATGCCGTACCGAATTGTGATGTCGGAGATGAAAGTCATGGCAGTTGGACCATTCAGCTTCTTGATTGGCTTTGCTTCTATCCACTTGGTGAACTTGTCCACTGCGACAAGTAAGTGAGTCAGGCCGCCTCGCGCCGTCTTGAATGGTCCCACCTTGTCCAGGCCCCAAACAGCGAAGGGCCAGGCAATGGGGATAGTCTTGAGTGCAGATGCCGGCTGATGCGGCTTGGAGTGGAACTTCTGGCACCCCTTGCATTTTTGGACCAAGTCCTTGGCTTCTTCCAAAGCAGTCGGCCAGAAGAAACCATGGCGGAAGGCTTTGGCGACGAGTGCTCTTGAAGCTGCGTGGTGTCCACACTCGCCTTGATGGATGTCTTTGAGAATTGCTTGGCCTTGATCCGGCTCCACACAGCGCTGGTAGACGCCAGTGACACTGTGCCTTACCATCTCTCTGTTGACTATGGTATAGGCTGCTGCTCGGCGTTGCACTTGCCGAGCTTAGATCTCGTCAGTTGGCAGCTCTTTGCTCACCAGGAATTTGAGGATGGGCTGGGCCCATGAAGGTGCTGCAATTTCTTCGACCGTCAGAACTGCGACTTGGACGGGGGTGGCTGGGCCAGGAGGCGGCGGGTTGGAGTCGGCAACCGCCTGCTGGATTGATGGAGTCCCCGGGCCGACTGGGGCAGTCCCCGGGCCGAGTTCTGAAGTCTTCGGGCTGGCCGCCGCAGTCCTCGGGCTGGGTTCTGAAGTCCCCGGGCCGGCTTCGACTGCCGCGATCCTGGAGCCGTCTGTCGAAATTCTCGTGCCGTCTGCTGGAGCTCTTGAGTCGGATCCGACATCTTCAGGAGGAGCCGACACAAAGATGGAGTCTGATTCTGGGGAAGGCTTGACAGACGGCTTGAGGAGGCGTTGAAGGGCGACACCGGATGGTATTGCTTGACGGGTAGAGCCGATTCGTGCCAGGGCGTCTGCTTGGTCGTTGTTGTTTCTTGGCACATGGAGGAACTCGCACCCCTCAAAATATCCACTGAGTTGTTGCATGAGGAAATGGTAGCTCGCCATATTTGCGTCCTTGGCGTCCCAGTCGCCAGACGACTGCTGGACCACCAAGTCGGAGTCGCCATAACACAGGATCCGGCGAATGCCAAGTTCTTTGGCAAGCCGGAGCCCGTGAATGAGCGCCTTGTATTCGGCGACGTTGTTGGAGGCGGCGAAATGGATTTGCAGCACATATTTGAGCTTGTCGCCTTTGGGAGAGGTGAGGACGATGCCGGCTCCCAGGCCGGTGCACATCTTGGAGCCGTTGAAATGCATCTGCCAATGGGTGGAGTCGGGCGCTGGCGGCAGGTACTGGGTCTCGGCCCAGTCGACGAGGAAGTCGACCAATGCTTGCGACTTGATGGCGGTGCGAGGTTGGTAGTAGATGGTGTAGGGAGCCAGCTCTATGGCCCATTTGGCCACTCGGCCAGAAGCATCTCGGCTTGTGATGATCTCGGCTAGTGGGGCTGTGCAGACCACTGTGATTGGATGCTCTTGAAAGTAAGGCTTCAACTTCTTGGCGGCAAAGTGCACGCCATAGCACATCTTCTGGTAGTGGGGGTAGTTCTGCTTGGAGGTTGACAGTACTTCGCTTAGGCAATACACCGGTCTCTGGACAGGTAGTGCCTTGCCTTCCTCCTTGCGTTCCACCACAATAACTGTGCTGACTACCCAGCTGGTGGCGGCGATGTATAGGAGCATGGGCTCCTTAGGAGTCGGAGCCACCAGAACATGCGAAGTAGTCAACATCTTCTTCAAATGGAGAAAAGCTTCGTCCGCCTTGTGGTTCCACTCGAAAAAAGTGGTCTTCTTCATGAGTTGGTATAGGGGGAGAGCCTTCTCGCCCAGCCGACTGATGAATCGGCTGATGGGCGCCAAGCAGCCAGTGAATTTTTGCACGTCCAGCAGTCAGCCGGGTACTTCCATCCTCTCGATGGCCTTGATCTTCACGGGGTTGCACTCTATGCCGCGTTCGGAGACCAAGAAACCAAGAAGCTGGCCGGCTGGTACTCCGAAGACGCACTTCTCGGGGTTGAGCTTGATCTGAAATCGGCGCAGGTTCTCAAAGGTTTCCTTGAGGTCTTCCAGCAGTGTTCCATGCTTCTCCGTATTCACCACCACATCGTCCACGTAAACGTGGGCATTTCTGCCGAGTTGCTTGAGGAGGCACTTCTGCATGCAACGTTGAAAGGTCGCGCCGGCATTCCTTAAGCCGAACGTCATGGTCAAGTAGCAGAAGGCTCCAAACGGCGTGATGAAGGCGGTCTTCAGTCGGTCGGCTAGGTTCAACTTGATCTGATGGTACCCTGAATATGCATCCAAGAAGCTCAACAGCTCGCATCCGGCTGTGGAGTCTATCACCTGATCAATCCTTGGCAAAGCGAACGGGTCCTTGGGGCATGCTTTGTTGAGGCTTGTGTAGTCAATACACATTCGCCACTGCTTGTTCTTTTCAGCACCAGGACTGGGTTGGCTAACCATTCTGGAAATAATACTTCCATGATGAAGCCGGCTGCTAGAAGCTGGGCTATCTCCTCTCCAACAACTCTTCTCTTCTCTTCTGACAGGCGGCGCAAGGGCTGCCTGACGGGCTTCACATCAGATCGGACGTGTAACTTGTGCTCGGCAAATTCCGTCGGAACACCTGGCATGTCTTTGGGGGACCATACGAAGATGTCCCGATTCTCACGGAGGAAATCAACGAGCTCGCCTTCCTATTTGCTGTGGAGGTTTGCACCTACGACAGCGTACCTCCCTGGGTGCTCCGGGTCCAAGGGTATCTTCTTTGTTTCTTTGGGCGGCTTGAACGAACCCTCACCTTCCGACTCCTTGGGGTTGGGCGACATCTCCGGCTGCTTGCTGGCCATCGCCACAACCCGGTCAAGGAGCCGTTTTTCGGCTGCGATTACCAGGGACTCGGCCAGCCGACTGCTCTTAGCTGCAAAGGCGGACGACTTTCTGTAGTCGCCAGCTATGGTCAGAATCCCCTTGGAACTCGGCATCTTCATCTTGAGGTAGGCATAGTAGGGGACCGCCATGAACTTGGCCAAGGCAGGTCGGCCAAGCAATGCATGGTACGGGCTTTCTAGGTCCACCACTTCAAACCAAACTGACTCTCGGCGGAAGTGATCTTTGTCTCCGAAGAGGACATCTATCAGGATCTTGCCGATTGGTGAGCAGGAAAGGCCAGGGACTATGACATGGAATATAGTCCGGCTGTTCTGAAGCTGTCTTTGCTTGATTCCTAACTTCTCCATGGTGTCCTTGTACAGGATGTTGATGCTGCTGCCGCCGTCTATCAGGACTTGGGAGAAGCGAGCATCTCGCTTGTCTGTGGCAAAGGTGGCATCCAATACCAAGGCGTAGGAGCCCAAACTTGGCATCACCTCTGGGTGATCCGCCCTGCTCCAGCTGATAGGCTTCTCAGACCAATGCATAAACTCTGGTGCTGCTGACGCTACCGCGTTCACCTCTTGCCGCTGCTGCCGCCTGCTGCGCCGATCATCTGCCACACTGCTGAACACCATGTAGGCTCCGTGCTCTTTTGGGTACTCGTCTTGTACTGCACCGACTGGCCTGACCGCCGGCTGCTGGGGCGGAGGAGGAGGCGGCTGCCCAGCAGGCGGGGGAGGTAGGAGGCCGTCTCCCTTGGCAATTCTGGTGAGCCAGTGGCATTTCCGAGTGGTGTGGTTGGATGGCTTCGCACCACTATGGAACTTGCAGGGTCCGTCCAAAGTCTGCTCGTAGGAGAAAGCCGACAACCAGTTGGGCTTGCCGCCCTTCTGACGTTTGGACGGAGGCTGCCCTTCTGGCTGCTGGTCCTTGATTGTCGCCACCTGCTGGCTGCTAGAAGCCGGCTGTGGGGCCTTGCGCTTATGGTCGCTCTGCTGCTGTCACCGACTGGCGTCTCCAACTGGGGTTCTAGGAGCCTGAGGGGCCACCTTGCCAGTCGCACTAACTTGAATCCCGGCCTTCATGGAGGAGTCGGCCGTGGCATACTTGTCTGCTACGATCAGCAGTTCGTCGAGGGTTTCCGGCTCGTCACAGAGGAACTTGTGCTTGAGGAGGGTGCCTTCTCTGCACCCAGCGGTGAAGTACTCGATAGCCTGCACCTCGTGCACGCCCTCACAAGAGTTCTGGAGCTTGGCACAACGCGTAAGGTAGTCGCGAGTTGACTCGTTGGGCCCTTGCACGCACAAGGAAAGCTGGCGAGGCTTGGGAGGTCGCTTGTATGTGCTGGTGAAGTTGCGGACGAAGGCGTCGGTGAAGTCGACCCAGCTGTTGATGCTGCGGGGCTTCAGGCTGTTCAGCCATGTCCGGGCCGTGCCCTAAAGCATGAGCGGAACATATTTCACGGCAACACGCTTGTTGCCGTTTGCTATGTTGACGGCTGTGGAGTAGTCAACTAGCCAGTCTTCCGGCTTCACGGAGCCGGTATACTTGGGCGTATCTCTTGGGAGCGTGAACCCTTTGGGAAAGGGCTCGTCCCGGATGCGGGGACCAAAACACGGCGGGCCCAGCTCGTATTCTTCTTCGAGCGCCAGGGATCGGTGAAGTCGGTTGATCCGGTGGCGAGCATCATTTTCTCCGACTCCTTCTCGGCGGCCAAGGCGGTCGCCGAGAGTCGGGTGATCAATAGGCGGCGGGGAGACTCGCCTTTCCCTGCGAGGGGGAGGAGGCGGACAGTCGTCCCGCCATTCCACTGCTCTTGGGCGGCCGTCTTGGTCGCGCTCGATGGTGATGCGAGTCCGACTGCGGCTGGCAGCCGGCTCCTTATCTTTCCTTCCGCGGACACCGCCAGTCGGCGTCCCAGACGTTGCTCCTTGGTCTCGGCGAGGGGGCGGGTTGTCGTTCTGCTGCTGCGGCGCATCAGTACGGCAGCCGGCCTCGTTCTGCTCAGCAGCTGCGTCAAGGAGTCGCTGGACGCGCTCCATTATCAGGGGATGCTCTTCGCCCTCGAAATTGTCCAGCTTGTCCACCGCCGCCTGGGCGGCCCGGATGTTCTCTGCAAGCGTGGCGGGGCGATTTGCCCCGAACAGGTTGGCGATGGCCACGCCGCGCTGCTGGACCACGCCAAGGCGTCTAGGCCCGGTTGGAGCCGGCGAGCCACCCACGGCGCGATCCATATCGCGCTGGTAGGCTTCTGACAGGCGTCTCATGCTAGCCAGCTTCTTCGTGCCTTCGACGAGCTGGAGGCGGCGCGCCTCCAGCGTCTCGGCGTCGGCGTCCTCGGGAATGGGCACGGCTAGGTCTTGTAGCGTCGCGTCGAGTGGGTCATGAGCTCCTCCGCTGGAGTGCTCGCCATGACCGATGACAAGCACTTCTGTGACGGTGCTTCCGTCTCTCTCTGCGCAAGGGAGCGGCTCGTCGTAGACCACTACATTGGTGGGGAACGCATCGAGCGACGCGGTGTTGAAATCAACCAGCATCGGATCGGTGGATCCTACGGACTCCAAGTCCACAGCTGGCTCGCTGGCGACGTGGAGTTGGTCAAGGAGGCCCGCGAGGAGGTTCTCGGGGCCGCCCGTGCCCGCGTCGGATGCGGGCTCGTCGAAGAGGCGAACCTCGCCGACAAGATCGGCAAGGCAGCTGGCCAACCAGGCGATCTCAGCGCCATGCAGCGCGTCAGCACAGACTCCGTCTGGCATGCCGCGCTGGCTACGCTCGCCAGGGAGGAAAAGGGTTCCCGTCCAGAGCAGGTCTCCGGACGACGGTGCACCTCGCCCCACGGTGGGCGCCAAATGTCGGGGGTTGGGTGCGACATATGCCAAAGGATGGCTTATCATGGTGGGAGCCAGTAGAACGTCGCCGGTGCTTGGAAGCAGGATGAGGCGCAGACACGAACGCCTGCGTACTTTACCCAGGTTCGGGGCTCTCCTAGGAGATAACACCCCTAGTCCTGCTCTGCGGGGTCTCCGCATGATCACTATGGCAAAGTGAGTACACGGTTGCTCCTGGAGCTGTTTTCCTGGAGGTAGGAGAAGGCAAGGCTAGCTCTCCCCTTCCTATATGATCTGGTCTAGTGCTAATGGATTCAAACGCTTTGCATGTGTGTCCTGGGGGGTTTATATAGGACTACCCCCCAGGGGTACAATGGTAATCCGGCTGGCGTAGGGCTCAGCCGTTAGTCTCTTTAGCTGCCGGCTTCTCCGCCGACGGCTGGGGCCCGCCGACTGGTCCGATACGGAGCTGACAGGCCGTGTCTACCGCTTGCGGGTCTTGCCGGCTGCTGATTACTGTAGCTATGCCTCTAATGACGCAGGCTTGGTCATGAGGTCATGGCAACAGCTCCGCCGCATGGCGGGCGATCACTGTTGCCACTCCCGTCTCATCTGGTTAATGGTGTGTGGGACCCGCTGGAGGGGCCGGCCGACTCCCGGGGGCCGACTCCCAACCGGTTCGTCTGGTGGCGCTCTCGCCGTCTTCTGGACTCTCGCTGACTGGTGGGACCTGCCGTCCCCAGGTCGTACAGACAGGCCGTCGTGGGTGCATGACTCTGCCTACGGGTGCTGGTGTTAGGGCCGGCATGGCAACAGTGCCGTGCCGGACGGAGATCTCTGCGGGTACGGCGCACTGTGGCCATGCCTGCCCTTGGGAAGGGGAGGGAGTGGGCTTCACTGTAGCCACTCCCTGTCCCGTGCCTCTTGATGAGGGCGCGGGTAATCGTTGGCGCCGTGGGCCGACTTCTGGTAGCCGGCTTCTCTGGAAGCCGTCAGATCGGAGTCGGCGTGCCTTGAACTCGCCTTCAGGACTCGGCTGTGGGGGGGAGTCGGCCGCTCTTCCGGCTGGCTTCTAGAAGGCGGCTCTTCGTCGTGGCATCTTCGAGGGGCGTAGCCTGCCCTGATGTCTTGAAAGGTTCTGGGCCTCGGGTTAGCCTACCCGTGGTCCATTACTCCGACAGTAGTCCCCGAAACTGGTGAGGCGCCACGGATGATCGGCCAAGGAGCCTCAGCAGTTTCTCTCTCCGGGAGCCCGAGACATGGATCTTGCTTGACTTCCACCGGGCCGACTAGGAGGAGTCGGACTCGTCCAACTCTTACTGTTCCAATATTTCGAACGCCCCGGCGGGATCCAAGTGGTGTGCTGGCTAAGCTTCCAGGCCGCCGCCCGATTCGGGCCTGTCACGTGGCAGCGCGCGGCCAGGCCAGTCTGCCTACCCACGCGCGTGACGGGACAGTTCTTCAGGTGGGGCCCGCCACTATCGTGCCTCGGCGCGCGAGCGGATCCGCTGCGGCCGTGGCGGACGGTTGGGGTTCCCATGGAGTTACTGCGCGCAGTAACTCCTTGCGATAAACGTGGGGGTCATGGGGTCGTGGCGCAGTAAATCCCACAACCGCCCCCTCAGCTTCGCATCCCATGAGGCTATAAGTATGGGGAGGAGGGGGAGCGGCAGAGCACGCGCGCCCCTCCTCCACGCTACTCCTCGCTCCTCTTCTTCTTCCTCGCACTGCGCCCGAAGCTTCGTCGAGCGCTGCGGCGACCGCCCACGATGAGTTCTTCCTCCGCCGCCACGCCCCCTTTGGTGCATTCCGGCACCTGGGATGGTTCGGAGGTTCATGAAGACCACATTGATTTCCTCCGCAAGACGCGTCGGCTCCCCGACAAGGATTATGTGCGGGTACGACTCGCGCCAAAGGGGGAGATCTCGCCGGCGCCGCAGGAGGGCGAGCGGGTCATCTTCCGCTCGCACTGCATGCGCGGCCTGGGCCTTCCGGCGAGCAGCTTCTTCCGCGCCTTCCTCGAGTTCTACGGCCTCCATTCGCACCACCTCACGCCGAATATGGTGGTGCTGCTGTCCGCCTTCGTCGCCCTGTGCGAAGGCTTTCTCGGAGTCCTCCCCACCATCGAGCTCTGGGGGGAGTTCTTCTCCTCCAAGCTCGGGGGCCGACAACCCCTTCCCCACCATCAAGCTGAAAAGTCGGTGAAGATGTGGCAGCGATCGTACTTCTACGTGAAGAGCATCTTCGCGGAAGGCAATTGGGTCAATCTACCGGCTTTTGTAGACGGGCCGCCGGCTGGGAGGCTGCCCAACTGGTCATACCGGGCCAAGTCGCTGATGCCTGCAGGAGCCAGCGCCATCACGCGACTTCGAGTGCTGACGCAGACGGAGGGCCTGACTGGCCCGGATCTGCTGGCCGCCTTCGTGGCACGCCGAGTCCTCCTGCTCCAAGGTTGGCCCCACATGATATGCCAAATGAGCAGGTACCAAGATCCGAGCCGGATGTGCACCAAGGACGTGCCTCACGAGGAGGTGGCCTATATGGTGAACTACCTCTCGGACAGCAAGCTCCTGGAGGATTGACAGTTTGGCAAGGAGCCGTACTCTCGCGCCAACCCTCCGCCTATAGTAAGTTGCCTTTTTCCTTCTTTCTTCAAATTGTCTTTCTTCTTGCCGAGTTTGTCTTGTCTGACCTGACCAGTCGGCTTTGGTCAGAATCCCCTCCTCCATCCATCAGCCGGCACCGTAGGGCCGGCCCGCGAGTTCCTCGCCGACCGGGCGGAGAGCGACGTCGACGACCCCGATCTGGGGGCGGCGGCTTTGGAAGACGACGCTGAGGGAGGAGGCGGCCCGCGGCTCGGGGCTAGTCTAGAGGACTGGCCCGATGACGATGAGGAAGTCACCCCCCGCCACCAACCAGGAGCCGGCCAGCCCGGCGCGAGCTCTTCTGCCGCGCCCGACGCTAAAGGCGGCGCGAAGAAGCGTAGGGCCGTGCCGAGCTTGTTCGACAGTCGGCCGAAGAAGCCCAAGAGCTCGGCCGCGGCGACCAAGCGGGACGAGGCGGCCGCGAAGGCCATCCGCTTCCGCAAGGAAGTGAAGAAGCCGCCGCTGGTCTCCGCGTGAGTACTCCATCTTTCCGCCTTTATTTTTTCTTTGTAGCTTTCGTCTGAGTCTTTAATTGCTTCCCTTGCTTCAGGGCTCCCCTCACTCTTGAGAGGGTCGCCGCCGCCTCCATCATGGGGTCGGCGGAGACGTCCGCCACCACTCGGCGGGTCGACCCCGCCGCCGACCTCCGGGAGGCAACGGAGCGGAACGCGCAAGAGAAGCGCGAGGAGAAGGAGGCCGCCCGCCTGGAGAAGGCGGAGGCCGAGAAGGCGGAGGCCTCCACCAAGAAGAGACTGGAAGAGGCCGGGGTCGCCGTCGCGGAAAGACAGCAGGCTGAGGAAGCCGTGCGCCGCCAATCGGCGGTGTTCGTCACCCCACTGAACTCTGTGCCGCCGTAGCCGGGGTTCACGGGGCAGACTGGGGGAGTCGGCGGCGAGGACCCGATCACAGAGAAGGAAAGCGGCGATGCCTCCATGCCGGACGTGCTTGTGCTGCCACGGCCGCCGCCGCCGCCAGCCGGAGCCGCGCAAGGTGAGCAGCCGGCGGGCCCGCTGGTGCCGTCGTCTTTATCATTAGGAACAACAGTAATACCTCCCTTCTTAGGGACACAATGGACAGGACTTACCCACTGACTATCAGCAACGGGATAAATTATACCTGCCTCCAGAAGCTTTAGTATTTCTTTTCTTACCACTTCTTTCATTTTGGGATTCAGACGTCGTTGAGGATCACGAACTGGTTTGGCGTCTGCTTCCAAATTTATTTTATGTTGACATAGAGTGGGACTAATGCCCTTAAGATCATCAAGAGTATATCCAATAGCAGCACGGTGCTTCTTGAGAGTTTTCAATAATCTTTCTTCTTCATGCTCTGAAAGGTTAGCACTAATAATAACAGGATATATCTTCTTTTCATCAAGATAAGCATATTTAAGATTATCAGATAACGGTTTAAGCTCAAACACGGAATCACCCTTGGGTGGAGGAGGATCCCCTAGGATTTCAACAGGCAAATTGTGTTTCAGAATAGGTTCCTGTTTAAAGAATACTTCATCTAT
Source organism: Aegilops umbellulata (assembly GCA_032464435.1). Classification (NCBI taxonomy): domain Eukaryota; kingdom Viridiplantae; phylum Streptophyta; class Magnoliopsida; order Poales; family Poaceae; genus Aegilops; species Aegilops umbellulata. Next base: position 248,375,681 of record CP136054.1, on the reverse strand, counting down.
TTCCCTTCTTTCATTCATAAACATATCATTTTCATGGTCTAGCAAATATTGTTCTAAAGGATCACTAGGAGGTACGGCAATAGAAGCAAGACCAATAATTTCATCTTTACTAGGCAATTCTTCTTCACGGTATTGTTTACTAAATTTAGAGAAATTAAACTCATGGATCATATCATCCAAGCCAATAGTAACAACATTCTTTTTGCAGTCTATCCTAGCATTAACAGTGTTCAAGAAGGGTCTACCAAATATAATGGGACAAAAGCTATCTTGTGGGGAGCTGAGAACAAGAAAATCAGCAGGGTATTTAGTTTTCCCACACATTTCTAACAATTCCCATTGCTGAAATAGTATCTCTATTGGCAAGTTTAATTGTGACATCAATAGCTTCTAACTCAGCAGGTGCAATTTCATGCTTGATTTCTTTTTACAAAGTATAAGGTATAACACTAGCACTGACACGCATATCACATAAGCCATGATAACAGTGATCTCCTATTTTAACAGAAATAACATGCATGCCTACCACAGGTCTATGTTTTTCTTTAGCACAAGGTTTAGCAATTCTAGCAGTTTCACCGCAAAATTGAATAACATGCCCATCAATATTATCAGACAAGAGATCTTTAACAATAGCAATATTAGGTTCTACTTTAACTTGCTCAGGAGGCGTATAAGTTCTAATATTGCTTTTACGAACCACAGTTGAAGCTTTAGCATGATCCTTTATTCTAACAGGGAAAGCTGGTTTCTCAACATAAGAAGTAGGAACAATAGGATCATTATAAGTTACAGTCTTTTCTTCAACTTTAATTGGTGCAGCTACTTTTACTTCTATGGGAGGATGATATTTAAACCACTTCTCCTTAGGGAGATTAACATAAGTAGCAAAAGATTCACAGAAAGAAGCTACTATCTCAGAGTCAAGTCCATATTTAGTGCTAAACTTACGGAAAATATCGGTGTCCATAAAAGATTTAACACAGTCAAACTTAGGTGTCATACCTGACTCCTTACCTTCGTCGAGATCCCAATGTTCAGAGTTGCGTTTAATTCTATCCAATAAATCCCATTTAAATTCAATAGTCTTCATCATAAAAGAGCCAGCACAAGAAGTATCGAGCATGGTGCGATTGTTTTCAGAAAGCCGAGCATAAAAGTTTTCAATAATTGTTTCTCTTGGAAGCTCATGATTGGGGCATGAATATAACATTGATTTAAGCCTCCCCCAAGCTTGAGCGATGCTTTCTCCTTCACGAGGCCAAAAATTATATATATAATTGCGATCACGATGAACAAGATGCATAGGGTAATACTTTTGATGAAATTCCAATTTCAATCTTCTATAGTTCCATGATATCATATCATCACATAGCCTATACCATGTCAATGTGTCTCCCTTAAAAGATTAATGGAAGACCTTCTTCTTAGCAACATCATCGGGTATACCTGCAAGCTTAAATAATCCACAAACTTCATCCACATATATTAAGTGCTCATCAGGATGCTTTGTTCCATCTCCCATAAAAGGATTAGCTAGCAGTTTTTCTATCATACCCGAAGGAAATTCAAAGGGAACATTTTCATTTTCAGTAGGTTCAGTAGGTTGAGGAGCAACTCTTTGCTCTATTGGTCGGGGTGAAGATACCCCGAACAAGCCCCTCAGAGGATTACTTTCCATAGTAACAAGTGACAGTAGATTTCAGCACACTATATAAATTTTTCCTTACCCAATTCCACCTACCAAAGGCGCTTCACTCCCCGACAACGGCGCCAGAAAAGAGTCTTGATGACCCACAAGTATAGGGGATCTATCATAGTCCTTTCGATAAGTAAGAGTGTCGAACCCAACGAGGAGCAGAAGGAAATGATAAGCGGTTTTTAACAAGGTATTCTCTGCAAGTACTGAAATAAGTGATAACAGATAGTTTTGTGATAGGATAATTTGTATCGAGCAACAAGTAACAAAAGTAAATAAAGTGCAGCAAGGTGGCCCAATCCTTTTTGTAGCAAAGGACAATCCTGGACAAACTCTTATATAAGGAAAAGCGCTCCCGAGGACACATGGGAATATCGTCAAGCTAGTTTTCATCATGTTCATATGATTCGCGTTCGGTACTTTGATAATTTGATATGTGGGTGGACCGGTGATTGGGAGCTGTTATTACTTGAACAAGCATCCCACTTATTATTAACCTCTATTGCAAGCATCCAAAAGTACAACAAAAGTATTAAGGTAAACCTAACCATAGCATGAAACAGGTGGATCCAAATCAGCCCCTTATGAAGCAACGCATAAACTAGGGTTTAAGCTTCTGTCACTCTAGCAACCCATCATCTACTTATTACTTCCCAATGCCTTCCTCTAGGCCCAAATAATGGTGAAGTGTTATGTAGTCGACGTTCACATAACACCACTAGAGGCTAGACAACATACATCTCATCAAAATATCGAACAAATACCAAATTCACATGACTACTATTAGCAAGACTTCTCCCGTGTCCTCAGGAACAAACGTAACTACTCACAAAGCATATCCATGTTCATAATCAGAGGGGTAATAATATGCATAAAGGATCTGAACATATGATCTTCCACCAAATAAACCAACTAGCATCAACTACAAGGAGTAATCAACAGTACTAGCAACCTACTAGTACCAATCCCGGACTTGGAGACAAGAATTGGATACAATAGATGAACTAGGGTTTTAAGATGAGATGGTGCTGGTGAAGATGTTGATGGAGATTGCCCTCTCCCGATAAGAGGAGCACTGGTGATGACGATGGTGATGATTTCCCCCTCCCGGAGGGAAGTGTCCCCGGCAGAATAGCTTTGCCGGAGCCCTAGATTGGTTCCGCCAAGATTCCGCCTCGTGACGGCGGAGTTTCGTCCCGAAAGGTTGCTTATCATTTTTTCCTCGACGAAAGACCTCATATAGAAAAAGATGGGCATCGGAGGGCCAACAGGGGGCCCACGAGGTAGGGGGCGCGCCCAGGGGGGTAGGGCGCGCCCCCACCCTCGTGACCAGGTGGGCCCTCCTCTGGTGAACTTCTTCCGGTGGATATTTTTTATATATTCTGAAAATCACTTCCGTGGAGTTTCAGGACTTTTGGAGTTGCGCAGAATAGGTCTGTAATATTTTCTCCTTTTCCAGCCCAAAATTCCAGCTGCCGGCATTCTCCCTCCTTATGTAGACCTTGTAAAATAAGAGAGAATAGCCATAAGTATTGTGACATGATGTGAAATAACAGCCCAGAATGCAATAAATATCGATATAAAAGCATGACGCAAAATGGACGTATCAGCCGTCGGTGATGGAGGAAGTCAATGCGCACCGTCCTCTCGGAGCCGGCGCTGGCGCGGACGAAGGTCCTCCACGCCCTTGTTCGCTGCCGTCGTGTGGGCAGATCCATCCCGCCCGGCTAAGCAAAATCTCGCCCACCTGAGGTATAACTTCTTGTACTGGTCCAGCTCCCCAGGTCGCTGCATGCAGGTTTTCTTATATGCGACTACTCCCCAGCTCCCCATGTATAGTAGCTAGGGTTCGTCGGCTGGTCCAACATCACCTACTATTATAGTGGAAATGACACTCGAAAAGTTGTCCTTATTTATGCCTCGGTGGAGGTATACATGTTGTTTCAACAAAAAGTACATGGTGGTTGTGCGGTCATTGTCCATATGCTCCTATTGCTGTTGCTAATCTAATACTATCACTCGTTAAATGAAGAAATGTTTTTTTCTTGGGTATCCTGGTTTAGTTCCCATCAAGATAATCATGATGCTTCTGTTTGTTGGTGTACTTTTCATTAATTCTTATTGACAATTGAGATGTCGTTGTTAATCTTGTACCACTGCCAAAACAAAGTAACAACACTATATCCCTTTTTTATATTTTTGCAAATAGCGATGCGTATCTCCATACCCGGGCATGTCTTCCTCAATTTTAGCGGAACTACACAAAATTGGATGGCCATTGTTGTTCCACCTCACTGTCCTCTGTCACGTGGTTCTTCCTTCCTCGAGCTTGATTAATGAGAAGAAAGAGACCACGGTGAGGACTTGTCGAACTTCATAGGTTCCGCACCCAAACTTGATGCCAAATGGATGATGCATCACCACGATGACCTATCGATGCTTGTGGTTGCGCCTCATGGTTGCGTCGGCTGGTAAAGCTGATCGATTTTCCACGAAAAACAAGTTGTCTTCCATCAGTGCTCTTTGCTTGTTACCCATAAAGATGATATGCTTCATCAGTTCACCTTGGTTGCGTTGGAGACGCAGTCGTCTTTCACGTTGGTGCAATTTTATCGCACAATTGGCTATGAAGCAAATGTTTCCTCGAAGAAGGATTGACGTTGGTACTACGAGCATAAGTTATGTATTGATTTCTAAGCCTTCTCACAACTTTGTCTTCAGCTCCCCTGTAATTTTATTTGTCCAGCTATTAACTTTGATTAAAAAATGGTGTGGAATAAAAACCCGGATGGACATAGTAGCCCTCCATTTTTATTTACTCTACATATTAGATTTGGCTGAAGTCAAACTTTGTAAAGTTTGACCAAGTTTAGGCCAAACACAACAAACCATAATTATTGAGAGAGGGCAAACTGTACGTACTCTCAAACCTTTCCGATAATTGAAATTAAATTTCTTTATTTTTTACACACTCTCATACGTTTCCGATAATTTGGTGCATGTGTGGTTGTTCACTTAAGGGAGGGTAGTGTACCGCACGTGAAGGATAGGAAGTGCGACCAGGACGCGTGGATCTTTAGTTCATCGGAAGTAGTAGTTTTCTTCACTGGTACGTTAAATAAAGAGTTTCTTTCGTACTTACACAATTTAAAACGATTGTTATGGAGAGAATAAGAAAACCACTCCTCTATATACTAGTAGTATACACGAGTACTATATGGACGCAGCTTCATTGACTTAGTGAACATGCATTTGGGTGTATGACAGGTGGGCCCAAAATGTGGTTGGCCCACCTTTCATACAGCCAAAGGCAGGTGCAGTTAAGGCACTAGAACTTAGTCTGTAATACAGTATATATGTAGTACACTATATAAGCTGGAGCCTCAGCGCTTGTTCGCTAGGGTTTGCACTCCCCACACTCTCGCTGCACTACATATATATACACACTGGAGGCTCAACGTTCCTTTGTTAGGGTTTGCTATATTCACAATCTCTCACCCTCTTCACCAGATCTAAACAAGACTGCATTGTGGCCTCTGTCTCTCTCACCCCCCTCACAGCTGGTGAAGGAGGCGTCCGGATCCCGTCGCACCGGGAAGGGGAGGAGGTGCAGCGTTCACTCTATCGCCTTCAGCGAGGGATGCAATCCATTGCCGGCTGCGCTTTTCTCTTTCACCTAGCGCATGTGCGGGAGGGCCACCGACTCCTTCCTCACTGCCGTACGCAGTGTGGGCAGATCCGGCCTCCCGCCGCACGCCTTGCCACATCCCGACAACCCTAAGGTATAAGTTTCTTTGAAACTGTCATTGCTCTAGCTGCATGCGGATCTTTTTCGATTATGTAGTCGAATCTAGGTCTTGGTTCAAAGAGGAAAGAAGGATGCGGTGGGGTGGAGCATGAATCTAGGACGTGGTTCAATGAGGAAATGAGGGAGGGAAAGTAGTATAGACTAGCTATCCAGCCGCTTTGTTGGTCGAAAAGGGAAAAAAGGGGGTAACCCAGTACACACATCTGTAAGGAACCGATCTCTTTGTTAAAAAGGGAAAGAAACTGGGGAGTCGGGTAGTTTGTGCAGGACTAGATTTGTTGCCCTCACATAGGAAAAAGTTTCAAAGAGAACAAATATGGGACCAACGCAGATATGCTGCTTGGCTACATACTCTGCATCACCCATTTATACGTGTGGACGCACATGGTGATGGCATGTCCCATACAACTATTTTGTTGTTGTTAATCTAAGAATGCTGCTGGAAAATTGAAGCAATGCCACTGTTAAAAGTAAATTACATTCTTAACGAATGTTGTTTTAAGAGAATGTCTCTGTTAATATGAATCAATGCAACCATTTTAGAAATGCTAATGTCCTACTTTGTTTTCCATCAAGATAAGTTAGATGCATCTTTTTGTCGCCGTTTGTTTCATCCTCCTTTATTGGCAGTAATGGTTTCCTTTTTTGCCTCTCTTAAAACAGGGATATCTATTCAACTTGTTGCCTAGCAAACTTAAATGTCACACCGGCGACTTTTCTTGATTTTAGTGCAACTGCACAAAACGAGATTGGATTTCCTATTCATGTTGGCAGATTCGTAGGTGATCTTGTGTGTGTCATGACAGGTTGGTACTTGCCTTCATCCACATGATCGTGCAGTGTGTTTTGAGATGTTGTGCTACTTGTATTAGTACTGTTTTAAATAAATGTTGAATTGAAGCTATTGTATTGCTCTCTTTTCCCATTAAGTAGTGAACAAAAATGGTACCAACCCAGACATGATGCTTGTTGCTTTGTTACAACAAACTCTGCATCACCCCCTTTATAAGTAGATGGAAGCACATGGTGTTGTTGCACCCACTCTCCCCTGGAACTCTTCAGGCTTTTTCTTAATCTAATGCTGATGGTAAAATTAAGCAATGCCACTCTCAGAATTAACTACTGAACAGTTTTAATAGAATTTCTCTGTTAATATGAATCAATGCAACCGTTTTAGAAATGCTACAGTGCTATAGTTTGTTTTCCATCAAGATAAGGTAGATGCTTCTTTTTGTGGCTGCATGTTTCATCCTCCTTTATTGGCAGTAACTGTTTCCTTTTTGGCCTCTGTTAAATAAGGGATATCTATTCAACTTGTTGCTATAGCAAACTTAAATGTCACACTGGCAACTTTGCTTGATTTTATTGCAACTGCACAAAATGAGATTGGATTTCCTATTCGTGTTGGCAGATTCGTATGTGATCTTGTGTGTGTCATGACAGGTTGGTACTTGCCTTCATCCACATGATCGTGCGGTGTGTTTTGAGACGATGTGCTACTTGTATTGGTGCTGTTTTAAATAAATGTTGAATTGAAGCTATTGTACTGCTGTCATTTCCCATTAAGTAGTGAACAAAAATGGGACCAACCCAGACACGATGCTTGTTGCTTTGTTACAACAAACTCTACATCACCCCCTTTATAAGTAGATGGAAGCACATGTTGTTGTTGCGCCCACTCTCCCCTGGAACTGTTTATGCTTTTTGTTAATCTAATGCCGCTGGTAAAATTAAGCCATGCCACTCTTAGAATTAACTACTGAATCTTAGTTCAAAACTGCAACACTTGTTAGGGATTGGCGGGATTAGCATTTTTGTGGCCGCATGTTTCATCCTCCTTTATTGGCCAGTAATTGATTCCTTTTTTTCCTCTATTAAAACAGGGATATATATTCAACTTTTCTATTACGACATTTTGCTTCGCTACGCGGAACACTTATGTTTTAAGAGTGTTTTGTGCAGTTCAACTTGAATGTCACACCAGCGACTTTGCTTAATTTTGGTGGAACTGCACAAAAGGAGATCGTGTATTTTCATATATGTCTTGGGATTTCTTTCAGCTCCTCCTCGTGTTGTTTCAAATCTTGTTCTTGAAAGGTCAGTACCGACTTTCCTCAGAATTAACTACTGAATCTTAGTTCAAAACTGCAAAACTTGTTAGGGATCGGTGGGAGTACCATTTCTGTTAGGGATCGGCCGGAGTACATGTTTAAGAAAAGTATTGTTCAGATAATATCTCTATTGTTATATATCAGTTACAGTGTTTGACAAATGGTACTATCCTGCTTTGTAGTTCTTTTTACATGTTTAACCAAGGTATTGTTAAGATAATGTCTCTGTTAAAATGAATCAGTTGCATTGTTTTACGAATGGTACTTTTCTGCTTTATCGTTCTTTATACATGTTGAAACAAGGCATCGTTAAGATAATGTCTCAGTTAATATGAATGAATCACACTGATTGAGAATTGCTACTCTCCTGCTTTGTTTCCCATTAAGATAAGGTAGATCAGTAGATGTTTTTCTTCTAGGAGTACAAGTCATCAACCGTTATTTCTCAGTAATTGTTTCCCTTATACCTATTGTTGCTTACAGAGATATCAAAATTAAAGCTCGGGTTTATTCCGACTTTGATTTTCGTTGAACTGCACAAAAGGAGCCAATGTGTCTAAGGAAAATTGCTACATTAGTAGGTCCAGTTGGTCTTACCACTTTGCAAAAAGAAACAGTCAATGTTTGCGGTACATTACAGAAGGAATGATCGAGAAGCTTTACAGAGTATTAGTAGACGCTGGTGACATGACTAGTCTGCAGAGAGCATAGGAAACTCTACAACACGTGGAGTGCACTGGGCAAAAAGTGCCGAAACAACTACAAGAAGCCAGGACAAGACTCCAAATCTGCCAATGTCATTCTAAGCAATAATGATGGGGCATCTGGGTATGGTAGTCTGTTTACCGTACTTTCAGTTTGTTAGTCCACCGATTGGTGGGTTGACACTGGGGCCAATATTCATGTGTGTGTTGTTGTGTCTTTGTTTTCTTGCATCATATAAATACGATATCCACAGGGATGCTTAGCTTGATTTTAGTGGAACTGCACAAAATGTCCAGATGGTTTGTGTCCTCCATAATACTTCATCATGCACAATACATCGAATGGTTCTCTAATCATTCATCGTCACCTTGAGCCACCAGACTATATGTTTGAATGGTGCTGCTAGCGTCGGCCATTAAGAAGGGTAAGAAGAAATACAAAAAGAGAGATGGCTGCTTTACTAGTTGTTCGGAGGAACACTGGGCAAACAAGTGCCCAACAAGTACCAAGAAGCCAGGACAGGACTCCAAGGCATTCAATGTCACTCTAAGCAACAATGATGGGGCATCTGGGTATGGTAATCTGTTTACCATACTTTCAGTTTGTTAGTCCACCGATTGGTGGGTTGACACTGGGGACAATATTCATGTGTGTGTTGATGTGTCTTTGTTTTCTGGCAGCATATAAATACGAAATCCACAGGGATGCTCAGCTAGATTTTAGTGGAACTGCACAAAATGTTCATATGGTTTGTGTCCTCCATAATACTTCATCATGCACAATACATCGAATGGTTCTCTAATCATTCGTTGTCACCTTGAGCTACCAGACTATCAGATGACAAACTGATGACAAACCCTGCCCGTTCCACAATCATAGGCATTACATATTTTGAATGGGAAAAGCTTATCAAAGTTTAATCATTGATGTTAGCAAGAAGACATTAGTTTAATATATTGGAATTGGAAAACCTTGTCAATTTTTGCTCATTGATGTTAGCCAGAAGACATGCATTTAATATTTTTGAGTGGGACGCCCTTTGCTATGAGCAACGTCAATCGTTTTTTCCTATTCCTGTCTTCAGTTCAGAACTAAATATTTACTCTGCTGAGATGCATAGTCACATGAATGTTGCCTTATGTAAGGTATTTTAAGAGTTTGTTCTAGATGTTTTCTATGTAATGCCAGGCCTTGTGAGTTTGATTGCAAAGTTGAGCTTGGAATGTTGTGGCATGCGACATCACTACCTGTAGTACAGAAGTACTCCAGCTGAGGATTGATGCCCGGGACGAAATGTGTCACAGTCGCTGGATGAAAATTCGATGGTGCAGGACATGTGGTGTCATGGGTTCGTGCGGCGTCGTGGGAATCACGTGTGGCTATGGTAGAAACTTGATGCTCGTCGCATTTAAGGTGGCCCACATGTCATGCACACAAAGGTAGAGGGACGGTGCGGCCGAGAGGGGTGAGGCACACGTTGGGGGACGTGGTGTCGTGGGTTGGAGCGGCATCGTGGGAATCGCGAGTGGTAGTGGATGAAATGTGATGGTCACTGTAGTTGAACTTCCATAGACAAGCTGTCGTGTCTACAGACACATGCATTGCATATGGATCACTGGAAGGAGTAGTAAAGAAAGCTAGGCGGATAAATAGTTCCTTATAGTCAAGCGGACTCACGCTACTACTTGTTCCAAAGACATGCACACCATCGAAATAGTCCATCTATATCAATACGTAGAGAGGGAATATTTTTTTTACAAGAGAGGAAATAGTTCAACCATCCATAATGCCTTGCTTCTTCTTCTTCTTCTTCTTCTTCTTCTTCTTCTTCTTCTTCTTCTTCTTCTTCTTCTTCTTCTTCTTCTTCTTCTTCTTCTTCTTCTTCTTCTTCTTCTTCTTCTTCTTCTTCTTCTTCTTCTTCTTCTTCTTCTTCTTCTTCTTCTTCTTCTTCTTCTTCTTCTTCTTCTTCTTCTTCTTCTTCTTCTTCTTCTTCTTCTTCTTCTTCTTCTTCTTCTTCTTCTTCTTCTTCTTCTTCTTCTTCTTCTTCTTCTTCTTCTTCTTCTTCTTCTTCTTCTTCTTCTTCTTCTTCTTCTTCTTCTTCTTCTTCTTCTTCTTCTTCTTCTTCTTCTTCTTCTTCTTCTTCTTCTTCTTCTTCTTCTTCTTCTTCTTCTTCTTCTTCTTCTTCTTTCTTCTTCTTCTTCTTCTTCTTCTTCTTCTTCTTCTTCTTCTTCTTCTTCTTCTTCTTCTTCTTCTTCTTCTTCTTCTTCTTCTTCTTCTTCTTCTTCTTCTTCTTCTTCTTCTTCTTCTTCTTCTTCTTCTTCTTCTTCTTCTTCTTCTTCTTCTTCTTCTTCTTCTTCTTCTTCTTCTTCTTATTGTTCTCATTTTCTGTGGGAGACGGCTTCGCAACAAGCTCTTTGGACCTTGCACCTATCTCTAAACTCACACGGGCATCGAGAGCAGCATATTTTATCTGCTCGTACGTCAAGGGATTATTCTCCCATCTAGACGACCTTAATGCCAGCGTCTCGTCACCCTTCTGAAGATTTGTTCCTAGCACAAAATTTGCTACGTCGAATAGGGATGGTGTCGGTTTATCACAATCTTCTACAAGAATTTTTATTCTGGTTTGTAGGTCAGCGATGCTTTTCAAATCAAGGTTGTACGGCTCCAACTTTTGTTTGTCCCCTGCAATGGCTGCCCCACAAAAGTATATGTCCTCCCGAGACAAGAAATCATGAAGCTCACCTGGTATGGAGGGCACGTGTATGATGTGGTACACCAAAACATCATCTTCGAGGCACAGCTGAAGGACAGCGGCGCGTTGGATCTTCCCAGTGGCACGCTCCGTGTACTCTGCGTCGAGACCGATGGCATTCATCTCCACCATTTGGAGGGAGTTGGATACATTGTTGATCCACTTCCGAACAACCCTTGGGTGGTCGGTGACTGTGGAAACTATGCTCAATGAGCCTTCGATGAGGACATGTTGGATGCTAAAAACCTGCATCTCGATCTCTTTCGCCATTTGGAACCGCTGGACCGGAGGGCTATGGTTTGGAGAATTAGGATTAGATGGCTAGTCTAACTGAAGAAGATGATTATTTATAGGGGCTTCGGAATTACTTCGGGAGGATGTGAAGAGGTTAAAACAATGTGAATGCAGTGTGGTTTGGATGCAAATGAAGATCAAGGAGTAGTGAAAAAGCCGAGGAAAATCGGTTCCCGATGGAGAAGTAAATGGGAGAAGTTATGCACATGCATGAGGAGAGGTGCGGTGGTTTGACTGTTGCATGCACTGGATTGGACGGGCACTTCGCTTGCCTTTTCTCTCTCCCACGCGCACAGAGTGGCCCACTTGCATGCTGCAGTTTATTGGCTAGAGTCTGGCTGCAGCTGTTCATGTGTACGCTAATTAATGATGTGAATGCGGGGCATGGAGGGAAATGGGCGCATGCAAAAGGGTATATACGCAGACTAATTAGAGAAATACTGAAAAAGTTATGCGCAGACAAAAGAGGACCGGAGGGAGTACTACTCATGTTCCTACTACGTTTAAGGAATATGTGGTTATCCTCAAAAAAGAAAAGTCCTTCTTCACGCTTCTGCATGCATGAGAATTTGGTTCTTCTCGCAATATGGATGATAGCTGGAGGATGAAGTGAACCCAGAGGCATGCTAGCACGGGAGTGTACTCATGTTCCTACTACTCCTACTACTAGTAGTAGTACAACTATGGTACACTTGATGGTCAAAATACTATTATCCATCCGGTCCTCACAGTGAAGTGACAAGACCCTGCGCCCGAGGTGACACCAGTCCAGGCGGCGTGTCCGGGTGACCAAAGTCAGCCTCACCTTGTGCACTGTGCAGCCACTATCACTACCGCTGTATAGCATGCCTCGCCTCGTCTCCCTGTCCCCTAGCACCACTCCATCTCCATCTCCGTCTCGCCGGAGATCCTGAGGTCACTCTTCATTATCTCACTGTGCCCCCGCATACCCTCGCCTAGCTCGCCTCCCCTAGTACCACTATTCCCTCGCTAGCCGCTCCACCACCGACAGCCTTCTCCCCCGTAAATCAAGCCCCCCAAAACCCCACCTTCCAAAGTCCAAACTCCACCATGGCCGAACGCGAACCACGCAGGATCCATATGAGCCGCGATTGGAGCAATCTCCCTAGTGACGTCCTCGACCTCTGTTGTTCGTGTATGGATATGTTGAGCGCCCTGCGGCTGGCTGCATGCTCGAGGGGCATGCACACGACCATCATCGAAGCGAGGCCAAAGCTTTTCAAGACACCCTGCTTACTGCTATCTGGTCTTGCAAGATTGGCTCAGCATGATACAGAGGCATACATGATGCCCCTCGACTTCAATCTGATCTCCATTAGCCGAAACTTCTTTGCAGGTATGTAGTGGGTCGCCGTACATCATTTCCCTCGACTTCGACCCAATCACCATCGCCCGAAACTTCTTGGCAGGTATGTACTGGGCCGGCATGAACTCCCACTGGATGGTTGCCTTCAGAGAAGATGGTAAAAAGTTGGTGCTCGTGAACTTCCAGACCTCCCATGAGATTATCCTTCCTCCATTGGATTATATAGAGTTTTACCATCGCGGTCCTAGTCATCTAGATTACCATGTCAGTTGGACGGACCTTGTTTTGCAGAAGATTGTAATCTGCCAAGTGCCCACACGACATGCGAATTACGCAGACTTCAAGCTAATTGCCTTGTTCGACCACGGACTCGCCTATCTTTACGCCGGTGCCTTCTTTAGCTGGAGACAACTCAGCTCGCAGTGGATCATCGTCAAAGTTGATACACACTTCTGTGATGGTATTGAACACAATGGCATCATCTACGCGATCGACAAAGCAGATGGCACCACGTATTGCTGGGACAGCGCATGTAAGTTGTTTCCATCTCATGTTAATGATGACGCCATGACACTGTTTGAACTTTTTGTGATGATTGGCATATCCCTATTTGAGCAGAATTTGAGTAGAACTATGGCAATGTATTAGAGACGTCGTAAATCAGCTATATTTGGAGTGAGTTAATTCATGCGATTGTGATCATATCATTACAACCAATTTGTACCCCTAAATAATCAAACTGTTAGGAATATATGGATATTCTCCTTATTTTACAGTAATCTATATACTACTACTAAATATGAGTGTGTATCAATGGCCATGTTAGTTTCCTCATTTTCATGATGTAGAAACATGCACCACACTGTCGGTTTCATCTAACCATACATCAGGGAAGTAAATGTGCATATGGAGAACTCTATATTTGGAACTAGTGAAATCCTGTAATGCTTACCATGTGTACATATGTCGGGACCCCGATCCTAAGTCACACCGATCTAGCATGTAACACCTCATATCACTTTGCGGCCTCACGCACGGTATTCCCACGGGTGCCACCTTACCTGGCCCGGGACCGTTTGCGCCTTTTGGCTCACGTATATGGTAGTGTCGCTAGCATCCATATGACAGAGAACCCGGGCCGACATGGCTAGTCGTGAACCCAAGGCGGCGCCAACCTATGAGGACAGGCATACATGAATCACATCGAGCATGTCGGTCATCAACGTATTTATCCGGGCTGTAGCACTGGGCTAACAGGACTCCGGTTAACACCGCGTGACATTTCCCTGAAGGGACAGACACAGGAACGACGTGAAACACATGCCGGCCAGTCAAGTGTTCCGTGCAGTAGTGCTGGGCTAGCAGGACTCCGGTGAACCGGGCTGTAGCGGACTACTATCGCTCGGAAGCACTAGACTTACATTTCCCCATATGAAAGGCTGCCAAGGATAAACAACTAGATAGTCGGATCCCACACATAGCAATACACGTTACACGTACGCATAACATGCAAGTATGTGCTGTACAACATGGCATCACAACATAACGCAAACTCATATAGATATAGGCCCAGTAGAGCCACATAGCATTAAATACAAACAGGGGTCACATGACCCATCATTCAGAGCATACAAGCAACAAGCGGAAGCATTACATGTCTGAGTACAGACAACTACAAAATAAAAGGCTGAGAAGCCTGACTATCTACAACCTCCGATCAAGATCGTAGCTGAGGTACAAGCTACCTATCGAAGTCCAAGCGGAACTACTAGTGAGACAGAAGTCTCATCTGCAAAACATAAATAAAGCAAACGTGAGTACAAAGGTACTCAGCAAGACTTACATCAGATCCTATTATACATGCATTAGTATCAAGGAGGTAATGTGGGGTTTAGTTGCAGCAAGCCAGCTTTGACTCTGTGGCTATCCTGTTCTACGACTGCTGGTAACTCTTTTGAAAAGGCGCACATGAGTCCACTAATCACCACATCAATACACCACTATGGATTCATCCCCGTCTCACTACGAGAAGGCCATCCATAGCACTCACACTTATCTTGAGCATTTTATGGTATCCACTTCAAGTTGTCTATGTACCACGTAAGCATCCAAGAAGTCCATAACCGAGGACGCGGCTATTCGAATAGATCATGATAACCCTGCAGGGGTGTACTTCTTCACACACGCTCTCACCACTTATCACCATGTACACGTCATGTATCTCGGCAACCTTCAAGCGGAAGCCTGGCGAGGGTGTCGGCCACGACCTGACTAACCACACAAGACTCTAGTCTAGGTTTATCGCCTATTCGGGTTTCATCCGCGAGGAGATCCGGCCGGGGTGTCGCTCACGGCCCCAAACGATGTGTACAGGGTTCCCGAGCCCACCATCCGGGTGCCACTCGGTACACCGGGCCACGTGTGCCTAGTCTGTCCCAAGCCCACCTGGCCGGGTGCCACTTGGTAGACTACTAACACTACCTACAAACACCAGAAACTATTTGCAACTCCTGGACAGAGATCAAGTGGGTTAATAAGTCGAGAGAGCTTGGAGCGCCCGGAGCCCAATGTGTGGTAGTAGCTAGTCATTGGACAACTTACACAGAACTCGGTTCTTAAGGACGGTCCCAATGAGACAACCCACCATGTACTCCTACATGGCCTCTCACCGCTACCTTTACCAAATCGTGTTCACACACTTAACTCTCAGCATCAGAACATATCATATCACTCCAATCCATTCCCAATGAATCAGACCTGACACAACTCTAAGCAATAGCAGGCATGGCATGGTAGAAGCACAACATGGCTCAATCAACTCCTACACATGCTAGTGGGTTTCAACTATTTACTGTGGCAATGACAGGTCATGCAGAGGAATGGGTTCAACTACCGCAGCATAAAGTAGCAGTTGATTCGTTGTTGTCCTAATGCAATAAAAGAGAGCAGGAGCGAGAGAGGGATCATATCAGAATGAACAAGGGGGTTTGCTTGCCTGGTAGATCAACAGGGGGGCACTGCTCCTCTGACAGGTACTCTGGAACGGTCTCCGGAGCAAAACCTATCGAGAAGGAACGGTGTCGGCAATCAATACACAATCATATGCAACAATATGATGCATGAACATGGCATGAGGATGTGATGCTGTTTGACCTAATGCAACTAGCATTCAAACTGAATGAAGTCCATTTGAACCAAAGGTTCAAATGCAACTCCCAATTAAGCTCTTATAAATGCCATTTATATGATTTCACCTATTCAGCAGGTATAAGTTATTTTGTCATGCATGAAACTGGTACAGATGGATAGATTGCATTTTTCTGAGAATTTTTCATATATAACTTGTTTAAATCTGAGCTACGGTTGATTTGATATGAATTTTTGAAGTTTGAAACATTTTCTGGAATTTCCTGTTTAAAATTAAATCCAGAAAAATGAATAACTGCGTCATCATGACGTCTGTGTGACATCATCAGGTCAAAAGCGCCAGCCCAGGTCAAACCTGACGGCTGGGGCCCACATGTCAGTGTAGCAGCTAACTAACAGGGTTAGTTAGTGTTACGTTAGCACTAATCTAGGTTGATTAGGGCCTGGCCCACTGGTTAGTGACTAAGCTAACTGTCAGGGTTAATTAGCACTAATCTAAAACTAACTAAAGGTTAACAGAGACGGGCCCGCACGTCAGTGACCCTGGGGGGTCAAATCCCAGGTCAAACGAGTCAACCTCGCCGGACTTGGTCCACGGCTCATCGCCGGCGACACCAGAGACGGCGGAGGTGCTCGGAATCGCAGCTCAGGCGACCAAATGAGCGGCGGAGAGGCTCTATGGGGAGCTGACGATCGCGCGCAACCAACGGGGCAAGCGGGAGCAGCTGGGGTGGACCGAGCTCGTCGGAAGCGAGCTCGCGGCGGCGGCCGGAGTTCGGGCATCGGTGGTTAGGCGCTACGGTGTGTTTCGAGACGAACCGGTGGGTTCTGCGGCTTCCCGAGGAAGGGCTGAGCACGCCTGCGTGCTCTGTTGCTACTTGCGGGTGTTATAACCGCGGCGGCGACATGGCCGGCGGCGGGGAGCGTTCGGCTCCGGTGGCTGATGCGGTTAGAGAGCGAGATAGACGGCGGTTCATGGGGAGAAGGGTACAGCGGCTCACCGCGGTTCTTCTGGTGCTTCTGGCGAGGCAGGGAGGCACGGGGTCCGGCGAAACGACGACGGGGATCTCCGGCAGCCGAGGTCGGAAACGGCGGCGTTGGGGGGGCTTCAGGGCATCCGGCGTCGCATAGCTCAGCGAGGAGGTCGAGGACGACGCGGCGGAGCTTCTGGGCTCATCGGAAGATCGAGGGGACGGCGGGGAGTGCGGCAACAGCGAGCAGCGGCGACGGGGGTGCTCGGCGTTCGCGGGAGAGAGAGCGAGGGAGAGAGGAGAGAAAGCCAGGGAGAGTGAGAGAGCGGTGGGCGTCGCGTGGCGACGCGCGGGACGTCCAGGCGTCGGGGGAGGGGAGCCAGGCAGGCTGGTGGCATGGCGGCACGGCCGTGCGCGCGCGCCGGCCACACGCCTGGCCGACTGGCGCCAGGAGGACGATGGCGCGGGTGGGCTGGCCCAGCTGGGCCGCACAGGAGCTGGGCCGCAGGTAAGCACGGGTAAGTTTGCAAATTTGGTTTTCTTTTCTATTTTCTGACATTTGTTTTGATTTAGTAAAAGTACTAAATCAATTTATTTTCTTGTGCCATTTTTTTGTAGGGGCTAATGGCATTATTCTAGAGCTCCTCAACAAATGGCACAATTTTTGGATATATAAAACATATATATCATTTATATATCCAATACAAATAATTATTGCATTAATTCCAAATGCCCAAAATAAAATATTTATGAGCTTCTAAAAATATTGGTTTGATTTTTACTCTGTCCAATATTTTTAGAGAGTAACATGAACATTTTCTTGGACCTTTTTGGAGAACTTTTTATCTAGGTCATTTCCAGAAATGATTTCTGAGGGTTTCACAATCCCCATTTCAAGTTTAAATGAAATGTAAACATGATGCACACATGACTAGCTAGCCTTGAGCATACCAGAACTAGGGATGTGACAACTCGCCCCCACTCGAAAAAATCTCGTCCCGAGATTCAGGGGTTGTCGGAAAGAAAGTGGGGTACTCCAGTCGAAGACGATCTTCTCGCTCCCAGGTAGCTTCTCTCTCGGAAAGATGAGACCACTGAACTTTGAGAAACTTGATGTTCTGACGTCGAGTGACACGCTCTGCTTGATCAAGAATGCGAACAGGGTACTCTCGATATGTGAGGTTATCTTGGAGATCAAGCGCTTCGTGGTCCACTCCGCGGATGGGATCCGAGAAGCAACGCCTGAGTTGAGAGACGTGGAAGACATCATGAACTCGAGAAAGGTGTGGCGGTAGTTCCAACTGGTAGGCAACCTCTCCTCGTTTGGCGAGAATGCGAAAAGGTCCAATGTAACAAGGAGCCAACTTGCCCTTGATACCGAATCGATGGGTACCCTTTATAGGAGTAACCCGAAGGTAAGCCATATCGCCAACTTCATAAGCCACTTCCTTATGACGACGGTCATACTGGCTCTTTTGACGAGATTGGGCTGTTTTCAAATTCTCATGAATGATGCGAACTTGCTCTTCTGCCTCCTGGATCATATCCGGTCCAAAGAATTGTCTTTCACCGGTTTCTGACCAGTTCAAAGGTGTTCGACATCTTCGTCCATACAGAATCTCAAAAGGAGCTTTCTTGAGACTGGATTGGTAGCTATTGTTATAAGCAAACTCGGCGAAAGGAAGACACTTCTCCCAATCCATACCGAATGAGATAACGCAAGCTCTAAGCATGTCTTCGAGAATTTGGTTGACCCTTTCCACCTGACCACTTGATTGAGGGTGGAAAGCGGTACTGAAGGAAAGATGGGTGCCCATGGCAGTTTGGAAACTCTCCCAGAAATGAGAAGTGAAAAGACTACCACGGTCTGAATTGATCTCTAGTGGAACACCATGAAGTGAAACTATTCGAGAAATATATAAGTCAGCGAGCTGACTAGCGGTGATACTCTCTCGAACAGGTAGGAAGTGAGCCACTTTGGAAAGACGATCAATGACTACAAAGATAGCATTATTCCCTTTCTTGGTCCTGGAAAAGCCGGTGATAAAGTCCATACCAACCTTATCCCATTTCCATTCAGGAATAGCTAAAGGCTGAAGGGTGCCAGCAGGCCTTTGATGCTCTGCCTTAACGCGACGACAAACGTCACAGTTAGCAATGAACTGAGCGATTTCTCTTTTCATCCTGGTCCACCAGAACCTCTGGCGTAGGTCCTGATACATCTTAGTACTACCGGGATGAATCGTGAGAGGGGATTCATGAGCCTCCTTAAGGATCAGCTGTCGCAGATGTTGATTCTTGGGAACCACCAAGCGATTCTCAAAGAAAACAATACCTCGGTCATCTATAGAGAAACTTCCACCAACTCCCTTGTTAATGTTTCTCTTGATCCGGGAAATTCCTGTATCCTGCTTCTGGGCTTCTATGATATGATCCACAAGAGTAGGTTTCGCCACCAAGGTAGAAAGGAATCCATGAGGAGCGATGTGAAGGTTAAGCTTACAGAATTCCTCATGAAGAAGGGGTTGGCCCTGCTGCAACATAAGATTGTTGCAATAGGACTTACGACTTAGCGCATCAGCCATGACATTGCCCTTGCCTGGGGTGTAGGTAATCCCTAAGTCGTAATCTGAGATCAACTCCAACCAACGTCTTTGCCTAAGGTTCAAGTCTGGTTGGGTGAAGATATACTTAAGACTCTGATGATCGGTGTATATCTCACAACGTTTACCGAGAAGGTAATGTCTCCATGTCTTAAGTGCATAGACTACTGCTGCAAGCTCCAGATCATGTGTAGGATAATTATCCTCATGTGGATGCAACTGTCGAGATGCATAGGCAATCACATGACGATCCTGCATAAGAATGCAACCTAGTCCCTGTCGTGAGGCGTCGCAGTAGATAACAAAGTCTTTAGTGAAATCCGGTGGCACAAGTATGGGAGCAGAAGTCAGGCGTCTTTTCAGTTCCTGAAAACTGTACTCACACTGTGGGGACCACTCAAACTTTTTATCTTTCTTGAGAAGTTCCGTGAGGGGTTTGGCTACTTTGGAGAAGTTTTCAACAAAGCGGCGACAATAGCTGGCTAGACCAAGGAAACTCCTAACTTGTTTAACTGTTTCAGGTGGAGTCCAATCAAGAACGGCCTGAACTCTTTCGGGATTGACAGCAATGCCCTTACCAGAGATCACGTGGCCTAGATAGGTCACTTCTGGCAACCAAAATTCGCACTTGGAGAACTTGGCATAAAGGCGGTGCTCTCTGAGTTTTTCTAGCACAAGTCTAAGATGTTCGGCATGCTCTTCCTCGTTCTTCGAGTAAATAAGGATATCATCGAGGTAAACCACGACGAACTTATCTAAATACTCCATGAAGATCGAGTTCATCAAGCGGGAGAAGGTAGCTGGAGCATTGGTTAGACCAAAGGACATGACGGTGTACTCGTACTGGCCGTAACGAGTGACAAAAGCCGTTTTAGGAATGTCCCCGTTTCTGATCTTGATTTGATGGTAGCCTAACCTCAAATCCATCTTGGAAAAGACTGAGGATCCAGCGAGCTGATCATACAGGTCGTTGATCCTGGGAAGCGGATACTTGTTCTTTATCGTGACCAAATTAACGGGACGATAATCTACAACCATCCGGTCCGTACCATCCTTCTTCTTGACGAAGAGGACGGGGCAAGCCCAGGGCGAAGAACTAGGACGGATGAAACCCTTTTGCAAGGACTCATCGAGTTGTTTCTTAAGCTCGGCTAGTTCTAAGGGTGCCATCTTGTAAGGTCTCCTAGAAATTGGGGCGGTTCCTGGGATAAGATCTATGACAAATTCTACATCTCTGTCAGGTGGAACACCTGGCAGTTCTTCTGGAAAGACATCCGGAAAGTCACGGACTATCGGGATATCTTCAAGGTCTGGAAGAGGGCTGGCATTAAGAGAATAGAGTTGACGCTTTGCAATTTTGGTGGAGATAGTGACTATCTTGCCAGATGGGTGTGTAAGTTGAACAGACCTGGTATAACAATCAATCTTGGCATAGTGAGCTTTCATCCAGTCCATACCCAAGATGATGTTAATATCTGTAGACTTGAGGGCTATAAGTGATGCAAGGAATACAAGTCTATCGACAAGGATTTCATTACCATGGCTTATTCTGGTAGTTTGCCATCTAGACCCTGGAGTTTGGATTTCAAGTGGAGTTGGCATATCACAAAATGACATGTCGTGCAAACGAGCATAGCCTTCAGAGATGAAGGAGTGAGATGCTCCGGTATCGAAAAGAACCGAAGCTGGATGACAGTTGACAAGGAGTATACCAAGAACGACATCTGGATCATCATGAGCGTCTTCAGCTGAGACGTGATGCACACGACCACGTTCAATGGGAGCTGACTTGACATTAATAATCTTGCATGGTGGCTTACCACGGCCAACAGACTTCTCGGGCGGGGGTGGAGCATAACTGGCTTGAGAGCAGTCACGTGCATAGTGTCCTGGCTCTCCGCATGTGAAGCAAGTCCCTGAGGTTGGACGTGGACCCGCATTGACAAGCGGTCTGCCAATAGGTCTGGGTGGAGCATGTAACTGAACTAGGTGAGGTGCCACATAAGATGGCCTCGGTGAATAACCGGGTGGAAGAGCGGAGTTCGGAATCCAAATCCGGCGCTTCTGAGAACTAGAATCGGAGGAAGAAACCAAATCACGGGTGTGCTTGCGAGACTCCTCGTAGGTGAGCTGAGCTGTCTCCGCGTTAATGGCCTTGTTCACAAGAGCCTGGAATGTATTGCAATGGTGCAAATGGAGATCACGACGCAACTTGGGGTTGAGACCCTTCCGGAACCTAGCCTGCTTCTTGGCGTCTGTGGACACTTCTTCTGTAGCATAGCGGGCGAGATTCTCAAACTCTCTACTGTAAGCATCAACAACCATCTTACCCTGGGTGAAACTACAGAACTCTTCTCTCTTGCGATCGATGAGGGCTTCAGGAATGTGATGCTCGCGAAAAGCCTCAGTGAATTCTCTCCAGGTAGGTATCTGACCAACTGGAAGCATAGCCTCATAGTTCTGCCACCAAAGACTAGCAGGACCCTCCAGATGGTATGCAGCATAGATGACCTTGTCACCTTCAGCTACGTTCGCAGAACGCAGCTTGTGTGTGATACTACGAAGCCAGTCATCTGCATCGAGTGGCTCAATAGAATGATGAAAAGTGGGTGGGTGCAAGCGAATGAAGTCATGAATGGTTGCAGACCCTTTGAACTGAGGTGTGGTGTTCTCCTCGATACGTGCCAACAAGCGGTTGGTCTCACGCTTGTTCATCTCAACCTCTAACATGAACTTTGCCAACGAAGACTGATCGGGAGGGTCCTCATCCCTACCATCTCCGTGGTTCTGGCTACGAGCAACATAACTTCGTTTAACTGATGACATCCTGAAGAACGAAACCAAGGAAAACAAGGATGGATTCAGCATCAACTATAGGATGCAGAAGGTAGCACAAGAATTTAGTATATCTCAAACTCCTAGGATAATTCCGGCAGCATAACGGCAGTAAAATGCTCAATATGAGACATTCTGCAAAAGATGGGGTAGCACCATAATCAACATCATCACACAAGGTTCTGAAATATTACTAAACAGACTACACCGGAGGTACTTGAACTGGGATATGACTCTCATCAACCAATCCTAAGAGACTACAGAGTAGTAACACGCGATCCTGATAGATAGAAGAGGAAGCCTAGTTCCTTAACCCCCGTTGGAAAGATAGGATGACTCAGATCAGAAGGGCATGAGATATAAGGAGTAAAAAGAGCCTTACGTTCCCTTCCACAATCAATTCCCTTATATAACTAAAGAATTTCTAGACTCAACTTCGAACAGGTTGGCTTGGAAATCCTACAGGCAGTCAGGCTCTGATACCAACGCTGTCGGGACCCCGATCCTAAGTCACACCGATCTAGCATGTAACACCTCATATCACTTTGTGGCCTCACGCACGGTATTCCCACGGGTGCCACCTTACCTGGCCCGGGACCGTTTGCGCCTTTTGGCTCACGTATATGGTAGTGTCGCTAGCATCCATATGACAGAGAACCCGGGCCGACATGGCTAGTCGTGAACCCAAGGCGGCGCCAACCTATGAGGACAGGCATACATGAATCACATCGAGCATGTCGGTCATCAACGTATTTATCCGGGCTGTAGCACTGGGCTAACAGGACTCCGGTTAACACCGCGTGACATTTCCCCGAAGGGACAGACACAGGAACGACGTGAAACACATGCCGGCCAGTCAAGTGTTCCGTGCAGTAGTGCTGGGCTAGCAGGACTCCGGTGAACCGGGCTGTAGCGGACTACTATCGCTCGGAAGCACTAGACTTACATTTCCCCATATGAAAGGCTGCCAAGGATAAACAACTAGATAGTCGGATCCCACACATAGCAATACACGTTACACGTACGCATAACATGCAAGTATGTGCTGTACAACATGGCATCACAACATAACGCAAACTCATATAGATATAGGCCCAGTAGAGCCACATAGCATTAAATACAAACAGGGGTCACATGACCCATCATTCAGAGCATACAAGCAACAAGCGGAAGCATTACATGTCTGAGTACAGACAACTACAAAATAAAAGGCTGAGAAGCCTGACTATCTACAACCTCCGATCAAGATCGTAGCTGAGGTACAAGCTACCTATCGAAGTCCAAGCGGAACTACTAGTGAGACAGAAGTCTCATCTGCAAAACATAAATAAAGCAAACGTGAGTACAAAGGTACTCAGCAAGACTTACATCAGATCCTATTATACATGCATTAGTATCAAGGAGGTAATGTGGGGTTTAGTTGCAGCAAGCCAGCTTTGACTCTGTGGCTATCCTGTTCTACGACTGCTGGTAACTCTTTTGAAAAGGCGCACACAAGTCCACTAATCACCACATCAATACACCACTATGGATTCATCCCCGTCTCACTACGAGAAAGCCATCCATAGCACTCACACTTATCTTGAGCATTTTATGGTATCCACTTCAAGTTGTCTATGTACCACGTAAGCATCCAAGAAGTCCATAACCGAGGACGCGGCTATTCGAATAGATCATGATAACCCTGCAGGGGTGTACTTCTTCACACACGCTCTCACCACTTATCACCATGTACACGTCATGTATCTCGGCAACCTTCAAGCGGAAGCCTGGCGAGGGTGTCGGCCACGACCTGACTAACCACACAAGACTCTAGTCCAGGTTTATCGCCTATTCGGGTTTCATCCGCGAGGAGATCCGGCCGGGGTGTCGCTCACGGCCCCAAACGATGTGTACAGGGTTCCCGAGCCCACCATCCGGGTGCCACTCGGTACACCGGGCCACGTGTGCCTAGTCTGTCCCAAGCCCACCTGGCCGGGTGCCACTTGGTAGACTACTAACACTACCTACAAACACCAGAAACTATTTGCAACTCCTGGACAGAGATCAAGTGGGTTAATAAGTCGAGAGAGCTTGGAGCGCCCGGAGCCCAATGTGTGGTAGTAGCTAGTCATTGGACAACTTACACAGAACTCGGTTCTTAAGGACGGTCCCAATGAGACAACCCACCATGTACTCCTACATGGCCTCTCACTGCTACCTTTACCAAATCGTGTTCACACACTTAACTCTCAGCATCAGAACATATCATATCACTCCAATCCATTCCCAATGAATCAGACCTGACACAACTCTAAGCAATAGCAGGCATGGCATGGTAGAAGCACAACATGGCTCAATCAACTCCTACACATGCTAGTGGGTTTCAACTATTTACTGTGGCAATGACAGGTCATGCAGAGGAATGGGTTCAACTACCGCAGCATAAAGTAGCAGTTGATTCGTTGTTGTCCTAATGCAATAAAAGAGAGCAGGAGCGAGAGAGGGATCATATCGGAATGAACAAGGGGGTTTGCTTGCCTTGTAGATCAACAGGGGGGCACTGCTCCTCTGACAGGTACTCTGGAACGGTCTCCGGAGCAAAACCTATCGAGAAGGAACGGTGTCGGCAATCAATACACAATCATATGCAACAATATGATGCATGAACATGGCATGAGGATGTGATGCTGTTTGACCTAATGCAACTAGCATTCAAACTGAATGAAGTCCATTTGAACCAAAGGTTCAAATGCAACTCCCAATTAAGCTCTTATAAATGCCATTTATATGATTTCACCTATTCAGCAGGTATAAGTTATTTTGTCATGCATGAAACTGGTACAGATGGATAGATTGCATTTTTCTGATAATTTTTCATATATAACTTGTTTAAATCTGAGCTACGGTTGATTTGATATGAATTTTTGAAGTTTGAAACATTTTCTGGAATTTCCTGTTTAAAATTAAATCCAGAAAAATGAATAACTGCGTCATCATGACGTCTGTGTGACGTCATCAGGTCAAAAGCGCCAGCCCAGGTCAAACCTGACGGCTAGGGCCCACATGTCAGTGTAGCAGCTAACTAACAGTGTTAGTTAGTGTTACGTTAGCACTAATCTAGGTTGATTAGGGCCTGGCCCACTGGTTAGTGACTAAGCTAACTGTCAGGGTTAATTAGCACTAATCTAAAACTAACTAAAGGTTAACAGAGACGGGCCCGCACGTCAGTGACCCTGGGGGGTCAAATCCCAGGTCAAACGAGTCAACCTCGCCGGACTTGGTCCACGGCTCATCGCCGGCGACACCAGAGACGGCGGAGGTGCTCGGAATCGCAGCTCAGGCGACCAAATGAGCGGCGGAGAGGCTCTACGGGGAGCTGACGATCGCGCGCAACCAACGGGGCAAGCGGGAGCAGCTGGGGTGGACCGAGCTCGTCGGAAGCGAGCTCGCGGCGGCGGCCGGAGTTCGGGCATCGGTGGTTAGGCGCTACGGTGTGTTTCGAGACGAACCGGTGGGTTCTGCGGCTTCCCGAGGAAGGGCTGAGCACGCCTGCGTGCTCTGTTGCTACTTGCGGGTGTTATAACCGCGGCGGCGACATGGCCGGCGGCGGGGAGCGTTCGGCTCCGGTGGCTGATGCGGTTAGAGAGCGAGATAGACGGCGGTTCATGGGGAGAAGGGTACAGCGGCTCACCGCGGTTCTTCTGGTGCTTCTGGCGAGGCAGGGAGGCACGGGGTCCGGCGAAACGACGACGGGGATCTCCGGCAACCGAGGTCGGAAACGGCGGCGTTGGGGGGGCTTCAGGGCATCCGGCGTCGCATAGCTCAGCGAGGAGGTCGAGGACGACGCGGCGGAGCTTCTAGGCTCATCGGAAGAGCGAGGGGACGGCGGGGAGTGCGGCAACAGCGAGCAGCGGCGACGGGGGTGCTCGGCGTTCGCGGGAGAGAGAGCGAGGGAGAGAGGAGAGAAAGCCAGGGAGAGTGAGAGAGCGGTGGGCGTCGCGTGGCGACGCGCGGGACGTCCAGGCGTCGGGGGAGGGGAGCCAGGCAGGCTGGTGGCGTGGCGGCACGACCGTGCGCGCGCGCCGGCCACACGCCTGGCCGACTGGCGCCAGGAGGACGATGGCGCGGGTGGGCTGGCCCAGCTGGGCCGCACAGGAGCTGGGCCGCAGGTAAGCACGGGTAAGTTTGCAAATTTGGTTTTCTTTTCTATTTTCTGACATTTGTTTTGATTTAGTAAAAGTACTAAATCAATTTATTTTCTTGTGCCATTTTTTTGTAGGGGCTAATGGCATTATTCCAGAGCTCCTCAACAAATGGCACAATTTTTGGATATATAAAACATATATATCATTTATATATCCAATACAAATAATTATTGCATTAATTCCAAATGCCCAAAATAAAATATTTATGAGCTTCTAAAAATATTGGTTTGATTTTTACTCTGTCCAATATTTTTAGAGAGTAACATGAACATTTTCTTGGACCTTTTTGGAGCACTTTTTATCTGGGTCATTTCCAGAAATGATTTCTGAGGGTTTCACAATCCCCATTTCAAGTTTAAATGAAATGTAAACATGATGCACACATGACTAGCTAGCCTTGAGCATACCAGAACTAGGGATGTGACAACATACCTATATTCGCCCTTCAGCAATCAATGGCTAGAATAATATCCTGACAAAAATTGCCCATAGAACACGAGTATATAACAATGCATGGTCTTTTAGTTACCTTGAAGAATTTGTTTGTGAGGACAGAACATTATTCCATAACATGCATGACATGGTAGTTTCCTGTGAAGAATCGATTGCGAGATAACATGAGTATAACCATGCATGGCACTTCTATATTTTTGAACCCAGTAAACATTTCCCTGTATTTTCCTCCCAGTTCCTACAGGGACATATCAATGCTGTTTCTTGCATTATCCTACTCATACTCTGAACAATGTTGATCTTACATTAACAATGCATGTCCTTTTCGATATGATGAAGTGTCCCTACAGTTACTGCCCTTTGTAATCACACCACATTTGCCAAAAACAGGGAAGAACAACTGGTTCCTCACTCGATCAGACAACAGCAAAAGAATGATGATCATTCAGACACATGAGCCGAAAAAGTTATATTGCAAAAACCCCACTGTATACAAGCACCGTGAAATACGTGAGTATCCGGACAGTGGCTGTTGCGTCTATGAGCAGGATACCAGCTTGTTGGGGCCTTCAGGATTTTTTAGTTGGAGGTGGGTAAACAGCCTTGGTTCACACTCTCTGTTTCTCAGACTCAGTTATCCGATTAACCAGGAGATCACCGTTGGCAAGGACCTTGATGGCAGAGAGGCTCTGTTTGCTATGGAAAACTATGTCTACACGGCGAGCCCTAGGAGTTCGGGAGCAAACTCCCCTGATTGTCAGCGATACAGCCTGCAGCCAAAACAAGGTGAGAATGACAAAGGTATGCAGATTAACTTTGATCCTTGGATGTCTCAATTACGACAGGCAGTGATGTGGTTCAAGCCTTCAGGTTGATAGGTAATTGGGCTGTTGCGTCGAAAGGGTGGAGTACTGGTGTCTCCTGATCATTGGTCGCTGAAGCGGGGCTGCAAATTATGATGGTGTTGGATCATCTCTTCGAATGAATTTGTTATCTTTGCTGCTTGTTCTTGATGGGCAGTTCTTTCTTTTGTTATGTGTATTCCTTGTCATTTGGTCATCCTCCTCTATGTCACTCTTACTATGTAATAGTTGGCTCTGTTTAGAATGTCATTCTCGTCTGGATCATGAGAGTCTGAGCGCTGCAGATGGATGCGTTTTGGTGGTGTAGCAAGACTTCTTATGATCTATCATGTCTTGCTGCTTATGTCAGTAGTAGTCACTAGTCAGTGTTTGAATGTTGTATATATCGTTGTTTCAAACTGTTTATTGTCTCGAACTACTGGTGGGCTAAATGAGGGCATCACCATTCTCTAGTGTTCAGAGTGTATCTCCTTTTTTCAAGTTATATAATTTGAGCTCAATGTCTTTTCGATTATGTACACTTGTTCGGGCCAGCGAGGTGTCGTTGAATATGGGCCGAGTAGTAATGCAATGCCAAACAGGTCAATTATGACTCTCAGGCCGGGCTCTCAAAAGATCCTAAAAAAAAGGCCGGGGTCTTCAAAAAAGAAAGAATAAGGACTCTTAGGACGACATGTGGGCGCCACTGGTGTTTTCGTGCGCTTGCACGCCAAGAGCATATTGGCGCGTGTTCGAAATTCAAGCTACCTTTTCATCCCCAATCTCCCGCCCCTCCTCCACCTCTGGAATCTCGATTCCTACTCCAGTTCCCCCAAATCCCCCTCCTGTACTCCCTGTACTCAAGCTCACTATCATCTCGCCGGTCAATGCGGATCTCCGAGCCGGAGATCCTGAGGTCCGTCCTGCCTTCGGTCGCTGCGTGCTGTCGCTCAACAGTGGCATGGCGGCGCTTGACGACTGAGGGAGTCCTGGACTAAGGGGTCCTCGGGCGTCCGGCCTGTTATCCATGGGCCGAACTGGTGGGCTGTGAAGACATGAAGACTGAAGACTGTACCCGTGTCCGGATAGGACTCTCCTTGGCGTGGAAGGCAAGCTAGGCGACCAACTATGAAGATTCCTTCTTATGTAACCTACTTTATGTAACCCTAGATCCCTCTGGTGTCTATATAAACCGGAGGGCGTAGTCCGGAAAGGATATATTCATTACCGTAGTCATACAGGCTAGACTTCTAGGGTTTAGCCATTACGATCTCGTGGTAGATCAACTCTTGTAACACTCATATTCATCAAGATCAATCAAGCAGAAAGTAGGGTATTACCTCCATAGAGAGGGCCCGAACCTGGGTAAACATCGTGTCCCACGTCTCCTGCAACCATCGACCTTAGACGCACAGTTCGGGACCCCCTACCCGAGATCCGCCGGTTTTGACACCGACATTGGTGCTTTCATTGAGAGTTCCATTGTGACATCGATGAAAGGTTTGATGGCTCGCCTTGTCCTTAAAGAAAACATCACCTCTGGGGGAGTCCTGGCCCCAGGCCAAACCCTCCAGCTGGGCGGCTTTACCATGATCGCCCATTCGGCCGTTGAGTCGACGATGACCTCTCGGGCCATCGAAAACCCCCTTCGCATCAATTCCGAACACTCCAAGCAGATGGATCCGATAGAGTTTTCGTCCTTGAATGAGCTCCTAGATCGCATCGCCACTTTGGGAATTGCTAATCGGATCGGGCCTAAAACCGATCAAGGGGAAATCAAAACTCCACCGGTCACCCACCAGATAGCGGTAGTCGAGGAGCAGGACGGTGAGTCTTCTTCTATATCGAAGTCGGACTATGTCGGATCATCGATCAGGGAGAACCGGATACCCACCAGCGAAAGGATGCGACCAGCCCTCCGAACATAGAATCGGACGGCAGACCTAAACCATCAGAAGATACTCTGGAGCCCGGATTGTTGAGTCTAAAAGGTCTCCAGATTCCGGACAATCGGCTAGATCAGGGTTTGGATTTACCACCCACCCACCCAGACATTGAAGCTCTCATGAGCATAAAACAACAGTCTCAGGAAGCAGTCCACCACTTCTAGGCCAGATTCCTCCTTGTCAAAGATAAGGTAAAAGATTGTCGCGACGAGGATGCGTTATCAGCGTTCTACAACAACTGCGCGGATGAAGGTATCATTAACGCCATCAATCGCTGCTGCATATCGAAGTTCGTTGACTTAGCAACTATCATACAAAAGTACAGCGCGATGGAAAGCGCCTGGAAAACTCAGACAGCTTGCTGGGAACCGTCGGTCCCAACTCAACTCCTCTTACAGGCGAAGAGGGCGCACCCCCGTGGCACACCCAGTCCAACAGCCAAGAAACATAAGCCCATTACGCGACACGACACCGTTCTGGAGGGATGGCTCGATGGCCCATGCAAAACACACACGATGCCAAATATTCTGGCAACTCACAGCCTTAGAGCATGTTGGATACTCTGGCAGGTAGCCAAGAGCGGCGAGGACATCCTTATCAAGGACACCCCAGAACATCACCCTCTAGAAAACAATGACGCAAGAGTATTGACGGTCTTCGAGACATTCACTTCAAACAACAAACGCAAAAGGGCACTTCGCGACCTCGCCGAAGTTTGCCAAATCGCTGTAATAAACCCTTGGAACGACACAGCTATAACATTTAATGCCGGTAATGAACCGAGGTATAGGACAGTCCGAGTGCCAGCCGCATTAGTTCTTAGTCCTATCGTGGATGGGTTTCAACTTACTAAGGTCCTCATGGACGGCGGCAGTGGACTAAATCTCATTTATGAGGACACACTCCACAAAATGGAAATAGACAGGAGCCGCATCAAGCAAAGTAGCACATGTTGGGGAACGTAGTAATTTCAAAAAAATTCCTACGCACATGCAAGATCATGGTGATGCATAGCAACGAGAGGGGAGAGTGTTGTCTACGTACCCTCGTAGACCGAAACGGAAGCATTAACGCAACGTAGAGGAAGTAGTCGTACGTCTTCCCGGTCCAACCGATCCAAGCACCGTTACTCCGGCACCTCCGAGTTCTTGACACACGTACAGCTCGATGACGCACCCCGGGCTCCGATCCAGCAAAGCTTCGGGGAGGAGTTCCATCAGCACGACGGCCTGGTGACGATCTTGATGTTCAACTGTCGCAGGGTTTCGCCTAAGCACCACTACAATATGACCGAGGTGTAATATCATGGAGGGGGGCACCGCACATGGCTAAGGAACGATCACGAAGATCAACTTGTGTGTCTATGGGGTGCCCCTGCCCCCGTATATAAAGGAGTGGAGGAGGGGAGGGCCGGCCCTCTCTATGGCGCACCCTAGGGGAGTCCTACTCCCACCGGGAGTAGGATTCCCCTTTTCCTAGTCCAACTAGGAGTCCTTCCAAGTATTAGGAGTAGGAGACAAGGAAGGGGAAGAGGGAAGAGAAGGAAGGAGGGGGCGCTGCCCCTCCCCCTAGTCCAATTCGGACTAGTTAATGGGGGGGCGCGCGGCCTGCCTCTCCCTCTCCTCTAAAGCCCAATAAGGCCCATATACTTCTTCTCTCGTATTCCCGTAACTCCCCGGTACTCCCGAAAATACCCGAACCACTCAGAACCTTTCTGATGTCCGAATATAGTCGTCCAATATATCGATCTTTACGTCTCGACCCTTTCGAGACTCCTCGTCATGTCCCCAATCTCATCCGGGACTCCGAACTCCTTCGGTACATCAAAACTCATAAACTCATTATATAACTGTCATCGAAACCTTAAGCGTGCGGACCCTATGGTTCGAGAACAATGTAGACATGACCGAGACACGTCTCCGGTCAATAACCAATAGCGGGACCTGGATGCCCATATTGGCTCCTACATATTCTACGAAGATCTTTATCGGTCAGACCGCATAACAACATACGTTGTTCCCTTTGTCATCGGTATGTTACTTGCCCGAGATTCGATCGTCGGTATGCAATACCTAGTTCAATCTCGTTACCGGCAAGTCTCTTTACTCGTTCCGTAATACATCATCTCACAACTAACATATTAGTTGCAATGCTTGCAAGGCTTATGTGATGTGCATTACCGAGAGGGCCCAGAGATACCTCTCCGACAATCGGAGTGACAAATCCTAATCTCGAAATACGCCAACCCAACATCTACCTTTGGAGACACCTGTAGAGCTCCTTTATAATCACCCAGTTATGTTGTGACGTTTCGTAGCACACAAAGTGTTCCTCCGGCAAACGGGAGTTGCATAATCTCATAGTCATAGGAACATGTATAAGTCATGAAGAAAGCAATAGCAACATACTAAATGATCGGGTGCTAAGCTAATGGAATGGGTCATGTCAATCACATCATTCTCCTAATGATGTGATCCCGTTAATCAAATGACAACTCATGTCTATGGCTAGGAAACATAACCATCTTTGATCAACGAGCTAGTCAAGTAGAGGCATACTAGTGACACTCTGTTTGTCTATGTATTCACACATGTATCATGTTTCCGGTTGATACAATTCTAGCATGAATAATAAACATTTATCATGAAATAAGGAAATAAATAATAACTTCATTATTGCCTCTAGGGCATATTTCCTTCAGACTCCCACTTGCACTAGAGTCAATAATCTAGTTCACATCGGCATGTGATTTAACAGCAATAGTTCACATCACCATTTGATTAATACCCATAGTACACATCATCATGTGACCAACACCCAAAGGGTTTACTAGAGTCAATAATCTAGTTCACATCTCTATGTGATTAAAACCCAAAGAGTACTAAGGTGTGATCATGTTTTGCTTGTGAGAGAATCTTAGTCAACGGGTCTGCCACATTCAGATCCGTATGTATTTTGCAAATTTCTATGTCAATAATACTCTGCTCGGAGCTACTCTAGCTAATTGCTCCCACTTTCAATATGTATCTAGATTGAGACTTTAGAGTCATCTAGATTGGTGTCAAAACTTGCATCGACATAACCCTTTACGACGAACCTTTTTGTCACCTCCATAATCGAGAAACATATCCTTATTTCACTAAGGATAATTTTGACCGCTGTCCAGTGATCTACTCCTAGATCACTATTGTACTCCCTTACCAAAATCAGTGTAGGGTATACAATAGATCTGGTACACAACATGGCATACTTTATAGAACCTATGGCCAAGGCATAGGGAATGACTTTCATTCTCTTTCTATCTTCTGCCGTGGTCGGGCTTTGAGTCTTACTCAATTTCACACCTTATGACACAGGCAAGAACTCTTTCTTTGACTGTTCCATTTTGAACTACTTCAAAATCTTGTCAAGGTATGTATTCATTGAAAAAACTTATCAAGTGTCTTGATCTATCTCTATAGATCTTGATGCTCAATATGTAAGCAGCTTCACTGAAGTTTTTCTTAAAAAACTCCTTTCAAACACTCCTTTATGCTTTGCAGAATAATTCTACATTATTTCCGATTAACAATATGTCATTCACGTATATTTATCAGAAATGCTGTAGTGCTCCCACTCACTTTCTTGTAAATACAGGCTTCACTACAAGTCTGTATAAAACTATATGCTTTGATCAACTTATCAAAGCGTATATTCCAACTCTGAGATGCTTGCACCAGTCCATAGATGGATCGCTGGAGTTTGCATATTTTGTTAACACCTTTAGAATTGACAAAACCTTCTAGTTGCATCATATACTACTCTTCTTTAATAAATCCATTAAGGAATGCAGTTTTGTTTTATCCATTTGCCAGATTTCATAAAATGCGGCAATTGCTAATATGATTCGGACAGACTTAAGCATAGATACGAGTGAGAAACTCTCATCGTAGTCAACACCTTGAACTTGTCGAAAACCTTTTGCGACAATTCTAGCTTTGTAGATAGTAACGCTACTATCAGCGTCCGTCTTCCTCTTGAGGATCCATTTATTTTCTATGGCTTGCCGATCATCGGGCAAATCCATCAAAGTCCATACTTTGTTCTCATACATGGATCCCATCTCAGATTTCATGGCCTCAAACCATTACGCGGAATCTGGGCTCATCATCGCTTCCTCATCGTTCGCAAGTTCGTCATGGTGTAGTAACATGACTTCCAGAACAGGATTACCGTACCACTCTAGTGCGGATCTCACTCTGGTTTACCTACGAGATTCGGTAGTAACTTGATCTGAAGTTACATGATCATCATCATTAGCTTCCTCACTAATTGGTGTAGTAGTCACAAGAACAGATTACTGTGATGAACTACTTTCCAATAAGGGAGAAGGTACAATTACCTTATCAAGTTCTACTTTCCTCCCACTCACTTCTTTCGAGAGAAACTCCTTCTGTAGAAAGGATCCATTCTTAGCAACGAATGTCTTGCCTTCGGATCTGTGATAGAAGGTGTACCCGACAGTCTCCTTTGGGTATCCTATGAAGACATATTTCTCCGATTTGGGTTTGAGCTTATCAGGATGAAACTTTTTCATATAAGCATCACAATCCCAAACTTTAAGAAACGACAACTTTGGTTTCTTGCAAAACCACACTTCAGATTGTGTCGTCTCAACGGACTTAGATGGTGCCCTTTTAAACGTGAATGCAGCTGTCTCTAATGCATGATCCCAAAACGATATTGGTAAATCGGTAAGAAACATCATAGATTGTACTATATCCAATAAAGTATGGTTATGACGTTCGGACACACCATTATGCTGTGGTGTTCCAGGTGGCATGAGTTTGTGAAACTATTCCACATTGTTTTAATTGAAGGCCAAACTCGTAACTCAAATATTTTACCTCTGCGATCATATCGTAGAAACTTTTATTTTTGTTACGATGATTCTACACTTCACTCTGAAATTCTTTGAACTTTTCAAATGTTTCAGACTAGTGTTTCATTAAGTAGATATACCCATATCTACTTAAATCATCTGTGAAGGTGAGAAAATAACGATATCCGCCACGAGCTTCAATATTCATCGGACCACATACATCTGCATGTATGATTTCCAATAAATCTGTTGCTCTCTCCATAGTACCAGAGAACGGTGTTTTAGTCATCTTGCCCATGAGGCACGGTTCGCAAGTACCAAGTGATTCATAATCAAGTGGTTCCAAAAGTCCATCAGTATGGAGTTTCTTCATGCGCTTTATACCGATATGACCTAAACGGCAGTGCCACAAATAAGTTGCACTATCATTATCAACTCTGCATCTTTTGGTTTCAACATTATGAATATGTGTATCACTACTATCGAGATTCATCAAAAATAGACCACTCTTCAAGGGTGCATGACCATAAAAGATATTACTCATATAAATAGAACAACCATTATTCTCTGATTTAAATGAATAACCGTCTCGCATCAAACAAGATCCAGATATAATGTTCATGCTCAACGCTGGCACCAAATAACAATTATTTAGGTCTAATACTAATCCCGAAGGTAGATGTAGAGGTAGCGTGCCGACCGCGATCACATCGACTTTGGAACCATTTCCCACGCGCATCGTCACCTCGTCCTTTGCCAGTGTTCGCTTAATCCGTAGTCTCTGTTTCGAGTTGCAAATATTAGCAACAGAACCAGTATCAAATACGCAGGTGCTACTGCGAGCTCTAGTAAGGTACACGTCAATAACATGTATATCACATATACCTTTGTTCACCTTGCCATCCTTCTTATCCGCCAAATACTTGGGGCAGTTCCGCTTCCAGTGACCAGTCTGCTTGCAGTAGAAGCACTCAGTTTCAGGCTTAGGTCCAGACTTGGGTTTCTTCTCTTGAGCAGCAACTTGTTTGCTGTTCTTCTTGAAGTTCCCCTTCTTCTTCCCTTTGCCCTTTTTCTTGAAACTAGTGGTCTTGTTGACCATCAACACTTGATGCTCCTTCTTGATTTCTACCTCCGCAGCCTTTAGCATTGCGAAGAGCTCGGGAATTGTCTTATCCATCCCTTGCATGTTATAGTTCATCACGAAGCCTTTGTAGCTTGGTGGAAGTGATTGGAGAATTCTGTCAATGACACAATCATCCAGAAGATTAACTCCCAGTTGAATCAAGTGATTATAATACCCAGACATTTTGAGTATATGTTCACTGACAGAACCATTCTCCTCCATCTTGCAGCTATAGAACTTATTGGAGACTTCATATCTCTCAATCCGGGCATTTTGTTGGAATATTAACTTCAACTCCTGGAACATCTCATATGCTCCATGATGTTCAAAACGCCGTTGAAGTCCCGGTTCTAAGCCATAAAGCATGGCACACTAAACTATCGAGTAGTCATCAGCTTTGCTCTGCTAGACGTTCACAACATCTGGCGTTGCTCCAGCAGCAGGCCTGGCACCTAGCGGTGCTTCCAGGACGTAATTCTTCTGTGCAGCAATGAGGATAAACCTCAGAATACGGATCCAATCCGCATCATTGCTACTAACATTTTTCAACACAATTTTCTCTAGGAACATATCAAAATAAACATATGAAAGCAACAACGCGAGCTATTGATCTACAACATAGATATGCTAATACTACCAGGACTAAGTTCATGATAAATTAAAGTTCAATTAATCATATTACTTAAGAACTCCCACTTAGATAGACATCCCTCTAATCTTCTAAGTGATCACGTGATCCACATCAACTAAACCATGTCCGATCATCACGTGAGATGGAGTAGTTTCAATGGTGAACATCATTATGTTGATCATATCTACTATATGATTCACGCTCGACCTTTCGGTCTCCGTGTTCCGAGGCCATATCTGTATATGCTTGGATCGTCAAGTATAACCTGAGTATTCCGCGCGTGCAACTGTTTTGCACCCGTTGTATTTGAACGTAGAGCCTATCACACCCGATCATCACGTGGTGTCTCAGCACGAAGAACTTTCGCAACGGTGCATACTCAGGGAGAACACTTCTTGATAATTAGTGAGAGATCATCTTAAAATGCTACCGTCAATCAAAGCAAGATAAGATGCATAAGAGATAAACATCACATGCAATCAATATAAGTGATATGATATGGCCATCATCATCTTGTGCTTGTGATCTCCATCTTCGAAGCACCGTCATGATCACCATCGTCACCGGCGCGACACCTTGATCTCCATCGTAGCATCGTTGTCGTCTCGCCAATCTTATGCTTCTATGACTATCGCTACCGCTTAGTGATAAAGTAAAGCATTACAGGGCGATTGCATTGCATACAATAAAGCGACAACCATACGGCTCCTGCCGGTTGCCGATAACTCGGTTACAAAACATGATCATCTCATACAATAAAATTTAGCATCATGTCTTGACCATATCACATCACAACATGCCCTGCAAAAACAAGTTAGACGTCCTCTACTTTGTTTGTTGCAAGTTTTACGTGGCTGCTACGGGCTTAAGCAAGAACCAATCTCACCTACGCATCAAAACCATAATGATAGTTTGTCAAGTTGATGCCGTTTTAACCTTCGCAAGGACCGGGCATAGCCACACTCGGTTCAACTAAAGTTGGAGAAACTGACACCCGCCAGCCACCTGTGTGCAAAGCATGGCGGTAGAACCAGTCTCGCGTAAGCGTACGCGTAATGTCGGTCCGGGCCGCTTCATCCAACAATACCGCCGAACCAAAGTATGACATGCTGGTAGGCAGTATGACTTATATCGCCCACAACTCACTTGTGTTCTACTCGTGCATAACATCAAACCATAAAAACCTAGGCTCGGATGCCACTGTTGGGGAACGTAGTAATTTCAAAAAAATTCCTACGCACACGCAAGATCATGGTGATGCATAGAAACAAGAGGGGAGAGTGTTTTCTACGTACCCTCGTAGAACGAAGCGGAAGCGTTGACGCAACGTAGAGGAAGTAGTCGTACGTCTTCCCTGTCCAACCGATCCAAGCACCGTTACTCCGGCACCTCCGAGTTCTTGACACACGTACAGCTCGATGACGCACCCCGGGCTCTGATCCAGCAAAGCTTCGGGGAGGAGTTCCATCAGCACGACGGCGTGGTGACGATCTTGATGTTCAACTGTCGCAGGGCTTCGCCTAAGCACCGCTACAATATGACCGAGGTGTAATATCGTGGAGGGGGGCACCACACATGGCTAAGGAACGATCACGAAGATCAACTTGTGTGTCTATGGGGTTCCCCCTGCCCCCGTATATAAAGGAGTGGAGGAGGGGAGGGCCGGCCCTCTCTATGGCGCGCCCTAGGGGAGTCCTACTCCCACCGGGAGTAGGATTCCCCTTTTCCTAGTCCAACTAGGAGTCCTTCCAAGTATTAGGAGTAGGAGACAAGGAAGGGGAAGAGGGAAGAGAAGGAAGGAGGGGGTGCCGCCCCTCCCCCTAGTCCAATTTGGACTAGTTAATGGGGGGGCACGCGGCCCGCCTCTCCCTCTCCCCTAAAGCCCAATAAGGCCCATATACTTCTTCTCCCGTATTCCCGTAACTCCCCGGTACTCCCGAAAATACCAGAACCACTCAGAACCTTTCCGATGTCCGAATATAGTCGTCCAATATATCGATCTTTACGTCTCGACCCTTTCGAGACTCCTCGTCATGTCCTCGATCTCATCCGGGACTCCGAACTCCTTCGGTACATCAAAACTCATAAACTCATTATATAACTGTCATCGAAACCTTAAGCGTGCGGACCCTGCGGTTCGAGAACAATGTACACATGACCGAGACACGTCTTCGGTCAATAACCAATAGCGGGACCTGGATGCCCATATTGGCTCCTACATATTCTACGAAGATCTTTATCGGTCAGACCGCATAACAACATACGTTGTTCCCTTTGGCATCGGTATGTTACTTGCCCGAGATTCGATCGTCGGTATGCAATACCTAGTTCAATCTCGTTACCGGCAAGTCTCTTTACTCGTTCCGTAATACATCATCTCACAACTAACATATTAGTTGCAATGCTTGCAAGGCTTATGTGATGTGCATTACCGAGAGGGCCCAGAGATACCTCTCCGACAATCGGAGTGACAAATCCTAATCTCGAAATACGCCAACCCAACATCTACCTTTGGAGACACCTGTAGAGCTCCTTTATAATCACCCAGTTACGTTGTGACGTTTCGTAGCACACAAAGTGTTCCTCCGGCAAACGGGAGTTGCATAATCTCATAGTCATAGGAACATGTATAAGTCATGAAGAAAGGAATAGCAACATACTAAACGATCGGGTGCTAAGCTAATGGAATGGGTCATGTCAATCACATCATTCTCCTAATGATGTGATCCCGTTAATCAAATGACAACTCATGTCTATGGCTAGGAAACATAACCATCTTTGATCAATGAGCTAGTCAAGTAGAGGCATACTAGTGACACTCTGTTTGTCTATGTATTCACACATGTATCATGTTTCCGGTTGATACAATTCTAGCATGAATAATAAACATTTATCATGAAATAAGGAAATAAATAATAACTTTATTATTGCCTCTAGGGCATATTTCCTTCAGCACAACCTTCCGCGGAATCATTCCCAGCCGGGAGGCACGGTGCGCGAGCAAAACCATACTTGACGTGGTATTTGGCACGTCGGAGAATTATCCGTCCAAAGAAATCACTTTCCAAGTGGCCCCTTCCAGCAGCGGATACCACGCCCTGTTGGGGCAGGATGCTTTTACACGCTTCCAAGCTATACCTCATTACGGGTATATGAAGCTCAAAATGCCCGGACCAAATGGTATAATCACTCTCATCAGTGATCCGGACATAGCACTCCGCGCTGAAAACAAAACCGCATCCTTGTCCCTTGAGGCGCTATCTGAAGCCCTCGCGGCCGAAGAGTTAACCGCACTGCGCTCCACGGTGGACAGGGACGATGTGATACTCGACAAATGCCCAAAATCCACCTCCTTCAAACCAGCGGAAGAAATAGTCAAATTCCAGGTCCATCCAACGGACCCCAAGAAGACAACATCTATCGGAGCGCAACTGAACCCACCAGTTGACACCGCACTATGAGAATTCCTGCGCGAAAACTAGGACATATTTGCCTGGCACCCTTCGGATATGTCAAGGATCCCACGCAAGCTGGCCGAACATAGCCTCAATATATTAAAGGGATTTAAACTAGTCAAGCAAACACTGCGGTGCTTTTCCGAACCCAAGCGACAATCCATGGGGGAGGAGCTGGCCAAACTTACCGGAGCCGGATTCATTAGAGAAATCAAACATCCGGACTGGCTAGCAAACCTGGTAATGGTACCAAAGAAGGACAAATCCTGGGGCTTGTGTGTCGATTTCAAAGACCTCAACAAGGCTTGCCCTAAGGACCCCTTCCCCCTCCCCCGCATTAATCAAATCATTGATGCCACTGCAGGACACGATTCACTGTGTTTCCTCAATGCATATTCCGGATACCATCAAATCAAAATGAAGGAGTCCGATCAAGCTGCAACAACATTTATTACCCCATATGGGCCATTCTACTTCAACACCATGCCCTTTGGGCTCAAGAACGCCGGCGCCACATACCAACGCATGATTCAAAACTGCCTGGAGAAGCAGATCGGCAAGACAGTAGAAGCTTACGTCAATGACGTCGTCATCAAAACTAGGCACATCGAAACACTAATAGATGACTTACGTCTTACATTCGATAACCTCCGTGCGTATGACATTAAACTCAACCCAGAAAAGTGTGCCTCGGCATCCCCGCTGGAAAACTGCTAGGCTTCATCGTTTCCAATAGAGGAACAAAAGCAAATCTAGCTAAAATCCGAGCCCTGTCACAGTTGGCTACGCTAACAGACCTCAAACAAGTCCAAAAACTAGCTGGTTGCATGGCAGCGTTAATTCACTTTATCTCCAGACTAGGAGAAAAGTCACTACCACTGTATCGCCTCTTACGGCGAACCGATAACTACGAATGGACAGAGGCGGCGACTGCCGGACTGGAGGAAATAAAGGCCCTCCTAGCAAGCAATCCAATCCTGGCCGCACCAAACGCTGGCGAACCCATGTTGCTATACATATCGGCAACACATCAAGTGGTGAGCGCCATGCTCATCGTCGAACGAGAACAGGACGGACACAAATTCCCACTTCAAAAACCAGTATACTATGTATCTACTGTCCTCACGCCATGCAAATCCCGGTACCCCCATTACTAAAAGATAGCATACGCGGTCTTCATGGAGTCCTGAAAGCTACGACACTACTTCCAGGAATGTTCAATCACAGTGGCTTCTGAAGTCCCACTCAATGAGATAATAAACAACCGTGATGCCACGGGACGGATCGCCAAATGGGCCATAGAGCTACTTCCATTTGACATAACATAAAAGCCACATCGAGCCATCAAATCCCAAGTGCTGGCTGACTTTGTCGCTGAATGGACAGAGGCCGAACTCCCTAAAGAGTACGGCGCATATTCCAATTGGGTAATGTATTTTGACGGCTCCAAAATGTTGGCGGGGCTATGGGCAGGAGTCGTGTTAACATCCCATACTGGAGACGTCGTCCAGTATCTACTCCAAATACTATACACAGACTCCAACAACGCAGCCGAATACGAGGCCCTATTACATGGTCTTCGGATGGCCGTATCCATGGGCATACAACGCCTAGAGGTGCGCAGGGATTCAAACCTCGCAATATCCCAAATAAATGGAGACTTTGATGCCAAAGATCCAAAGATGGCACCTTATCATAATGTCGTCTTGAAAATATCGACTCGGTTTGAGGGGCTTGAATTTCATCACGTCGCCGGGGAAAGTAATTAGGCAGCGGACGTCCTTGATCGCATTGGCGCCAAGCGCGACCCCGTCTCACCCAACATTTTCGTGGAAAGGCTTTTCAAGCCATCCGTGGTGTGGCAAGGGGAGGGCGGCAACAATAGTCCAGATCCGAATACAACCTCAAATCCCGAACAAACCGACAGTACCCGGGGCTCAGCCACCGAAATAACACCGTCGACCCATCTCATTATGGCAGTCATTGCCCCATGGACCGAAGCCTTCTTGGCCTACATTAATATGAAGGAGCTTCCCGAAGACCAGAACGAGGCTCACCGCATTGTCCGGCGTTCAAAGGCCTACAAGGTTCACGACGGAGAGCTCTACAAGAAAAGTACTATCGGAGTACTTCAAAGATGTATCTCCGAGGAA
This sequence comes from Aegilops umbellulata, assembly GCA_032464435.1. Taxonomy (NCBI): domain Eukaryota; kingdom Viridiplantae; phylum Streptophyta; class Magnoliopsida; order Poales; family Poaceae; genus Aegilops; species Aegilops umbellulata. Next base: position 248,333,775 of record CP136054.1, on the reverse strand, counting down.
GAGGGGCGACAACTTTTAGCGGAAATTCACGCTGGTCTCGGCGGACACCATGCCGCGGCTCGGGCCCTTGTTAGCAAGGCCTTCCACACTGGGTTTTATTGGCTGACAGCCCAAGAAAACACGCATGACCTCATCCAACGCTGCGTCGGATGCCAACTCTTCGCCAACCAAAGCCACATGCCCCCAACTGTCTTACAAACTATCCCCATTACTTGGCCTTTCGCGGTCTGGGGACTGGATATGGTTGGACCTCTTAAAGGGGGAAGCCATAAGAAGAAATATTTGCTGGTCATGGTGGACAAATTCACTAAGTGGATAGAGGCTAAACCGGTTAAAACGGCTGAGTCCGGCCCGGTGATAAAATTCATATCCGGCGTTGTGCACCGTTATGGTGTCCCACACAGCATCATCACCGACAACGGCTCTAATTTCATGACCGACGAGGTAAAAACCTGGTGCACTAATCTTGGCATTAAACTCGATTACGCCTCCGTCTACCACCCGCAAACCAACGGTCAGGTCGAACGAGCCAATGGTCTTATTATGAGCGGCATCAAGCCCAGACTAGTGCGGTCTTTGAAAGAATCAGACAAGCACTGGGTTGAGGAGCTTGACTCCGTACTCTGGGAGCTGCGGACCATGCCCAACCATACTACTGGATACACACCTTTATTCATGGTGTATGGCGCAGAGGCTGTTTTGCCCTGCTATATTATTCAGGACTCACTTCGAGTGCGTATGTACAAAGAGAGAGAAGCCGAGCTAGATCGATAGGACAGCCTTGATGCCCTGGAGGAGGAGCGCGACGTCGCAAAGGCCTGCTCAGCATTTTACCAACAGCAGGCTCAATGATATCAAAGCAAAGAAGTACGGGCCAAGACTTACAACATTGGCGAACTTGTTCTACGCCTGCCGGAGAAGAAAAAGGGCAAACTCAAGCCCAAATGGGAGTGTCCCTTCATCATTGATGAAGTTCTCATCAAAGGAGCGTACCGTCTGCGCGATGCATCAGACAACCGTCTAGAGCCGAACCCCTGGAACGCAACCAGACTCCGAAGATTCTATGCCTAGTGCCAATCTCTTTGTTCGTCTCCTTCTCCCCTGAAGTTTCCATTCTTTTCTCTCTCTTTTCCATTTTTCATTTTAAGCTTTAAAGCTCTTTTATAGCTAGACCGCACACCCCTGACGAATACATCTTTAAATATGTATGTCTATTATACCTGGGGGCTTCTTGGCCAGAAGCTTGTTATTATTTCCTGAGCATCAAGCTCTTCACATACGAGTTTTTTCATATGTACCTTTTCTTTGCCACTATATGCATCGATATGACTTAAGTTTTGGCCAAGCTGGGTTGCCTGGCTCCTGTTCTTATGCCCTACGTTCCCGTTAGTTTGGCTAGGGCATAAAGGGAGCACCTCTGCGATTGTTACTGTCGGGTCATCCAGATGTGTACCTCAGACTGGGTGAAGCCGAAAGCTAGCGTTCTTAAGGGAATATTCGGTCGGTGAATTAAAGATGTTTTTTGCACTCACTCCATTGTGAACCCCCAGAAGCTATACACACTGTGATTTTCACATCACAATTCAGACATGTAAACTAATGCATGCAAACCCAGGGAAAGGAACCCTTAACGGAACTATTCTCTCTGGAAGATGTTTCTTACAATCTCAATGTAATATAACATAGCTAGATGGATACAACTTGTCTGTTCAAGCAACTATGACCCCTACGCCTAGTTTTCCGTGCATACCCCAGTCTATTCGGCCGTGCGGGTATCCGAAAACACTTCCCATCTTCGGGTCCGGAGGTTGAAGCGAAAAGGTCTGCCATGACAAATGCTATACAATTAAGCTAGAGTTACATATATCAAGGAAAATACATAGTCACATGGACTCAAACACTTCCGCCTCTACACCGTCCAAAAGATGGTCTAATTTACAATCCTGTTGGGAATATTTGACGGCCACCTCTACTTGGTCATATACTAAACTAACGGGAATTTCTTCCCCATGCGACCCTAGCGGTATGACACGGGCCATGTGATTAGGATCCAGCTTGGTATACCACGTCTTCACCATGGCCCAGGCCTCTCGCGCACCCTCTCGGCAGGACGATATCTTCCATAGACGGATACACCGCCAGGTTCCTTTGAACAGCTCTACAAGCTCCTCCATACTTCCTAGAGGGGAGGCGGATGGCCATAGGGCCTTGGCAACACTTCGCATCGCCAGCCAAGCCTGTTCGTGCACTTGCGACAGCCCTTGCAGCAGATCACTTGATGATCCGGACACCTCCTCTTCAGGACGGCCCGTCAATATACCTGCAATCATAACTATGTCAGTTTCATTTATCTCCGAACTAATTTAAGAATAGTTTGGGCACATACTGAATATGCCGCCCCGCAGCCTCCTATTTTCCTTTACGGAGTCGGCTAGCTGGGCCCGCACATCCTTCAGCTCTTCGCCCAGCTGAGTTTTGGAATCTTGGGGTTAGTTCTTCTCATCAATGACCTGTTTCAGCACACGTTCGCTTGCAGCATATAGCCTTTTGGCTTCTTGTTCATTCTCTTGCGTGACTTCCAGTGCCTCCTTGATTCCCTCTGCCAATCATGTCATGATATATGCAACACTGTTAGCATTACCGACACATAATTATATTTCCTCGTTGGAGGGGAGTACTACCAGAAGATGCCTCCTTGGACTTTTTCAGTTCGGCGGTAGCAGCATTTAGCTGTGTCCGACACTGCTCCAGCTCTTGGGCTAGCAGGTCGTTCTTCTCCGTAAGAACCTGGTAATACAACGATCCTTAAATCAGTTGTACCAACTGCTTTCAGTCTCGGGGGCTACTAGCATATGGTTACCCTATTTGAACTTACCTGCACATCTGTCAAATACTGCTTTGTGGCCCTGCTAAGGCCATTTCGCGTAGCTCGGATGTATGTGTCAGCCGAGCTGAAAGCACTAAATGTCTCTTATGAGAACTTGGGGTCTCATAAAATAGCCCTGCAGCGCCGATGATTCATGGCGCTCTTGGACATATCTTCCGAATCCTCGGCCGAAGGACAGTTCGACATTGGCCCCATATCACCTCCCGTTTCTCCGACAGGATTTAAATCCTGGTTATCCAGGGTACGATGGGTCGGGCCCCCAAACATAGTTCGACGAACCTTTTTTCTGATACAGGATAAAACATACAGGTAACAGCTGGATGCGGCTGCTGAAAAAACATATTTACAAACCCGTACCTCTTTGAGGAAGGCCCGGCTGCGTCTTCGCCCGCCTTCCTCTTCGAAGGCTTGACCGGTGCCACTCTCTTCGGAGTCGCTGGGCGCCTCCCCTTTGGAACACGAGACAGTACAGTGGGTGAGGCGGAATAAGAAAGCTCTTTTTGGGAGGGCCGTCTCCTGGTTACTCACCTGTGAGGCAGGAAGAAGGCCAGGATAGTCGGCGGTGATGGCCACCTCTATGCCATCATAGCTCGCCTGATAGAACACCCCCTCCGCAAGCACCACGAATGTATCCGGATCTTCTTAGAACCCTGGATCAAGCTACCAGTTGTGGTTTTCTGGCAGTGGGGCGGGACTGTAAAGTCCCTCTGTGATCTTTCGCCAATGTTGTTGTAAGCAGATTAGAAGTTTATTAAAGATGACCCGGGAGGGGGAATGAGTAAAATAGAAGGGTTGAGGCTTACCCAACTGGGAGGATTGTACATAGAATACCCATCTCTGTGATTGATATGAAGAAATTCCTTTTTCTCCCCTTTGAATAGCTCGGCCAGTATCTTGGCTAGGGCAGTGGGGGTGTCCGGACCTTTCCGACCACAACGGGAGGCTTCGTCCTCTCCATTGTAGTGCCACATCGGGATCCCTCTGTTGGGGAACGTAGTAATTTCAAAAAAATCCTATGCACACGCAGGATCATGGTGATGCATAGCAACGAAAGGGAGAGTGTGTCCATGTACCCTCGTAGACTGAAAGCGGAAGCGTTATGACAACGCGGTTGATGTAGTCATACGTCTTCACGATCCGACCGATCCAAGTACTGAACGTACGGCACCTCCGTGTTCTGCACACGTTCAACTCGATGACGTCCCTCGAACTCCAATCCAGCCGAGCTTTGAGGGAGATTTTCGTCAGCACGACGGTATGGTGACGGTGATGATGTTGCTACTGACGCAGGGCTTCGCCTAGGCACCGCTACAATATGATCGAGGTGGATTATGGTGGAGGGGGGCACCGCACACGGCTAAAAGATCAAGAGATCAATTGTTGTTTTTTCAAGGGGTGCCCCCCTCCCCGTATATAAAGGAGTGGAGGAGGGGGAGGCCGTCCCTCTTTATGGCGTTCCCTAGGGGAGTCCTACTCCCACCAGGAGTATGATTCCCCCTTTCCTAGTAGAACTAGGAGCCCTTCCAAGTAGTAGGAGTAGGAGAGAAGAAAAGGGATAAGAGAAGAGAAGGAAGGAGGGGGCGCTGCCCCTCCCCCTAGTCCAATTCGGACTAAGCATTGGGAGGGCGCGCAACCACCCCTCTCTCTTTCCCCTAAAGCCCAATAAGGCCCATATACTCCCCGGTGAATTCCCGTAACTCTCCGCTACTCTGAAAAATACCTGAATCACTCGGAACCTTTCCGATATCCGAATATAGTCGCCCAATATATCGATCTTTACGTCTCGATCATTTCGAGACTCCTCTTCATGTCCCTGATCTCATCCGGGACTCCGAACTACCTTCGGTACATCAAAACACAAAAACTCATAATACAATCGTCACCGAAACTTTAAGCGTGCGGACCCTACGGGTTTGAGAACTATGTAGACATGAATGAGACATGTCTCCGATCAATAACCAATAGCGGAACCTGGATGCTCATATTGCCTCCTACATATTCTATGAAGATCTTATCGGTGAAACCGCATAATAACATACGTTGTTCCCTTTGTCATCGGTATGTTACTTGCCCGAGATTCGATCGTCGGTATCTCAATACCTAGTTCAATCTCGTTACCGGCAAGTCTCTTTACTCGTTCCACAATACATCATCCCGCAACTAACTCATTAGTTACAATGCTTGCAAGGCTTATAGTGATGTGCATTATCGAGTGGGCCCAGAGATACCTCTCCGACAAATGGAGTGACAAATCCTAATCTCGAAATACGCCAACCCAACAAGTACCTTTGGAGACACCTGTAGAGCACCTTTATAATCACCCAGTTACGTTGTGACGTTTGGTAGAACACAAAGTGTTCCTCCGATAAACGGGAGTTGCATAATCTCATAGTCATAGGAACATGTATAAGTCATGAAGAAAGCAATAGAAACATACTAAACGATCAAATGCTAAGCTAACGGAATGGGTCAAGTCAATCACATCATTCTCCTAATGATGTTATCCCGTTAATCATATCACAACTCATGTCTATGGCTAGGAAACCATAACCATCTTTGATCAACGAGCTAGTCAAGTAGAGGCATACTAGTGACACTCTGTTTGTCTATGTATTCACACATGTATTACGTTTCCGGTTAATACAATTCTAGCATGAAGAATAAACATTTATCATGAGAATAAGGAAATAAATAATAACTTTATTATTGCCTCTAGGGCATATTTCCTTCAGTCTCCCACTTGCACTAGAGTCAATAATCTAGATCACATCGCCATGTGATTTAACATCAATAGTTCACATCACCATGTGATTAACACCCATAGTTCACATCATCATGTGACCAACACCCAAAGGGTTTACTAAGGTGTGATCATGTTTTGCTTGTGAGAGAAGTTTAGTCAACGGGTCTGCCACATTCAGATCCATATGTATTTTGCAAATTTCTATGTCAACAATGCTCTGCATGGAGCTACTCTAACTAATTGCTCCCACTTTCAATATGTATCCAGATTGAAACTTAGAGTAATATCGACGAGTGTCAAAACTTGCATCGACGTAACCCTTTACGACGAACCTTTTGTCACCTCCATAATCGAGAAACATATCCTTATTCCACTAAGGATAATTATGACCGTTGTCCAGTGATCTACTCCTAGATCACTATTGTACTCCCTTCCTAAACTCAGTGTAGGGTATACAATAGATCTGGTACACGGCATGGCATACTTTATAGAACCTAAGGCTGAGGCATAGGGAAGGACTTTCATTCTCTTTCTATCTTCTGCCGTGGTCGGGCTTTGAGTCTTACTCAATTTGACACCTTGTAACACAGGCAAGAACTCTTTCTTTGACTGTTCCATTTTGAACTACTTCAAAATCTTGTCAAGGTACGTACTCATTGAAAAAACTTATCAAGCGTCTTGATCTATCTCTATAGATCTTGATGCTCAATATGTAAGTAGCTTCACCAAGGTCTTTCTTTGAAAAACTCCTTTTAAACACTCCTTTATGCTTTGCAGAATAATTCTACATTATTTCCGATCAACAATATGTCATTCACATATACTTATCAGAAATGATGTAGTGCTCCCTCTCACTTTCTTGTAAATACATGCTTCACCGCAAGTCTGTATAAAACTATATATGCTTTGATCAACTTATCAAAGCGTATATTCCAACTCCGAGATGCTTGCACCAGTCCATAAATGGATCACTGGTGCTTACACACTTTGTTAGCATCTTTTGGATTGACAAAACCTTCTGGTTGCATCATATACAACTCTTGTTTAAGAAATCCATTAAGGAATGTAGTTTTGACATCCATTTGCCAGATTTCATAAAATGTGGTAATTTGCTAACATGATTCGGATAGACTTAAGCATCGCTACGAGTGAGAAAATCTCATCGTACTCAACACCTTGAACTTTGTAAAAAAAACCTTTTTTCGACAAGTCTAGCTTTGTAGATAGTAACACTACTATGAGCGTCTGTCTTCCTCTTGAAGATCCATTTATTTTCTATGGCTTGCCGATCATCGGGCAAGTCAACCAAAGTCCACACTTTTTTCTCATACATGGATCCCATCTCAGATTTCATGGCCTCAAGCCATTTCGCGGAATCTGGGCTCATCATCGCTTCCTCATAGTTCGTAGGTTCGTCATGGTCAAGTAACATGACCTCTAGAACAGGATTATCGTACCACTCTGGTGCGGATCTCACTCTGGTTGACCTACGAGGTTCGGTAGTAACTTGATCTGAAGTTACCTGATCATTATCATTAGCTTCCTCACTAATTGGTGTAGGAGTCATAGGAACAGATTTCTGTGATGAACTAATTTCCAATAAGGGAGCAGGTACAGTTACCTCATCAATTTCTACTTTCCTCCCACTCACTTCTTTCGCGAGAAACTCCTTCTCTTGAAAGGATCCATTGTAAGCAATGAATATCTTGCCTTCGGATCTGTGATAGAAGGTGTACCGAACTGTGTCCTTTGGGTATCCTATGAAGATACATTTCTACGACTTGGGTTTGAGCTTATCAGGATGAAACTTCTTCACATAAGCATCGCAACCCCAAATTTTAAGAAACGACAACTTTTGGTTTCTTGCCAAACCAAAGTTCATAAGGTGTCATCTGAACGGATTTAGATGGTGCCCCATTTAATGTGAATGCATATGTCTCTAATGCATAACCCCAAAACGATAGTTGTAAATCAGTAAGAGAGATCATAGATTGCACCATATCTAATAAAGTACGGTTACGATGTTCGGACACACCATTACGCTGTGGTGTTCCAGGTGGCGTGAGTTGTGAAACTATTCTGCATTGTTTCAAATGAAGACCAAACTCGTAACTCAAATATTATCCTCCACGATCAGATCGTAGAAACTTTATTTTCTTGTTATGATGATTTTCCACTTCACTCTGAAATTATATGAATTTTTCAAATGTTTCAGACTTATGTTTCATCAAGTAGATATACCCATATCTGCTCAAATCATCTGTGAAGGTCAGAAAATAACGATACCCGCCGCGAGCCTCAACAATCATCAGATCACATACATCAGTATGTATTATTTCCAACAAGTCAGTTGCTCGCTCCATTGTTCCAGAGAACGGAGTCTTTAGTCATCTTGCCCATAAGGCATGGTTCGCAAGCATCAAAGTGATTCCAAAATGCCATCAGCATGGAGTTTCTTCATGCGCTTTACACCAATATGACCTAAACGACAGTGCTACAAATGAGTTGCACTATCATTATTAACTTTGCATCTTTTGGCTTCAATATTATTAATATGTGTATCACTACGATCGAGATCCAACAAACCATTTTCATTGGGTGTATAACCATAGAAGGTTTTATTCATGTAAATAGAACAACAATTATTCTCTAACTTAAATGAATAATCATATTGCAATAAACATGATCAAATCATATTCATGCTCAACGCAAACACCAAATAACACTTATTTAGGTTCAACACTAATCCCGAAAGTGTAGTGAGCGTGCGATGATGATCATATCAATCTTGGAACCACTTCCAACACACATCATCTCTTCACCATTAACTAGTCTCTGTTCATTCTGCAACTCCCGTTTCGAGTTACTACTCTTAGCAACTGAACCAGTATCAAATACCGAGGGGTTGCTACAAACACTAGTAAAATACACATCAATAATCTGTATATCAAATATACCTTTGTTCAATTTGCCATCCTTCTTATCCGCCGAATACTTGGGGCAGTTCCGCTTCCAGTGACCAGTCCTTTTGCAGTAGAAGCACTTAGTCTCAGACTTAGGTCCAAACTTGGGCTTCTTCACTTGAGCAGCAACTTGCTTGTCGTTCTTCTTGAAGTTTCCCTTCTTCCCTTTGCTCTTTTCCTTGAAACTAGTGGTCTTGTCAACCATCAACACTTGATGCTCTTTCTTGATTTCTACCTTCATCGATTTCATCATCATGAAAAGCTCAGGAATCGTTTTCGTCATCCCTTGCATACTATAGTTCATCACGAAGTTCTACTAACTTGGTGATGGTGACTAGAGAATTATGTCAATCACTATTTTATCTGGAAGATTAACTCCCACTTGATTCAAGAGATTGTAGTACACAGACAATCTGAGCACATGCTCACTGCTTGAGCTATTCTCCTCCATCTTTTAGCTATAGAACTTGTTGGAGACTTCATATCTCTCAACTCGGGTATTTGCTTGAAATATTAACTTCAACTCCTGGAACATCTCATATGGTTCATGACGTTCAAAACGTCTTTGAAGTCCCGATTCTAAGCCGTTAAGCATGGTGCTCTAAACTATCAAGTAGTCATCATATTGAGCTAGCCAAACGTTCATAACATCTGCATCTGCTCCTGCAATAGGTTTGTCACCTAGCGGTGCATCAAGGACATAATTCTTCTGTGCAGCAATGAGGATAAAGCTCGGATCATAGACCTAGTCTGCATCATTGCTACTATCATCTTTCAACTTAGTTTTCTCTAGGAACAAATATAAAACATAGGGAAGCAACAATGCGAGCTATTGATCTACAACATAGATATGTTAATACTACCAGGACTAAGTTCATGATAAATTAAAGTTCAATTAATCATATTACTTGAGAACTCCCACTTACATAGACATTCCTCTAATAATCTAAGTGATCACGTGATCCATATCAACTAAACCATGTCCGATCATCACGTGAGATGGAGTAGTTTTCAATGGTGAACATCACTATGTTGATCATATCTTCTATATGATTCACGCTCGACCTTTCGGTCTCAGTGTTCCGAGGCCATATTTGCATATGCTAGGCTCGTCAAGCTTAACCTGAGTATTCTGCGTGTGCAACTGTTTTGCACCCGCTGTATTTGAACGTAGAGCTTATCACACCCGATCATCACGTGGTGTCTCAGCACGAAGAACTTTCGCAATGGTGCATACTCAGGGAGAACACTTATACCTTGAAATTTAGTGAGAGATCATCTTATCATGCTACCGTCGATCTAAGCAAAATAAGATGCATAAAAGATAAACATCACATGCAATCAATATAAGTGATATGATATGGCCATCATCATCTTGTGCTGTGATCTCCATCTCCGAAGCACCGTCATGATCACCATCGTCACCGGCGCGACACCTTGATCTCCATCGTAGCATCGTTGTCGTCTCACCAACTATTGCTTCTACAACTATCGCTACCGCTTAGTGATAAAGTAAAGCAATTACAGGGCGATAGCATTGCATATAATAAAGCGACAACCATATGGCTCCTGCCAGTTGCCGATAACTCGGTTACAAAACATGGTCATCCCATACAATAAAATTTAGCATCATGCCTTGACCATATCACATCACAACATGCCCTGCAAAAACAAGTTAGACGTCCTCTACTTTGTTGTTGCAAGTTTTACGTGGCTGCTACAGACTGAGCAAGAACCGTTCTTACCTACGCATCAAAACCACAACGATAGTTCGTCAAGTTAGTGCTGTTTGAACCTTCTCAAGGACCGGGCGTAGCCACACTCAGTTCAACTAAAGTTGGAGAAACTGACACCCGCCAGCCACCTGTGTGCAAAGCACGTCGGTAGAACCAGTCTCGCGTAAGCGTACGCGTAATGTCGGTCCGGGCCGCTTCATCCAACAATACCGTCGAACCAAAGTATGACATGCTGGTAAGCAGTATGACTTGTATCGCCCACAACTCACTTGTGTTCTACTTATGTCGGTCCGGGTTGCTAAGCAGTATGACACGCATAAAACCTGGCTCGGATGCCACTGTTGGGGGACGTAGTAATTTCAAAAAAAATCCTACGCACACGGAGGATCATGGTGATGCATAGCAACGAGAGGGGAGAGTGCGTCCACGTACCCTCGTAGACCGAAAGCGGAAGCGTTATGACAACGCGGTTGATGTAGTCGTACGTCTTCACGATCCGACCGATCCAAGTACCGAACGTACGGCACCTCCGAGTTCTGCACACGTTCAACTCGATGAGGTCCCTCGAACTCCGATCTAGCCGAGCTTTGAGGGAGAGTTTCGTCAGCACGACGGCATGGTGACGGTGATGATGTTGCTACCGACGCAGGGCTTCGCCTAAGCACCGCTACGATATGATCGAGGTGGATTATGGTGGAGGGGGGCACCGCACACGGCTAAGAGATCAAGAGATAAATTGTTGTTTTTTCAAGGGGTGCCCCCCTCCCCGTATATAAAGGAGTGGAGGAGGGGGAGGGCCGGCCCTCTCTATGGCGCGCCCTAGGGGAGTCCTACTCCCACCGGGAGTAGGATTCCCCCTTTCCTAGTAGAACTAGGAGCCCTTCCAAGTAATAGGAGTAGGAGAGAAGAAAAGAGAAAAGAGAAGAGAAGGAAGGAGGGGGCGCCGCCCCTCCCCCTAGTACAATTCGGACTACGCATTGGGGGGCACACAACCTCCCCTCTCTCTTTCCCCTAAAGCCCAATAAGGCACATATACTCCCCGGCGAATTCCCGTAACTCTCTGGTACTCCGAAAAATACCCGAATCACTCGGAACATTTCCGATGTCCGAATATAGTCATCCAATATATCGATCTTTATGTCTCAACCATTTCAAGACACCTCGTCATGTCCTCGATCTCATTCGGGACTCCCAACTACCTTCGGTACATCAAAGCACAAAAACTCATAGACATGACCGAGACATGTCTCCAGTCAATAACCAATAGCGGAACCTGGATGCTCATATTGGCTCCTACATATTCTACGGAGATCTTTATCGGTCAAACCGCATAACAACATACGTTGTTCCCTTTGTCATCGGTATGTTACTTGCCCGAGATTCGATCGTCGGTATCTCAATACCTAGTTCAATCTCTTTACCGGCAAGTCTCTTTAGTCTTTCCATAATACATCATCCTGCAACAAACTCATTAGTTACAATGCTTGCAAGGCTTATAGTGATGTGCATTATCGAGTGGGCCCAGAGATACCCCTCCGACAATCGGAGTGACAAATCCTAATCTCGAAATACGCCAACCCAACATGTACCTTTGAAGACACCTGTAGAGCACCTTTGTAATCACCCAGTTATGTTGTGTCGTTTGGTAGCACACAAAGTGTTCCTCCGGTAAATGGGAGTTGCATTATCTCATAGTCATAGGAACATGTATAAGTCATGAAGAAAGCAATAGCAACATACTAAACGATCAAGTGCTAAGCTAACGGAATGGGTCAAGTCAATCACATCATTCTCCTAATGATGTTATCCCGTTAATCAAATGACAACTCATGTCTATGGCTAGGAAACATAACCATCTTTGATCAACGAGCTAGTAAAGTAGAGGCATACTAGTGACACTCTGTGTTTCTATGTATTCACACATGTATTACCTTTCTGGTTAATACAATTCTAGCATGAATAATAAACATTTATCATGAGAATAAGGAAATAAATAATAACTTTATTATTGCCTCTAGGGCATATTTCCTTCACCCTCTATACTGAAGCGGCTGAACCCCTCGCGCTATGGACGTCGCCAATACCTCAACCATTGTTAATCCGGACTGGGCAAGCATCTTTATCTTGCCCATGAGCTGACGAACTTCCACACTGTCATCCTCTTTAGGACTCCGGGGACGCCAGTTGTGGCGTTTCTTCAATGGAATGCTGGCAAATTCGGGGAGACCCTTTCGAATTGGATCGGGAAGCGCGACGTCCTCAATGTAGAACCATTCTGAAGGCCATTCTTCAGATGCCGTCCTTGGTGTGCCGGACAGGTATCCGGTATCGGCGATACGCCATACTTCAGCTCCACCCACTTCAAATATTGACGCTTCATGGTTACGCAGGACAAGACAGAACAACTCTCTCCACAGTTCAAAATTAGCCTCAATGCCTAGAAATAATTTGCATAAAGCGACAGAACTGGCAATGTGCAGGATGGAGGCAGGAGTGAAGTTGTGCAGCTAGAGGCCATAGTATTCCAGAAGCCCTCGGAGGAACGGATGGATTGGAATCCGACGCCCCTTATCAGATAGGGGAGAAAACACACCCGCTCCCCCCGGATGGATTGGGGAAATCCTCTGCCTGAGTCTCGCCATTAAAGGAGGCCAGCCCTGCTCGAACGGGGACCAGATCCGTGGGAGGAAGAAATCCCTGCGTTTGCAACTTTGCCGATTGACTGTGCGACACGGAGCACTTCCCCCACTCGCCTTTCTCTGGGCTGGAATGGGAGGAGGAGCTGGGAATGCAAGACATGTTGGAATGGTTTCTCCTGATGATCTCCGCGGACTTTCTCTGTGTGGTGCCGAATGGATCTAAGATCCATCTCTTTGAATAGACGCTCTTCCTTGCATGGATGGGATGTTATTTGCAAAAATACCCTGACTTTCCGCATTCGCTCGACACGTGGAAGCTGAAGTTATTAGTGCACAGAAGCGGAGGGGAGCGATATTGAATCAACGACCGAACATATTACTTGGAGAAGGAACCAGCCTTGCAATGCTGAAGACAATCTACGCGCCGAACACCTCGTCATTGAAGCCTGGTTCGGGGGCTACTGAGGGAGTCCTGGACTAAGGGGTCCTCGGGCGTCTGACCTGTTATCCATAGTATTTGTGTTTTTCAGGTGTGAGCACTGCAGAGTTTTTCTTGAGCGATGTTTTCGTTGTTGTTCAGAGGAGAGCAGGGTATTAACTGGGCGGGCTATGGCCCGTCTAGCCCAGGCCAGATATCCAGCCCAGATATTAATTTTTTTCAAGCTGAAAATGGCTAGCCCGGGTATACTTTTTTTTAGGAATACCCAGGCAAGGTCAACTTGTTATTCTCCGTCCCGCTGGGCAGAAAATCTTTCCTAGGAGGGATGCATTAGACTTAACAGGAAAATGGGCTTTAATAAATATTAAATGGGATGTAATTATAAAAACTGGGCAGTAACTATAAAAAATGCACCAAACACGTAATTAGTTTATAAAATATTATTTTTGGATTTTGAAAATTTTAATTTCATTAATTGTTGCGCGTGCAATGTTTCATTGGATTTTTATGTAATAAAAATTTATAATGAAATTGTATTTAACCTGACTAGAAAATTCGGGATAAAAATATTGTGTATCCCATCAAAATGTGGGATTTTTTTGAATTCTGTTTTGAACGGTTGGTTGGAATTATTAATCGTTGTCCTTGCTAGAAAATGGGTTGTACTTTTAACAAACTATAAATGGGATGTAGTAAATTCCATTAGAATTCAAAAATGGTTTGTACATTCTAACTAATCGCAAATGGGATATAAGTTCTCTGCCACACACTTGTGGGCCTACTAAGTTGACGCGTGCCCTAAAGAAAGTAAGTTGACGCGTATGCAAGGTTGTGTCAACTTATAGTCAACACATAGCAGCAGTGGCCGTTAGGTGTCCATCCAAAGGATGTCATGCTTCTTCTTCAGTCTTAGATATTCTCGCTTCAGCCGCCCAAAAAATAATTCCTTCCCTTGACATCTGGGGCGCACCGTTTTGGAGGCTGACCTGTGGGCCTACTAAGTTGACGCGTACCAAGGGCTTTGTCAACTTAGTCATTATAAACGATTCTACCTGCAGTGACCGTACGATGTCCATCCAACGGCCGTCGTGCTTCTTCAACCTTTCGTCTTCTTGCTCCAGCCGCCCAAAGCAGCACTGGTCGTGCCGCCTGCTCCTGCCTCCCGTGGTCGGCTGTGCTACCGCAGAGGCCTCACCACCCCTTACTACTCCCACCGCTGGCCAGGCCATCCCTCTACTCACCCACACCCCTATTATTCTACGGCAACGGCAGCCTCACACCGCAGCCGAACCAGTGAACCCTCGTACTCCTCTCCGCGTGGGCATCCACAGCCGCGTCTTCCCCGGCTTCGCGTCGTACCCTTCCTAGGCCTCGCCGTCGTCCACTGCCCTGGTGCTCTGGGCGCGGCGTGGTCAACGTGGTCAACAAACAATATCCATCAGACGTGGACTGTACGTGGAGAGGCTGACAGCTGGGTCCACGGTTGCACACAAGGAAATGCCTCCTTATTACGCGCAAAATAATGATTCCTCCACCTGACATCTGGGACCAACCGAAAGGGCCTCTGTATTTCGCAAAAAAAAGTTCCCTCCCCTGACAGCTCGGACCCACCAGCTATATCTTCGCACGCAAGGAAGTGCTTCCTTATTACGCACAAAAAAATGAATACCCCCTGCTAGCTGGGACCCACCATATGGGAGGCTGACTTGTGGGCCTACTAAGATGACGGGGATGGAGGGCTTTGTCAACTTAGTAAATATGAACGATTCTAGCTCCAGTCACCGTACGATGTCCATCCAACGGCCGTAGTGCTTCTTCAACCTCTGGTCTTCTTGCTCCAGCCGGCCAAACAAGCGTCAGTCGTGCCGTCTCCTCCTACCTCCCGTGTCCGGCTATGCTGCCACCGCTGGCCATGCCATCCTTCTATACTCACCCACACCTCCTGTTATTCTCCAGCGACGGCAGCCTCACACTGCAGCCGAAGTAGTCAACCCACATACTCCCCTCCGCGTGGGCATCCACTGCAGCGTCTTCCCCGGCTCCGCGTCGTCCCCTTCCTAGGCCTCGCCATCGTCCACCGCCCTGGTGCTCTCAGCGCGGCGTGGTCAATGTGGTCAACGAACGACTTCCATTGGAAGAGTACTGTACATGGAGAGGCTGACAGCTGGGTCCATGGCCACAGCAAGGAAATGCCTCCTTATTACGCGCAAAATAATGATTCCTCCACCTGACAGCAAGGACCCACCGGACGGGCCACCGTATTTCCCAAAAAAACGTTTCCCCCCTGACAGCTGGGACCCAGCAGCTACATCTTCGCATCAAGGAAGTGCATCCATATTACGGGCAAAAAAATTGATTCGCCCCCTAACTACTGGGTACCACCAGTTACATCTTCGCATGAAAGGAAGTGCCTGACAGTCGGGACCCACCCGGTCGAAGCGTAGGAAGCGTTGTCATTCTGGTCGCGAACATGTATGTACATACTGGTCGATTGGTCTATCTGCAGGCTGCAGCAATGAACCCTGGCCGTGTAAGGAAGGGCACATGTCGTAGTAGAGGCACGCACATGTCGTAGTAGAGGCGCACACGTAGCATGTACACGTACGTATAGCGGCGAGGGTGCAAGAAAGTAAATACGGCCACGTATGTACATACGTGCGGGGTCTTGAATGCCTACTCGCGCATACGTACGGCCAGGGCTCGTGTACATGGTTGTGGCTGGGTTGGAACAGAGAAACTGCATTGTCGTCGTGTTCATGGGGAGGCAACGGAATGTGTCGTGTTCATCAGGAGGCAATGGAACGCGTGCTGTTCATCGGGAGTTAACCGGCTTGGACGGAACAGCCAATGGAAACGAGGCCTGGCGTACCGCAGAACGGAGGAAACGTCCTTGTGTTCGACCGTCCATGGTGGAAACAGGATCCTGTTCATCGAGAGGGGTTTGGCATACCGCAAAACGGAGGAAACAGACCTCCTACGGTTGAAACAGGGTCCTGTTGATCAAGAGGGGTGTGGCGTACCGCAAAACGGAGGAAACGAACTTGTGTTGGAGCGCTATGGTCGAAACGGGGGTCCTGTTCATCGCGAGGGTTGTGGCGTACCGCAAAACGGGACTCCACGGGATATTGTTCATCTCCACCGTCGACCTCCTCCAGCCTCCACGGGCTACTGTTCATCCACTATCGACCTCCTCCAGCCTCCACCTGCGACCGTTCATCCACTAACGACCTCCTCCAGCCTCCACCTGCGACCGTTCATCCACGGGCTCATGTTCACCAGCCTCCATCGCGCGCTCCTCCACCGGCTACTGTTCAACCAGCCCTCTCCACGGGGTCCTGTTCAACCACCCCTCCACGGGCTACTGTTCATCTAGCCCTCCACCGGCTACTATTCAACCAGCCCTCCACCGGCTACTGTTCAACCAGCCCTCTCCATGGGGTCCTGTTCAACCACCCCTCCACGGGCTACTGTTCATCTAGCCCTCCACCGGCTACTATTCAACCAGCCCTCCACCGGCTACTGTTCAACCAGCCCTCCACGGGGTCCTGTTCATCCATCCCTCCACGGGGTCCTGTTCATCCACCGGCTCGATCGATCGGGGTACTGTTCATCCAGCGGCAACGGCCTCTACTACCACGGGTTCCTATTCATCCAACCCCCACCGGGTACTGTTCATCCAGCGGCAACGGCCTCTACTACCACGGTTCCTGATCATCCAACCCCCACCAGGAACTGTTCATCCAAACCCCCCAATAACGCTCACTGTTCATCCAGAGGCAGCATTGATCGGCTTCAGTTAGCAGTAGTAGCGAAGGAATCACTCGGCTTCAGTTAACAGCAAGGGATCGAATCACTCGGGTTCAGTGTAACGCGTAGCCTGCAGTGCAATCGCTCGGGTTCACTTAGAGCCCAACGCCTCGCACCCATGCGCGTACATGTACAAGAGAAACGCGCATCGCTCGGCCCCCGACCACCCACCGTAACCGGGAACTACCCGTTATTTTCCGCGCCCTCGCTTCTACCATGATTTTTTCCGTCATGGACAGCCCAAAGAATGTCATGCAGCTGCGTCTCCGGCCCGCCTAGGACGAAAAACCCATTTTCTGTCATGATTTTTTGTCATAGAAGTAGGACCCCACCACATCTATGATGATACCGGGTTTTGTCACAATTATTGTCACAGAAGTGTCATAAGTATGACAGGAAAAAAATTCGTTCGGCCCAAAATGTCACGGATGTGTCTTTTTTTGTAGTGTCGAAACAAAACTCAAAACTAGATCATACTAAAATTTATTCTACTAGATCAAGATATAACCAAAAGGCTCGAACTAAGAAAAACGATAAAGATAAACATGTGATGGTGATACGATACTGGGGCACCTCCCCCAAGCTTGGCAGTTGCCAAAGAGGAGAGCCCATACCCATGTATTTATGTCTCTTTCTTCGCAGGTGATTATGTGATATTCTTGGCGATGATGCCCCTCAAGATGCGATTCTCCTCCTCGAGCTTATTATTTTGCTGCTTAAGATCCATTATTTCCTTGCTAAGTTTACCAGTGATGGGTAGAGCTCCAATCACCCAATGATGTTTCATAGCCGCGGGAGAAAAACTAACACTCTTTTTTCATATTTTCATAAGAGAGAAATCTAGCATTAGGAGGGATGACCGAGTTTGGTATCGCTAAGTAATGGAGTCCCTCCATCATGAATCTGGTTTGAAGATGAGAGGTAACTTCTTGATCCTCCTCCATGGCATCCACCCTTTTGAAGTCAGCCTCCATCTCTTCCTCCGTTGAATGCCCAAAGTGGTCAGCTTCGCTGTATGCTCTTGGGCCCAGTGTCGGGTGAGATACCTGACTCTCCCCGACTGACTCTTGCGAAGACATCTTGCTCTAAATCTACTACAGAAACAACTCTAAACGAAGACAGGAGATTTTGTCGTAGTACGGTGGCCAAAACCTTCGGGAGATTATATAATGAATTTTCACCGACCAAAAGGAGTATTGTGCAAGAAAACGGAGTCCAGAGGGCACACGAGGTGGTCACAAGGGCGGGGGCAAGCCCAGGGGGGTAGCGCCCTCCACCCTTGTGGTGGCCTCGTGTCTCTTTCGGACTACTTTCAATTTTCCTAATTTTTTAAATATTCTAAAACGGAGAAAATTTAACATTGGAAATGTTTTGGAGTCGGTTTACTTACCGTACCACATACCTATTCCTTTTCAGAGTCTGAAACGTTCTGGAAAGTGTCCCTTATGTACTCCTCCGGTGTTACGGTATTAATTATATTGGTCTCAACATTTATGGGAGTACTTGAGATATAATGTTTGATTCTTTGACCGTTTACCACCTTCGGTTCGTGCCTTCGGCGTTCTTGATTTTTATGGCACCATAACGATAGACCTTCTCGATAATGTACGAACCTTCCCATTTAGAGAGAGGTTTTCCTGCAAAAAATCTTAAACGAGAGTTGTATAGCAAAACATGACCACCTACATTAAACTCACGCTTTTGTATCCTCTTGTTATGCCATCTTTTAACTTTTTTGTTTAAACAACTTGGCATTCTCATAGGCTTGGGTTCTCCATTCATCAAGTGAGCTAATGTTAAATAACCTCTTCTCACCGACAAGTTTGAAATCATAGTTGAGCTCTTTAATAGCCCAATAAGCTTTATGTTCTAGTTCGAGAGGTAAGTGACATGCTTTTCCATAAACCATTTTGTATGGAGACATACCCATAAGGTTTTTATAAGCAGTTCTATAAGCCCACAAAGCATCATCAAGTTTCTTATACTAATTCTTTCTAGATCTATTAATAGTCTTTTGCAAAATCAATTTAATATCTCTATTGCTCAATTCTACTTGACCACTAGACTGAGGACGATATGGAGATGCAATTCTATGGTTAACATCATACTTAGCAAGCATTTTACGGAAAGCACCATGAATAAAATGTGAACCACCATCATTCATTAAATATCTAGGGACTCCAAACCTCGGAAAAATAACCTCTTTAAGCATCTTAATAGAAGTGTTATGATCAACACTACTAGTTCGAATAGCTTCTACCCACTTAGTAACATAATCAACAACTAAAATATGTGTATACCCATTAGAGGAAGGAAATGGTCACATATAATCAAAGCCCCAAACATCAAACGGTTCAATAACAAGTGAATAATTCATAGGCATTTCCTGGCGTCTACTAATATTACCAATTCTTTGGCATTCATCACAAGACAAGACAAACTATGAGCATCCTTGAAGAGGGTGGGCCAATAGAAACCGGATTGCAATACCTTGTGTGCAGTTATATCTCCAACGTGGTGTCCTCCGTAAGACTCGGAGTGGCACTTGCGTAGGATCTGTTACTGTTCATGCTCAGGTACACAACGTCTAATAACACCATATACTCCTTCTTTATAAAGGTGTGGGTCATCCCAGAAGTAATGTCTTAAATCATAGAAAAACTTTTTATTTTGCTGGTATGTGAAACTAGGTGGTATAAATTTAGCAACAATATAATTAGCATAGTCAGCATACCATGTAGTATTACGAGAAGAATTTATGACAGCTAATTGTTCATCAACAAAGCTATCATCAATAGGCAATGGGTCATCAAGAACATCTTCTAACCTAGACAAGTTGTCTGCAACGGGGTTCTCAGCTCCATTTCTATCAATAATATGCAAATCAAATTCTTGCAGCAAAAGAACCCATCTAATAAGTCTAGGTTTAGCATCTTTCTTTTCCATAAGATATTTAATAGCAGCATGATCAGTGTGAATAGTTACTCTGGAATCAACAATATAAGGTCTGAACTTATCACATGCAAATACAACTACTAAAATTTCTTTTTCAGTGGTAGCATAATTTCTCTGAGCACTATCTAGAGTTTTACTGGCATAATGAATAACATTTAATTTCTTATCAACTCTTTGTCCTAGAACAACACCAATAGCATAATCACTAGCATCACACATGATTTCAAAAGGCAAGTTCCAATCAGGTGGCTGAACAATAGGAGCAGAAATCAAGGCTTTCTTAAGTATTTCAAATGCTTCCACACAATCATCATAAAAAACAAAAGGAACATATTTTTGTAAGAGATTGGTGAGAGGCCTAGAAATTTTAGAGAAATCTTTAATAAACCTCCTATAGAAACCAACGTGACCAAGGAAACTTCTTATACCTTTGAAATCTTTAGGACACGGCATCTTTTTGATAGTATCTACTTTAGATTTATCAACTTCAATACCTCTTTCAGAAATTTTATGCCCCAGGACAATGCCTTCATTAACCATAAAGTGGCACTCTTCCCAATTCAAGACAAGATTAGTTTCTTCACATCTCTGCAAAACTCGATCAAGGTTGCTTAAGCAATCATCAAAATAAGTTCCGTAAACGGAGAAATCGTCCATGAAAACCTCAACAATCTTTTCACAAAAGTCAAAGAATATAGCAGTCATACATCTTTGAAAGGTAGTAGGTGCATTACATAAACCAAAAGGCACACTTCTTTAAGCAAAGGTACCTAAAGGGCAAGTAAAAGTGTTTTTCTCTTGATCCTCTTTTGATACAGGTATTTGAGAGAAACCAGAATAACCATCTAGAAAGCAAAAATGAGTATGCTTGGATAATCTTTCTAGCATTTGATCAATAAAAGGTAGAGGGTAATGATGTTTTCTAGTAGCTTTATTTAATTTGCGAAAATTAATTACCATTCTATAACCAGTAACAATTCTTTGAGGAATCAATTCATTCTTATCATTAGGAACAACAGTAATACGTCCCTTCTTAGGGACATAATGAACAAGGCTTACCCATAGACTATCAGCAATAGGATAAATTATACCTGCCTCCAAAAGCTTTAATATTTCATTTCTTACCATTTATTTCATCTTAGGATTTAACCGTCGTTGATGATCAACAACTAGTTTAGCATCTTTCTCCTATTTCATTTTGTGCTGACATAGAGTGGGACTAATTCCCTTAAGATCATCAAGAGTATATCCAATAGCAGCATGGTGCTTCTTCAAAGTTTTCAATAATTTCTTTTCTTCATGCTCTGAAAGGTTAGCACTAATAATAACAGGATATATCTTCCTTTCATCAATATAAGCATATTTCAGAGTATCAGGTAATTGTTTATGCTCAAACACAGGATCACCCTTGGGTGGAGGAGGATCCCCGAGGATTTCAACAGGCAAATTGTGTTTCAATATAGGCCCTTGATTAAAGAATACTTCATCTATTTCTCTTCTTTCATTCATAGATAAATCATTTTCATGGTCTAGCAAATATTGTTCTAAAGGATTAGAAGGAGGCACGACAATATAAGAAAGACCAATAATTTCATATTTACTAGGCAATTCTTTATCATGAGGTTGTCTACGAAATTTAGCGAAATTAAAATCATGAGACATATCTCCTAGACCAACAGTAACAATATCTTTCTCGTAGTCTATCTTAGCATTAACAATATTCAAGAAAGGTCTACCAAATATAATGGGACAAAAATTATCTTGTGGGGAACCCAGAACAAGAAAATTAGTAGGATATTTAATTTTTCCACACAAGACATCAACATCTCTTACAATCCGAATTGGTGGTATGGTATCTCTATTGGCAAGCTTAATAGTAACATCAATATCTTCTATCTCAGCAGGTGCAATATCATTCATAATTTCTTTATATAAAGTAAAAGGAATTGCACTCACACTAGCACTCACAACACATAAACCATGATAACAATGATCTCCTATTTTAACAGAAACAACAGGCATGGCAACAACAGGTCTATGTTTATCTTTAGTATCAGGTTTAGCAATTCTAGCAGCTTCATCATAGAAATAAATAACATGCCCATCAATATTATTAACCAGGAGATCTTTAACCATAGCAATAATAGGTTCAAATTTAATTTGCTCAGAGGGTTTGGGTGTTCTAATATTACTTTTGTTGACCACAGTTGAAGCTTTAGCATGATCCATTATTCTAACAGGGAATGGTGGCTTTTCAATATAAGCAGTAGGAACAATAGGATCAACATTATAAGTAATAGTTTCTTCTTCAACTTTAATAGGTTCAACTACTTTAGCTTTAATGGGAGGATGATATTTAAAACACTTATCCTTAGGGAGATCAACATGAGTGGCAAAATATTCACTTAAAGAAGCTACTATCTCAGAGTCAAGTCCATATTTAGAGCTAAAATCACGAAAAGCATCAGTATCCATAAAATATTTAACACAATCAAACTTAAGGTTTATACCTGACTCCTTAGCTTCGTCGAGTTCCCAATCTTCAGAGTGGCGTTTAATTCTTTCCAATAAATCCCATTTGAATTCAATATCCTTCTTCATATAGGAGCCAGTACAAGAAGTATCGAGCATGGATCGATCATTATGAGAAAGTCGAGCATAAAATTTTTGGATGATAATTTGTATTGAGAGCTCATGATTGGGGCAAGAATATAACATTGACTTAAGCCTCCCCCAAGCTTGAGCGATACTTTATGCTTCACGAGGCCAAAAATTATATATATAATTCCGATCACGATGAACCAGATGCATAGGATAAAACTTCTGATGAAATTCAATTTCAATCGGTTGTAGTTCCATGATCCAATATCATCCAATAGCCTATACCATGTCAATGCATTTCCCTTCAAAGATAAAGGGAAGGCCTTCTTCTTGACAACATCCTCGGGCATACCTGCAAGCTTCAATTATCCACAAACTTCATCCACATAGATTAGGTGCATATCGGGATGTAATGTTCCATCTCCTGCATACGGATTAGCTAGAAGTTTCCCTATCATACCCGAAGGAATTTCATAATAAATATTTTCAGTAGGTGCAGTAGGTTGAGGAGCAACTCTTTGCTCTTCCGTTCGGGGTGAAGATACCCCGAACAAGCCCCTCAAAGGATTATTTTCCATAGTAACAAGTGACAGTAAATTTCAGCACACTATATAAATGTTTCCTTACCAAATTCCACTTACCAAAGGTGCTTCACTCCCTGGAAACGGTGCCAGAAAAGAGTCTTGATGACCCACAAGTATAGGGGATCTATCGTAGTCCTTTCAATAAGTAAGAGTGTCGAACCCAAGGAGGAGCAGAAGGAAATGATAAGCGGTTTTCAGCAAGGTATTCTCTGCAAGTACTGAAATAAGTGATAACAAATAGTTTTGTGATAGGATAATTTGTATCGAGCAACAAGTAACAAAAGTAAATAAAGTGCAGCGAGGTGGCCCAATCCTTTTTGTAGCAAAGGACAAGCCTGGACAAACTCTTATATAATGCAAAGCGCTCCCGTGGACACGTGGGAATTGTTGTCGAGTTAGTTTTCATCATGCTCATATGATTCACGTTCGTTACTTTGATAATTTGATATGTGGGTGGACCGGTGCTTGGGTGCTGCCCTTCCTTTGACAAGCCTCTCACTTATGATTAACCCCTCTCGCAAGCATGCACAACTACAAAAGAAGAATTAAGGTAAACCTAACCATAGCATGAAACATATGGATCCAAATCAGCCCCTTACGAAGCAACGCATAAACTAGGGTTTAAGCTTCTATCACTCTAGCAACCCATCATCTACTTATTACTTCCCAATGCCTTCCCCTAGGCCCAAATCACGGTGAAGTGTCATGTAGTCGACATTCGCATAACACCACTAGAGGAAAGACAACATACATCTCATCAAAATATCGAAAGAATACCAAATTCACATGATTACATATAAGTGGACTTCTCCCATGTCCTCAGGAACAAACGTAACTACTCACAAAGCATATTCATATTCAAAATCAGAGGAGTATTAGTTATCATTAAGGATATGGACATATGATCTTCCACCGAATAAACCAACTAGCATCAACTACAATGAGTAATCAACACTACTAGCAACCCACAGGTACCAATCTGAGGTTTTCGGACCAAGATCGAATACAAGAGATGAACTAGGGTTTGAGAGGAGATGGTCCTGGTGAAGATGTTGGTGGAGATTGACCCCCCTATCGATGAGAGCATCGTTGGTGATGACAATGGCGATGATTTCCCCCCGAGAGGGATGTTTCCCCGGCAGAACAGCTCCGCCGGAGCCCTAGATTGGATCTGCCCAGGTTCCGCCTCGAGACGGCGGCACTTCGTCCGGAAAGCTTCCTTCTGATTTTTTTCCAGGTAAAACACACCATATAGCAGAAGATGGGCGTCGGGGTCCTGCCACAGGGCCCACAAGGACAGGGGGTGCGCCCTCCACCCTTGCGGCTGGCTGGTGGGCCCCCTCTCGTATTTTCTTCGCCCAATATTTTTTATTAAATCCAAACATGCTTCGTGAAGTTTCAGGACTTTTGGAGTTGTGCAGAATAGGTCTATAATATTTCCTCCTTTTCCAGTCTAGAATTCCAGCTACCGGCATTCTCCCTCTTCGTGTAAACCTTATAAAATAAGAGAGAAAAGGCATAATTATTGTAATGTAAAGTGTAATAACAGCCCATAATGCAAAAAATATCAATATAAAAGCATGATGCAAAAATGGACATACCAAAGCACATGTACCCAAATAGAGAAATTCATATATAGATTCAGCAAACAAGCACACACTAGCACAAATTCAGAAATTCAGATGAAGATTCGGTGAACAAGCACACATTCACAAAATTTGAGAAAATTACAAACAACAAGATAGGCTTGGGGTCATTTAGACCCAATAAAAAATCCCAATAGAAGGCCCATCTTGGCAGTTAAGCTCCAAAACAGAAGACCACAGAACAAGGCACACAAAGGTTCAGAAAATTCAGTGTAGACAAATTCAGAGAAAAATCACGGAAATATAGGCATAGTTCAATCACAGAACAGGCAAATTTGAGGACAAGTTCGCACAAATTTCGTAGAAACGAATATAGAGTTTAGTATTCGCATAGTTCAGATAAAGTTTAGAGAAAGTAATGACATAGTTCTGAGAACACTTCAGACAAATTTAACTGACAAGTTCATGTGAGCACTACAAAAAACGACACATACGTGACATTTCGGGCCGAATGATTTTTTTTTCTGTCATACTTATGACACCTCTATGACGATAATTGTGACAAAACCCGGTATCATCATAGATGTGGTGGGCTCCTACTTCTATGACAAAAAATCATGATAGAAAATGGGCTTTCGTCCTGGGCAGGCCGGAGACGCAGCTGCATGACATTCTTTGGGTCGTCCATCACGGAAAAACCCGTGGTAGAAGCGAGGGCGAGAAAATATCGGGGTGTTCCTGGTTACGGTGGGTGGTCGGGACCGAGCAATGCACGGAGCTTTGCACGTTTCTCTCGTACACGCACGCGCATGGGTGCGAGGCGTTGGGCTCTAACTGAACCCGAGCGAGGTGTTCGCCTACTGAACCCGAGCGATTGCACTGCACGCTATGCATTACTAAACCCGAGCGATCGATCGATGGCTGTTAACTAAACCCGATCGAGCGATTCCTTCGCTACTACTGCTAACTGAAGCCGATCGATGCTGCCTCTGGATGAATAGTGAGCGTTGCTGGGGGGTTTGGATGAACAGTTCCTGGTGGGGGTGGATGAATAGGACCCCGTGGTGTTGCCTCTGGATGAACAGGACCCCGATCGATCAAGCCGGTTGGGGCTGGATGAACAGGATTACCCCGTGGAGGGTTGGATGAACAGTAGTCCGTGGAGGGGTGGTTGAACAGGAGCCCGTGGATAGAGATGGTTGAATAGTGGAGTAGCGCACAGTCGAGGCTGGATGAACAGGGGGCCGTGGATGAACAGTGCAGGTGGAGGCTGGAGGAGGTCGACGGTGGATGAACAGTAGCCCGTGGAGGCTGGAGGGAGTCGACGGTGGAGATGACAATATCCCGTGGAGTCTCATTTTGCTATACGCCACACCCCTCCCGATGAACAGGACACCTGTTTTGACCGTAGCGCTCCAACACAAGTCTATTTCCTCCGTTTTGCGGTACGCCACACCCCTCCCGATCAACAGGACCCCATTTTGACCGTAGGAGGCCTATTTCCTCCGTTTTGCGATACGCTAGGCCCCTCCCGATGAATAGGATCCCGTTTCGAACGTGGCCGGTCGAACACAAGGCCGTTTCCTCCATTCTGTGGTACGCCAGGCCTCGTTTCCATCGGCTGTTCCGTCCAAGCCCTCCTGATGAACACGGCGACGCATTCTGTTCCGACCCAGGCGGTTGGCTCTCCATGAACACGACGACGACGATGTTTCTCCGTTCTGACCCAGCCATGTACACGAGCCCTGGCCGTACGTATGCGCGAGTAGGCGTTCGAGACCCCGCCCGTATGTACGTACGTGGCCGTATTTTTTTTCTTGCACACTGGCTGATGTACGTACGTGTACATGCTACATGCGCGCCTCTACTATGACTCATGCGCGCCTCTACTACGACACGTGCGCGCTCTACATCGACCAGTATGTATGTACACGTTCGCGACCGAAATGACAACGCTACGTACGCTTCGACTAGGTGGGTCCCGACTGTCAGACACTTCCTTGCGTGCGAAGATATAGCTGGTGGGTCCCAGCAGTCAGGGGGCGAATCTTTTTTTGCTCGGACGCACTTCCTTGCGTGCAGAGATGTAGCTGGTGGGTCCCAGCAGTCAGGAGGGAAATGTTTTTTTCGTGAAATACGGTGGCCCGTCCGGTGGGTCCCCATTGTCAAGTGCAAGAATAATTATTTTGCGCATAATAAGGAGGCACTTCCTTGCGGCTACCGTGGACCTAGTTGTCAGCCTCTCCACGTACAATACTCTTACGATGGAAGTCGGTCGTTGACCACATTGACCATGCCGCGCCGAGAGCACCAAGGCGGTGGACGACGACGAGGCCTAGGAAGGGGACGACGCGGAGCCGGGGAAGACGCGGCAGTGGATGCCCACGCGGAGAGGAGTGCGAGGGTTCACTTGTTCGGCTGGCGTGTGAGGCTACCGTAGCCGCAGAATAACAGGGGGTGAGGGTGAGTAGAGGGATGGCCTGGCCAGCGGCAGGAGTAGTAGGGGGCGGTGAGGCCTCCGCGGCATCGCAGCCGGCCAAGGGAGTCAGGAGCACGAGGCACGACCGGCACTGGTTTGGGCGGCTGAAGCAAGAAGACCGGACGTTGAAGAAGCACTACGGCCATTGGATGGACATCGTACGGTCACTGGAGCTAGAATCGTTCATATTGACTAAGTTGACAAAGCCCTCCGTCCCTGTCAACTTAGTTGGCCCACAAGTCAGCCTCCCTCTATTGTGGGTCCCAGCTAGCAGGGGGTATTCATTTTTTGCGTAATAAGGAGGCACTTCCTTGTGTGCGAAGATATAGCTGGTGGGTCCGACCTATCAACAGTGGGAACGTTTTTTTCGCGAAATACAGAGGCCCTTCCGGTGGGTCCCAGCTGTCAAGTGGAGGAATCATTATTTTGCGTGTAATAAGGAGGCATTTCCTTGCGTGCGGCCGTGGACCCAGCTTTCAGCCTGTCCACGCACAGTCTACTTCCGATGGTGTCGTTCGTTGACCATGTTAACCACTCCGTGCCGAGCGCATCCAAGGTGGTGGACGACGGCGAGGCCTAGGAAGGGGACGACGCAGAGCAAGGGAAGACGCGGCAGTGGATGCCCACGCGGAGAGGAGTACGAGGGTTCACTAGTTCGACTGCGGTGTGAGGCTGTCGTCGCTGTAGGGCCTGGCTAGCGATGGGTGTAGTAGGGGCGGTGAGGCCTCAACGGCAGCACAGCCGGCCACTGGAGGCAGGAGCAGGCGGCCTCGCCGGTGCTGGTTTGGGTGGCTGGTGCAAGAAGAGCAGCGATTGAAGAAGCAGCGGGACCGTTCAATTCAAATCCAACCGTTACTGCTGCTAGAATCGTTTGTTGACTAAGTTGACAAGCCCTGCGTACGCGTCAACTTAGTAGGCCCACAGGTTAGCCTCCCAACCGGTGCGCCCCAGATGTGAGTGGGAGGAATCATTTTTTTCGCGTAATAAGGAGGCAGTTGATTGCGTGCGGCCAGGCCAGCGGAGGGAGTAGGGTGGGCCGGGGAAGCCTGCGCGGCATCACAGCGGGCCACAAGAGGAGGGAGCAGGAAGTCCCGCTGGTGCTAGTTTAGGCGGCTCGAGCACGAAGATCAGAGATTGAAGAAGCACGTCGGCCGTTGGATGGACATCCAACAGTCACTGCTGCTAGAATCGTGTGTTGACTGACAAAGCCTTGCGTAAACAAGTCAGACTCGAAATATGTGGCGTGTACAGCCCATTTGCTATTATTTTTATAATTTTTACTCATTCTCTAATTCATATGGAATTTATTGCAGCCCATTTTCCATTTTTAGAATTGCTGCTCATTTTCTGGTGAGTACAAGGGTTAAAAAATTTAACTAAATATGTGCGAAATTTTGAAAATTCGCAAATTTTTGCTGGGGAAAAATATTCTTAATCCAAAAATTAGTAGCCATACTAAAACAAATTTAAAATTAAATTAGTACATGTCATGTTAAATCCAATGAAATACAGTATAAGATATCAGTGAAGAACAAAAAGAAAAAAAGAAACTAATATCCCATTTGCTATAATTTTTTTTGGAATTTTCAACCCCTTTTGATATTACTTTTAACAGACAATGACCATACTCTTTGGCCAGGCCGAAATGCATCCCTCCTCGTCTTGAAAGATTTGCAGCCCAGTAAGTCGGAGAAAACAAATAGGCCTAGCTTGGGTATTCTTCAAAAAGAAATACTGGGCTACTTATTTTCCCAAAGAAAAAACTGCTGGGCTGGTCATGTTGTTAGACGGGCTGAAGAGACCGCACAACCCAGTTTATAGCCCGCTCCTCCGAATTACTACTCAAAAAAAGTCATGCAATTCTGTCATTAATTGACTATACGTTGAAAATGATGTGGGTCCCAGATATCAGCAGGGTGGATTAGAGTAAAAAACGAGGGCTTCATCTGAGTAGTAAAAGAGGCACGTGCTTGTGTTCGGGAGTGGTCCTGGTGGGTCTGTACTGTCATACTCACAACTAGAGTCCTCTCCCGATTCACTATGTTGACAGTGACCGTTTCAAAAAAAACTATGTTGACAGGGCCGGACCGCGGCGCCACGGCGAGCGCACCAAGGCGGAGGATAAAGTGATGTCGCCAATGTGCTGGGCTAGGTTGGACATTCTTACTAAAAAATAAAAATGGACCGGAACTATTTACGACGTTGACTACGATTTGCATGGGTCCACTGGTTACGGGAAGAAAATGCTGGGAGAAAGAAGACTGTTCTCTATCTTTGCCTAAGAATAATATCGACTGAATGTAACGACACTATCATAGGAAATAATATCCTCCTGTTAAATCGTGCATTTAAAGAACTGGTGCATGAGCATTTAGCATTATTTATTTATTTACTTATTTATGTTTAGGGGACCATGAGCATGTACGTGGGCCAGATTCATGTGAGAGCCTCCCTTCCAGTTAATTATGGGATCCTCTATTGGGCCTTCATCAGTGGGCTGCATGTTATCAACAAGTGGAAAATGTGTTCCGTACGAAAAATAGTATGCACTACGTATGGTACGGGGCACTAAAGGATCGAACCGTGCAACGACTTCCAAAACATTGTGTGTGTCATTCTAACAACACATTTATTCAACCAACAGACGAAATATACTACTGATTGTACATTGAAAACAGCAGCAGCAACAACAACCAGGGCTGGGGGTGCAACAGAAGCAGTAAGCAGGCCAGAAGAGTGAAGACGCAGCTCTCTCTTCCAAACCAAACATCAGCCATCATTATGAAAGGGCTACCAAAAAAGAACAAGTGTATGCATCAAACTAAATAAAGATCCTACTACACCAAGTGTACACATGTAACTAACTGGCTCAGTTAGACGTTACTATTTATTAGGCTGTGGAGATTGGCTGACGGCTTGAACCAGATGGGTGCCTGACGGGGGAAACTCCATCCAGCATGTCGAAGTGTGATACTTGCAACCCTCTCTCCTACTTTGGGCTGCAGAGAGTGGTGGCACATATCAAGGTATGGTGCATGCATAGATGCATGGTACGCTGTGTACACACAAATTTTCCTGATGAACGAAACCGCGCTGCCATCATGATCCTTGCCATCGGTTATCTCCTGGTTAATCGGATAATTCAGTCCGACAAACAGAGAGCGTGTACCAAGGCTACTTACCAACCTCCAGTCAAAAATTCCTGAAGGCCCAGAGAAGCTGGGATCCTGCTCAAAGACCTTGCAGTGACTGTGATTGTATTCCGCGGAACAACACGTCCGGTACGTGCGAACGATCATCAATCGTTCACCGTCGTCTGATCGAGCCAGGAACCACTTGCAACTGCCATGCCGCTTTTGTTTGAAAGGTTCTGGGATTAGGAAGGGTAGGGACACCAGGCGGCCTACAACATCATATCAAGTTGGAGTCAAATAAAAAAGGGCTCTTGATGTAGTCAATCTTGAGAATAGCATGTTATGAGCATGAATATTTTTTCAGTAAATGTTGACAGTAATATAAGGAAGCCATCATGATATCATAGGAAAGTAACATACTGTTATAACAGCCGTTTGTAGCGATGACTAGAGTAGGCCAGCAATACGTCCAGCCATAGAAGGAGTCGACAGCGCAAATGAAGACCTTGTGTTCAATAGCATCAGAGAACCATGGAGGATGTATGATCCTGCAATGGACATGCAGATTTATCCACTTACCGCAGTGAACTGTCAGATAGGTGAGACCGCGGTTGAAGAACGCAATTAGCCTGAAGTCTTTATAATTCGCAGATCTTGTGGGCTCTTGGCAGGTTACAACCTTGAGCAAATCAAACTTGGTATCATGTTGGCTACTGTAAGATTCTGAGTATTCTGGGTCGCGGTGCCAAAGAAGTGCAGTGTCAATAGAAGGAAGGGGGATCAATCGCCGAGTGTAGACCTGTTGGAAATATGCCCTAGAGGCAATAATAAAATGGTTATTATTGTATTTCCTTGTTCATGATAATTGTCTATTGTTCATGCTATAATTGTATTAACTGGAAATCGTAATACATGTGTGAATACATAGACCACAACATGTCCCTAGTAAGCCTCTAGTTGACTAGCTCGTTGATCAATAGATGGTTATGGTTTCCTGACCATGGACATTGGATGTCATTGATAACGGGATCACATCATTAGGAGAATGATGTGATGGACAAGACCCAATCCTAAGCATAGCACAAGATCGTGTAGTTCGTTTGCTAAGAGCTTTTCTAATGTCAAGTATCATGTCCTTAGACCATGAGATTGCGTAACTCCCGGATACCGTAGGAATGCTTTGGGTGTACCAAACGTCACAACGTAACTGGGTGGCTATAAAGGTGCACTACAGGTATCTCCGAAAGTGTCTGTTGGGGTTGCATGAATCGAGACTGGGATTTGTCACTCCGTATGACGGAGAGGTATCTCTGGGCCCACTCGGTAATGCATCATCATAATGAGCTCAATGTGACTAATGAGTTAGCCACGGGATCATGCGTTACAGAACGAGTAAAGAGACTTGCCGGTAACGAGATTGAACAAGGTATAGGGATACCGACGATCGAATCTCGGGCAAGTAGCATACCGATAGACAACGGGAATTGTATACGGGATTGATTGAATCCCCGACATCTTGGTTCATCCGATGAGATCATCGTGGAACATGTGGGAGCCGACATGGGTATCCAGATCCCGCTATTGGTTAATGGCCAGAGAGCTGTCTCGGTCATGTTTGCATGATTCCCGAACCCGTAGGGTCTACACACTTAAGGTTCGGTGATGCTAGAGTTGTTATGGGAATTAGTGTGCAGTTACCGAATGTTGTTCGGAGTCCCGGATGAGATCTCGGACGTCACGAGGAGTTCTAGAATGGTCCGGAGGTAAAGATTTATATATGGGAAGTCCTATTTTGGCCACCGAAAATGTTTGGGATTTTTTCGCTATTGTACCGGGAAGGTTCTAGAAGGTTCTGGAGTTGGGCCCACCTGCATGGGGGGACCCACATGAACGTGGGTAGTGGGGGCAAGGCCCCACACCCCTGGTCAAGGCGCACCAAGATCCCCCCTTAGAAGGAATAAGATCATATCCCGAAGGGATAAGATCAAGATCCCTAAAAAGGGGGGATAACAATCGGTGGGGAAGGGAAATGATGGGATTTCTTGCCCCCAGCTTTGCCAACGCCCCAATGGACTTGGAGGGCAAGAAACCAGCCCCCTCCACCCCTATATATAGTGGGGATGCGCATGGGAGCCACACCCCTTCCCCTGGCGCAGCCCTCTCCCTCCCCAACACCTCCTCCGTAGTAGTGCTTGGCGAAGCCCTGCCGGAGAACTTCTAGCTCCACCACCAAGCCGTCGTGCTGCCGGAGCTCTCCCTCAACTTCTCCTCTCCCCTTGCTGGATCAAGAAGGAGGAGACGTCCCCGGGTTGTACGTGTGTTGAACGCGGAGGCGCGGTTGTTCGGCGCTTAGTTCGGAATCAACCATGATCTGAATCGCTACGAGTACGACTCCTTCATCCGCGTTCTTGTAACGCTTCTGCATCGCGATCTTCAAGGGTATGAAGATGCACTTACCTCTCTCTCGTCTCTAGTCTCTCCATAGATTGATCTTGGTGATGCGTAGAAAATTTTAATTTCCGCAACGATCCCCAACAGTGGCATCAGAGCTAGGTCTATGCATAGTTTCTATGCACGAGTAGAACACAAGTTGTTGTGGGCATCAACTTTGTCAATTTACTTGCTGTTACTAGTCTTATCTTGATTCGGCGGCATCGTGGGATGAAGCGGCCCGGACCGACCTTACACGTACACTTACGTGAGACAGGTTCCACCGACTGACATGCACTAGTTGCATAAGGTGGCTAGCGGGTGTCTGTCTCTCCTAGTTTAGTCGGATCGGATTCGATGAAAAGGGTCCTTATGAAGGGTAAATAGAAATTGGCATATCACGTTGTGGTTTTGGCGTAGGTAAGAAACGTTCTTGCTATGACAACCACGTAAAAATTTGCAACAACAATTAGAAGACGTCTAACTTGTTTTTGCAGCATATGCCGTGTGATCTGATATGGCCAAAAGGATGTGATGAATGATATATGTGATGTATGAGATTGATCATGTTATTGTAATAGAAATTACGACTTGCATGTCAGTGAGTATGACAACCGGCAGGAGCCATAGGAGTTGTCTTAATTTATTTATGACCTGCGTGTCAACATAAACGTCATGTAATTACTTTACTTTATTGCTAAACTGTTAGCCATAGTAGTAGAAGTAATAGTTGACGAGACAACTACATGAAGATACGATGATGGAGATCCTGATGATGGAGATCCTGATGATGGAGATCATGGTGTCATGCCGGTGACGATGATGATCATGGCGCCCCAAAGATGGAGATCAAAATGAGCAAAATGATATTGGCCATATCATGTCACTATTTGATTGCATGTGATGTTTATCATGTTTTACATCTTATTTGCTTAGAACGACGGTAGCTTAAAGAAGATGATCCCTCGCAATAATTTCAAGAAAGTGTTCCCCCTAACTGTGCACCGTTGCAAAGGTTCGTTGTTTCGAAGCACCACGTGATGATCGGGTGTGATAGATTCTAACGTTCGAATACAATGGGAGTAAGCCAGATTTACACACGTGATACACTTAGGTTGACTTGATGAGTAGCATGTACAGACATGGCCTCGGAACACGGAAGATCGAAAGGTCGAACATGAGTCGTATAGAAGATACGGTCAACATGAAGATGTTCACCGATGATGACTAGTCCGTCTCACGTGATGATCGGACACAGCCTAGTTGACTCGGATCATGTATCACTTAGATGACTAGATGGATGTCTATCTAAGTGGGAGTTCATTGAATAATTTGATTAGATGAACTTAATTATCATGAACATAGTCAAAAGGTCTTTGCAAATTATGTCGTAGCTCACACTTTGGTTCTACTGTTTTAGATATGTTCCTAGAGAAAATTTAGTTGAGAGTTGACTGTAGCAATTATGCTGACTGGGTCTGTGAACTGAGGATTGTCCTCATTGCTGCACAGAAGGGCTATGTCCTTAATGCACCGCTTAGTGTGTTGAACCTCGAGCGTCGTCTGTAGATGTTGGGAAACATCTGACATACACGTTTTGATGACTATGTGATAGTTCAGTGTGTAATACTAACAGTTTAGAATTGTGGCACCAAAGACGTTTTTTTTAATGTCGCAGAACATATGAGATGTTCCAAAAACTGAAATTGGAATTTCAGACTAATGCCACTGTCAAGAGGTATGAGACCTCTGACAAGTTTTTTAAGCCTGCAAACTAAGGGAGAAAAGCTCAATCGTTGAGCATGTGCTCAGATTGTCTGAGGACTACAGTCGCTTGAATCGAGTGGGAGTTAATCTTCCAGATGAGATAGTGATGGTTCTCCATAGTCACTGCCACCAAGTTATTGGAGCTTCGTGATGAACTATAACATATCAGGGATAGACATGATGATCCTTGAGCAACTCGCGATATTTGACACCGCGAAAGTAGAAATCAAGAAGGAGCATCAATTGTTGATGGTTAAACCACTAGTTTCAAGAAGGGCAAGGGAAAGAAGGGATACTTCATGAAACGACAAATCAGTTGCTTCTCTAGTGAAGAAACCCAAGGTTGAACCCAAACCTGAGATTAAGTGCTTCTATAATGAGGGGAATGATCACTGAATCAGAACTACCCTAGATACTCGGTAGATGAGAAGGCTGGCAAGGTCGACAGAAGTATATTGGATATACATTATAATGTGTACTTCACTAGTACTCCTAGTAGCACCAGGGTATTAAAATACCAGTTCAGTTGCTAAGTGTTAGTAACTCGAAATAAAAGGCTAGAGAATAAACGGAGACTAGCTGAAGGTGAGATGACGATATGTGTTGGAAGTGTTTCCAAGGTTGATGTGATCAAGCATTGCATGCTCCCTCTACCATCGATATTGGTGTTAAACCTAAATAATTGTTATTTGGTGTTTGCATAGACATGATTGGATTATGTTTATCGCAATACGGTTATTAATTTAAGGAGAATAATGGTTACTCTGTTTATTTGAATAATACCATCAATGGTATTTCACCTAAAATGAATGGTTTATTGAATCTCAATCGTAGTGATACACATGTTCATGCCAGAAGATATAAGATAGTGATGATAGTACCACATACTTGTGGCACTGCCATTTCAGTCATGTTGGTATAAAACGCATGAAGAAGCTCCATGTTGATGGATCTTTGGACTCACTCGTTTTTGAAAAGATTGAGACATGCGAACCATGTCTATTGGTACATATGCATGAAGAAACTCCATACAGATGGATCGTTTGGACTCACTAGATTTTGAATCACTTGAGACATGCATATCATACCACATGGGAAAGATGACTAAAAGGCCTCGTTTTCAGTAAGATGGAACAAAAAAAGCAACTTGTTGGAAGTAATACATTTTGATGTGTGCAGTCCAATGAGTGCTGAGGCACGCAGTGGATATCGTTATGTTCTTACTTCACAGATGATTTGAGTAGATGCTGAGTATATTTACTGGATGAAACACAAGTCTGAATTATTGAAAGTTCAAGTAATTTCAGAGTGAAGTTGAAGATCGTCGTGACAAGATGATAAAGTGTCTATGATATGACCATAGAGATGAATATCTGAGTTACGAGTTTGGCACACAATTAAGACATTGTGGAAATTGTTTCACAACTAATACCGTCTGGAACACCATAGTATGATGGTGTGTCCGAATATCATAGCTGCACCCTACTGGACGTGGTGCATACCATGATGTCTCTTATCGAATTACCACTATCGTTTACAGGTTAAGCATTAGAGACAACCGCATTCACTTTAAATAGGGCACCACGCAATTCAGTTGAGATGACACCGTATGAACTATGGTTTAGAGAAACCTAAACTATCGTTTCTTAAAAGTTTGGGGCTACGACGCTTATGTGAAAAGGTTTCAGGCTGATAAGCTCGAACCCAAAGCGGACGAATGCATCTTCATAGAATACTCAAAAATAGTTGGGTATACCTCCTATCTCAGATCCAGAAGCAAAAGTGATTGTTTCTAGAAACGAGTCCTTTCTCGAGGAAAAGTTTCTCTCGAAAGAATTGAGTGGGAGGATGGTGGAGGCTTGATGAGGTTATTGAACCGTCACTTCAACTAGTGTGTAGCAGGGCACAGGAAGTTGTTCCTGTGGCACCTACACCAATTGAAGTGGAAGCTTATGATAGTGATCATGAAACTTCGGATCAATTCACTACCAAACCTCATAGGTCGACAAGGATGTGTACTACTTCAGAGTGGTACGTAATCCTGTCTTGGAAGTCATGTTGCTAGACAACAATGAACCTATGAGCTATGGAGAAGCGATGGTGGGCCCGAATTCCGACGAATGGCTCGAGGCCATAAAATCCGAGAGAGCATCCATGTATAAAACAAAGTATAGACTTTGAAAAAACTACTTGATGGTCGTAAGGCTGTTGGGTGCAGATGGATTTTAGAAGGAAGACGGACAATGATGGTAAGTGTCACCATTAAGAAAGCTCGACTTGTCGTTAAGATGTTTCTTGACAAGTTCAAGGAGTTGACTACGATGGGACTTTCTCACTCGTAGTGATGCTAAGAGTCTGTTGGAATTATATTAGCAGTTACTGCATTATTTATGAAATCTTGCAGATAGGATGTCAAAACATTGTTTCCTCGACGATTTTCTTGAGGAAAGGTTGTATGTGATACAACCAGAAAGTTTTTGTCAATCCTGAAAGATGCTAACAAGTATGCAAAGCTCCAGCAATCCTTCTAAGGACTGTAGTAAGCATCTCGGAATTGGAATGTACGCTTTGATGAGATGATCAAAGATTTTGGGTTTATACAAAGTTTATGAGAAACTTGTATTTCCAAAGAAGTGAGTAGGAGCACTGTAGAATTTCTGATGAGTATATGTTGTTGACATATTGTTGATCAGAAATGATGTAGAATTTCTGGAAAGCATGCAGTGTTATTTGGAAAGTGTTTTTCAATGGAGAACCTGGATTAAGCTACTTGAACATTGAGCATCAAGATCTATAAGGATAGATCAAAAATGCTTAATAGTACTTTCAAATGAATACATACCGTGACAAGGTTTTGAAGGAGTTCAAAATAGATCAGCAAAGAAGGAGTTCTTGGCCGTGTTACAAGGTGTGAGTATTGAGTAAGACTCAAGACCTGACCACGACAGAATAGAGAGAAAGGACAAAGGTCGTCCCCTATGCTTTAGACGCAGGCTCTACAGTATGCTATGTTGTGTACCGCACCTGAAGTGTGCCTTGCCATGAGTCAGTCAAGGGGTACAAGAGTGATCCAGGAATGGATCACATGACAGCGGTTGAACTTATCCTTACTAACTAGTGGACTAAGGAATTTTCTCGATTATGGAGGTGGAAAAAGAGTTCGTCATAAAGGGTTACGTCGATGCAAACTTTGACACTAATCCGGATGACTCTGAGTAGTAAACCAGATTCGTATAGTAGAGCAGTTATTTGTAATAGCTCCAAGTAGCCCGTGGTAGCTGCATCTACAAGATGACATAGAGATTCGTAAAGCAAACACGGATCTGAAAGGTTCAGACCCGTTGACTAATAACCTCTCTCACAAGCAAGATGTGAACAAACCCCATGGGTGTTGGATTCATTACAATCACATAGTGATGTGAACTAGATTATTGACTCTAGTGCAAGTGGGAGTCTGTTGGAAATATGCCCTAGAGGCAATAATAAAATGGTTATTATTGTATTTCCTTGTTCATGATAATTGTCTATTGTTCATGCTATAACTGTATTAACTGGAAACCGTAATACATGTGTGAATACATAGACCACAACATGTCCCTAGTAAGCCTCTAGTTGACTAGCTCATTGATCAATAGATGGTTATGGTTTCCT
Organism: Aegilops umbellulata; assembly: GCA_032464435.1. Classification (NCBI taxonomy): domain Eukaryota; kingdom Viridiplantae; phylum Streptophyta; class Magnoliopsida; order Poales; family Poaceae; genus Aegilops; species Aegilops umbellulata. The sequence continues at coordinate 248,295,374 of CP136054.1, read as the reverse complement.
GACCATGGACATTGGATGTCATTGATAACGGGATCACATCATTAGGAGAATGATGTGATGGACAAGACCCAACCCTAAGCATAGCACAAGATCGTGTAGTTTGTTTGCTAAGAGCTTTTCTAATGTCAAGTATCATTTCCTTAGACCATGAGATTGTGTAACTCTCGGATACCGTAGGAATTCTTTGGGTGTACCAAACATCACAACGTAACTGGGTGGCTATAAAGGTGCACTACAGGTATCTCCGAAAGTGTCTGTTGGGTTGGCACGAATCGAGACTGGGATTTGTCACTCCGTATGACGGAGAGGTATCTCTGGGCCCACTCGGTAATGCATCATCATAATGAGCTCAATGTAACTAATGAGTTATCCACGGGATCATGCGTTACAGAACGAGTAAAGAGACTTGCCGGTAACGAGATTGAACAAGGTATAGGGATATCGACGATCGAATCTCGGGCAAGTAGCATACCGATAGACAACGGGAATTGTATACGGGATTGATTGAATCCCCGACATCGTGGTTCATCCGATGAGATCATCGTGGAACATGTGGGAGCCGACATGGGTATTCATATCCCACTATTGGTTATTGGCCAGAGAGTTGTCTCGGTCATGTCTGCATGATTCCCGAACCCGTAGGGTCTACACACTTAAGGTTCGGTGACGCTAGAGTTGTTATGAGAATAAGTGTGCAATTACCGAATGTTGTTCGGAGTCCCGGATGAGATCCCGGCCGTCACGAGGAGTTCCGAAATGGTCCGGAGGTAAAGATTTATATATGGGAAGTCCTATTTTGGCCACCGAAAATGTTTGGGATTTTTTCGCTATTGTACCGGGAAGGTTCTAGAAGGTTCTGGAGTGGGGCCCACCTGCATGGGGGGACCCACATGAACGTGGGTAGTGGGGGCAAGGCCCCACACCCCTGGTCAAGGCGCACCAAGATCCCCCCTTAGAAGGAATAAGATCATATCCCGAAGGGATAAGATCAAGATCCCTAAAAAGGGGGGATAACAATCGGTGGGGAAGGGAAATGATGGGATTTCTTTCCCCCACCTTTTGCCAACGCCCCAATGGACTTGGAGGGCAAGAAACCAGCCCCCTCCACCCCTATATATAGTGGGGAGGCGCATGGGAGCCACACCCCTTCCCCTGGCGCAGCCCTCTCCCTCCCCAACACCTCCTCCTCCGTAGTGCTTGGCGAAGCCCTGCCGGAGAACTTCTAGCTCCACCACCACGCCGTCGTGCTGCTGGAGCTCTACCTCAACTTCTCCTCTCCCCTTGCTGGATCAAGAAGGAGGAGACGTCCCCGGGTTGTACGTGTGTTGAACGCGGAGGCGCCGTTGTTCGACGCTTAGATCGGAATCAACCGCGATCTGAATCGCTACGAGTACGACTCCTTCATCCGCGTTCTTGTAAAGCTTCCGCATCGCGATCTTCAAGGGTATGAAGATGCACTTCCCTCTCTCTCGTTGCTAGTATCTCCATAGATTGATCTTGGTGATGCGTAGAAAATTTTAATTTCTGCAACGATCCCCAACATGACCTCCATGAGCATCCAGCTGCCGCGACCGTCGACGAGCACCATCCAAGACGTGTTCATGCCGACCCAGTACATACCGTTAATGTAGTTGAGGGTGACGGGGGTCAGATCGCAGTCAAGGGAGTTGATGCTCGCCACCCTACGATCCTTATGCTGCGTGACACGCTATTTCTGAAGATCAGGCGGCACCAGCAAGCAAGGAGTTGGCTTAAAAAGCTCCGGCCTGAGGGCTTTGAGTAAACGGTACAGCCCCGACGAGCACGCGGCGAGCGGCATGTTACTGAGATTGTCCACACGCGAAACAATGAGCTTGATTACCTCTGCGGGGAGCGAATTCCAGCCACTCTTTTGGCGAATGCTGCTCGGTTCTGCCATTGTTAGTGCTTGGGTTTCGGACGAGGGGGGAGGCGCCTTAGCGGGGATGGAAGAGCGGACAAAGATGGAGAAGTGAATATGTGCTGCGGGAAGTGGACAGGTGATGATGACTACAGCATGCCGCTTGACTTACGAGAAACATACCAGCAGCGTAGGGTCATATCGAAGTCAGACAACTTGCTTGAGTGACCACAGTACTGGTACTCCCTACATTACCTACTACTATGCCCTAACTTGCTTGAGTAGAGTAGTAGTGGAGTAGGACTCTACTCTACTACTAGCACCGGAGGAGTAGTATATTCTAATCTAAAATAGTTACAAACTTCAATGCCCGAGTGTGGAATGACTACGAACCGCCATTGGTGCTAACTCCAATCCCCAGCAAACATTCGCTGGGAGACATGGCAGTTGCAAATGCCTGCGACGCAGTTACAGTACGTGTGTAAGGGTGGCGATTTTGTCAAATACTATGGCTTAAAAATAGGCCACCGTCGGATGGAAATCTAACGGTCACATGGGATTCGCCAGGATTGAGATCGTGCCGAACAATCGCCAGATATCATTACTAAAAAAGGTCACTACTGGCCCTTGACGGAGAACATCAAGTACGAGACGTGCTACCCATTCACCATGCCGGAGTCGCTGGAGGATCACCGCCGCCTGCTAGTCTCGGAGGAGGACGGCGACGTCTTCCTCTTGACCGTGGGCACCGGCAAGGCCCGCGCAGGCTGCCGCCCGTCTCTGCAGTGTGCGTCAGTGGCGATGCCGCTGACACTGACACGAGGCTGATGTATGGGTGCGACCTCACTGTTACTACCCCTCTGAGGTACGTGGGCGGCGACACCGGCTCCATCATGCTGACTAGGACTATGCAGAGCTGGGACCTTCCCGCCGATGTGGACATGGAAGACGCATGGTATGATTTACCCCCCAACGCGGTGCACGGGGACTCCAAGGAGGTTCACCTGGACATATGCATTATCAAGTTAAATGTTGATCATTAGTCTTCGCTCAGTGTAATCCGATGTCTAAGCATGTGGAGACTTCCATGCATGATCTTGCTCTATTGGAGTATCGCGCATGAATAAAAGTGTATCCATTTATAGTTTAGTCTAGAATCTTCCTTGTATGAATTTTTACTACAGTACTGGTGAAAGAATTACTATGAACCATTCCTTACATCTCCTCTACCCCTTCCAAGTCATCCTAATTTAATCCCTCCATCTAGGTGTATAAGGGCATGGTTAATACTTAATAGTATAGCCAACTGTTGACTATAAGAAAGTGTCATGTCATCTGTAGCCAACATGTATAACAACTGATACTCAAAAACTAATTCTTAAAGATCATTTCTTGCAAAGCACAATAAGTGTTATTTCTTCACAAGTTTTGGATGCAGGTTGAACAGTTGGACGCTTTTGTTTGCAAAAGATACCTTTTTATCTATTTCACTCAGATGTTTGTGAGCTCTAGAGATGACCCCCACATCCTTTGTCAAAATAAACAACTCCCCGATCAATGCATTTCACTCTTCCGTGCAATGCACGGGCACCTTACTACTCCCTTCATTTTTATATACATGGCCACAAACTCAGATTACATGTACCAATGTAAAATTTAATACCTGCTTTGCGAGTCAACTTTTCTTTTCATTTACTGGGATCATTAATATGCCGCCTGCATGCAAGCAAACTGAGTGGAGGAAGTAGCTGACTATCATTATGACTGCATGCATGCAAGTATTAAACAAGTTGCTAGTACGAGGAAATGTCATTTATTTTGCCTTGATTACTGTTGGTGGCCTTGTCTAGATGCAAAGTGTATATTCCATAGTGGCCTTGTATAAGTAAATGGAGGGAGTACTATAGATTAGTACGACCAAAAATTGAACTAACATTATATATAGTACGACAAATGCTGATGCATGTCACCTAAAATTATATAATTGAAAACTATGTTCAAATACGAATCCAATGATATAGTTTTTGTTGACATGCACTAACATTTTGTCAGTTAAATCTTCAGTCAAATTCAATGGGGGACTAATAAACCACGACCGATGTAGTACAAGTGTAGAGGGCGGCGCTGCACGGGAGTCTCACTCTCACCCCGCTCGTGGCGCGGCAGTAAAGCCGTCATATCACAAAACCCAACCACTGCCAGTAATAAGTGGCCTGGTAAAATAAATGGACAAGCAACCATCACATCCCTCCGTCTTTTTGCATTTCATCTCTCTGCATTTACTTTCTCCGGATCATCTCGCACACTCGATCACTAGATACTACTCCTAGTATCCCTAGCTACTACTCCTAGGGCCACTTCTTTTGGCGGCTTAAAAAATAAGTCGTCTCTTCCCCAGCTTTTCCCATAAGACTAGTCACAGTGGAGAGTAACATTAAGGCGCCTCACTCATTTACTTGGGCTTCTAAACTACTCCCTCCTTTCCGGTTTATAGGGCTTATCTCAAAATCTTAGTTTTTCCATTTTATAAGGCTCAATTTGGTTGTTCCCCATCACAATTTCAGATTCCAAGGTGCATTAAATAATTGCATGCAAGTATTAAGAGAAAAATGACGAATGCATGCACTTTATGCATGCATGCATTGCAATTAATACATTGGTAAACATGAATTTTTGAGGAAAACAAGAGCATTAATTGGGTGCTTTTGCAAATTATGAAAAGTATTCCACCACTTACCATCTAGTACCTTGGTTGGTGAGATTTTTGAATCGAGCCCTATAAACCGGAAAGAAGGGAGTACTAGTACCTCCGGCCTAGTTTATTCATCACCATTGTAATTTTTGGTAAATTTTGACCAAAGATTTAACTGATAAAATGTTAGTGCATGTGACATGCACAAACATTTCATTAGTTAAATTTATGATCAAAATTTGACACAGATTACAAAGGCGACCAATAAACCAGGACGGAGCTAGTAGTAATGGGATTACTACTAATCTAGAAGCCTAAACAAACTGGCCCCTGGTACTCCTACTAGTAGTACTAGTACTCAAGTTGGAATTCCAATTGCACGGCACAACCTGTTAGGCAAAAAATTCGATACAGGGTGTAGGAAGCGGTTTGGGAATTTGCATGCCTTTCCGACCAGTGAGATACTCCGTACAAAGTATGATAGAGAAATAACCACATAGAAGGAAGCTAAAAGTAAACAATCGAATGGGCATTTTTGCATTTGTTTTGCATTGAATCGTTTCACAAGCTTGGCTAGTGCTGTTTTTCTACTTTTACAAAAACCGCGTCGTAATGTTAAAACGTGCATTTGCACGTACATAAGTAATAGTAGCACTCCCTCTGTTTAGGTGTATAAAGTCTTCCCTCCTTCTTGGTCACGGTGCACAACCAAAGATCACTTATTCACCTGGACGGAGGGAGTAGCACAGTCTGCAAGCATATATAGAGAGAGACATGTAGTGCGATAGTATATAGTAAGGTTTGTGCTATATGCACCTACTTATAAAATGTGTACGGATACACAAGGTTTCCAAACTTTCCCTCTTACATACTTAATTAAGGACGCTAATAATTCCCAAACGTTCGGGATTTATCATTTGCGTCCCAAAACTAATGAGATCACCTTACGAAACTAAATTATACTCCTACTAAAAGCCACGGTGCTCGCAGGAGCGCTTGCGGCGCGCCACGAGTGCCCTAGTGCGCGGCCGTTTCCCAGTGTGCCGGCACAATGCCTCTTCCTCAACCTCGCAACTCGCGAGGTGCTGATTGGCGGCTTGCCGGCGGGCGAGCGCGATCTCACCGGTGTGCTGATCTGGCGCCAACAGGTACTCCTCCTCGCTGGAAGCACGCACCCGGTCCACGTACCACCAAGCGTAGATGAGGCGCTTGGGCCCGACTGCACTCAGGGCTTTGGCACGGGCGTCCTCCGCCACCCTCACGGCCCTTGGACGAGCCTTCTGCCAAAGAGCCAATTGCCTGACTCTCTCGGACGCGACATAGACCTGCCAGGCAGCTTGCCCCGCGGCGCGCTTCTCTTCCTCGGCCTTCTTCTCCGCCTCTATTTTGGCGTGCTCTGCCGGCGGCAAAGCCTCCCACATGGCAACATCCATTTCTTTCCAAAGCTCCTCAAGGCTGGGGGCTCAGCGGGCGGCGCGGCGTTCTCCTCGTAGCAGGGAGCCGACACGCGTGCTGGCAAGATTGGGAACATCGACGCGTCCACCTCGACGCGTCGCGGCGAGGAGTGGAACGCTGACGTGTCCTCCTTGACTAGTGGCGGCGAGGAACAGGATGGCGACACGTGACCATCCAGGCGGTGCAGCGAGGGGCGCCTAGGGCTTGGGAGGAGCGATGCCATGGTGGTCGACGTGAGAGGGAGGGGAAGGAGATAGCGATGAACGTGAGCATTCTTCCGAATGCCATGGGAGGCGCAGTATTTATAGCGAGCAATGGCACACCTACGTAAGATATGGACTGAGCTGCACTGACTTAACTACAGGTCCAGTTGCATCACTGACATGTGGGCCAGACCCCTGTTGTGCCCATATGTCAGTGACCCAATGCACCTGCAGTTAAGTAACTGAAGCAGCGTCCCGGAAGATATGTTGCGTGATTAACGTAACAGCTATGTGGGCATATTTGTTGGAGTAAATTATGGGGGAGAGAAGGGGTGAAAATATTTCTAGTCACAACGGATTAGACGAGCGCGGGGGGAGGAGAGTCATGCATGCAGATTCTTTCCACATGGGGTGGAGTGGTGGGACCGCCAGAGGGAGAAGGAGAGTCTGGCAGGCATATTGTTTCTACACATGGAGAGGAAAAGATTTGGAGACGAACGGGGTTCCTGCAGGTACGGGGAATGGTGCATAATAAGTCATCTTGCATGTCAGGCTAAGTATAGTCTCAAGTCATTAAAAACATACACGCCCCACACATGTTCATATTTCAAGGTGCACTAAATTATTGCATGCGATGATTAAGGTTGGCCATAATGGTGGTATCTTAGCTGGTATCATGCACACAAGAATAGCAAACATGCCGATGTGGCAAAGAATTAAAGAAGAGAGGGGGTTAGAGTAACTAGTGTTCATGCATGCATTGGTAAACACATTTTTTTGTGAAGAACGACAACATTAGTTGAGTACTTTTGCAGACAACAAAAACTATTCCGCCGCCTCTATCTTACTAAGAGTAGGTGAAAATTTTGAATCGATCCCTTTCAAGTAGAAGGGAGCTAGTAGTACTCTAATAGCTAACCTTGTTGTGATGACAAGATAGGACATGGCATGCACCTGGACGGAGGAACTAGTCTGCATTGTGCATTTAAGTTTTGTCTGAAATCAATGTACCTCTACTTTGACCAAACTTATAGAAAAATGTATCAACATTCACAATGTCAAATCAATATTTTTATACTCATTATAAAACATAGTTCTTATACTCATTATAATGAGTATTGTAGATATTGACATTTTTAGTATAAATTTGGTCAAACACTTTACAAACGGTTGACGGAAGTAAAAAGGACCAGAGGGAGGATCATGCATGCGGAGTAGGCAAATTTTTTTGCTTATTTTAGCCGGTTGAAGTCTCAAAGGGCGCGAGCGCACGAGGGAGGCGAAGGTCGTGGGAGGTGCGATGGTTGATGGAATTAAGTGAAGTTACCCACGCGCCGGCATGGTGTGCGAACAGGCAGAAGCTATACCGCCAGGCCTACGATATGGGTCTAGTAGACATGACATCTAGTGGGTCCCGCATAGTTCTCGAGAACTCTTTGGGGGCTTGCAGAAATTTATCCACCGGGCAAGCCAGCAACCCCACGCCTTTCGCACGCCCTACTCGTCCCCATCTTCTACTAGTACAGTACTTTACAACAGTTCGCTCCCAGTTGTCCCGTCCTTTCACATTACACTAGTTCAACTTCTCCTAACCCTCCTCCAAAATCCATGTCCTCCCAAATCTCCATGGTCGCTGCTGAGTACCAGGTTAGAGCCATCACCAGCGATGAGTTCATCGTCATCTACACACGTGGATCCGCGACGGTGAAAGCATGCCTTCTCGCTTCCTACGCATGTTCAACAGTTCAACGGATGAGTGGGTCGCTGGGCTAGATGTTGAGTACACAACAGTCCTGCAAAGAGAGAAGATTCTAAAGGAGGCAGTGAAGAAGAAACCCGCCGTGATCCAGGTTTGCATACATAACGTGTGCTTGGTCTACCACATATGCCATGCCGACGTTGAGTGCCAGGATTTTAAGAACTTCCTCAAGGATGAAAGAGTGAAATTCGTTACTATAGACTTTAGGAACGACAGGGATGTCCTGGGTCAGATAGGCCTCATTGTAGGCCAGCCCTTCGATCTCCAGAAGGCAAGCCTAGTGTCCTCCTCTCAGCCTTCAATGCTGACCCTGGCAGCAGCCATGGTTGATCCTTCGTACGCTAGACTAAAGAAACCTCACCACGAGTTTCATCATGCATGGGAGTCGAAGACATTAGATGAAGATCACATCCTGTACGCAGCAATGGATGCCTACCTTTGTTTAAATATCTACAAGGGTTGGATGAAGAAGCAAAGCCCAGTGTCCGGTTCAAGCAAAGAAGCGTCGGCAAATACGAAGAGGAAGAGGGACGAGGACGAAGTCGAGGATGTGGACTCGGACTCCGAGTAGGTGGCAGTGCCGTCGCTCATGCTGGTTCTACTACAGTGTCAAGCGGACTAGTTGCTTAGTTTATTTTCAAGGGTGTGTTGTGCTGAGGCCCCAACAGAACTATGTTTATGTTCTTTCTCGTTATTTGAACTGTTTAGTACGTACAGTAGTACTAGTACTATGTCTTACTACTATTCTTCTTGCAGTTGGTACTACTGCTCGTATCTTCGTGTTCCTACTGTACTTAATACGTTCATACTAGTAGTATAATTTCGGTCAGGCGATTTATGAAAGAAGTTCAACGGAGCGAAGGAAGAAGACGGCAGAGAAGCTACCCCAGTATCTATATTAGGGTGGCAGGGTGCCCATGATCTATCTTATGAGTGTTGGGTGTGGAATGCAGTTCGCCGGAAAAAAATGGATCGTGCCTGGGGTTAAATGGATGGTGGGGGTGGGGAGAGCATGGCGGTGGCAGGCGGTTCACGGGAGATCGCGGCGGCGGCGGCAGGCGTTTAGGCATGTGGCGGGCTGGGAAGATGAACCGTTCATCAATTTCGGAGGTTGAAGAAGCCCTTCTAGCCATCCATGTTGCATCAAACGGCTCACAAGAGTCGACTGACCCAAATTGCTCCTTCAGATTGCAGGATCCACGCGGCATTCAGGTCTCGAAGGTACATTCCGCATCCGCACCCGGTTTGCGGACTCGACGCGCGCGCGACCAACTTCCGCCGCGATAGCCACCATGCGCGCCTCCTTCGCGCGGGCAGAGACGACAATGACACGCTAGTTCCTCCTCGCCGGCGTGCTGGAGCACGCGCTCGTCCTCCTCTTCATATGCTGCATGCATAGATGCGACTCCACAAGCTGCTCGCGTGCTTGGCAGCGCGGCGACATCGCGAGGAGGGACTACAGACGACGTGAGCGGGCGAGCCTTCGGCTTCATGGCACAGGGATGGCGACGACACGGCGGCGATGGGCGAGAAATTGTTGGCTGGAGCAGGCGGGAGCCGGCATGCGCAACGTTGGCAGCGACATATTCATGAGTGCACGTATGGGAGCTTAGTTTAGTTTTCTATACCCCTATATAGTGTGTGAATAACTTTGAAAGTTGGTCGTTGGATTAAGCCAATCCTATGGTACAAAGATGGCAAATCGGAGCACTATTGGCCATTGGATATCATCTACATTCCACCAGATTTTGCCACATGTAGAATCTAGATGACTCCACATGTAGAAGCATAATGCACAAACCACCAGGATCTCATGCGTGCAATGCACGTGTACCTTACTAGTATATAGGGTTAGTCAAACTTAAAAGAAAACCGTACTAGTACACGTAAACATTAGACTTAGGAAGTGCTTTTATTAGTTACCATAGCCACGATACGGAATCCTGTGCAAGCGCCTGAACCGCGGCCGCGCGGTCGATCGAACGGTGCGTCACCGTGTCGCGCTCAAAGGACATCCACCGAACCTTTTTGTGTGTATGAAAACAATCCCCGAATATTACTGAGGGAGTCCTGGATTAGGGTGTGTTCGGATAGCCGGACTCCAGGACTATGAAGATACAAGATTGAAGACTTCGTCCCGCGTCCGGATGGGACTTTCCTTGGCGTGGAAGGCAAGCTAGGCGATGCGGATATTCAAGACTTCCTACCATTGTAACCGACTTTGTGTAACCCTAACCCTATCCGGTGTCTATATAAACCGGAGGGTTCTAGTCCGTAGGACAACTCCATCATACAACAATCATACCATAGGCTAGCTTCTAGGGTTTAGCCTCCTTGATCTCGTGGTAGATCTACTCTTGTACTACCCATATCATCAATATTAATCAAGCAGGAGTAGGGTTTTACCTCCATCGAGAGGGCCCGAACCTGGGTAAAAACATCGTGTCCCTTGTCTCCTGTTACCATCCGGCCTTGACGCACAGTTTGGGACCCCCTACCCGAGATCCGCCGGTTTTGACACCGACATTGGTGCTTTCATTGAGAGTTCCTCTGTGTCGTCGCTTTTTGGCTCGATGGCTCCTTTGATCATCAACAATGATGCGGTCCAGGGTGAGACTTTTCTCCACGGACAGATCTTCGTCTTCGGCGGCTTGGCACAGCGGGCCAATTCGCTTGGCCATCTGGAGCAGATCGAAAGCTACGCCCCTGGCCATCAAGTCAGGTTTGGAAGCCTAAACTACACGGCGGACATCCGCGGAGATTTGATCTTCGACGGATTCGAGCCACAGCCAAGCTCGCCGCACTATCTCGCGGGGCATGATCTAGCACTGCCGCCAGACAGTACCCTGGAGGCCGCAAGCACACCGGCTCTGACCCTCAATTCGGAGCCAGTTGCGCCGATCGAGGATGACCGGTTGGACGTCACCTCGGGGGCCGCGACCTCAAAGGCGATCGAGCCGAACGCCAGCCCCGCACTCTGCAGGACCAGTGACTCCAAGGATCCGGACTCCTTTCCGGACTTCGAACCCCCCGCGCCCCTGCCCATCAAATCCGATTGGGCGCCGATAATGGAGTTCACCGCCGCGGACATCTTTCAGCACTCTCCTTTTGGCGACATCCTGAATTCCCTCAAGTCTCTCTCTTTATCAGGAGAGCCCTGGCCGGACTACGGTCAGCGAGGATGGGATACGGACGATGAAGAAATTCAAAGCCCGCCCACCACCCACTTGGTAGCCACTGTCGACAATTTAAACGACGTGCTCAACTTCGACTCCGCAGACATCGACAGCATGGATGACGATGCAGAAGATACGGATGAACCAACACCCATAGGGCATTGGACAACCACCTCATCTCACGATGTGTACATGGTGGATACCCCTAAAGGGAGCGATAACGAGGAAAAAGGGGATGGAACGGGAGATCGACCCCCCGAGAAGCAATCAAAGCATCAGCGTAAGCGCCGACCCAAGCCCCGCCTCGATAAAGACCCAGCCATAGAGCAGGATGAGCCGGTAGACGGCGAGCAGGCCTTAGAGCAACCATCCGAATAGGGCAACACGAATAGAGAAACCGAACATCCCTGCCCCAGCGAAAACGGCATTCCGGGCGAACTCACGCCGGATAAACCAACGAAGAAGAAGAATCTCCAAAAGAGGCTCGTTGCAACAGCACGTAGCCTGAAGAAGCAGAAGCGGAAGCTAGAAACAGCGGAAGACGCACTCAGGATCAGATGGAGCAAAGTAATCAATACCACAGATAAATACGATGACAGTCGCTGCACTAAAAGCTATCCAAAGAGAAAGCTACTGCCTGAATTCAACGAAGAGGCCCTAGAGCCCTCGCATTCAAAAAATAAGAAAGCCACACGGTCGGATAGATGACCCCATGGCCAGCATAAAGCGGCAAGCGGCGCCGCACCTAAATCGGCATGCGACCCACTTAAGGATTCGCATCATGGCCTAGTCAGGTCCATTTACGGTCCCAGAAAGCAAGCTCTTGTGAGCAATGCAATAAAGCCATCATCAGAATCCGGCACACCCAAATACAGGGGTGCCGCACACCCCCTATGTTTCACCGATGATGTCCTGGACTATGAATTTCCAGAGGGATTCAAACCCGTAAACATAGAGGCATATGATGGAACAACAGACCCTGGAGTCTGGATTGAGGATTATATCCTCCACATACATATGGCTAGAGGAGATGATCTTCACGCCATAAATTATTTACCCCTTAAGCTTAAAGGGCCAGCCCGGCATTGGCTTAAAAGCCTTCCTGAAAACGCAATTAGAAGTTGGGAAGAGCTCGAGGATGCTTTCCGAGCAAATTTTCAAGGGACCTATGTCCGCCCTCCAGATGCAGACGATCTTAGTCACATAACTCAATAGCCCGGAGAATCAGCTCGGCAATTCTGGAATAGATTCCTCACTAAAAAGAATCAGATAGTCGATTGTCCGGACGCCGAAGCCTTAGCAGCTTTCAGGCATAACGTCCGAGACGAATGGCTCGCCAGACACCTCGGCCAAGAAAAGCCAAGAACAATGGCCGCACTAACAAGCCTCATGACCCGCTTTTGTGCAGGAGAGGACAGCTAGTTGGCAAGATGCAGCCCCAGCGACCCAAGTACATCCGAAACGAGGGATGGAAACGGAAAACCGCGACGCAACAAGGACCATCACCGGACAAAGGAAAAAAGTCCGAAGAGCACGGCAGTCAACGCCGGACTCAAAGGCTCACGACAGAATCTGACAAAACCTCCCCTCCAGGATAACAGGGACGATCCATCCAATTTAAACAAAATCCTGGACAGGTATGTCAAATACACAGTACTCCCGGGAAGCCTGCTAACCATACCCACAGAGATTGTTGGGTTTTCAAACAATCCGGCAGACTCAACGCCGAACACAAGGGGCTCGACACACCAAGTGAAGACGAGGACGAACCCCAAAAGCAGAGTACCAGGAAACAAAAGAACTTCCCACAAGAAGTAAAAACTGTAAACTTACTTCACATAACAAAATGTGCGGCGCCCATAAAGGTACGTACCACACGACCTATCCCAAAGGGGTCCCGCCACTGGTTGTCAAAACCAATCATCTTCGATCAACTGGATTACTCTAGAAGTACCAGGAACGCAGGCTGGACTGCCTTGGTACTCGATCCAATAATTGGCGGACTACAGTTTTCAAATATCCTTATGGACGGTGGTAGTGGACTAAACCTGATATATCAGGACACAATCCATCACATGGGGATAGACCCAGCAAGAATCCGCCACAGCAAAACCTCCTTTCAAGGGGTAACACCTGGTCCGGACACCCATTGCATGGGTTTTCTCCGGCTCGAAGATATATTCGGCTACACCGATAACTTCCGTCGCGAAAAGCTGACCTTCCACATCGTCCCGTTCTCAAGTCGCTATCAAGCACTACTAGGACGCGAAGCTTTCGCCCGCTTTAACGCAATACCACATTATGCATCCCTCACGCTTAAGATGCCCGGTCCACGAGGCATCATCTCTTTGAAGGGGAAGCACTGAAGTGCGCCTCCCCCAAGTAGAGGACTGTGCGGCCGCTTTGGCAGCCCCACAGTAAAATGGCCATACACCCCCGCACTAGGGGCTTCGCACATATGCAATGAGAGACAATAAAGCTCAATTTTATATATTTTTATACACTTTTTTTAAAACCTTTTTTTCTTTCGGCATGACCCATTTTCAACTCAATTCCTCTCTTTTACAGATGAACATCGTGCGGCGCCCGTCCAGAATATGGCACAATGGAGACACAAGCGCAGACGTGCAGTAGGGACCCGTCCTAAAGGATTCTTTTTAGATTAAGACCCTGCGTAAACCTTTTTTACTGTCTCTTCTTGCTACATATCCCCTGGTTTTCTCTATATAACCAAGGAGGAGGCTGTCGTCTTGGCATGTGGCCACGTCAGAATTTTTGCGCGTACCTGGACACTAGGGGCTTTTTTAATATAGAGTGTTGTATTGCCCGCACTCATAAAGACCGAACACCTTAGGGAGTGTTCGGCGTCGCAAGTTTTGGCATTATATGCATCAGCTCTGAATCATGTCTTTGGTCAAATGTTGGGTTGCCCGGCTCCTGAGTTCGGCTACCTTACGTTCCGCTCTATCGGCTAAGGTAGCACCGGAAGAACTACTGCGATTGTGCCCCGGTTAGGCCGGGCGAGCACCTCAGTAGAGAAAGTCGAAAACTGACTGTCATGATGTAGCGTGAGACTGGTCAGCCACTCGATGACCTATGGGAATCTATAGGATTCCTCCGCTTTAACTAAGGGCCGTTTCTCGGCCAGGCACATATGCGCCCCGAACTCGGGCGAGCGCAGTCGCCACCAAGGGGCTACCTAAATAGCCCCACTGTCAAGCTCCTATGGCTAAGTGAAAGTGTTAAAGCATTATAGTCCGGTTGCCTGGCCCGCTACGCTATCACCTCCTTTGTAGGACCAAGACGTTGGGTTAAGTGTGAAATGCGTCTTCTGCGAGCACCCCCGCACTATGTGCGTGGGGGCTGAAGCCAACGACTGCCATCTTTCAGATTTTGTATCTTAAAACGGCCGCACAAGAGGTGTTCCAAATACTTAAGGCACAAGTATAAAAGGCCAATAGAATTTATCAAAATATTCCTCTACAATTACATATGCTATCTTAACATAGCATCCTTCAAGCACTGCGTCTCTATTACACGAGCGCCTTCAAGGACTTCCTAAAAATAGTGCTCGGAGGGTACTCGGCTTTCGTCCGAGTCTCGGGACACAACAACGGTGGTATCCATCTCTGCCCAATATGTTTTGACACGGGCAAGAGCCATCCATGCGCCCTCTATGCATGCTGACCTCTTCATCGCACCAATACGCGGCACCGCGTCATGGACTTGCTGCACCAAGCCGAAATAACTCTTCGGCTCCGATCTCCCCGGCCACGGATGACCCATGACGTACTTCATGGCGAGTCCGGACAACCTATTCAGTTCGGCCCATTGAGCCAAACGATTGTCCACTGCCAGCGGACGCTCTGGATTGTGAAACTGCGACCAGAAAAGCTTTTCCACTTCGCGATCTTTTTGATCTCGAAAGTGTTCGGTTGCATCAGCAGCACTTGCTGCCAAATCCAGATAGGTGTCCTCCACACTCCACATCCGGTCCAACGGAGCAAACTTCGGATCACAAAACTTCCTCCGCAGCATAAAGGGCTTTCCAGCCGCAATCTGTTCAGCCTGACGCAGCTCCTCCTTTGCAGCTCTCATCGCAGAGCGAGAGTCCTTGGCATCGGCAACGGCCTTCTCTAAGTCCGTCTGTCTCGCCCGGTCTTCTTTCTCAAGAAATTTGCAATGGTCTGCAGCGCCCCTTAACTTTTTGGCCATCTCGGCCATCTCTTCCTTGCTTCGGCAGTGAGCAGCCTGTTCGGCTCTCAGCTCTTCAAGGGCTTTCTTGGCAGCTGCATCGCTTTTTCTGGCTTGATCCTTAGCTCGGGCAAGTTCTGCCCTGAGACTCTCCACGGCGGCCGCACCATCTGCGTCAAGCACACACATCGTAAGACACTGGCATAAAACTCTTCTTACCGGATGCCGCCCGAGGAATTACATACCTTGAGCCTCATCAAGCCGCTTGTTGACAAGCACGATATCAGCATCTGCCGCGTCCAGTTGCCGCTTCAGTTCGGCAAAGTCATTAGTCCGGCTCGATTCCGGACACCCCACCGCCTACATTCAAAGCCGACATCTTAGACCTGGGATTATGATCCTCTGCGTGCCGTCATTTCTTGACGACGCATAGAATCTCAGGGGCTACTATCTACACGGGGCGCATCTTACCTATGTGCAACTGACGAAAGCATACATTTTCCAACGTACCTCGAAACCCCTCAGCAGGCTTTTGACGGCCTCATGCAATCCGCTTTCTGCGGATGAAATCCTTTCAATCACCGCGCCCATCAATGCACGGTGCTCCTCTGAGATAGAATCTCGCCCCGGCAGAATCTTTAGCTCCTTCGGCCGAGCACCAGATGGTGCCGGACTAGTCCCGTGGCCTCTCTCGAAGGCCGGACACGGAGAACCTTGGGGGGCACATAGCTATCTTCCGCCCCTACAGGATTCAGAGAAACCCTCCGCGACGACACCTCAGGGTCGCCCGCTGCACTAGGCGGCACGGCAGGAGGAGGCGTCCCGCTCTCCATCATTTCCGGAAGAAGATCCCTCGAAGACGAGCTCTGCTGAGAAGGGCTGAGGTCCGAACTACAAGGCGAAATTTTGGTTAAGTCTTCTCAGATATAAAATCAAGGATTTCCCTAATCCCTCAAAAGGAAAACCTTTCTCTACTTACGGCTCGCTGGAGGGCTGATCCCTGTGAGGACGTAGCCCGGCCGAGGAACTCCCCGGCGTCGGACCCTCTGACGAGGATTTTCCCCCCCGCTTCGAGGCCATGGTCTCCGGGTCATCAGAGGCGGCCCTCTTCCTCCCCTTAGGAGAGGAATTATCGGTTCCTCCCTTCGGAGCAGCCTCCTTCGAGGAGGCCATAGTTTCCTTGTTCTCCCCCATACTTCCCTCTAAAGGCATTACCTTCAACATCCTGACAAGCACGGGATCCGGCTTGGTTTCGGGAAGGGGGGCGGACACCTGATCAGCTTCGCCTTCGCTATCCACTCCTGTTTAAAAGGACAGCTCTTTTAGGGGCAAGTTTATGACAATTATACGGATAGCAGGTCCGGGCACAGGGTTACTTACTTGAGTATCCGGGCGATTGCAACTTAGGCCCGCATCCTCGGTCAAGTCCGGACACATCTCTTGTGATCCGAAGAACAGTCTATACATCTCCGCGGGCGTTGCGCCCATGAAACTCTGAAGAGCTCGCGGTCCCTCTGGATTAAACTCTCACAGGCGGAGGGAGCGACGTTTTCCAGGCAATATCCAGCGAATCAGCATGACCTGCGTCACTTTGACCAGGCTGAGGTCTCCTTCTAAGAGATCCCTAATGCGGCCCTGCAACAGGGGCACATCCTTGGGTAACCCCCAATCTAACCCTTTGCTGACCCATGATGCTAGCCGTGGTGGGGGACCCGAGCGAAAGGCAGGAGGCGCCACCCACTTGGTGCCCCGGGGAGCGGTGATATAAAACCACTCTCGTTGCCACAAGCCTAGCTCCTCTTGAAAAGAGCCCTCGAGCCATGGAGCATCAGCATTTCTGCTTATGACAGCGCCTCCGCACTCTGCGTGCCGTCCCTCGATCATCTTCGGCTCCACTTTAAAGGTCTTGAGCCATAATCCGAAATGAGGGGTAACCCGGAGGAATGCTTCACACACGACGATGAATGAGGAGATGTGGAGGATGGACTCCGGAGCTAAGTCGTGGAATTCCAGCCCATAATAAAACAACAACCCTCTCACAAAGGGATCTGTGGGGAAGCCTAATCCCCGAAGGAAGTGAGACATGAACACCATGCTCTCGCCGGGCTGGGGACTGGGAATGGCCTGCCCTTGAGCAGGCAACCTGTGTGAAACTTCGCCGGTCAAGAACTTATCCTCTCTCAACTTTAGCACGTCCTCCTCTGTGACGGAGGAAGGCGTCCATCGGACTTGAAGGTCAGAGCCGGACATTGTCGAAGGTCCGAAGCGCCTGGAATCTGGAGCCTAGGGTGTTGGAACTCAAGGCGACGGGCGAACTCGCTTGAGATTGAAAGGAGTAAGGCCTTGGTCTCTTTATAAGAGGTTGAATACCAAGAGCCCTCCCCGTAACCGTTTGGGACTCGTCTTTAATCGAGGAAACATGCTAACGGGCACGATTGGGTTACCCACGTCCGTATTGATGAGAATCCCGTAAAAGGGGGACACGATCTCTGCTTTGACAAGACATGCCAAGGAAACCGCCTCGCGAAACACGCTGGGGTGGAAGAGTAAAAATTATTCAAGTAAAGGACTTGGCCGTAGTGTAATGACGCACTGCGGAATACGTCAGCAGATCTGATTGGTGTTAATATTATTCTCTCTATGGCACTATGTGGAAACTTATTTTGCAGAGCCGGACACTACTCTTGGTGTTTACAATCTTCTATGAAGAACTTGGAGGAGGAACCCGCCTTGCAATGCCGAAGACAATCTGCGCGCCGGACTCGTCGTCATTGAAGCCTGGTTCAGGGGCTACTGAGGGAGTCCTGGACTAGGGGGTGTTCGGATAGCTGGACTATACCTTCAGCCGGACTCCAGGACTATGAAGATACAAGATTGAAGACTTTGTCCCGCGTCCGGATGGGACTTTCCTTGGCATGGAAGGCAAGCTAGGCGATGCGGATATTCAAGATCTCCTACCATTGTAACCGACTTTGTGTAACCCTAACCCTATTCGGTGTCTATATAAACCAAAGGGTTCTAGTCCGTAGGACAACTCCATCATACAACAATCATACCATAGGCTAGCTTCTAGGGTTTAGCCTCCTTGATCTCGTGGTAGATCTACTCTTGTACTACCTGTCGTGGGTTTGTCACGGCAGATGTCCTAGCCAAAGGACTTAGTCGTGGAGCCATCGCAACGGGTTAACTCGAAGGGGTTAAAGCGGACACAAGGACACAGAGAATTATACTAGTTCGGCCCCTTCGATGAAGGTAAAAGCCTACGTCTAGTTGGTGTTGGAATTGATGAAGTCTCGACGACTAGGGAGCAATCGCTTCTCCTAGGCTTCGAGTTGTTCGTTTTCCCCCCTGAACCGATATCGGGTCATCCCCTTATATACACGGGTGACGCCCGTCGGTTCATAGAGTCCCAATCTCCGGTTTATACTCGTACCCGGGTTGGTCTCTTGCTTATTCCTAACTTACAATACAAGTTGTACACAGGTCGGTTTACGGCTACAGATGTTAAACCGACTATGGCCTCGGGCCTTTACATAGCCTCCTGGGCTTTAACATTCTTGAGCTGCTGATGAAATTGACCCGGCCCAGACGGCCGGTTTAGGCCCAGTAGTAATATCCCCAACATTAGGCCCCAGGTTGATTTGAATGATCTCATGTCAACCCTTAGCATAAACCTTCATATTCGGCATCTTCCCTTGATTGCTAAACCGATATGTCATCATTTTCTCTAGTGGCCGTAAACCGGCATGACATCATCATGAAGCTATCTTTTATGGTGCCTTCTTTGTTTAACCAATTCGCAATCATCAAGGCGACAGTTCTGCTTCCGAAACCCGTGGCTCCTGGATTCGCGCGCCCGACACACGTGCCTTGCCTTATAAATAGGGGTGAAAGGTCATTTCTTTCTCCCCTTCATCCCTTTCCTCTTTGTCTTCTCCGCGCCGCCAGCCTCGAATCTCAGACGCTGTCGCTGACCTCTGCATCACCTCGGGCCGCTGCATCAACCTGACTGGACCAGAGAAACTGCGGCGTTCTTCCGCACCCCTCGGAGCTCCGGTGAGATCCCCACCTTCTCAACTCAGACCCGCCTCTAGGGTTTACTGTGTTCTTCCCGTTCCTCGTGTTCTTCGCGTTCTTCGCGTTCCTCACGTTCTTCGCATTTAAACTGGGATGTACCTTCAGATGACCCCGCGACTTTTGCTCCGTTCAGTAGCAGTTTTCCGCCTCTTGTTTTTAGGGTAATATACTTAGATCGTAGATCTGATCCATAGTTTGACCTTGCTGTTCTTGCACAATCTTCAAAAGCTCATGAGTTTTTACCCCTTCTATGGGATCGCCTCAGATCCAATATCATACTGAGACAATGTGAAACCTGTTTCCGCACACCTGCTCCTTTGCATTTCCAACTGTTCCACGGTCTTAGATCCAGCGGTTTAACCTTGTTGTCGAAGATTACCAAATCGGTACATACCATTAGTCCCCTTGCTGAACCGCCAGTAATCCTTTGATAGACCGCACTGCTTTACCAATGTCAGATTGTAATTGATTTCTTCCGGTTTAGCATTGATAGCATCAATATGAAAAAAAATCGGTGCAGAGCATAAGTCCTGAACCGGAATCATTTTCATTTTGTAGACTTCCCCATTGCTAAGCAAGTGTATGAGTGCAACTGGGCTCCTTCCCGGGTCACGGAAACTCAACTGAATAATCTGGTCCTGACCGGTGCTTTGAGCAGCAAAAAAGCGATTCATTGGAGGGTGCCCGGCAAAGAGTGCCCCCCTACACCCCGAGACGGAGAAGTCGTTGTGTTCGCGGATCACTTAGCCCACGGCTTCAACCCGCCCGGTTCAAAATTTTATCGCGACGTTTTGGCTAATTTCCAACTCCATCCACAAGATATTGGCCCCAATTCTGTCACTAACATATGCCACTTTCAAGTGCTCTGTGAGGTGTTCTTTCAAGAGGAACCTACAGTTGAGTTGTTCCGAGATTGCTTTCACTTAAACCGCCGCACAGAATTTACTGATGGCTCCAACATGGAACTAGGTGTCGTGTCAATCCAGAAGAGGAAAGAGGTCACTTACCCTCATGCGAAACTGCATAGTCACCCCCAAGAGTGGAATAACTCCTGGTTTTACTGTAAAGACACCTCCCCAGAGAACGAGAATATCCTGCCCAGTTTTCGTCCAGAACGGCTCAGCAACACTCACCCCTTTCCTCAGAGGTTGACTGCCAAAGAGAGGAGTAACTACGCTCCCCAACTGTCCAAACTCAGAGCCTTCATGGCCAACGGTTTAACAGGAGTCGACCTCGCTCGTTGCTGGATATCTTGGAGTATAATGCCACTCAGTCAAAGCTCCGGTTTGATGTGCGAATATACAGGCAGCGTTGATGATCCGTTATGTCATGGAAACATCCAGCTTACGGATGAAGAGGTCACCGAAGCCGTAAAGAAGATTCTAAATGAACCGGAACGCGTCTGTGCACGAACTGGCCTTCTTCCCTTCTGCGCCATCAATAAACCACCAGCGGTAAATCCAAATTTCTTCTCATTAAGTCTGATGTTATCTTGTGTGCGTATGATTGATTCTAATATCTGTTGACGCAGGGTGATGACCCGTTTTGGAGCAAAAAACTCCCTCAAGGAAAAGCGGATAAACCGGAGAAATTGACCCGGCCTAAGACGAGAGTCGTCAAAAAGCCTGCTCACAAGAGGAAAACCACGGCCTCTTCCGATCCTGCCGATGATGAGGTAGGTAATCCGGGGTTTGAAGCTAAACTTGACTCCCTCGGTTTATTGTTTGTGCAGTTTACTGATGATGCAATTTGTCAGGATGATGCCGAAGCGAGCCATGCTGACGATGCAGAGGTAATTACTATTTCTTCTGATTCAAGCCTTCTGCCTTCCCACAAAATCCGTCAGGCGAACCGCAAAGTTAAATTTTCCCATCCTCTTGCTTACTTGGATCCCAACTTTCTTATGAAGACCCGTCAGCACGAGGTGCGTCGTACAACCCGACACAGCGGTCAGGTAGTTACCTCTGCCGGTTTACCGAACAGTCCGGTTCGGAGACGTCGTTCAGAGGTCTCTAATTTGCTTGTCAATATTTGTCCTAAAGCGGGCTGTTTTCGTCAACCGCTTAATCCGTCTGACTCCGATTATCAGGTCACCTCGCACTCATCCTCTGGAGAGTCAACTGGTACTCAGCTGCCTCCGCTCAAAACCGTGCTTGGGTAAGCTTGCCTTTCTCATCAAGTTGTCCATTGTTCTAATCTTCAACATATGCTGTCTTTAACTTTGCTGCTACTTTCAGAGCTAAACCAAGGCCGAGAAAAAAAGCTCGCCAAGACAAAACAGGAGAAGAAAACGCTCCTCCTGAACCGGACACTGCCCCAAACGTTGAGGCGACCATCCCTGAAGATGTAATTGATGACCCATTAGTCCGAGATGAAGTCGTTGTTCCTGAAGAAGGCTCTGTTAACCCCTCCGGCCCAACGGATCAACCAGCCAGTCCGATTCGTGCTGAGAAAACCATTAGTTCCTCAAAGCCTGCCGAAAAACCGACCGTACCAGTCCAGACCGGCGACCACAAAGATGACGAAGTCATGATTACTGGCATAGGTCGTACTGAACCGGGAAATCCCATCGCTTTGGCCAAGCACACTGCTAAAGAAGAAATTTCTGCTTTAAGTAAAGGTAAATGGGATGTTGATCTGGCAACGTACTCCGCTCTTGGTGCTCAAGACATTCATTCTGGCTATTTAAACCAGCTATATACTAGCCGTGACTATGAAGCCAATCTTGTGAAGATGATGAAAGACAAATTCGAGGTAACTTCCATGCCCTCACTCCTGCATCTTACCACCGTAGCCCCCAAGGGTCGGTTTAACTTTATCATAATTGAATCGACACTTGTAATCATCATACCGTAGCATCCGAAATATCATTAGAGCAAATAGCCATTAGCCCCCAAGTGCCAAGTTGAATATTTGTATTGAGCTTGGGACTTTGATAATTTAACTGATAACTTGAGATCAAATAAGCATTAGCCCCCAAGTACAAAGTACCTAACTTGTTATGTGCTTGGTACTTCCTTTGTTTAAACCGTATAACTTGTCGGACTGCAGGCTGAACTGAAGGTCAAAGAGAGCCAAATCGCTGATCTTCAAGAGAATGTGAAGTCCCAGCAAGCAGAAACTTCCAAAGCCAAGGAGGAACTAACCAGCGCTTTAGGCAGCATGGAACAATTGAAGGAAGGTTTTAAGAAGGAGCGGGCTGACTGGGCCACAGAAAAGGCCGCTTTAACCAAGAAGATTGAAAACGCAGAAGCTGCCCTTAAACCGGTAACGGATGAATTGACCAGCGTGAAGCGACAGGTGCACGCAATGACTGCAGCCATCTTTGGTAAGCCTCCTGTGACTTGTGCAATGACCTTGATTCTTCTATAAAACAGCTCGGTTTATGACCTGCTGATCGTATTACAGGCACTCGCATTAATCACTTGTGATCAGATGTGCGTATGAAGCTGAAAGCGGTCTATACTTTAGTCGAGCAGCTGTATACGGGCGCACAGCGGATTATCACCACTGCTTCACACAACAATCCGGCGCCGACATTGATCCAGGACACACTGAAGAGGTTGTCGATGCTCCCTGCTCGGATTGAAGAGTTAAAAAGATCTGCTGCTCGAACCGGAGCCATTAATGCCTTAATCCGGGCCAAAGCATGGGTGCCTGATTTTGATCCCGTTGAAGCGGATCAAGGCTATCCTAGCTTAAAGGAGGATGGCTCCGAATTCGATGAAGAAGAATTGAGAAAGATAAACCGGGCAGTGCGCCCTCTGGCTTGCCAATTGGTAGAAGAGGCAAACTTGTCTCATTATCAAGCCCAGTATGACGATCAGAACAAGCGGGTAGCTGTGCCAATCCCTGAAGCAGAAAACTTAATTCCTCCAATCCGTAAGCACACCTATGCCCCTGATATTGAACCGTCGTCACTGATACATGAGGAAGCTGTCTTTCAAGCATTAATGGAGATGGATTGGACCACTGTTGACTTCCAGCCGCTGGGTAGGGAGGAGGAAGCTGAAGTGGCGCAGGATGATCCAGAACCATCAAACCGGAATGGCACGCAGGCGTGAATCGAGGGCAGTTTTAACTGGTTACCTTTTGATACTTTGATGCTCTAGAGACGGCCGCATTCACGTTAAATAGGGCACCATCAAAATCCGTTGAGACGACGCCTTATGAACTGTGGTTTGGCAAGAAACCAAAGTTGTCGTTTCTTAAAGTTTGGGGCTGCGATGCTTATGTGAAAAAGCTTCAACCTGATAAGCTCGAACCCAAATCGGAGAAATGTGTCTTCATAGGATACCCAAAGGAGACTATTGGGTATACCTTCTATCACAGATCCGAAGGCAAAATTTTTGTTGCTAAAATCGGAAACTTTCTAGAGAAGGAGTTTCTCTCGAAAGAAGTGAGTGGGAGGAAAGTAGAACTTGATGAGATAACAGTATCTACTCCCTTATTGAGAAGTAGTACATCACAGAAATCTGTTCCTGTGACACCTACATCAAATAGGGAGGAAGCTAATGATAATGATCATGAAACTTCAGATCAAGTTTCTACTGAACTTCGTAGATCAACCAGAGTAAGATCCGCACCAGAGTGGTACGGTAATCCTATTTTGGAAGTCATGTTACTAGACCATGATGAACCTACGAACTATGAAGAAGCGATGGTGAGCCCAGATTCCGCAAAGTGGCTTGAGGCCATGAAATCTGAGAAGGGATCCATGTATGATAA
This sequence comes from Aegilops umbellulata, assembly GCA_032464435.1. NCBI lineage: Eukaryota > Viridiplantae > Streptophyta > Magnoliopsida > Poales > Poaceae > Aegilops > Aegilops umbellulata. The sequence continues at coordinate 248,271,211 of CP136054.1, read as the reverse complement.
CAAAGTATGGACTTTGGTTGACTTGCCCGATGATCGGCAAGCAATTGAGAATAAATGGATCTTTAAGAAGAAGACTGACGCTGATGGTAATGTTACTGTCTACAAAGCTCGACTTGTCGCAAAAGGTTTTCGACAAGTTCAAGGGATTGACTACGATGAGACTTTCTCACCCGTAGCGATGCTTAAGTCTGTCCGAATCATGTTAGCAGTTGCCGCATTTTATGATTATGAAATTTGGCAAATGGATGTCAAAACTGCATTCCTGAATGGATTTCTGGAAGAAGAGTTGTATATGATGCAACCAGAAGGTTTTGTCGATCCAAAGGGAGCTAACAGTGTGCAAGCTCCAGCGATCCATTTATGGACTGGTGCAAGCCTCTCGGAGTTGGAATAAACGCTTTGATAGTGTGATCAAAGCATTTGGTTTTATACAGACTTTCGGAGAAGCCTGTATTTACAAGAAAGTGAGTGGGAGCTCTGTAGCATTTCTGATATTATATGTGGATGACATATTGCTGATCGGAAATAATATAGAATTTCTGGATAGCATAAAGGGATACTTGAATAAGAGTTTTTCAATGAAAGACCTCGGTGAAGCTGCTTACATATTGGGCATTAAGATCTATAGAGATAGATCAAGACGCTTAATAGGACTTTCACAAAGCACATACCTTGACAAAGTTTTGAAAAAGTTCAGAATGGATCAGGCAAAGAAAGGATTCTTGCCTGTGGCACAAGGTGTGAAGTTGAGTAAGACTCAATGCCCGACCACCGCAGAAGATAGAGAGAAAATGAAAAATGTTCCCTATGCTTCAGCCATAGGCTCTATCATGTATGCAATGCTGTGTACCAGACCAGATGTGTGCCTTGCTGTAAGTTTGGCAGGAAGGTACCAAAGTAATCCAGGAGTGGATCACTGGACAGCGGTCAATAACATCCTTAAGTACTTAAGAAGGACTAAGGATATGTTTCTCATTTATGGAGGTGACAAAGAGCTCGTCGTAAACGGTTATGTCGATGCAAGCTTTGACACTGATCCGGACGATTCTAAATCGCAAACCGGATACGTGTTTACATTAAACGGTGGAGCTGTCAGTTGGTGCAGTTCTAAACAAAGCGTCGTGGCGGGATCTACATGTGAAGCTGAGTACATAGCCGCTTCGGAAGCAGCCAATGAAGGAGTCTGGATGAAGGAGTTCATATCCGATCTAGGTGTTGTACCTAGCGTATCGGGTCCAATGAAAATCTTTTGTGACAATACTGGTGCAATTGCCTTAGCAAAGGAATCCAGATTTCACAAAAGAACCAAACACATCAAAAGACACTTCAACTCCATCCGGGATTTGGTCCAGGTGGGAGACATAGAGATATGCAAGATACATACGGATCTGAATGTTGCAGACCCGTTGACTAAGCCTCTTCCACGAGCAAAACATGATCAGCACCAAAACTCCATGGGTGTTAGAATCATTACTTTGTAATCTAGATTATTGACTCTAGTGCAAGTGGGAGACTGAAGGAAATATGCCCTAGAGGCAATAATAAAGTTTTTATTTATTTCCTTATATCATGATAAATGTTTATTATTCATGCTAGAATTGTATTAACTGGAAACATAATACATGTGTGAATACATAGACAAACAGAGTGTCACTAGTATGCCTCTACTTGACTAGCTCATTAATCAAAGATGGTTATGTTTCCTAGCCATGAACAAAGAGTTGTTATTTGATTAACGAGATCACATCATTAGTTGAATGATCTGATTGACATGACCCATTACATTAGCATAGCACCCGATCGTTTAGTATGTTGCTATTGCTTTTATCCATGACTTATACATGTTCCTTCAACTGTGAGAATATGCAACTCCCATTTACCGTAGGGACACTTTGTGTGCTACCAAACGTCACAACGTAACTGGGTGATTATAAAGGTGCTCTACAAGTGTCTCCGAAGGTACATGTTGAGTTGGCATATTTCGAGATTAGGATTTGTCACTCCGATTGTCGGAGAGGTATCTCAGGGCCTTCTCGGTAATGCACATCACATAAAGCCTTGCAAGCATTGCAACCAATGAGTTAGTTGCGAGATGATGTATTACAGAACGAGAAAAGAGACTTGCCGGTAACGAGATTGAACTAGGTATTGGATACCGACGATCGAATCTCGGGCAAGTAACATACCGATGACAAAGGGAACAACGTATGTTGTTATGCGGTCTGACCGATAAAGATCTTCGTAGAATATGTAGGAGCCAATATGGGCATCCAGGTGCCGCTATTGGTTATTGACCGGAGACGTGTCTCGGTCATGTCTACATTGTTCTCGAACCGTAGGGTCCGCACGCTTAACGTTACGATGACAGTTATTATGAGTTTATGCATTTTGATGTACCGAAGGAGTTCGGAGTCCCGGATGTGATCACGGACGTGACGAGGAGTCTCGAAATGGTCGAGACATAAAGAATTATATATTGGAAGCCTATGTTTGGACATCGGATGCATTCCAGGTGAAATCAGGATTTTACCGGAATACCGGGAGGGTTACCGGAACCCCTCGGGAGCATAATGGGCCAACATGGGCCTTGGAGGAGAAGTGAGAGGGCAGCCCTAGGGGCTGCGCGCCTCCCCCCTTCCCCTAGTCCTATTAGGACTAGGAGAGGTGGGCGCCCCCCTCTCCTTCTCTCTCCCCCTTGAAGAATCCTAGTCCAACTAGGATTGGGGGGGGGGGGAATCCTACTCCCAGAGGGAGTAGGACTCCTCCTGCGCCTCCCTCCTTTGGCCGGCCAGCCTCCCCCCCCTTCATCCTTTATATACGGGGGCAGGGGACACCCAAAGACACACAAGTTGATCTACGGATCGTTCCTTAGCCGTGTGCGGTGCCCCCTTCCACCAAATTCCACCTCGATTATATCGTTGCAGTGCTTAGGCGAAGCCCTGCGCCGGTAACACATCAAGATCGTCACCACGCCGTCGTGCTGACGGAACTCTTCCTCGACGCTTTGCTGGATCGGAGCCCGGGGATCGTCATCGAGCTGAACGTGTGCCAAGAACTCGGAGGTGCCGGAGTAACGGTGCTGTGATCGGTTGGATCGCGAGGAGAACGTACGACTACTTCCTCTACGTACGACTACTTCCTCTACGTTGTGTCAACGCTTCCGCTTCGGTCTACGAGGGTACGTAGACAAACACTCTCCCCTCTCGTTGCTATGCATCACCATGATCTTGCGTGTGCGTAGGAAATTTTTTGAAATTACTACGTTCCCCAACAGTGGCATCCGAGCCTAGGTTTTATGGTTTGATGTTATTTGCACGAGTAGAACACAAGTGAGTTGTGGACGATACAAGTCATACTGCCTACCAGCATGTCATACTTTGGTTCAGCGGTATTGTTGGACGAGACGATCCGGACCAACCTTACGCGTACGCTTACGCGAGACCGGTTCCCTCGACGTGCTTTGCACATAGATGGCTTGCGGAAGACTGTCTCTCCAACTTTAGTTGAACCGAGTGTGGCTACGCCCGGTCCTTGAGAAGGTTAAAACGGAGTCTATTTGACAAACTATCGTTGTGGTTTTGATGCGTAGGTAAGATGAGTTCTTGCTTAAAGCCCGTAGCAGCCACGTAAAACTTGCAACAACAAAGTAGAAGACGTCTAACTTGTTTTTGCAGGGCATGCTGTGATGTGATATGGTCAAGACGTGATGCTAAATTTTATTGTATGAGATGATCATGTTTTGTAACCGAGTTATCGGCAACTGGCAGGAGCCATATGGTTGTCGCTTTATTGTATGCAATGCAATCGCGATGTAATGCTTTACTTTATTACTAAGCGGTAGTGATAGTCGTAGAAGCATAAGATTGGCGAGACGACAACGATGCTGCGATGAAGATCAAGGTGTCGCGCCGGTGACGATGGTGATCATGACGGTGCTTCGAAGATGGAGATCACAAGCACAAGATGATGATGGCCATATCATATCACTTATATTGATTGCATGTTTTTCCTTTTATGCATCTTATCTTGCTTTGATTGACGGTAGCATTATAAGATGATCTCTCACTAAATTATCAAGAAGTGTTCTCCCTGAGTATGCACCGTTGCGAAAGTTCTTCGTGCTGAGACACCACGTGATGATCGGGTGTGATAGGCTCTACGTTCAAATACAACGGGTGCAAAACAGTTGCACACGCGGAATACTCAGGTTTAAACTTGACGAGCCTAGCATATACAGATATGGCCTCGGAACACGGAGACCGAAAGGTCGAGCGTGAATCATATAGTAGATATGATCAACATAATGATGTTCACCATTGAAACTACTCCATCTCACGTGATGATCGGACATGGTTTAGTTGATTTGGATCACGTGATCACTTAGAGGATTAGAGAGATGTCTATCTAAGTGGGAGTTCTTAAGTAATATGATTAATTGAACTTTAATTTATCATGAACTTAGTACCTGATAGTATCTTGCTTGTCTATGTTGTGTAGATAGATGGCTCGTGCTGTTGTTCCGTTGAATTTTAATGCGTTCCTTGAGAAAGCAAAGTTGAAAGATGATGGTAGCAATTACACGGACTGGGTCCGTAACTTGAGGATTATCCTCATTGCTGCACAGAAGAATTACGTCCTGGAAGCACCGCTAGGTGCCAGGCCTGGTGCAAGAGTTACGCCAGATGTTGTGAACGTCTGGCAAAGCAAAGCTGATGACTACTCTATAGTTCAGTGTCCCATGCTTTACGGCTTAGAACCGGGACTTCAACGACGTTTTGAACACCATGGAGCATATGAGATGTTCCAGGAGTTGAAGTTAATATTTCAAGCAAATGCCCGGATTGAGAGATATGAAGTCTCCAATAAGTTCTATAGCTGTAAAATGGAGGAGAATGGTTCTGTCAGTGAGCATATACTCAGAATGTCTGGGTATAACAATCACTTGATTCAACTGGGAGTTAATCTTCCGGATGATTGCGTCATTGACAGAATTCTCCAATCACTGCCACCAAGCTACAAGAGCTTCGTGATGAACTATAATATGCAAGGGATGACCAAAACTATGCCCGAGCTCTTCGCGATGCTAAAAGCTGCGGAGGTAGAAATCAAAAAGGAGCATCAAGTGTTGATGGTTAACAAAACCACTAGTTTCAAGAAAAAGGGCAAAGGGAAGAAAAAGGGGAACTTCAAAAAGAACAGCAAGCAAGTTGCTACTCAAGAGAAGAAACCCAAGTCTGGGCCTAAGCCTGAAACTGAGTGCTTCTATTGCAAGCAGACTGGTCACTGGAAGCGGAACTGCCCCAAGTATTTGGCGGATAAGAAGGATGCCAAGGTTAACAAAGGTATATATGATATACATGTTATTGATGTGTACCTTACTAATTCTCGCAGTAGCACCTGGGTATTTGATACTGGTTCTGTTGCTAATATTTGCAACTCAAAACAGGGGCTACGGATTAAGCGAAGATTGGCTAAGGACGAGGTGACGATGCGCGTGGGAAATGGTTCCAAAGTCGATGTGATCGCGGTCGGCACGCTACCTCTACATCTACCTTTGGGATTAATATTAGATCTAAATAATTGTTATTTAGTACCAGCGTTGAGCATGAACATTATATCTGGATCTTGTTTGATGCGAGACGGTTATTCATTTAAATCTGAGAATAATGGTTGTTCTATTTATATGAGTAATATCTTTTATGGTCATGCGCCATTAAAGAGTGGTTTGTTCTTACTTAATCTCGATAGTAGTAACACACATATTCATAATGTTGAAGCCAAAAGATGCAGAGTTAATAATGATAGTGCAACTTATTTGTGGCACTGCCGTTTAGGTCATATCGGCGTAAAACGCATGAAGAAACTCCATACTGATGGACTTTTGGAGTCACTTGATTATGAATCACTTGGCACTTGCGAGCCGTGCCTTATGGGCAAGATGACTAAAACACCGTTCTCCGGTACTGTGGAGAGAGCAACAGATTTATTGGAAATCATACATACTGATGTATGTGGTCCAATGAATGTTGAGGCTCGTGGCGGATATCGTTATTTTCTCACCTTCACTGATGATTTAAGCAGATATGGGTATATCTACTTAATGAAACACAAGTCTGAAACATTTGAAAAGTTCAAAGAATTTCAGAGTGAAGTGGAAAATCATCGTAACAAGAAAATAAAGTTTCTACGATCTGATCGTGGAGGAGAATATTTGAGTTACGAGTTTGGTCTACATTTGAAACAATGCGGAATAGTTTCGCAACTCACGCCACCCGGAACACCACAACGTAATGGTGTGTCCGAACGTCGTAATCGTACTTTACTGGATATGGTGCGATCTATGATGTCTCTTACCGATTTACCGCTATCTTTTTGGGGTTATGCTCTAGAGACGGCCGCATTCACGTTAAATAGGGCACCATCAAAATCCGTTGAGACGACGCCTTATGAACTGTGGTTTGGCAAGAAACCAAAGTTGTCGTTTCTTAAAGTTTGGGGCTGCGATGCTTATGTGAAAAAGCTTCAACCTGATAAGCTCGAACCCAAATCGGAGAAATGTGTCTTCATAGGATACCCAAAGGAGACTATTGGGTATACCTTCTATCACAGATCCGAAGGCAAAATTTTTGTTGCTAAAATCGGAAACTTTCTAGAGAAGGAGTTTCTCTCGAAAGAAGTGAGTGGGAGGAAAGTAGAACTTGATGAGATAACAGTATCTACTCCCTTATTGAGAAGTAGTACGTCACAGAAATCTGTTCCTGTGACACCTACATCAAATAGGGAGGAAGCTAATGATAATGATCATGAAACTTCAGATCAAGTTTCTACTGAACTTCGTAGATCAACCAGAGTAAGATCCGCACCAGAGTGGTACGGTAATCCTATTTTGGAAGTCATGTTACTAGACCATGATGAACCTACGAACTATGAAGAAGCGATGGTGAGCCCATATTCCGCAAAGTGGCTTGAGGCCATGAAATCTGAGATGGGATCCATGTATGATAACAAAGTATGGACTTTGGTTGACTTGCCCGATGATCGGCAAGCAATTGAGAATAAATGGATCTTTAAGAAGAAGACTGACGCTGATGGTAATGTTACTGTCTACAAAGCTCGACTTGTCGCAAAAGGTTTTCGACAAGTTCAAGGGATTGACTACGATGAGACTTTCTCACCCGTAGCGATGCTTAAGTCTGTCCGAATCATGTTAGCAGTTGCCGCATTTTATGATTATGAAATTTGGCAAATGGATGTCAAAACTGCATTCCTGAATGGATTTCTGGAAGAAGAGTTGTATATGATGCAACCAGAAGGTTTTGTCGATCCAAAGGGAGCTAACAGTGTGCAAGCTCCAGCGATCCATTTATGGACTGGTGCAAGCCTCTCGGAGTTGGAATAAACGCTTTGATAGTGTGATCAAAGCATTTGGTTTTATACAGACTTTCGGAGAAGCCTGTATTTACAAGAAAGTGAGTGGGAGCTCTGTAGCATTTCTGATATTATATGTGGATGACATATTGCTGATCGGAAATAATATAGAATTTCTGGATAGCATAAAGGGATACTTGAATAAGAGTTTTTCAATGAAAGACCTCGGTGAAGCTGCTTACATATTGGGCATTAAGATCTATAGAGATAGATCAAGACGCTTAATAGGACTTTCACAAAGCACATACCTTGACAAAGTTTTGAAAAAGTTCAGAATGGATCAGGCAAAGAAAGGATTCTTGCCTGTGGCACAAGGTGTGAAGTTGAGTAAGACTCAATGCCCGACCACCGCAGAAGATAGAGAGAAAATGAAAAATGTTCCCTATGCTTCAGCCATAGGCTCTATCATGTATGCAATGCTGTGTACCAGACCAGATGTGTGCCTTGCTGTAAGTTTGGCAGGAAGGTACCAAAGTAATCCAGGAGTGGATCACTGGACAGCGGTCAAGAACATCCTTAAGTACTTAAGAAGGACTAAGGATATGTTTCTCATTTATGGAGGTGACAAAGAGCTCGTCGTAAACGGTTATGTCGATGCAAGCTTTGACACTGATCCGGACGATTCTAAATCGCAAACCAGATACGTGTTTACATTAAACGGTGGAGCTGTCAGTTGGTGCAGTTCTAAACAAAGCGTCGTGGCGGGATCTACATGTGAAGCTGAGTACATAGCCGCTTCGGAAGCAGCCAATGAAGGAGTCTGGATGAAGGAGTTCATATCCGATCTAGGTGTTGTACCTAGCGTATCGGGTCCAATGAAAATCTTTTGTGACAATACTGGTGCAATTGCCTTGGCAAAGGAATCCAGATTTCACAAAAGAACCAAACACATCAAAAGACGCTTCAACTCCATCCGGGATTTGGTCCAGGTGGGAGACATAGAGATATGCAAGATACATACGGATCTGAATGTTGCAGACCCGTTGACTAAGCCTCTTCCACGAGCAAAACATGATCAGCACCAAAACTCCATGGGTGTTAGAATCATTACTTTGTAATCTAGATTATTGACTCTAGTGCAAGTGGGAGACTGAAGGAAATATGCCCTAGAGGCAATAATAAAGTTATTATTTATTTCCTTATATCATGATAAATGTTTATTATTCATGCTAGAATTGTATTAACTGGAAACATAATACATGTGTGAATACATAGACAAACAGAGTGTCACTAGTATGCCTCTACTTGACTAGCTCATTAATCAAAGATGGTTATGTTTCCTAGCCATGAACAAAGAGTTGTTATTTGATTAACGAGATCACATCATTAGTTGAATGATCTGATTGACATGACCCATTACATTAGCATAGCACCCGATCGTTTAGTATGTTGCTATTGCTTTTATCCATGACTTATACATGTTCCTTCAACTGTGAGAATATGCAACTCCCATTTACCGTAGGGACACTTTGTGTGCTACCAAACGTCACAACGTAACTGGGTGATTATAAAGGTGCTCTACAAGTGTCTCCGAAGGTACATGTTGAGTTGGCATATTTCGAGATTAGGATTTGTCACTCCGATTGTCGGAGAGGTATCTCAGGGCCTTCTCGGTAATGCACATCACATAAAGCCTTGCAAGCATTGCAACCAATGAGTTAGTTGCGAGATGATGTATTACAGAACGAGAAAAGAGACTTGCCGGTAACGAGATTGAACTAGGTATTGGATACCGACGATCGAATCTCGGGCAAGTAACATACCGATGACAAAGGGAACAACGTATGTTGTTATGCGGTCTGACCGATAAAGATCTTCGTAGAATATGTAGGAGCCAATATGGGCATCCAGGTCCCGCTATTGGTTATTGACCGGAGACGTGTCTCGGTCATGTCTACATTGTTCTCGAACCGTAGGGTCCGCACGCTTAACGTTACGATGACAGTTATTATGAGTTTATGCATTTTGATGTACCGAAGGAGTTCGGAGTCCCGGATGTGATCACGGACGTGATGAGGAGTCTCGAAATGGTCGAGACATAAAGAATTATATATTGGAAGCCTATGTTTGGACATCGGATGCATTCCAGGTGAAATCAGGATTTTACCGGAATACCGGGAGGGTTACCGGAACCCCCCGGGAGCATAATGGGCCAACATGGGCCTTGGAGGAGAAGTGAGAGGGCAGCCCTAGGGGCTGCGCGCCTCCCCCCTTCCCCTAGTCCTATTAGGACTAGGAGAGGTGGGCGCCCCCCTCTCCTTCTCTCTCCCCCTTGAAGAATCCTAGTCCAACTAGGATTGGGGGGGGGGGGGAATCCTACTCCCAGAGGGAGTAGGACTCCTCCTGCGCCTCCCTCCTTTGGCCGGCCAGCCTCCCCCCCTTCATCCTTTATATACGGGGGCAGGGGACACCCAAAGACACACAAGTTGATCTACGGATCGTTCCTTAGCCGTGTGCGGTGCCCCCTTCCACCAAATTCCACCTCGATTATATCGTTGCAGTGCTTAGGCGAAGCCCTGCGCCGGTAACACATCAAGATCGTCACCACGCCGTCGTGCTGACGGAACTCTTCCTCGACGCTTTGCTGGATCGGAGCCCGGGGATCGTCATCGAGCTGAACGTGTGCCAAGAACTCGGAGGTGCCGGAGTAACGGTGCTGTGATCGGTTGGATCGCGAGGAGAACGTACGACTACTTCCTCTACGTACAACTACTTCCTCTATGTTGTGTCAACACTTCCGCTTCGGTCTACGAGGGTACGTAGACAAACACTCTCCCCTCTCGTTGCTATGCATCACCATGATCTTGCGTGTGCGTAGGAAATTTTTTGAAATTACTACGTTCCCCAACACGAAATACCTGCCATATAATGGGCATGAAATAGGCGTTTGTAGCCAATGTTGAAGCGGGAGTTGATAACTCTTAAACCGTCATGGGAGAATCGAACCCCTGTGTATATAACACCGGTTTACAATGTAAACCATCCTTTAATGATAGCAACCTTTTGTTGCTCGCAAAAGGATATTTAGCAGGAAAACTCAAACCGAGCCAACAATCTCAGGTTTTTGAAAAAGAGGGCCGTGTTCCGCCAAATTGGCTATGTTGAACCGGTGCAGAATATTGTCGGTTTTAAGAGAAAAGCAATAAACTATCAACTCTTAAAAAAGGAAAGAGAGCAAAATACGGTGACAAAAACCTTTTGCAAAAGAAGAGCTCTATTGAGCTTGGTCAGACGGAATTACCATGGTCAGACGCAACCAAGCCCCCCGAAGGTGTAGCGATGGTGCCAGTCAGCCAGGACCCCAAAATGACGCGTGGCATTATGCCGGCCAAGTGGCATTGCTATGGTTCGGGTTCGACCAAGCCCCCAAATGACTCTAAGGCCCGTAGGCCGACCAAGAGGCGTGACCGGTTCAGACGTGATCGTGTCCCCAAATGATTCTGGTGGCTTTCGCCGGCCAAGAGGTATTGCATCGGTTCGGACACGACCGAGCCCCCAAATGACTCTGGTGGCTTTCGCCGGCCAAGAGGTATTGCATCGGTTCAAACATGACCGAGCCCCCAAATGACTCTGGTGGCTTTCGCCGGCCAAGAGGTATTGCATCGGTTCAAACATGACCGAGCCCCCAAATGACCTCATAAGGATAGCTATGTTCTCTTTGGTTCGAACACGACCTATGTTTGAACAGGAAGCCTCAAGTGATCTTGTTAAGACTTGCAAGGGGTAAACCGGATGTTGCTTAAAGACAACCCCGTGTAACCACACATGATATAAAAGAACAGATACCCCGCTTTAGCTGAGGATCCGGTTTATTATAATATATACATAGTCATGATATGTACATAAGCAGAGCCCATGGCTCAAGTATAGTAAGGCCGAAGATGAGCTATATTCCACGGTCTGTCGGTCTCTTGTCCTGATTTGCGTGAGTCTTTGTGCTCTCGAACATCTATCAGGTAGTATGAACCATTGTGTAGATTCTTGCTGACCACGAAAGGCCCTTCCCAAGGTGGAGACAATTTATGCATCTCGGTTTGATCTTGAATAAGTCGAAGCACCAAATCTCCCTCTTGAAAGGTTCTAGTCCTGATCCGACGACTGTGATAGCGATGAAGATCCTGTTGGTAGATCGCTGAGCGGACAGCTGCTATGTCTCGCTCTTCATCTAGCCGGTCCAAAGCGTCCTGTCTAGAACTTTCGTTGTCTGCTTCAACGTAAGCCGCCACACGAGGTGAATCGTGACGTATGTCACTAGGAAGAACTGCCTCTGCCCCATAAACCATGAAGAACGGCGTATACCCAGTTGACCTGTTAGGTGTGGTGTTGATGCTCCATAACACAGAGGGTAACTCTTCGACCCAACAACCCGGCGTCCGCTGCAAAGGAACCATAAGCCTGGGTTTAATGCCCCTCGAGATCTCCTGATTAGCTCTTTCTGCTTGACCATTGGACTGTGGGTGCGCCACTGATGACACATCAAGGCGGATGTGCTCTCGTTCGCAAAAATCTTTCATGGCACCTTTAGATAAATTGGTACCATTGTCTGTGATGATACTGTGTGGAAAACCAAACCGGAAAATCACTTTTTTGATGAACCAAACCGCGGTGGCCGCATCACACTTGCTAACGGGCTCTGCCTCTACCCACTTTGTAAATTTGTCCACCGCCACCAGAAGGTGGGTCTTCTTGTCCTTGGACCTTTTGAAAGGTCCAACCATGTCCAGCCCCCAGGTTGCAAACGGCCAAGTAATTGGAATCATCCGCAATTCTTGAGCCGGGACGTGAGCGCGTCTTGAGAATTTTTGACAACCATCACACCGCCTGACCAGATCCTCCGCATCAGCATGAGCAGTCAGCCAATAGAAACCGTGACGAAAAGCTTTTGCCACTAAAGACTTTGAACCGGCGTGGTGACCACAATCTCCTTCGTGGATCTCACGCAAAATTTCACGGCCTTCCTCAGGAGATACACACCGTTGAAACGCTCCTGTCACACTGCGATGATGTAGTTCGCCGTTTTCAACTACCATGGACTTGGACCGCCGTACTATCTGCCTGGACAGAATCTCATCCTCTGGCAACTCCCCTCGGTTCATGTACGCCAGGTAAGGAAGCGTCCAATCCGGGATGACATGTAATGCCGCCACCAATTGAGCCTCTGGGTCAGGAACCGCCAAATCTGCTTCGCCAGGCAGTTGAACCGATGGGTTGTAAAGCACATCAAGGAACACATTAGGTGGTACCGGTTTACGCTGTGAACCTAGTCGACTTAAAGCATCCGTCGCCTCGTTCTTTCGTCGGTCCACATGGTCCACCTGATAACCTTTGAAGTGACCTGCGACCACATCAACCTCACGACGATAAGCAGCCATGAGTGGATCTTTAGAATCCCATGTACCAGACACCTGCTGGGCCACCAAATCAGAGTCGCCAAAGCACTTAACCCGGCTTAAATTCATCTCCTTAGCCATCCGGAGGCCATGGAGCAAGGCCTCATATTCTGCTGCATTGTTAGTACAAGGGAACATTAAACGGAGAACATAACAAAACTTATCACCTCGTGGGGAAGTTAATATGACTCCAGCCCCCGATCCTTCCAATTGACGTGATCCGTCAAAATGAATGGTCCAGTAAGTGTGATCCGGCTTCTCTTCAGGGACTTGCAACTCCGTCCAATCATTGATAAAATCCACCAATGCCTGAGACTTTATCGCAGTGCGAGGCACATACTTTAAACCGTGCGGTCCAAGCTCAATAGCCCACTTGGCAATCCGACCAGTCGCTTCCCGGTTCTGGATGATATCACCCAAAGGAGCAGAACTGACCACCGTGATAGGGTGGCCTTGGAAATACTGCTTCAGCTTCCGACTTGCCATAAAAACTCCATATACTAGCTTTTGCCAATGCGGATATCGTTGTTTGGATTCAATAAGCACCTCGCTGATATAATAGACCGGACGCTGAACCGGGTATTCTTTGCCTGCCTCCTTCCGCTCTACCACAATAGCCACACTGACCGCGCGAGCGTTAGCAGCTACATACAACAGCAATGGTTCCTTATCAGTGGGAGCAGCGAGTACGGGCGGATTGACCAACTGTCGCTTTAAATCCTCGAACGCCTGATCAGCGGCAGAATTCCAGACGAACTGATCCGTCTTTTTCAACATTTGATACAGAGGAATTGCTTTCTCTCCGAGGCGGCTGATAAACCGGCTTAACGCAGCAATTCTGCCTGCCAGACGTTGGACGTCATTGATGCATTTCGGTTTAGCTAGAGAGGTGATAGCCGTAATTTTTTCCGGATTAGCCTCAGTTCCCCTGTTGGACACCAGGAAACCCAATAGCTTGCCAGCTGGTACACCAAAGACACATTTGGCCGGATTGAGCATCATCTTGTATGTCCTTAAGTTATCAAAGGTCTCCTTCAAATCATCGACCAACGTTTCCTTCTTCCTTGACTTGACCACAATATCATCCACATAAGCGTGCACATTACGGCCAATCTGCTTGTGGAGACAATTTTGCACACATCGTTGATAAGTTGCCTGGGCACTTTTGAGCCCAAAAGGCATAGATACATAGCAGAAGGCTCCAAAGGGAGTAATGAACTCCGTCTTCTCCTGGTCCTTAACCGCCATCTTAATCTGATGATAACCGGAGTATGCATCCAGAAAGCATAAACGCTCGCAACCCGCCGTAGCATCAATGATTTGATTAATACGGGGGAGGGCAAAAGGATCGGCAGGGCAGGCCTTATTAAGATCTGTATAGTCCACACACATACGCCAAGTGCCGTTTTTCTTAAGGACCAGCACCGCATTAGCAAGCCATTCAGGGTGAAAAACTTCAACGATGAAGCCAGCTGCTAAGAGCCTGGCCACCTCTTCTCCAATAGCCTTTCTTCTCTCCTCGTTGAACCGACGGAGGAACTGTTTCACCGGTTTGTATTTAGGATCCACATTAAGGGTGTGCTCAGCGAGTCGCCTCGGTACACCTGGCATGTCAGAGGGTTTCCATGCGAAGATGTCCCGATTCTCACGGAGGAACTCGATGTAGCGACCCGACCCGAAATCGGTCAAGTCTCTGTGTAGTTGTACCATCCCAAGAATGCTGGCACACACAGTACATTGATGCAAAGATTCAAAGTTCAATCACACCTGAATTTATTACACGGTTCTCATATCGAGTCTTTATTACATCATAATAAATTCGGCCGAAGGCCAACTCATGAGAAATAAACTAAAATAAAGCTGCGGAAGCGTAGACGAATAGCGAGTCCATCCGACTCCATAGGGCAATCGCCAAGCGTGGATCGTAGCCTCACTCCTGGTCGGAAAACTCCTCTGCAACATAAGACGTTGCAGCCGTGTAGGTCAGCATTTTGAATATGCCGGCAAATCATAGAGAGCACAACAATAATAATACTAGCACTATATGCAATTTGGCTGTGGGCTCTGAGGTTTATGTTTTTGCGAAAAAGCCAATTTTTCCCTATGACAAAGGACTTGCTTGCAATTACTACAAAATGTTGGTTGTTATTGAGATGGTTCCGCCAACCAATGTCTCATTCCCAATTATTAAATAACCCATCAAATTAATTTATTAAGTTCAGTGTTGAGATTTCCGAAATACTCCAATTTCCAGAGGCTCATTTGTCCGTAACCAGGGACACGGCTAATCGATTAGGTTGTTAACCCTCTGCAGAGGTTTGTACACTTTACCCGCAAGAATCGTTCCCTCCTTTATGTCCTCGCACTGCCTGGTGTTTGAAGACGGGACGAACGAAACAGGGTCTTCCGTAGAGTTTCTCTGGGCACTGCCGGTGCCCATCCATGTCCTACCGTTCTTCTACATCTGCTGGCACCGTCCGTCCAGAGTTACGCCTAGGGTCAACCCAGCCAGAGCCCATAATGGCTTGCGGCTGCACAGGTAAGCATCCGGTCAAGGTGTATCCATCCGTCCCTTCGTGGCTGGGTGAAGCTTTCCGCAAGATGTCATGGCGCTTCTCCATGCATCCCGGCCATCCGCTGGTTTCTCCAGGGTGCCCGTCAACCGTCCTCCACCCAGTAGTGAATTTTGAAGTCCATCTTGAGCTTGAAATCATGGGGTTGTCATCAACTTGACTCTCACATCTCATTTATGAGTCTCTCAACCAACCCCGTCTACGAGCATAGCAAAATAAACTACATCGTCCCGGGCAATGGTAAGGGGATTTGGGTTCATCCTACCTCATGATACTACTCAAGAACATAACTTAAAATTCTCCTACTGCATGCATGGTGAGGAGGCATAATTCTAATGCAACAAAATCATAGGTATTGAAAAAACATGATCAAATGACTTGCCTGGCTGACGGTCTTCAAAAGCTAGCGACTCGTAATAGCAGGCTTCGCACTCCGGGAATTCTACCGAGTCAAACAATAGCACAAATAAGTATAGCACAATCTAACATAACAGCAAGTTGAAGTAAAACACCCAAGCACTCAAACCAAAACCCAAGAAAAACTCGAAGAAAGCAAATCGAGGATTTTCACCACATCAAGCAACAACTAAGAAATAGTTTTACACAACTACAATTTTTCTTAACAGAACCTAAGCATGGATCTTGCTAACTAACAGCAAGGAAAACTTTAAACAAACTAGGAGCAACAGGAATCATATTAAAAGCTATTATAGAACTCATATTATGCCTAAGGCAATCCTAGCAAGGAAAAATAAAAATTTTATTCTACTGTAAATAAAAGTTCATCCTCTGTAGCTACAGAAACTAATCTAAAATAAACTATAACAGAGGTAAAATAAAAAAATTAAAACTAACTAGAACAGCAGAAAACAGCAGCAACTGAAATAAACTAGAAACGCTTGTTTTCGCATAAAATTATTTTTAATAAAGACTAAAAATACTAAAATAAATTCCTACTGCTAGGCAAGGTCAAAACAAAGCAGTAGTAAAAAGAATCACTGAAAAATAATAATCCTAACTCAATTTATAGCAGAAAAACTAATCTGACTAAAACTAATATAAACAGTTTTTTTTTTAATTTAAACATGGCCAAACATATTTTCTACAGAAATTACAACAAATTTGCAAACTAACAAAAAAAGAATCAACTAAAAATATTAAGTAACCTAAAAGATATGGGTTTTACAAAACTGGAACTATTCTGTTAAAAACAGAAACGAAAATTAACATAAAAAAAAAATACTAACGCGCTAACGGGCCGTGGGCTAACAAAAAAAAACGCTCTGGTCGCTATATAACTAAAACGTCTACGGGCTATAAGAAATAAACCAGTCGGGCCGGTCTAACTAAACCACACTGAAATAAACCGATCTAAACCGAAACTAAAACCGATCTAAAAGAAATAAACCATACCCCTTCGTAGATCTAATCTAGGCCCTAGATTTCAGATCGAACGGCGGCGGGCGGCTCCGGCGACTTACCGCGGCGGCGACGACGACGGCGACTCGGGCGGCGACGGCGCGGCTGCTCCGGTGGTCCTGGGTGGCGGCGGAGACGTCGGGGAGAGGCGGCGGAGTGTTGCGGAGGCGGTGGTGGAGTCAGTGGGGCTCGGGGTGGTCGGTGGAGCTCGGGGTGGAGCAATGGTGCGGCGGCGGCGTCGGACTCCGGCGAGAAATCGCGGCGGAGTGGAGGGGTTAGGCGAGGGGGAGGGGTGGGGAATGGGTCGAGGGGGTTGGGTATTTATAGGGGTTGCCCGGCTTGGAGGCGGGGGCGAATCGGGGAGGGATCCCGCGATCCCCGGGATTCCGGCGACGGCGGCGGTGATGGCGCGGTGATGGCGCGGCGTGGGAAGGAAGGAGAAGGGTGGGGCCGGCGCGTCGGTGAGAGAGGGAGAGAGGGGAGAGAGCGGGCGACCGGGCGGGAGAGGTTTCGGGTGCGGGCGTCGGTGCAGGCCGGCTCGGGGTGGTAGCTGGGCCGCGGCTCGGCGCTGGCTGGGCCGGTTGGCCTGGCTGGCGCCTGGGTCTCGTTTCTTTTTTTTTTTTTTTGAATAAAGACAGAGAAAAAAATAGAATATAGAGAAATCTATAATAGTTTTGTATAGGACATATATATATCAATAAAATCATAAAAATAAATCCTACAACGTGAACATTTTTTTTTTCAGAGGCAAAACAGAAATAAAATAAAAACATTTTTTTGTAAATTCCAAATAAAACCAAATTTGAATTCAAACTTTTTGGCAATATTTTCTTCTGTCATTTTTTTCTTTGGAGTGTCATGTTTACTCCTCTCATACTTTTCTCAAATATTTGTCAGGTACTTCTGAAATAAATTTTAATTGCCAAAATCAAATTCAAATTCAAATAAAAATCAATGCCTCTGAATTTTCCAAATGCCACTCAATTCAAACAATATGCATAGATGCTTAGCTATAATTGTAAAACATTCCAAATCGGAAATTTGGGATGTTACAAACCTACCCACCTTAAGATGAATCTCGCCCTCGAGATTCGGGTTGGCTAGCAAATAGGTGCGCGTGGTCTCGGCGGAGATCTTCTTCTCGCTCCCAGGTGGCTTCCTCTTCGGAATGATTACTCCACAGAACCTTGCAAAACTTGATGATCTTGCTGCGGGTGACTCTGGTCGCAGTCTCGAGAATTTTGACGGGTTTCTCCTCATAAGTTAGATCACTGTCGAGATGTATGGCCTCTAGGGGCACTGTGTCTCTCAACGGAATATCGGCCATCTCGGCATGACATTTCTTCAGCTGAGAAACATGGAAGACATCATGAACTCCGGACAATCCTTCCGGCAATTCCAACTTGTATGCAACTTCTCCTCTGCGTTCGAGGATTTTGTAGGGGCCAATGAATCGTGGTGCTAACTTTCCTTTAACACCGAACCTCTTTATTCCACGAAGTGGGGACACACGAAGATATGCTCGGTCTCCAATTTCATATGTTACCTCCTTGCGTTTACTGTCGGCATAACTCTTCTGTCTCGATTGAGCTATCTTGAGTCTATCTCGAATCAGCTTGACCTTCTCTTCGGAGTCTCTGATAAGATCGGGACCAAAAAGCTTTCGGTCTCCAACACCATCCCACAGCAATGGTGTTCTACACCTCCTTCCGTATAGAGCTTCGAAAGGGGCCATCTTCAGACTGGTCTGATAACTGTTATTGTACGAGAACTCTGCGTATGGCAAATTATCATCCCAGCTAGACCCATAGTCTAGCGCACAAGCTCTCAACATGTCCTCCAGAATCTGATTGACCCTCTCGGTCTGTCCATCTGTCTGCGGATGAAAGGCTGTGCTAAACTCTAGCCTCGTACCCAAAGTTTCATGCAACTGATTCCAAAACTTTGAGGTAAATTGCGTTCCTCTATCTGACACGATACTCCTCGGAGCTCCATGCAGACATACGATCCTGGTCATGTATATCTTGGCTAACTTAGCACTGGTATAGGTAGTCTTCACGGGAATGAAATGAGCTACCTTGGTCAAGCGATCAACCACTACCCAGATGGAATCATACCCTGAACGGGTCCTCGGTAATCCTGTGATAAAATCCATTCCAAGTTTTTCCCATTTCCACTCGGGTATCGGCAGAGGTTGAAGTAACCCTGCCGGCTTCTGATGTTCCGCTTTCACTCGCTGACAAATATCGCATACTGCTACGTACTCGGCAATATCCTTCTTCATACCTGTCCACCAGAAACTTTCCTTCAAATCCAGATACATCTTGGTGTTGCCTGGGTGAATCGAGTACGGTGAATCATGGGCCTCCTGAAGAATTAACTTCCTGACCTCTGGGTCATTGGGCACATAGATGCGATCCTCAAACCATAAAGTTCCGTGCTCATCTTCACGAAAACCTTTAGCCTTTCCGTTACTCATCTTTTCCTTTATCTCAGCAATTTCCTTGTCCGTCTTCTGGGCTTCACGGATTCTTTCGGTCAAAGTGGACTGAATATCCAAGGTGGCGACATATCCTCTCGATACTATCTCAAGTCGGAGCTCTCTGAGATCATCGGTTAATTCCTGAGGTAATCCTCCAGCTATGAGAGTGTTCACATAGCTTTTACGGCTCAAGGCATCTGCTACAACATTTGCCTTCCCTGGGTGATAATGCAATCTCATGTCATAGTCCTTGATCAATTCAAGCCATCTCCTCTGCCTGAGGTTCAATTCCTTCTGCGTGAAAATATACTTCAGGCTCTTATGATCCGTGTAAACATCACAACTGTTTCCGACAAGGAAATGTCTCCAGGTCTTGAGTGCATGCACTACGGCTGCTAACTCCAAATCGTGTGTGGCATAATTCATCTCGTGAGGTCGTAGCTGTCTGGAGGTATAAGCTACAACCTTTCCTTCCTGCATGAGTACTCCTCCGAGTCCTTGACGAGAAGCATCACAATATACTTGGTAATCCTTGTGTATGTCCGGCAAAATGAGCACTGGGGCTGTAACCAGACGTTTCTTCAGCTCCTGAAAACTGGCCTCACAATCCTCGGTCCAAATGTACTTGGCTTCCTTCTTCAACAACTCAGTCATGGGCTTTGCAATCTTCGAGAAGTTCTCAATAAATCTCCGGTAATATCCTGCGAGTCCGAGAAAACTGCGGATCTCCTTGACTGAGGTGGGGGACTGCCAGTTGGTGACCGATTCAACCTTGGTGGGGTCGACTGCTATTCCTTCTCCTGAAATAACATGTCCGAGGAATCCGACTTCCTTCAGCCAAAATTCACATTTGCTGAACTTGGCATATAACTGATGTTCTCGGAGTTTCTCCAGAACTAGACGCAAATGTTCCTTATGCTCTTCCTCGCTCTTGGAGAAAATCAGTATATCATCGATGAACACCACGACAAACTTGTCCAGATATTCCATAAATACCTTGTTCATCAAATTCATGAAGTATGCAGGGGCATTAGTCAATCCAAATGACATGACGGTATACTCATATAAACCATACCTGGTGGTGAAAGCTGTTTTGGGTATATCCTGTTCACGAATCTTCAACTGATGATACCCTGATCGAAGATCGATCTTGGAGAATACCTTGGCTCCAACTAGCTGATCAAATAGATCGTTAATCATCGGCAGAGGGTACTTGTTCTTGATGGTCACGTCGTTCAATGAACGATAATCCACAACCATTCTCAGAGTTCCATCCTTCTTCTCTACCAAAAGAACTGGGGCTCCCCAAGGTGACGAACTTGGGCGAATATATCCTTTCTCCAATAGCTCATTGATTTGCTTCTTGATCTCTTCCAAATCGTTCGGGGGCATCCGATAAGGTCTCTTGGATATTGGGGCTGTGCCGGGCAATAACTCAATCAGAAATTCAATGTCTCTGTCCGGTGGCATTCCCGGTAATTCCTCTGGAAATACATCGGGGAAATCTTGCACTACGGGCACTTCCTCTTGAACAACTCCCGTGAGGGAATTCACCTGATGTTTCGTCGGAGTGCGTCTGGATACATACTTGATCCTTTTCTGCTCCGGGGTGGTGAGCAAAATCGTCTTGCGGGCACAGTCGATGTTTCCTTCAAACTTGGTCAACCAATCCATGCCTAGGATTACATCCAAACTCTGGGATTCCAATACTATGAGTTCTGCGGGAAAATCATGATTTCCGATGCTGAGGGTTGAACGACAGCCTAAGCCTGCCGTCATTTCTCCTCCTGGGGAACTGACCTGAAGTGGGGTTCTAAGGGTTCTAGTGGGCAACCCGTACTTTTCCACAACTACCCTTGATATGAATGAATGGATTGCACCAGAATCAAAGAGTACCAATACTGGACGTGAATTTAATAAAAACTTACCAACCACAGTTTCTGGCTGTTCATAGACGTCCTCCACGTCAATGTGATTCACCTGAGCACGAGGAAAAGGGTTGGGCTTCTTTGCTGAGCTTCCATTGCCGTTGCCGTTTCCATTCCTCTGCTTGGCCTCCGGGCAGTCGGTGGCATAGTGTCCTGTCTTCTGGCACTTGAAACAGGTGATGTGACTCAGATCCTTCTGAGCCGGAGCAGGACGGTGCTGGTTGCCATTGCCTCCACTGCCAGACTTGAAGTTGGTGTTGTTGTTGCGATTGTTCCCATTCCCTCCATGGTTATGTCCTCCATGGTTATGTCCTCCATGAGTGTGATGGTTGTGGCCTCCCTGGTATGGGGTGTAGCGAGGCTTCTGCTGAGCTCCTGAGTTATACTTCCCCTGACTATACTTTCGCTTGCGGCTATCAATCTGCTGTTGTTTGCCTTCAAGGATGATGGCCTTATCTACCAGCTCCTGATAGTTATTGAATGTGGCCACCATCAGTTGCATTCCCAGCTCATCATTAAGGCCTTCGAGGAACTTCTCCTGTTTTGCGGCATCTGTGGCCACATCATCCGGGGCATAACGAGCTAGCTGGCTAAACTCATCCACATACTGCCCCACAGTACGATTCCCCTGGCGTAAGTTGCGGAACTCACGCTTCTTCAGACTCATGGCTCCAGCTGAGACATGGGCGGTGCGAAAAGCCTGCTGGAACTGATCCCACGTGATGGTGGCGATGGGATAAGTGGTGGTGTAGTTCTCCCACCAAGAGGCTGCAGGTCCATCAAGCTGATGTGCGGCAAAGCGCACCTTCTCTGCATCTGTGCATCCAGCAGTTACTAACTCCCTTCCGACCTTGCGGAGCCAATCATCGGCCACAATCGGCTCAGTGCTGCTAGAGAACACCGGCGGATTCAGCCTTAGGAAGCGGGTCAAGTTGTCAACAGGGGGTGGTGGCGGTGGATTGTTGTTGTTGTTGTTGTTCTGGTTCTGGATGAGCATCTGCATTAGGGCATTCTGCTGCTGGATCAGCTGGGTGAGCTCCGGCGGAAAGTTGGAACCGGGGTCACGTCTCGGAGGCATCTGGTGTTTTGGAGTGGATGAGAAATTAGAATAGAACAAGGGTCTAATGAGAAAAATAGCTCTACCCATATGAATACACAATCATAAGCACACCAATCATTTATTCATTCATCTCAAATAAGGTTCAATCTCGAATTACAAAATCTCATGACTAATCGCAAAATATAACGGCCTAACTGATCGATGAAAAAAGTAAAATAACATGGTGGTCGACTAATGTCTTCATCAATTATCCCTGCGCCCTCTGGTGCGGCGTCCTCCGGTGCGGCGCCTCCTCTTGCGGCTTCCTTCTGTGGAGCTCTCTTCATAATCCTGGTCATTGCTCACGAGAGGTCCGTCATCTCCACTCGGAAAAAGTTCTTCTCCCAAGTCCATCTTTCCCTGCAGTGTGGCAATATAATTATCTCGTTCCTTCATTCTATCCATAAAATCCTTGATTTCTTCCTCATGCTCATAGTGGGCTTCACGTGCTGCATCCTCCAGATCAATTTCACGAAGATGCATCTTTTGGTCCGTCTTCAAGCTCCTGCGCATCTGGATCTCTAGAGCCCTGATGTGAGCCTCCAAGTCTTGGACATATGAGTGAACGGAGTCGTCATCTATGGTGCGGATAATCTCTCCATCTGCAGTCCTGCGAGAAATCATGGCGTGGTCTGGTCCAACGAGCTCGGCCCTGTATTCCTCCTGGATGCGTCCAAGTGCAGTATGAACTGCTATGTTTCTCCCGAGGATCCAAGTGGGAGCAGTGAACCTGAAGTCAACGGGCGCCGAGAGACTTCCGAAGGTCCTCCCTGGTATGTGCACCTTAATCCTATAGCGACGGTCTTCTGGAAATGCCATGATAGGTGTCCCGGTGATCGACGGCAGAGCAATCTTCAATTCCTTGGTGATCTGGACCAGCCTCCTGCCGAAAAGCATTGTCTCATCTGGCTGGCAAAACTCCGGGAGCAGAACTGGGATGAACTTGACGGCCATCTAGAAAGTTGAAAATCGGAGAGAAGTCAGAAATGAACAGGGGAGAATTACGGAATGATAAGGACACAAAATAGTCTCTTCCTATGGCTTTCTGATCCTAGGGGTTACGTCCTACGGTCAGCGTGTGCTCTGATACCATCTCTGTAGCGACCCGACCCGAAATCGGTCAAGTCTCTGTGTAGTTGTACCATCCCAAGAATGCTGGCACACACAGTACATTGATGCAAAGATTCAAAGTTCAATCACACCTGAATTTATTACACGGTTCTCATATCGAGTCTTTATTACATCATAATAAATTCGGCCGAAGGCCAACTCATGAGAAATAAACTAAAATAAAGCTGCGGAAGCGTAGACGAATAGCGAGTCCATCCGACTCCATAGGGCAATCGCCAAGCGTGGATCGTAGCCTCACTCCTGGTCGGAAAACTCCTCTGCAACATAAGACGTTGCAGCCGTGTAGGTCAGCATTTTGAATATGCCGGCAAATCATAGAGAGCACAACAATAATAATACTAGCACTATATGCAATTTGGCTGTGGGCTCTGAGGTTTATGTTTTTGCGAAAAAGCCAATTTTTCCCTATGACAAAGGACTTGCTTGCAATTACTACAAAATGTTGGTTGTTATTGAGATGGTTCCGCCAACCAATGTCTCATTCCCAATTATTAAATAACCCATCAAATTAATTTATTAAGTTCAGTGTTGAGATTTCCGAAATACTCCAATTTCCAGAGGCTCATTTGTCCGTAACCGGGGACACGGCTAATCGATTAGGTTGTTAACCCTCTGCAGAGGTTTGTACACTTTACCCGCAAGAATCGTTCCCTCCTTTATGTCCTCGCACTGCCTGGTGTTTGAAGACGTGACGAACGAAACAGGGTCTTCCGTAGAGTTTCTCTGGGCACTGCCGGTGCCCATCCATGTCCTACCGTTCTTCTACATCTGCTGGCACCGTCCGTCCAGAGTTACGCCTAGGGTCAACCCAGCCAGAGCCCATAATGGCTTGCGGCTGCACAGGTAAGCATCCGGTCAAGGTGTATCCATCCGTCCCTTCGTGGCTGGGTGAAGCTTTCCGCAAGATGTCATGGCGCTTCTCCATGCATCCCGGCCATCCGCTGGTTTCTCCAGGGTGCCCGTCAACCGTCCTCCACCCAATAGTGAATTTTGAAGTCCATCTTGAGCTTGAAATCATGGGGTTGTCATCAACTTGACTCTCACATCTCATTTATGAGTCTCTCAACCAACCCCGTCTACGAGCATAGCAAAATAAACTACATCGTCCCGGGCAATGGTAAGGGGATTTGGGTTCATCCTACCTCATGATACTACTCAAGAACATAACTTAAAATTCTCCTACTGCATGCATGGTGAGGAGGCATAATTCTAATGCAACAAAATCATAGGTATTGAAAAAACATGATCAAATGACTTGCCTGGCTGACGGTCTTCAAAAGCTAGCGACTCGTAATAGCAGGCTTCGCACTCCGGGAATTCTACCGAGTCAAACAATAGCACAAATAAGTATAGCACAATCTAACATAACAGCAAGTTGAAGTAAAACACCCAAGCACTCAAACCAAAACCCAAGAAAAACTCGAAGAAAGCAAATCGAGGATTTTCACCACATCAAGCAACAACTAAGAAATAGTTTTACACAACTACAATTTTTCTTAACATAACCTAAGCATGGATCTTGCTAACTAACAGCAAGGAAAACTTTAAACAAACTAGGAGCAACAGGAATCATATTAAAAGCTATTATAGAACTCATATTATGCCTAAGGCAATCCTAGCAAGGAAAAATAAAAATTTTATTCTACTGTAAATAAAAGTTCATCCTCTGTAGCTACAGAAACTAATCTAAAATAAACTATAACAGAGGTAAAATAAAAAAATTAAAACTAACTAGAACAGCAGAAAACAGCAGCAACTAAAATAAACTAGAAACGCTTGTTTTCGCATAAAATTATTTTTAATAAAGACTAAAAATACTAAAATAAATTCCTACTGCTAGGCAAGGTCAAAACAAAGCAGTAGTAAAAAGAATCACTGAAAAATAATAATCCTAACTCAATTTATAGCAGAAAAACTAATCTGACTAAAACTAATATAAACAGTTTTTTTTTTAATTTAAACATGGCCAAACATATTTTCTACAGAAATTACAACAAATTTGCAAACTAACAAAAAAAGAATCAACTAAAAATATTAAGTAACCTAAAAGATATGGGTTTTACAAAACTGGAACTATTCTGTTAAAAACAGAAACGAAAATTAACATAAAAAAAAAATACTAACGCGCTAACGGGCCGTGGGCTAACAAAAAAAAAACGCTCTGGTCGCTATATAACTAAAACGTCTACGGGCTATAAGAAATAAACCAGTCGGGCCGGTCTAACTAAACCGCACTGAAATAAACCGATCTAAACCGAAACTAAAACCGATCTAAAAGAAATAAACCATACCCCTTCGTAGATCTAATCTAGGCCCTAGATTTCAGATCGAACGGCGGCGGGCGGCTCCGGCGACTTACCGCGGCGGCGACGACGACGGCGACTCGGGCGGCGATGGCGCGGCTGCTCCGGTGGTCCTGGGTGGCGGCGGAGACGTCGGGGAGAGGCGGCGGAGTGTTGCGGAGGCGGTGGTGGAGTCAGTGGGGCTCGGGGTGGTCGGTGGAGCTCGGGGTGGAGCAATGGCGCGGCGGCGGCGTCGGACTCCGGCGAGAAATCGCGGCGGAGTGGAGGGGTTAGGCGAGGGGGAGGGGTGGGGAATGGGTCGAGGGGGTTGGGTATTTATAGGGGTTGCCCGGCTTGGAGGCGGGGGCGAATCGGGGAGGGATCCCGCGATCCCCGGGATTCCGGCGACGGCGGCGGTGATGGCGCGGTGATGGCGCGGCGTGGGAAGGAAGGAGAAGGGTGGGGCCGGCGCGTCGGTGAGAGAGGGAGAGAGGGGAGAGAGCGGGCGACCGGGCGGGAGAGGTTTCGGGCGCGGGCGTCGGTGCAGGCCGGCTCGGGGTGGTAGCTGGGCCGCGGCTCGGCGCTGGCTGGGCCGGTTGGCCTGGCTGGCGCCTGGGTCTCGTTTCTTTTTTTTTTTTTTGAATAAAGACAGAGAAAAAAATAGAATATAGAGAAATCTATAATAGTTTTGTATAGGACATATATATATCAATAAAATCATAAAAATAAATCCTACAACGTGAACATTTTTTTTTTCAGAGGCAAAACAGAAATAAAATAAAAACATTTTTTTGTAAATTCCAAATAAAACCAAATTTGAATTCAAACTTTTTGGCAATATTTTCTTCTGTCATTTTTTTCTTTGGAGTGTCATGTTTACTCCTCTCATACTTTTCTCAAATATTTGTCAGGTACTTCTGAAATAAATTTTAATTGCCAAAATCAAATTCAAATTCAAATAAAAATCAATGCCTCTGAATTTTCCAAATGCCACTCAATTCAAACAATATGCATAGATGCTTAGCTATAATTGTAAAACATTCCAAATAGGAAATTTGGGATGTTACACTCGATGAGCGCGCTTTCCTATTTTGGATCAAGATTGGTACTGATGCTGAATTGCTTGGATGAATCACCAGCTACGAAATCAACAAGCTTAGTCTCCGCGGCTGACGTGAATTTTAAAGCCGGATCATGCTCTGTGGTAGGCTTCTTTAAAGGAGTCATATCCGTCGGATCAACATTATCTTTGTAGTATTTGAGCTCCTCAGTAGCACAAACCGATTCTGCATAGGCGGCATCTCCTTCTTCACACTCCAAAGCAATCCTGCGACTCCCGTGAACCGTGATGGTTCCCTTGTAGCCTGGCATCTTGAGCTGCAGATATACATAACAGGGCCGTGCCATGAATTTGGCATAAGCCGGCCAACCAAATAGGGCATGGTACGGGCTTTGGATCCTCACCACCTCAAAAGTTAGTGTTTCTGATCGGGAATCGTGATCATCTCCGAAAGCCACCTCCAATGCTATCTTGCCCACGGGATACACAGACTTGCCTGGCACCACGCCATGAAAAACCGTGTTTGAAGGCCGTAGATCCTTATCCTTGAGCCCCATACGTCGAAAGGTCTCATAGTATAGGATGTTAATACTGCTACCCCCATCCATGAGCACCTTGGTGAACTTATAACCTCCTACCTGAGGTGCCACCACTAAAGCCAGCTGACCCGGATTATCCACCCGAGGAGGGTGATCCTCTCTACTCCAGGTGATCGGCTGCTCTGACCATCGTAGATATCGGGGCACGGCCGGTTCAACAGAGTTAACTGCCCTCTTCCGGACCTTCTGGTCTCGCTTGTCCAAGCTAGTGGTGAATACATGATATTGGCCACTGTTTAGTTGCTTTGGATTGCTCTGGTACCCCGACTGCTGCTGATTATAGCCCCCTTGATCATTTTGGTTATGTTGATTACCATGTCCGCCCGGATTGCTATTCCCGCTCGGATTACCATTAAACCCTGAACCGGAGTTTCCTCCACCGTGGTTTGGCCCGGATCCTGAACCGCTACCAGGATTGTGATCATACCGGAAGGCGTTGGAATTCTTGAACTCTCGCATGATGTAACAATCCTTCCATAGATGGTTTGCTGGTTCCTCCGTCGTTCCATGCTTTGGGCAGGGTTGATTCAACAAACTATTTAAGCGCTCTGGATTGGGGCTGGGTCCGCCACCGCGGCCTTTGCCCCTACGCTGCCGGCCCCTGTTCTGCACATTGGTGTTAGCCACAAAATCCATGGAACCATCCGCTTTACGCTTGCCTCCAACGCTGCTCCCTGGGTGGTGCTGCTGTCCTCTGGAGTTGTCGTTCTTCTTTCCCTTCCCTGCCTTTTCATCATCAGACTCGGGATCCTTGGTACTATCAGAATCAGCATACTTTACCAAAGCAGCCATGAGAGTCCCTATGTCAGTGCAATGGCGCTTCATTCGTCCTAATTTCAATTTCAAGGGCCCAAACCGGAAATTGCTTTCCAAAGTCACAACTGCAGTGTCAGCATTGATGCGGTCTGATGAATGCAAGATTTGCGAAACGCGGCGCACCCAATGAGTGGTTGACTCTCCTTCCGCCTGGACGCAGGCGGCCAAGTCCACTATCGACATGGGCTGCCTGCACGTATCTTTGAAATTACTGATAAACCGAGCTCGCAATTGAGCCCATGAACCGATGGTATTGGGCGGCAGGCTTTTTAACCAAGTGCGCGCCGTTCCTTCAAGCATCATAGAGAAATATTTTGCACATGCAGCTTCATCTACGTCAAGCATCTCCATGGCCATCTCGTAACTCTCCACCCACGCCTCCGGGGGTTGATCTGCTGTATAATTTGGTACCTTGCGCGGCCCCTTGAAGTCCTTAGGCAGGCGCACATTGCGCAAAGCAGGTATAAGGCAAGGCACCCCCAAAGCGCTAGAAGCAAGCCCTGGCTCGACCGAAGTGGTGGAACGAACCGGCGTAAGCTGGCGGGTCTGATGTGCTGCCAATTCGGCTTCTCTGCGTGCACGGGCCCGGTCTACCAACTCCTGAGCATCAGGAGCCGTATTGTTGCCGCGGTGCACTCCATGCCGTGCATTGCCGGACTCAGCTTGTTCTTCCATGTGCCTGTTATAACTCCGGGTTGGACGTGGAGTACAATGAATCCGCTCGCGGCTGTATGAATACGCCTCCTGTTGGACCAGCGCCGTTCTGAGGAGCTCCTTGACCCAGCGCGTCTCTATTGCCTGTAACGAATCTCCCTCGACTGGAATAGCCTCTAGACGTGCTGCCGCAGCAACAAGATTATCCAGCGGGTTGGAGTAATGATCCGGGGGTGTGGTCACAATCCGTGGCTCCGGGTTATAACGGGGCAGATCTATTATGCGGGGCTGAACCGGTGCGCTTGTCCCGGGCGCCTCTGCTCGGTTTACCACTGGTTGATTACTGGTCCTTCCTCCAGGAGTATTGAAAAGATCCCTTCCTTCAAAAACCAGTGGCAGGCGGGACCGATATTTCCTCCTCATGACCTCCTGCGAAGCGTTCTGATCCAGCATGAACTTATAGGCTTGTGCGTCCAAAGCAGCCCGTCCCGCAGTCATCCTGACCTCCTCGGCCGCCAGATCCGCCTTGGCCTGGCTGATCTGTTCTCTCACCTTTGCAATCTCTGCGTTATGAGCATCCCGATCCGCCGGATTAGCCTCTGTCAAGAGCGCCGCGAGTGCGTCGAACAGATCGGATAACACTTGAACCGGTGGGCGCACAAAACCTCCTGCTCCGGCAGCCGTTGAACCGGAAACCATTGCTGCGGCCGTCGATGAATGAGGCGCTGCTTGGGTGCCGGCCATGAATATGCCGACCCGGCTAAGCAGATCGGAGGGGTCCGGAATACTATTGCCGTCGGAACAGCCTCCAATCCGACCATCATGCACTTGATACAGGGACTCAGTTTCCCCGGTTGACGACTCATCGCCGGAACAAACGATGGTTTCGCCACCAGATTCTGATCTGTCCTCATAATTTCCTCCATGGATGACTCCCACAAAGGCACGCTTTACGGCTGGCTTAACCCGGGCAGGTCGCGCACGCTGAGCTGTCTCGATGAGGTCGGTGCAGGTGTCCAGCTGAGGGCCCGGTTCACCAATCTTGCCGATGAAAACGTGTATACCGCCAAAGGGGACCCGATACCCGTACTCAATTGAGCCGGCCTCAGGGCCCCAGCCTGCGTCGTCGATGTAGATCTTGCCGAGGTGACTCTTGGTCATCCGGCCCACGGCATATCCCTTGAGTCCTTCAAAGCGGCCCTCCAAGAACTTGAAACCATCATGCGATAGCCCCACGGTGGGCGCCAACTGTTGTGGGTTTGTCATGGCAGATGTCCTAGCCAAAGGACTTAGTCGTGGAGCCATCGCAACGGGTTAACTCGAAGGGGTTAAAGCGGACACAAGGACACAGAGAATTATACTAGTTCGGCCCCTTCAATGAAGGTAAAAGCCTACGTCTAGTTGGTGTTGGAATTGATGAAGTCTCGACGACTAGGGAGCAATCGCTTCTCCTAGGCTTCGAGTTGTTCGTTTTCCCCCCTGGACCGATATCGGGTCGTCCCCTTATATACACGGGTGACGCCCGTCGGTTCATAGAGTCCCAATCTCCGGTTTATACTCGTACCCGGGTTGGTCTCTTGCTTATTCCTAACTTACAATACAAGTTGTACACAGGCCGGTTTACGGCTACAGATGTTAAACCGACTATGGCCTCGGGCCTTTACATAGCCTCCTGGGCTTTAACATTCTTGAGCTGCTGATGAAATTGACCCGGCCCAGACGGCCGGTTTAGGCCCAGTAGTAATATCCCCAACACTACCCATATCATCAATATTAATCAAGCAGGAGTAGGGTTCTACCTCCATTGAGAGGGCCCGAACCTGGGTAAAAACATCGTGTCCCTTGTCTCCTGTTACCATCCGGCCTTGACGCACAGTTCGGGACCCCCTACCCAAGATCCGCCGGTTTTGACACCGACAATTACTCACCTTTTTCCTGGAAAAGTTCTTGACACTACAATGTTTCCATATATTTGAATTTAGCTCCAGTTCGTGTTTATTTGGATTTGGACGTTTTAGGTGCGCCCTAGTTTTTTAATACTGATTTTGCGTGTGTGACTAAGAGAGAACGTTTGTATGTGTCCATATGTGTGTTGTGGCAGAATGGAAATGTGGAGACGGCGTGCGTCTGATAGTGACATAGAGAGGTGTGAATGTGCAAATGATCATGCATGAGTGATACATAGACAGATGTCGATACGTTGTGTATACATAAGAGAACGGTCTTCTATTTTACTTCTCTCTCTCTCTCTCTCTCTCTCTGTGTGTGTGTGTGTGTGTGTGTGTGTGTGTGTGTGTCTGTGTGTGTGTGTGTGTGAGGAGCATCCGTAACATAACAACCATCTCTCTCGATTCATCCGTCCCTCGCACGATCGCATGTAACACATGCATCAACGCGCACATTTTGACACCCTCACCCGGCCCCTGCCCACCTCAAGGCCCGCACATCGCTCTCTATCTCGCACGCACAATCTCTTTGTGAATACCCTGTTTAGCATGTAGCTTTCCGTCACACACACACACACATTTCTCTCCTTAGGTTTGTTTTCTCTCAATATCTGACACATGCACACACACAACACACACACCCCCTCCCCCAAGCACACAATTCATCCCCATCCAAGGTTATACGGAGACCACTCTCGCTTGTGCTTCTCTACACCCCAGAATGCACAACACCTCAATCTTCAAAGAGGGCATCGAGGAGATCGAAGACGGCGACCACACTCCGCTAGAGAATGCGGGGCCATTTGGAAGCGAGATGATGTGACGAAGGCTGACTGATTCCTCCCTCCACTAAGGGAGTCCTGGATTAGGGGGTCCTCGAATAGCCGGACTATGTACTTTGGCCGGACTGTTGGACTATGAAGATACAAGATTGAAGACTTTGTCCCGTGTCCGGATGGGACTCTCCTTGGCGTGGAAGGCAGGCTTGGCAATACAGATATGTAGATCTCCTTCCTTGTAACCGACTCCGTGTAACCCTAGCCCCCTCCGGTGTCTATATAAACCGGAGGGTTTAGTCCGTAGGACACAACAACAATCATACCATAGGCGAGCTTCTAGGGTTTAGCCTCTACGATCTCATGGTAGATCAACTCTTGTAATACTCATATAATCAAGATCAATCAAGTAGGAAGTAGGGTATTACCTCCATCGAGAGGGCCCGAACCTGGGTAAACATCGTGTCCCCTGCCTCTTGTTACCATCCGCCTTAGACGCACAGTTCGGGACCCCCTACCCGAGATCCGCCGGTTTTGACACTTACATTGGTGCTTTCCTTGAGAGTTCCACTGTGTCGTCACCGTAAGGATTGATGGCTCCTTCGATCATCGGTAACGATGCGATCCAGGGTGAGGTTTTCCTCCCCGGATAGATCTTCGTATTCAGTAGCTTCGCACTGCGGGCCAACTCGCTTGGCCATCTGCAGCAGATCGAAAGCTACGCCCCTGGCCGTCAGGTCAGGTTTGGAAGCTTAAACTATACTGCCGACATCTACGGAGACTTGATCTTTGACGGATTCGAGCCCGTGTCCGGTGTGCCGCACAGTCACGACGAGCATGATTTAGCTCTGTCGTCGGACGGTGTTCAGGAGATCACACCTGTGGTTACTCCGGCCCTCGATCCGGAGCAGATTGCGTTGTCCAAGGACGGGTGGATAGACCCCACCACGGAGGCCGCACACTCAGTGGTGATAGAGCCTTATACTGACTTCACCTCCTACGAAACCCGCATTGCCGAACCCTGTGGTTCGTCCCCGGCCGCGGGCCCTGAACCGCTTGCGTCAGTGCCTATCGAATCTGATTGGTCACCGATCATGGAGTTTTCCTCCGTGGATATCTTTCAACACTCGCCCTTGGGCGATGTGCTAAATTCATTAAGGTCTCTCTCCTTGTCAGGAGGCCCTTGGCTGAACTGTGTCCGGCTTGATTGGGAAGCGGACGACGAAGAAATCCGTTCCCCACCCACCACCCACTTAATAGCCACTGTCGACGATCTAACTGAGATGCTTGATTTCAGCTCCAAAGACATCGACGGTATGGACGACGATGTAGGAGAAAACAGGAACCACCACCCACAGGGCGCTGGACTGCCACCTCATCACATGATATATACATGGTGGTTACACCCAAAGAAGACAATGATGAGGAACGGGAGGATGCAGCAAAGGATAACCTCCTTGAGAAGCAACCAAAATGACGACGCACACGTCGCTCCATATCCCGCCTCGGCAAAAACAGGGATAACAGCGCAAGAAATAATGAGACCCCGGTCGACTCTAATGCAACAGAGTAGGACGAGCCAGCGGACGGTGAACATAGTACGGAGCCACTATTCGATCACGGCGACGACGAGGGTACAAATCATCAACCTGTCTCCAGAGAGGAGAATAGTCCGGATGACGATATACACATCATCCAGGAAAGGAACTTGGAACAAGAGAACCTCCACAGAAGACTTATCACCACCGCAAGGAGTCTTAAGAAGCAGAAACAAAGGCTTAAGGCCGCGCAAAATACACTCATCAGTAGATGGAACAAAGTGCTCGACACTGCTAAAAAGTATTGTGGCGGACGCCACACAAAGAGTTACCCAAAGCACAAGCTGCTACCTGAATTCGATGACGAGGCTTTAGAGCCTACGCAACCGAAAAATAAAACGGCCAATCAGCCGGATCGACCACCCCGTGGTCGTGATAGGGCGGCTAACGATGTTGGATATAAGCCAGCACACGACTCATGTGAATACTTGCTCGAAAAAGCAGGTATAACCAGGTTCATCTACGGATCTAGGAAGCGCGCCCTGGCACAGAATCAAAACCGAACACTACAACCATCAGAACGCCACGGTACATCCAAATACAGGGATGCCGCACACCCCCTCTGCTTCACCGATGAGGTACTGGATCATGAATTTCCAGAGGGGTTCAAACCCGTGAACATAGAAGCGTACGATGGAACGATAGACCCTGGGGTCTGGGTTGAGGACTTCATCCTCCATATCCATATGGCTCGCGGAGACGATCTCCACGCCATCAAATACTTGCCCCTCAAGTTAAAAGGACCAGCTCGGCACTAGCTGAAGAGCTTCCCCGAAAATTCAATTGGAAGTTGGTAGGAGCTTGAGGATGCTTTTAGGGCTAACTTTCAAGGGACCTATGTCCGACCTCCGGACGCAGATGATTTAAGTCATATAATTCAACATCCCGGAGAGTCAGCCCGAAAGCTTTGGAACAGATTTCTTACTAAGAAGAATCAAATCATCGACTGCCCGGACGCCGAAGCCTTAGCAGCTTTCAAACACAGCGTCCGAGATGAATGGCTCGCCAGACACCTCGGCCAAGAAAAATCGAGGACAATGGCATCCCTAACAAGCCTCATGACCCGCTTTTGCACGGGCGAAGATAGCTGGCTAGCCCGTAGTAGCACCAGCGACCCAGGCACATCAGAAGTCAGGGATGGCAATGGAAAAGCATGACGCAGTAAAAGAAAGCATTGAAGTAACGAAGACAGCCCAGACAACACGGCGGTAAACGCCAGATTTAAGGGCTCTCGACCCGGTCAGCGGAAAAAGCCTTTCAAAGGCAACAGAGATGGACCGTCCAGCCTAAACAAGATTCTAGACAAATTATGTCAGAATCATGGCACCTCCGATAAACCTACAAATCACACCCACAGAGAATGTTGGGTCTTCAAGCAGGCCGGCAAGCTAAACGTTGAACACAAGGGGAGGGAGACACCAAGTGAAGACGAGGATGAGCCTCGCCAGCAAAACACTGGTGGACAGAAAAAATTCCCAGCCGAGGTCAAAACAGTGAACATGATTCATGTAACAAAAAGGAGGAGCAAACATATACTCCGGGACATACGCACCATAGAGCCCGTCACCCCTAAGTTCAACCCTTGGTCAGCCTGCCCGATCACTTTTGATTGCAGGGATTACCCGACTAGTATCCTGCACGGAGGATTGGCTGCCTTGGTGCTAGACCCAATAATCGACGGATACCATCTCACCCAAGTCCTTATGGACGGCGGCAGTAGTCTTAATCTGATATATCAGGACACGGTCCGCAGAATGGGGATAGATCCAACAAGAATCAGCCAAAGCAATACTACCTTTAAAGGGATAATACCAGGCCCAGAGGCCCGCTGTGCGGGCTCTCTAGTACTAGAGGTTGTATTCGGTTCTCCCGACAACTTCCGAAGTGAAAAGTTAACCTTCGACATCGCTCCATTCTGAAGCGGCTATCAAGCACTACTCGGAAGAACAGCCTTCGCTCGTTTTAATGCAGTACCACATTACTCTTCTCTTAAACTCAAGATGCCCAGTCCACGTGGCATCATCACAGTTAGCGGAAATATTGAGCGTTCCTTACGCGCGGAAGAACGGGTGGCGGCTTTAGCAGCCAAACACTAAACGGCCTCTCCAACCAGAATAAATGATCGGTCGTCAAGACCGCGGAAAGTCAGGCGCACCACTAGCTGTAGCAGCTTAGATACACCTGAGATTGGTTTGATGGATATACCCCCATAGGCGGTACCAGGGGCTTCCCGCATGTAAAAAGGACTACAGTTCGGCTCGACCTTACTTATCTTGAATTTTAATGCTTTATTGAGAATAACCAATTCTTTGCACGACAACTTTCACCTAAGTTCTTCTCTTTTACAGATGACAATCGTGCTACACCCTTCCAGGATACGGCACAACGGAGACACAGGCGCAGACGTACAGCAGGGCCCCGCTCAAAGGTTTCTTTTTAGATTAAGACCCTGTGTAAACCTTCTTTACTATTTCTCGTTGCTTTACACCCTCCGGATACTGAACATAACCGAGAGGGATGCTGACATTATTGGCATTTTGCCATGTCAGAAAAATGCACATACGTGGACACTTAGGGTTCATTATCAAGGGCGTTACTTTGCACGGTATATGTTTTAAAGACTGAATACCTTAGGGAGTGTTCGGCGTCGCGAGTTTGGACTTATATGCATCAGCTCCGAATCATGTCTTTGGTCAAATGTTGGGTTTGCCCAGCTCCCGCGTTTTGCTACCTTACGTTTCGCTCCATCGGCTAAGGTGGCACCGGGAGAACTACTGCGATTGTGCCCTGGTTCATCCGGATGAGCACCTCAGTAGAGAAAGCTGAAAACTGACTGTCATGATAAAGCGCGAGACTGGTCAACCACTCGATGACTTAGCGGAATCTTCGGGATTCCTCCGCATTAATGAAGGGCCAGTTTTCCCAGTCATGTACGTACGCGCCCCGGACTCGGATGAGAGCGGAAGTACCAGGGCTATATAGTAGCCCCACTGTCAAACTCCTATGGCTAAGTGAAAGTGTTAAAGCAATATAGTCTGATTGCCTCGTTTGTCGCGCTACCACCTCCTTAATGGACCAAGACGTTGGATCAAGTGTGAACACGCGCTTTTGCGAACACCCCCGCATTATATGCGTGGGGGCTGAAGCCGACGACCGCAAACTTTCAGGTTATATACATATATACATAAACGTCCGCGCAGGAGGCATCTTAATACTTTCAGGCAAAAGTATAAACACAACCTTTATAATTTAAATTGCATTGTTTTTACAATCGGGATACATGTCACTCGAACATGACACTCTTCGAGCACTGAGTCTCTATTAAACGAGCACCTTCCAGGACTTCTTCAAAATAGTGCTCGGATGAAACCTGGCCTACGGCCGGATTCTGGGTTGCAATAGCAGTGGTCTCCAACTCTACCCAGCATGTCTTGACACGGGCAAGAGCCATCTGCGCACCTTCTATGCACGCCGACCTCTTTACAGCGTCGATATGCGGCACAGCTCCAAGGAATCTTTGCACAAGACCAAAATAACTATTCGGACTTGGTCCTTCTGGCCAGAGATGATCCATGACAGACCTCATGGAAAGTCCGGACAACCTACGTAGCTCGGCCACTCGGCCATTTGCTCATTTCACAGCAGTGGACGCGCCGGAGCATGGAATTGCGACAAGAACAACTTTTCCACTTCGTGATCTTTTTGATCTTCAAAAAACTTGGTCGCATCAGCGATACTCGCTGCCAGATCCAAGTATGCGTCTGCAGAACTCCATAATTGATCCAGAAGGGCATACTTAGGATCTCCGAACTTCATCCGCAACAAAAAGGGCTTCCCAGCCGTGATATCTCCGACTTGATGTAGCTCCTCCTTTGCCGCTCTGATTTTAGAGAGGGTGTCCTTGACAGCTACCATGGCTTTCTCCAGGTCCGCCGTCTTCGTTTGGCTTTCCCTTTCAAGACGCTCATAACGGTCGGCGGCACCCTTCAACTCAACAGCCATCTTGGCTATGTTCTCTTTGCTCTCGCAATGCGCCGCCTGTTCGGCTCTTAATTCTTCGACCGCCTTTAGGGCGACCGCATCACTCCTCCTGGCTTGTTCCTTGGCTTGGGCAAGTTCCGCCCGAAGGGTCTCCAGGGCGGCAGCTCCATCTGCAGTCACAACATATTATAGATACTAGCATCACGCCCCTCTTAATATATGTTGACCGTCGGAGAATACATACCTTGTGCCTCATCAAGCCGCCTGTTTACAAGCACGATGTCGGCATCCGCCGCATCAAGTTGCCACATCAGTTCGGCAAACTCCCCTGTCCGGCTAGCCACCAGACCCTCAGCCACCTGCACATGAAAGCGACATGATTATTACCTGGGACTATGATCCTTTGTTTGCCACCTTTTTCGACAGCAACCAGAGTCTAAGGGGCTACTATATGCATAGGGCACACCTGGCGTGTGCGGTACCGTCAAAAATATACATATTACTTTGCATACCTCAAAGCCTCTCAACAGGCTCATAAAAGCTTCATGCAACCCGCTTTCGGCGGATGAAATCTTCTCAACTACCGTACCCATTAACGTACGATGCGCTTCTGAGATAGCCGCTTTCTCCATAAGATTCCTCAATGAGTCTGGTCGCGCACCGGACAGTTCTGGACTCTTTCTGTTGCTCCCCTTAGGAGCCAAATACTTCGGACTTCGGGTGGCTGAAGGGTTGCCTTCCGGCCTTGGCGGATCAGGAGAAATCTTTCGTGACGACACCTCAGGGTCGTCCGCCTCATGAGGCGGGGAGGCATGGGGAGGTGTTTCCCTCTCCATCATCTCCAGAAGAAGATCCCCCAAAGATGAACTCTGTCGAGAAGGGCTATGATCCGAACTACAAGACATACATCTCGGTTATTATCCTCGAAAATAAAGCAGGATATATTTACAATAAAGTACTTTTATCTACTTACAGCTCAGTGGGGGGCTGATCCCCTTGCAGGCACTGTGCGGAAAGGGCACCCTCCGGGGTAGGACCCCCTGACGAAGATTTCTTCCCTCGTTTGGAAACCATTGTTTCCAAGTCTTCAGAGGCGGTCCTCTTCCTTCCTTGGGGAGAGGGGATTCTAGATTCTTCTCCCTGATTATCCTCCTTCGCGAAGGCACTAATTCCCCCGGTCTGGATGAATAATGAGTGAGGCTCGCTTTCGGCTTCTTTGTTCCTCCCTTTATCTTCCCCTGATGGCGCTTGATAAGGCGCGAGCTCAAGCATTCTGGCCAGTACTGGATCTGTTGAGCCTTCGGGAAGGGGGGCCGAACACATGATCATCTTCGCCTTTTTTACCCAGTCCTGGTCAAAGAGCGACTTTTCAGAATGATGTTGTGATAAATAAAGAGACAGCATGTTCGGCCAAAGAACTACTTACTTGGGTGTCTGGACAATTGCAGTTTAGACCCGCATCCTCGGTGGTGTCCGGACACTTTATTCGTGATCCGAAGAACAATCTGTGCATCGCTTCAAGCGTCACGCTGAAGAAGTGCTAAATAGTTCGCGGTCCTTCCGGGTTGAACTCCCACATGCGGATAGGTCGACGTTTGCAAGGCAGGGCTCAACGAACTAGCATGACTTACATTACCTTGACAAGGCTGACATCTCTCTCGAGGAGATCTCGAATGCGACTCTGCAATGTCGGCACATCATTTACTGGTCCCCAGTCCAGCTCCTTGTTGACCCATGACGCTAGTTGTGGCGGGGGGGGGGGGCGAGCGGAAGGCAAGGGCGGCTACCCACTTAGTACCACGGGGAGCTGTGATGTAAAACCACTCCTGTTGCCATAAGCTGGATACCTCCGGGAAGGAGCCCTTTGGCCATGGAGCATCGGCGCCTTTGCTTATCATGGCACCTCCGCATTCTATGTGTCACCCATTAATCATCTTCGGCTTCACATTAAAGGTCTTGAGCCATAAGCCGAAGTGTGGGGTGACATGGAGGAAGGCCTCACACACGATGATGAATGACGAGATGTGAAGGATGGAATCCGGGGCCAGATCATGGAAATCGAGCCCGTAATAGAACATGAGCCCTCTAAAAAAGGGATCCAGACTAAGGCCTAGCCCTCGAAGGAAGTGGGAGACGAATATGACACTCTCACCTGGTTCAGGAGTGGAAATGACCTGCCCTTGAGTAGGCAGCCTGTGCGAGATTTCGGCGGTCAGATACCTGGCTTCTCTTAGCTTCTTGAAGTCCTCCTCTGTGACAGAGGAGGGCATCCACCGACCTTGAAGGTTGGATCCGGACATGATTGAAGGTCCGATGCGCCTAGCCTGAGCCTTGGATGTTGGAACTAAAGGTGGGGGAAGGATTCGATTGAGTGCGAGAAGAAAAGGACAGGCCTTGGCCCCTTTATAAAGAGGGTGAATATCAAGCGTCCTCCGCGTGGCCGTTTGGAACTTGCCTAAAATCAAGGAGTCATACCAACAGGCACGATTGGGTTACACATACCCGTATTGATGAGAATCCTGCGATAAGGGGAACACGATCTCTGCTTCGACAAGACATGTCAATAAAACCGACTCGCGAAACGTGTAGTGGCAGGCTGGGAGAAACGGTTCGAATAATGACTAGGCCGTGGTGTGATGTCACCCTATGAAAAGTTGTCAGCAGATTAGATTTGTGGAAATATTATTCTCTCTACGGTGGTATGCGGAATTTGTTTTGCAGAGCCGGACACTATCCTTGTGTTCAAAATCTTCTACGGAATATTCGGAGGAGGAACCCGCCTTGCAATGTCGAAGACAATCTGCGCGCCGGACTCATCGTCATTGAAGCCTGGTTCAGGGGCTACTGAGGGAGTCCTGGATTAGGGGGTCCTCGAATAGCCGGACTATGTACTTTAGCCGGACTGTTGGACTATGAAGATACAAGATTGAAATCTTCGTCCCGTGTCCGGATGGGACTCTCCTTGGCGTGGAAGGCAAGCTTGGCAATTCAGATATGTAGATATCCTCCCATGTAACCGACTATGTGTAACCCTAGCCCCTTCCGGTGTCTATATAAACCGGAGGGTTTAGTCCGTAGGACGACAACAATCATACCATAGGCTAGCTTCTAGGGTTTAGCCTCTACGATCTCGTGGTAGATCAACTCTTGTAATACTCATATCATCAAGATCAATCAAGCAAGAAGTAGGGTATTACCTCCATCGAGAGGGCCCGAACCTGGGTAAACATCGTGTCCCTCGCCTCCTGTTACCATCCGCCTTAGACGCACAGTTCGGGACCCCTACCCGAGATCCGCCAGTTTTGACGCCAACACCCACCCTCTCTCTCTCTCGCACAAAATTACCAATCCCTCTCTCCCCCACACAAAATTATCCATACCTCAACCCACGAGATCCTTCCCCTCTCGTCCATGTTTTTCCAGCTCTCTCATCAAACCTATTGTCTCTTCTCCTTCCACATGTACAGAATCCGGATGCACGTCTCACGTATATTACATGTCTCCATCTTTCTCATGGACCTAAGTTCTTCCTCTCTCTTTCTCTTTCTATCTCTCTCTCTGTTTCGTTAGGTTTGTCTCCTACTCTCTCATCCACATACATACAATCTT
This sequence comes from Aegilops umbellulata, assembly GCA_032464435.1. NCBI lineage: Eukaryota > Viridiplantae > Streptophyta > Magnoliopsida > Poales > Poaceae > Aegilops > Aegilops umbellulata. The sequence continues at coordinate 248,230,440 of CP136054.1, read as the reverse complement.
TCCCACCCTATCTGCTCCATCTTCGCAAGCTCTCTCTGCATGTTTCATTCACACATTGGGATATGTTCAAAATGTTGCTTTTATAATGGCTGATGTAGAGTTATTGTTGGTTTTGTTGCATCCTACAAAGTAATAACTATGAAATGCATTTTGATTGTCATTTGGCTGGGATTATGTGAGTTTGAGCATGTTGTGAAGTACTATAGACCTCGTATACATCTTGGAATTCGACAATGATTGTAACTATTGAATTGTATAGACCATTACATTCAAAGTCAGTAGCCTAATATATTTATTTCACAATTTCAACAAATGATTAATTCACTACAAACTAAGAAAACAAATGTGTACTCCCTCCGTTTTTATTTAAGTCCGCTTATTAGCGTGGGTCAAAGTCAAGTTTTGTAAACTCTCACAAAGTTTATAACAAAAAATATTAACATATACAATAACAAATAAATACCATTAGATTCATTATTGAATGTACTTTCACATCATACATATTTGTTATGGTAAATGTTTATATTTTTCTATAAACTTAGTCAAACTTTAGGAAGTTTGACTTCCGTCAAACCTAATATGCAGAGTTTACTAGTACTACTCGCTAGTTGCTTAGCCGAATCACCCAACAGGCCACACGGGGAGTTCAGTGTCACAAAATTTTGAAGTCAGCGGGAAAATCTCCCGCGACCCTGATTCGAGCAGTGGGAAGTTACCATCATAGCCTTCGGAACAGGCCTATGGATGACGATTGGTAGGGGGTTGTTTCCGTAACTTCAGGTTCACCCTACCCAACCAACCCCACCCTGGCACCCAGAGTAGTACACCTGAATACTCCCCATTTTGTATCCCCACCGCAAAATAGACTTCTCCACGGCACCGCAGCCTTCGTGCTACTCCCCTTCTACATCGGCGCGCTCATCCACCGCAGCGCATCTGCCTCATCGACGACCTCGTACGCCACACTAGAGCCGGTCCACCGTTGTCGTCGTATGAGAGCCTCTTCCCCGGCACCGTCTTCCACGGTCTCGGATCTGCTTCCCGGAAGCCGATGCCAAGCACAGAAGCACCACCGTCGTGAACAATGAACTGACTCATGTTGCCGACCATGACTCACAGAGGTCGTCGTAACCATTGTTCTCCTCCTCGATTGGTAATGTGTGTATTGAATCACTTAGCAGTACATGTGTAGTTTCAATTTTGTTCATACCTACCCTCCAAATTTCCTGGGTGCTATTGTTCCCATAAAAGTAATTGGTTATAGCCTCCATTGTCCAACAGAATATCAGCTTGTAATTTTGCTTCGCTCATGTATCGTGTTGTGCTTGGGTAGGGTTTTCATCTGCAACCAGTAGTGTGGCAAATGATGGAAAGTTTTTTAGAACTAGCAAGATGCCCATGCGTTGCACGCACCAAGATGCATTTGTATGAGTAGTTTATCTTGTGGGAGAAAGGGATGAATGAGAGAAGGCCTTATTTGCAAATCTGGAGAGGGGTGTGGGTATCTTTTTGCAAAATTGCCATTGTTTCCTTCCTATCTGTCAGATATAAATTGGACAGCCTATATTGCAGGATGGCAGGCACACCATCATCACCAACTCTGTTTTTTATAAGAAAAAGGTAGAGAAAAAAAGTAGAGAAGTAGAGATAAATATTAAATATAAAATAAATATAACAGTAGAGAAGAGAGTAAAGATAGCAGAGACGTCGGGAAAGTAATGTGCGCGCGGGAAAAAGCGGCCGGGCGTGCGCTAGTTTTGGCGCGCAGTGTCCAGCGCGCTTTATAAAATCCAATGCCCTCCCACCGCTTTGTGCCTTGCCACCGCTCTCTCCCCACTCTGTGCCTCTCCACCGCTCTCTCCCCTCTCTTTCTCGCCTCGCCGCCGCCGCGCCACCATGCCGCCGCGTCACTGGGAAACTTGGGGATACTGCGGCGTCCGCGCGCGCCCCTCCGGTGGCTTCTCCATCGAGATCCTGTTTCGCGGGATGCGCCTCAACGTCGGCAATTTTGACACCGCCAACAAGGCCGCCCGTGCATACGACGCGGCGGCGTGGCGCCCCCGGTGGCCTCATAGAACATTGAACTTCCCCAACGTGCCGACACGGGAGCAGGCACATGAGCTCGCGCCTCTGCCGCGGATTATCACCGACGAGGATCGTCGCGACAACCGGAGGCGGGAGCATCGTCTCAGCATCGCCGAGATGGACGAGGAAGCCATGGCGCTGTGGCGCCAACACTTCCTGCAGGACATCATCAACGAGCGTGATTTCTACGCGCAAAGGAGGGCGGAGAGGGATAAGAGGAGGGTGGAGCGAGCCGCCTTTCGCGAGGACAAGCTTAGGCGAAAAGCAAACTCTCAATTCAACATGAGGCTAGGAGCAGCGTTGCCCTGGGAATCCAACGACGATCGGTATCTTCACGCCTACAGTCAGACGTCGGAGGAGGACATCACCGAGGATGAGTCAGGCGATGAGGAGTAGTTGAATAATCTTTTTTATCTATCTATGCTGAGAACTATCCTCTACTCTCTAGTCTCTACTCTCTATCTCTACTTCTCGATCTCAGCAATGTAAACGCTTTTTGAAAGCGCCACGCGTTGCGATTCTGTTGGAGATGCTCTAACATGGCAGACGAGTTCTTTAATGTTGCCCACAAGATGCGCGAGTATTAATAGTAGTATATTTTTCTTGCCATGTTGAGATTTTAAAACCACGAGTGCGAACATGCAGAGGAGCAATGAAGACCAAACACGGGATATTGGGGACATCTTCAAGGAGCGTGGAAGTTAAAGAGGAGCTGCACCGAACCTGTAAAACGAGCTTTGGTAAGTAACACCCTTTTAATTACTTTCGTTTAGCCTCGTGTTCTTTGATGTGTATATGTTTTAGTTTATGTTTCTCTTAAGCCTCGTGTTCTTTGATGTGTAATAAGAAGAGTCTTAGTCGTTCTAATGCTTTCGTTTTTAGCTTGATGTAGGAAGTGGGTGTTCTCACCTTGTAGTCTGTTTTTATTTTATTTTTCCTTTTGAATTCACTTCTCCGAGTTCTGTTTATCTGGCTTCTACTAAATGGATCTGGGTTGCTCTGAGTATTGATCTAAAAAAGAAGCAACTTCATGTCAGGATGTAGTTCCTGCGAGGAGGGAAGTATGGTCAACCTCGAGATCATGTTTCCAAAATGAGGCTGGATTACACACAAGGTGCTAGTTCCCTAATGATGTTGGATTAGACACAAGGTGCAAATTCCTAGATGATGCTGGATTACACACAAGCCAGGTGGAGTCGTCAGCTGTTCGTGTCCTCGTGGCTATAGTAAAGGCTGAAAGAAAGCATGCATCAGCCCTTGAGAATGTAGTTGAGTTCCTGAAGAAGCGAAAAGAGCAATCAGATGCTCTCTTCACCCATGCCAAAGAACAGATGGAAGAAGCCAGAAATAAGCTAGCAGAGGCAGAGCAGGCTAGGCGTCTCCTGTTATCTAAAGCTATTGTCAATACAAAATTTCCTTCATAATAGCTAGGTTCAAATGTTTATCCAGTCAGCATGCCTGTTGTGATGTCTGTGCATCTACTGATGTGGCACAAAATATATTTTTTCGGGTCATGTAATAACAGAAATTACTTTCCAAACAATAACAGACGAAGTATTGGACATGGTATAGTTCACGCGCAAGCCCGACATTCCAAGTTCAACTTCCACATCAAACTCATGTTCACAGATATCTGCACATTCATACATAATGTCCACAACCTTGATTCACTTCAAAGCCAAAAAAATTGAGGAGAGTTATAAATAAAGAAAAACCTCTAGTTCCTGGTACCAGTGCGAGCACAACAAGTCAAGACCATGCGTAATTAATTATATTTTGGTCATTTTTTGTGTTCTAAAATGCCGGTCGGCTCGTGGAAGGACGTGTTGCCGGCACACGCGTGGATTCAATGAAGGCAGGCGGGGCAGTCTGAAGCCGGTTTCATGCGGCGAGGAGGCGTGTTCAGCCGGGCCTGCAGCGAGTGGGGCCCTCTTGGCCGGTGGGCCGGTTCAATGCATCCACTATGAGAAGTTGCGTCCGTGTCAGAGCAACCACTCCCTCCAGTCCTTTTTTGTTTGGGTATAACAAAATCTCATTTTCCATTCACATTTTACAAGTAAAATTCATGGACAAACTTTGACCCAAAATACGATGGGGACTAGTAAACCAGAACGGAGGTAGTAGTTTTTTTAATCAAAGAAGGGTTCCCCTTCCGATTTTCATTACTAAAAACCAACATCTAAATATAAACCATAGTATTTTCCCTAGAACTACCAGGTTCAACATCTCGCAACATAAACCCATACAACCATACGCCAAGGAGGTAGTAGTACTATGAATTCCATTTTCGCTCCATACCAATCATTCTAAAAACTACTTAGTACTTATAACGGCCATTGAAAATCGGAACTCTTAACCACGCTAAAAATTGATATTTTAAACGTGGCTACTCGATCTGTGGCAACTGGTGAGCCACCGCCTCCAAGTCGTTCACATGTGGTCCCGACCATCAACTCCTACGGATCAAATTATCACGCGAGCTGACTATTCCTACAAATGTGCGCTCCACCATGTACCCGGTACCCGCCAATGCAGCAATCGTGCACCTAGGGTTTCAGGGTTTATTTGTTAACGTTGCCTTTATGTAACACTCATGTGTGCGATACAGCGAGAGACCGACTGCGTGTGTGCGCCTCTTCTCTTTGTATATGTACTCCACCGTTTGTCTGGTGTCCAAAAAATTATAATAACTACTAGCAATGTGCCAATGCATTGGCACACGATCAGAGTAGATTAATACATATTCACCGACTTGATAGAAAAAAAAGTCTAGTTTTGAAATATGTATATCACTAAAAATATGTTATGTTTCACTCAAAATATATTCCTTTGGCGGTTTTGATGAGATAAGGGAGGAATGTTGTTGGATTCAAGATTCGAGAAGTGGTATATGTCTACTTTCTACTCTTACTAGCAAGATGCCCGTGTGTTGCACGGAACATCAAGATCTTGTGGGAGAAAAGGATGAACCAGGGAAGGCCTTATCTGCAAATGTGGAGAGGAGTGTGGGTAGATTGCCATAGTTTCCTTCCTACCCGTCAGATATAAACCGGATGGCCTATATTGTAGGATGGCAGGCCCACCATCATCACCAACTCTGTTTTTATCCCTACTCTTATAAAAAGCATAGTCGTTGATGATCTTGTGCCTACCATCCTGCAATATAGGCCGTCTGATGTATATCTGACGGATAGGAAGGAAACTATGGCAATTTTGCAAAAAGATACCCACATCCCTATCCACACTTGCAAATAAGGCCTTCCCTCGTTCATCCTTTTATCCCACAAGATAAACTACTCATACAAATGCATCTTGATGTTCCGTGCAACGCATGGACATCTTGCTAGTTGTTGCAAAAAGCCCATGTGTGTGTGAGAGAGAGGGGGAGAGGAGGAGGACGGAGTGCATGTGTGACAAAGACACAAAGAGTGTGTGTGCGAGGTATCAGCTTAAAATGAGGCAATAGTGTGTGTGTGCACGATCGAGAGAGCATGTCTCAAGAAGGGAAGAAAAATCTACATAGATACAAGGAGCGGGAGAGAGACATGTATGCGATAGTGGAAGCACGAGTGTGCGGGTGTATAAACCTATCTAGAGGCTAGTCGATAAATGTTTGTGAGAGAAATACGAGTCGGGGGTGCGAAAGCGAGAGTTTTGTGTGTGTGTGAGAGAGAGGGTAGTCGGGAAGGGGAGTGGAAGCAGTAGTTGTGTGTGTGTGAGAGAGAGAGAGGGGGGGGAGTTTGTCTGATCGGTAAACAAATGAATAATGTCAGTCTGGGATGGAGACGAAAAAGAGACCGCAACAAATGTTGTGTCTACAGGAGAGAGAGAGAGAGAGAGAGAGAGAGAGAGTTATTTTAGTGGTATGAGTCATATCTAGAGACATATAGGGTGTGTGAGAGAATCCCATAGAGAGAAAGTCAAAGTGAAAGACGAGTGGAGACTGTGTGTGTGGCGGTGAAAAAGAAAGCTTAGGTACCTAGTGATACCAGAGAACGGTAGAGACGTGAGAGATAATGAAAACCGTGTAATGTATAATGATAGGGAGAATGTGACACTTCTCAAGGGAGACGTCGAGAGACCATGTTTGCGAGGATAGGAGAAACATGAAGTGAGCGTGCGGGTGAGCTGGAGAAAAGAGAGTGATAGCTACATGAAGGAGCATGCATGCGAGAGAGATGGGCGTGAAAGGAGTGAACATAAAAGGGATTCAAATATTTGAATTCGAGATGATGATACATGTAATCCATACACGAACCAAAATTGATCTATCAAACATGCATACTCATATGAATTCACGCGCATCTATGTTATTTAATATGTAGATATTACTTATCCATACATTTTAGTAGAACATAATTTGGTTTAATTTTTTTAAATTAAACCTTATGATTTTGAGATCATTGTATTTGTAAATCATATTATACATATAAAGGAGCAGAATTCTTTGTTGTGTTTTTGAAAGTATATATAAAAAATGATGTATTAGAATTTTATTCCAATCGAAAATGGATCCCGCCCGAAAAAATAGAATACAAACGGGATTCGAATTGAGTTGGCACGGTAAACGTGCACTCTACAAAATTTGAACGAAGCGGGGAAAGTTGCAGTAACCGCCCGAAACCAAAATCTGCTAGATGGAAATTACTACTGCCTATCCCTGCCACACAAAGCCTATCTGTTTGATTTCTATAGGTTTCGATAGGGGTAAGTTTATGATTTCACTCAAACGTGACATAACCGCCTCTCACCCGGATTCATACATGGTGGGAGCCAAAACACAGTGTGTCCTTGGCCGAAATCGACTCCCTCCCTGATTCATACACAGTGGGCGCCAAAAGCAAACTCCCATTGGCAAATATTCGGTGTATGCAAGATTACCGTCCTATCCCCAATCGACTAATATTGTTGTGATGTAGGAAATTTGAAACGGGGGCTAAGTTTGTAAATTTCCTCGCATTTGAGACAAGTGCGCCCTGAAGACATGGTTCCCCCTTCCTCTCTACCTCCATTTCCCCATTCGTACTCTGCGGGCGCCAAAACACCCTCTCCACCCCAGCCTCCTCCGTCCGCCACCCCATCCACCGTCGTCCTCCTCCACCATGCCGGAGCTGATACCTCGATGCTGCCGTCCATTACAAGAGATCGACCTCTCTCATCCACGGCTTCAGACCAGGATCCTTGCATCATGTCCTCTCGCTTCATCCCTGCCGTCGTCCACCTTGTTGGCACCGCTCCTACGACTGTCTCGTCCACCACGCCCCGCCTCCACCATCTACCCTCCTAGATCTGCTTCCACGCCGCCGACAGCCATCGCTACCGCGGCACCGTCAAATTCTCAGCAGATGCATACACGGCACCGCACCAGAGGCGGTACTCTTTCGTATCTGCTCAACTTATTTATCGCAGCAAGAAAAAGATCGCCACTGCTTTACTCTGATTTCTTGTCCATCACTTACTTGCTAGTTGGAAGCAAACATTTGTTGCGAAGTTGCCTTTGTCCTGTTTGCACCTTCAGATCCGCCATGGCACGCTCAACACTATACTCCCAATGCTTATGGTTTTCCCCTTTTATATTCCACCCTAGTTAAATCGCAGTAGACTAAATTTCAAAATTGGGTCAGTCGATTTTTCAGAGCTCAACGGAGTTCGCTGGTGCGAACGAAGGGGCTCGGGTGGGGATGGTGGTTGTGGGGGCGGTGGTGGGGCCTTGCCCAACGAATAAAACTTGACGCGGGTGGGACGGGGTGGGGGTGGGGGTGGCGGAGGAACATAGGCGGTGGGGGGCGGTGGTCCAGCCGGCGGCCCGTGCGGTGTTCTGTATGGGAAGAATCAGAGATGAGGAAGAAGAAGGGTTAGGAGACGTAGGATCTTCAACCAACCGCCTGAAATGGTCGACTGACCCAAATGACAAAAGTCACGCGAGTTGCATGCAGACATGCCTTTATATTCAGTACCATCATCGTACCTGCTTAGCACTGCTCCTGAATCCATCAAGCTAAACAACGTGGCACTCATAATTCCAAACTTCTTGCTCAAGTACAAATCTGATATGATGCCGATATTACTAATACAGTTGACATTTAATTGGTCAGCTAATGTTCCTACTTTACTTTCGAAAAGCACGTGCACCACAAATAGAGAGACAACAGGGAGTTGCTTTCTTAATGCGCTCTGGTTCATCATGTGTGGGCACTGCGCAACGAACATTTTATTATCCAAAATCTGCTTGCTCTTCTTTAGCATGTTCCTCTTCCTTTCTTCTTTCATAAGTACTCTCTCCATTCCTAAATACAAGTCTTTGTATAGATTCCACCATGGACTACATATGGAGCAAAATGAGTGAATCTACACTCTAAAATGTATCTGGATACATCTGTATGTGATCCATAGTGGAAATATCTAGCAAGACTTATATTTTGGAACGGAGGGAGTATCATAGTAGTACAGTATGTTCCTTGTAGTGAAGATGAGCAGGGACATTTGCAGTGTAGAGGTCTATACGGTCGGTTGTGATGGACACTTTCAACTCTTCGGGCCTCTTTGATTCATAGGATTTTGTAAACATGGGAATAGGATTTGTGGTGGCCTGCCCACTTGAATCCTATAAGAATAGCAAGGAAATGCGGGGAGTTGTGTCGCCTTTGAGAGTTACACTGATATTAACAATACCACACCTTCAGTTGAAGAGAGCTGGTATCCGAAGCCTTTCTAGCCGTACCGGCAATACTAGCACATATATTCCAACAAGTTCCACTTTGCTGATTTTACTCTGATGCTTACAGTTTTCCTGTTATATCTACACTATGATCTGTGTAGCTGCTTTGTGTCGCACTAGCAGCAGTCCACTCTTGATGCTAAACACTGCAATGACTTACAAAATTGGCACCAATGCATTGAGTGCCATTTTGGATGCAATGAAACTCATACGCTCCCCACCTGTTGATTCTTGTTCAAAATATGATCCTAATGACTATTCTAACCTCGAGGAGTCAAAGGCAGATGGCCTGTCCTGTTCGCCCATCAAGGTGCATGTTCTAATTTGGCAAGGTTTTATTGATTGCGTGTATCTTCCATATGTTGTCTTGCATTTCTTCTACTTTGTTGCACCGCCATCCGCTTAGTTTACTCATCATATATGTTGAGATGCCATGCCCATACATTATCAATACATATTCCATCTGTCATCATACCATGTTTTTTTCACTCAAATGATGTTCTTGTGCATCAGTCATCAAAGATGAAGAGGGTGATTGCCGAACCTGAAGGAGCACCAGCAAAGTCCTTGAAAAACGTGGTTGTGCCGAAGAAATCAGACAACACCCCACTTATATTGGTTGTACAACGAGTGACACAAAACGTAGGATCGACTCTAGCAGATGATGTGGACATAGACCTAGGGTAGGGTAATAGGCCTGACCTACACGTCCTACCCAAGGTCCTTGTCCAAAGAATAAATAAGTTCAAGAATCAGAAGGAGGGATCCAGCAGAGGTGTCGAGTGACGTCCACTCAACCTACCATCCACTCGGGACCCCACTTTACCCAGGCCACTCGACCACCAAATCACTCGATGACAAGAAGACCTAAAGCCGCTCCGCGCAGCAACGGTCGGGCATTCACTCAGATATTTAATGGTCATTAGTAGCACTTATTACAGGCGTTACCTGTAACGCCACCCCTTTATGTACATTGAATCCTATGTAACGAAGGGGAGCTGGGGTCCTGGCACACTCTATATAAGCCACCCCCTCCTCTGGGACAAGGGTTCGCACCCCCCGTAACTTACACGCATATAATCCAGTCGACCGCCTCCGGGCTCCGAGACGTAGGGCTATTACTTCCTCCGAGAAGGGCCTGAACTCGTAAAACTTGCGTGTACAACTCCTCCATAGCTGGGATCTTGCCTCTACATTCCTACCCCCCTATTCTACTGTCAGACTTAGAACCACGACAGTTGGCGCCCACCATGGGGCAGGTGTCTTGGCAACTTGTTGGAGAAGTTGCAACCTATCCGATCACCTTCATCATGGTTTCAGGCGGAGGTTTGGCTGAGGGCCGCGAGATCCGTCTCGGCGCGCTCATGTTCATCGCCGACGACTCCGCTTGGCTTCAGGAGGCTCCACTCAATGTCGACGCACTCCCCGTCTGCGGGGCAACGCACTTTCGCGCGTGTGTCTGCGGCGTCCTCCTGCGGCAACCGTCGACCCAGTATCGGTCTGCTCCTTTGGCGTCCTCCCTCCTTGTCTCCCGCCGGCGCAAGCGTTTCGGTGGGTCGAGGCTTCAGCGGTGGATGAGGCACGCGGTGGCCCGCCAATTGGCCACCCCCAGGTCGCAGCGATCAAGCCCGACGAATCTCTCTACGGCCTGTTCGACCTGTCGACTGGCTCTGCAGAGACTGCATCCGAGTGCGATAGTAGTGATCCAGCGGCGGAGGTCCTGATGGTCGATGGACCTCGCAATCCTCCCGGATTCCCCCGCACCGACGGTGGCGACAACGAGGGCGATCCGTCGCATGCCCATGAGGAGTACCGCCCCGAGCCCCTCTCTTTGCAGCAGAGGGAAGAACTTCGCCGCCGGAACATGGATGCGCTTCACACTCCTATCATGGGGGAAACCCCCGAGGCTCGGGCCTTGGAGGATGCGCGCTTGGCCAACTTGGCTGAGCGAACTCGACTGAAAAACCTCCAGTGAGTACTCAACGAGCGTGCGTGACAACGGGTTCCAGAATCCAGTCGGCGTCAGCTCTTTCCACCTCCGACTCAGGTATATCAAACTCCGATCCAAAATCTTACAGCTGCGGCTCGAATAACAGAGTCAACTCAACCCTCCTAGTCAGAAGCTGGCAGAGGTCTAATGCAGATCAGAGCTTTACTCCGGGCAGCGGGAGAGCAGAATACAGTTGTGTTGCAGTCGCGGAACAGGATCCATAGCAGGTCCGTTGTTGCAGATACAGTCCAGTCGGCTCACAGCCCAAGACCGCCCCCGAGGCGTGAGGGACATGGAGACCGGCATGACCAGTACAAAAAACATGAGCAGTAAGATCACCGACTCGATCGTGATGATCGTCGTCGGGTGCCCACACCTCCCCCAAGGAGTGGATCATACGTGCCTCGACAGCAGGATGACCGACACCCTCACAGTGTTGGGCGAAGGGTTCCAGTCGACCCCAGAGAACCAGGCTTTGATGCGAGATCCATTCTCGTTCAGGGTTTGGTCGACAGGAATAGAGCTCATCAAGAAGGTCATGATAGAGATGTACCCACCAGCAGCAGAGTGCACGTCTCAGGTCCAGAGTGCTTCAGCAGAGCCATCAGGGCCGCGGTGAATCCTCCCAACTTTAGGTTGGCGACCGGAGTCAGTAAGTTCACTGGTGAGTCCAAGCCTGATACTTGGCTTGAGGACTACCGAGTGGCTGTTCAGATTGGCGGCGGCAATGATGAAGTGGCCATGAAACACTTGCCTCTGATGTTGGAGGGCTCGGCCAGAGCATGGCTGAATCAATTAGCACCCAGCAGCATTTGTACTTGGGAAGATCTTGCCCGAGTGTTTGTCATAACGTTTGAAGGAACATGCAAACGACTGGCAGGGTTGACGGAGCTGCAATCTTGTGTGCAGAAGACAAATGAAACTTTGAGGGATTATATCCAGAGATGGATCACACTGCATCACACGATGGAGAACGTGTCTGATCATCAGGCAGTTTGTGCCTTCAAGGAAGGCGTCAAGTACAGAGAGTTGAATCTGAAGTTCGGTCGGACCAGAGACATTTCTCTGAGTCGAATGATGGAGATTGCCACCAAGTACACTAATGGTGAAGAAGAGGATCGGCTCCGGAGCGGCAAGCACAAATCAGTCGCCCATGAAACCGGAGGAGGTAACTCCAGTTGGAAGTAGAAGCGCAAAGCCGAGCCAGCTGCTCCTGGAGAAACCTTAGCCGTGACTCAGGGAAAATCCAATGGGAAGCCCAAGGGGCCATGGAACCCTAAGAAAATAAAAAGATCAATATGGAAATGATGTGCTGGACTTGCCATGCCACATCCACACCAAGAAAGATGAAGAGGGTAAAATCATTTACCCGAAACATACCACTCGGCAATGTCGGCTCCTAATCCAACAGTTCCGAGAGAAACAGCCCAAAGATAAGGAAAAAGAGTCAAACAAGATTGAGGACAAGGAGGATAGTGATGATGGTTACCCTCATGTCAATTCCACTCTGATGATTTTTGCTGATGTTGAGAGCAAGAGTCGACTGAAAGTTATCAACAGGGAAGTGAATATGGTCGCTCCGGCGTCACCCAGTTATTTGAAATGGTCTCAGACTGCCATCACATTGGACCAGTCTGATCACCCGACGCACATAGCCACCCCTGGGAGGCAAGCATCGGTGGTCGATCCAGTTGTCGAAGGCACTCGACTGACCAAAGTTCTGATGGATGGTGGCAGTGGCCTGAATATTCTGTATGCAGAGACGCTTAAAGGGATGGGCATTCCGATGTCCAAACTCAGTGAAAGCAATATGAGCTTCCATGGGGTCATTCCAGGCAAGAAGGCTGAATCACTTGGCCAGATTGCTCTTGATGTGGTTTTCGGTGATTCCAAAAATTACCATAAAGAGAAGTTGACATTTGAAGTTGTGGATTTCCAGAGTGCTTATCACGCTATTCTGGGCAGGCCAGCTTATGCTCGGTTTATGGCTCGACCATGCTATGTGTACCTCAAACTAAAGATGCCTGGCCCTAAGGGTGTGATCACTATCACTGGCAACAGAAAGAAGGCAGAAGAGTGCTTTCAGAAGGGCTCGAAGATCGCCGATGCGCAGATGGCAGTAGTGGAATTGCAGGAGTATCAGAAAAATGCATATCCGAGTGATTTGCTGCGAGCTAAGAAGCCTGCAACGGATTCAACATTTCAGTCGTCCGGTGAAACGAAACCGATTCATATCCACCCGACTGATGCCAATGCTGCTCCGACCCACATCTCTACAACACTCAACTCCAAATAGGAAGAAGCGCTCATCCAGTTCCTCTGTGAGAACTGGGACATCTTTGCATGGAAACCCTCTAACATGCCAGGTGTTCCTAGGGGACTGGCTGAGCATCGTTTGCGAGTCGACCCAAAGGTAAAACCGGTCAAGGAACATCTTCGACGGTCCGCCGTACAGAAGAGAAAAGCAATCGGTGAAGAAGTAGCTCGGCTCCTTGCCGCTGAGTTTATCCGAGAGATTTACCATTCCGAGTGGTTAGCAAATGTTGTCATGGTCCCCAAGAAGGACAACTCACTTCGCATGTGCATTGACTTCAAGCATATCAATCGGGCCTGCCCGAAGGACCACTTTCCTCTTCCCTGCATCGATCAAATTGTCGATTCGACTGCGGGGTGTGAATGTTTGTCCTTTTTGGACGCCTATTTCGGGTACCATCAGATCCGTCTGTATGGACCCGATGAAATTAAAACAACTTTCATCACCCCATTTGGGTGCTTCTGTTATGTCACTATGCCATTTGGTTTGAAGAACGCTGGAGCCACGTTCATGCGGATGATTCAAAAGTGTTTACTCACTCAAATCGGTTGGAATGTGGAAGCGTACATGGATGACATTGTGGTCAAGTCACGTAAAGGGTCCAACTTGCTGGCTGACCTTGCTGAAACCTTTGCCAACCTCAGAAGGTATGATATCAAACTTAATCCATCAAAGTGCATTTTCGGAGTTCCAGGAGGAAAATTACTCGGTTTTCTCGTTTCCGAACGAGGGATCGATGCTAACCCTGAGAAAGTTGGTACCATACTCCGAATGAAACGCCCTGTGCGTGTGCATGATGTTCAGAAGCTTACTGGTTGTTTGGCCGCCTTAAGTCGATTCATTTCCAGACTCGGTGAGAAGGCACTGCCTCTCTACCGACTGATGAAGAAGTCAGATAAGTTCGAGTGGACTCCCGAAGCTGATGCAGCATTTGCAGAGCTAAAAGCCATGCTTTCCACCCAGCTGGTGCTCGCTACCCCAATCAGCAAAGAGCCTTTACTGCTTTATATATCAGCCACTGGACAAGTCGTCAGTACAGTACTTACGGTCGACGGGGAAGAAGAGGGAAAAGCCTATAAAGTTCAGCGCCCAGTTTATTATGTTTCTGAAGTTCTGACTCCATCGAAGCAGAGATACCCGCACTATCAGAAGCTTGTTTATGGGATTTACATGACCACGAAGAAGGTTGCACAGTATTTCTCTGACCACTCTATTACAGTCGTCAGCGACGCTCCATTGTCAGAGATTCTGCACAACAGAGATGCAACTGTTCGAGTGGCAAAATGGGCGATTGAACTCCTTCCCTTAGATATCAAGTTTGAGGCAAAGAATGCTATCAAGTCCCAAGCAATAGCTGATTTCCTCGCCGAGTGGATCGAGCAGCAATTGCCGACTCAAGTTCACTCGGAACACTGGACCATGTTCTTTGACGGTTCCAAGATGCTGAATGGTTCTGGTGCTGGAGTGGTACTGGTATCCCCCCGAGGAGACAAGCTCAGATATGTACTCCAGATTCACTTTGATTCCTCCAATAACGAAGCAGAATATGAAGCACTCTTATATGGGTTGCGCATGGCCATTTCACTCGGCGTCCGTCGCCTCATGGTCTATGGCGACTCAGATTTGGTGGTCAATCAAGTGATGAAAGAGTGGGACGTCAGAAGCCCAGCCATGACTGGTTACTGCCATGCGGTAAGAAAGTTGGAAAAGAAGTTGAGGGGTTAAAACTCCATCATATACCCCGACTGAAAAATCAAGCAGCCGATGATTTGGCGGAGATAGGTTCCAAGAGAGAGGCCATCCCCAGCAATGTGTTTTCGGAACTCATTCACACACCGTCAGTTCAAGAAGATCCTTTCACTGAAGATCCCCCACAGACTAAGAGCACCATAGATCCGACTGAAGTCTAGGTCCCAGCTGTGGTCGACCTAATAATGGAGGTTCTGGTCATCACTCCCGACTGGACAGTGCCTTACATCGCGTACATTCTTAGGAAAGAACTCCCAGAGGATGAAGAAGAGGCTCGACAGATCGTCCGTCGATCCAAAGCCTTTACTGTGATAAAGGGACAATTGTTCAGGGAAAGTGTGACTGGGGTCAGCCAGAAATGCATAATGCCAGAAGAAGGTCGAACGATCCTCAACGACATCCACTCGAGGACCTGTGGTAACCATGTGTCCTCTCGGGCTATTGTGGCTAAAGCATACCGAGCCGGATTTTACTGGCCACGAGCAAATGAGATGGCAAAATATATAGTTGACAAACGTGAAGGTTGCCAGTTTTATTCTGATATGTCTCACAAGGCAGCTTCAACTCTGAAGACCATTCCACTCGTTTGGCCCTTTGCTGTTTGGGGGTTGGATATGGTTGGACCACTGAGAGATGGAAGAAGCAGCTTCACTCATGTGCTTGTAGCAGTCGACAAGTTTACCAAATGGATTGAAGCTAAACCTATCAAGAATCTTGAGGCCAGCACCGCTGTCAGTTTCATCAGAAAATTGACATTCCGATATGGGGTTCCACACAGTATCATCACTGACAACGGGTCGAACTTCGATTCTGAAGAATTTAGAGCTTTCTGCGCTTCTCATGGCACACGAGTCGACTATGCTTCAGTCGCTCACCCGCAGTCGAATGGACAAGCAGAAAGAGAAAATGGTCTAATCCTCAAGGGACTGAAACCTCGACTGATGTGTGATCTCAAACACGCAGCAGGTGCCTGGGTCGATGAACTTCCATCAGTTCTTTGGGGATTGAGGACAACTCCCAATCGGTCGACTGGACGAACTCCTTTCTTTTTGGTTTACGGAGCTGAAGCTGTTCTGCCAAGTGACCTACTCCACAACGCACCCCGAGTCGAGCTCATCTGTGAAGAAGAAGCAGAACAGGCCCGACAAGATTCAGTCGATCTCTTAGAAGAGGAAAGAGAGATGGCCTTGATCCGGTCGACCATTTATCAGCAAGACTTGCGTTGATTCCACGCCAGAAACGCAAGGGGTCGAGCCTTTCAAGCGGGAGACCTGGCTCTTCGTGTGGATCAACAGAAACCACACAAGCTCGCCCCTGCTTGGGAAGGCCCCTTCATTATCACTAGAGTTCTCCACAATGGAGCATACCATCTTTACAATGTTGAGCATCATAAAGACGAGCCACGAGCTTGGAACGCGGATCTGCTCCGCCCCTTTTATACTTAAGCACTCACTCGGATGAGATGTAATAAGAACTACCTCTGTAGTTTATTTATCAAAGACGAGAGTTTTATAATTTTCCCAACGATTGTTGTTACTTTTGTCTACATGTGAAATCCCCCAGTAGGTGACTTAGTTGCGAATCTGTTTCGCCTAAGTTTAAAAAATCCTACCGAGTGATGAGTAAGCCTCTCACTTGGAGGCTTAGCTGCAAACCCGTTTCGCCTAAGTTTGAAAAATCCTACCGAGTGGAGAGCAATCCTCCCACTCGGGAGCTTAGCTGCAGTCCAAGTACTCGCCTAATGTCGGGGGAAATCTGCCTCCACGAACACCTATGGGGACCGAGCCCCTTTCTGGTTCGGCGGGGGGCGGAGGTCGCGCGCAGAGCGGATCGAGACGATGCACACAAGGGGTTTACCCAGCTTCGGGCCGCACGGATGCGTAAAACCCTACTGCTGCTTTGTGATTTGTATTGTGTTCTTGTTCGGGAGCGCTGAGTGCTACAATACACTCAGGCAACTAATCAGACCAAGCGTGAGTGGCCTCCTCCCTCCTCTCCTTCCTCTCTCCCTTTTCACGTTGCGCATGGGGCCTCCTTTTATATGCGCAAGGGGTTACCCACAGGTGGCAACGTAGGCGGGGGTAAAACTGGAAAACGCTGTGTTGGGTACAGCTGTTTGCACAGTGCTATCATACCTAACTCTGACGGCAGGGGACAAGGGCATTAAATGCCCGTCTAGGTCGCCCAAACAGTGCAGAAAAGGGATCGTCAGGGGCGCCACCGTTTGCCACGACGGCTATCCTGTCAGCGTTGCTTCGCCATCGCATGCCCCTGGCTGCGCAGCCTCTCGCCACGTACGCCTGGAATGGCCCCAGAGCGACACGTGGGTGGATGAGCTGGAACGCAGGCGCGGGGTGGTGACTCGCCGCGGCAAGCGCCTTGCCGCGGTTGATGCCTTGTCACGCCCGGGAGCTTGTCGCTCATCGGTTCTTGCCGGGACGCGTGGCGCGTCGCAGCAAGTCTCTTGTCGTGCCCTGGTCGGCCTTCCCGGCAAGCTCCTCTTGCCGGGGCCCTGTGCTTCGAGCGGCCGTCCCGGCAAGCTCCTCTTGCCGGGGCCTTGCTCTCTTCGGGTGGCCTTCCCGGCAAGCTCCTCCTGCCGGGGCCTTGGCTCAAATACTTTGTTCTTGGATGGCCCAAAAAGGGACCATGGAGAGTTTTGGCGATCACCTGGCAAGCCTTGCCGCGGGGTGCTACGACTGCCCGTGCACAAGTTCGGGGTACTAAGGTACCCCTACTTTAGTACACCGACACCTAAGTTTGAAAAATCCTACCGAGTGGAGAGCAATCCTCCCACTCGGGGGCTTAGCTGCAGTCCAAGTACTCGCCTAAGTTTGAAAAATCCTACCGAGTGGAGAACAACGCTCCCACTCGGGGGCTTAGCTGCAGTCCAAGTACTCGCCTAAGTTTGAAAAATCCTACCGAGTGGAGAGCAACCCTCCCACTCGGGGGCTTAGCTGCAGTCCAAGTACTCGCCTAAGTTTGAAAAATCCTATCGAGTGGAGAGCAATCCTCCCACTCGGGGGCTTAGCTGCAGTCCAAGTACTTGCCTAAGTTTGAAAAATCCTACCAAGTGGAGAGCAATCCTCCCACTCGGGGGCTTAGCTGCAGTCCAAGTACTCGCCTAAGTTTGAAAAATCCTACCGAGTGGAGAGCAATCCTCCCACTCGGGGGCTTAGCTACAGTCCAAGTACTCGCCTAAGTTTGAAAAATCCTACCGAGTGGAGAGCAATCCTCCCACTCGGGGGCTTAGCTGGAGTCCAAGTACTCGCCTAAGTTTGAAAAATCCTACCGAGTGGAGAGCAATCCTCCCACTCGGGGGCTTAGCTGCAGTCCAAGTACTCGCCTAAGTTTAAAAAATCCTACCGAGTGGAGAGCAATCCTCCCACTCGGGGGCTTAGCTGCAGTCCAATTACTCGCCTAAGTTTGAAAAATCCTACCGAGTGGAGAGCAATCCTCCCACTCGGGGGCTTAGCTGCAGTCAGAGTACTAGCCTAAGTTTGGAAAATCCTACCAAGTGGAGAGCAATCCTCCCACTCGGGGGCTTAGCTGCAGTCCAAGTACTCGCCTAAGTTTGAAAACCATCCCGATCCGCAAGGACGACGAGGTGCATGTCGACTGCAACCTTCTCCTTCGGAGCTACGCCACAAGTACAACATGCGCTCCATCCCGATCCGCAAGGACGACGAGGTGCAGGTCGAATGCAACCTTCTCCTTCGGAGCTACGCCACAAGTACAACGTGCACTCCATCCCGATCCGCAAGGACGACGAGGTGCAGGTCGACCGCAACCTTCTCCTTCGGAGCTACGCCACAAGTACAACGTGCGCTCCATCCCGATCCATAAGGACGACGAGGTGCAGGTCAACTGCAACCTTCTCCTTCGGAGCTACGCCATAAGTACAACATGCGCTCCATCCCGATCCGCAAGGACGACGAGGTGCAGGGACTGCAACCTTCTCCTTCGGAGCTACGCCACAAGTACAACGTGCGCTCCATCTCGATCCGCAAGGACGACGAGGTGCAGGTCGACTGCAACCTTCTCCTTCGGAGCTATGCCACAAGTACAACATGCGCTCCATCCCGATCCGCAAGGACGACGAGGTGCAGGTCGACTGCAACCTTCTGCTTCAGAGCTACGTCGCAAGTACAATGTGCGCTCCATCCCGATCCGCAAGGACGACGAGGTGCAGGTCGACTGCAACCTTCTCCTTCGGAGCTACGCCACAAATACAACATGCACTCCGTCCTCATCCGCAAGGTCGACTGCAATACGTGCTCCATCCCTACCTGCAAGGAAGATGAAGTGTAGGTCGACTGAACTTTCCACCTCGGAACTGCATCTCAAAGCTCAAAGATTATTCCGAATGAAGAACAAATTCCACTCGAAGGTAAACGCAAGAATATTCGGACATAAACCAAGTTCGGATAAATCCTAAGGTTCCGAACGACGGATCAAAAGTATTCGAGCATCAAGCCCGAAGAAGTTTAACGGTTACACAATCACTCGACATTCCGTGGCAAATAAAGGTGAAGCTTAATGTTTTTCGGTCACGCATCAGGAGAAGGACTGGCTGGGTCGCAGAAACTGTCAAGGTCAATGTTGTCTGCAATATGAGTGGCGGCGTCAAGGAAGGTCTCCATGAAAGACTGGAAAGTGTGCCTCTTCGTGTTAGCAACCTTGAGCTCCGCCAGCTTGTCTTCCTTAACATCCTTGCAGTGCACTCGGACCAGAGACAAGGCGATGTCAGCACCACAACGAGCTGATGACTTCTTCCATTCTTGCACGCGCTTAGGGATTTGATTCAATCGAGCCATCAGGGACTCGAGATCTTGAGACAGCTCCGCGTGAGGCCAAATTTCAGCATCAATTCGAGTCATTGCAGCTTTCAAGCGGGCCAGATAAGCAACCGCACTATCCATTCGAGACTCCAACCGCAGCACATTCATTGCAACATCATCTATGAATGGACAGTGGATGGGATCAAGACCCGTCTCGACTCGCCCAGTTTCTGCTTCAAAGTCTTGGCAAAATTCTGCACAGTCGAATGAATGATGAGTTGATAGCATGATTAGATTTGTCAGTCAACAGAAATAAGATAAATTGATCAATACCTTCAAGTTTCAAGACCAGCTTCGCATCAAGTTGGCCCAGATAAGACTCTAGCTCGCCATTCTTGGCCTTGAGATTTCCAAGTTCGTCGGTCAATTTCTCCTTGTCCTTCTTCAGACGCTCGACCTCTTGATTAGCGTTAGAAACAGCAGTCTTCAGCTTGGAGTTTTCTTCTTCTAACTTGCCGACTGAAGCAAGCTTCTTATCGGCAAGCGCTGTCTTCTCGCGTGCCTCCTTCTGTGCTGCAGCAAGGTCCAGATCCTTCTGCTCCAAAGCATGCTTCATTTTCTCTAAAGAAATAACGTTCTTTAGGGCTTGGAGTTGCAGTTTTCACTACATACATCTGCTCGAGTGAAATCACTCGGTTCAAAAATGGAAATTAAAAGTGCCAGTATTGGTATATAAAGTTGGCGATTAGTTACCTCCCATGGCAGCTACTTCGTCACGAGCGGTCTGAAGGTTCTTCTTGGCCAATTCCAGATCAAGGTTGAGGCTGGTTTGTTGTTTGTTCATGGCAGAAAGTTGAGCCCCAAGATCACAATACTTCTGTAGTTACAACCATATCAGTCGACAGAGATAAAAAGACATCACGTTGATAGTTACTCTAAGACTACCGCCGAATCAAACATTCCACGGCAGTCTCGGGGACTACACCCAGTTGGTGCACTTAGCGTGCCCCACTGATTTCCAGACTACAGTCAACAGCCGACTGACTTTCAAAAATTCTCAGACCATAGTTGACTGCCCGCAGTCAACTATGGTCTCGGGGACTACACCCAGTGGGTGCACTCAGCGTGCCCCCACTGGTTTTGACTCCGCTCGGCGTGGCATGCCCAGCTTGAGTTGCAAAAAAGGGGGGGTTACTATTCTCAGACCATAGTCGACTGCCCGTAGTCAACTATGGTCTCGGGGACTACACCCGGTGGGTGCACTCAGCGTGCCCCCACCATTGCAAAGGTTCGGTTCGAATCGACAGAAAGAGACATACAACATCAAAACAGCCACACCCCAGTGGGTGATCAGATAAGAAATACAGTCGATTGAAATTTCAACTAACCTGGACATTGGCTTGCATAGCAGCTCCGGCGTTGAAGGCTACTTGACTAGCCTCATGCACCACTTTCATTTGCCCCATCACAAGGTTCAGCTGAAGAAGAGCTTCCTTAGCAGCGACTGTGGTCTTGTCAGCTTCCTCGTCAGCTGGGGTCTTGTCAATATCCATGTCAGTCGCAGCCGAGGTCGGGCTGCACAAGTTCATCATCCACTCGGTCAGAATGAGAAAACCAGTCGGAATGGAAAAATTGATCAGAACAAGAAGATATGAGAAGAGTGTTTACCCAGAGGCAACAGGGACGTCCATCTTGATCCTAGGCAAGGTCTTCCGAGCCTTCGAGGGGTTAGCTTTGGGTTGCTTGGTGACCTTCTCCGTCAAATCTGGAGTCGGGGACCGAGCGCGCTTGTGAGATGGAGCACTCGACGCCACTGTCTTGCCGCGCCTGTTCGCGGGGTCTTGACACTGGTTGGATCGACGTTCGGAGTGAGGCGGTGAGTCGGCTACCTCCTCATCCTTTGACTCGTCGCTCTCATCATCATCATCGTCGCCGGGGACTCCCTGTCGACGCTCTCCTCAGCGCTATCCTCGCCCTCTTGGTCTTGCTCCATGGCTTTCTCACCATTGGGCATTGAATACATCTCCGTGTAGATCTGCAAAACAAGAGACCGATCATAAATCAGTCGGAGCAACAATCAGTCGGAAAATACGTTCAAAAGTTCAGTTATGACGACCAGACCTTGTCTGGCAGGTTGCTGTCACTGAAGGGGTCGACTCTCCTAGCACCTCTGGGGTTGTCCTTGTTCCCGGTGATGCTCATCAACCACTCGGCTACGGTTTTGGCCTCCACCTCCTCCGGATGAACCCGAGCGGTGTCACCGGCTCCAGAGTACATCCACATGGAATGGTCGCGAGCTTGGAGGGGTTGGATCCGCTGACTGAGAAACACCTCGAGAAGGTCCATCCCAGTAACGCCTTGGTTGATCAGCTGGACTACTTTCTCGACTAGCATGCATGTATCCGCCTTCTCTGCAGCGGTCACTTTCAAGGAAGATGGGGTTTGAACTCGGTCGAAAGAAAAGGGAGGAAGCCCGGTCGAATGTCATGGGGTCGCTATGTCCTGGCAGTAGAACCAAGTCGACTGCCAGCCCCTGACCGACTCCGGGAGAGTCATCGGAGGAAAAGAGCTCCTCTTCCTCTTCTGAATGCCTAGGCCCCCACACATCTGGATAACATGGGTTTTCTCATCCCTCGAGTTCGCTTTCTTCATAGTTTGAGATCAGATAGTAAATATGTGCTTGAAGAGACCCCAGTGCGGTCGGCACCCCAGGAAGTTCTCACACATAGAGACGAACACAGCGAGATATGTGATGGTGTTGGGTGTGAAATGGTGGAGTTGGGCACCAAAGAAATTCAAGAAACCGTGGAAAAAGGGGTGCGGGGGGAGCAAGAAGCCACGGTCGACATGAGTGGCGAGCAGAACACACTCACTCGGCCGCGGCTGTGGTTCCGTTTCTTCCCTCGGCAGACGCGCGAACTTATGGACGATTAGCCCCAGCTCGGCCATACCATCCAAATCCTCCTGCCGCAACGAAGATCGGATCCAGTCTCCCTGGATCCAACCCGACGGCAACCCCGAGCGCGATGAAGACCCCCGATTCATCTTCTTGCTCTTCACCGCCCCGTCGCCTTCTTTGCATGCTCTAGCGCTGCCGTTTTGTCCTTCCCCATGGAGGCGGAGCAGCGGCGTCGAGAATGGGTGGGCGGGGCAGAGTGGAGACGCGAGAGGAAGAAGAGGAGATTTGGACGCGCACAGTGCAGACGCTTCGGTCTCGCCGCTTTTAAAGGCCCGCTTCCGAGTGGCTGACGCGTCGGCCCGAGCGATCCTGTCAAATCCCCCAACAGTCGCGCAACAGGATACGTGGCGAAAAAGGTGGCGCGGAAATTGAAACGACCCATTTGTCTATTCCACTTACCGCGGGATGCTCCGCCTGGCGCGCCTTCGCCAGAATTTCAAATCCCGTGAAATCCGGTATCCTTTGCAACCGATCATGCCAAAGATATCATGTGAGAGATACCACTCGACGGATGTCATCATATAAACCAGTCGACAATTTCTGAATCGATCAAGGCGACTGAAACGAAGCTGAAGGTATAGCGATTGACATCCACTTGGAGATAAAGACAAGTCAAGGCAGAAGCAAAAACAGGGCCAACTCCATCCTTCTTTTTCACTCGAACCTCGATCCATTCAGGGGCTAATGATGTGGACATAGACCTAGGGTAGGGTAATAGGCCTGACCTACACGTCCTACCCAAGGTCCTTGTCCTAAGAATAAAGAAGTTCAAGAATCAGAAGGAGGGATCTAGCAGAGGTGTCGAGTGACGTCCACTCGACCTACCATCCACTCGGGACCCCACTTTACCCAGGTCACTCGACCACCAAATCAATCGACGACAAGAAGACCTAAAGCCGCTCCGCGCAGCAACGGTCGAGCATTCACTCAGATATTTAATGGTCATTAGTAGAACTTATTGCATGCGTTACCTGTAACGCCACCCCTTTATGTACATTGAATCCTATGTAACGGAGGGGAGCTCGGGTCCTGGCACACTCTATATAAGCCACCCCCCTCCTCTGGGACAAGGGTTCACACCCCCGTAACTCACACACATATAATCCAGTCGACCGCCTCCGGGCTCCGAGACGTAGGGCTATTACTTCCTCTGAGAATGGCCTGAACTCGTAAAACTTGCGTGTACAACTCCTCCATAGCTGGGATCTTGCCTCTACATTCCTACCCCCTATTCTACTGTCAGACTTAGAACCACGACAGCAGACTGTATCCATACTTCACTGGTCACACCACTAGCCCCACCACATAGGACCTGCACTCCAGCAAAAGGTATACCGATTTCAGTTGCCATAGCACCAGCCGTACCACAGAAAAATCCCACTCCAGCAAAAAGTACAACAAGTCCACCGGCCGAAGACCTATCCCAACTGCAGAGACGGCCAATTCCTGCAGATTGGAACCCAATTGCAGTTATTCCTAGTTTAAAAGACAATGCTTTTAATGTTGTTAGGGACTACGTGCATATATTCCCATCATGGGTAGATTATAGTGAAGACAAACACCATTTTCACATCTTCCTGTCCAACTTACGTGTAAGTTCTATTATTCATGGTTATTATTTTCCTGTTTTCTACTTATTGAACACATCAATGATTTACATTACATTGTTGTAAGTGGGCGAGGGTCAATCTGGATAGTCATGACGAGCAAATCTTGATTGTGCTTTCCAAGGAAGCATTGCAGCAGTATCGGTGTTACCTGAGGAAATCACACTTTGATGGCAAGTCTATAAACGAATTTCCGGTGAAGTATCATGTGCTAAATTTAGAAGACATTGAATGGAAAAACCTCGTTATGCACTGGCCTCGTTCCCAGCATGAGGTACTATCTATGAAATCACATGACAATTTGAACTTCTACTTTTCCGCATGTGCCTTACGGATCTTTTTTGCAGGAAATCTGCTCGAAGAAGAATTCCGGTTTGAAAAGAATGACAGGATATCGCAAATATGCTGCCCGCTGCTTCGCTCTTGTTAGTACATGTTGTCCTGTATCACTGTACTTGCATACACACATGGTTCATTATGTGACAACAGTATGCATGATACCTTGCTTATCAATTGTTCGCTCCAAATTATCTGATCTGTATGAATGGTTACATTAGTGTAGAATATATCCAATGCCAATGAAATTTTTTAGCTCTGCATTGCTCTTGTAAGTACATGATGTCCTTTATCAGTGTACTTATATTGATAGGCAGTTATTCATGTACCATCACTCTGCAGCTTATTTTCCTTTGCCCTCCATTTTCTACACATAAGATCTATATTTACTCTTACCACAAGGTTGGATAACACCGATGGTACTGAAGAAGTTTAGCTGTGCATTGCTCTTGGTTGTACCTTTTGCCTGTATTGTTGTACTTACATTTATAGCTACTTGGTTATGTAGCATCACTCTTCATCTTATCTTAAATATTCTCCTTTTTTTCTTATATTATCACATCTATATTTACTCTTAACAAAATGTAGAATAAAGGCAATGCTTATGAAGAAGATTATGTGGTAAACTTATTGAATTGCCCCCCCCCCCCCAATCAGCATGGACAAGGGCTTTATAGAGCCTGTCTTCACCAATAATGTAAGTTTGTCCTTCTCAAGCCTTCAAACTTTGTTGTCTATATTTGGTTAGGCATGACTGCAACAGCTGTTTATTTTTGGTGTTTTCATCAAATTGCATGTTTAAAGTTTATTATGTAGTTCATAAACAAAAGTTTGTCCTTCTCAATTTAAGTTTTCAGTTGTACAACCAAGTTCCTTCTTCATACCATGTAAATTAAACTATAAAGAGCAAGTGATCTTCTTTTGCACTGCATGTATGCTTTTGTTCTTGATCCGTAATCCAGTGGTGTGGTGAACCTACCCACTACAGCAAAATGTCATATTCTGCAATGTCTTAACTATGAACAATGTCCTATCATTCTACTATTATTTAAACCGTCTCTTTATTTGCCAATCAGAAATGGGATAAATTGACAGCACACTAACCATTGATACTTATGAGTTCTTGATTTGTAATCCAGTGGTGTGGTGAAGCTGCCAACTCCTTCACGATGTCATTTCCTGCCATGTCTTGACCTGAACAATACCATATTATTTTAATGCAATTTTAAACTGTGTCACTTTATTCGTCAGTAAGAAATGTGATGAATTGTCAGCACTGATACTTTTATGTGCAAAACCTGTCATCTGTCTGCTTGTTTATCTTTCAGAGTGAGGAGGATATAACTGTTAAACAAGCGCAGTCTCATCAGCTTGCTCAGCTGCTTGCGCTGCAGCTCCCAAGCAGGGCTAACCTTTCTTGAACTCTATTGAAGTGATGTCGGTTTTGTATATTATTTTGTCGGCGTGTTTATTTGCACTGATGGCTATCTTTGATGCCCAGTGTATGTAATCTGCTGTCTGCTTCTGCTTTATTATCATAGTGGCGAACTTTGATGCCCAGTGGATGTAATATGTTGTAATTTCTTTATTGTATAGTTTAGGTTTTTTCTTATTCATGATGCTGCAGTTATATATATATATATATATATATATATATATATATATATATATATATATATATATATATATATATATATCCTGTCTTCGCAGTAAACCGGCCAAACCGTAAAATTACGGTACATAATCAGGCCGTCATGCAATCACGATGTATGATCCGCATCATGGGCCCCGTCATCTTGGTCCGTTAAAAGGCCTAAATGTAAACTAGCCCACTAGTAGATTCGGGCCTTTAATAGGCCGAGTAAACCGCCGGCCCTCTTTTCGCAAGAAAACTCAATGGGCTTTTAGGAGGCTGAGAAGTAGCTTGGGCCTGAAATGTGTCGAACAGCTCACGGGCCTGCAGCAGCCCGAAATGGGCCCCGGCCCATGATTGTGCCAATCAAATCATGGGCTTTTAACAGGCCAAAATTGTCTCGGTCCTTATTTGGCCCAATCAGATTATCCGCAGCGAGCAGGCCGGATGCAAACTGGGCTGTAGTTAGGCCCAACTATATGACGGGCTTTTAACAAGCCGAAATTAATATAGGGCTGAAATGTTAAACGGGCCCTTAATAGGCCGAAACTAATATCAGGACGAATTACTAAATGGGCCTTTAGCAAGTTGGCCCAAAAGCATAGCGTCCAGTTGACGGGCCGAATCTAATATGGGCCATAATTTAGCCCAAAGCCTCTTAAAGGGTCGGACCTGATCTGGGCCATAATTTGGCCCGGAACGTGGTAGGCTTTTAACGGTCCGGATCTCATATGGGCCATTATTAGGCCCGGAACATGGCAGGCCATTAATGGACCGGATCAAATATGGGTCAGCATTTGGCCCAAAACATGCAGCCAGTTAATGGGCCGGCCTACTAGGGTCCTCAAAATCTTGTGGGCCTACAGCTGGGCCGGCCCATTAATTTTGGCGAAATCTCGTGGGCCAGCCCATTATGGTCCACAAAAATCTTGTGGGCCTTCACCTGGGCCGGCCCATTATGGCCCGCAAAAATCATGTGGGCCTTTACTTGGGCCGGCCCATTATGGTCCACAAAATCTTGTGGGCCTTTAGCTGGGCCAGCCCAGTATGGTCCGCAAAATCTCGTGGACCTTTAGCTGGGCCGGCCAATTATGGTCCGCAAAATCTTGTGGGCCTTTAGTTGGGCCGGCCCATTTAAACTTTATGGGCCACTTTTGGGCCGGTCCACATGTCAACATATCATAGGCGCATCTCGCCCATTGGATGAGTGACACATGTGCCAACGCGGAGCTAACATGTGTTTCCTCCAGCCAATGATGATTTTACACGTGGAAAATCCCCATTGGTCTGGGCTATTAACGGGTTATCGGATCCAAAACCGGACCCGGTAGCTTAACGGCGTTCCGTTATGGTGGATGCCACGTGTCGATCACCCATGACGAAAGCACTTCTGTGATGTGCGATTTATCATCATGGAAGTAGACACTTCCGTGATGATAATTTTGGTAATGTCATGGAACACTTCTACGACAACACATGTATGACTATCTTGATTCTGTCATAAAATCGTCATGGATGTACATGCATGACAGAAAACGCGACCTACTGTGACAAACACGTATCATCACGGAAGTGCATTTTTTTGTAGTGGAGAGATGAGAGTTTATGATAGGTACTTGGTAGGCTTGATGTAGAACCTCCCCGGTAACGGCGCCAAAAATTCTTGCTGCTACTTCTTGAGCTTGCATTGGTTTTTCCCTTGAAGAGGAAAGGGTGATGCAGCAAAGTAGAGATAAGTATTTCCCTTAGTTGAGAACCAAGGTATCAATCCAGTAGGAGGCACAAGGAAGTCTCCAATATATGCACCTGCATAAACAATCAAACACTTGCACCCAACATAATAAACGGGTTGTCAATCCCTCCAGGTCGCTTGCAAGGATGAGATCTAATAGAGATAGATATAAAAGATTACTAAAAGGCAAAACAAAGTAAATATAAGTAAATTGCTTCAAGGTATTTTTGGGTTTTTGGATTTATAGATCAGAAAATATATGATGGAAAATAGACCCGGGGGCCATAGGTTTCACTAGAGGCTTCTCTCTTGAATAAAGCATACGACGGGTAAACAAATTAATGTTGAGCAATTGATAGAAAAGAGCATAGTTATGACAATATCTAAGGAAATGATCATGAATATAAGCATCACGTATGTGACAAGTAGACCGAAACGATTTTGCATCTACTACTATTACTCCACACATCGACCACTATCTAGCATGCATCTAGAGTATTAACTTCATAAGAGCGGAGTAACGCCTTAAGAAAGATGACATTATGTAGAGGGATAAACTCAAGAAATATGATATAAACCCCATCTTTTTACCCTTAATGGCAACAAAACAATATGTGCCTTGCTACCCCTACTATCTCACTAGGTGAGGTGTTGGAGAACGTTGCAAAAAATTAAAAAATTTCCTACGGTTTCACCAAGATCCATCTATGAGTTCATCTAAGCAACGAGTCATGGGAGAGAGATTGCATCTACATACCACTTTGTAGATCGCGAGCGGAAGCGTTCAACGAACGGGGATGAGGTAGTCGTACACGACGTGATCCAAATCACCGGAGATCCTAGCACCGAACGGACGGCACCTCCGCGTTCAACACACGTACGGTCAGCGTAACGTCTCCTTCTTCTTGATCCAGCAAGTCAAAGGAGAGGTTGAGGAAGATGGCTCCAGCAGCAGCACGACGGCGTGGTGATGGTGGAGCTGCAGTACTCCGGCAGGGCTTCGCCGAGCTCTACGGAGGAGGAGGAGATGTTGGAGAGGGAGAGGGACGCGCCAGGGCAAGGGTGCAGCTGCCCCCTCCCCTCCCCTCATATATATAGCCCCCTAAGGGGGGGCGCCGGCCCTAGGAGATGCAATCTCCTAGGGGGGCGGCGGCCAAGGGGTGGGGGGCTTGCCCCCAAGCAAGGGGGCGCCCCTTTAGGGTTTCCCCCACCCTAGGCGCGCATGGGCCCTGGGGAAGTGGCGCCCCAGCCCACTTTGGGCTGGATCCTTTCCTACTTCAGCCCATGGGGCCCTCTGGGGCAGGTGGCCCCACCCGGTGGACCCCCGGGAACCCTTCGGTGGTCCCGGTACAATACGGATAACCCCGAAGCTTGTCCCGATGGCCAAAACAGCACTTCCTAGTTATAATTATTTACCTCCGGACCATTCCGAAACTCCTCGTGACATCCGGGATCTCATACGGGACTCCGAACAACATTCGGGTTACTGCATATACATACCTTCACAACCCTAGCGTCACTGAACCTTAAGTGTGTAGACCCTACGGGTTCGGGAGACATGCAGACATGACCGAGACGGCTCTCGGGCAATAACCAACAGCGGGATCTGGATACCCATGTTGGCTCCCACATGCTCCACGATGATCTCATCGGATGAACCACGATGTCAAGGATTCAATTAATCCCGTATACGATTCCCTTTGTCAATCGGTATTTTACTTGCCCGAGATTCGATCGTCGGTATCCCAATACCTCGTTCAATCTCATTACCGGCAAGTCACTTTACTCGTACCGTAATGCATGATCCCATGATCAAACACTTTGATCACATTGAGCTCATTATGATGATGCATTACCGAGAGGGCCCGGTGATACCTCTCCGTCAAGCGGAGTGACAAATCCCAGTCTCGATCCGTGTCAACCCAACAGACACTTTTAGAGATACCTGTAGTATACCTTTATAGTCACCCAGTTACGTTGTGACGTTTGGCACACCCAAAGCACTCCTACGGTATCCGGGAGTTACACGATCTCATGGTCTAAGGAAAGGATACTTGACACTGGAAAACTCTAGCAAACGAACTATGCGATCTTATGCTATGTTTAGGATTGGGTCTCGTCCATCACATCATTCTCCAAATGATGTGATCTCGTTATCATTGACATACAATGCCCGTAGTCAGGAAACCATGACTATCTATTGATCAACGAGCTAGTCAACTAGAGGCTTACTAGGGACATGTTGTTGTCTGTTATTCACACATGTATTACGATTTCCGGATAACACAATTATAGCACGAATAAAGACAATTATCATGAACAAGGAAATATAATAATAATGCTTTTATTATTGCCTCTAGGGCATATTTCCAACAGTCTCCCACTTGCACTAGAGTCAATAATCTAGTTACATTGTGATGAATCGAACACCCATAGAGTTCTGGTGCTGATCATGTTTTGCCTTAGGGAGAGGTTTAGTCAACGGATCTGCGACATTCAGATCCGTGTGCACTTTACAAATTTCTATGTCTCCATCTTGAACATTTTCACGAATGGAGTTGAAGCGACGCTTGATGTGCCTGGTCTTCTTGTGAAACCTGGGCTCCTTGGTAAGTGCAATAGCTCCAGTGTTGTCACAGAAGAGTTTGATTGGCCCCGACGCATTGGGTATGACTCCGAGGTCGGTGATGAACTCCTTCACCCAAATTGCTTCATGTGCTGCCTCCGAGGCTGCCATGTACTCCGCTTCACATGTAGATCTCGCCACGACGCTTTGCTTCCAACTGCACCAACTTACTGCCCCACCATTCAAAATATACACGTATCCGGTCTGTGTCGAAGCTAGCGTCGACGTAACCCTTTACGACGAGCTCTTCGCCACCTCCATAAACGAGAAACATTTCCTTAGTCCTTTTCAGGTACTTCAGGATATTCTTGACCGCTGTCCAGTGTTCCTTGCCGGGATTACTTTGGTACCTTCCTACCAAACTTACGGCAAGGTTTACATCAGGTCTGGTACATAGCATGGCATACATAATAGAACCTATGGCTGAGGCATAAGGGATGACACTCATCTCTTCTATATCTTCTGTCGTGGTCGGACATTGAGCTGAGCTCAATTTCACACCTTGTGACACAGGTAAGAACCCCTTCTTAGATTGATCCATATTGAACTTCTTCAATATCTTATCAAGGTATGTGCTTTGTGAAAGACCTATGAGGCGTCTTGATCTATCTCTATAGATCTTGATGCCTAATATATAAGCAGCTTCTCCAAGGTCCTTCATTGAAAAACTCTTATTCAAGTAGGCCTTAATGTTGTCCGAGAGTTCTATATCATTTCCCATCAAAAGTATGTCATCTACATATAGTATGAGAAATGCTACAGAGCTCCCACTCACTTTCTTGTAAACGCAGGCTTCTCCATAAGTCTGCGTAAACCCAAACGCTTTGATCATCTCATCAAAGCGAATGTTCCAACTCCGAGATGCTTGCACCAACCCATAAATCGAGCGTTGGAGCTTGCACACCTTGTCAGCATTCTTAGGATCGACAAAACCTTCCGGCTGCATCATATACAATTCTTCCTTAAGGAAACCATTAAGGAATGCCGTTTTGACGTCCATTTGCCATATTTCATAATCATAGAATGCGGCAATTGCTAACATGATTCGGACGAACTTGAGCTTCGCTACCGGTGAGAAAGTCCCATCGTAGTCAACCCCTTGAACTTGTCGATAACCCTTAGCGACAAGCCGAGCTTTATAGATGGTCACATTACCATCCGCGTCTGTCTTCTTCTTAAAGATCCATTTATTTTCTATGGCTCGCCGCTCTACGGGCAAGTCAGTCAAAGTCCATACTTCGTTTTCATACATGGATCCTATCTCGGATTTCATGGCTTCTAGCCATTTGTCGGAATCCGGACCCGCCATTGCTTCCTCATAGTTCGAAGGTTCACCGTTGTCTAACAACATGATTTCCAAGACAGGGTTGCCGTACCACTCTGGTGCGGAACGTGTCCTTGTGGACCTTCGAATTTCAGTAGGAGCTTGATTAGAAGTATCTTGATCATCATCATTAATTTCCTCTCTAGTCGGTGCAGGCACCTCAGGAACGTTTTCTTGAGTTTCGCCATTTTCTGGTTCAAGAGGTAACACTTCATCAAGTTCTACTTTCCTCCCACTTACTTCTTTCGAGAGAAACTCTTTCTCTAGAAAGGATCCATTCTTGGCAACAAAGATCTTGCCTTCGGATCTGAGGTAGAAGGTATACCCAATAGTTTCTTTAGGGTATCCTATGAAGACGCATTTTTCCGACTTGGGTTCGAGCTTTTCAGGTTGAAGTTTCTTGACATAAGCATCGCATCCCCAAACTTTTAGAAACGACAGCTTAGGTTTCTTCCCAAACCATAATTCATACGGTGTCGTCTCAACGGATTTCGACGGAGCCCTATTTAAAGTGAATGCGGCAGTCTCTAAAGCATAGCCCCAAAAAGATAGCGGTAAATCGGTAAGAGACATCATAGATCGCACCATATCTAATAGAGTGCGATTACGACGTTCGGACACACCATTACGCTGAGGTGTTCCAGGCGGCGTGAGTTGTGAAACTGTTCCACATTTTCTTAAGTGTGTGCCAAATTCGTGACTCAAGTATTCTCCTCCACGATCTGATCGTAGAAACTTGATCTTTCTATCACGTTGATTTTCAACCTCACTCTGAAATTCCTTGAACTTTTCAAAGGTCTTAGACTTGTGTTTCATTAAGTAGATATACCCATATCTACTCAAGTCATCAGTGAGGGTGAGAACATAACGATAGCCACCGCGAGCCTCAACACTCATTGGACCGCACACATCGGTATGTATGATTTCCAATAAGTTGGTTGCTCGCTCCATTGTTCCTGAGAACGGAGTCTTGGTCATTTTACCCATGAAGCATGGTTCGCACGTGTCAAATGATTCATAATCAAGAGACTCTAAAAGTCCATATGCATGGAGCTTCTTCATGCGTTTGACACCTATGTGACCAAGGCGGCAGTGCCACAAATATGTGGGACTATTGTTATCAACTTTAACTCTTTTGGTATTCACACTATGAATATGTGTATCATCACGTACGAGATTCATTAAGAATAAACCATTAACCATCGGAGCATGACCATAAAACATATCTCTCATATAAATAGAACAACCATTATTCTCGGATTTAAATGAGTAGCCATCTCGAATTAAACGAGATCCAGACACAATGTTCATGCTCAAACTTTGCACTAAATAACAATTATTGAGGTTTAAAACTAATCCCGTAGGTAAATGTAGAGGTAGCGTGCCGACGGCGATCACATCGACCTTGGAACCATTCCCGACGCGCATCGTCACCTCGTCCTTCGCCAGTCTCCGTTTATTCCGCAGCTCCTGCTTTGAGTTACAAATGTGAGCAACTGCACCGGTATCAAATACCCAAGAGCTACTACGAGTACTGGTAAGGTACACATCAATTACATGTATATCACATATACCTTTTGTTTTGCCGGCCTTCTTGTCCGCTAAGTATTTGGGGCAGTTCCGCTTCCAGTGACCACTTCCCTTGCAATAAAAACACTCAGTCTCGGGCTTGGGTCCATTCTTTGGCTTCTTCCCGGCAACTTGCTTACCGGGCGCGGCAACTTCCTTGCCGTCCTTCTTGAAGTTCTTCTTACCCTTGCCCTTCTTGAACTTAGTGGTTTTATTCACCATCAACACTTGATGTTCCTTCTTGATTTCTACCTCTGCTGATTTCAGCATAGCATATACCTCAGGAATGGTCTTTACCATCCCCTGCATGTTGTAGTTCATCACAAAGCTCTTGTAGCTAGGTGGAAGCGACTGGAGGATTCTGTCAATGACCGCTTCATCCGGGAGATTAACTTCTAGTTGAGTCAAGCGGTTGTGCAACCCAGACATCTTGAGTATGTGTTCACTGACAGAGCTATTTTCCTCCATCTTACAGCTAAAGAATTTGTCGGAGACTTCATATCTCTCGACCCGGGCATGAGCTTGGAAAACCATTTTCAGCTCTTCGAACATCTCATATGCTCCATGTCTCTCAAAACGCTTTTGGAGCCCCGGCTCTAAGCTGTAAAGCATGCCGCACTGAACGAGGGAGTAATCATCGGAGCGTGACTGCCAAGCGTTCATAACGTCTTGTTCTGCAGGGAGGACAGGTGCGTCACCTAGCGGTGCTTGTAGGACATAATCTTTCTTGGCAGCTATGAGGATGATCCTCAGGTTCCGGACCCAGTCCGTATAGTTGCTGCCATCGTCTTTCAGCTTGGTTTTCTCTAGGAACGCGTTGAAGTTGAGGACTACGTTGGCCATTTGATCTACAAGACATATTGTAAATATTTAGACTAAGTTCATGATAATAAAGTTCATCTAATCAAATTATTTAGTGAACTCCCACTTAGATGGACATCCCTCTTCTAGTCATCTAAGTATAACATGATCCGAGTCAACTAGGCCGTGTCCGATCATCACGTGAGACCGACTAGTCAACATCGGTGAACATCTTCGTGTTGATCGTATCTTCTATACGACTCATGCTCGACCTCTCGGTCTTCTGTGTTCCGAGGCCATGTCTGTACATGCTAGGCTCGTCAAGTCAACCTAAGTGTTTGCATGTGTAAATCTGTCTTACACCCGTTGTATGTGAACGTTAGAATCTATCACACCCGATCATCACGTGGTGCTTCGAAACAACGAACTGTCGCAACGGTGCACAGTTAGGGGAACACTTCTTGAAATTATTATGAGGGATCATCTTATTTACTACCGTCGTTCTAAGTAAACAAGATGCAAAAGATGATAAACATCACATGCAATCAAATAATAAACGTGACATGATATGGCCAATATCACATAGCTCCTTTGATCTCCATCTTGGGGCTCCATGATCATCTTGTCACCGGCTTGACACCATGATCTCCATCATCATGATCTCCATCATCGTGTCTCCATGAAGTTGCTCGCCAACTATTACTTCTATTACTATGGCTAACGCATTTAGCAATAAAGTAAAGTAATTTACATGGCGTTTCTCAATGACACGCA
This sequence comes from Aegilops umbellulata, assembly GCA_032464435.1. Taxonomy (NCBI): domain Eukaryota; kingdom Viridiplantae; phylum Streptophyta; class Magnoliopsida; order Poales; family Poaceae; genus Aegilops; species Aegilops umbellulata. The sequence continues at coordinate 248,195,445 of CP136054.1, read as the reverse complement.
GGTCATACAAAAATAAAGACAACTCCTATGGCTCCTGCCGGTTGTCATACTCATCAACATGCAAGTCGTGATTCCTATTACAATAGCATGAACATCTCATACATCACATATAGATCATTCATCATTCATCACAACTTTGGCCATATCATATCACAAAGCACTTGCCGCAAAAACAAGTTAGACGTCCTCTAATTGTTGTTGCAGGTTTTACGTGGCTGAATTAGGGTTCTAGCAAGAACGTTTTCTTACCTACGGAAAAGCCACAACGTGATTTTTCAACTTCTATTTACCCTTCATAAGGACCCTTTTCATCGAATCCGCTCCAACTAAAGTGGGAAAGACAGACACCCGCCAGCCACCTTATGCAACTAGTGCATGTTAGTCGGTGGAACCGGTCTCACGTAAGCGTACGTGTAAGGTTGGTCCGGGCCGCTTCATCCCACAATACCGCTGAAGCAAGATAAGACTAGTAGCGGCAAGAAAGTTGACAACATCTACGCCCACAACAAATTGTGTTCTACTCGTGCAATAGAGAGCTACGCATAGACCTAGCTCATGATGCCACTGTTGGAGAACGTTGCAGAAAATTAAAATTTTTCCTACGGTTTCACTAAGATCCATCTATGAGTTCATCTAAGCAATGAGTCATGGGAGAGAGATTGCATCTACATACCACTTTGTAGATCGCGAGCGGAAGCGGTCAACGAACGGGTATGAGGTAGTCGTACACGACGTGATCCAAATCACCGGAGATCCTAGCACCGAACGGACGGCACCTCCGCATTCAACACACGTACGGTCAGCGTAACGTCTCCTTCTTCTTGATCCAGCAAGGCAAAGGTGTTGGAAATATGCCCTAGAGGCAATAATAAATTGATTATTATTATATTTCCTTGTTCATGATAATCGTTTATTATCCATGCTAGAATTGTATTGATAGGAAACTCAGATACATGTGTGGATACATAGACAACACCATGTCCCTAGTAAGCCTCTAGTTGACTAGCTCGTTGATCGATAGATGGTTACGGTTTCCTGACCATGGACATTGGATGTCATTGATAACGGGATCACATCATTAGAAGAATGATGTGATGGACAAGACCCAATCCTAAGCCTAGCACAAGATCATGTAGTTCGTATGCTAAAGCTTTTCTAATGTCAAGTATCATTTCCTTAGACCATGAGATTGTGCAACTCCCGGATACCGTAGGAATACTTTGGGTGTGCCAAACGTCACAACGTAACTGGGTGGCTATAAAGGTACACTACAGGTATCTCCGAAAGTGTCTGTTGGGTTGGCACGAATCGAGACTGGGATTTGTCACTCCGTGTGACGGAGAGGTATCTCTGGGCCCACTCGATAGGACATCATCATAATGTGCACAATGTGATCAAGGAGTTGATCACGGATGATGTGTTGCAGAACGAGTAAAAGAGACTTGCCGGTAACGAGATTGAACAAGGTATCGGGATACCGACGATCGAATCTCGGGCAAGTATCGTACCGATAGACAAAGGGAATTGTATACGGGATTGATTAAGTCCTTGACATCGTGGTTCATCCGATGAGGTCATCGTGGAACATGTGGGAGCCAACATGGGTATCCAGATCTCGCTGTTGGCTATTGACCGGAGAACGTCTCGGTCATGTCTGCATGTCTCCCGAACCCGTAGGGTCTACACACTTAAGGTTTGATGACGCTAGGGTTATAAAGGAAGCTTGTATGTGGTTACCGAATGTTGTTCGGAGTCCCGGATGAGATCCCGGACGTTACGAGGAGTTCTGGAATGGTCCGGAGGTAAAGATTTATATATAGGAAGTATGGTTTTGGCCACCGGAAGAGTTCTGGGCATCACCGGTAGTGTACCGGGACCACCAGAGGTGTCCGGGGGTCCACCAAGTGGGGCCACCAGCCCCAGAAGGTTGCGTGGGCCAAGTGTGGGAGGGGACCAGCCCCAGGTGGGCTGGTGCGCCCCCCACCAAGGCCCAAGGCGCCTCCTAGAGGGGAAGGGGGCAAACCCTAGGGCAGATGGGCCCTAAGGCCCACCCCTGGTGCGCCTCCCCCTCTCCCCCCCTTGGCCGCAACCCTAGATGGGTTTTGGGGCTGCCGCCACCCCTAGGGAGGGAACCCTAGATGGGGGCGCAGCCCCTCCCCTCCCCCTATATATACTTGAGGTTTTGGGGCTGCCCAACACACGATTCGATCTCCCTCTTGGCGCAGCCCTGCATCTCTCCTTCCTCCTCTTCCGCGGTGCTTGGCGAAGCCCTGCAGGATTGCCACGCTCCTCCACCACCACCACGCCGTTGTGCTGCTGCTGGATGGAGTCTTCCTCAACCTCTCCCTCTCTCCTTGCTGGATCAAGGCATGGGAGACGTCACCAGGCTGTACGTGTGTTGAACGCGGAGGTGCCGTCCGTTCGGCACTTGGTCATCGGTGACTTGGATCACGGCGAGTACGACTCCATCAACCCCGTTCACTTGAACGCTTGCGCTTAGCGATCTACAAGGGTATGTAGATGCACTCTTCTTCCCCTCGTTGCTAGTTTCTCCATAGATGGATCTTGGTGACACATAGGAAAATTTTGAATTTCTGCTACGTTCCCCAACAAAAGGAGAGGTTGAGGAAGATGGCTCCAGCAGCAGCACGACGGCGTGGTGATGGTGGAGCTGCAGTACTCCGGCAGGGCTTCGCCGAGCTCTACGGAGGAGGAGATGTTGGAGAGGGAGAGGGAGGCGCCAGGGCAAGGGTGCGGCTGCCCCCTCCCCTCCCCTCATATATATAGCCCCCTAAGGGGGGGCGCCGGCCCTAGGAGATGCAATCTCCTAGGGGGGGCGGCGGCCAAGGGGTGGGGGGCTTGCCCCCCAAGTAAGGGGGCGCCCCCTTTAGGGTTTCCCCCACCCTAGGCGCGCATGGGCCCTGGGGAAGTGGCGCCCCAGCCCACTTTGGGCTGGATTCTTTCCTACTTCAGCCCATGGGGCCCTCCGGGGCAGGTGGCCCCACCCGGTGGACCCCCCGGGACCCTCCGGTGGTCCCGGTACAATACCGATAACCCCGAAACTTGTCCCGATGGCCAAAACAGCACTTCCTATATATAATTCTTTACCTCCGGACCATTCCGAAACTCCTCGTGACGTCCGGGATCTCATCCGGGACTCCGAACAACATTCGGGTTACTGCATATACATATCTTCACAACCCTAGCGTCACCGAACCTTAAGTGTGTAGACCCTACGGGTTCGGGAGACATGCAGACATGACCGAGACGACTCTCGGGCAATAACCAACAACGGGATCTGGATACCCATGTTGTCTCCCACATGCTCCACGATGATCTCATCGGATGAACCACGATGTCAAGGATTCAATTAATCCCGTATACGATTCCCTTTGTCAATCGGTATTTTACTTGCCCGAGATTCGATCGTCGGTATCCCAATACCTCGTTCAATCTCGTTACAGGCAAGTCACTTTACTCGTACCGTAATGCATGATCCCGTGATCAAACACTTTGATCACATTGAGCTCATTATGATGATGCATTACCGAGAGGGCCCGGTAATACCTCTCCGTCAAGCGGAGTGACAAATCCCAGTCTCGATCCGTGTCAACCCAACAGACACTTTCGGAGATACCTGTAGTATACCTTTATAGTCACCCAGTTACGTTGTGACGTTTGGCACACCCAAAGCACTCCTACGGTATCCGGGAGTTACACGATCTCATGGTCTAAGGAAAGGATACTTGACACTGGAAAACTCTAGCAAACGAACTATGCGATCTTATGCTATGTTTAGGATTGGGTCTCGTCCATCACATCATTCTCCTAATGATGTGATCTCGTTATCATTGACATCCAATGCCCATAGTCAGGAAACCATGACTATCTATTGATCAACGAGCTAGTCAACTAGAGGCTTACTAGGGACATGTTGTTGTCTGTTATTCACACATGTATTACGATTTCCGGATAACACAATTATAGCACGAATAAAGACAATTATCATGAACAAGGAAATATAATAATAATGCTTTTATTATTGCCTCTAGGGCATATTTCCAACAGTCTCCCACTTGCACTAGAGTCAATAATCTAGTTACATTGTGATGAATCGAACACCCATAGAGTTCTGGTGCTGATCATGTTTTGCCTTAGGGAGAGGTTTAGTCAACGGATCTGCGACATTCATATCCGTGTGCACTTTACAAATTTCTATGTCTCCATCTTGAATATTTACACGAATGGAGTTGAAGCGACGCTTGATGTGCCTGGTCTTCTTGTGAAACCTGGGCTCCTTGGCAAGTGCAATAGCTCCAGTGTTGTCACAGAAGAGTTTGATTGGCCCCGACGCATTGGGTATGACTCCGAGGTCGGTGATGAACTCCTTCACCCAAATTGCTTCATGTGCTGCCTTCGAGGCTGCCATGTACTCCGCTTCACATGTAGATCCCGCCACGATGTTTTGCTTGCAACTGCACCAGCTTACTGCCCCACCATTCAAAATATACACGTATCCGGTTTGTGACTTAGAGTCATCCAGATCTGTGTCGAAGCTAGCGTCGACGTAACCCTTTATGACGAGCTCTTCGTCACCTCCATAAACGAGAAACATTTCCTTAATCCTTTTCAGGTACTTCAGGATATTCTTGACCGTTGTCCAGTGTTCCTTGCCGGGATTACTTTGGTACCTTCCTACCAAACTTACGGCAAGGTTTACATCAGGTCTGGTACACAGCATGGCATACATAATAGAACCTATGGCTGAGGCATAGGGGATGACACTCATCTCTTATATATCTTCTGTCGTGGTGGGACATTGAGCTGAGCTCAATTTCACACCTTGTAACACAGGTAAGAACCCCTTCTTAGATTGATCCATATTGAACTTCTTCAATATCTTATCAAGGTTTGTGCTTTGTGAAAGACCTATGAGGCGTCTTGATCTATCTCTATAGATCTTGATGCCTAATATATAAGCAGCTTCTCCAAGGTCCTTCATTGAAAAACTCTTATTCAAGTAGGCCTTAGTGCTGTCCAAGAGTTCTATATCATTTCCCATCAAAAGTATATCATCTACATATAGTATGAGAAATGCTACAGAGCTCCCACTCACTTTCTTGTAAACGCAGGCTTCTCCATAAGTCTGCGTAAACCCAAACGCTTTGATCATCTCATCAAAGCGAATGTTCCAACTCCGAGATGCTTGCACCAGCCCATAAATCGAGCGTTGGAGCTTGCACACCTTGTCAGCATTCTTAGGATCGACAAAACCTTCCGGCTGCATCATATACAATTCTTCCTTAAGGAAACCATTAAGGAATGCCATTTTGACGTCCATTTGCCATATTTCATAATCGTAGAATGCGGCAATTGCTAACATGATTCGGACGAACTTCAGCTTCGCTACCGGTGTGAAAGTCCCATCGTAGTCAACCCCTTGAACTTGTCGATAACCCTTAGCGACAAGCCGAGCTTTATAGATGGTCACATTACCATCCGCGTCTGTCTTCTTCTTAAAGATCCATTTATTTTCTATGGCTCGCCGCTCTACGGGCAAGTCAGTCAAAGTCCATACTTCGTTTTCATACATGGATCCTATCTCGGATTTCATGGCTTCTAGCCATTTGTCGGAATCCGGACCCGCCATTGCTTCCTCATAGTTCGAAGGTTCACCGTTGTCTAACAACATGATTTCCAAGACAGGGTTGCCGTACCACTCTGGTGCGGAACGTGTCCTTGTGGACCTTCGAATTTCAGTAGGAGCTTGATTAGAAGTATCTTGATCATCATCATTAATTTCCTCTCTAGTCGGTGCAGGCACCTCAGGAACGTTTTCTTGAGTTTCGCCATTTTCTGGTTCAAGAGGTAACACTTCATCAAGTTCTACTTTCCTCCCACTTACTTCTTTCGAGAGAAACTCTTTCTCTAGAAAGGATCCATTCTTGGCAACAAAGATCTTGCCTTCGGATCTGAGGTAGAAGGTATACCCAATAGTTTCTTTAGGGTATCCTATGAAGACGCATTTTTCCGACTTGGGTTCGAGCTTTTCAGGTTGAAGTTTCTTGACATAAGCATCGCATCCCCAAACTTTTAGAAACGACAGCTTAGGTTTCTTCCCAAACCATAATTCATACGGTGTCGTCTCAACGGATTTCGACGGAGCCCTATTTAAAGTGAATGCGGCAGTCTCTAAAGCATAGCCCCAAAAAGATAGCGGTAAATCGGTAAGAGACATCATAGATCGCACCATATCTAATAGAGTGCGATTACGACGTTCGGACACACCATTACGCTGAGGTGTTCCAGGCGGCGTGAGTTGTGAAACTGTTCCACATTTTCTTAAGTGTGTGCCAAATTCGTGACTCAAGTATTCTCCTCCACGATCTGATCGTAGAAACTTGATCTTTCTATCACGTTGATTTTCAACCTCACTCTGAAATTCCTTGAACTTTTCAAAGGTCTTAGACTTGTGTTTCATTAAGTAGATATACCCATATCTACTCAAGTCATCAGTGAGGGTGAGAACATAACGATAGCCACCGCGAGCCTCAACACTCATTGGACCGCACACATCGGTATGTATGATTTCCAATAAGTTGGTTGCTCGCTCCATTGTTCCTGAGAACGGAGTCTTGGTCATTTTACCCATGAAGCATGGTTCGCACGTGTCAAATGATTCATAATCAAGAGACTCTAAAAGTCCATATGCATGGAGCTTCTTCATGCGTTTGACACCTATGTGACCAAGGCGGCAGTGCCACAAATATGTGGGACTATTGTTATCAACTTTAACTCTTTTGGTATTCACACTATGAATATGTGTATCATCACGTACGAGATTCATTAAGAATAAACCATTAACCATCGGAGCATGACCATAAAACATATCTCTCATATAAATAGAACAACCATTATTCTCGGATTTAAATGAGTAGCCATCTCGAATTAAACGAGATCCAGACACAATGTTCATGCTCAAACTTTGCACTAAATAACAATTATTGAGGTTTAAAACTAATCCCGTAGGTAAATGTAGAGGTAGCGTGCCGACGGCGATCACATCGACCTTGGAACCATTCCCGACGCGCATCGTCACCTCGTCCTTCGCCAGTCTCCGTTTATTCCGCAGCTCCTGCTTTGAGTTACAAATGTGAGCAACTGCACCGGTATCAAATACCCAAGAGCTACTACGAGTACTGGTAAGGTACACATCAATTACATGTATATCACATATACCTTTTGTTTTGCCGGCCTTCTTGTCCGCTAAGTATTTGGGGCAGTTCCGCTTCCAGTGACCACTTCCCTTGCAATAAAAACACTCAGTCTCGGGCTTGGGTCCATTCTTTGGCTTCTTCCCGGCAACTTGCTTACCGGGCGCGGCAACTTCCTTGCCGTCCTTCTTGAAGTTCTTCTTACCCTTGCCCTTCTTGAACTTAGTGGTTTTATTCACCATCAACACTTGATGTTCCTTCTTGATTTCTACCTCTGTTGATTTCAGCATAGCATATACCTCAGGAATGGTCTTTACCATCCCCTGCATGTTGTAGTTCATCACAAAGCTCTTGTAGCTAGGTGGAAGCGACTGGAGGATTCTGTCAATGACCGCTTCATCCGGGAGATTAACTTCTAGTTGAGTCAAGCGGTTGTGCAACCCAGACATCTTGAGTATGTGTTCACTGACAGAGCTATTTTCCTCCATCTTACAGCTAAAGAATTTGTCGGAGACTTCATATCTCTCGACCCGGGCATGAGCTTGGAAAACCATTTTCAGCTCTTCGAACATCTCATATGCTCCATGTCTCTCAAAACGCTTTTGGAGCCCCGGCTCTAAGCTGTAAAGCATGCCGCACTGAACGAGGGAGTAATCATCGGAGCGTGACTGCCAAGCGTTCATAACGTCTTGTTCTGCAGGGAGGACAGGTGCGTCACCCAGCGGTGCTTGTAGGACATAATCTTTCTTGGCAGCTATGAGGATGATCCTCAGGTTCCGGACCCAGACCGTATAGTTGCTGCCATCGTCTTTCAGCTTGGTTTTCTCTAGGAACGTGTTGAAGTTGAGGACTACGTTGGCCATTTGATCTACAAGACATATTGTAAATATTTAGACTAAGTTCATGATAATAAAGTTCATCTAATCAAATTATTTAATAAACTCCCACTTAGATGGACATCCCTCTTCTAGTCATCTAAGTATAACATGATCCGAGTCAACTAGGCCGTGTCCGATCATCACGTGAGACGGACTAGTCAACATCGGTGAACATCTTCATGTTGATTGTATCTTCTATACGACTCATGCTCGACCTTACGGTCTTCTGTGTTCCGAGGCCATGTCTGTACATGCTAGGCTCGTCAAGTCAACCTAAGTGTTTGCATGTGTAAATCTGTCTTACACCCGTTGTATGTGAACGTTAGAATCTATCACACCCGATCATCACGTGGTGCTTCGAAACAACGAACTGTCGCAACGGTGCACAGTTAGGGGGAACACTTCTTGAAATTATTATGAGGGATCATCTTATTTACTACCGTCGTTCTAAGTAAACAAGATGCAAAAGATGATAAACATCACATGCAATCAAATAATAAACGTGACATGATATGGCCAATATCACATAGCTCCTTTGATCTCCATCTTGGGGCTCCATGATCATCTTGTCACCGGCTTGACACCATGATCTCCATCATCGTGTCTCCATGAAGTTGCTCGCCAACTATTACTTCTATTACTATGGCTAACGCGTTTAGCAATAAAGTAAAGTAATTTACATGGCATTTCTCAATGACACGCAGGTCATACAAAAATAAAGACAACTCCTATGGCTCCTGCCGGTTGTCATACTCATCAACATGCAAGTCGTGATTCCTATTACAATAGCATGAACATCTCATACATCACATATAGATCATTCATCATTCATCACAACTTTGGCCATATCATATCACAAAGCACTTGCTGCAAAAACAAGTTAGACGTCCTCTAATTGTTGTTGCAGGTTTTACGTGGCTGAATTAGGGTTCTAGCAAGAACGTTTTCTTACCTACGTAAAAGCCACAACATGATTTGTCAACTTCTATTTACCCTTCATAAGGACCCTTTTCATCGAATCCGCTCCAACTAAAGTGGGAGAGACAGACACCCGCCAGCCACCTTATGCAACTAGTGCATGTTAGTCGGTGGAACCGGTCTCACGTAAGCGTACGTGTAAGGTTGGTCCGGGCCGCTTCATCCCACAATACCGCTGAAGCAAGATAAGACTAGTAGCGGCAAGAAAGTTGACAACATCTACGCCCACAACAAATTGTGTTCTACTCGTGCAATAGAGAACTACGCATAGACCTAGCTCATGATGCCACTGTTGGAGAACGTTGCAGAAAATTAAAAAAATTCCTACGGTTTCACCAAGATCCATCTATGAGTTCATCTAAGCAACGAGTCATGGGAGAGAGATTGCATCTACATACCACTTGGTAGATCGCGAGCGGAAGCGTTCAACGAACGGGGATGAGGTAGTCGCACACGACGTGATCCAAATCACCGGAGATCCTACCACCGTACGGACGGCACCTCCGCGTTCAACACACGTACGGTCAGCGTAACGTCTCCTTCTTCTTGATCCAGCAAGGCAAAGGAGAGGTTGAGGAAGATGGCTCCAGCAGCAGCACGACGGCGTGGTGATGGTGGAGCTGCAGTACTCCGGCAGGGCTTCGCCGAGCTCTACGGAGGAGGAGGAGATGTTGGAGAGGGAGAGGGAGGCGCCATGGCAAGGGTGCGGCTGCCCCCTCCCCTCCCCTCATATATATAGCCCCCTAAGGGGGGCGCCGGCCCTATGAGATGCAATCTCCTAGGGGGGGCGGCGGCCAAGGGGTGGGGGCTTGCCCCCCAAGCAAGGGGGCGCCCCCTTTAGGGTTTCCCCCACCCTAGGCGCGCATGGGCCCTGGGGAAGTGGCGCCCCACCCCACTTTGGGCTGGATCCTTTCCTACTTCAGCCCATGGGGCCCTCTGGGGCAGGTGGCCCCACCCCGTGGACCCCCCGGGACCCTCCGGTGGTCCCGGTACAATACCGATAACCCCAAAACTTGTCCCGATGGCCAAAACAGCACTTCCTATATATAATTCTTTACCTCCGGACCATTCCGAAACTCCTCGTGACGTCCAGGATCTCATCCGGGACTCCGAACAACATTCGGGTTACTGCATATACATATCTTCACAACCCTAGCGTCACCGAACCTTAAGTGTGTAGACCCTACGGGTTCGGGAGACATGCAGACATGACCGAGACGGCTCTCGGGCAATAACCAACAGCGGGATCTGGATACCCATGTTGGCTCCCACATGCTCCACGATGATCTCATCGGATGAACCACGATGTCAAGGATTCAATTAATCCCGTATATGATTCCCTTTGTCAATCGGTATTTTACTTGCCCGAGATTCGATCGTCGGTATCCCAATACCTCGTTCAATCTCGTTACCGGCAAGTCACTTTACTCGTACCGTAATGCATGATCCCGTGGTCAAACACTTTGATCACATTGAGCTCATTACGATGATGCATTACCGAGAGGGCCCGGTGATACCTCTCCGTCAAGCGGAGTGACAAATTCCAGTCTCGATCCGTGTCAACCCAACAGACACTTTCGGAGATACCTGTAGTATACCTTTATAGTCACCCAGTTACGTTGTGACGTTTGGCACACCCAAAGCACTCCTACGGTATCCGGGAGTTACACCATCTCATGGTCTAAGGAAAGGATACTTGACACTGGAAAACTCTAGCAAACGAACTATGCGATCTTATGCTATGTTTAGGATTGGGTCTCGTCCATCACATCATTCTCCTAATGATGTGATCTCATTATCATTGACATCCAATGCCCATAGTCAAGAAACCATGACTATCTATTGATCAACGAGCTAGTCAACTAGAGGCTTACTAGGGACATGTTGTTGTCTGTTATTCACACATGTATTACGATTTCCGGATAACACAATTATAGCACGAATAAAGACAATTATCATGAACAAGGAAATATAATAATAATGCTTTTATTATCGCCTCTAGGGCATATTTCCAACACTAGATTACTGAATCTATTAAACCATTTGGGTGTTGGTCACATGGCAATGTGAACTATGGGTGTTAATCACATGATGATGTGAACTACATGGTGATGTGGTCTAGATTATTGACTCTAGTGCAAGTGGGAGACTGAAGGAAATATGCCCTAGAGGCAATAATAAAGTTATTATTTATTTCCTTATTTCATAATAAATGTTTATTATTCATGCTAGAATTGTATTAACCGGAAACATAATACATGTGTGAATACATAGACAAAACAAAGTGTCACTAGTATGCCTCTACTTGACTAGCTTGTTGATCAAAGATGGTTAAGTTTCCTAGCCATAGACATGAGTTGTCATTTGATTAACGGGATCACATCATTAGGAGAATGATGTGATTGACTTGACCCATTCCGTTAGCTTAGCACTTGATCATTTAGTATGTTGCTATTGATTTCTTCATGACTTATACATGTTCCTATGACTATGAGATTATGCAACTCCCGTATACCGAAGGAACACTTTGTGTGCTACCAAACATCACAACGTAACTGGGTGATTATAAAGGTGCTCTACAGGTGTCTCCGAAGGTACTTCTTGAGTTGGCGTATTTCGAGATTAGGATTTGTCACTCCGATTGTCGGAGAGGTATCTCTGGGCCCACTCGGTAATACACATCACTATAAGCCTTGCAAGCATTGTAACTAATGAGTTAGTTGCGGGATGATGTATTACGAAACGAGTAAAGAGACTTGCCGGTAACGAGATTGAAGTAGGTATTGAGATACCGACGATCGAATCTCGGGCAAGTAACATGCCGATGACAAAGGGAACAACGTATGTTGTTATGCGGTTTGACCGATAAAGATCTTCATAGAATATGTGGGAGCCAATATAAGCATCCAGGTTCCACTATTGGTTATTGACCGGAGATGTGTCTCGGTCATGTCTACATAGTTCTCGAACCCGTAGGGTCCGCACGCTTAACGTTCGGTGACGATTTGTATTATGAGTTTATGTGTTTTGATGTACCGAAGGTAGTTTGGAGTCCCGGATGAGATCGGGGACATGACGAGGAGTCTCGAAATGGTCGAGACGTAAAGATCGATATATTGGATGACTATATTCGGACATCTAAAAGGTTCCGAGTGATTCGGATATTTTTCGGAGTACCGGTGGAGTTACGGGAATACGGGAGTACATATGTGCCTTAATGGGCTTTAGGGGGAAAAGAGGAGAAGCCACGAGGGCTGGCCGCGTGCCCCCCATGGGCCTAGTCCAAATTGGACTAAGGGAGGGGCTGCGCCCCCTCTTTCCTTCTCCTCCCCCTCTCCTCCGGGATCTCCTATAGGGCGCCTTATGCGCCCGTTGACGATTCGGGCGCCCACTGCAGCACGCTAGTGGGCCGGCCCATGAACACGCAGGTCACTGAAAAATGTGTGGCGCAAAAATACACCCAGAATATCACTCTCGTGAGGATTCGAACCCGCGCCAACTAGCTGCAGAGCACGGCAGCCTAACCACAAGACCAACTATGCCCAAATGAAATATTGCAACGCGAAACTTTCAAGAACTAAACTCTATCCGCGCTATAGAGAAAACTGTGATTTCTTTTGAAAAAATAACTGAACAAAATTTGAATGTCCACAGATTTCAGAAAACGTCACGAAATAGAAAAAAGTTCATGTATTAAAAAATATCATAATTTTTCAAAATTGTTCACAAATTTGAAAAATAGTTCATAGATTTTGAAAAAAAAAGTTCATCGACTTTGTAAAAAGTTCATTGATTTTTGAAAAAAAAGTTCACAAACTTTTAAAAAAGTTGGCTAATTTTGAAAAAAGTTCATCGAATCTAAAAACTGTTCATTGAATATAAAAAAAGTTCATCGAATTTGAGAAAACGTGCATCGAATTTGAAATAAGTTCATCGATTCTGAAAAGAGTTCATCGAATCTGAAAAAAGTTCATGAAATATGAGAAAAAGTTCATCGAATCTGAGAAAAAATCCGTCGATTCTCAAAAAAAGTTCATCAAATTTGGAAAAAAGTTCGTCGATCTTTGAAGAAAACTTCTTTAGTTTTGAATAAAAAATCACAAATTTGAGGGAAATGTTCATGCAATTAGGAAAAAGAAAAAAAGGAGCAAAACCGTTCCAATAAAAAAGAAAAAGAAAAAACTGTTCCAAAAAACAAAAAATTAGAATATATAAGAAGAGAAAGGCTATATGTAAACACGTCAAGTACGTGTGGCTGGTTGGTTGTGACAACAAACTAAGAGCAAGGAAATCGCCAGTTCGAGTCACTGAACCGCTGTTTTTTGCGTCTGTAACAGAAAAAAAGTAACATGGGCCGGCCCAGTGTGGTAAAAGGGGTGTGCGCCCTGTATCGGTAAGCCTAAAACGGGCGCTACAGGCGCCGTTTAGGAAATGCCCTCTCCTTCCTTTCCCCTCCTAGTGGGACTAGGAAAGGGGAGTCCTACTCCCACTAGGAGGAGGACTCCTCCTCCTGGCGCGCCCTGCAAGGGCCGGCCGGCCTCCCCCTTGCTCCTTTATATACGGGTGCAGGGGCACCTCAATACACACAAGTTGATCGTTTGATCTCTCCCAACCGTGTGCGGTGCCCCTCTCCACCATAATCCACCTCGGTCATATCATAGCGGTGCTTAGGCGAAGCCCTGCGTCGGTAGCTTCATCATCACCGTCATCACGCCGTCGTGCTGACGGAACTCTCCCTCGAAGCTCTGCTGGATCGGAGTTCGTGGGACGTCATTGAGCTGAACGTGTGCTAAACTCGGAGGTGACGTGCGTTCGGTAGTTGGATCGGTCGGATCGTGAAGACGTACGACTACATCAACCGTGTTGTCATAACGCTTCCGCTTTCAGTCTACGAGGATACGTGGACACATTCTGCCCTCTCGTTGCTATGCATCACCATGATCCTGCGTGTGCGTAGGAATTTTTTTGAAATTACTACGTTCCCCAACACTAAGTTAATAGGTTAGTCCCAAAAAATGATATAAAATAGTACCAAAATACATATAAAACATCCAAGATAGATAATATAATAGCAAGGAACAATCAAAATTGTAGATACATGAGAGACGTATCAATGGGATCTATTCGTTGGACATGGACTTTTCACTAGCTTCAGTTTCTAGAGCACTGATGTATCTGGTTTTGCAGCTTCATCTTCAGAGGAAGAGCAAAGTTGTACTTCCACATGGTTACCATCTGAATCTGACTGCACATCATCATAACACAATTCAGTCACATCAATGTCACCTTTAAAATGCGTAAGGTCGAGTTCTATCTGAATAATGCTCTTCAGAAGCTCATCCTTTATGTCTTTGCTTCTCTCCACCACCTTAGTGTCCTCGCATGGACTCTTCCAAGTGCAACTTTGTTGTTTGTTAATGCAATGTTCAGCAACATAACTATCTATGTTTTCATCTGTAGGACATGGCTCATCTTCTCTCACAACTCTTATGTTCAAAATCTTTTCATTCTGAAACATGATCAACATATGTTGCACATCATCTTTAGAACCTAGATGCTCTACACCTTCTAATCCATTCTCCTCATCACGAACATAGTACATATAATCATCATCTCCACAACCCTCACTCCCAATAAGGGAAACCATATTCAAAAAAGGTATGTCTGACTAGTAAATTCTTCTAACCACAGAATCTCCGCCTTGGAAATGGAACCAAAATCCCCACTTTGGGTTATCAATACTGCACAAATTAAAGGTATTCTAATTCAGTGTCCAACACGATTTAGATATAATTTGAAGTAAAAAATATTCAGGTTTATGACAGTCTACAATTTTCAGTTTCATTATTTTAGTAAACGATGTTCAGGTTTCTTATGGTTTACTATTCCTGTGTGCTGAAACATGGTGAAAATCTGAATCTAAGTGTGCAACTAACCTAAATATCATGCTAATTAACAAACTCAACAATTTCAGGAAGACAAGGAGAGATGAGATGCCATACCTCTCGCTGCCCACAAGATAAGGAAGCTTGCATCGGGCTCGACGTGTACTTCTTGTCGTCCACGGTACAAGAGCCGGCACACCTCACTAGCTTTCGGGATGGCTGAGATTCCGGCTAGAAAGGCTGCTGCGCTACAAAGCTTGTGCTACCTAGCCAGTTATCCACCTTGGGTAACTTGCCAATGCCTCCGCCGACCACGTCGGGAGGTATGCCACCAAACGATCAGCCATCGCTATTTGGATCCACCACCGCTGGCGCAGCCGAAGCCTAGGATTAGGTATGAGAGAAAGAGAGTGAGCTCAGCGGGAGTGACAGATGGAGGGGAAGAGGAGAGCAGGGAAGCAAGTTTAACCTGGTCCGACCAGGTCAGATCAAGTGTTGGATACAACGGCCGCCTGGTGAGCATCGTTAGCCATTAGGCGCCTGTCAACCTGACATGCGGGCCATGACTGTCATAAACAAGTTTAAAAACATCAACACAGTCATCACTTGGTAGTTTTTTGCCACAAAATTAGAGAGAAGTGGTAGTTTTTTGCCACTGTCAACAAAGTGGAAGTTCCATGGGACACAAACCCCAATTTTTGTAGTTTTTTTATTAAATAGTCGGCAATTGGCCTGAAATCACCTCGCCCTCAGTGATATGGAAAATGTTGTAAACGAATTCAACAGAAAAGTAGGTTTAGATGTGAAACACGCATGGATCAAGAACAAGTGGGACAAGGTTAAGGAAGAGTACAACACCTGGAAGCAAATTGAGGATGAGGGAAACTGCAGGTGGATGGGACAAAGAAAAGCAGACAATCAAGCAAGACATGTACTTACGGAAGAAAGTTAGGAAAGGAAGTTGGTATGCGTTTACTTTGTTATTATGTATAGCTTGCATAATGCTTTTACTTTGTTATTATTCCTATTTTTCATGCTCAGTGCTCATAGAGAGGTTCTAAATTTATTAGAAAGTGCCTCTGTTCATCCATCATAGCTCCCTTCTCTAGTGCCTAATCAAAGCAAGAAGTTTTCACACATTACGAGCACCCAACTAGTTTTTATTTGACCCTGCTATACCCTTTAGATAATTGTTGTGCAGTTCACCATTTTTTCTGTGACATACAAAACAATAATGCGACATCCATATGCTCAGATATTAGACATCATAATGCACCATCACCTTATCTACAGCCCAAGTGATCTCTATGATTAGTTGTGAGGTTTTTGTGCTCATGTGTGTACATTTTTGTGCAAAGTCTTTAGGCGCCAGTATCCTATAATTCCTTTTATTACCTTGACATCTTCATGTCTGAAGTACTACTACATCATTTACTTTGATTCATTTATTTTATTTCATGACTATTACTTTAGACATCCAAACAAGCATATCTCTCTAATGCATAATGAATATTCATGCTCAAGTAGCGATCTTGTTATTCTTAATTAGTCGTACCATGTTGTGTGGTGGTAATTTCCTTTGTTATTTCTTCTACATGAGTTCATTTATTGTTTGTAATGTTCTATTAGAGGATATTCCAGGCAGTTGGAAGTTCAGAAAACAAGGCCTTCATAACTTGTATAACCCGCACATCATGTTTGATGATATCTCAAATGAGCGATCTGATCACTAGAATCCTGTATTAGGGGCTCCCCCTCCCTCCAGCTTAGCAGTTGTTTTTTGTCTTCATTGTAGACTAGATTCAAGATGTTGATGAGATTGAAGAGGAGGCACCTACTAGGGCAAAAGGAGTTAAGATGTTGGGTAGGTTTATAGATGATAAGAACAAGAAACCCAAGATTGCGCAAGTTGTGCAGGACCAGATTATAAAGTTGGGAGAGATTGTTGAGAGGTCTCAAAATACATTTGAGTCCTACATAAAAGATGATGGGTGAAACTACACCTCTGCCCCTAGACATTTTTGTGGTACTTTGGTGATTAATGACAACCGAGTTTGATGGTCCAACCATTTCCTATAATGTTTGAAATGTGTGGGTTATGTACCATTGTGTGGAGTTGCATGAGGAGGTTGACTCACAAGCCTGGAAAATCCACTGGTGCATAGAGGATATGAGATGGATTCTTGTGTGGAATGCCATGAGTAAAGAGGTGCATCAGATGGATTCTTGTGTGGAATGCCATGGGTCATAAAGTGATCAAGGTAATGTTCAAGGAGTGAACATTTAGTGATCAAGATGAAGTGAAAAGGTCTGAGTGACCTAGATGTCAGAGAGTGCATAAGATGAGAAATAAGCTCACAAAGTGATCAAGATAATGTTCAATGTGTGAACATTAATTCAAGTGATCAAGATTAACTAAGAAGGTTTAAGTGACCATGATGCCAAGAAGTGTCATGATGAGAAAAGAAGCTCATGAAGTGAAGAGAAGGTTCAAAAGATAAACATCAGGTGATGAGGATCTAAATGACCATGGTAAGCAATGTCAATTGCATTTGTACTCTAATGATTTCCTTGTGCATGGAAAGCATGTGGGTTAGGTACAATCATATGAAGAAGACCTCAAAAAAAAATGCCTATGAGAAGCCATGATAATATGATTGATTGGCATACGAAGATATGTGCCAATTGAGAAGAAGGCTTTCACATCAAGTGCTATGAAGGGCAAATCTTGAAGTGATGATTGAAAGCAAGATATGCAGCCATAATGCAATCGAAGCATTAATCCTATGTGGTAAGTATGATCAATTGAGTTTAAGGACTAACCATTTCCATTATGCTGGAAAAGTGTGTGTGAGGGTTAGGTACTACTCAATAAGGTTGGATATGACATCAAGGATGATGGTCATCAAGGAAATACAAATGTTCACTCTCATGTGTTGAGATGGACATTATCAAGTCAACCGTCATGCATGGATAACTAGACATGAATTGAAGATCCTATCTTTGAGAATATAATGAAGTGAAAGGATAAACAAACAATTGAAGTGTGATTGTTAGTATAATCTAAACAAGAAAGTGAAACAAAAATACAACTGTCATATTAAATTTAGTGGGAGATAAGCCACAACATTCAAGCCCGACCATAATTGTAACACCCCTGATGATTAGCTACAATAAACTCATGCTAATGATGCCATGTCATCACCTTTTCCTAAGCTTAATCATCACTTAGTTGAAACCCAAGTCAAAATTAAATTCAAATGCAAGTCAAATTATAAGTTTTTCAAACAATAAATAAAAATGTAGGTTGGCTTGAAAATAATCAATAAGTAAATCTCAACAATAATCCAACCTATTTTGAATATTTAAAATATCCTTAACCTACATAAAATTGGACCAGCGACATTTATTTGAGCCAAAATTAAAGAAATATTTAAACTATTCCAAAAAATTATAACTTGGTGGGCTTACTCAACACCTTGTCTGGTATATATAAGACAAACTTCATATGCAACAAAAATAAATTGGTATTAAAATAAAACGCTAAATAGAGAAGAAAGAATGTGTAACAGAAAAGAAAAAGGGAAAACAGACAGCCTGCTGTGCACTTGGGCCATGAGTGTACACTGTGCAGGCCCAGCCTGTTAGAGTTGTGTCGAATATTGTGTACAAAGTAGGTTACAGTTGGACTTGTAATTGTATTGTGTTTAGATAGGATATGGCGTCGTGTCCTAATAGGACACTTGTATCCTAGGCCTCTCATATATAGTGGGGCTAGACACACGATGTAACCTATGCCAACATAATAGCACAGGCTCGCAAGGGGGAGCCCGCGGCATGTGCCGGCGCCCGGGTGGCCGGTGTGCAGTATTATGACGGTGTCACGGGGAGGAGCGCCCGTAGTCAGGCCCCGGGGATGAAGCCATATCGGTGAACCTCGTTAACAAATCTCGGTGTCGTGCTCGTGTGATTGCTTGGTCCTCGGATGATCGACGGTATGCCTCTCGGATTTATTCTAACAAGTGGTATCATGAGCTCGGTTATTTGGATGCTGCGGATCGTTGATCTAGAGGAAGCATCGGCGGCAATGCGTTTTTTCGGCGGGACCTGATTGATCTGATCGGGAGCGCGTACATGGCGGAGGCAGCAATTGTGCAAGCAGCGGCTGGTGCAGGTCGAATTGATGGTCCAGGCAGGCGTCCGCGCTCGACCGTGTGGGCTGGCGACGGCCGGTCGGGGCTAGTCGGTCTAGCCTGCTGGGTGCAGCTGACCCCAGCCTGTTGGACCAAGGCGTGAGATCATCGAGTGGAGCTGTGCACTTGGTGCGCTGGACGGTGGCCATGAACGGGATATCCGAAGCGGTATACGCAGGAAGCCGTATGCGAGTCAGAGATTTGTTTGGAAACAAAAAGGACCGAGTCCTGGAAGTCCTCGTATTCGTCAACCTGCAGGTGCGCTATTACATAGCAGCAAGGGCTGGGTAGCTGTACGTGGCAAGGCATCAGATCAGATTTGTGCAGAGAAAATCCATCGTTGATTATGTACATCCATTGGAAAGGCGTTGGCAAGGCAAAGGCAAAAGCTAGCATCGTGGTTTGAGCTAAGGAGCCATCACGTGATTACCAGAAGTTTTTATTTTGGTTAGAATTGCTATTAGTACATGAGGGTGTACTACGTGTCAGGTTTTGCTTGTCTACTTGGGCATCACGTGAGGAAAGCTTGGATAATTTTTCGCCGGGTCAGTCGTACAAAGAACTGTGGCGCCATCGGGTACCACGTTTGAGGTGAAGAAGTTCGACGGGACTGAAAACCTTGAGTTATGGCAGCAAGGGTGAAAGATTTGTTGGCACAACAGGAATGCTTGAAGGCGTTGCGGGAAGTCATGTCAGCTGTGATGGATGGAAATCCGTGGAATGATCTGGGAGCCTGGGTCGGACTAGATAGTCTGACGGATCGACGCAAGTCGGTTGGTACAGAAGACGATGGTGGGATCGGCGTCGATGACATAGGAGCGTGATGCTGATCGATTTCTGGGGCGTGGAAACACGTGGTGCAGGCCCGATGGCTTGTGTGGCTTCGACAAGACTATGGCGCGGGATTGATTCAAGGTGGTGTATACACGGAGCTTGAAGTCGATGAGGCGCGAGGGTGGACTGATCATCTACCATGGAGTCATGTTGAAGGTGGAGCTGGATTCAGGGGCTACGGTGTAAGGATCCAGAGAATCGAAGCATATTCAGCCGGGGGAAAACGAGTGACATGCAGTTCGGACTGGAGCCCAGTGGTCTGATGGAAGCGTGAAACTCGTCATCGGTCGGTGACGATCGGTGGTACTCTACAGTGGAGGTTGAGTGGTGTGGGTTTGTGACCCTTGAGACTCGACCGGGACAGCGGAGGCTCTACGCGGAGCGGCGAGGCGTGCGGCGCGCACGGGACATGGAGACGGGCCAAGGCTCTGGTGGTCATACATGTGGTGAGACAACTGCGAATTTGACTTGGGATGACTACAAGCAATGGTGAAATTCTTTCAAGTTTCAGACAAGCGGTCAAGAAAGGAGCGGTGATGTTGAGTTCAGGTAACTCTTATGTGTGACACCCAATATGTGAGTTGTTCATTTTCACGCAGGTCAGTGATCAGTGTGTGATTGCGTTGGACGGATACTCTGGAAGTTGGGAGCATAAACTCAAGTAACAAGAAACTTAATTTTGCTCGAGTGTTGACTGTGTTAAAGAAAAGAAGGGACTACAAGTTGCAGGTGGAGTCGTATGGAGACTTTGGAGTAGCAGCGGTGCTCATGGGATAAACTCAAGTCCAATGTACATGGAAGTTTGACGCATTGACGAATTCAGGGTGATGGAGAATATTCGCCAAGGTGGAGTTTGTTAGAGTTGTGTCGAATATTGTGTACAAAGTAGGTTACAGTTGGACTTGTAATTGTATTGTGTTTAGATAGGATATGGTGTCGTTTCTTAATAGGACACTTGTATCCTAGGCCTCTCATATATAATGGGGCTAGACACACGATGTAACCTATGCCAACATAATAGCACAGGCTCGCAAGGGGAGCCCGCGGCATGTGCCGGCGCCCGGGTGGCCGGTCTGCAGTATTGTGATGGTGTCACGGGGAGGAGCGCCCGTAGTCAGGCCCCGGAGATGTAGCCATATCGATGAACCTCGTTAACAAATCTCGGTGTCGTGCTCGTGTGATTGCTTGGTCCTCGGATGATCCACGGTATGCCTCTCGGATTTATTCTAACACAGCCCACCCTGGTCTCTTCCCCTACCTCTGTTCACCGAACAGAGGCGTGGCGTGCATCTATGCCACCATGGCCGCTGATGCGGGCGTGTCGACCATCCCGCGGCCCCCTGGTGGATAAGATCGCCCCTCGACCCCTCAGAATCGTAGTCATCCCCATTCCCTCGTTCGTCCCTCTCCCTCTCGGATTCATCCACGCCCAGATGTTGCCGTCACCATTGCCGCCATGGACCGCGTGCACCCCGTCGTCTCCCAGCCCCGCGAGCATGTTCAGGAGCTCCGCGGTGCTCCTCCACGTCGCCTTCTCCCTCAAGATTGAGCCGGGGCGCCGTCAAGCTTTGGGATCGACCACTTCTTCCCACTTCGGTCGTTGGAGATCCCACTGAATCCACTGTCGTCTGCTGCTACTAAATTCCTCGCCTAGCCACCCTTGTGCTCTGCGGTGAGCTCCGCGCGCCTCCTCTCTCCCTCTCTGCTACTCGATTTGCTGCTGTTGCTCGCTGTTGCCATTGTTGCCGCTCCGGGTCGTCGCCAATGTCCTCGCCGCTGCTTGCTCCGGCCATCTCCACTGCTTCCGCTTGCCTTGTTGGATGCGCGCGAGCGTCAGTGTTCGAGCGCCCCCTCCCGCGCGCAAAACCATCACCAAAGTGGTGCTCTCGAGTCTCGAGCACCTCAGCCGTCCTCTGTACTCGCCGATGTGCGCCGGTGGTTTAAACCACCACCCGGGTCACTGGCCCATGGGCCCCGCCTGACTACTTATTAGTTTAGGTACTAATTACCCCCGCTAGCCTCACTGACGTGTGGGTCCCGTAGCTAAATAATCCTTTTAATTATAACATGTTACAGTGACATATGGGGCTCTCCCATTCTAATTAACCCCTTTGACTAATCTGAACCCCATGGGTCATGACAAGTGGTCCCCACCAGCCTTGTTCACCAGTCAACGTGGACAAGTTGACTGCTGACTGGGCAGCCAACTGGCCCCACTGCCAGCCTCTGTGTCATATTGCTATAAATCCATAAAATCATTTAAATTTTGAAACAATCATAGAAAATAATTCGTAACTCTGATGGAAATAATTTATATATGAAAGTTGATCAAAAAAAATGAAGGACCTAAATATGCCATCCACATACCTATCGTACCCGTCTAACATAATGAACCTTGAACATTTGCATCTGGATCAATATATCGAAAAATACCTGGAGCTAGAAAAATATTACCAGATATTTTCCCTCTTCTTTTAAAATGCTTAGTGATGCATTAGGCAATATCATCATCACATATTGACATGACATGCGTTGTGTTGCATTTGTTTGCCCGTTATTTATTTCATTCCCCCTCTCCACTATTCTTTCGGTAGACCCCGAGGCCAAAGCTGATCCCGAGTACGACTATGAAAGGATCGAGAAGAGGTGTCTAGAGGGGGGTGATTAGACCCTCAACAAAGAAAAAAAAGCAGTATTTAAGCTCTTCAAGTTAAGGTGGAGTTTTAGCACAAGTTTAAACATTCACAATATATCAAGCAAGTATGACAAGAGTATATGAGCAGCGGAAAGTAAAGCATGCAACTTGCGAGAATGTAAAGGGATGGGATTGGAGTGTGCAAACACAATTGGAAACACGAAGATTTTTTCTGTGGTTCCGATAGGTGGTGCTATCGTACATCCACGTTGATGGAGACTTCAACCCACGAAGAGTAACGATTGAGCGAGTCCACGGAGGGCTCCACCCACGAAGGGTCCACGAAGAAGCAACCTTGTCTATCCCATCATGGCCATCACCCATGAAGGACTTGCCTCTCTAGGGTAGATCTTCACAAAGTAGGCGATCTCCTTGCCCGTACAAACTCCTTGGTTCAACTCCACAATCTTGACAGAGGCTCCCAAGTGACACCTAACCAATCTAGGAGGCACCACTCTCCAAAAGGTAATAGATGGTGTGTTGATGATGAACTCCTTGCTCTTGTGCTTCAAATGATAGTCTCCCCAACACTCAACTCTCTCACACAGATTTGGATTTGGTGGAAAGATGATTTGAGTGGAAAGCAACTTGGGGAAGGCTAGAGATCAAGATTCTTGTGGTTGGATTGGAATGTCTTCGTCTCAACACATGAGTAGGTGGTTCTCTCTCAGAAAATGAATGCTGGAAGTGTAGGCACGTTCTGATGGCTCTCCTCACGAATGGAGAATGGGTGGAGGGGTATATATAGCCTCCACACAAAATCTAACCGTTACACACAATTTACCAAACTCGGTGGGACCGAATACTGAAACTCGGTCAGACCGATTTAGTTCAAAATGTGAATGTTAGGCTTTTCGGTGGGACCGATATAATCAACTCGGTGGGACCGATGTGCTAGGGTTAGGGTAAAACCTCAACTCGGTTTGATTGAGTACACAAACTCGGTGAGACTGATTTTGGTAATAAGCAAAACAAAGAGTTGGTCAAGCAACTCGGTGGGACCGACTGCATATCTCGGTGAGACCAAAATAGTTGCAACAGGCAATAGAGAGTTTGCAAGCCCATCTCGGTGAGACCGAGATCCCATCGGTGAGATCGACCTGATTAGGGTTTCTGGCAGTGGCTATGTCAAGTGAACTCGGTGGCGCCGGATAAATCAAATCGGTGGGGCCGAGTTTGACTTTAGGTTTAGGACATATGTGGATATGAGAAAGTGGTTGAGGGCTTTGGATCATATCACTAAGCACTTTGAACAAGTAAGCCATTAAGCAACACCTTATCCCTTTTTAATAGTATTGGCTTTCCTATGGACTCAATGTGATCTTGTATCACAAAAATGAAAATATAGAGTCCCGAGCTTTTGAGATTTTGGCGATCTTCTATCCTTAGCATCTTGAAGGGGTTCCACATCTTCTTGTCCAAGCCACTCCATTGTTGAACTCTCTGAAATATACTAGATAAAAGTATTAGTTCAACAAGAGATATGTTGACATTAATTATCAAAATCACCCAGGGAGCACTTGTGCTTTCAATCTCCCCCTTTTTGGTAATTGATGACAACATACATCAAAGCTTTTAGATAAAGATATAGATAATAGTAAGTAAAGCTTTGCAAGGACATGTAACATGCATAGTCTCCCCTACATGTATGCAATCATGTAAATATGGAATGAAAGAGCATGTGAATGCATAAGCATGGTAAAGAAAGCAATGAGTTACATGTATCTTGGCTATATGCATCAGACCAAATGATGTGAACATAGGCAGTGTACCTTCATGTTCAAGATTCCTTTTTGCAAACAATATGTACATCAGCAAGAGACCATCATGCACATGAGTGTGATGCATATACTTACCTTGTTGTCTTGAGCTGGCTTTGGAGGAGGTGAACTTGAGGAAACAGGGTTAGATAACACAAGAACACCTACTAAGCAATGCAAGAACAGGAGACCACAAGAGTACCAAGATTGGGATGACAGTAGAGAGTGGGTACTAGGTACTCTATGTCCCCAAAGAGTAAAGATATGCAATGAATTCGAAGATTTCCTTCCCTTCCTTAGATGTCTTTCTCCCCCTGAATCTGATATTGGATAATGGGAGAAGATAGGGAAAATAAAATCAGATCATAAACAATCAACAATCATAACACATACTAACATGTCTTTCCCCTCTTGAAGACATGTGACTTCTCTCCTCTATGGATAATAAGCATCTAGAGAAGCTTAAGGTGTGCATTCTCTCTTATGTGATAAGCTTTGATGTGCTCTCTCTCCCCCTTTGACATCAATTTCCAAGAAGGGATCTTCTGGAGCATGAGTCTAGTAGGTTTGGTCCTTGAGTCATAGTTCAAAGCAACATGTAATAGAAGATGCTGGTAGAGGACAAGAATCATCGAGTGGAGCTGGAACAAATATGCAGAATGCAAATGGCAAACTGTTTTCTCAGTGTTGAATTCGGTTACTCCGAGTTGTTTGCTTCAGTGGCACCGAGTTGTTTCGGTTTGGCCGAGAAGAGCAAATCGGTGAGGCCGATTTCAACACACAGAGAAAACAATTATCATCTTAGCTCACTAGGCAGATAGGATCTCACAAAGATGTGCAAGGAATTAACTTAAAGATTTGCAATGAATTGGATGCAGGGAATGCGGAACATAACAGAGAAAAGATAAGAAATCTAGATGATTTTTTTTATAAAATGGAAACTCACATGCAAGAGACAAGTGCAAGAACTCAGAGAAACACTAGAGAACTTCATCTAGAAATGGTCAGTGACAAAGTCACCTATGTTAAAGTATATTGACTGAGGAGTCAAGTGAGAACACTTGATCGTAGGTCATACTCATCGTTTAAGCTCAAAATGGGGTTGCCATTTTTCGTTTAAGCATTTTGATGTATTCACATCTTGTTGAGCTGCTTTGTCCCATGACTTGGGGTAAAGCTTCTCTAAGATGGAATAACATACCTTGGGTGGTGGTGTTGATCTTGATCATGTAGTTGAACTTGTGTGGGATGCTCAAGGTTGATGTAGCTCATCAATGATTGGGAGCACAACTTGTAGTTTGAGTTCATCTGCCTACATGGGTTAGTCTTGCAAGGAAGAGCACTTGTGTATCCAAAGTGATAAGCATGAAATTTGATACCAAATGAAATTTGATATATAGAGATTGTCAAAGAATATATTGAAAAGTTTCATGCTTCCTTGTCTTCAACCACCAATTTGTAGAGACTTGGTGATGTAGAGATTGCTCAAGATGTGAGTGAGTTGCAATCTCATAGATTTAGATCCATCCAAGTACCTACGAGGGTAAGATAGCATGCAAGGGTACAAGTATATCCAATACATATGATCATAATCATAAGAGAAGTATCAAGGATTAGTCAAGGGCTCATGCCTTGCATGTATCCAAATGGAGTTCATACTCCAAGTTTGAAGCATCAATGATGTTCAATTCACCTCTCAAATGGCAAAATACTTTTTCATCAAACGGTTTGGTGAATATATCTACCAATTGCTTATCGGTACGAACATGCTTAAGATCAATATCTCCTTTAGCAACATGATCTCGAATGAAATGATGACAAACTTCAATATGCTTAGTCCAAGAATGTTGTACAGGATTATGAGCAATCTTAATAGCACTTTCATTGTCACATAGCAATGGAACATGTTTCACATAGATCCCATAATCTTTAAGAGTTTGGGTCATCCAAAGTAATTGAGCACAACATGAACCGGTGGCGATGTATTCCACTTCGGCGGTGGATAAGGATACCGAGTTTTGTTTCTTGGAGAACCAATACACAAGAGATATACCAAGAAATTGACAAGTTCCCGAAGTGGACTTTCTATCAACCTTGTCATCGGCATAGTCCGAATCGGAGTAGCCAACAAGATCAAAAGAAGACCTCTTAGGATACCAAATGCCAAAATTTGGTGTATGAATTAAGTATCTCACTATCCTTTTCACAGCCTTAAGATGACATTCTTTTGGGGCCGCTTGATATCGTGCACACATGCACACACTTAGCATAATATCGGGACGGGAGGCACATAGATATAACAATGAACCAATCATAGAGAAGTAAACCTTTTGGTCAACCGATTTTCCATCCTTAGTCAAGTCAAGATGTCCACTAGTAGGCATGGGTGTTTTCATACCTTTGCTTTCTTGCATGTTGAACTTCTTGAATAAGTCCTTGGTATACTTCGTTTGAGAAACAAAGGTTCCCTCCTTAGTTTTCTTGATTTGCAAACCAAGAAAGAACTTGAGTTCACAAATCATAGACATCTCAAACTTCTTCGACATTAGCTTTCCAAACTTTTCACTAAAATGAGGGTTAGTCGAACCAAATATGATATCATCAACATAAATTTGGCACGCAAATAATTCCCCATTAACCCTTTTAGTAAAAAGAGTAGAATCAATTTTTCCAATCTCAAAGCCTTTTCAATAAGGAACTTGGTCAAGCATTTATACCACGCTCTAGGAGCTTGTGTAAGACCATAAAGAGCTTTGTGAAGTTTGTAAACATGGTCGGGTTTCCTAGGATTAACAAAGTCGGGTCAGGGTGGAACATCTTCTTCATCATCTTGTTCTTCCTCTTGGCCTTCTTCGTTGTTGATGTTGTCGTTCTCTTGTCGAGTGGAGAAGGAGGTTGATGAGGTTCATCTTGGTGTACTTCCTCGTTTTTTTTCTTCTTGGCGTGTCCCATTTGTCGATGCCTCCGGGTCAACTCTTGGTTCACCTTGTCGTGAGGTAGAAGCTTCCACTTGGACGGACGAGGTACTCTCCTTCACCTCCGTTGGACGAATCTTGCCAATAGACAAGTCTTGGATTGCTTCAAAAGGTTCTTTGTCTCCTACATCAATTGGCAATTGCTCTACTTGTGAGCCGTTAGATTCATCAAACTTCACGTCTACCGTCTCTTCAACCTTTCGAGTGAAATAGTTGTAGACACGGTAAGTGTGGGAGTTTGAGCCATAACCGAGTAGGAAACCCTCATGAGATTCAGGAGCAAATTTAGAACGACAATGCTTATCAAGAATATAACACTTTGAGCCTAATACCCGAAAGTATCCAGCTTGGGCTTTGTTACCGGTGAGAAGCTCGTATGCCATCTTGCTGAGTAGCTTGTGAAGATATAGACGATTTGTTGCATGACAAGCTGTCTCAACCGCTTCCGCCCAAAAGTGTTTTGGCGTCTTGTATTCATCAAGCATCGTTCTTGCCATCTCAATAAGAGCCGGTTCTTCCTCTCAACAACTCCATTTTGTTGAGGCGTGTATGTAGCCGAGAACTCATGTGAAATCCCTTCTTCGTCAAGAAAGGTATCCACATTTGTGTTCTTGAACTCCGTTCCATTGTCGATGCAAACCTTCTTGACCTTCACTTCAAATTGATTTTGGGCCTTCCTAGCGAAGTTCTTGAAGATCTTTTGGACCTGCGATTTATCATCAAGAAAGAATACCCACGTAAATCTTGAAAAATCATCTACTATGACTAAACCAAATGAGTTTCCGCCGAGACTTTTATAGGCGTTTGGACCAAAGAGATCCATATGAAGTAGCTCGAGCGGTCTTCTCGTGGTCATGATGTTCTTCACGGGGTGGCTTCCTCCAACTTGTTTTCCTGCTTGACAAGCACTGCACAATCTATCCTTGTCAAATATAACATCTTTCACTCCAAGGATATGATCACCTTTAATAAGCTTATCAAGATTTCGCATGCCCACATGACCTAAACTTGTATTCCACAACCAACCTTTAGAAGATTTAGCAATTAAGAAAGTTCTAGGTTGAGCCTTTTTCGTGAAATCAACAATGTATAGATCACCTCTATGTATACCGCTAAAGACCATATTGTGATTATCTCTCTGAAACACCTGGCAATCTACTTCAGTAAATAGGACATTCAAGCCAAAATCAGCTAGTCTAGATACGGAAAGTAAATTATAGCCAAGAGATTCAATGAGCATAACATTTTGTATGGAGCTATCATGTGAGATGGCCACCTTACCAAGTCCAACCACCTTACCCTTTGAGTTACCACCAAAAGTGACATACTTTCGAGGGCCGTTGTTTTCAGCTAGCTCATGAAACATATCCTTGTCTCCGGTTATGTGATCGGTACATCCACTATCAAGGACCCATTCCTTTCTTCCAGCCATGTAGCCGCGAAGATTTGCCATAATACCAAAGTGTCTCGTAGACTCATCGAGATCAAAGTCACTATCATCATCCTCATCGTAGTATCCATGTTCAACATAGTCTTGTGATTGATCATTTCCTAGAGAGAATGATTCATTAGATAAGTGATCATCACAATGTTCATCTTTATGAATTCTAATGGCTTCATAGATGATATTGCTAATGATTCCAACATCTCCTTTGGCATGCATAAGGTCACGGAGCTCAAACAAACAATCACCAAACTTAGGATCATTGTAATTCATCTTACTTAAGGCAATTGACTTATGAAGAATCACATCTAGATTTAGCAGGGAATAGTTTGGAAACCGTTCCTTGAGAAATCTCCATATAGTGTATGCACAATCAAGAGTAGTCAAGCAACCAATCAAGTTTATAGGCAAACGTCTAGTGATAAGATTGACAGTTCTAAGGTTGCGGATCATGTCAATAGACTCATTGGGGGTAGGATGCAAGGGATAAACAAGGGGCACACAAGGAGTAGTAATGTACTTGTTTAAATGATATTCATTGAAAATCTCAAGAATCTCATTTTTTTCACTCATGAAAGAACTCTCCATCAAGTATAGGCACTTTACGTCTAAGACTCCCCAACGTAGACTCATCCATCTTCCTCCAATGGTGATTAAACCAAAGCAACGTAGACCAATGCTCTGATATCAATTGAAAGGATCGAGAAGAGGTGCCTAGAGGGGGGTGATTAGACCCTCAACAAAGAAAATAGCAGTATTTAAGTTCTTCAAGTTAAGGTTGAGTTTTAGCACAAGTTTAAACATTTATAATACATATCAAGCAAGCATGACAAGAGTATATGAGCAGCGGAAAGTAAAGCATGCAACTTGCGAGAATGTAAAGGGATGTGATTGGAGTGTGCAAACGCAATTGGAGACACAAAGTTTTTTTCCGTGGTTCCGATAGGTTGTGCTATCGTACATCCACGTTGATGGAGACTTCAACCCACGAAGGGTAATGGTTGCGCGAGTCCATGGAGGGCTCCACCCACAAAGGGTCCATGAATAAGCAACCTTGTCTATCCCACCATGGCCATCACCCATGAAGGACTTGCCTCACTAGGGTAGATCTTCGCGAAGTAGGCGATCTCCTTGCCCGTACAAACTCTATGGTTCAACTCCACAATTGACGGAGGCTCCCAAGTGACACCTAACCAATCTAGGAGACACCACTCTCCAAAAGGTAATAGATTGTGTGTTGATGATGAACTCCTTGCTGTTGTGCTTCAAATGATAGTCTCCCCAACACTCAGCTCTCTCTCACAGATTTGGATTTGGTGGAAAGATGATTTGAGTGGAAAGCAACTTGGGGAAGTCTAGAGATCAAGATTCTTGTGGTCGGATTGGAATGTCTTCATCTCAACACATGAGTAGGTGGTTCTCTCTCAGAAAATGAATGCTGGAAGTGTAGGCACGTTCTGATTTCTCTCATCACGAATGGAGAATGGGTGGAGGGGTATGTATAGCCTCCACACAAAACCTAACCGTTACACACAATTTACCAAACTCGGTGGGACCGAATACTGAAACTCGGTCAGACCAATTTAGTTCAAAATATGAATGTTAGGCTTTTCAGTGGGACTGATATGATCAACTCGGTGGGACCAATGTGCTAGGGTTAGGGTAAAACCTCAACTCGGTTTGACCCACAAACTCGGTGAGACCGATTTTGTAATAAGCAAAACAAAGAGTTGGTCAAGCAAACTAGGTGGGATCGACTGCATATCTCGGTGATACCAAAATAGCTGCAACATGCAACAGAGAGTTTGCAAGCCCATCTCGGTGAGACCGAGATCCCATCGGTGAGACCGAACTGATTAGGTTTCTGGCAGTGGCTATGTCAACTGAACTCGATGGCGTCGGATAGATCAAATCGGTGGGGCTGAGTTTAACTTTAGGTTTAGGACATATGTGGATATGATAAAGTGGTTGAGGGCTTTGGAGCATATCACTAAGCACTTTGATCAAGCAATCCATTAAGCAGCACCTCATCCCCTTTTAATAGTATTGGCTTTCCTATGGACTCAATGTGATCTTGTATCACAAAAATGAAAATGTAGAGTCATGAGCTTTTGAGCTTTTGCCATTCTTCTATCCTTAGCATCTTGAAGGGGTTCCACATCCTCTTTTCCATGCTACGCCTTTGTTGAACTCTCTGAAATATACTAGATAAAAGTATTAGTCCAACAAAAGATATGTTGACATTAATTACCAAAATCACCCAGGGAGCACTTGTGCTTTCAGACTACATCATTGACGACTCGCCCTCCTCACAAGAGCTTCTAGGCAAGAAAAAACCCTTGATAATTCCGATATCACCTATTTATTTCCCTCTACTACTTGCATAGCCTGTCGTTGCTACTACTTTTGATACTTTACCTGTTATCCTATATGCTTAGTATTGGTATGCTAGTATTCCATCAGTGACCCCTTGTCCGTTTGCCATGCTATACTATCGGGTCATGATATCATCAGCCAATGATCATGGATATACTTATACTACTACACTAAACATGATCATACTAAAGTCAGGTCGGCTCGGAGAGCACCTGCGAGTGATTCATGGACTAGGGGCTGAAAGAAGATTCTCCCGATGGCCCCCTAGTGAATCTTTCTGGTGGAATGATAGGGCAGGTAGAGACCACCTAGATGAGAGGTGGGCCTGGTCCCTGGTCGGTGTCCGTGGTTATTTCATAATAACACGCTTAACGAGTTCGATGTATTTGATTTGAGACTGCCATTGGCATATACCACTGGTACCATAAGGTGCTATACAAACGGTTTTTAACCCCTTTCCGCGACGACATTTGGAACCGTTGCCAAGTGAGTGTGGGCGATAGGCGATCCTTCCCACACGACCCAAAAACCGTCGGAGATGGGCGAGCGGCTACTGAAGATCGCCATAGAATAAACGTATGAGAAGTCGCCCCAGTCCCACACGTTACATCTCCATGTTACGTTTCTGGTCAGAGGGACATCCCAAACGATTACGCCGCTATAGTCGTGTGAAAAAGGTGGACATCGACATTTAATCTGCCGATTTGTTTGTGATAGGTACGTTATCGCACCTGGTTCAAGAATGTAAAATGTGTGCGGTGCCTCTACTAACGCCAACGTGTCCATTTTGATAACTGTGTGCGACTGGTATTCCTATCACACACGCACACTGGTTTGAAACATTTGCCGTATTACCATGAATCGCACACGCATATGAGAGGAAACCGTGTGTGCGTCCGTCGGGCATCGCAAACGTTTTACGTTAAAGAACCGTTTGTTCTCTTTTTTTCATCGCACACGCTTTTTTCTTTCTAACCGTGTGCACATTATTTTATTCGCTTCTGTATATTTTTTATTTTTTTCTGTAATTTATTATTCAAATTGGAAATTTAGAAATATTAAACAAGCAATTCAAATTCTCAGCATAATGG
The DNA here is from genome assembly GCA_032464435.1 of Aegilops umbellulata. Classification (NCBI taxonomy): domain Eukaryota; kingdom Viridiplantae; phylum Streptophyta; class Magnoliopsida; order Poales; family Poaceae; genus Aegilops; species Aegilops umbellulata. The sequence continues at coordinate 248,163,122 of CP136054.1, read as the reverse complement.
TTCAACAACGAATCCATAAATAAAATTGTCAGTACAATATATTCAGTAATTACAGGATTAGACAGAATTAACTATGATGAACCACAATATTTACAGGCGGTAAAGGTGAAGAGACAAGTGTAAACCATTTTGACTGCCGATGGTGTTGAAGAAGCGGAATGCCCATAATGTGCCTTCCTGCATGCCATAGGCACGAACAACTTGTGTCCAACCCCTTGTGACGATCGCCCGCCCATCCTTCACCGCCTTCAGGAAGACTTCTAGAGCATTATCATGGTAACTTGAATTATATACTTTAACCTTAGTTGCCTCCACTCTGGTCATGTAGTTTGTAAGGTAATCATCAGTAAATAGCTTCGGAAACAACTGAAAAGAGAAAAATATTAGATATTGAGGTCTAATAGAGTAACTTGTTGTGGGCAGGGGAGAAAAGGCAACACATTACTTACCATCCTAAAGTTCACTATTGTCTTGGACAAAGTGTAAATAAAGAGCTTAATTCCCATCACCCGTCTCTTTCGCCTAACAATCTTTCTTAGTTTCCTCACTTGACGCTTGTTCATGAATATCGCATTGTCCCATACGCAAAAGGGATCGAAGCGTGGATTAGTACCTCTCATATATGTACCTACAAGCAACCAGTAAATGTTAGAAGCTAAAATGAGATTGCACAAATGATGTAAAATACAACTACCTACATTCCTAAGTACAAGTATTTTTAGAGATTTCAATATGAACTACATACGGATGTATATAGAATTATAGATATAGTTTAGATTAGAATCTAGATTCACTCATTTTGCTCATTATGTAGTCTATATTGGAATCTCTAAAAATACTTATATTTAGGAATAGATGGTGTATAAGACATGGGATGCAGCTAACCTCGACGGCAAACAACAACATCGCCCATTGTAGCCCTGTGTAAGTACATGGAAAGCCAATGTTAACTACAATAGGGTTAACATCCACCAAAAATAGCAAATGGTAATAAAACGACAGCATCTGTAATGATATCTTCATTGCGAAAGAGTAGCACGGTAGCAAAGGGACGGATTAAAAAATTGATACAACTGTTAATTGCAACAGGCTTAACAACATCCTAATTCATGTTTTGTAAGTTTGTAGCCATCGAAATACAACTGCTTAAAAATGGATACAACTGTTAATTACAACAGGCTTAATGGCCATTGAAACTGGTACTGATAAAAATGCAATTGGCAGAGTTAAACATCACAAGGCAGGTGCTGACAGAACAGATAATGACCCAGTTGTCTATAAAAAGGTAGGGCAAATAGCTAAAACATGTTAGGCATGTTTACTACCGCATGCTTAATACATCGACCGTACAAAACATAGCCATTAATTGCAACTGGTATTGGTAAGATTGAACTGGTGAGTATATACTTGGTAAGCCCTGAGAGGTAGTTGTTGGGGAACTTCATCTTGGCCAGAGCCCGCCCAAAGTCGGCGGCGGCGGAGGCGAGTTGTTCCTCCGGGTTGAAGCGTTGATCAGTGCCACTGACATGTGTACCTACATGCAACCAGTAAATGGTAGAAGTTAAACTGCAATTGCATTGATGATGTGAAATACCGTAAGACATGAGATGCAGCTAACCTCGACGGCAAACAATAGCATCGGCCGTTATGACCCTGCGTAAGTACATGGACAGGCATGTTAAGTACAACAGGGTTAGCATCCACCAAAAATAGCAAATGGGCACCATCTCTAGTATATCTTCATTGCGGAGAGTAGCATGGTAGCAAAGGGACAGATTAAAAGTGGATCAACTGTTAATTGCAACAGGCTTAACAACATTCTAAGTCATGTTTTGTAAGTTTGTAGCCATTGAAATACAACTGTTTAAAAATGGATTCAACTGTTAATTGCAACAGGCTTAATAGCCATTGAAACCGGTACTGATAAAAATGCAATTGGCAGAGTTAAACATCACAAGGCACGTGCTGCCAGAGCAGAGAATGGCCTAGTTGTCTATAAAAAGGTAGGGAAAGTAGCTAAAACGAGTTAGGCATGCTTACTAGAACATGCTTAATACATCAACCGTCAGAACATAGCCATTAATTGCAACTGTCATTTGTAAGATTGAACTGGTGAGTACATACTTGGTAAGTCTTGAGAGGTAGTTGCCGGGGCACTTCATCTTGGCCAGAGCCTGCCCAAAGTCAGCGGCAGCGGAGGCGAGCTGTTCCTTCGGGTTGAAGCTGGATCAGTGCCACTGACATGTGTACCTACAGGCAACCAGTAAATGGTAGAAGTTAAACTGTGATTGCACAAATGATGTGAAATACTGTAAGACATGGGATGCAGCTAACCTCGACGGCAAACAACAGCATCGGCCATTATGACCCTGTGTAAGTACATGGACAGGGTTAGCATCCACCAAAAATAGCAAATGGGCAGCATCCCTAGTGATATCCTGAGTCATGTATTGTAAGTTTGTTGCTAGTATTGGTGAAATTGACATGGATAGTTAATTCTGCTTGAACATCACACAGTGTGCAGTACTGAAATAAACAAGGCACGAACATGCTTAATACATCAACCATACAAAACATAGCCATTGCAAGTGGTATTGGTAAGATTTAGCTGGTCAGATCATACCTGTTAAGTCCAGGGTGGTAGTTGCTGGGGCACTTCATCTGGGCCAGAGCCTGCACCATGTTGGTGGCGTCGGAGGCGAGGTGTTCCTCCAGGTCAACACGCATAGCGGCCATCGCGCCATGGACCGCCATCAACTCCTCGACCTCCATGTGATACGTGGTTGGGCTTGCGCAGCGATGCTCTGGAGGTAGGGGTGGTGGGGATTTGGAGGCATGAGGACGTTTTGCAGGCGCGATTTAAGCAATCAGGCCGGGGCCGTGATAGAGATCGGTGGGTTACCTGATTGGATCCGAGCAGAACGTAGGTGTGGTTGAAGCTATGGTTGCGGCGGCGGCGGTTTGAGCTGCTGGTAGGGGGAGGCACACGGGGGGGATACTGAGGAAATTTGATGGGTGGGGATGTGGTTGGAGGAATAAATTCTGAAATCACGCGCCTAATGAAAATTCTGCTGCGAAACTTGAAACTTGGGCGGGGGAAACACACAACACAGATGAAGCACGTAAAATACTCGTGTGCGAGAAAACAGAAAATTGGCAGATCCCGTCTCCAAAAAAATGTACACGTGTAGTTCATTTTTTTATCAATGGTACGCCTGGTTTATTAGGAAAAAATGCACATGTAACTGACTTATGGATCATTAACGCAAAAAAACGCACAGGGGTACAACATAGAAACCGTGTGTTTTGTGATCTTCTAATGATTAACGCAAAAAATCACACACGGGCACACATGCTAATCAACGCTCAAATCCCTCAAAGGATTGTACGTTAATACTACAAACTAAAAGTACCACTGGTAATTTGCTCTAATACTACAAACTTAAACTACTTCTCACATGTTGCCATCGTGGCATGCTGGCCAGGCGCCGGTGTTCTCCTTTCCGGCCTTGTAGGCGGCACCCCACCATGCTTCGATCTCCGCCAAGCTCTCCTCAGCACGGCGTGCGGCCTCTTCTTTCTTGAAGCGGCGGGACTCTCTTTTCTTGACTGATTTCTGCCTTTTCCGCTCCTTCTGTGTGGCTTTGGCTGCCTCTAGATCCACTGCCCATTCCGCCAAGGCAGCCTCAAAGTCCGCCCACGTAACTGTGTGGCCGCCAGCGGCGATGAACTTGGCGCGGCGAGATGCCATCTCTTCCTTACCATGTGTGCGGTCGCGGGCGGCGAGGAACGCGGCGCGACAGGATGCCATCGCTTCCTTACCAGTTACTGTGTGCCGCGGTGCCATGAATGACGCTTGGAGAGAGCTCTGGGACTGAGGGGCCGGGCAGCCGTACAGTGCGGTAGTTTTTAAGAGCTCAATGACAAATGACAAAGGAAATTTGGCTTCCCTTACAATTTCGCTCGTTCATTATCGCACACGGTTCATCTCCCTCGCTTCCGAAAATAGTGTGCGCTGAGCCTATTGTGTGTTGCGTTATGATTGGCCGGAACCCGGCCACGCGGATCACGCGTGTGCACCATAGGATGCACCGCGATCAAACGGCAATCCGCGTCTCTCACATCACATCCGTGCAGCTATAGCTAGGTTGGATTTATATGCGCTAAATGCCTAGAAAATGCACATAATCCCCTAAATATGGTAAATGAGCCCGGAAAATGCCAAATTTGAACACAGTGATGATACGTCTCCAGCGTATCTACTTTTCCTCACACTTTTCCTCTTGTTTTGGACTCTAATTTGCATGATTTGAATAAAACTAACCCTAGACTGACGTTGTTTTCAGCAGAACTACCATGGTGTTGTTTTTGTGCAGAAATAAAAGTTCTCAGAATGAAACAAAACTTTGCGAGGAATTCCTATGGAATAAAAGAGGACTTCTGGAGCCCAGACCTACCGGAGAGGGGCCCCTGGGTGGGCACAACCCACCATGGCGCGCCCCCTCTCCTGGCGCGCCCAGCTGGGTTGTCCCCACCTAGTGGCCCCGCAGACCCTGATTCCGACGCTATAAAATCACATATTTCCAGAAAAAAAATAGGGAGTAAGAATTATCGCGTTACACGAGACGGAGCCACCATCTCACCTCCTGTTCTTCATCGGGAGGCCAGATCTGGAGTCCGTTTGGGGCTCCGGAGAGGGGGGGTCTTCGTTCTTTGTCGTCGCCAACCCTTCTCCATCGCCAATTCCATGATGCTCCCCACCGGGAGTGAGTAATTCCTTCGTAGGCTCGCTGGTCGGTGAGGAGTTGGATGAGATTCATAAAGTAATCGAGTTAGTTTTGTTAGGGCTTGATCCCTAGTATCCACTATGTTCTTAGATTGATGTTGATATGACTTTCCTATGCTTAATGCTTGTCACCCATGAACTCAGATCTGAACCGTTTATGAATTCATCATTATATCCATGTTTTAGATCTGATCTTGCAAGTTATAGTCACCTACTACGTGTTATGATCCGGCAACCTTGGAGTGACAACAACCGAGCCCACTTCCGGTGATGACCGTAGTTTGAGGAGTTCATGTATTCACTATGTGTTAATGCTTTGTTCCGGTTCTCTATTAAAAGGAGTCCTTAATATCCCTTAGTTTCCAATATGGACCCCGCTGCCAGGGGAGGGTAGGACAAAAGATGTCAGACAAGTTCTTTTAATAAAGGACGTATGACTATTTACGGAAGACATGCCTACATTATATCTATGAATTGGAGCTAGTGTCGTATCGCCCTAGGTTATAACTTTCTGATGACGAATATCATCCAACAAGTCACCGGTCCAATGCCTATGAATTTATCTTATATTGTTTCTGCTAAGTTACTACTGCTAGCATCACTGTTACACTTGCTACAAAATTACTGCTATCACTGTTATCGTTACCGTTGCTGCTATCACTACTATCAAAAGTATCATATTACTGTGCTACTGATTACTTGCTGCAGATAATTAATCTACGGGTGTGGTTGAATTGACAACTTAGCTGCTAATACCTTCAAATATTCTTTGGCTCCCCTTGTGTCGAATCTATAAATTTGGGTTGAATACTCTACCCTCGAAAATTGTTGCGATCCCCTATACTTGTGGGTTATCAAGACCTTTTTCTGGCGCCGTTGCCGGGGAGCATAGCAATATTTTTTGAGTCACTTAGTATTATTATCAATTTATCACTATGAAGAATCTGAATGATCCAAAGACTAAGATTTATCCCTCTAAGACGAGGGGAGGTAAGGAACTGTCATCCAGTTCTGCTTTAGATTCACCTTCTTTTATGAGTAGACTTGCAACACCACCACATGCTATCAATTCTAATATGTCGCAAGTTATTGATGATGCTACTTCTACTATGAATGATGCTTATGATGATGCTAGTACCTTTCTTGATAATGATGATGTGCCACTTGGTGAATTACTTGATGAACAAATTGCTAGAGTAATACAACATGATGTTGTTGAATCTGATGATGAGCTTTAGACTGAAACTCCTGAAACACCTGCTAGAACTAGCCTCCCTAGATATGAATTGACTAAAGTACCATAAGGTTATCTTATGAATGAGGAGACAACTAGAGATATTATTGCTTGTAAGGATCGATAGAGATGATCTAGAGAAATTACGCAAGTATAAGAATAAATCTTTGAAGGCTAGAATGAAGTATGATCCTAAGTTTGCTACTTCACCTATCTTTATTGATGACAAGGATTATGAATTCTGTGTCGACCCAGAGTTAATTACTTTGGTTGAATCTGATCCTTTCCATGGTTATGAAATTGAAACTGTTGTAGCACATCTTACTAAGTTGAATGACATAGCCACCCTTTTTACTCATGATGAGAACACTTGCTATTACTTTATTCTCAAATTATTTCCTTTCTCATTAAAGGGTGACGCTACAGGTTGGTACAATACTCTTACTCTTGGTTGTGTGCGTAGTCCCCAGGATATGATTTATTACTTCTCTGAAAAATATTTTCCTACTCATAAGAAACAAGCTGCCTTACAGGAAATATTTAACTTTGTGCAAACTAAAGAAGAGAGTCTCCCACAATCTTGGGGGAGGCTTTGCCAGTTACTTAATGCTTTGCCTGATCATCCTCTTAAGAAAAATGAAATACTTCATATCTTCTATAATGGACTAAACGATGCCTCTATGGACTTCCTAGATGGTTGTGCGAGTTGTGTTTTCAGGGAACGAACTATTGCTCAAGCTGAAGAATTATTGAATAACATATTGAAAAATTATGATAATTGGACTCTTATTGAACCACCGCCTAAACCCACTCCGAAGAAGAGGGGTATATTATATCTCAGTCCCGAAGATATGCAAGAGGCAAAGAAATCTATGAAGGAAAAAGGTATTAAAGCTGAGGATGTTAAAATTTTACCTCCTATTTAAGAAATACATGGGCTTAATACACCACCACTGCCTAAGGTGGTAGAGGTAAATTCTCTAATGAAATTCAATGAAAATGATAATCCTCACAATATGCACCCTAGTCAATGCCTTTATGAGTTTGAAAACTACATTAGAAAACAAGATCACTTCAATGCAAATGTTATGAAACAATTGAAATACAATTCTGATATGATTCCTCTCTTGAGTGACTTGTTATTTAGAATTTCAAATGATGTTAGAGGTGTTGGAAAACATGCTTCTATGGTACAAGCCCAGTTAGAACAAGTTGCTAAATCACAAAGAGAATTACTTGATGAAATGAATAACAATATACATGACTTTGCTGTTAGAGTTGCAACTAGAGGAGGTAAAATGACTCTGGAACCACTTTATCCTGAGGGACACCCAAAAAGAATTGAACAAGACTGAGGGAATCCTGGATTAGGGGGTGTTCGGATAGCCGGACTATACCTTCAGCCGGACTCCTGGACTATGAAGATACAAGATTGAAGACTTCGTCCCGTGTCCGGATGGGACTTTCCTTGGCGTAGAAGGCAAGCTTGGCGATGCGGATATCCAGATCTCCTACCATTGTAACCGACTTTGTGTAACCCTAACCCTCTTCGGTGTCTATATAAACTGGATGGTTTTAGTCCATAGGACAACAACTCCAACATACAACAATCATACCATAGGCTAGATTCTAGGGTTTAGCCTCCTTGATCTCGTGGTAGATCTACTCTTGCACTACCCATATCATCAATATTAATCAAGCAGGACATAGGGTTTTACCTCCATCAAGAGGACCCGAACCTGGGTAAAACATCGTGTCCCTCGTCTCCTGTTACCATCCGCCTAGACGCACAATTCGGGACCCCCTACCCAAGATCCGCCGGTTTTGACGCCGACATTGGTGCTTTCATTGGGAGTTCCTCTGTGTCGTCGCTTTTAGGCCCGATGGCTCCTTTGATCATCAACAACGATGCAGTCCAGGGTGAGACTTTTCTCCCCGGACAGATCTTCGTCTTCGGCGGCTACACACTGCGGGTCAATTTGCTTGGCCATCTGGAGCAGATCGAAAGTTATGCCCCTGGCCATCAGGTTAGATTCGGAAGTTTAAACTACACGGCTGACATCCGCGGGGACTTGATCTTCGACAGATTCGAGCCACAGCCAAGCGCGCCGCACTATCTCGAAGGGCATGATCTAGCTCTGCCGCCGAGCAGTGTCCTGGAGGCCGCACGCGCATCGGTTCCGACCCTTAATTCGGAGCCTGCTGCGCCGATCGAGGATGAGCGGTTGGAGGCCACCTCGGGGGCTGCGATCTCAAAGGCGATCGAGCCAAACACCAGCCCCGCACTCTGCATGGCCCGTGACTCTGAGGAGCCGGATTCCTCTCCGGACTCCGAGCCCTCTACGCACCTGCCAATCGAATCCGATTGGGCGCTGATCATGGAGTTCACCGCCGCGGACATCTTTCAGCACTCGCCCTTCGGCGACATCCTGAAGTCACTAAAGTCTCTCTCCAAGAGAGACCTGGCCGGACTACGGTCAGCAAGGTTGGGATACGGACGATGAAGAAATTCAAAGCCCACCCACCACCCACTTCGTAGCCACTATTGATGATTTAACCGACATGCTTGACTTCGACTCCGAAGACATCGACGGTACAGACGACGATGCAGGAGACGAACAAGAACCAGCACCTGTAGGGCGCTGGAAGGCCACCTCGTCATATGACATATATATGATGGACACTCCAAAAGATGGAGAAGGCGATGGAACAGCGGGGGATGACACCTCTAAGAAACATCCCAAGCGCCGGCGTCAGCGGCGCCGCTCTAAATCCCGCCAAAGCAAAAACGGTGATTCTGGCACGGGAGATAATACTACTCCGGATAGCACCAAAGAACACCCTCTCCAGCAAGATTCGGCACAGGAGGATGGAGAAGCCAGCCCTCATGAGAGAGCGGCAGACCGAGAGGTTGAGGATGACAATTATATGCCCCCCTCCGAAGACGAGGCAAGCCTCGACGACGACGAATTCGTCGTGCCATCGGATCCCGTCAAACACGAGTGTTTTAAACGCAGGCTTTTAGCCACGGCAAGCAGCCTTAAGAAAAAGCAGCAACAGCTTAGAGCTGATCAAGATTTGCTAGCTGACAGATGGACTAAGTCCTTGCGGCCGAAGAGTATGAACTCGAACGCCCCTCCAAGCGTTACCCAAAACGCAGGCTGCTACCCCGATTAGAGGAGGAATCACCTACATCACCAGCGCATGACATGGCCGACCGACCACCTCGTGGCCGTGACAGAGAGGCCTCTAGGCCCTCCACTCAAGCCATGCCCCGACGCCGCTCAAAATACGCTAAGGCACGGGAAAACGCGCCAGACCTACGAGATATACTAGAGGACAAGGCAAGGCAAACAAGATCGATCTACGGATCGCGCGGGCGCCCCACGACACGTGACGGTGATCGTCGCTCCGCATACAATAAATCCGGCCGGACCGAACACAAAAGACAAAGCTCCTTTGAGCTGCGTCGTGATATAGCCCAGTACAGAGGCGCCGCGCACCCACTATGCTTCACAGATGAAGTAATGGATCATAAAATCCCTGAGGGCTTCAATCCCGTAAACATTGAATCATACGATGGCACAATAGATCCTGCGGTATGGATCGAGGATTATCTCCTTCATATCCACATGGCCCGCGTCGATGATCTACACGCCATCAAATACCTCCCGCTCAAACTTATGGGACCGGCCCGACATTGGCTTAACAGCTTGTCAGCAGATTCAATCGGTTCTTGGGAGGACCTGGAAGCCGCATTCCTCGACAATTTCCAGGGTACCTATGTGCGACCACCGGACGCCGATGACCTAAGCCACATAATTCAACAGTCAGAAGAATCGGCCTGGCAATTCGGGACGCGGTTCCTAACAAAGAAAAACCAAATAGTCGAATGTCCGGACGCAGAGGCCCTAGCGGCCTTCAAGCATAATATCCATGACGAGTGGCTCGCCCGGCACCTGGGACAGGAAAAGCCGAAATCTATGGCAGCCCTTACGACACTCATGACCCGCTTTTGCGCGGGAGAAGATAGCTGGCTAGCTCGCAGCAACAACCTAACCAAGAACCTTGGTAATTCGGATACCAAGGACAAAAGCGGCAGGTCGCACCGGAACAAGCAAAAGCGTCGCGTTAACAGCGACAGCAACGAGGATACGGCAGTAAATGCCGTATTCCGAGGCTACAAATCCGGTCAGCGGAAAAAGCCATTCAAAAGAAATACTCAGGGCCCGTCCAGTTTGGACCGAATACTCGACCGCTTGTGCCAGATACATGGCACCCCCGAAAAGCCAACCAATCACACCAACAGAGATTGTTGGGTGTTCAAGCAGGCAGGCAAGTTAAATGTCGAAAACAGAGACAAGGGGCTGAATAGCAACGACGAGGAGGAGCCCAGGCCGCCGAACAACAACGGACAGAAGAGTTTTCCCCCACAAGTGCGGACGGTGAACATGATATACGCAACCCACATCCCCAAAAGGGAGCGGAAGCATGCGTTACGGGACGTATACACGCTGGAGCCGGTCGCCCCAAAGTTCAACCCATGGTCCTCCTGCCCGATCACCTTTGATCGAAGGGACCACCCCACTAGCATCCGTCATGGCGGGTTTGCCGCATTTGTTCTTTACCCAATCATTGACGGATTTCATTTCACAAGAGTCCTTATGGATGGCGGCAGCAGCCTGAACCTGCTTTACTAGGATACAGTGCGGAAAATGGGCATAGATCCCTCAAGGATCAAGCCCACCAAAACGACCTTTAAAGGCGTCATACCAGGTGTAGAGGCCAACTATACAGGTTCAGTCACACTTGAAGTGGTCTTCGGATCTCCGGATAACTTCCTAAGCGAGGAGTTAATCTTCGACATAGTCCCGTTCCGTAGTGGCTATCACGCACTGCTCGGGCGAACCGCATTCGCAAAGTTCAATGCGGTACCGCACTATGCATACCTCAAGCTCAAGATGCCAGGCCCTGGAGGAGTAATCACGGACAAGGGAAACACCGAACGCTCCCTCCGAACGGAGGAGCACACGGCAGCGCTCGCAGCAGAAGTACAAAGCAGCCTCTCTAGGTAGTTCTCCAGTCCGGCCCTTAAAAAGCCGGACACTGTCAAGCGCGCCCGGAGTAACCTACAACAAGACCGCCTGGCACGTTCCGGGCTAGCGTAGCAATGCGGCCCCAACCCTAGGGATGTAAACGGATCGGATCGGATCGGATAATGCCTTTACCATATCCTTTACCACATTTTTTTGTCGGATTCGGAGCGGATCGGATAATGACCGGATGTGGATTCGAATACGGATTATATCGGACTACGGATTCGGAGCGGAAGCGGAGTGGATTCGGATAGAAAATGGATAAAAAAATCTATGTACATCTTTTTCATAATATCTATCACGATCTATGCAAAGAAGAACAATATATAAGTAACCAATCTATTTTTATTGATCAATGAAATTAATAACTCACACGCTGCACCAAGCAAGACATTAGCCATCATAGGTTCATAGTTTCTCTGGTTCATAACAGAATATGTTATATACTATTAGGAGAGTGAGCTTGTATAGTATGTGTTCTGAAGTTTATTGGCTACGCTTGTATGTACATGTTATGTGTACAGTCGTACGACGGTGCTATTAGGTTTAGGGCTATATGATATTTATATGTGGTGGTTCTAATCAGTGGTCTAATTGGATCTTTGGGCATGTCGGTTGGACCAAATTTATCGGATAATCCTATTTGATAACACCGGATAATCCGCAAAAAATACCGGATAATCCACATCCGTCAGATATTATCGATACCATATCCGCTACCATATTCTTCGGATATCCAGTTAACCAATATCTGTATCCACATCCGTATCCGTCGGATTTGTGAAAGTGCATACCATATCCTTAAAAACGGATGCGGATGCGGATTCGGAATGGAAATTATCCGTACCATTTACATCCCTACCCAACCCTAGCCCTCGCAATATAGCAAAACCAGTGCTTCGCGTACATAACTACGCTCTTGAAATATCATGGGCACAAGGGGATGGGCACCATCACGGCACGCCCAAAACACGGCTTAAACCATACTAGGGGCTGTCGAATTCTTTTTTTAATTTTCTCTTACTTTCAGGACTCCGTACTTCGGATGACCTGTTCGGCAATTCAACTGCCGCACAAACGATGCAAGATCCAGGAAAGCAGACAAACCATGCCGCATTATGGAACTCCCAGGTGGTCTCTATTACGAGCAGTATACTTGTTTTGAATACAATTCCGCGACCTGCCCCTGGTCAGGACATGTTAAATAGTCCAATTTCTTTTGCTTATCGCACTATTTGTATCGTTCTGCTTTGATAGCAACCTTTCTATAAACAATGCATAGCTTTTGTCTATTTCTGCATTACCCTCTTTTTATATATATGTTTATAAATAACATGTTGCACCCGTACACCGTGGTACGGCAAATACGCCAGGGGCTTCAGTACCCCTTAATATGGTGTGAGAAGACCGAACACTTTCACAAGTGCGGCACCCTGAACTTATAGCACTATATGCATCGGCTCTGAATCATGATTTGGGTCAATAGTTGGGTTTGCCCGGCTCCTATGTTTTGGTGCCTTACGTTCCGCTATATCGGCTAAGGTAGCACTAGGAGAACTACTGCGATTGTGCTCCAGTTGAGCTGGGCTGAGCACCTCAGTAGAGAAAGCTAAAACTGACTGTCATGATGAGGCGAGAGACCGGTCGCTGTTCGAGAGGTTTTTCGAGTTCTTAAAGACTTATGCCGCTTCGAGCGAGGAACCGGCTTTGTCCGGCCAAGGCGTGGATAGCGCCCCGAACTCGGTCTTCCGAATACTAGGGGCTTCGCCGAAATTTAAAATTATAGAGTTCTATGGCTAAGTGAGAGTGTTCAAGCATTATAGTCCGATTGCCTTGTTCGTTGTGCTAAGCGCCTCCCTCGAAGGACCCAAACATGGGAAAAAGAGTGCTCAGGTTTATCCCGAACACCCCAGCACTAGTGGCATGGGGGCAGAAGCCGACGACTGGGCATCTCTCAATTTTTTGATAAACGGCCGCACAGAAAGTAATATTTTAAATTCAACAAGCATTGCTTAGCGCATATGAACAAGTTTTCAGCGCACAGGATAACACGAGCGAGTTCATTCAAAAATTACATCCTTGGTACATTCATCCGCCATAAGGCGGGCACCAGCAAGAACATCCTTGTAATAGTTCTCGGGTTTGCGATGCTCCTTCCCCGGCGGCGGCCCGTCCAGCTTACCCTAGTGCACCTTTGCACGGACAAGGGCCCTACGGGCACCTTCGATGCAGACGGAGCGCTTGATGACCTCGAGCCGTGGACAGGCCTCCACCAGCCGCCGCACCAGTCTGAAGTAGCTCCCAGGCAGGGCCTCTCCATGCCACAGCCGAACTATGAAGCCCTTCATGGCCTGTTCGGCCGCCTTCTGGAGCTCAACCAGCTGCTTCAGCTGGTCGCTCAAGGGCACAGGGTGTCCGGCCTCAGCATACTGAGACCAGAACACCTTCTCCGTCGAGCTGCCTTCCTCGGCTCGGTAGAATGCGGCGGCATCGGATATGCTGCGGGGAAGATCTGCGAATGCCCATGGAGAACTCCGGATTCGGGTAAGTAACAAGTAGTTTACTTTTATATGTGTGCTTTGCATAAAGAATGCCTTACCCGCCGCTATCTTCTTCATCGCCTCCAACTCTTGGAGGGCCTTCTAGGATTCGGCCTGGGCAGATTTGGCAGTTTCAAGGGCCGCCGCGAGCTCGGACGCTCGCGTCTTCGATTCAAGCTCCAAACTCTCATGTTTTTTCATGAGAGCCTGAAGCTCTTGCTGTGCCTCGCCGATCTGGGCCTCAAACTTCTCTCGCTTGGTGCGCTCCATGGCCGCTCTCTTTTCGGCCTCGGACAGCGCCTGCTTGAGGGTCGCCACCTCAGTCGTGGCCCTACAATAAGCAGCACAATCCTGTCATTTTTTGCAATTGCATCTTTTTTGTATATATTTTTCTATGAGGTATCTCTTACCATCCTTCTCCTCGAGCTTCCGTTTGGCAAGGCCGAGCTCTTGCTCGGTCCGCTCGAGGCCCTTCTTCAGGGCACCCACCTCTGCAGTCAGTGCGGCGGTGGCTAGCAGCGAAGCGTGCATACGCATATTGACTCTTTTTTGTTAGACTCCTACGAAATTTAATAGATCCTCTATTCGGCTTTTCTTTCCGAACGCCAAACAGAGCATCAGGGGCTACTGTCTATGCGGTAATATTTTTACATATTTTACTTACCTCGAAGCATGTTAGAAGGCTGGCACAAGCTTCGGCCAGTCCGCTCTTGGCGGACTGAACCTTCTGGATCACCTTACTCATAATAGTACGGTGCTCCTCGTCGATGGAGGCGCCGTTAAGCACCTCCAGCAGATTGTCTGGCACCTCCGGCTAGACAGAGGCTGCCGTCTCAGAAGGCTTGCTCCTCTTAGAAGGAGTTCGCCTACCGCGGTCCGGAACTGTTGAGGATTCCGGCGCGGTGTCCGGCTCAAAGCCGGACTTGGAGCCCTGGGGGGTCTTGTCCCCTTTACTCCTGGAGTCCGGGAGGTCGCCTCGCGGCTCCTCCAGGACCACCTCCTCTCGCCCCGGAGCTTGTCGCGACGCCACTTGGCGTCGTCCGCAGTGCGAGGGGAGGCAGCAGGCGGAACTGAGTTCACGTCCGATGAATACAGGGAGTCGCTCGACGACTCATCGAGTCCGACCCGGGGCGGCCTGCATAATTATATTCGACATTAGGGAAAAGCTGTGCAACAACATGGATATTATGAGTTACTCTGGTATCCGAATACTTGCGATTTCGCCGGACGCTTGGCTCTGTCCGGCCACTCCTCTTCGTCGTCGGCGGCGTCGGCGGAGTAGTCCGGAGGAAGGGTTTTCCCCTTCTTGGACCCTTCGGCCTCCCCCTTTGGGGCGGCCTTCCTCTTCTTTCCTCCCCCCGCTGGAGGGGGAGAGGGTTCTTCTTCCACCTCCTCGTCTTCACGGGAGGAGTGCGTCTCGGATTCGTCGGACGACGAGTCCGACACCACCACATGACGGGAACTCTTTCGAGTCCCCGTGGCCTTCTTCTTCTTGGCCTTCTTCTCCGGCACCACGTAAGGCGCCGGAGCCAGCAGCTTCGATAAACGAGCGTCTGCTGGGTCTTCGGGCAAAGGAGCCGGACAGTTAATTGGTCCGGACTTCACCTGCCATTCCTGTCAAAGGTAAGGGAGTTTATATCCCGCATAGAGTCAAACTATGAGAAACAAATGTCCTGTAAAAGGTAAAGATAACTCATCGCACTAGCTGAGCGCTGCGTGCTGAATCCGCGATCCTCGGATGCGGATGCGGGAGCCTCGGCGCCTTTGAAAAGCACCTTCCAGGTGTCTTCGTACGTCGTATCGAAGAGCCTATTCAGGGTTTGGTGCTGCGTCGGGTCGAACTCCCACAGATTGAAGTCCCGTTGTTGACACGGGAGGATCCGGCGGACGAGCATAACCTGGACTATATTGACAAGCTTGGGTCGCTTGTTCACCAGGGACTGGATGCATGTTTGCAGTCCGGTCACCTCTCCCTCGTCGCCCCATGACAGGCCCGTCTCTTTCCAGGACGTGAGCCGCATAGGGGGTCCAGACCGGAACTCAGGGGCTGCGATCCATTCCGGATCGCACGGCTCGGTGATGTAAAACCACCCTGACTGCCACCCCTTCAAGGTCTCCACAAAGGAGCCTTTGAGCCATAGGACGTTGGCCATCTTGCCCGCCATGGCGTCTCCGCACTCCGCTTGGCTGCCGCGCACCACCTTCGGCTTGACGTTGAAAGTCTTGAGCCAAAGGCCAAAATGGGGGCGGATGCGGAGGAAGGCCTCGCACACGACGATAAACGCCGAGATGTTGAGGAAGAAGTTCGGGGCCAGATCGTGGAAATCCAGGCCATAGTAGAACATGAGCCCCCGGACAAATGGTAGGAGAGGAAAGCCCAGAGCGCGGAGGAAGTGGGGAAGGAATACAACCCTCTCATGGGGCTCTGGGGTGGGGAGAAGCTGCCCCTTTTCAGGGATCCGGTGCGCGATGTCTTTGGACAAGTATCCGGCCTTCCTCAGCTTTTTGACATGGACCTCCGTGATGGAGGAGACTATCCACTTGCCTCCCGCTCCGGGCATTGCTGGAGAAGGTTGAGGTGGGAAGTGCGGGCTTGGGCGCTGGAGCTCGAGTGCGCGGAAGATGGATAGGCAAAGGAGGAAGAAGGCTTAGGTAAAAAGGGTGGATCCTTATCCCCTTATATGGGCGGATGCGGCTATGCGTCCCCACCAGCCTAGTAAAACTCGCTTGCCTCCCAAGCGTCGTGATAAATGGCGCGGTTGGGTTACCCACGTCCGTATTGATGTGAATCCCGTAAATGGGGGACACGATCTCTGCTTTGATAAGATGTGCCAAGGAAACCGCCTCGCAAAATGCGCTGAGGTGGAGAAGTGAAAACGATTCGAATAAAGGCTTGGCCGTAGTGTGATGTCACACTACGGAATACGTCAGCAGATTAGATTTGTGTTAATTTTATTCTCTCTATGGCAATATGTGGAAACTTATTTTGCAGAGACGAACACTACTCTTAGTGTTTACAATATTTTATGAAGAACTTGGAGGAGGAACCCGCCTTGCAATGCCGAAGACAATCTGCGCGTCGGACTCGTCGTCATTGAATCCTGGTTCAGGGGCTACTGAGGGAGTCCTGGATTAGGGGGTGTTCGGATAGCCGGACTATACCTTCAGCCGGACTCCTGGACTATGAAGATACAAGATTGAAGACTTCATCCCGTGTCCGGATGGGACTTTCCTTGGCGTAGAAGGCAAGCTTGGCGATGCGGATATTCAGATCTCATACCATTGTAACCGACTTTGTGTAACCCTAACCCTCTCCGGTGTCTATATAAACCGGAGGGTTTTAGTCCGTAGGAGAACAACTCCAACATACAACAATCATACCATAGGCTAGCTTATAGGGTTTAGCCTCCTTGATCTAGTGGTAGATCTACTCTTGTACTACCCATATCATCAATATTAATCAAGCAGGACGTAGGGTTTTACCTCCATCAAGAGGGCCCGAACCTGGGTAAAACACCGTGTCCCTCGTCTCCTGTTACCAGCCGCCTAGACGCACAGTTTGGGACCCCCTACCCGAGATCCGCCGGTTTTGACACCGGCAAAGACTCACAAAGAAATAACATTAGTGCACCTAGTCCTTCTAAAAAGAAAAAGAAAAAGAAAAAGAAAAATGATAGGACTTTGCATGCTTCTAGTGAACCTGAAATAGAGAAACCTCCTGATAATGAAAATGAAACTTCTATCTCAGGTGCTAAAACTCAATCTGGTAATGAACATCCACCTAGTGAAAATGAAAAAGATAATGCTAATGTTCATGAAGATACTCAACCAAATAATGAAAAGGAACCAGATAATGATGTTGAAATAGAACCCCCTGTTTATCTTGATAACCCACAACCTAAGAATAAAAGGTATGATAAAAGAGACTTCATTGCTAGAAAACACGGTGAAGAAAGAGAACCGTGGGTTCAAAAACCTATGCCTTTTCCACCCAAGTCAACCAAAAAGAATGATGATGAAGAATTTGAACGCTTTGCTGAAATGCTAAGGCCAGTCTTTTGATAACCTACAAGTATAGGGGATCAATTGTAGCCTCTTTCGATAAGTAAGAGTGTCGAACCCAACGAGGAGCTAAAGGTAGAACAAATATTCCCTCAAGCTCTATCGACCACCGATACAACTCTATGCACGCTTAATGTTCACTTTACCTAAAACAAGTATGAAACTAAAAGTACTTTGTAGGTGTTGTTGGATAAGTTTGCAAGATAGTAAAGAGCGCATAAATAAAAAGTAGGGGTTGTTTAGATAAATACACACTAAAGTTAGTATAGCGAGTGTGGAAAAGTGGTGGTAGGAGTTGCGAAATTGTCCATAAGCAATTGACTACTTTACTAGACCGATAGCAAGTTTCATGTGGGAGAGGCTGCTGCTAGCATGTCATCCTTGACTTGGAATTCTATGCACTTACGATTTGAACTATTAGCAAGCATCCGCAACTACTAACGTTCATTAAGGTAAAACCCAACCATAGCATTAAGATATATTGGTCCCCCTTCAATCCCGTAGGCATCAATTTCTATGCTGGGTTGAAGCTTCTGCCACTCTTGCCCTCCAATACATAGTCCTGTCAACATAAAAATAACCCTATGGTGTGATCGATGTGCACGCTCATATGATGGGCACCAAAGGACAGCAACATAACCACAAGCAAATTAAATCAATCATAGCAATTCATCAACCACCGATAGGACAACAAAAATCTACTCAGACATCATAGGATGGCAACACATCATTGGATAATAATATGCAGCATAAAGCACCATGTTCAAGTAGAGGGTACAGTGGGTTGCGGGAGAGTGGACTGCTGTAGATAGAGGGGGGAAGGTGATGGCGATGTTGGTGAAGATGGCGGAGGTGTTGGTGAAGATCGCGGTGATGATGATGGTGGGCACGGCAGCGTTCCGGCGCCACCGGAAGAGAAGGGGAGAGGGGGGCCCTTCTTCTTCTTCTTCTTCCTTGACCTCATCCCTAGATGGGAGAAGGGTTTCCCCTATGGTCCTCGGCGTCCATCGCATGGGAGGGGCGAAAGCCCCTCCGAGGTTGGATCTGTCTTTCTGTCTCTCTCTGTTTCTGCGTTCAGGTATTCTGCCCTTTCGCTGTTTCTTATATATCCGGAGATCCGTATCTCCGATTGGGTTGAAACCTTCGCCAAGATTTTTTTTCTGAAAATTAGCTTTCTTGCGGCCTAAGAAGAGCAGCAACCGCCTTACGAAGGGCCCATGAGAGTCAGGGGCGCGCCCCCCTTCCTCGTGGCCACCTCGGGCAGCGTCTCGCGTTGATTCTTCTTCCCATATTCTCCAAATATTTCAAAAATATTCTCCGTCCGTTTTTATCCCGTTTGGATTCCGTCTGATATGGGGTTTCTACGAAACATAAAACATGCAACAAACAGGAACTGGCACTGGGCACTAGATCAATATGTTAGTCCCAAAAATAGTATAAAAAGTTGCCAAAAGTATATGAAAGTTGAATAATATTGGCATGAAACAATAAAAAATTATAGATACGACGGAGACGTATCAGCATCCCCAAGCTTAATTCGTGCTCGTCCTTGAGTAAGTAAATGATAAAAAAGATAATTTTTTATGTGGAATGCTACCTAGCATAATCTTGATCATGTAATCTAATCATGGCATGAATATCAAGACACGAGTGATTCAAAGCAATAGTCTATCATTTGACATAAAAACAATAATACTTCAAGCCTACTAATAAAGCAATCATGTCTTTTCAAAATAACATGGCCAAAGAAAGTTATCCCTACAAAATCATATAGTCTGGCTATGCTCCATCTTCACCACACAAAATATTCAAATCCTGCACAACCCCGATGACAAGCCGAGCAATTGGTTCATACTTTTTAACGCGCTTTAGCCTTTTCAACCCTCACGCAATACATGAGCGCAAGCCATCGATATAGCACTGTAGGTGGAATAGAATATGATGATGGGGGTTATGTGGAGAGGACAAAAAAGGAGAAAGTCTCACATCGACGCGGCTAATCAACGGGCTATGGAGATGCCCATCAATTGATGTCAATGTGAGGAGTAGGGATTGCCATGCAACGGATGCACTAAGAGCTATAAGTGTATGAAAGCTCAAACTGAAAACTAAGTGGGTGTGCATCCAACTTGCTTGCTGGTGAAGACCTCGGGCATTTGAGGAAGCCCATCATTGGAATATACAAGCCGGGTTCTATAATGAAAATTCCCACTAGTATATAAAAGTGATAACTCAAGAGACTCTCTATACGAAGAACATGGTGCTACTTTGAAGCACAAGTGTGGTAAAAGGATAGTAACATTGCCCCTTTTTGTGGGCTTCTTTACCCCCCCCCCCTTTTTTATTTAGGCTTCTTTGGCCTCTCTTTTTTTTCTTGGGGGATGCTCTAATAATGATGATCATCCCACTTTTATTTACTTACAACTCAATATTACAACTCGATACTAGAACAAAGATATGACTCTATATGAATGCCTCCGGTGGTGTACCGGGATGTGCAATGATCTAGCGTAGCAATGACATCAAAAAACGGACAAGCCATGAAAACATCATGCTAGCTATCTTACGATCATGCAAAGCAATATGACAATAAATGCTCAAGTCATGTATATGATGATGATGGAAGTTGCATGTTAATATATCTCGGAATGGCTATGGAAATGCCATGATAGGTAGGTATGGTGGTTGTTTTGAGGAAGATATAATGAGGCTTATGTGTGACAGAGTGTATCATATCACGGGGTTTGGATGCACCAGCGAAGTTTGCACCAACTCTCGAGGTGAGAAAGGGCAATGCACGGTACCGAAGAGGCTAGCAATGATGGAAGGGTGAGAGTGCGTATAATCCATGGACTCACATTAGTAATAAAGAACTCATATAATTATTGCAAAAGTTTATTAGCCCTCGAAGCAAAGTACTACTACGCATGCCCCTAGGGGAATAGATTGGTAGGAGAAGACCATCGCTCGTCCCTGACCGCCACTCATAAGGAAGACAATCAATAAATACCTCATGCTCCGACTTTGTTACATAACGGTTCACCATACGTGCATGCTACGGGAATCACAATCCTCAAAACAAGTATTTCTACAATCCACAACTACCCACTAGCATGACTCTAATATCACCATCTTTATATCGCAAAACTATTGCAAGGAATCAAACATATCGTATTCAGTGATCTACAAGTTTTATGTAGGATTTTATGACTAACCATGTGAATGACCAGTTCATGTCATCTCTCTAAACAGATATAAGTGAAGCAATAGAGTTTAATTCTTTATAGAAAAGATATGCCCATGCTATAACAAATATAAGTGAAGCAAAAGAGCATTCTACAAATGGCGGTTATCTATGTGAAGAGAAACAGGCAATCCAAACTTCAAATGATATAAGTGAAGCACATGAAGCATTCTATAAAGCCATGCTCAAAAGATATAAGTGAAGTGCAAAGAGCATTCTATAAATCAACCAAGGAATATCTCATACCATCATGGTGCATAAAATAAAAATGAAAACTAAATGCAAAAGACACTCCAAGATTTGCACATATCGCATGAACGAAACGAATCCGAAAACATACCGATACTTGTTGAAGAAAGACGGGATGCCTTCCGGGGCATCCCCAAGCTTAGACAATTGAGTCTCCTTGAATATTTACTTGGAGTGCCTTGGGCATCCCCGAGATTGAGCTCTTGCATCTCCTTCTTCTCCTCACATCGAGAGCTTCTCGATCATCGAACACTTCATCCACACAAAACTTCAACAGAAAACTCGGTAAGATCCGTTAGTATAATAAAGCAAATCACTACTCTAAGTATTGTTGCAAACCAATTCATATTTTGTTTTTGCACTGTATACACTGTAATATAACTTTTTCATGGCTTAATCCACTGATATAAATTGATAGTTTCATCAAAACAAGCAGACTATGCATCAAAAACAGAATCTGTCTAAAACAGAACAGTCTGTAATAATCTGAACATTCACCATACTTCTGTTACCTGAAAAATTCTGCCAAAATTATGAAAAATAAAAAATTTGTATAGAAATACATTTCAAAAAGAATCAGAACCGTTTGACGTTCCAGTAAAAAATTAAAAATCGCACACTACAGCCAAAGTTTCTGTCCTGCACCGTACAAACCAACAAGCATTGTAAACATCCTAAAGGCAAATCTTGGCACATTATTTTTATAATACAATGGAATTGTACAAGAGGATAATTATTTTTGTTGAGAAGTTTCTGTAATCAAGATTCACAAAGTTTCCGTGAGCATGATCAAAGTTCAAGGCTAGCTCCCACTTTAACAATGCTCGTCTTTCTCACTTTCACTTTTCTTTTTGAAAAAGTTTTGGGTTCCCCTTTTTATTTTTTATTTTTAAACTAAATGAAAGCACTCAATAGAAATAAATGACTCTCTAAAACTTCCGGGTTGTCTACCTGGCAGCGCTTTCTTTAAAGCCATTAAGCTAGGCATATAGTGCTCAAGTAATGAATCCACCCGGATCCCAAGGTATATCAAAGCCAATTTTAATTAACAATGATTTAGCATTTAGTAGTGAGCACAAAGCAACATATATCAAGAAACGACGAAGTCTAAATCTCTTTCTATGCATCGGCATGTCATAAAAGAACAATTCATGCACACATAGTAAAGGCCAATGCATAGAATAAACAGTTTCTTGCAATTTTATCACGTGGGAAACAGAGAGAGGTGGGGATATAGTTCCTCTCTCATAATAATTGCAAGTAGGAGAAGCAAGCACATGCATATTATATCTATTAAAATCATCATGTGCAAACGGTAAAAGGCAACCCATCAATATAATCCTTAATAAGGGCAAACTTCTCCGATATAGTATAATCGGGAGAATTCAAAAAGATAATAGGACTATCATGCGTGGGTGCAATAGCAACAATTTCATGTTTAACATAAGGAACTATAGCAAGTTCATCTCCATAAGCATAATTCATATTGGCATCTTGGCCACAAGCATAGCAAGCATCATCAAAAAGGGATATTTGAAAAGAACCAACGGGATCAAAACAATCATCATAGCAATCATCCTTCGGTAAGCACGAAGGGAATTTAAATAATGTATGAGTTGAAGAGTTACTCTCATTAGAAGGTGGGCACGGGTGATCAATCCGCTCTTCCTCCTTTTGTTCTTCGCTCTCTTCCTCATCTTTTTCATCCAATGAGCTCACAGTTTCACAGTTTCTTCTTCCATAGACTCCTGCAAAATATTAGTATCTTCTTGGACAGCGGAGATTTTCTCAATAAATTCGTTAATATCGGAATTGAATTCATAATTCTTATAGAAATATTTAAGGATACCTAATTTTTCAGGTCTATAAACAACATCATAAAGATTTTCACACTCTTTGAACAAAGATTCAATTTCATAAGCACCCACAAAAGCAACAAATTCTTCTATTTATTCCACATCATAATAATCATATATACCATTAGCATAAGAAGCCTAGGTTTTATTATCATTAAATTTGCATAAAAAGGTAAGGTGAGGAGCCTTCATCCTAGAGCAACAAGTATAATCATAACTCAAGCATACTTGCCGAGCATACCACTTTAACATATAAATTTGATCCCATAATAGTTTCCCTTTTTGAGTCAAGCGATAATCCCTAAAGTATTCACGTTGATCCAATGTGTCTCCCATTACCAGATTGAATGGGGTTTTCTCAGGATTATCAAAGTAGTACATAATGTCTGTCACATAACGAGCATCGAGGGTTTTAGGAGGTTCCTCATCTCCATGAGTAGCAAGTAAACCTATTTTTTCGTATTTCGTGTTCCATATCCATAACTAAAGATAAAGAACAACTAAGAACAGAAAATAAAACTTACTTAGTGATAAAGCAAACAAGCACACACGAGAATATTCACCCCACGCTATGACTCCCCCGCAACGGCGCCAGAAAAAGGTCTTGATAACCCACAAGTATAGGGGATCAATTGTAGCCTCTTTCGATAAGTAAGAGTGTCGAACCCAACGAGGAGCTAAAGGTAGAACAAATATTCCCTCAAGTTCTATCGACCACCAATACAACTCTACGCACGCTTAACATTCACTTTACCTAAAACAAGTATGAAACTAAAAGTACTTTGTAGGTGTTGTTGGATAAGTTTGCAAGATAATAAAGAGCGCGTAAATAAAAAGTAGGGGCTTTTTAGATAAAGGCACAATAAAGTTAGTATAGCGAGTGTGGAAAAGTGGTGGTAGGAGTAGCGAAATTGTCCCTAAGCAATTGACTACTTTACTAGACCGATAGCAAGTTTTTTGTGGGAGAGGCCGGTGCTAGCATGTCATCCCTGACTTGGAATTCTATGCACTTTGCCAGGGATAAGCTGGCTCCACGAGCACCTATGGGGACGGAGCCCCTTTCGGTTCGGCGGGGGGCGGAGGTCACACGAAGAGCAGATCGAGGCGGGGCACGCGAGGGGTTTTTACCCAGCTTCGGAGCTCTCCTGAGAGATAATACTCCTACTGCTGCTTTTGTGGTTTGTATTGAGTTCTTGCTCGGGAGCGCTGAGTGCTACAGTACACTCAAGCAGCTAACGAGACCGGGCGTTTCTCTGTTCGTCCTCTGGAGAGATCCCTCCCCTACGTTGTGCATGGGCCTCCTTTTATATGTTCAAGGGGTCTCCAACAGGTGGCAACGTAGGCAAGGGCAAAAATGGAAAGGTGCTGCGATAGGTACAGCTACCTACACAGTGTATCATAGCTAACCCTGACGGCAGGGGACAAAGGCATTAAATGCCTATCTACGTCGCCCAGACGATGCAGAAAAGGGATCGTCAGGGGCGCCACCGCTCGCCACGATGGCGATCTTGTCAGCGCCGCATGCCACAGTGTACCCCTGGCTGCACAGCCTCCCGCCACGTATGCCTGGAAGGGTCCTAGAGCGACACGTAGGTGGGTGTGCTGGAGCGCAGGTACAGAGTGGTGGCTTGCCGCGGCAAGTGCCTTGCCGCGGTAGCTGTCTTGTCGCGTCCGGAAGCTTGTCGCTCGTCGGGTCCTGCCGGGACGCGTGGCGCGTCGCGGAAAGTTCCTTGAGATGCCTTGGTTGGCCTTCCCGGCAAGCTCCTCTTGCCGGGGTCTTGTGCCCTTGGCTGAAATACTTTGTTCTTGAATGGCTTCAAAGGATCCACGGAGGACCTTGGTGGTCACCCGGCAAGCCTTGCCGCGGGACGCTGCGACTGCCCGTGCACAAGTTCGGGATACTAGGGTACCCCTACTCTAGTACACCGACAGGAGCCCCCGGGCCTGGGCCATACACGGTGCCGAGCGCTGTTGGGCCAGGCCCAAAACAGGGCACGGGCACGCGTGGCCTGGGTCATGTCGCACCTTGCTCCGTATCCATCGCGCCCTCCCCGAACGGCACGCGTCGATTGCGGCGTCGTGGGGAGAGGTCGTGGGTGTTTCCTTTATTCGGAAAGGCGAAACGCCCGCCTCCTGGCGGTTCGCACCTTCCCCATGAACGGAGGGAGGCGTGGAGGCGTGGTCTTCGAGGCGTCCACTCCCCACGATCACGGGGTGGGGAGAGGTCGCCTCAGTTCTGCACGCCTGCCACGCGGCCTCCATGCGCTTGGAGTGGCGAACGGTGGAGGCGGGAAACTGGGTCGTCACGGGTCGAGGCAGTGGGTCGGGCCTAGTTCCCTGCTCCCTCCGCGTCTTGATTGGCTGAGCGGGGCGGCCGAGCCCCCACCCTGCTCCTTTATAAGGAGTGGGAGGGGGGACGGAAAACCGCATTCTTTCATCTCTTCTTCCCTTCAGCTTCTGCTCCCCTCTATCTCATTCGCCATGGAGAAAGGGAACCATGGTCCTTCGACGGTGACGACGAGGGTCGCCGCTAGGCAACGCGTCCCTCCTTCCCCCGCACCCGTGGTGGTAGAGCCAGCCGCAAGGGGAAGAGGGAGGGGACGAGGCCGCGGGCGAGGTCGAGGGCGAGGCCGAGGCAGTCGGGGAAGAGGTGGACGAGGCAGCTCGCCGGCCTTGCCTCCGCCTGCAGATCCTCTCCCCGTGGCGGACCATATCGGGGACGACCCTTGCGAGTTCTTCGTCAGGCTGCGTAGGCCGCCTCGTCGTCGCCTTCGTCTCCCGACTCCACTTGCGGGCGAGATGGAGCTGGACCCGCCCGAGACATTGAGGTTGCACATGAGGGGCTGTGGAATCAGCAGTACGCGAGTCCGCGTTGATTTCCCGGCCCCTAATGTGATGTATCTTGGGCGAGGGTGGAAGACGTTCACCCGTATCCACAGCTTGACGGCGGGACTCACCCTCCATTTTAAGCTGATGGAGGGCGGTCTCCTCTCCGTCAAGGTCTTCGGGTACTTCGGGACTCGGGCACGGTGCTGCGTGGAGAGCTCCTCCGATAGCGAAGGCTCCTCCTCGGGCGGGAGTGACGAGGAGGATAGCGACAACGACGACGAGGGTAGCGGGCGGCGGGATGACGGGTCCGACTAGGTGTCGGGCGCCGCTCCATGCGGCACCGGCGACCCCATCATCCGCGTCGCCGGCTCCTTGAGCTTCTCGGGGTCGTCTCCTTGGGCGGCTGGCGTAGGGAGGCTGCGGAAGAGGAAGAGGGAAGGCGGCAAGGCCGTCAACTCGGAGTACGAGGGCACGACGCCCTCGACAGCGTGCCGACGTCCTGCTGCCTCGTCTTCGAGCTCTACCTCCGGCGCCGCCATCACCATCCAGCCTTTGGACGGTCGCCGAGACGTTCTCTTGGTGTCTTCTGCCACCCGTAGCTCGTCTAGGCGCCCCTTTTGCCCTTTTCGCCTCCTTGACCTGCCTCCTGAAGAGAGGGACAAGAGAGGGATTACGGGCACCTTATCTCTTTTTAATTTGTAAGCCCTCGGGCCTTAGTTGCATTTAAAGCTTGTAATCCCATCATTCATGTTCTTCATTCTCTATGGACTGTACCTGAGTGGAATGCTTTTTTATGAAAAGGGGATGCTTGCCGGGTCACTTGTCTTGTAGGTAGAACCCACGTCAAGGAGCGAATCCTTTATATCTCTAAGATTGACACTTTTTTCCCGGCAGCAGGCCCTGCCATCTTCCCACGTCGCTCGACCTTTCTCACACTTTTGGCGGAGGCAGGGAGGAGGCGGGTTCAGGCTCCTCGTTTCGTCCCTTTGCTGCCGCGACTACCACCTAACCTGGCCCCGGGAACGAGTCCTAGGGCCTAGAGTTAAGGGAGCACGGTAGCTTTTAGGAAGAAACGAGGTTTCGCATACCTCAGCCCATAAGAGAATGCATGATAAGGGATGAAAAACTTATCTGAGATTGCAGCCCCCGGCAACTCTGGTTCGCCGTGGGCTAATCTTTGCACTTGCAGCCCCCGGCGTTACTGGCTTGCCGGGGTCTTGCAGCCCCCGGCAACACTGGCATGCCGGGGTCCAGACGTTGGTCCGTCCTTCTTCTCCTTCTCGTCCTCAAGTGGTCCGGTCAGGATATGCGAGTCCTGCGAACCAAGGGGAACGAAAGAACGGCAAAGGGACGCACACTCGGCCTCTAAGTTAGGGGTTAGCCGCTACTAAGCACTGTCAACCCTAACCAAGGACAAGACTCGACTCAGCATGCATGCTAAAACTTAGGGCGCCAGCGCTTCACTTATGCTCAGGGTCTGGGCCTGGCTTTGTACAAAGGATTACATGCAACAGCGGCAAGACTTGTACAAAAAGGTGGTTGCCGGACAGGGTCCGACAACCGCGCCTCACGGGTAAAACTTACGAAGATGCTCGATGTTCCAGGAGTTGCTCACCAGAACGCCATCTTCGGTCTCAAGGCGGACAGCGCCAGGCCTAGTGACTCGTTTCACCCGATAAGGGCCTTCCCACTTTGGCGTCAACTTGTTGGAATTCTTGGCGGAATGAACGCGCCAAAGAACAAGGTCGCCTCCCTCGAGACTTCTGGCGTTAACTTTGGGGCTATGGTAGCGGCGCAAAGCTTGCTGGTATCGAGCAGCTCGTATAGCAGCCTGAAGACGGTCTTCCTCAAGGAGCAGTGCATCATCTTGTCGCAGCTGCTCTTGCTCAAGCTCATCATAAGCGAGCACTCGAGGTGACCCGTATACGAGTTCTGTGGGGATAACTGCCTCTGCTCCATAGACTAGAGCGAAAGGTGTCTGGCCAGTGGCTCGATATGGCATCGTCCTGATCGACCAAAGAACCACCGGCAGCTCCTCGATCCAGTTTCTTCCACACTTGTGCAGCCTGTCGAAAGTCCTGGTCTTGAGTCCACGCAACACTTCAGCATTTGCCCTCTCCGCTTGACCGTTGCTCCTGGGGTGAGCAACAGAAGTGAAGCAGACCTTGGCGCCAAGGTCTTGGACGTACTGCATGAAGGTGCGGCTCGTGAATTGCGTACTGTTGTCGGTGATGATCCTGTTAGGGATCCCAAAGTGGCAAACAATTGACCTGAAGAACTTGACTGCTGACTCTGCTGTCACCTTCCTCACTGCTTCCACTTCCGGCCACTTTGTGAACTTGTCAATTGCAACGTACAAGAACTCAAAGCCCCCGACTGCTCGGGGGAAGGGGCTGAGGATATCGAGCCCCCAGACCGAAAATGGCCAGGATAAAGGGATCGTCTGGAGAGCTTGAGCTGGCTGGTGTATCTGCTTGGAATGGAACTGGCACGCTTCACACTTGGTTACTTGTGCAGTTATATCCTAGAGGGCTGTCGGCCAAAAGAAGCCTTGCCGGAACGCTTTGCCGGCAAGTGCTCTGGCACCAATGTGGTGACCACATATGCCTCCATGTATCTCTGCCAACAGCTTCTGTCCATCTTCCCGGGGAATACACTTCAATTTCACACCGTTGAGTCTTCTTCTGTACAGTTCGTTGTCGACAAACTGGTACATACTAGACTGCCGGGCTACTCTTTCCGCTTCTTCTTGCTCTTCGGGAAGTTCTCCTGTCTGGAGGAAACGGACAATCTGTTGTGCCCATGCTGGAGCTAGTGGCTCGACAACAAGGACTAAAGGCATATCTGCTGCTGCGGGAACATCCGCTTATACGGCGAGAACCTGCGGCTCAGGCGGAGCTTGACGTTCCCCGACAAGCTTGCCGGAGCAAAACTTGTCGGGAGCGTCTGCTACAACGAAACAAACCCTGGGGCTTGTCGGAGCAGACTGTTCCTCAGCACTCTTGGCGTTGATCTTGGGGACCTTCTTGGCGGCGGCTTCGGGAAGCTCTGCCGGAAGATAGTCACCAAAAATCAACTTCCTCTTCTTGCTCTGTCCAGTTGATGGCGTCACGGACGGTTGAGTCAGCTTGAGCACAAAAATCCCTGGTTCCACGGGTAACTTAAGTGCTGCGCACTTTGACAGGCCGTCAGCGATGTCGTTCTGAGTTCTTGGAACATGTTCCATCTGTAGGCTGACAAAGCGCTCTTCCAGCTTCCTCACTTCATCAACGTAAGCTTCCATCAACGGACTCTGATAATTCTTGTTCACTTGGCGGACGACAAGCTGCGAGTCACCCCTGACAATGAGTTGCTTGATCCCAAGGTCTGCCGTGATCCTGAGACCGGCAAGCAAACCTTCATACTCTGCAGTGTTGTTTGTTGCTTGCTCCTTGGGAAAGTGAATCTGGACCATGTACTTGAGATGCTCTCCGGTGGGTGCGACAAGCAGCACGCCAGCACCGGCGCCTTGCAGCGAGAAAGCACCATCAAAGTACATCAGCCACTCTTTGCTTGCTTCTTTGACGGGGATGCTCGTTTCCGGAATTTCTTCATCTGGTGTTGGCGTCCACTCCGCTATGAACTCTGCCAATGCTTTGCTTTGGATAGTTGAAGTGCTCTCAAACTTGAGGCCAAAGCTTGACAGTTCCAGTGCCCACTCAACAATCCTGCCTGTTGCTTCTGGATTCTGTAGTATCCTGTTCAACGGAAAGCGAGTGACAACTGTGATCTCATGTGCTTGAAAGTAATGGCGCAGCTTTCTCGAGGCCATGAGAAGGCCGAAAAGCAGTTTCTGCACACCAGAGTACCTTGACCTAGCCCCCTGTAGAAGGGAACTGACAAAGTAGACTGGGTGCTGCACCATTTTCTTCTGCTGTATTTCTTTGCACATCTGCGCAGATCCATCTTTGTCGGGACCAGAGCTTGTCGGGGAAGCCCCCTGCTTGTCGCTGGATGCGTTTGCCGTGGTTGCTGGCTCATCATCTGCCTCCCTTTCTGCTACTAGCGCAGCACTAACCACTTGATTGGTTGCCGCCAGATATAGCAGCAACTTCTCTTGTGGCTTAGGTGCGACAAGTATTGGAGTGGAGGACAAGTATCTCTTCAAGTCCTGCAGCTCATCCTCCGCTTCCGGAGTCCATTTCATTGGTCCTGCCTTTTTCAAAATTTTGAAAAACGGCAGGGCGCGCTCAGCCGACTTGGAGATAAACCTGCTGAGAGCCGCCACGCAGCCGGCAAGTCTTCGTACATCCTTGACGCGCTTCGGTGCTTCAATCTGCTCAATGACCTTGATCTTGTCGGGATTGGCCTCAATTCCTATCTGAGACATGAAGAACCCGAGAAGCTTGCCGGAAGGGACTCCAAACACGCACTTCTCGGGGTTGAGCTTGAGGCTGATCTTGCGCAGATTTGCAAAAGTCTCTTCTAAATCTTGGATCAGAGTTGCTTTGTCCCTGCTCTTGACCACTATATCATCCATGTAGGCTTCCACATTTCCGTGTATTTGTGGCTCAAAAGCAGTGTGGACTACCCTTGCAAATGTTGAACCCGCATTCTTCAAACCGAAAGGCATCCATACGAAGTAGTACGTGCCACATGGAGTGATGTACGCGGTTTTCTCCTCATCCTCTTCTGCCATGAAGATCTGATGATATCCTGAGTATGCGTCAAGAAATGAAAGCAAGTCACATCCGGCCGTGGAGTCAACAATCTGGTCAATGCGCGGCAAGGGAAATGGGTCTTTAGGACAAGCTTTATTGACATCGGTGAAGTCGATACAAAGCCTCCATTTCCCGTTCGCCTTGCGCACGACTACAGGATTGGCCAACCACGTGGGATGGAGCACTCCTCTGACGAGGCCTGCTGCTTCCAATTTCTTGATCTCTTCTGCGATGAACTCTTGGCGCTCCACTGCTTGCTTCCTGACTTTCTGCTTGACGGGCCGCGCATGAGGACAGACGGCAAGGTGGTGCTCAATTACTTTCCTGGGAACACCGGGGATGTCAGACGGTTGCCATGCAAACACATCGACGTTCGCCCGCAGGAAAGCAACGAGCGCGCTTTCCTATTTAGGGTCAAGGGTGGCACTGATGGTGAAAGTACCACCAGTGCCGTCCTCCTTGGCGGACACCTTCTTGGTCGCTGGCGGAGCTGCCATCGTCTTCTTACACTTGCCGGTGGAGCTCGATGGTGCGTCCTCGATGGTAGCGCAGCACTCCGAAGAGGTGCGCTTGCCGGAGTGGGCATCAGAGCTCTTGCCGGACTTGGTCTTCTTCTTCCCCCCGGGAGCTTCAGCGGCAAGTGTCTCGTGATCTGTGGCGGTTGCTGCTTCTCGGTAGATCTTGTTGGCACAGATAAGAGCATCTTTCTTGTCGCCAGGGACGGTGATGACACTTATCGGGCCTGGCATCTTCAGCATGTTGTATGCATAGTGAGAGGCTGCCATGAACTTGGCGAGCGCTGGACGGCCGAGAACTCCATTGTAAGGCAATGGGAAATCGGCAACGTCAAAAGTGATCCTCTCAGTCCTGAAGTTTAGCTCGCTGCCAAATGTCACTGGCAGCGTGATCTTCCCCTTCGGCTTGCTCCTTCCCGGGTTGATTCCTTGGAACGTGCCGGTCTCTTTGAGCTCGCTGTCAGGGACCTGGAGTTTTCGGAGCACGGCGGAGGAGATCAGGTCCAAGCCGGCCCTGCCGTCAACTAGCATCTTAGTGACCTTGAGGTTGCGGATAGTTGGTGAGACCAACATCGGCAAACACCCGACAGCATTTGTGCGATCAGGGTGGTCCTCAATATCAAAGATGATAGGCGTGCTTGACCATTTCAGAAGCTTGCGTGACTCAACGGGTGGTTCTGCTGCATTGACTTCTCGCACCCGTTGCTTGAGTTGGCGGTGTGAAGTATGCAGAGAAGCACCGCCGTCAATGCACAAAACCTCTGTGGCTTTCTGGAACTCCTGCTCGCTGGTCTCGGCGTCATCAATGTCTTCGTCGTCGTCGTCATCTTCATCCTTGTCGCGGCCGCGGGGAGGTCTGGCGCCTTGCCGCTGCTTGGCGTTGCCGCGGCGTCCTCCCTGGCCGGTGCGCTTCGTACCAGATCCTCCAGCACCTCCTTGGGCTTTCTCCTTGTCGCGTCG
Source organism: Aegilops umbellulata (assembly GCA_032464435.1). Classification (NCBI taxonomy): domain Eukaryota; kingdom Viridiplantae; phylum Streptophyta; class Magnoliopsida; order Poales; family Poaceae; genus Aegilops; species Aegilops umbellulata. Next base: position 248,131,051 of record CP136054.1, on the reverse strand, counting down.
CTCGTACTAGGCCTTTTGCAGCTCGACAAGCTGCTCGACCTTCTTGCAGCTCTGGAGGTCATGGCCCTTGGTGCGGTGGATCTTGCAGTACTATTTGTTGGTTCCGTCCTGCTTGTCGGCGGCCGCCACAGCCTGGCAGTTGGCGCAAGCGGCAACCTCCTTGCCGGAGCTATCAGTCTTGGCTGTCTTGGCGCCACCTTCATTGCCGGACTGCTCAACAACTAGCACATCTTTGCCTTTCCTCTTTCTATTGTTCCGCCGCCGGTTTTTGTTTGCCGGGGCAGCATCATCACCGTCAGATCCTCCTGTTCCTGTATTCTCTCCGGGGAGTTTCCTCCCTTCCTTAGCACGCGCACATCTGTCGGCCAAGGCATACAGCTCACTGACGTCTCTGATCTTGCACATCGCCATCTCCTCCCGCATCCTGCGGTTACGCACGTTCTGGTGGAACGCGCTGATGATCGCGGCAGGGTGGATGTCTGGGATGTTGCGTTGCACTTGGCTGAATCTCTGGATGTACTTGCGCAGGGGCTCTCCTTCCTTCTGGGCAAGCAGGTGAAGATCACTCTCCTGGCCATGAGGTTTGCGGCCACCTGTAAAGGCGCCGACAAACTGATGGCATAGGTCTGCCCAGGAAGATATGGAGTTTTCCGGCAAGTGCATGAGCCAGGACTTGACGTTGGGCTTGAGCACCAGCGGGAAGTAGTTGGCAAGGATCTTGTCGTCGCGCCCCCCAGCAGCTTGCAACGCGATGGTGTATATGCTGAGGAACTCCGACGGATGCAACTTGCCGTCGTACTTCTCGGGTACGTCGGGCTTGATGTTCTTCGTGCTGGGCCACTGGACTTGCCGCAGCTCACGGGTGAACGCAGGGCAACCTACCGCGTATGGCAGGTCGCCTGGTTCCCCTGGCGCATGCATGTCGACAGTGGGCCCAGCGTGCTTGTCTGATTGACGTCGCGCTTCTCTTCGGCGCTCGATGCGAGTACGAGCGTCTTCTTGCTGTCGTTCGTGAAGAACTTGGCGTTGATCGCGACGAGCTCGCGGATCTGATGAAGCAGTGGAGTTGCTGTCGTGGCAGACCCGGCGAGTCGGCGATCTTGGCTTTCGGGGCGGAGAGTGCACGGTGGTTGCACCCCCACCGGTCTTGTCGCCATCGGCTCGCACCTGGCTGGCCTGTCGCGGCTACGATGTGGTCGCCTGCCGTGGAGTGTCGCCGTTGGCGAAGCCGATGAGACTCTGAATGGTGGCCCTCCAGTCGTCGATCTTGTCTGGCGTTGGAGGGAAGTCTAGGAGCAGTTGAGCTCGTGCCAAAGCTTCTGCTGGAGTGGCGGGTAGCAGTGGCGAATGGTGCGAGGAGCGGGATATGCTCGGACTTCCAACGTTGGCGTGCATGCTGGCCTTGAGCATCCCGAGATCCGCCAGCTCAATTTGGGTCCAGCGAACGTATGGTACCGTGAGTACCACGACGATGTCGGTCCTGCGCCTCCTGAGATGGGCGCGGTGCGTCTACGGACGCCCGGTCGTCGTGGGAGCCGGCTACGCCGCCGACGGGCAGCGCAGTCTTGTCCTTGGACCTGGCGGCACCGTTGGCTCCCTCGTCGACGCCCGTTCTTCCGCCGGCGTCTTCCCCACTAGCCGTTTGCTCCGGCGGCGGTGGATTCGACGCGGATGGAGCATCCGCTTCCGAAGCCTTCTTCTTCGGCGGCATGTCGATGAAGTCGATGAAGATCTAGCTCGCGTGAATGCCGGATCAGGTTCACACAACCTCGACGCCCCCTACCTGGCGCGCCAAAGATGCCGGGGATAAGCTGGCTCCACGAGCACCTATGGGGACGGAGCCTCTTTCGGTTCGGCGGGGGGCGGAGGTCGCACGAAGAGTAGATCGAGGCGGGGCACGCGAGGGGTTTTTACCCAGCTTCGGAGCTCTCTTGAGAGATAATACTCCGACTGCTACTTTTGTGGTTTGTATTGAGTTCTTGCTCGGGAGCGCTGAGTGCTACAGTACACTCAGGCAGCTAACGAGACCGGGCGTTTCTCTGTTCGTCCTCCGGAGAGATCCCTCCCCTATGTTGTGCATGGGCCTCCTTTTATATGTTCAAGGGGTCTCCAACAGGTGGCAACGTAGGCAAGGGAAAAAATGAAAAGGTGGTGCGGTAGGTACAGCTACCTACACAGTGTATCATACCTAACCCTGACGGCAGGGGACAAAGGCATTAAATGCCTATCTACGTCGCCCAGACGGTGCAGAAAAGGGACCGTCAGGGGCGCCACCGCTCACCATGATGGCGATCTTCTCAGCGCCGCATGCCACAGTGTACCCCTGGCTGCACAACCTCCCGCCACGTACGCCTGGAAGGGTCCCAGAGCGACACGTAGGTGGGTGTGCTGGAGCGTAGGTACAGAGTGGTGGCTTGCCGTGGCAAGTGCCTTGTCGCGGTAGTTGTCTTGTCGCGTCCGGAAGCTTGTCGCTCGCCGGGTCCTGCCGGGACGCGTGGCGCGTCGCGGCAAGTTCCTTGAGATGCCTTGGTTGGCCTTCCCGGCAAGCTCCTCTTGTCGGGGTCTTGTGCCCTTGGCTTAAATACTTTGTTCTTGAATGGCTTCAAAGGATCCACGGAGGACCTTGGCGGTCACCCGGCAAGCCTTGCCGCGGGACGCTGCGACTGCCCGTGCACAAGTTCGGGATACTAGGGTACCCCTACTCTAGTACACCGACACACTTATGATCGGAACTATTAGAAAGCATCCGCAACTACTACCGTTCATTAAGGTAAAACCCAAACATAACATTAAGATATATTGGTCCCCCTTCAATCCCGTATGCATCAATTTCTATGCTAGGTTGAAGCTTTTGTCACTCTTTCCCTCCAATACATAGTCCTATCAACATACAACTAAACCTATGGTGTGATCCACGCGTGTTCTCATATGGTGGGCACCAAAGGACTGCAACATAACCACAAGCAAATTAAATCAATCATAGCAATTCATCAACCACCGATAGGACAACGAAAATCTACTCAGACATCATAGGATGACAACACATCATTGGATAATAATATGAAGCATAAAGCACCATGTTCAAGTAGAGGGTACAGCGGGTTGTGGGAGAGTGGACCGCTGTAGATAGAGGGGGAAGGTGATGGAGATGTTGGTGAAGATGGCGGAGGTGTTGGTGAAGATCGCGGTGATGATGATGGTGGCCACGGCAGCGTTCCAGCGCCACCAGAAGAGAAGGGGAGAGGGGGCCTGAGGGAGTCTTGGATTACGGGGTATCCAGACAGCCGGACTATATCCTTTGGCCGGACTGTTGGACTATGAAGATACAAGATTGAAGACTTCGTCTCGTGTCCGGATGGGACTCTCTTGGCATGGAAGGCAAGCTTGGCAATACGGATATGTAGACCTCCTCCCATTGTAACCGACTCTGTGTAACCCTAGCTCCCTCCAGTGTCTATATAAACCGGAGGGTTTAGTCCATAGGACAACAACAATCATACCATAGGCTAGCTTCTAGGGTTTAGCCTGTACGATCTCGTGGTAGATCAACTCTTGTACTACTCATATCATCAAGATCAATCAAGCAGGAAGTAGGGTTTTACCTCCACCGTGAGGGCCCGAACCTGGGTAAACATTGTGTCCCTTGCCTCCTATTACCATCCACCTTAGACGCACTGTTCGGGATCCCCTACCAGAGATCTGCCGGTTTTGACACTGACATTGGTGCTTTCATTGAGAGTTCCACTATGTCATCGCTGTAAGGTTTGATGGCCCTTCGATCATCGACAATGATGCGGTCCAGGGTGAGGTCTTCCTGCCCGGACAAATCTTCGTATTCGGCGGCTTCGCACTACGGGCCAACTCGTTTGGCCACCTGGAGCAGAGCTAGAGCTACGCCCGTGGCCATCAGGTCAGGTTTGGAAACTTGAATTACACTGCCGATATCCGCGGAGACTTGATCCTCGACGGATTCGGGCCCATGCCAGGTGTGCCGCACGACCACGACGAGCACGATACAGCTCTGCCGTCGGACAGTGTTTGGGAGATCACGCCAGCAACTACTCCGGCCTTCAGTCCGGAGAAGATCGCATCATCCGAGGACGGGAGGATAGACTCTGCCGCGGAGGCCGCACCCTCAGTGGCGATAGATCCGAATACTGACCTCACCCTTCACGAGAGCCGTGTCGCCGAACTGTTGGACTCATCCTCGGCCACGGACTCCGTGCCACCCGCGCCCATACCTATCGAATCCGATTGGGCGCCGATCATGGAGTTCACCTCCGCAGATATCTTTCAGCACTCGCCCTTCGGCGATATACTGAACTCATTAAAATCTCTCTCCCTGTCTGGAGAACCTTGGCCGAACTATGTCCGGCTAGAGTGGATGCGGACGACGAAGATATTCAATCCCCACCCACCACCCACTTAGTAGCCACTATCAACGACTTAACCGACATGCTCGACTTCGACTCCGAAGACATCGATGGCATGGACAACGATGAAGGAGATGAACAAGAACCACTGCCCACGGGGCATTGGACTGCCACCTCATCTTATGATATATATATATATATATATATATATATATATATATATATATATATATATATATATATATATATATATATATATATATATATATATATATATATATATATATATATATGGTGGACACACCCAAAGAAGGTAATGGCGACAAGACAACGGAGGACGACCCCTCCAAGAAGCAACCCCAGCGCCGACGTCAGCGACGCCGCTCTAAGTCTCGCCACAGCAAAAGCGGTGACACCAGCACAGGAGATAAAAGTACTCTGGACAGTGCCGAAGATGATGACTATCCCCTCCAGCACGATCAAGAGCCGGAGGAAGAACAAGCCAACCCTCCTAAGAGAGCGGCAGAGGGAGAAACGGAGGACGACAACTATATGCCTCTCTCCAAAGACGAAGCGAGCCTCGACGACGAAGAATTTGTCGTGCCTGAGGATCCCGTCGAGCAGGAGCGCTTTAAGCGCCGACTTATTGCCACAGCAAATAGCCTGAAGAAAAAGCAGCAACAGCTTCGAGCTGATCAGGATCTGCTAGCAGATAGATGGACTGAAGTCCTCACGGGCGAGGAGTATGAACTCGAACGCCCTTCCAAGGGTCACCCAAAGCGCAGGCTGCTACCCCGACTTGAGGAGGAAGCATGGAAACCTACATCACCAGCGTACGATGCGGCTGATCGGCCACCCCGTGGCCGAGATAGAGAGGCAGTACGGCCTGAAAATCAGCCTGCACCCCGTCGCCATTCAAACAAACATACCAAGGCAATAGGAAACACGCGAGACCTGCGAGACGTATTGGAAGACAGGGCAAAACATGCAAGATCGATCTATGGATCACGGGGTCGTGCACCTACAAGGGACGATGACCGCCTCGCCGGATACAGTAAAAGCAAGTCCGGACGGGCCGAATACAGCAGGCAGGACTCATACGAGCTGCGTCGCGACATAGCCCAGTACAGGGGCGCGGCACACCCCCTATGCTTCACCGACGAAGTAATGGAGCATGAATTCCCAGAAGGTTTTTAACCTGTAAATATCGAATCATATGATGGTACAACAGATTCCGCGGTATGGATCGAGGACTTCCTCCTCCACATCCACATGGCCCGCGGTGATGATCTACATGCCATCAAGTACCTCCCGTTAAAACTCAAAGGACCAGCTCGGCATTGGCTGAATAGCTTGCGAGCATACTCCGTTGGCTGATGGGAGGATCTAGAAAACACATTCCTCGACAATTTCCAGGGCACTTATGTGCGACCACCAGATGCCGATGACTTGAGCCACATAATTCAGCAGCCAGGGGAATCGGCCAGGCAATTCTGGACACGGTTCCTAACAAAGAAAAATCAAATTGTCGACTGTCCGGATGCAGAAGCCTTAGCGGCATTCAAACACAACATCCGTGACGAGTGGCTTGCCCGGCACCTCGGCCAGGAAAAGCCGAAGTCTATGGCAGCACTCACGACACTCATGACCAACTTCTACGCGGGAGAGGATAGCTGGCTGGATCGTAGCAATAACACATCAAGGAACGTTGGCACTTCGGATACCAAGGACAGCAACGGTAGGTCACGTCGCAGCAAACACAAGCGCCGCAGCAACGTCGATACGCCGAGGATACGGCAGTCAATGTCGGATTCAGAGGCTTTAAATCCGGTCAACGGAAAGAGCCATTCAAAAGAAGCACTCCGGGCCTGTCCAGTTTGGACCGCATACTCAATCGCTCGTGTCAAATACACGGCACCCCCGATAAGCCAACCAATCACACCAACAGAGAATGCTGGGTGTTCAAGCAGGCCGGCAAGTTAAACGCTGAAAACAAGGACAAGGGGTTGCACAACGATGACGAGGAGGAGCCATGGCCGCTGAACACGGGAGGACAGAAAAGGTTTCCCCCACAAGTGAGGACAGTGAACATGATATACGCAACCCACATCCCCAAAAGGGAACGGAAGCGTGCACTAAGGGACGTATACACGATGGAGCCCATCGCCCCAAAGTTCAACCCATGGTCCTCTTGTCTGATCACCTTTGATCGCAGAGACCACCCCACGAGTACCCGACATGGCGGATCTGCCGCATTAGTCTTAGACCCAATCATCGACGGATATCACCTCACTCGAGTCCTTATGGACGGCGACAGCAGCCTGAACTTGCTTTACCAGGATACAATGCGCAAAATGGGTATAGACCCCTCGAGGATCAAACCCACCAAAATGACCTTTAAAGGCGTCATCGCAGGTGTAGAGGCCCATTGTACGGGCTCAATCACACTGGAAGTGGTCTTTGGATCTCCGGACAACTTCCGAAGCGAGGAGCTAATCTTCGATATCGTCCCGTTCTGCAGTGGCTATCACACACTACTCGGGTGCACCGCATTTGCAAGATTCAATGCGGTACCCTATTGCGCATACCTCAAGCTCAAGATGCCAGGACCTAGGGGGGTCATCACAGTCAATGGAAACACAGAACGCTCGCTCCGCACGGAGGAGCACACTGCAGCCCTCGCAGCAGAAGCACAAAACAGCCTTTTGAGGCAATCCATCAGTTCGGCGATCAAGCCCCCGGACACCGTCAAGCGCGTTCGGAGTAACCTGCAACAGGATCGCCTGGCACGCTTAGTGATCGCCTAGCAATTCGGCCCCCGCCCTAGTCTCAGTACAACGGCAAAGTCCGTCCCGCGCGTGCATAATTACGCAATGAAAATACCATCGGTATAGGCGGGGGCACGATCACGGCACGTCCCACAATGCGGCTCAACCACACTAGGGGTTTACTACCTTTATCACTCTCTCTCTTTCAGGAATCTACTCTCTGGAAGCCCTATCCGGCAGTACGGTAGCCGAACACATGATACAACACCCAAGGGGGCAGGAAGCTACGTCGTACAACGGAATCCCTAGGTGGTCTCTGATAACGAGTTAAATACCTGTTTTAAGATACCAGTCCGCAGCTTGCCTTGGATGGGACATGTCAAATAGTCATATTTTTTGCTTACCGCACTACTTGTATCAGTATGCTTTAACGCATTTCTTAAATATCCAATGCATAGTACTAGTCTGTTATCGCATCCTATATTCATATATATATATATATGTGTGTGTGTGTTCATCTATGACAAACAGCACACGTACACTCTGGTACGGCCAATACGCCAGGGGCTTCCGTAGACCCCATAATTCGGCGTGAGAAGTCCGAACACTTCCGATAGTGCGGCACCCCGAACTTATAGCATTATATGCATCAGCTCCGAATCATGTCTTGGGTCAATAGTTGGGTTTGCCCAACTCCCATGTTTTGGTACCTTACGTTCCGCTATATCGGCTAAGGTAGCACTGGGAGAACTACTGCGATTGTGCCCCAGTTCTTCCGACCGAGCACCTCAGTAGAGAAAGCTAAAACTGACTGTCATGATGAGGCGAGAGCTGGTCGCTATTCGAGAGGTCTCAAGTCCCTAAAGACTTTTTCCGCTTCGGGCGAGGAGCCGGCCTTGTCCGGTTTAGGCGTGTATAGCGCCCCAAATTCGGCCTTTCGAATACTAGGGGCTTCGCCAAAATTTAAAATTGTAGACTTCTATGGCTAAGTGAGGGTGATAAAGCATTATAGTCTGATTGCCTGGTTCGTTGCGCTGAACACCTCCCTCGAAGGACCCAAGAATGGGAAAAAGAGTGCTCAGATTTATCCCGAACACCCCAGCACTAGTTGCATGAGGGCATAAGTCGACGACTAGCAACTCTCAGAATTTATAAACGGTCGCACAGAAGGTAATATTTTAAATACAAAAGCGTTGCATAACGAACATGAACTAGTTTTCATAAATACAAGGATCACATGAGCAACTTCATTCAAAGATTACATCTTTGGTACACTCGTCCGCCACGAGACGGGCACCCTCCTTCATAATACATTTCGGGGTGGCGATGCTCCTTGCCCTGCGGCGGCCCCTCCTTCACTAGCTTCTCGGCGTCCATCTTCGCCCAGTGCACCTTCGCACGGGCAAAAGCCCTGCGTGCACCTTTGAGGGAGTCCTGGATTAGGGGGTGTTCGGGTAGCCGTACTATACCTTCGCCGGACTCCTGGACTATGAAGATACAAGATTGAAGACTTCGTCCCGTGTCCGGATGGGACTTTCCTTGGTGTGAAAAGCAAGCTTGGCGATGCAAATATTCAAGATCTCCTACCATTGTAACCGACTCTGTGTAACCCTAACCCTATCCGGTGTCTATATAAACCGGAGGGTTGTAGTCCGTAGGACAATCATCTTCATACACAATCATACCATAGGCTAGCTTCTAGGGTTTAGCCTCCTTGATCTCGTGGTAGATCTACTCTTGTACTACCCATATCATCAATATTAATCAAGCAGGAGTAGGGTATTACCTCCATTGAGAGGGCCCGAACCTGGGTAAAAACATCGTGTCCCTTGTCTCCTGTTACCATCTGGCCTTGACGCACAGATCGGGACCCCCTACCCGAGATCCGCCGGTTTTGACACCGACATTGGTGCTTTCGTTGAGAGTTCCTCTGTGTCGTCGCCTTTTAGGCCCGATGGCTCCTTTGATCATCAACAACAATGAGGTCCAGGGTGAGACTTTTCTCCCCGGACAAATCTTCGTCTTCGGCGGCTTCGCTCTGCGGGCCAATTCGCTTGGTCACCTGGAGCAGATCGAAAGCTACGCCCCTGGCCGTCAAGTCAGGTTTGGAAGCTTAAACTATACGGCTGATATCCGCGGAGACTTGATCTTCGACGGGTTCGAGCCACAGCCAAGCGCGCCGCACTATCTCGAGGGGAATGATCTAGCTCTGCCTCCGAACGGTGTCCTGGAGGCCGCACACGCACCGGTTCTGACCCCTAACTCGGAGCCTATTGCGCCAATTGAGGATGAGCGGTTGGACGTCACCTCGGGGGCTGCGATCTCAAAGGCGATCGAGCCGAACGCCAGCCCCGCACTCCACGTGACCCATGACTCCGAGGGTCCGGACTCTTCTCCGGACTCCGAAATCCCCGCGCCCCTGCCAATCGAATCCGATTGGGCGCCGATAATGGAGTTCACCGCCGCAGACATCTTTCAGCACTCGCCCTTTGGCGACATCCTGAATTCTCTCAAGTCTATCTCTCTATCTGGAGAGCCCTGGCCGGACTACGGTCAGCAAGGATGGGATACGGACGATGAAGAAATTCAAAGCCCACCCACCACCCACTTTGTAGCCACTGTCGACGATTTAACCGACATGCTTGACTTCGGCTCCGAAGACTTCGACGGTATGGACGACGAGGTAGGAGACGAACAAGAACCAGCACCTGTAGGGCGCTGGAAGGCCACCTCGTCATATGACATATATATGGTGGATACTCCAAAAGATGGAGATGGCGATGGAACAGCGGGGGATGACACATCCAAGAAACAGCCAAAACGCCGGCGTCAGCGGCGCCGCTCTAAATCCCGCCAAAGCAAAAACGGTGATTCCGGCACGGGAGATAATACTACCCCGGATAGCGCCGAAGAACACCCACCCTAGCTAGATTCGGTGCAGGAAGATGGAGAAGCCAGCCCTCATGAGAGAGCGGCGGACCGAGAGGTTGAGGATGATAATTATATGCCTCCCTCCGAAGACGAGGCAAGACTCGATGACGATGAATTCGTCGTACCATCAGACCCCGCCGAACAAGAGTGTTTCAAACGCAGGCTTTTAGCCACGGCAAACAGCCTTAAGAAAAAGCAGCAACAACTTAGAGCTGATCAAGATTTGCTAGCTGATAGATGGACTGAAGTCCTTGCGGCCGAAGAGTATGAACTCGAACGCCCCTCCAAGAGTTACCCAAAGCGCAGGCCGCTACCCCGATCAGAGAAGGAAGCGCCTACATCACCAGCGCACGACATGGCAGATCGGCCACCTCGCGGCCGTGACAGAGAGGCCTCTCGGCCCTCCACCCAAGCCATGCCCCGACGCCGCTCAACTAAGGCACGGGAAAATGCGCCAGACCTGCGAGACGTACTGGAGGATAAGGCAAGACAAACAAGATAGATCTACAGATCGCGCAGGCGCCCGACGACACGTGACGATGATCTTCACTCCGGACACAACAAATCCGGTCGGGCTGAACACAACAGACATAGCTCTTCCGAGCTGCGTCGTGACATAGCCCAGTACAGGGGCGCCACACACCCACTATGCTTCACAGATGAAGTAATGGATCATAAAATCCCAAGGGTTTCAAACCCGTGAACATCGAATCATACGATGGCACCATAGATCCGGCGGTATGGATCGAGGATTATCTCCTTCACATCCACATGGCACGTGGCGATGATCTACACGCCATCAAATACCTCCCGCTCAAACTCAAAGGACCGGCCTGGCACTGGCTTAACAGCTTGCCAGCGGACTCAATCGGTTCTTGGGAGGACCTGGAGGCCGCATTCATCGACAACTTCCAGGGCACCTACGTGCGACCACCGGACGCCGACGACTTAAGCCACATAATTCAGCAGCCAGAAGAATCAGCCAGGCAATTCTGGACACCGTTCCTAACAAAGAAAAACCAGATAGTCGACTGTCCGGGCGCAGAGGCCCTAGCGGCCTTCAAGGATAACATCCGCGACGAGTGGCTTGCCCGGCACCTGGGACAGGAAAAGCCGAAATCTATGGCATCCCTCACGACACTCATGACCCGCTTTTGCGTGGGAGAAGATAGCTGGCTAGCTCGCAGCAACAACTTATCAAAGAACCCTGGTAATTCGGATACCAAGGACAAAAGTGGCAGGACACATCGAAATAAGCAAAAGCGTCGCGTAAGCAGCGACAGCAATGAAGATACGGCAGTTAATGCCGGATTCAGAGGCTATAAATCCGGTCAATGGAAAAAGCCATTCAAAAAGAATACTCAGGGCCCGTCCAGTTTGGACCGAATACTCGACCGCTTGTGCCAGATCCATGGCACCCCCGAAAGACCAGCCAATCACACCAACGGGGATTGTTGGGTGTTCAAGCAGGCAGGCAAGTTAAGAGCCGAAAAGAAAGACAAGGGGCTGCATAGCGATGACGAGGAGGAGCCCAGGCCGCCAAACAACAATGGACAGAAGGGATTTACCCAACAAGTGCGGACGGTGAACATGATATACGCAACCCACATTCCCAAGAGGGAGCGGAAGCGTGCGCTACGGAACGTATACGCGATGGAGCCAGTCGCCCCAAAGTTCAACCCATGGTCCTCTTGCCCGATCACTTTTGATCGAAGGGACCACCCCACTAGCATCCGTCATGGCGGCTTTGCCGCATTGGTTCTCGACCCAATCATCGACGGATTTCATCTCACAAGAGTCCTAATGGATGGTGGCAGTAGCCTGAACCTACTTTACCAGGATACAGTGCGGAAAATGGGCAAAGATCCCTCAAGGATTAAGCCCACAAGGACGACCTTTAAAGGCGTTATACCAGGTGTAGAGGCCAATTGCACAGGCTCAGTAACACTTGACGTGGTCTTCGGATCTCCGAATAATTTCCGAAGCGAAGAGTTAATCTTCGATATAGTCCCGTTCCGCAGTGGCTATCACGCCCTGCTCGGACGAACCGCATTTGCAAAATTCAATGCGGTGCCGCACTACGCATACCTCAAGCTCAAGATGCCAGGCCCTCGAGGAGTAATCACGGTCAATGGTAACACCAAACGCTCCCTCCGTACGGAGGAGCACACGGCGGCTCTCGCAGCGGAAGTACAAAGCAGCCTTCTTAGGCAATTCTCCAGTCCGGCCGTCAAAAAGCCAGACACTGCCAAGCGCGCCCGGAGTAACCCACAACAAGACCGCCCGGAACGTTCTGAGCAGGCGTAGCAATGCGGCCCCAACCCCAGCCCTCGCGATATAGCGAAACCAGTGCCTCGTGTACATAACTATGCCCTTGAGATACCATGGGCACAGGGGAAGGGGCACAATAACGACACGCCCAAAATATGGCTTAAAACGTACTAGGGGCTGCCGGATTCTTTTTTTCTTACTTTCAGGACTCCACATTTCGGACGACCTGTTCGGCAATTCGACTGCCGCACAAACGATGCAAGATCCAGGGAAGCAAACAAAGCCATGCCGCATTATGGAATTCCCAGGTGGTCTCTGTTACGAGCGGTATACCTGTTTCAAATACAACTCCGCGGCCTGCCCCTGGTCAGGACATGTTAAAATAGTCCAGTATATTTTTGCTTATTGCACTACTTGTATCGTTCGGCTTTGATAAATAGCCTCTCTATAAACAATGCATAGCTTTTTGTCTATTTTTTGCATTATCCTATTTTCATATATATGTTTTAACATAATTGCACCCGTACACCATGGTACGGCCAACACGCCAGGGGCTTCAGTACCCCTTAATATGGTGTGAGAAGTCCGTGCACTTTCACAAGTGCGGCACCCCGAACTTATAGCACTATATGCATCGGCTCCGAATCATGATTTGGGTCAATAGTTGGGTTTGCCCGGCTCCTATGTTTTGGTGCCTTACGTTCCGCTATATCGGCTAAGGTAGCACTAGGAGAACCACTGCGATTGTGCCCGGTTTCAGCTGGGTTAAGCACCTCAGTGGAGAAAGCTAAAACTGACTGTCATGATGAGGTGAGAGACCGGTGGCTGTTCGAGAGGTTTTTCGAGTCCCTAAAGACTTATGCCGCTTCGAGCGAGGAGCTGGCTTTGTCCGACCAAAGGCGTGGGTAGCGCCCCGAACTCGGTCTTCCGAACTAGGGGCTTCGCCGAAATTTAAAATTATAGAGTTCTATGGCTAAGTGAGAGTGTTCAAGCATTATAGTCCGATTGCCTGGTTCGTTGTGCTGAGCGCCTCCCTCAAAGGACCCAACCATGGGAAAAAGAGCGCTCAGGTTTATCCCGAACACCCCAGCACTAGTGGCATGGGGGCAGAAGCCGACGACTGGCCATCTCTCAATTTTTTGATAAACGGCCGCACAGAAAATAATATTTTAAATTCAATAAGCATTGCTTAGCGCATATGAACAAGTTTTCAGCGCACAGGATAAACACGAGCGAGTTCATTCAAAGATTACATCCTTGGTACATTCATCCGCCACAAGGCGGGCACCTGCAAGAACATCCTTGTAGTAGTTCTCGGGCTTGTGATGCTCCTTCCCCGGCGGCGGCCCGTCCTTCACAAGCTTCTCTCCGTCCAGCTTTCCCCAGTGCACCTTTGCACGGGCAAGGGCCCGACGGGCACCTTGAATGCAGACAGAGCGCTTGATGACCTCGAGCCTTGGACAGGCTTCCACCAGCCGCCGCACCAGCCCAAAATAGCTCCCAGGCAGGGCCTCTCCGGGCCACAGCCGAACTATGAAGCCCTTCATGGCCTGTTCGGCCGCCTTGTGGAGCTCGACCAGCTGTTTCAGCTGGTCGCTCAGGGGTACAGGGTGTCCGGCCTCAGAATATTGAGACCATAACACACTCTCCGTCGAGCTGCCCTCTTCAGCTCGGTAGAATGCGGCGGCGACGGATACGCTGCGGGGAAGATCTGCGAATGCCCCTGGAGAGCTCCGGATTCGGGTAAGTGACAAGTAGTTTACTTTTATATTTCTGCTTTGCATTAAGAATGCCTTACCCGCTGCTATCTTTTTCATCTCCTCCAACTCTTGGAGGGCCTTTCGGGCTTCGGCCTTGGCACCCTTGGCGGTCTCAAGGGCCGACGCGAGCTTGGATGCTTGCGCCTTTGACTCAAGCTCCAAGCTCTCATGTTTTTTCATGAGAGCCTGCAGCTCTTGCTGCACCTCGCCGACCTGAGCCCCAAGTCTCTCTCGCTCGGTGCGCTCCTCGGTCGTTTTCTTTTCGGCCTCAGATAGCGCCTGCTTGAGGGTCGCCACCTTAGTTGTGGCCCCTATAATAAGCAGTACGATCTTGTTATTTTTTGCAATCACGCCTCTCTATAGGCACGTTTTTCTGTAAGGTATTTCTTACCTTCTTTTTTCTCGAGCTGCCGCTTGGCAAGGCCGAGCTCTTGCTCGGTCCGCCCGAGGACCTGTTTCAGGACACCCACCTCCGCAGTCAGTGTGGTGGTGGATAGCAGCGAAGCCTGTGTACGCATATTGACTCCTTTTTGTTAGACTCCTGTAAAATTTATTAGATCCTCTATTCGGCTTTTCTTTCCGAACGCCAAACAGAGCATCAGGGGCTACTGTCTATGTGGTAATATTTTGATATATTTTTGCTTACCTCGAAGCCTGTCAGAAGGCTAGCGCAAGCTTCAGTTAGTCCGCTCTTGGCGGACTGAACCCTTTGGATCACCGTACTCATAATAGTACGGTGCTCCTTGTCGATGGAGGCGCCGTCAAGCACCTCCAGCAGATGGTCCAGCGTCTCCGGTTGGACGGAAGTCGCTGGTTTAGAAGGCTTGCTCCTTTTGGAAGGAGTTCGCCTACCGCGGCTCAGAACTGTTGAAGATTTCGGCACGGTGTCCGGCTCAAAGCCGGACTTGGAGCCCTGGGGGGTCTTGTCCCCTTCATTCCTGGGGTCCGGGAGGTCGCCTTTCGGCTCCTCCAGGACCACCTCCTCCTGCCCCGGAGCTCGTTGCAACGCCACTTCGGCGTCGTCTGCAGTGCGGGGGGAGATAGCGGGCGGAACTAAGTTCACGTCCGACGAATCCAGGGAGCCGCTCGACGAATCGTCGAGTTCGGCCCGGGGCGGGCTGCACAATTATGTTCGGCATCATGGAAGGCTGAACGACCTAGGAATATCATGACTCACTCTGGTATCCGAATACTTACGATTTCGCCGGACGCTTGGCCCTGTTCGGCCACTCCTCTTCGCTCTCTTCGGCGTCATGGGAGTAGTCCGGCGGAGGGGTCTTCCTTTTCCTAGACCCCTCAGCCTCCCCGGCTGGGGCGGCCTTCTTCTTCTCTCCTCCCTCCGCTGGGGGGGAGAGCTTTCTTCTTCCTCCTCCTCGTTTTCATGGGAGGAGGGCGCCTCGGACTCGTCAGACGACGAGTCCGACATCACCACATTACGGGCACTCTTTCGAGTCCCCGTGGTCTTCTTCTTCTTGACCTTCTTCTCCGGCACCACATAAGGTGCCGGAACTAGCAGCTTCACTAGGAGCGCAGGGGCTGGGTCCTCGGGCAAGGGAGCCGGACAGTTAATTGGTCCGGATATCGCCTGCCAAGCCTGTCAAAGGTAAGGGAGTTTAGATCCCGCACAGAGTCAAAACTGTGAAAGGAAAAAAGAGCTTAGTGTCCTGTAAAAGGCGAAGATAGCTTACCTCGCTAGCGTGACGCTGCGAGCTGTATCCGCGGTCCTTGGAGGCGGATGCGGGAGCCTCGGCGCCCTTGAAAAGCACCTTCCAAGCATCTTCGTACGTCGTGTCGAAGAGCCTGTTAAGGGTTTGGTGCTGCGTCGGGTCGAACTCCCACAAATTGAAGCCCCGTTGTTGGCACGGGAGGATCCGGCGGACGAGCATAACCTGGACTATATTAACAAGTCGGATTGGCTTGTTCACCAGAGACTGGATGCAAGTTTGCAATCCGGTCACCTCTTCTTCGTTGCCCCACGACAGGCCCGTCTCTTTCCAGGACATTAGCCGCATGGGGGGTCCGGATCGGAACTCGGGGGCTGCGACCCATTTCGGATCACGTGGCTCGGTGATGTAAAACCACCCTGCTTGCCACCCCTTTAGGGTCTCCACAAAGGAGCCCTCGAACCATAGGACGTTGGCCATCTTGCCTGCCATGGCGCCTCCGCACTCCGCTTGGCTGCCGCGCACCACCTTGGGCTTGACGTTGAAAGTCTTAAGCCAGAGGCCGAAATGGGGGCGGACACGGAGGAAGGCCTCGCACACGACGATAAACATCGAGATGTTGAGGATGAAGTTTGGGGCCAGATCGTGGAAATCCAGGCGGTAGTAGAACATGAGCCCCCGGACGAATGGGTGAAGTGGAAAACCCAGTCCGTGGAGGAAGTGGGGAAGGAAAACTACCCTCTCATGGGGCCTTGGGGTGGGGAGAAGCTGCCCCTTCTCGGGAAGCCGGTGCGGGATGTCCTTGGACAGCTATCCGGCCTTCCTCAGCTTTTTCACTTGAACCTCTGTAACGGAGGAGACCATCCACTTGCCTCCCGCTCCGGACATAGCTGGAGAAGGTTGAGGTGGGAAGAGCGGGCTTGGGCGCTGGAGCTCGAGTGCGCAAGAGATGGATTGGCAAAGGAGGAAGAAGGCGTAGGTAAAAAGGTGGATCCTTATCCCCTTATATGGGCGGATGCGGTTATGCGTCCCCACCTGCCTAATAAAACTCGCTTGCCTCCCAAGCGCCATGGTAAATGGCGCGGTTGGGTTACCCACGTCCGTATTGATGAGAATCCCGTAAAAAGGGCACACGATCTCTGCTTTGACAAGACGTGCCAAGGAAACCGCCTCGCGAAACACGCTGAGGTGGAAGAGTAAAAATGATTTGTGTAAAGAACTTGGCCGTAGTGTGATGACGCACTTCGGAATACGTCAGCAGATTTGATTTGTGTTAATATTATTCTCTCTATGGCACTATGTGGCAACTTATTTTGCAGAGCCGGACACTATTCGTGGTGTTTACAATCTTCTATGAAGGACTTGGAGGAGGAACCCGCCTTGCAATGCCGAAGACAATCTGCGCGCCGGACTCGTCGTCATTGAAGCCTGGTTCAGGGGCTACTGAGGGAGTCCTGGATTAGGGGGTGTTTGGGTAGCCGGACTATACCTTCGCCGGACTCCTGGACTATGAAGATACAAGATTGAAGGCTTCGTCCCGTGTCCGGATGGGACTTTCCTTGGCGTGGAAGGCAAGCTTGGCGATGCGGATATTCAAGATCTCCTACCATTGTAACCGACTCTGTGTAACCCTAACCCTATCCAGTGTCTATATAAACCGGAGGGTTGTAGCGCATAGGACAATCATCTTCATACACAATCATACCATAGGCTAGCTTCTAGGGTTTAGCCTCCTTGATCTCGTGGTAGATCTACTCTTGTACTACCCATATCATCAATATTAATCAAGCAGGAGTAGGGTATTACCTCCATCGAGAGGGCCCGAACCTGGGTAAAAACATCGTGTCCCTTGTCTCCTGTTACCATCCGGCCTTGACGCACAGATCAGGACCCCCTACCCGAGATCCATCGGTTTTGACACCGACAACCTTCGATGCAGACGGACCGCTTGATGACTTCCAGCCGTGGGCAGGCATCCACAAGCCGCCTCACCAGGCCAAAATAGCTATTGGGAAGGGAATCGCCAGGCCACATCCAGACTATAAGGCCCCTCATGGCCTGTTCGGCCACCTTGTGGAGCTCGACCAGTTGCTTCAGCTGGTCGCTCACGGGCATCAAGTGTTCAGTCCCAGTATACAGAAACCAGAACAACTTCTCCGTTGAGCTTCCCTCCTCGGCCCAGTAGAACTCTGCGGCGTCAGACACACTACAGGGCAGATCTGCGAACGCTCCTGGAGAGCTCCAAACTCGGGTAAGTAAAAAGAAATTTTCTCTCACGTGCTTGCTTTGCATAATGAATGCCTTACCCGCCGCTATCTTTTTCACCGCCTCAATTTCCTGGAGGGCCTTTTGGGCTTCGGCCTTGGCATTTTTTGCGCTTTCGCAGGCCTTTGCAAGCTCGGACTCTTGCGTCTTCGAGTCAAACTCCAATGCCTCATGCTTCTTGACGAGGGCCTGGAGCTCTTGCTGCACCTCGCCACTCGGGCCTCTTGTTTCTCTCGCTCGGTGCGCTCCCAGGCCACTTTGTTTTCAGCCTCGAACAACGCCTTCTGCAGGGTCGCCACTTTGGTCGTGGCCCCTGGTACATTCATGATGATCCAATTATTCTGCAACCAATTCCTTTCTCATATAGACAAGGTCTTGATTACCTTTGTTCTCTTCGAGCTGCCTCTTGATAAGGCCGAGCTCCTCCTTGGACCGCTCAAGGTCCTGCTGCAGCGCAGCGACCTCCGCAGTATGTGCGGCGGCAGCCAGCAGTGAAGCCTGCATATACAAATACACATATTCTTATTAGACTCCTGAGTCATGATTCGATCCTCTATTCGGCCTTTCTTCGTGAACGCCAAATAGAGCATCAGGGGCTACTGTCTATGCGGCAACATCTTCCTATAATTATTCACCTGAAAGCCTGCTAGGAGGCTTGTGCACGGTTCAGTCAGTCCGCTTTTGGCGGACCGAACCTTCTCGATCACCGCACTCATGATAGTGCGGTGCTCTTCGGCGATGGAAGCGCCCTGAAGCGCTTCCAACAAGTTGTCCGGTGCCTCTGGATGGACAGAGGTCACCGGCAGAGGCGGCTTGATCCTCTTAATAGGGGGTCGCCTGCCGGAGTCCGGAACCATCGAAGGTTTCGGTGCGGTGTTCGACTGGGGTCCGAACCTGGAGCCCATGGGAGTCTGGCTCCCTTTGCGCCCAGGGTCCGGAAGGTCGCCCTGAGGCGTCTCCTGGACCACCTCCCCTTGGACCGGTGCCTTTTTAGACAACACCTCAGTGTTGTCCGTAGGGCGAGGGGTGGAGGCGATCGGAAGAGAACCACTACTCATATCCGACGGGTCCAAAGAACCGTCCGATGAAGATACGTCGATACGGGCTCGGGACAGACTGCATAATCATGTTCGGCGCAAGGTGAAGCAGTGCAATAGAAACATATCATGAATTACTATGGTATCCGGATACTTACGACTTCGCCAGGGGCTTGTCCCTGGGTAACCACTCGTCGTCGCTGTAGGTGGCGGTCGTGGAGCAGTCCAGAAGGAGGGTCCTCTTCTTCTTGGACCCTTCGGCCTCCCCAGTTGGGGCGACCTTCCTTTTCTTATCACCCCCGGTTGGGGGGAGAACTTTCCTCCTCCTCGTCGTCTTCATGGGAGGAGTGAGTCTCGGACAATGAGTCCGATATCGCCTGACGCCGGAGACCCTTTCGGGTCCCCGTGGCCTTTTTCTTGGTCTTCTTCTCCGGCACCTCATAAGGTGCCGGAGTCAGCATCTCCGTCAGGAGAGCATCTGCTGGATCTTCAGGTAGGGGGGCTGGGCAGTCAATCTGCTCGGCAGCCTCCACCCAGTCCTGTCAAAGGCATGGGAGCTTAGATCCCGCACATGATCAAACTGGGGAGAATGAATACCCTGTAAGGAACTTACCAGTTTCGCGAGGCGCTTCGTGCTAAGTCCACGGTCCTCGGTTAGGGAGGGGGGAGCCTCGGCGCCCTTGAACAGCACCTTCCAGACATCCTTGTGCATCGTGTTTAAAAGCTCGGGCAGAGTCTGGTGCCGGGCCGGGTCGAACTCCCATAGATTGAACGGCCGTTGTTGACACGGGAGGATCCGGTGGAAGAGCATGACCTGGACCACATTGACAAGCTTGATTTTCCTATTCATCATGTTCTTGATGCAGGTCTGGAGTCCGGTCAGCTCTACCGGGTTGCCCCAGGGCAGGCCCTTCTCTTTCCAGGAGGTGAGTCGCATGGGGAATCCGGATCGGAACTCGGGGGCCGCCACCCATTTGGGGTCGCGTGGCTCGGTGATGTAGAACCACCCCGATTGCCACCCCTTTATGGTCTCCACATAGGAGCCCTCGAGCCATGTGACATTGGGCATTTTGCCCATCATGGCACCTCCGCATTCCGCTTGCTGGCCGCCTACAACCTTCGGCTTGACATTGAAGGTCTTCAGCCACAGGCCGAAGTGGGGCCGGATGCGGAGGAAGGCCTCGCACACGACGATAAACGCCGAGATGTTGAGGATAAAGTTCGGGGCTAGATCATGAAAGTCCAGCCCGTAGTAGAACATGAGGCCGCACACAAACGGGTGGAGAGGAAATCATAGTCCGCAGACGAAGTGGGTAAGGAAAACTACCCTCTCGTAAGGTTCCGGGGTAGGGACGATCTGCCCCGCGTCGGGCAGCCGGTGCGCGATATTCGTGGCCAAGTATCCGGCTCCCCGCAGCTTCTTGATGTCCTCCTCCGTGACGGAGGATTTCATCCACTTGCCTCCCGCTCCGGACATGCTTGGGGCGGTTTGAGGAGAAAGACGTAAACTTGGATGTTGGAGCTCGAGTGCACGAGAATGGATGTCCGAGGAGGAAGAAAGCGTAGGTGAAAAAGGTGAACCCTTATCCCTTTATAAGGGCGGACAAAACCATGCGCCTCCCCACCTGCCTAGTAAACTCGCCTATTCTCCAAACGCCGTAATTGATGGCGCGGTTGGGTTACCCACATCCGTATTGATGAGAATCCCGTGATAAGGGGACACGATCTCTGCTTCGACAAGACGTGCCAAGGAAACTGCCTCGCAATATGCACCAAGGCTGGTTGAGAAAAACGGTTCAAATAATGGTCGGGTCGTGGTATGATGTCATGATACCGAGTGCGTCGGCAGATTAGATTAGTGGAAATATTATTATCTCTATGGTGGTATGTGGAACTTGTTTTGTAGAGCCGGACACTATTCTTGTGTTCAAGATCTTCTATGGAGTATTCGGAGGAGGAACCCGCCTTGCAATGCCGAAGACAATCTGCGCGTCAGACTCGTTGTCATTGAAGCCTGGTTTAGGGGCTACAGAGGGAGTCCTGGATTAGGGGGTATCCGGACGGCTGAACTATATCCTTTGGCCGGACTGTTGGACTATAAAGATACAAGATTGAAGACTTCGTCTCATGTCCAGATGGTACTCTCTTGGCGTGGAAGGCAAGCTTGGCAATACGGATATGTAGATCTCCTCCCATTGTAACCGACTCTGTGTAACCCTAGCCCCCTCCGGTGTCTGTATAAACCGGAGGGTTTAGTCCATAGGACAACAACAATCATACCATAGGCTAGCTTCTAGGGTTTAGCCTCTACGATCTCGTGGTAGATCAACTCTTGTACTACTCATATCATCAAGATCAATCAAGCAGGAAGTAGGGTTTTACCTCCATCATGAGGGCCCGAACCTGGGTAAACATTGTGTCCCTTGCCTCCTGTTACCATCCGCCTTAGACGCACAGTTCGGGACCCCCTACCCGAGATCCGCCGGTTTTGACACCGACAGGTCCCCTTCTTCTTCTTCTTCTTTCTTGACCTCCTCCCTAGATGGGAGAAGGGTTTCCCCTCTGGTCCTTGGCCTCCATGGCATGGGAGGGGCGAAAGCCCCTCCGAGATTGGATCTGTCTTTCTGTCTCTCTCTGTTTCTGCGTTCTGGTATTCTACCCTTTCGTCGTTTCTTATATATCCGGAGATCCGTAACTCTGATTGGGTTGAAACCTTCGCCAAGATTTTTTCCAAAAATTAGCTTTCTTGCGGCCCAAGAAGAGCAGTAACCGCCTTACGAGGGGCCCACGAGGGTTAGGGGCGTGCCCAGGGGGAGGCGCGCCCCCTACCTCGTGGCCACCTCAGGCACCGTCTCGCGTCGATTCTTCTTCCCATATTCTCCAAATATTTCAAAAATATTCTCTGTCTGTTTTTATCCCGTTTGGATTCTGTTTGATATGGGGTTTCTGCGAAACATAAAACGTGCAACAAATAGGAACTGGGCACTGGATCAATATGTTAGTCCCAAAAATAGTATAAAAAGCTGCCAAAAGTATATGAAAGTTGAATAATATTGGCATGGAACAATAAAAAATTATAGATACGACGGAGACGTATCATCTTTTTGCGTACTCGCTTGACTGATATCTTGAAAATGCCTCCTTATGGAAAGTATATGAAAGACATCATCACTAATAAGAGAAAAATACCGGAAGCTAAAATCTCCACTATGCTTACTGATACGTCTCCAATGTATCTATAATTTTTTATTATTCCATGCTGTTTTATTATCAATATTGGATATTTTATAATCATTTTATAGTCATTTTATATCATTTTTTGGTACTAACCTATTGACATAGTGCCATGTGCCAGTTGTTGTTTTTTTCCATGTTTTTTACATCACGGGAAATCAATATCAAACGAAGTCCAAATGCCACGAAACTCCACGATGAATTTTTATGGGCCAGAAGGAAGGCAATGGGCCCTGGTTGCACCTGGGGGGTGCCCCGAGGGGGGCACAACCCACTAGGGTGCGCCAGGAGGCCCAAGCGCGCCTTGGTGGGTTGTGCCCACCTCGGGTGCCCCCCTCGGACCGCCTCTTTGCTCTATAAATACCCTAAAATCCCAGAACCCTAGGGGAGTCGACGAAATATTCATCCAGCCGCCGTAGAGTCCAGAACCACCAGATCCAATCTAGACACCATCACGGAGGGGTTCACCACTTCCATTGGTGCCTCTCCGATGATGCGTGAGTAGTTCTTTGTAGACCTTCGGGTCCGTAGTTAGTAGCTAGATGGCTTTCTCTCTCTCTCTCTCGCTGAATTCTCAATACAATGGTCTCTTGGAGATCCATATGATGCAACTCTTTTGCGGTGTGTTTGTTGGGATCTGATGAACTTTGAGTTTATGATCAGTTATATCTTTTTATATCCATGAAAGTTATTTGAGTTTCTTTGATCTCTTATAGCCTCGTATTTCTTCTCTGATATTTGGGTTTTGTTTGGCCAACTTGGTCTATTTATCTTGCAATGGGAAGAGGTGCCCGATAGTGGGTTCGATCTTACGGTGCTTGATCCCAGTGACAGAAAGGGAACTGACACGTATGTATCGTTGCTACTAAGGATAAAAAGACGATATCTAATCTACCGCCATATAGATAAACGGAACTTGTCTACATCATGTCATCATTCTTATTGCATTACTCCGTTTTTCCATGAACTTAATACACTAGATGCAGGCTGGATACCAGTCAATGTGTGGAGTAATAGTAGTAGATGCAGGCAGGAGTTGGTCTACTAATCTTGGACGTGATGCCTATGTATTGATCATTTCCTGGATAGCGTCATAAATATTTGAAGTTCTATAAATTGCCCAACAGTAATTTGTTTACCCACTGTTTGCTATTTTTCTTGAGAGAAGCCACTAGTGAAACCTACGGCCCCCGGGTCTTCTTTCTCACATTTTTGCCTTGCGTTCTACTTTTCCTTTGCGTTTTATTTAGATCTATTAAACCAAAAATACAAATATATATTGCTGCACTTTATTTTATTTATGATCTATTATTTCTATCTATTACAATTTTCTCCCGTCAACGTGCCTTCTGGCGCCGTTACCCGAAAGGGATTGACAACCCCTTTAACACGTCAGTTTGCGAGTGGTTGTTATTTGTGTGCAGGGGTTTTTTACATTCTGTTGCTTGGTTCTCCTACTAGTTCGATACCATGTTTTCATTACTGAGGGAAATACCTACTGTCGGTGTCAAAACCGGCGGATCTCGGGTAGGGGGTCCCGAACTGTGCGTCTAGGCGGATGGTAACAGGAGACAAGGGACACGATGTTTTTACCCAGGTTCGGGCCCTCTCGATGGAGGTAAAACCCTACTCCTGCTTGATTAATATTGATGATATGGGTAGTACAAGAGTAGATCTACCACGAGATCAGAGAGGCTAAACCCTAGAAGCTAGCCTATGGTACGATTGTTGTTCGTCCTACGGACTAAAACCCTCTGGTTTATATAGACACCAGAGAGGGTTAGGGTTACACAGAGTCGGTTACAACAGAAGGTGATCTACATGTCCGTATCGCCAAGCTTGCCTTCCACGCCAAGGAAAGTCCCATCCAGACACGGGACGAAGTCTTCAATCTTGTATCTTCATAGTCCAGGAGTCCGGCCAAAGGTCATAGTCCGGCTACCCGAACACCCCCTAATCCAGGACTTCCTCAGTAGCCCCCGAACCAGGCTTCAATGACGACGAGTCCGGCGCGCAAGTTGTCTTCGGCATTGCAAGGCAGGTTCTTCTCCAAATTCCATGTAATTGTTGAATAGTGTTCGGCTTCTTGTGAATATTGCGCTTCTTGGCTTCCATGCCCAATAATGGCCTTCTTCCACGTGTCAAATGAATGCGAAAAGCCAGGGTGTTTTTACATTTACCCCCCTAGCTGAGTAAATGAGCCGCCTATTAAAGAGGCGAGGATTTAGATCCAAATCACACCATCTTCCCTCCACGAGCATTCATCGGAGCGTATTCAACAGAGATCCATTCCATCATGGCTGGTCGTTGCAGCTCCTCCTCTCGCCTTCCCAGCCCTCAACCTGGAGATTGGGAGAGATGTTCCATCCCACACAGCGAGCTGGTGACGCTTCAAACCAAAGGGTTCCTCCCCCCAGCCTATATGGTCTCGGTTCGAGCCGGGCTTGCCACCTATAATGGCGGAAAGCAAGTGGAGAGCGTCCCCAATCCCTCCAAAGGAGAGCGGGTATGTCTTGTCTCTTACTTGATAAGAGGGCTCGGATTTCCAACTCATCCGTTTCTCCGGGGGCTGCTGGAGTTCTATGGCCTCCAGCTGCACAACCTTACGCCAGCCTCCATATGCATATCGCGGGCTTTGTAGCCCTTTGAGAGTTGTTTTTGGGCTGTGAAGCTCATTTCGCTTTGTGGAAGAAGTTGTTCTGCCTCGTGCCCCATTCTTAGGAGGGGTCGATATATCAAGTGGGCGGAGCCGAAGTATGGCACATCGCTGGCACCAGATATCTATCTGGAACCCCAAAGAAGGCGTCCGAAGACTGGCCTTCAGAATGGTTTTATATAGAAGATTTCCCCCTGCCGGATCCTATTCGGATCGGACTCCCTGAGTTCAATAATGCTCCCTTAAAGAAGCACCTAAGTTGGGGTCCACGGAGCCCTTAGAAGGAGAATGACAAGGACGTCCTTTACCTGATGGGACGGATAAGGTTATTGGCTCATTCCGGACTGACCATGATCGAGGTCATAGCCACATGCATTATGCGGGGGGTGGAGCCGCTTCAGTATAGGGGCCACCCCATGTGGGATTTCAACGGGGAGGACGATGCCACCCGCTGCGGCCATAAGGGGCCGGAATCGGCTGTCGCTCTGACGAAGATCTTGTCCGCATTGTACAAGGGAGAAGAGGAGGAATTTCTCCGCGTCAATCCACGGGGCGGATTTTCCATGTACAATCCTCCAAACTGGGTAAGCGGACACTTCTTTTTGCCCATCCGTTCCATATTCCCATAGTTAAGTATCTCATTTTGTGATTTCGACGCAGGAACTGCGCCAGGCCGTAAAGGAGATAAGCAGCCCTCCTCCACAACCCGAGGATCCAGAACGGTACCTCGACCCGACCTCCCAAGAGGATCCGGACATATCTGTGGAGCTGATCGACGGGGTATTTTACCAACTGAGCATCGACAATGCCTTGGTGGCCATTACGGCCGATTATCCTGGACTGATCCCCGCCTCACAGGTAATTGAGACCGAAGTCCCAATATCTCTAAAATGATCCGTCCGTTCTTATTTTTGACCATCGTATACCAATGGTGTTTCGCAGGGGAGGATCCCGAGGTAGAACGCCGAGCCTGCGGCGACTAGCCAACAAGGGACCGCGAGGGCGGGCAGGCTGAAAAGACTCGCAGTCCAGATCGAGACACCGGCGCAGCAGTAAGGTGCGCCGTTTTTATACCAATGTATTGTCCTTACGATGCATGTTAACGCCCGTGTTCTTTTTAGGAAAAAGAGGGCTCGCCGGACTATATCCGAAGAGGTTGCCAATCGCGCCTCCACTAGCCAGGCTCCAAAGCCATGTCCAGAAGCAGAGGTGAACATGAGGTGCGCATCAGATATTCCTCCGACAGAGGATGCGGACAAGCTGTCTGCCACCAATTCTGAGGTGGAGAGTGCCATGAACCACAGGCGTCGCCGAACAGTTCTTCGCGACGCTTGTCTATCTCGTGAGGCATTGGAGGCCTTTAACTCGGGAGATGCGTATCTCCGTGCTGCTCAAGATGGTCTAACCAGAGCCGCGGAGCAGTATGTAAAGGACATACGGGTAAGAAAATTTTGGTGATTATATATATACCAGTAGCCCCCGAGACTTGAAACAGTTAGAATAACTGATTTAAGGATCATTTGTTATGCAGGTTCTTACAGAGAAGAATACCCTACTGTCCCAGGAGCTGGAATAGTGCAAGGCCCAACTTCAGGCCGCACTAGCCGTGGCCAGGGAGCCCAAGAAGACCCCCTCTGGTATTATATGCCTCAATTGGTAAGTATCATGTAGAGTGCGGCGTGTATACAAGTCTGACAATAAATTTGCAGATGGCACCGGGTTAGATCCGGATAAGAAGCAACTCCTACGCCAGCTAAAGGCTGGTGAGAGCGTGCTTACGAAGGTGAGGTAGGAGAAGAATGATCTCCAAGATGCCAACACCCAGCTGGGCATGGAACTAAAGGATGTTCGTGCCCAACTGTCGGACTCCGTTAAGGAGAATCGGCGGCTTCGACGTGGCATATTTAGTAAGTGCTTGAACGAACTTTGAAAAAGAGTTCGGCGAGGAAGTCGACTAACAGAGTTATGTCTGTAGGTATGCTAACAGGTCGTCCTGCAGAGGAAATGCCCGGTTCTACGGGTGACCTTCTTCCCGAGCTCTCGCAATTGCACGAAAGAGTTCGGCAGGTGATACACGTCATCGCCCAGGCCTTGTGGCACTCCGTCTCCATGCCCGAAGGCCTTGGAGAGCTTGTAGAGAAGCTGAAGGGAGCGCAGCGGCGCTTCCGATTATGGAAGATATCGGCCTGCCGTCAAGGCGCCAGGGAGGCCTGGGCCATGGTGAAGACGCGCTACACGAAGGCTGACCAAAACCACATGGCCGAGGTCGGACCTGTGGGGCCCGATGGGAAGGAGATCCCTGTTAGCTTAGTGTACGGCCAGGTAGAGTTGGCCGCCAAATATTCCCAACAGGACTGTAAACTAGACAGCCTATTGGATGGTATTGAAGAGGAATTTACCCAGTCAAATTGACTATGTAATTTAAGATGACATGTAAAATGCCTTCTAGCCGGATTGTAGATCGTTTGTCATGGCGGACCTTTTCGCTTCAACCTCGGGATTCGATAGTCCGGAGTGTGTACGAATACCCTCTCGGTTACGTAAGAACCAGGGCATGCATGGAGACCAGGTGTAGGGGTCATTAGTGCTTGAATAGACAAGTGCCCAACTAGTTATGTTATATTACATGGTTAGTAAGAAACATCTTCCAGGTAGAATAGTTCCATTAGGGGTTCCTTTCCCTGGGAGGCATGCCCTAAAGTGCATGTCTGGACTGCGAAAAAAGCAGAAAAGCATCTGGGGGCAGATAAATAAACAAGTGGAAAGTCGTCTTTTAGTTCACCGACCGAATATTCCCTTAAGAACGCTAGCTTTCGGCTTCACCCAGTCTGAGGTACACATCCGGCTGACCCGGCAGTAACAATCGCAGAGGTGCTCCCTTTACCTCCTAGCCGAACAATCGGGAACGTAGGGGTAAGCACAGGAGCCAGCAACCCAGCTTGGCCAAAACTTAAGTCATATTGATGCATATAATGGTGAATAAAAGGTACATGCGGAAGTGTGACACATGTGTTGGGCATGAAGCCCGTATAAATAAGCTTCTGTTAAAGAAGCCCCCAGGTATAATGAGCGCGGATAGCAGGTCAATTGTGTGCGAACAAGGCACGAACGAGCCCTTAAAGGCTATAAGAAAAAGAGAGGGGAGAAGGAGAGAAATATAAGACAGCTAGTGTATAAAAAATGGACGCAGGAAGGAGACGAACACAGAGTCCGGCGCTAGGCGTAGAACCTTCGAAGACGGGCTAAGTTCCATGGGTTCGGCTCAAGTTGGTTATCCGATGCGTCTCGCAGACGGTACGCTCCACCAGTCAGGACCTGGTCAATAATAAAGGGACCTTCCCACTTGGGCTTGAGCTTGTCATTTTTCTTGTCCGGCAGGCGTAGAACTAACTCGCCAGCATTGTAGGTTTTGGCCCGTACTTCTCTGCTTCGGTATCTTCAAGCCTGATGTTGATAGAATGCGGAACGAGCTTTTGCCACGTCATGCTCCTCCTCCAAGGCGTCCAAACTGTCCTGCCGATCAAGTTCGGCTTCTCTTTATTCGTACATGTGCACGCAAGGTGAGTCATGAATTATGTCGCAGGGCAGAACCGCCTCTGCGCCGTATACCATAAAGAATGGTGTGTATCCGGTGGTGCGATTCGGCGTGGTCCGCAGCCCCCAGAGTACGGAGTCGAGCTCCTCTACCCAGTGCGTGTTAGATTCCTTGAGGGACCACACTAATCTCGGTTTGATGCCGCTCATGATTAGACCATTTGCTCGTTCGACTTGACCGTTAGTTTGTGGGTGATAGACTGAAGCATAGTCGAGCTTGATGCCCATGTTTTTGCACCATAGTTTGACCTCATCGACCGTGAAGTTCGTGCCATTATCAGTGATGATGCTGTGGGGGACGCCGTAACGGTGTACGACCCTAGATATGAAGTCTATCACCGGTCCGGATTCGGCCGTTTTAACAGGCTTGGACTCTATCCATTTGGTGAACTTGTCCACCATGACCAGTAGGTATTTTTGCTTGTGGGTTCCTCCTTTAAGGGGTCCAACCATGTCAAGCCCCCAGACCGTGAAGGGCCAGGTGATGGGTATAGTTTGGAGGGCGGTGGGTGGCATATGGCTTTGGTTAGCAAAGAGCTGGCAACCAACACATCGTTGGACTAAGTCCTGGCCATCTGCCCGGGCCGTCGGCCAATAAAATCATGTACGGAAGGCCTTGCTTACAAGGGCCCGGGCTGCAGCGTGGTGCCCGCCGAGTCCGGCATGAATTTCAGCCAGAAGATTCTGCCCTTCCTCTCCGGAGATACACCTTTGAAGGACTCCAGTGGTGCTTTTCTTATAAAGCTCTCCCTCATGGACTTTACAGGCTTTAGATCGCCGCACTATGCAGCGTGCCTTGTTTTGGTCCTCTAGAAGTTCCTGCCTGGTTAGGTAGGCTAGGAATGGTTTTGTCCACGGGGCAATGACTGCCATTAGTACGTGGGCTGAGGATGTTACTTCGTTGGCAGGGCCTCCAATTGTGTCAGGGTGTTTGGTGTCGGGCAGTGCGGTTGGGTCCGGGCTGTTATTTCCGGGTTCCCCTTCCCACACTACGGATGGCTTGAATAGCCTTTCCAAGAAGATGTTGGGAGGGACGGCATCGCGCTTTGCGCCAATGCGTGCGAGGACGTCTGCTGCCTGGTTGTTTTCCTGGGCTATATGGTGAAATTCGAGCCCCTCGAACCAAGCTGACATTTTTAGGACGGCGTTGCTATAAGCTGCCATTTTCAGATCCTTGGCATCAAAGTCTCCATTTATTTGGGATATCGCGAGGTTCGAATCCCCGCGCACCTCTAGGCGTTGAATGCCCATGGATACTGCCATCCGGAGACCATGTAAACGGGTCTCAAATTTGGCTGCGTTGTTGGAGTCCGTATACATTATCTGGAGTACGTATTGAACTGTATCTCCTGTTGGGGACGTCAGAACGACGCCGGCCCCCAGACCAGCCAACATTTTGGAGCCGTCGAAGTGCATGATCCAGTTGGAATATGTGCAGTACTCTTTAGGGAGTTCGGCTTCAGTCCATTCGGCGACGAAGTCGGCCAAAACTTGCGACTTAATAGCTCGACGTGGCTTGTATGTTATGTCTAACGGGAGGAGCTCAATGGCCCATTTGGCAATCCGGCCCGTCGTGTCACGGTTGTTTATAATATCGTTAAGTGGCACTTCCGAGGCTATTGTTATCGAACACTCTTGAAAGTAGTGTCGCAGCTTCCGGGATGCCATGAATACCGCGTACGCTATCTTTTGATAATGCGGGTACCGTGACTTGCATGGAGTGAGGACCGTGGACACGTAGTAAACCGGCTTTTGAAGGGGGAATTTGTGTCCGTCCATTTCTCGTTCGACGACGAGTACTGCGCTCACAACTTGGTCAGTTGCCGCAATGTACAATAGCATTGGTTCGCCAATGTTTGGCGCGGCCAGGACCAGGTTTGTTGCCAATATGGCTTTTATTTCGTCGAGTCCGGCCGTGGCGGCATCCGTCCACTCGAAGTGTTCTGTGCGCCGAAGGAGGCGATGAAGGGGTAATGTGTTTTCTCCTGAACGGGAGATAAAGCGGCTTAGAGCCACCACGCATCCGGTCAATTTTTTTATTTGTTTGAGGTCCTTTGGGATATCCAATTGTGACAGAGCTCGGATCTTGGCTGGATTTGCTTCAATTCCTCTACCGGATACAATGAAGCCCAAGAGCTTTCCGGCCGGTACGCCGAAAACGCATTTTTCCGGGTTGAGCTTGATGTCGTATGTTTGGAGGTTATTGAATGTGAGCCTCAAGTCGTTTACTAGAGATTCAACATGCTTGGTTTTGACGACCACGTCATCTACGTATGCCTCCACTGTTTTACCGATCTGGTTTGCCAGACATGTCTGAATCATGCGCTGATATGTTGCGCCGGCGTTTTTGAGCCCGAAGGGCATTGTGTTGAAGCATAATGGGCCGTATGGTGTGATGAATGCCGTTGCGGCTTGATCTGACTCTGCCATCTTAATTTGATGGTAGCCAGAATAAGCGTCGAGGAAACACAATGAATCGTGTCCTGCGGTAGCGTTGATAATTTGATCGATGCGGGGGAGAGGGAAAGGATCCTTTGGGCAAGCCTTGTTGAGGTCCTTAAAATCGACGCACAAGCGCCAGGATTTATCCTTCTTTGGTACCATCACCAGGTTTGCTAGCCAGTCCGGATGTTTTATGTCTCTGATGAATCCGGCCTCCAGTAGCTTGGCTAGTTCCTCTCCCATGGCTTGTCTCTTGGGTTCGGAGAAACGCCGAAGAGCCTTCTTGACTGGCTTGAACCCTTTTAGGATATTTAGGCTATGCTCGGCCAGCCTGCGTGGGATTCCTGGCATGTCTGAAGGGTGCCAGGAAAAAATGTCCCACTTCTCGCGTAAGAACTCCCGCAGTGCGGCGTCTACATCAGGGTTTAATTGTGCCCCGATGGAAGCTGTTTTTGTAGGGTCCGTTGGATGGACTTGGAATTTGACTATTTCGTCCGCTGGTTTAAAGGAGGTGGACTTGGATCTTTTGCCGAGTATCACATCGTCCCTGTTCACCGTGGAGCGCAGTGCAGTCAGTTCCTCAGCCGCTAGGGCTTCGGATAGTGCCTCGAGGGCTAGTGCGGCTGTCTTATTTTCAGCACGGAGTGCTGTGTCCGGATCACTAGCGAGAGTGATGATTCCGTTGGGCTCGGGCATTTTGAGCTTCATGTACCCATAATGGGGTATGGCTTGGAAAATTGTAAACGACTCCCGCCCTAATAGGGCGTGGTATCCGCTGCTGAATGGGGCCACTTGGAATGTGACCTCTTCGGACCTATAATTGTCCGGCGTGCCGAACACCACATCCAGTGTGATTTTTCCTGTACAGCGCGCTTCCCGACTGGGGATTATTCCTCTAAAGGTTGTGCTGCTTCGCTCAATGCGGTTCCAGTCTATTTCCATTTTTTGAAGGGTTTCCTCATAAATGAGGTTCAATCCGCTGCCGTCGTCCATGAGTACCTTGGTGAGTCGAAAGCCGTCCACAATTGGACTGAGGACCAATGCGGCTGGTGCTCGGGCTGTTCGGAATTTAGGTTCATCACCGGCATTGAAAGTAATAGCCGTGTCACTCCATGGGTTTATTGTTGCCACATGGTAGACTTCGGCAAGGCTGCGGAGTGTTCGTTTTCGCATATTGTTTGATGCGGAAGTCTCTAAGACTGTTAATACCGTGCTGGTATCTTTTGGCTGGTGCTCTGTGGCTTCTGGGATTAGAAGATCTTTGCCACTTTTCGCCACTTGCCGGAGTATCCAGCATGCTCTAAGGCTATGAGTTGGTGTGGCGCCCTCTGTACTGTGAATTTTACAGGGTCCATTGAGCCACCCCTCCAGCACGGTTCCATGCCCTGTAGAGGGTTTTTGCTTTTTTGGTGTTTAACCCGGGTGTCTGGCGATAATGCACCCTTTTATTTCGGACTGGGTTTGTATTCAGGGCCGGATTGTCCCAAAATCTGCCCAGGTCGTCCGATGAATACAGGGAGTCGCTCGACGACTCATCGAGTCCGACCCGGGGCGGCCTGCATAATTATATTCGACATTAGGGAAAAGTTGTGCAACAACATGGATATTATGAGTTACTCTGGTATCCGAATACTTACGATTTCGCCGGACGCTTGGCTCTGTCCGGCCACTCCTCTTCGTCGGCGGCGGCGTCGGCGGAGTAGTCCGGAGGAAGGGTTTTCCCCTTCTTGGACCCTTCGGCCTCCCCCTTTGGGGCGGACTTCCTCTTCTTTCCTCCCCCCGCTGGAGGGGGAGAGGGTTCTTCTTCCTCCTCCTCGTCTTCACGGGAGGAGTGCGTCTCGGATTCGTCGGACGACGAGTCCGACACCACCACATGATGGGAACTCTTTCGAGTCCCCGTGGCCTTCTTCTTCTTGGCCTTCTTCTCCGGCACCACGTAAGGCGCCGGAGCCAGCAGCTTCGATAAACGAGCGTCTGCTGGGTCTTCGGGCAAAGGAGCCGGACAGTTAATTGGTCCGGACTTCACCTGCCATTCCTGTCAAAGGTAAGGGAGTTTATATCCCGCATAGAGTCAAACTATGAGAAACAAATGTCCTGTAAAAGGTAAAGATAACTCATCGCACTAGCTGAGCGCTGCGTGCTGAATCCGCGATCCTCGGATGCGGATGCGGGAGCCTCGGCGCCTTTGAAAAGCACCTTCCAGGCGTCTTCGTACGTCGTATCGAAGAGCCTATTCAGGGTTTGGTGCTGCGTCGGGTCGAACTCCCACAGATTGAAGTCCCGTTGTTGACACGGGAGGATCCGGCGGACGAGCATAACCTGGACTATATTGACAAGCTTGGGTCGCTTGTTCACCAGGGACTGGATGCATGTTTGCAGTCCGGTCACCTCTCCCTCGTCGCTCCATGACAGGCCCGTCTCTTTCCAGGACGTGAGCCGCATAGGGGGTCCAGACCGGAACTCAGGGGCTGCGATCCATTCCGGATCGCACGGCTCGGTGATGTAAAACCACCCTGACTGCCACCCCTTCAAGGTCTCCACAAAGGAGCCTTTGAGCCATAGGACGTTGGCCATCTTGCCCGCCATGGCGTCTCCGCACTCCGCTTGGCTGCCGCGCACCACCTTCGGCTTGACGTTGAAAGTCTTGAGCCAAAGGCCAAAATGGGGGCGGATGCGGAGGAAGGCCTCGCACACGACGATAAACGCCGAGATGTTGAGGAAGAAGTTCGGGGCCAGATCGTGGAAATCCAGGCCATAGTAGAACATGAGCCCCCGGACAAATGGTAGGAGAGGAAAGCCCAGAGCGCGGAGGAAGTGGGGAAGGAATACAACCCTCTCATGGGGCTCTGGGGTGGGGAGAAGCTGCCCCTTTTCAGGGATCCGGTGCGCGATGTCTTTGGACAAGTATCCGGCCTTCCTCAGCTTTTTGACATGGACCTCCGTGATGGAGGAGACTATCCACTTGCCTCCCGCTCCGGGCATTGCTGGAGAAGGTTGAGGTGGGAAGTGCGGGCTTGGGCGCTGGAGCTCGAGTGCGCGGAAGATGGATAGGCAAAGGAGGAAGAAGGCGTAGGTAAAAAGGGTGGATCCTTATCCCCTTATATGGGCGGATGCGGCTATGCGTCCCCACCAGCCTAGTAAAACTCGCTTGCCTCCCAAGCGTCGTGATAAATGGCGCGGTTGGGTTACCCACGTCCGTATTGATGTGAATCCCGTAAATGGGGGACACGATCTCTGCTTTGACAAGATGTGCCAAGGAAACCGCCT
The DNA here is from genome assembly GCA_032464435.1 of Aegilops umbellulata. NCBI lineage: Eukaryota > Viridiplantae > Streptophyta > Magnoliopsida > Poales > Poaceae > Aegilops > Aegilops umbellulata. Next base: position 248,096,789 of record CP136054.1, on the reverse strand, counting down.
CGCAAAATGCGCTGAGGTGGAGAAGTGAAAACGATTCGAATAAAGGCTTGGCCGTAGTGTGATGTCACACTACGGAATACGTCAGCAGATTAGATTTGTGTTAATTTTATTCTCTCTATGGCAATATGTGGAAACTTATTTTGCAGAGACGAACACTACTCTTAGTGTTTAAAATATTTTATGAAGAACTTGGAGGAGGAACCCGCCTTGCAATGCCGAAGACAATCTGCGCGTCGGACTCGTCGTCATTGAATCCTGGTTCAGGGGCTACTGAGGGAGTCCTGGATTAGGGGGTGTTCGGATAGCCGGACTATACCTTCAGCCGGACTCCTGGACTATGAAGATACAAGATTGAAGACTTCATCCCGTGTCCGGATGGGACTTTCCTTGGCGTAGAAGGCAAGCTTGGCGATGCGGATATTCAGATCTCATACCATTGTAACCGACTTTGTGTAACCCTAACCCTCTCCGGTGTCTATATAAACCGGAGGGTTTTAGTCCGTAGGACAACAACTCCAACATACAACAATCATACCATAGGCTAGCTTATAGGGTTTAGCCTCCTTGATCTCGTGGTAGATCTACTCTTGTACTACCTATATCATCAATATTAATCAAGCAGGACGTAGGGTTTTACCTCCATCAAGAGGGCCCGAACCTGGGTAAAACACCGTGTCCCTCGTCTCCTGTTACCAGCCGCCTAGACGCACAGTTTGGGACCCCCTACCCGAGATCCGCCGGTTTTGACACCGGCAAAGACTCACAAAGAAATAACATTAGTGCACCTAGTCCTTCTAAAAAGAAAAAGAAAAAGAAAAAGAAAAATGATAGGACTTTGCATGCTTCTAGTGAACCTGAAATAGAGAAACCTCCTGATAATGAAAATGAAACTTCTATCTCAGGTGCTAAAACTCAATCTGGTAATGAACATCCACCTAGTGAAAATGAAAAAGATAATGCTAATGTTCATGAAGATACTCAACCAAATAATGAAAAGGAACCAGATAATGATGTTGAAATAGAACCCCCTGTTTATCTTGATAACCCACAACCTAAGAATAAAAGGTATGATAAAAGAGACTTCATTGCTACAAAACACGGTGAAGAAAGAGAACCGTGGGTTCAAAAACCTATGCCTTTTCCACCCAAGTCAACCAAAAAGAATGATGATGAAGAATTTGAACGCTTTGCTGAAATGCTAAGGCCAGTCTTTTGATAACCTACAAGTATAGGGGATCAATTGTAGCCTCTTTCGATAAGTAAGAGTGTCGAACCCAACGAGGAGCTAAAGGTAGAACAAATATTCCCTCAAGCTCTATCGACCACCGATACAACTCTATGCACGCTTAATGTTCACTTTACCTAAAACAAGTATGAAACTAAAAGTACTTTGTAGGTGTTGTTGGATAAGTTTGCAAGATAGTAAAGAGCGCATAAATAAAAAGTAGGGGTTGTTTAGATAAAGACACACTAAAGTTAGTATAGCAAGTGTGGAAAAGTGGTGGTAGGAGTTGCGAAATTGTCCATAAGCAATTGACTACTTTACTAGACCGATAGCAAGTTTCATGTGGGAGAGGCTGCTGCTAGCATGTCATCCTTGACTTGGAATTCTATGCACTTACGATTTGAACTATTAGCAAGCATCCGCAACTACTAACGTTCATTAAGGTAAAACCCAACAATAGCATTAAGATATATTGGTCCCCCTTCAATCCCGTACGCATCAATTTCTATGCTAGGTTGAAGCTTCTGCCACTCTTGCCCTCCAATACATAGTCCTGTCAACATAAAAATAACCCTATGGTGTGATCGATGTGCGCGCTCATATGATGGGCACCAAAGGACAGCAACATAACCACAAGCAAATTAAATCAATCATAGCAATTCATCAACCACCGATAGGACAACAAAAATCTACTCAGACATCATAGGATGGCAACACATCATTGGATAATAATATGCAGCATAAAGCACCATGTTCAAGTAGAGGATACAGTGGGTTGCGGGAGAGTGGACTGATGTAGATAGAGGGGGGAAGGTGATGGCGATGTTGGTGAAGATGGCGGAGGTGTTGGTGAAGATCGCGGTGATGATGATGGTGGGCACGACAGCGTTCCGGCGCAACCGGAAGAGAAGGGGAGAGGGGGGCCCTTCTTCTTCTTCTTCCTTGACCTCATCCCTAGATGGGAGAAGGGTTTCCCCTATGGTCCTTGGCGTCCATCGCATGGGAGGGGCGAAAGCCCCTCCGAGGTTGGATCTGTCTTTCTGTCTCTCTCTGTTTCTGCGTTCAGGTATTCTGCCCTTTCGCTGTTTCTTATATATCCGGAGATCCGTATCTCCGATTGGGTTGAAACCTTCACCAAGATTTTTTTTCTGAAAATTAGCTTTCTTGCGGCCTAAGAAGAGCAGCAACCGCCTTACGAAGGGCCCACGAGAGTCAGGGGCGCGGCCCCCTTCCTCGTGGCCACCTCGGGCAGCGTCTCGCGTTGATTCTTCTTCCCATATTCTCCAAATATTTCAAAAATATTCTCCGTCCGTTTTTATCCCGTTTGGATTCCGTTTGATATGGGGTTTCTGCGAAACATAAAACATGCAACAAACAGGAACTGGCACTGGGCACTAGATCAATATGTTAGTCCCAAAAATAGTATAAAAAGTTGCCAAAAGTATATGAAAGTTGAATAATATTGACATGAAACAATAAAAAATTATAGATACGACGGAGACGTATCAGCATCCCCAAGCTTAATTCCTGCTCGTCCTTGAGTAAGTAAATGATAAAAAAGATAATTTTTTATGTGGAATGCTACCTAGCATAATCTTGATCATGTAATCTAATCATGGCATGAATATCAAGACACGAGTGATTCAAAGCAATAGTCTATCATTTGACATAAAAACAATAATACTTCAAGCCTACTAATAAAGCAATCATGTCTTTTCAAAATAACATGGCCAAAGAAAGTTATCCCTACAAAATCATATAGTCTGGCTATGCTCCATCTTCACCACACAAAATATTCAAATCCTGCACAACCCCGATGACAAGCTGAGCAATTGGTTCATACTTTTAACGCGCTTCAGCCTTTTCAACCCTCACGCAATACATGAGCGCAAGCCATCGATATAGCACTGTAGGTGGAATAGAATATGATGACGGGGGTTATGTGGAGAGGACAAAAAAGGAGAAAGTCTCACATCGACGCGGCTAATCAACGGGCTATGGAGATGCCCATCAATTGATGTCAATGTGAGGAGTAGGGATTGCCATGCAACGGATGCACTAAGAGCTATAAGTGTATGAAAGCTCAAACTGAAAACTAAGTGGGTGTGCATCCAACTTGCTTGCTGGTGAAGACCTCGGGCATTTGAGGAAGCCCATCATTGGAATATACAAGCCGGGTTCTATAATGAAAATTCCCACTAGTATATAAAAGTGATAACTCAAGAGACTCTCTATACGAAGAACATGGTGCTACTTTGAAGCACAAGTGTGGTAAAAGGATAGTAACATTGCCCCTTTTTTGTGGGCTTCTTTACCCCCCTTTTTTTTATTTAGGCTTCTTTGGCCTCTCTTTTTATTCTTGGGGGATGCTCTAATAATGATGATCATCCCACTTTTATTTACTTACAACTCAATATTACAACTCGATACTAGAACAAAGATATGACTCTATATGAATGCCTCCGGTGGTGTACCGGGATGTGCAATGATCTAGCGTAGCAATGACATCAAAAAACGGACAAGCCATGAAAACATCATGCTAGCTATCTTACGATCATGCAAAGCAATATGACAATAAATGCTCAAGTCATGTATATGATGATGATGGAAGTTGCATGGCAATATATCTCGGAATGGCTATGGAAATGCCATGATAGGTAGGTATGGTGGCTGTTTTGAGGAAGATATAATGAGGCTTATGTGTGACAGAGTGTATCATATCACGGGGTTTGGATGCACCAGCGAAGTTTGCACCAACTCTCGAGGTGAGAAAGGGCAATGCACGGTACCGAAGAGGCTAGCAATGATGGAAGGGTGAGAGTGCGTATAATCCATGGACTCACATTAGTAATAAAGAACTCATATAATTATTGCAAAAGTTTATTAGCCCTCGAAGCAAAGTACTACTACGCATGCCCCTAGGGGAATAGATTGGTAGGAGAAGACCATCGCTCGTCCCTGACCGCCACTCATAAGGAAGACAATCAATAAATACCTCATGCTCCGACTTTGTTACATAACGGTTCACCATACGTGCATGCTACGGGAATCACAATCCTCAAAACAAGTATTTCTACAATCCACAACTACCCACTAGCATGACTCTAATATCACCATCTTTATATCGCAAAACTATTGCAAGGAATCAAACATATCGTATTCAGTGATCTACAAGTTTTATGTAGGATTTTATGACTAACCATGTGAATGACCAGTTCATGTCATCTCTCTAAATAGATATAAGTGAAGCAATAGAGTTTAATTCTTTATAGAAAAGATATGCCCATGCTATAACAAATATAAGTGAAGCAAAAGAGCATTCTACAAATGGCGGTTATCTATGTGAAGAGAAACAGACAATCCAAACTTCAAATGATATAAGTGAAGCACATGAAGCATTCTATAAAGCCATGCTCAAAAGATATAAGTGAAGTGCAAAGAGCATTCTATAAATCAACCAAGGACTATCTCATACCATCATGGTGCATAAAATAAAAATGAAAACTAAATGCAAAAGACACTCCAAGATTTGCACATATCGCATGAACGAAACGAATCCGAAAACATACCGATACTTGTTGAAGAAAGACGGGATGCCTTCCGGGGCATCCCCAAGCTTAGACACTTGAGTCTCCTTGAATATTTACTTGGATTGCCTTGGGCATCCCCGAGATTGAGCTCTTGCATCTCCTTCTTCTCCTCACATCGAGAGCTTCTCGATCATCGAACACTTCATCCACACAAAACTTCAACAGAAAACTCGGTAAGATCCGTTAGTATAATAAAGCAAATCACTACTCTAAGTATTGTTGCAAACCAATTCATATTTTTTTTTGCACTGTATCTACTGTAATATAACTTTTTCATGGCTTAATCCACTGATATAAATTGATAGTTTCATCAAAACAAGCAGACTATGCATCAAAAACAGAATCTGTCTAAAACAGAACAGTCTGTAATAATCTGAACATTCACCATACTTCTGTTACCTGAAAAATTCTGCCAAAATTATGAAAAATAAAAAATTTGTATAGAAAGACAGTTCAAAAAGAATCAGAACCGTTTGACGTTCCAGTAAAAAATTAAAAATCGCACACTACAGCCAAAGTTTCAGTCCTGCACCGTACAAACCAACAAGCATTGTAAACATCCTAAAGGCAAATCTTGGCACATTATTTTTATAATACAATGGAATTGTACAAGAGGATAATTATTTTTGTTGAGAAGTTTCTGTAATCAAGATTCACAAAGTTTCCGTGAGCATGATCAAAGTTCAAGGCTAGCTCCCACTTTAACAATGCTCGTCTTTCTCACTTTCACTTTTCTTTTTGAAAAAGTTTTGGGTTCCCCTTTTTATTTTTTATTTTTAAACTAAATGAAAGCACTCAATAGAAATAAATGACTCTCTAAAACTTCCGGGTTGTCTACCTGGCAGCGCTTTCTTTAAAGCCATTAAGCTAGGCATATAGTGCTCAAGTAATGAATCCACCCGGATCCCAAGGTATATCAAAGCCAATTTTAATTAACAATGATTTAGCATTTAGTAGTGAGCACAAAGCAACATATATCAAGAAACGACGAAGTCTAAATCTCTTTCTATGCATCGGCATGTCATAAAAGAACAATTCATGCACACATAGTAAAGGCCAATGCATAGAATAAACAGTTTCTTGCAATTTTATCACGTGGGAAACAGAGAGAGGTGGGGATATAGTTCCTCTCTCATAATAATTGCAAGTAGGAGAAGCAAGCACATGCATATTATATCTATTAAAATCATCATGTGCAAACGGTAAAAGGCAACCCATCAATATAATCCTTAATAAGGGCAAACTTCTCCGATATATTATAATCAGGAGAATTCAAAAAGATAATAGGACTATCATGCGTGGGTGCAATAGCAACAATTTCATGTTTAACATAAGGAACTATAGCAAGTTCATCTCCATAAGCATAATTCATATTGTCGTCTTGGCCACAAGCATAGCAAGCATCATCAAAAAGGGATATTGGAAAAGAACCAACGGGATCAAAACAATCATCATAGCAATCATCCTTCGGTAAGCACGAAGGGAATTTAAATAATGTATGAGTTGAAGAGTTACTCTCATTAGAAGGTGGGCACGGGTGATCAATCCTCTCTTCCTCCTTTTGTTCTTCGCTCTCTTCCTCATCTTTTTCATCCAATGAGCTCACAGTTTCACAGTTTCTTCTTCCATAGACTCCTGCAAAATATTAGTATCTTCTTGGACAGCGGAGATTTTCTCAATAAATTCATTAATATCGGAATTGAATTCATAATTCTTATAGAAATATTTAAGGATACCTAATTTTTCAGGTCTATAAACAACATCATAAAGATTTTCACACTCTTTGAACAAAGATTCAATTTCATAAGCACCCACAAAAGCAACAAATTCTTCTATTTATTCCACATCATAATAATCATCTATACCATTAGCATAAGAAGCCTAGGTTTTATTATCATTAAATTTGCATAAAAAGGTAAGGTGAGGAGCCTTCATCCTAGAGCAACAAGTATAATCATAACTCAAGCATACTTGCCGAGCATACCACTTTAACATATAAATTTGATCCCATAATAGTTTCCCTTTTTGAGTCAAGCGATAATCCCTAAAGTATTCACGTTGATCCAATGTGTCTCCCGTTACCAGATTGAATGGGGTTTTCTCAGGATTATCAAAGTAGTACATAATGTCTGTCACATAACGAGCATCGAGGGTTTTAGGAGGTTCCTCATCTCCATGAGTAGCAAGTAAACCTATTTTTTCATATTTCGTGTTCCATATCCATAACTAAAGATAAAGAACAACTAAGAACAGAAAATAAAACTTACTTAGTGATAAAGCAAACAAGCACACACGAGAATATTCACCCCACGCTATGACTCCCCCGCAACGGCGCCAGAAAAAGGTCTTGATAACCCAAAAGTATAGGGGATCAATTGTAGCCTCTTTCGATAAGTAAGAGTGTCGAACCCAATGAGGAGCTAAAGGTAGAACAAATATTCCCTCAAGTTCTATCGACCACCAATACAACTCTACGCACGCTTAACATTCACTTTACCTAAAACAAGTATGAAACTAAAAGTACTTTGTAGGTGTTGTTGGATAAGTTTGCAAGATAATAAAGAGCGCGTAAATAAAAAGTAGGGGCTTTTTAGATAAAGGCACAATAAAGTTAGTATAGCGAGTGTGGAAAAGTGGTGGTAGGAGTAGCGAAATTGTCCCTAAGCAATTGACTACTTTACTAGACCGATAGCAAGTTTTTTGTGGGAGAGGCCGGTGCTAGCATGTCATCCCTGACTTGGAATACTATGCATTTTGCCGGGGATAAGCTGGCTCCACGAGCACCTATGGGGACGGAGCCCCTTTCGGTTCGGTGGGGGCGGAGGTCACACGAAGAGCAGATCGAGGCGGGGCACGCGAGGGGTTTTTACCCAGCTTCAGAGCTCTCCTGAGAGATAATACTCCTACTGCTGCTTTTGTGGTTTGTATTGAGTTCTTGCTCGGGAGCGCTGAGTGCTACAGTACACTCAGGCAGCTAACGAGACCGGGCGTTTCTCTGTTCGTCCTTTGGAGAGATCCCTCCCCTACGTTGTGCATGGGCCTCCTTTTATTGTTGGGGAACGTTGCAGAAAATTAAAATTTTTCCTACGGTTTCACCAAGATCCATCTATGAGTTCATCTAGCAACGAGTATTCAGATTAGATAGCATCTACATACCACTTTGTGGATCGCAATGGAAGCGTTCGAGTGAACGTGGATGAGGTAGTCGTACTTGCCGTGATCCAATTCACCGATGATCTAGTGCCGAACAGACAGCACCTCCGCGTTCAACACACGTACGGGACGGGAGACGTCTCCTCCTTCTTGATCCAGCAAGGGGGAAGGAGAGGTTGAGGAAGATCCAGCACGACGGTGTGGTGGTGGATGCAGCAGAACTCCGGCAGGGCTTCGCTAAGCAACTACGGGAGGAGGAGGAGGTGTTGCAGGGAGGAGGGAGGAGCCAGGGCATTAGGGTTGGTTTGCTCCTCCTTTTCCCCACTATATATAGGGCCAAGGGAGAGGGGGAGGTGCAGCCCTTGCCCCTTCCTCCAAGGAAGGGTGCGGCCAAGGGTGGGGAGGAGTCCATCCTCCCCAAGCCACCTCGGAGGTGCCTTCCCCTTGTAGGACTCTCCCCTTTTTTTCTCTCTTGGCGCATGGGCCTCTTGGGGCTGGTGCCCTTGGCCCATATAGGCCAAGGCGCACCCCCTACAGCCCATGTGGCCCCCCCGGGGCAGGTGGACCCCCCGATGGACCCCCGGGACCCCTCCGGTGGTCCCGGTACAATACCGATAACACCGAAACTTGTCCCGATGGCCAAAATAGCACTTCCTATATATAATTCTTTACCTCCGGACCATTCCGGAACTCCTCGTGACATCCGGGATCTCATCCGGGACTCCGAACAACATTCGGGTTACTGCACATACATATCTTCACAACCCTAGCGTCACCGAACCTTAAGTGTGTAGACCCTACGGGTTCGGGAGACATGCAGACATGACCGAGACGGATCTCGGGCAATAACCAACAGCGGGATCTGGATACCCATGTTGGCTCCCACATGCTCCACGATGATCTCATCGGATGAACCACGATGTCGAGGATTCAATTAATCCCGTATACGATTCCCTTTGTCAATCGGTATTTTACTTGCCCGAGATTCGATCGTCGGTATCCCAATACCTCGTTCAATCTCGTTATCGGCAAGTCACTTTTCTCGTTCCGTAATGCATGATCCCGTGATCAAACACTTTGATCACATTGAGCTCATTGTGATGATGCATTACCGAGAGGGCCCGGTGATACCTCTCCGTCAAGCGGAGTGACAAATCCCAGTCTCGATCCATGTCAACCCAACAGACACTTTCAGAGATACCCGTAGCATACCTTTATAGTCACCCAGTTACGTTGTGACGTTTGGCATACCCAAAGCACTCCTACGGTATCCGGGAGTTACACGATCTCATGGTCTAAGGAAAGGACACTTGACATTGGAAAACTCTAGCAAACGAACTATGTGATCTTTATGCTATGTTTAGGATTGGGTCTTGTCCATCACATCATTCTCCTAATGATGTGATCCCGTTATCGATGACATCCAATGTCCATAGTCAGGAAACCATGACTATCTGTCGATCAACGAGCTAGTCAACTAGAGGCTCACTAGGGACATATTGTTGTCTGTTATTCACACATGTATTACGATTTCCGGATAACACAATTATAGCACGAATAAAGACAATTATCATGAATAAGGAAATATAATAATAATGCTTTTATTATTGCCTCTAGGGCATATTTCCAACAGTCTCCCACTTGCACTAGAGTCAATAATCTAGTTACATTGTGATGAATCGAACACCCATAGAGTTCTGGTGCTGATCATGTTTTGCCTTAGGGAGAGGTTTAGTCAACGGATCTACGACATTCAGATCCGTGTGCACTTTACAAATTTCTATGTCTCCATCTTGAACATTTTCACGAATGGAGTTGAAGCGACGCTTGATGTGCCTAGTCTTCTTGTGAAACCTGGGCTCCTTTGCAAGTGCAATAGCTCCAGTGTTGTCACAGAAGAGCTTGATTGGCCCCGACGCATTGGGTATGACTCCGAGGTCGGTGATGAACTCCTTCACCCAAATTGCTTCATGTGCTGCCTCCGAGGCTGCCATGTACTCCGCTTCACATGTAGATCCCGCCACGACGCTTTGCTTGCAACTGCACCAGCTTACTGCCCCACCATTCAAAATATACACGTATCCGTTTTGTGACTTAGAGTCATCCAGATCTGTGTCGAAGCTAGCGTCGACGTAACCTTTTACGACGAGCTCTTCGTCACCTCCATAAACGAGAAACATTTCCTTGGTCCTTTTCAGGTACTTCAGGATATTCTTGACCGCTGTCCAGTGTTCCTTGCCGGGATTACTTTGGTACCTACCTACCAAACTTACGGCAAGGTTTACATCAGGTCTGGTACACAGCATGGCATACATAATAGAACCTATGGCTGAGGCATAGGGGATGACGCTCATCTCTTCTATATCTTCTGCCGTGGTCGGACATTGAGCTGAGCTCAATTTCACACCTTGTAACACAGGTAAGAACCCTTTCTTAGATTGATCCATATTGAATTTCTTCAATATCTTATCAAGGTATGTGCTTTGTGAAAGACCTATGAGGCGTCTCGATCTATCTCTATAGATCTTGATGCCTAATATATAAGCAGCTTCTCCAAGGTCCTTCATTGAAAAACTCTTATTCAAGTAGGCCTTAATGCTGTCCAAGAGCTCTATATCATTTCCCATCAAAAGTATGTCATCTACATATAATATGAGAAATGCTACAGAGCTCCCACTCACTTTCTTGTAAACACAGGCTTCTCCATAAGTCTGTGTAAACCCAAACGCTTTGATCATCTCATCAAAGCGAATGTTCCAACTCCGAGATGCTTGCACCAGCCCATAAATCGAGCGTTGGAGCTTGCACACCTTGTCAGCATTCTTAGGATCGACAAAACCTTCCGGCTGCATCATATACAATTCTTCCTTAAGGAAACCATTAAGGAATGCCGTTTTGACGTCCATTTGCCATATCTCATAATCATAGTATGCGGCAATTGCTAACATGATTCGGACGGACGTCAGCTTCGCTACCGGTGAGAAAGTCTCATCGTAGTCAACCCCTTGAACTTGTCGATAACCCTTAGCGACAAGCCGAGCTTTATAGATGGTCACATTACCATCCACGTCTGTCTTCTTCTTAAAGATCCATTTATTTTCTATGGCTCGCCATTCAACGGGCAAGTCAGTCAAAGTCCATACTTCGTTTTCATACATGGATCCTATCTCGGATTTCATGGCTTCCAGCCATTTGTCGGAATCCGGGCCCGCCATTGCTTCCTCATAGTTCGAAGGTTCACTGTTGTCTAACAACATGATTTCCAAGACAGGGTTGCCGTACCACTCTGGTGCGGAACGTGTCCTTGTGGACCTTCGAATTTCAGTAGGAGCTTGATCAGAAGCATCTTGATCATCATCATCAATTTCCTCTCTAGTCGGTGTAGGCACCTCAGAAACGTTTTCTTGAGTTTCGCCATTTTTCGGTTCAAGAGGTAACACTTCATCAAGTTCTACTTTCCTCCCACTTACTTCTTTCGAGAGAAACTCTTTCTCTAGAAAGGATCCATTCTTGGCAACAAAGATCTTGCGTTCGGATCTGAGGTAGAAGGTATACCCAACAGTTTCTTTTGGGTATCCTATGAAGACGCATTTTTCCGATCTGGGTTCGAGCTTTTCAGGTTGAAGTTTCTTGACATAAGCATCGCATCCCCAAACTTTTAGAAACGACAGCTTAGGTTTCTTCCCAAACCATAATTCATACGGTGTCGTCTCAACGGATTTCGACGGAGCCCTATTTAAAGTGAATGCGGCAGTCTCTAAAGCATAGCCCCAAAAAGATAGCGGTAAATCGGTAAGAGACATCATAGATCGCACCATATCTAATAGAGTGCGATTACGACGTTCGGACACACCATTACGCTGAGGTGTTCCAGGCGGCGTGAGTTGTGAAACTATTCCACATTTTCTTAAGTGTGTGCCAAATTCGTGACTCAAGTATTCTCCTCCACGATCTGATCGTAGAAACTTGATCTTTCTTTCACGTTGATTTTCAACCTCACTCTGAAATTCCTTGAACTTTTCAAAGGTTTCAGACTTGTGTTTCATTAAGTAGATATACCCATATCTACTCAAGTCATCAGTGAGGGTGAGAACATAACGATGGCCACCGCGAGCCTCAACACTCATTGGACCGCACACATCGGTATGTATGATTTCCAATAAGTTGGTTGCTCGCTCCATTGTTCCTGAGAACGGAGTCTTGGTCATTTTACCCATGAGGCATGGTTCGCACGTGTCAAATGATTCATAATCAAGAGACTCTAAAAGTCCATCTGCATGGAGCTTCTTCATGCGTTTGACACCTATGTGACCAAGGCGGCAGTGCCACAAATATGTGGGACTATTGTTATCAACTTTAACTCTTTTGGTATTCACACTATGAATATGTGTATCATCACATACGAGATTCATTAAGAATAAACCATTAACCATCGGAGCATGACCATAAAACATATCTCTCATATAAATAGAACAACCATTATTCTCGGATTTAAATGAGTAGCCATCTCGAATTAAGCGAGATCCAGATACAATGTTCATGCTCAAACTTGGTACTAAATAACAATTATTGAGGTTTAAAACTAATCCCGTAGGTAAATGTAGAGGCAGCGTGCCGACGGCGATCACATCGACCTTGGAACCATTCCCGACGCACATCGTCACCTCGTCCTTCGCCAGTCTCCGTTTATTCCGCAGCTCCTGCTTTGAGTTACAAATGTGAGCAACTGCACCGGTATCAAATACCCAAGAGCTACTACGAGTACGGGTAAGGTACACATCAATTACATGTATATCACATATACCTTTGGTTTTGCCAGCCTTCTTGTCCGCTAAGTATTTGGGGCAGTTCCGCTTCCAGTGACCACTTCCCTTGCAATAAAAGCACTCAGTTTCGGGCTTGGGTCCATTCTTTGGCTTCTTCCCGGCAACTTGCTTACCGGGCGCGGCAACTTCCTTGCCGTCTTTCTTGAAGTTCTTTTTACCCTTGCCCTTCTTGAACTTAGTGGTTTTATTCACCATCAACACTTGATGCTCCTTCTTGATTTCTACCTCTGCTGATTTCAGCATAGCATATACTTCAGGAATGGTCTTTACCATCCCCTGCATATTGTAGTTCATCACAAAGCTCTTGTAGCTAGGTGGAAGCGACTGGAGGATTCTGTCAATGACCGCTTCTTCTGGGAGATTAACTTCTAGTTGAGTCATGCGGTTGTGCAACCCAGACATTTTGAGTATGTGTTCACTGACAGAACTATTTTCCTCCATCTTACAGCTAAAGAATTTGTCGGAGACTTCATATCTCTCGACCCGGGCATGAGCTTGGAAAACCATTTTCAGCTCTTCGAACATCTCATATGCTCCATGTCTCTCAAAACGTTTTTGGAGCCCCGGCTCTAAGCTGTAAAGCATGCCGCACTGAACGAGGGAGTAATCATCGCAGCGTGACTGCCAAGCGTTCATAACGTCTTGTTCTGCAGGGAGAATAGGTGCGTCACCCAGCGGTGCTCTTAGGACATAATCTTTCTTGGCAGCTATGAGGATAATCCTCAGGTTCCGGACCTAGTCCGTATAGTTGCTACCATTGTCTTTCAGCTTGGTTTTCTCTAGGAACGCGTTGAAGTTGAGGACTATGTTGGCCATTTGATCTACAAGACATGTTGTAAATATTTAGACTAAGTTCATGATAATAAAGTTCATTTAATCAAATTATTTAATGAACTCACACTTAGATAGACATCCCTCTTCTAGTCATCTAAGTATTACATGATCCGAGTCAAGTAGGCCGTGTCCGATCATCACGTGAGACGGACTAGCCAACATCGGTGAACATCTTCATGTTGATCGTATCTTCTATACGACTCATGCTCGACCTTTCGGTCTTCTGTGTTCCGAGGCCATGTCTGTACATGCTAGGCTCGTCAAGTCAACCTAAGTGTTTTGCGTGTGTAAATCTGTCTTACACCCGTTGTATGCGAACGTAAGGACCTATCACACCCGATCATCACGTGGTGCTTCGGAACGACGAACCTTAGCAACGGTGCACAGTTAGGGAGAACACTTTCTTGAAATTATTATGAGGGATCATCTTATTTACTACCGTCATTCTAAGTAAACAAGATGCAAAACATGATAAACATCACATGCAATCAAATAATAAACGTGACATGATATGGCCAATATCACATAGCTCCTTCGATCTCCATTTTGGGGCTCCATGATCATCTTGTCACCGGCTTGACACCATGATCTTAATCATCATGATCTTCATCATCGTGTCTCCATGAAGTTGCTCGCCAACTATTACTTCTACTACTATGGCTAACGCGTTTAGCAATAAAGTAAAGTAATTTACATGGCGATTCTCAATGACACGCAGGTCATACAAAAAATAAAGACAACTCCTATGGCTCCTGCCGGTTGTCATACTCATCGACATGCAAGTCGTGATTCCTATTACAATAGCATGAACATCTCATACATCACATATAGATCATTCATCATACATCACAACTTTGGCCATATCATATCACAAAGCACTTGCTGCAAAAACAAGTTAGACGTCCTCTAATTGTTGTTGCAAGTTTTACGTGGCTGAATTAGGGTTCTAGCAAGAACGTTTGCTTACCTACGTAAAACCACAACGTGATTTGTCAATCTCTATTTACCCTTCATAAGGACCCTGTTCATCGAATCCGATCCAACTAAAGTAGGAGAGACAGACACCCGCCAGCCACCTTATGCAACTAGTGCATGTTAGTCGGTGGAACCGGTCTCACGTAAGTGTACGTGTAAGGTTGGTCCGGGCCGCTTCATCCCACAATACCGCTGAATCAAGATTGACTAGTAACGGCAAGAAGAATTGACAACATCTACGCCCACAACAAATTGTGTTCTACTCGCACAAGAAGAACTATGCATAGACCTAGCTCATGATGCCACTTTGATGAACGTTGCAGAAAATTAAAAATTTTCCTACAGTTTCACCAAGATCCATCTATGAGTTCATCTAGCAACGAGTATTCATATTAGATAGCATCTACATACCACTTTGTATATCGCAACGGAAGCGTTCGAGTGAACGTGGATGAGGTAGTCGTACTTGCCGTGATCCAATTCACCGATGATCTAGTGCCGAACGGACAGCACCTCCGCGTTCAACACACGTACGGGACGGGAGACGTCTCCTCCTTCTTGATCCAGCAAGGGGGAAGGAGAGGTTGAGGAAGATCCAGCACGACGGTGTGGTGGTGGATGCAGCAGAACTCCGGCAGGGCTTCGCTAAGCAACTACGGGAGGAGGAGGAGGTGTTGCAGGGAGGAGGGAGGAGCCAGGGCATTAGGGTTGGTTTGCTCCTCCTTTTCCCCACTATATATAGGGCCAAGGGAGAGGGGGAGGCGCAGCCCTTGCCCCTTCCTCCAAGGAAGGGTGCGGCCAAGGGTGGGGAGGAGTCCATCCTCCCCAAGCCACCTCGGAGGTGCCTTCCCCTTGTAGGACTCTCCCCTTTTTTTCTCTCTTGGCGCATGGGCCTCTTGGGGCTGGTGCCCTTGGCCCATATAGGCCAAGGCGCACCCCCTACAGCCCATGTGGCCCCCCCGGGGCAGGTGGACCCCCCGGTGGACCCCCGGGACCCCTCCGGTGGTCCCGGTACAATACCGATAACACCGAAACTTGTCCCGATGGCCAAAATAGCACTTCCTATATATAATTCTTTACCTCCGGACCATTCCGGAACTCCTCGTGACGTCCGGGATCTCATCCGGGACTCCGAACAACATTCGGGTTACTGCACATACATATCTTCACAACCCTAGCGTCACCGAACCTTAAGTGTGTAGACCCTACGGGTTCGGGAGACATGCAGACATGACCAAGACGGATCTCGGGCAATAACCAACAGCGGGATCTGGATACCCATGTTGGCTCCCACATGCTCCACAATGATCTCATCGGATGAACCACGATGTCGAGGATTCAATTAATCCCGTATACGATTCCCTTTGTCAATCGGTATTTTACTTGCCCGAGATTCGATCGTCGGTATCCCAATACCTCGTTCAATCTCGTTATCGGCAAGTCACTTTTCTCATTCCGTAATGCATGATCCCGTGATCAAACACTTTGATCACATTGAGCTCATTGTGATGATGCATTACCGAGAGGGCCCGGTGATACCTCTCCGTCAAGCGGAGTGACAAATCCCAGTCTCGATCCATGTCAACCCAACAGACACTTTCAGAGATACCCGTAGCATACCTTTATAGTCACCCAGTTACGTTGTGACGTTTGGCATACCCAAAGCGCTCCTACGGTATCCGGGAGTTACACGATCTCATGGTCTAAGGAAAGGACACTTGACATTGGAAAACTCTAGCAAACGAACTATGCGATCTTTATGCTATGTTTAGGATTGGGTCTTGTCCATCACATCATTCTCCTAATGATGTGATCCCGTTATCGATGACATCCAATGTCCATAGTCAGGAAACCATGACTATCTGTCGATCAACGAGCTAGTCAACTAGAGGCTCACTAGGGACATATTGTTGTCTGTTATTCACACATGTATTACGATTTCCGGATAACACAATTATAGCACGAATAAACACAATTATCATGAATAAGGAAATATAATAATAATGCTTTTATTATTGCCTCTAGGGCATATTTCCAACAGTCTCCCACTTGCACTAGAGTCAGTAATCTAGTTACATTGTGATGAATCGAACACCCATAGAGTTCTGGTGCTGATCATGTTTTGCCTTAGGGAGAGGTTTAGTCAACGGATCTGCGACATTCAGATCCGTGTGCACTTTACAAATTTCTATGTCTCCATCTTGAACATTTTCACGAATGGAGTTGAAGCGACGCTTGATGTGCCTAGTCTTCTTGTGAAACCTGGGCTCCTTTGCAAGTGCAATAGCTCCAGTGTTGTCACAGAAGAGCTTGATTGGCCCCGACGCATTGGGTATGACTCCGAGGTCGGTGATGAACTCCTTCACCCAAATTGCTTCATGTGCTGCCTCCGAGGCTGCCATGTACTCCGCTTCACATGTAGATCCCGCCACGACGCTTTGCTTGCAACTGCACCAGCTTACTGCCCCACCATTCAAAATATACACGTATCCGGTTTGTGACTTAGAGTCATCCAGATCTGTGTCGAAGCTAGCGTCGACGTAACCTTTTACGACGAGCTCTTCGTCACCTCCATAAACGAGAAACATTTCCTTGGTCCTTTTCAGGTACTTCAGGATATTCTTGACCGCTGTCCAGTGTTCCTTGCCGGGATTACTTTGGTACCTACCTACCAAACTTACGGCAAGGTTTACATCAGGTCTGGTACACAGCATGGCATACATAATAGAACCTATGGCTGAGGCATAGGGGATGACCCTCATCTCTTCTATATCTTCTGCCGTGGTTGGACATTGAGCTGAGCTCAATTTCACACCTTGTAACACAGGTAAGAACCCTTTCTTAGATTGATCCATATTGAATTTCTTCAATATCTTATCAAGGTATGTGCTTTGTGAAAGACCTATGAGGCGTCTCGATCTATCTCTATAGATCTTGATGCCTAATATATAAGCAGCTTCTCCAAGGTCCTTCATTGAAAAACTCTTATTCAAGTAGGCCTTAATGCTGTCCAAGAGCTCTATATCATTTCCCATCAAAAGTATGTCATCTACATATAATATGAGAAATGCTACAGAGCTCCCACTCACTTTCTTGTAAACACAGGCTTCTCCATAAGTCTGTGTAAACCCAAACGCTTTGATCATCTCATCAAAGCGAATGTTCCAACTCCGAGATGCTTGCACCAGCCCATAAATCGAGCGTTGGAGCTTGCACACCTTGTCAGCATTCTTAGGATCGACAAAACCTTCCGGCTGCATCATATACAATTCTTCCTTAAGGAAACCATTAAGGAATGCCGTTTTGACGTCCATTTGCCATATCTCATAATCATAGTATGCGGCAATTGCTAACATGATTCGGACGGACGTCAGCTTCGCTACCGGTGAGAAAGTCTCATCGTAGTCAACCCCTTGAACTTGTCGATAACCCTTAGCGACAAGCCGAGCTTTATAGATGGTCACATTACCATCCGCGTCTGTCTTCTTCTTAAAGATCCATTTATTTTCTATGGCTCGCCGTTCAACGGGCAAGTCAGTCAAAGTCCATACTTCGTTTTCATACATGGATCCTATCTCGGATTTCATGGCTTCCAGCCATTTGTCGGAATCCGGGCCCGCCATTGCTTCCTCATAGTTCGAAGGTTCACTGTTGTCTAACAACATGATTTCCAAGACAGGGTTGCCGTACCACTCTGGTGCGGAACGTGTCCTTGTGGACCTTCGAATTTCAGTAGGAGCTTGATCAGAAGCATCTTGATCATCATCATCAATTTCCTCTCTAGTCGGTGTAGGCACCTCAGAAACGTTTTCTTGAGTTTCGCCATTTTTCGGTTCAAGAGGTAACACTTCATCAAGTTCTACTTTCCTCCCACTTACTTCTTTCGAGAGAAACTCTTTCTCTAGAAAGGATCCATTCTTGGCAACAAAGATCTTGCGTTCGGATCTAAGGTAGAAGGTATACCCAACAGTTTCTTTTGGGTATCCTATGAAGACGCATTTTTCCGATCTGGGTTCGAGCTTTTCAGGTTGAAGTTTCTTGACATAAGCATCGCATCCCCAAACTTTTAGAAACGACAGCTTAGGTTTCTTCCCAAACCATAATTCATACGGTGTCGTCTCAACGGATTTCGACGGAGCCCTATTTAAAGTGAATGCGGCAGTCTCTAAAGCATAGCCCCAAAAAGATAGCGGTAAATCGGTAAGAGACATCATAGATCGCACCATATCTAATAGAGTGCGATTACGACGTTCGGACACACCATTACGCTGAGGTGTTCCAGGCGGCGTGAGTTGTGAAACTATTCCACATTTTCTTAAGTGTGTGCCAAATTCGTGACTCAAGTATTCTCCTCCACGATCTGATCGTAGAAACTTGATCTTTCTTTCACGTTGATTTTCAACCTCACTCTGAAATTCCTTGAACTTTTCAAAGGTTTCAGACTTGTGTTTCATTAAGTAGATATACCCATATCTACTCAAGTCATCAGTGAGGATGAGAACATAACGATGGCCACCGCGAGCCTCAACACTCATTGGACCGCACACATCGGTATGTATGATTTCCAATAAGTTGGTTGCTCGCTCCATTGTTCCTGAGAACGGAGTCTTGGTCATTTTACCCATGAGGCATGGTTCGCACGTGTCAAATGATTCATAATCAAGAGACTCTAAAAGTCCATCTGCATGGAGCTTCTTCATGCGTTTGACACCTATGTGACCAAGGCAGCAGTGCCACAAATATGTGGGACTATTGTTATCAACTTTAACTCTTTTGGTATTCACACTATGAATATGTGTATCATCACGTACGAGATTCATTAAGAATAAACCATTAACCATCGGAGCATGACCATAAAACATATCTCTCATATAAATAGAACAACCATTATTCTCGGATTTAAATGAGTAGCCATCTCGAATTAAGCGAGATCCAGATACAATGTTCATGCTCAAACTTGGTACTAAATAACAATTATTGAGGTTTAAAACTAATCCCGTAGGTAAATGTAGAGGCAGCGTGCCGACGGCGATCACATCGACCTTGGAACCATTCCCGACGCACATCGTCACCTCGTCCTTCGCCAGTCTCCGTTTATTCCGCAGCTCCTGCTTTGAGTTACAAATGTGAGCAACTGCACCGGTATCAAATACCCAAGAGCTACTACGAGTACTGGTAAGGTACACATCAATTACATGTATATCACATATACCTTTGGTTTTGCCGGCCTTCTTGTCCGCTAAGTATTTGGGGCAGTTCCGCTTCCAGTGACCACTTCCCTTGCAATAAAAGCACTCAGTTTTGGGCTTGGGTCCATTCTTTGGCTTCTTCCCGGCAACTTGCTTACCGGGCGCGGCAACTTCCTTGCCGTCTTTCTTGAAGTTCTTTTTACCCTTGCCCTTCTTGAATTTAGTGGTTTTATTCACCATCAACACTTGATGCTCCTTCTTGATTTCTACCTCTGCTGATTTCAGCATAGCATATACTTCAGGAATGGTCTTTACCATCCCCTGCATATTGTAGTTCATCACAAAGCTCTTGTAGCTAGGTGGAAGCGACTGGAGGATTCTGTCAATGACCGCTTCTTCCAGGAGATTAACTTCCAGTTGAGTCATGCGGTTGTGCAACCCAGACATTTTGAGTATGTGTTCACTGACAGAACTATTTTCCTCCATCTTACAGCTAAAGAATTTGTCGGAGACTTCATATCTCTCGACCCGGGCATGAGCTTGGAAAACCATTTTCAGCTCTTCGAACATCTCATATGCTCCATGTCTCTCAAAACGTTTTTGGAGCCCCGGCTCTAAGCTGTAAAGCATGCCGCACTGAACGAGGGAGTAATCATCGCAACGTGACTGCCAAGCGTTCATAACGTCTTGTTCTGCAGGGAGAATAGGTGCGTCACCCAGCGGTGCTCTTAGGACATAATCTTTCTTGGCAGCTATGAGGATAATCCTCAGGTTCCGGACCCAGTCCGTATAGTTGCTACCATTGTCTTTCAGCTTGGTTTTCTCTAGGAACGCGTTGAAGTTGAGGACTATGTTGGCCATTTGATCTACAAGACATATTGTAAATATTTAGACAAAGTTCATGATAATAAAGTTCATTTAATCAAATTATTTAATGAACTCCCACTTAGATAGACATCCCTCTTCTAGTCATCTAAGTATTACATGATCCGAGTCAACTAGGCCGTGTCCGATCATCACGTGAGACGGACTAGCCAACATCGGTGAACATCTTCATGTTGATCGTATCTTCTATACGACTCATGCTCGACCTTTCGGTCTTCTGTGTTCCGAGGCCATGTCTGTACATGCTAGGCTCGTCAAGTCAACCTAAGTGTTTTGTGTGTGTAAATCTGTCTTACACCCGTTGTATGCGAACGTAAGGACCTATCACACCCGATCATCACGTGGTGCTTCGGAACGACGAACCTTAGCAACGGTGCACAGTTAGGGAGAACACTTTCTTGAAATTATTATGAGGGATCATCTTATTTACTACCGTTGTTCTAAGTAAACAAGATGCAAAACATGATAAACATCACATGCAATCAAATAATAAACGTGACATGATATGGCCAATATCACATAGCTCCTTCGATCTCCATCTTGGGGCTCCATGATCATCTTGTCACCGGCTTGACACCATGATCTTCATCATCATGATCTTCATCATCGTGTCTCCATGAAGTTGCTCGCCAACTATTACTTCTACTACTATGGCTAACGCGTTTAGCAATAAAGTAAAGTAATTTACATGGCGATTCTCAATGACACGCAGGTCATACAAAAAATAAAGACAACTCCTATGGCTCCTGCCGGTTGTCATACTCATCGACATGCAAGTCGTGATTCCTATTACAAGTATGCCTGGAAGGGTCCTAGAGTGACACGTAGGTGGGTGTGCTGGAGCGCAGGTACAGAGTGGTGGCTTGCCGCGGCAAGTGCCTTGCCGCGGTAGCTGTCTTGTCGCGTCCGGAAGCTTGTCGCACGTCGGGTCCTGCCGGGACGCGTGGCGCGTCGCGGTAAGTTCCTTGAGATGCCTTGGTTGGCCTTCCCGGCAAGCTCCTCTTGCCGGGGTCTTGTGCCCTTGGCTTAAATACTTTGTTCTTGAATGCCTTCAAAGGATCCACGGAGGACCTTGGTGGTCACCCGGCAAGCCTTGCCGCGGGACGCTGCGACTGCCCGTGCACAAGTTCGGGATACTAGGGTACCCCTACTCTAGTACACCGACAGGAGCCCCCGGGCCTGGGCCATACACGGTGCCGAGCGCTGTTGGGCCAGGCCCAAAACAGGGCACGGGCACGCATGGCCTGGGTCATGTCGCACCTTGCTCCGTATCCACCGCGCCCTCCCCGAACGGCACGCGTCGATTGCGGCGTCGTGGGGAGAGGTCGTGGGTGGTTCCTTTATTCGGAAAGGCGAAACGCCCGCCTCCTGGCGGTTTGCACCTTCCCCATGAACGGAGGGAGGCGTGGAGGCGTGGTCTTCGAGGCGTCCACTCCCCACGATCACGGGGTGGGGAGAGGTCGCCTCAGTTCTGCATGCCTGCCACGCGGCCTCCATGCGCTTGGAGTGGCGAACGGTGGAGGCGGGAAACTGGGTCGTCACGGGTCGAGGCAGTGGGTCGGGCCCAGTTCCCTGCTCCCTCCGCGTCTTGATTGGCTGAGCGGGGCGGCCGAGCCCCCACCCCGCTCCTTTATAAGGAGTGGGAGGGGGGACGGAAAACCGCATTCTTTCATCTCTTCTTCCCTTCAGCTTCTGCTCCCCTCTCTCTCATTCGCCATGGAGAAAGGGAACCATGGTCCTTCGACGGTGACGACGAGGGTCACCGCTAGGCAACGCGTCCCTCCTTCCCCCGCACCCGTGGTGGTAGAGCCAGCCGCAAGGGGAAGAGGGAGGGGACGAGGCCGCGGGCGAGGTCGAGGGCGAGGCCGAGGCAGTCGGGGAAGAGGTGGACGAGGCAGCTCGCCGGCCTCGCCTCCACCGGCAGATCCTCTCCCCGCGGCGGACCATATCGGGGACGACCCTTGCGAGTTCTTCGTCAGGCTGCGTAGGCCGCCTCGTCGTCGCCTTCGTCTCTCGACTCCACTTGCGGGCGAGATGGAGCTGGACCCACCCGAGACATTGAGGTTGCACATGAGGGGCTGTGGAATCAGCGGTACGCGAGTCCGCGTTGATTTCCCAGCCCCTAATGTGATGTATCTTGGGCGAGGGTGGAAGACGTTCACCCGTATCCACAGCTTGACGGCGGGACTCACCCTCCATTTTAAGCTGCTGGAGGGCGGTCTCCTCTCCGTCAAGGTCTTCGGGTACTTCGGGACTCGGGCACGGTGCTGCGTGGAGAGCTCCTCCGATAGCGAAGGCTCCTCCTCGGGCGGGAGTGACGAGGAGGACAACGACAACGACGACGAGGGTAGCGGGCGGCGGGATGACGGGTCCGACTAGGTGTCGGGCGCCGCTCCATGCGGCACCGGCGACCCCATCATCCGCGTCGCCGGCTCCTTGAGCTTCTCGGGGTCGTCTCCTTGGGCGGCTGGCGTAGGGAGGCTGCGGAAGAGGAAGAGGGCAGGCGGCAAGGCCGTCAACTCGGAGTACGAGGGCACGACGCCCTCGACAGCGTGCCGACGTCCTGCCGCCTCGTCTTCGAGCTCTACCTCCGGCGCCGCCATCACCATCCAGCCTTTGGACGGTCGCCGAGACATTCTCTTGGTGTCTTCTGCCACCCGTAGCTCGTCTAGGCGCCCCTTTTGCCCTTTTCGCCTCCTTGACCTGCCTCCTGAAGAGAGGGACAAGAGAGGGATTACGGGCACCTTATCTCTTTTTAATTTGTAAGCCCTCGGGCCTTAGTTGCATTTAAAGCTTGTAATCCCATCATTCATGTTCTTCATTCTCTATGGACTGTACCTGAGTGGAATGCTTTTTTATGAAAAGGGGATGCTTGCCGGGTCACTTGTCTTGTAGGTAGAACCCACGTCAAGGAGCGAATCCTTTATATCTCTAAGATTGACACTTTTTTCCCGGCAGCAGGCCCTGCCGTCTTCCCACGTCGCTCGACCTTTCTCACACTTTTGGCGGAGGCAGGGAGGAGGCGGGTTCAGGCTCCTCGTTTCGTCCCTTTGCTGCCGCGACTACGACCTAACCTGGCCCCGGGAACGAGTCCTAGGGCCTAGAGTTAAGGGAGCACGGTAGCTTTTAGGAAGAAACGAGGTTTCGCATACCTCAGCCCATAAGAGAATGCATGATAAGGGATGAAAAACTTATCTGAGATTGCAGCCCCCAGCAACTCTGGTTCGCCGTGGGCTAATCTTTGCACTTGCAGCCCCCGGTGTTACTGGCTTGCCGGGGTCTTGCAGCCCCCGGCAACACTGGCATGCCGGGGTCCAGACGTTGGTCCGTCCTTCTTCTCCTTCTCGTCCTCAAGTGGTCCGGTCAGGATATGCGAGTCCTGCGAACCAAGGGGAACGAAAGAACGGCAAAGGGACGCACACTCGGCCTCTAAGTTAGGGGTTAGCCGCTACTAAGCACTGTCAACCCTAACCAAGGACAAGACTTGACTCAGCATGCATGCTAAAACTTAGGGCGCCAGCGCTTCACTTATGCTCAGGGTCTGTGCCTGGCTTTGTACAAAGGATTACATGCAACAGCGGCAAGACTTGTACAAAAAGGTGGTTGCCGGACAGGGTCCGACAACCACGCCTCACGGGTAAAACTTACGAAGATGCTCGATGTTCCAGGAGTTGCTCACCAGAACGCCATCTTCGGTCTCAAGGCGGACAGCGCCAGGCCTAGTGACTCGTTTCACCCAATAAGGGCCTTCCCACTTCGGCGTCAACTTGTTGGAATTCTTGGCGGAATGAACGCGCCAAAGAACAAGGTCGCCTCCCTTGAGACTTCTGGCATTAACTTTGCGGCTATGGTAGCGGCGCAAAGCTTGCTGGTATCGAGCAGCTCGTACAGCAGCCTGAAGACGGTCTTCCTCAAGGAGCAGTGCATCATCTTGTCGCAGCTGCTCTTGCTCAAGCTCATCATAAGCGAGCACTCGAGGTGACCTGTATACGAGTTCCGTGGGGATAACTGCCTCTGCTCCATAGACTAGAGCGAAAGGTGTCTGGCCAGTGGCTCGATTTGGCATCGTCCTGATCGACCAAAGAACCACCGGCAGCTCCTCGATCCAGTTTCTTCCGCACTTGTGCAGCCTGTCGAAAGTCCTGGTCTTGAGTCCACGCAACACTTCAGCATTTTCCCTCTCCGCTTGACCGTTGCTCCTGGGGTGAGCAACAGAAGCGAAGCAGACCTTGGCGCCAAGGTCTTGGACGTACTGCATGAAGGTGCGGCTCGTGAATTGCGTACCGTTGTCGGTGATGATCCTGTTAGGGATCCCAAAGCGGCAAACAATTGACCTGAAGAACTTGACTGCTGACTGTGCTGTCACCTTCCTCACTGCTTCCACTTCCGGCCACTTTGTGAACTTGTCAATTGCAACGTACAAGAACTCAAAGCCCCCGACTGCTCGGGGGAAGGGGCCGAGGATATCGAGCCCCCAGACCGAAAATGGCCAGGATAAAGGGATCGTCTGGAGAGCTTGAGCTGGCTGGTGTATCTGCTTGGAATGGAACTGGCACGCTTCACACTTGGTTACTTGTGCAGTTATATCCTGGAGGGCTGTCGGCCAAAAGAAGCCTTGCCGGAACACTTTGCCGGCAAGTGCTCTGGCGCCAATGTGGTGACCACATATGCCTCCATGTATCTCTGCCAACAGCTTCTGTCCATCTTCCCGGGGAATACACTTCAATTTCACACCGTTGAGTCTTCTTCTGTACAGTTCGTTGTCGACAAACTGGTACATACTAGACTGCCGGGCTACTCTTTCCGCTTCTTCTTGCTCTTCGGGAAGTTCTCCTGTCTGGAGGAAACGGACAATCTGTTGTGCCCATGCTAGAGCTAGTGGCTCGACAACAAGGACTAAAGGCATATCTGCTGCTGCGGGAACATCCGCTTATACGGCGAGAACCTGCGGCTCAGGCGGAGCTTGACGTTCCTCGGCAAGCTTGCCAGAGCAAAACTTGTCGGGAGCATCTGCTACAACGAAACAAACCCTGGGGCTTGTCGGAGCAGACTGTTCCTCAGCACTCTTGGCGTTGATCTTGGGGACCTTCTTGGCGGCGGCTTCGGGAAGCTCTGCCGGAAGATAGTCACCAGAAATCAACTTCCTCTTCTTGCTCTGTCCAGTTGATGGCGTCACGGACGGTTGAGTCAGCTTGAGCACAAAAATCCCTGGTTCCACGGGTAACTTAAGTGCTGCGCACTTTGACAGGCCGTCAGCGATGTCGTTCTGAGTTCTTGGAACATGTTCCATCTGTAGGCTGACAAAGCGCTCTTCCAGCTTCCTCACTTCATAAACGTAAGCTTCCATCAACGGACTCTGATAATTCTTGTTCACTTGGCGGACGACAAGCTGCGAGTCACCCCTGACAATGAGTTGCTTGATCCCAAGGTCTGCCGTGATCCTGAGACCGGCAAGCAAACCTTCATACTCTGCAGTGTTGTTTGTTGCTTGCTCCTTGGGAAAGTGAATCTGGACCATGTACTTGAGATGCTCTCCGGTGGGTGCGACAAGCAGCACGCCAGCACCGGCGCCTTGCAGCGAGAAAGCACCATCAAAGTACATCAGCCACTCTTTGCTTGCTTCTTTGACGGGGATGCTCGTTTCCGGAATTTCTTCATCTGGTGTTGGCGTCCACTCCGCTATGAACTCTGCCAATGCTTTGCTTTGGATAGTTGAAGTGCTCTCAAACTTGAGGCCAAAGCTTGACAGTTCCAGTGCCCACTCAACAATCCTGCCTGTTGCTTCTGGATTTTGCAGTATCCTCTTCAACGGAAAGCGAGTGACAACTGTGATCTCATGTGCTTGAAAGTAATGGCGCAGCTTTCTCGAGGCCATGAGAAGGCCGAAAAGCAGTTTCTGCACACCAGAGTACCTTGACCTAGCCCCCTGTAGAAGGGAACTGACAAAGTAGATTGGGTGCTGCACCATTTTCTTCTGCTGTATTTCTTCGCACATCTGCGCAGATCCATCTTTGTCGGGACCAGAGCTTGTCGGGGAGCCCCCTGCTTGTCGCTGGATGCGTTTGCCGTGGTTGCTGGCTCATCATCTGCCTCCCTTTCTGCTACTAGCGCAGCACTAACCACTTGATTGGTTGCCGCCAGATATAGCAGCAACTTCTCTTGTGGCTTAGGTGCGACAAGTATTGGAGTGGAGGACAGGTATCTCTTCAAGTCCTGCAGCTCATCCTCCGCTTCCGGAGTCCATTTCATTGGTCCTGCCTTTTTCAAAATTTTGAAAAATGGCAGGGCGCGCTCAGCCGACTTGGAGATAAACCTGCTGAGAGCCGCCACGCAGCCGGCAAGTCTTCGTACATCCTTGACGCGCTTCGGTGCTTCAATCTGCTCAATGACCTTGATCTTGTCGGGATTGGCCTCAATTCCTCTCTGAGACACGAAGAACCCGAGAAGCTTGCCGGAAGGGACTCCAAACACGCACTTCTCGGGGTTGAGCTTGAGGCTGATCTTGCGCAGATTTACAAAAGTCTCTTCTAAATCTTGGATCAGAGTTGCTTTGTCCCTGCTCTTGACCACTATATCATCCATGTAGGCTTCCACATTTCCGTGTATTTGTGGCTCCAAACGAGTGTGGACTACCCTTGCAAATGTTGAACCCGCATTCTTCAAACCGAAAGGAATCCATACGAAGCAGTACGTGCCACATGGAGTGATGTACGCGGTTTTCTCCTCATCCTCTTCTGCCATGAAGATCTGATGATATCCTGAGTATGCGTCAAGAAATGAAAGCAAGTCACATCCGGCCGTGGAGTCAACAATCTGGTCAATGCGCGGCAAGGGAAATGGGTCTTTAGGACAAGCTTTATTGACATCGGTGAAGTCGATACAAAGCCTCCATTTCCCGTTCGCCTTGCGCACGACTACAGGATTGGCCAACCACGTGGGATGGAGCACTCCTCTGACGAGGCCTGCTGCTTCCAATTTCTTGATCTCTTCTGCGATGAACTCTTGGCGCTCCACTGCTTGCTTCCTGACTTTCTACTTGACGGGCCGCGCATGAGGACAGACGGCAAGGTGGTGCTCAATTACTTTCCTGGGAACACCGGGGATGTCAGACGGTTGCCATGCAAACACATCGACGTTCGCCCGCAGGAAAGCAACGAGCGCGCTTTCCTATTTAAGGTCAAGGGTGGCACTGATGGTGAAAGTACCACCAGTGCCGTCCTCCTTGGCGGACACCTTCTTGGTCGCTGGCGGAGCTGCCATCGTCTTCTTACACTTGCCGGTGGAGCTCGATGGTGCGTCCTCGACGGTAGCGCAGCACTCCGAAGAGGTGCGCTTGCCGGAGTGGGCATCAGAGCTCTTGCCGGACTTGGTCTTCTTCTTCCCCCCGGGAGCTTCAGCGGCAAGTGTCTCGTGATCTGTGGCGGTTGCTGCTTCCCGGTAGATCTTGTCGGCACAGATAAGAGCATCTTTCTTGTCGCCAGGGACAGTGATGACACTTATCGGGCCTGGCATCTTCAGCATGTTGTATGCATAGTGAGAGGCTGCCATGAACTTGGCGAGCGCTGGACGGCCGAGAACTCCATTGTAAGGCAATGGGAAATCGGCAACGTCAAAAGTGATCCTCTCAGTCCTGAAGTTTAGCTCGCTGCCAAATGTCACTGGCAGCGTGATCTTCCCCTTCGGCTTGCTCCTTCCCGGGTTGATTCCTTGGAACGTGCCGGTCTCTTTGAGCTCGTTGTCAGGGACCTGGAGTTTTCAGAGCACGGCAGAGGAGATCAGGTTCAAGCCGGCCCCGCCGTCAACTAGCATCTTAGTGACCTTGAGGTTGCGGATAGTTGGTGAGACCAACATCGGCAAACACCCGACAGCAGTTGTGCGATCAGGGTGGTCCTCAATATCAAAGATGATAGGCGTGCTTGACCATTTCAGAAGCTTGCGTGACTCAACGGGTGGTTCTGCTGCATTGACTTCTCGCACCCGTTGCTTGAGTTGGCGGTGTGAAGTATGCAGAGAAGCACCGCCGTCAATGCACAAAACCTCTGTGGCTTTCTGGAACTCCTGCTCGCTGGTCTCGGCGTCATCCATGTCTTCGTCGTCGTCGTCATCTTCATCCTTGTCGCGGCCGCGGGGAGGTCTGGCGCCTTGCCGCTGCTTGGCATTGCCGCGGCGTCCTCCCTGGCCGGTGCGCTTCGTACCGGATCCTCCAGCACCTCCTTGGGCTTTCTCCTTGTCGCGTTGCTCGTACTCGGCCTTTTGCAGCTCGACAAGCTGCTCGACCTTCTTGCAGCTCTGGAGGTCATGGCCCTTGGTGCGGTGGATCTTGCAGTACTATTTGTTGGTTCCGTCCTGCTTGTCGGCGGCCGCCACAGCCTGGCAGTTGGCGCAAGCGGCAACCTCCTTGCCGGAGCTATCAGTCTTGGCTGTCTTGGCACCACCTTCATTGCCGGACTGCTCAACAACTAGCACATCTTTGCCTTTCCTCTTTCTATTGTTCCGCCGCCGGTTTTTGTTTGCCGGGGCAGCATCATCACCGTCAGATCCTCCTGTTCCTGTATTCTCTCCGGGGAGTTTCCTCCCTTCCTTAGCACGTGCACATCTGTCGGCCAGGGCATACAGCTCACTGACGTCTCTGATCTTGCACATCGCCATCTCCTCCCGCATCCTGCGGTTACGCACGTTCTGGTGGAACGCGCTGATGATCGCGGCAGGGTGGATGTCTGGGATGTTGCGTTGCACTTGACTGAATCTCTTGATGTACTTGCGCAGGGGCTCTCCTTCCTTCTGGGCAAGCAGGTGAAGATCACTCTCCTGGCCATGAGGTTTGTGGCCACCTGTAAAGGCGCCGACAAACTGATGGCATAGGTCTGCCCAGGAAGATATGGAGTTTTCCGGCAAGTGCATGAGCCAGGACCTGACGTTGGGCTTGAGCACCAGCGGGAAGTAGTTGGCAAGGATCTTGTCGTCGCGCCCCCCAGCAGCTTGCAACGCGATGGTGTATATGCTGAGGAACTCCGACGGATGCAACTTGCCGTCGTACTTCTCGGGTACGTCGGGCTTGAAGTTCTTCGTGCTGGGCCACTGGACTTGCCGCAGCTCACGGGTGAACGCAGGGCAACCTACCGCGTATGGCAGGTCGCCTGGTTCCCCTGGCGCATGCATGTCGACAGTGGGCCCAGCGCGCTTGTCTGATTGACGCCGCGCTTCTCTTCGGCGCTCGATGCGAGTACGAGCGTCTTCTTGCTGTCGTTCGTGAAGAACTTGGCGTTGATCGCGACGAGCTCGCAGATCTGATGAAGCAGTGGAGTTGCTGTCGTGGCGGACCTGGCGAGTCGGCGATCTTGGCTTTCGGGGCGGAGAGTGCACGGTGGTTGCACCCCCACCGGTCTTGTCGCCATCGGCTCGCACCTGGCTGGCCTGTCGCGGCTGCGATGTGGTCGCCTGCCGTGGAGTGTCGCCGTTGGCGAAGCCGATGAGACTCTGAATGGTGGCCCTCCAGTCGTCGATCTTGTCTGGCGTTGGAGGGAAGTCTAGGAGCAGTTGAGCTCGTGCCAAAGCTTCTGCTGGAGTGGCGGGTAGCGGTGGCGAACGGTGCGAGGAGCGGGATATGCTCGTACTTCCAACATTGGCGTGCATGCTGGCCTTGAGCATCCCGAGATCCGCCAGCTCAATTTGGGTCCAGCGAACGTATGGTACCGTGAGTACCACGACGCTGTCGGTCCTGCGCCTCCTGAGATGGGCGCGGTGCGTCTACGGACGCCCGGTCGTCGTGGGAGCCGGCTACGCCGCCGACGGGCAGCGCAGTCTTGTCCTTGGACCTGGCGGCACCGTTGGCTCCCTCGTCGACGCCCGTTCTTCCGCCGGCGTCTTCCCCACCAGCCGTTTGCTCCGGCGGCGGTGGATTCGACGCGGATGGAGCATCCGCTTCCGAAGCCTTCTTCTTCGGCGGCATGTCGATGAAGTCGATGAAGATCTAGCTCGCGTGAACGCCGGATCAGGTTCACACAACCTCGACGCCCCCTACCTGGCGCGCCAAAGATGCCGGGGATAAGTTGGCTCCACGAGCACCTATGGGGACGGAGCCCCTTTCGGTTCGGCGGGGGGTGGAGGTCGCACGAAGAGCAGATCGAGGCGGGGCACGCGAGGGGTTTTTACCCAGCTTCGGAGCTCTCCTGAGAGATAATACTCCGACTGCTGCTTTTGTGGTTTGTATTGAGTTCTTGCTCGGGAGCGCTGAGTGCTACAGTACACTCAGGCAGCTAACGAGACCGGGCGTTTCTCTGTTCGTCCTCTATAGAGATTCCTCCCCTACGTTGTGCATGGGCCTCCTTTTATATGTTCAAGGGGTCTCCAACAGGTGGCAACGTAGGCAAGGGAAAAAATGGAAAGGTGGTGCGGTAGGTACAGCTACCTACACAGTGTATCATACCTAACCCTGACGGCAGGGGACAAAGGCATTAAATGCCTATCTACGTCGCCCAGACGGTGCAGAAAAGGGACCGTCAGGGGCGCCACCGCTCGCCACGATGGCGATCTTGTCAGCGCCACATGACACAGTGTACCCCTGGCTGCACAACCTCCCGCCACGTACGCCTGGAAGGGTCCCAGAGCGACACGTAGGTGGGTGTGCTGGAGCGTAGGTACAGAGTGGTGGCTTGCCGCGGCAAGTGCCTTGTCGCGGTAGTTGTCTTGTCGCGTCCGGAAGCTTGTCGCTCGCCGGGTCCTGCCGGGACGCGTGGCGCGTCGCGGCAAGTTCCTTGAGATGCCTTGGTTGGCCTTCCCGGCAAGCTCCTCTTGCCGGGGTCTTGTGCCCTTGGCTTAAATACTTTGTTCTTGAATGGCTTCAAAGGATCCACGGAGGACCTTGGCGGTCACCCGGCAAGCCTTGCCGCGGGACGCTGCGACTGCCCGTGCACAAGTTCGGGATACTAGGGTACCCCTACTCTAGTACACCGACACACTTATGATTGGAACTATTAGAAAGCATCCGCAAGTACTACCGTTCATTAAGGTAAAACCCAAACATAACATTAAGATATATTGGTCCCCCTTCAATCCCGTATGCATCAATTTCTATGCTAGGTTGAAGCTTCTGTCACTCTTTCCCTCCAATACATAGTCCTATCAACATACAACTAAACCTATGGTGTGATCCACACGTGTTCTCATATGGTGGGCACCAAAGGACTGCAACATAACCACAAGCAAATTAAATCAATCATAGCAATTCATCAACCACCGATAGGACAACGAAAATCTACTCAGACATCATAGGATGACAACACATCATTGGATAATAATATGAAGCATAAAGCACCATGTTCAAGTAGAGGGTACAGCGGGTTGTGGGAGAGTGGACCGCTGTAGATAGAGGGGGAAGGTGATGGAGATGTTGGTGAAGATGGCGGAGGTGTTGGTGAAGATCGCGGTGATGATGATGGTGTCCACGACAGCGTTCCAGCGCCACCAGAAGAGAAGGGGAGAGGGGGCCTGAGGGAGTCTTGGATTACGGGGTATCCAGACAGCCGGACTATATCCTTTGGCCGGACTGTTGGACTATGAAGATACAAGATTGAAGACTTCGTCTCGTGTCCGGATGGGACTCTCTTGGCATGGAAGGCAAGCTTGGCAATACGGATATGTAGACCTCCTCCCATTGTAACCGACTCTGTGTAACCCTAGCTCCCTCCAGTGTCTATATAAACCAGAGGGTTTAGTCTGTAGGACAACAACAATCATACCATAGGCTAGCTTCTAGGGTTTAGCCTGTACGATCTCGTGGTAGATCAACTCTTGTACTACTCATATCATCAAGATCAATCAAGCAGGAAGTAGGGTTTTACCTCCACCGTGAGGGCCCGAACCTGGGTAAACATTGTGTCCCTTGCCTCCTATTACCATCCACCTTAGACGCACTGTTCGGGATCCCCTACCAGAGATCCGCCGGTTTTGACACTGACATTGGTGCTTTCATTGAGAGTTCCACTATGTCATCACTGTAAGGTTTGATGGCCCTTCGATCATCGACAACGATGCGGTCCAGGGTGAGGTCTTCCTGCCCAGACAAATCTTCGTATTCGGCGGCTTCGCACTACGGGCCAACTTGTTTGGCCACCTGGAGCAGAGCTAGAGCTACGCCCGTGGCCATCAGGTCAGGTTTGGAAACTTGAATTACACTGCCGATATCCGCGGAGACTTGATCCTCGACGGATTCGGGCCCATGCCAGGTGTGCCGCACGACCACGACGAGCACGATACAGCTCTGCCGTCGGACAGTGTTTGGGAGATCACGCCAGCAACTACTCCGGCCTTCAGTCCGGAGAAGATCGCATCATCCGAGGACGGGAGGATAGACTCTGCCGCGGAGGCCGCACCCTCAGTGGCGATAGATCCGAATACTGACCTCACCCTTCACGAGAGCCGTGTCGCCGAACTGTTGGACTCATCCTCGGCCACGGACTCCGTGCCACCCGCGCCCATACCTATCGAATCCGATTGGGCGCCGATCATGGAGTTCACCTCCGCAGATATCTTTCAGCACTCGCCCTTCGGCGATATACTGAACTCATTAAAATCTCTCTCCCTTTCTGGAGAACCTTGGCCGAACTATGTCCGGCTAGAGTGGATGCGGACGACGAAGATATTCAATCCCCACCCACCACCCACTTAGTAGACACTATCAACGACTTAACCGACATGCTCGACTTCGACTCCGAAGACATCGATGGCATGGACAACGATGAAGGAGATGAACAAGAACCACTGCCCACGGGGCATTGGACTGCCACCTCATCTTATGATATATATATATATATATATATATATATATATATATATATATATATATATATATATATATATATATATGGTGGACACACCCAAAGAAGGTAATGGCGACAAGACAACGGAGGACGACCCCTCCAAGAAGCAACCCCAGCGCCGACGTCAGCGACGCCGCTCTAAGTCTCGCCACAGCAAAAGCGGTGACACCGGCACAGGATAGCCTCGACGACGAAGAATTTGTCGTGCCTGAGGATCCCGTCGAGCAGGAGCGCTTTAAGTGCCGACTTATTGCCACAGCAAATAGCCTGAAGAAAAAGCAGCAACAGCTTCAAGCTGATCAGGATCTGCTAGCAGATAGATGGACTGAAGTCCTCGCGGGCGAGGAGTATGAACTCGAACGCCCTTCCAAGGGTCACCCAAAGCGCAGGCTGCTACCCCGACTTGAGGAGGAAGCATGGAAACCTACATCACAAGCGTACGATGCGGCTGATCGGCCACCCCGTGGCCGAGATAGAGAGGCAGTACGGCCTGAAAATCAGCCTGCACCCCGTCGCCATTCAAACAAACATACCAAGGCAACAGGAAACACGCGAGACCTGCGAGACGTATTGGAAGACAGGGCAAAACATGCAAGATCGATCTATGGATCACGGGGCCGTGCGCCTACAAGGGACGATGACCGCCTCGCCGGATACAGTAAAAGCAAGTCCGGACGGGCCGAATACAGCAGGCAGGACTCATACGAGCTGCGTCGCGACATAGCCCAGTACAGGGGCGCGGCACACCCCCTATGCTTCACCGACGAAGTAATGGAGCATGAATTCCCAGAAGATTTTTAACCTGTAAATATTGAATCATATGATGGTACAACAGATTCCGCGGTATGGATCGAGGACTTCCTCCTCCACATCCACATGGCCCGCGGTGATGATCTACATGCCATCAAGTACCTCCCGTTAAAACTCAAAGGACCAGCTCGGCATTGGCTGAATAGCTT
This sequence comes from Aegilops umbellulata, assembly GCA_032464435.1. Lineage (NCBI taxonomy): Eukaryota > Viridiplantae > Streptophyta > Magnoliopsida > Poales > Poaceae > Aegilops > Aegilops umbellulata. Next base: position 248,062,335 of record CP136054.1, on the reverse strand, counting down.
GCGAGCATACTCCGTTGGCTGATGGGAGGATCTAGAAAACACATTCCTCGACAATTTCCAGGGCACTTATGTGCGACCACCAGATGCCGATGACTTGAGCCACATAATTCAGCAGCCAGGGGAATCGGCCAGGCAATTCTGGACACGGTTCCTAACAAAGAAAAATCAAATTGTCGACTGTCCGGATGCAGAAGCCTTAGCGGCATTCAAACACAACATCCGTGACGAGTGGCTTGCCCGGCACCTCGGCCAGGAAAAGCCGAAGTCTATGGCAGCACTCACGACACTCATGACCAACTTCTACGCGGGAGAGGATAGCTGGCTGGATCGTAGCAATAACACATCAAGGAACGTTGGCACTTCGGATACCAAGGACAGCAACGGCAGGTCACGTCGCAGCAAACACAAGCGCCGCAGCAACGTCGATACGCCGAGGATACGGCAGTCAATGTCGGATTCAGAGGCTTTAAATCCGGTCAACGGAAAGAGCCATTCAAAAGAAGCACTCCGGGCCCGTCCAGTTTGGACCGCATACTCAATCGCTCGTGTCAAATACACGGCACCCCCGATAAGCCAGCCAATCACACCAACAGAGAATGCTGGGTGTTCAAGCAGGCCAGCAAGTTAAACGCTGAAAACAAGGACAAGGGGTTGCACAACGATGACGAGGAGGAGCCATGGCCGCTGAACACGGGAGGACAGAAAAGGTTTCCCCCACAAGTGAGGACAGTGAACATGATATACGCAACCCACATCCCCAAAAGGGAACGGAAGCGTGCACTAAGGGACGTATACACGATGGAGCCCGTCGCCCCAAAGTTCAACCCATGGTCCTCTTGTCCGATCACCTTTGATCGCAGAGACCACCCCACGAGTACCCGACATGGCGGATCTGCCGCATTAGTCTTAGACCCAATCATCGACGGATATCACCTCACTCGAGTCCTTATGGACGGCGACAGCAGCCTGAACCTGCTTTACCAGGATACAATGCGCAAAATGGGTATAGACCCCTCGAGGATCAAACCCACCAAAACAACCTTTAAAGGCGTCATCGCAGGTGTAGAGGCCCATTGTACGGGCTCAATCACACTGGAAGTGGTCTTTGGATCTCCGGACAACTTCCGAAGCGAGGAGCTAATCTTCGATATCGTCCCGTTCTGCAGTGGCTATCACACACTACTCGGGTGCACCGCATTTGCAAGATTCAATGCGGTACCCTATTGCGCATACCTCAAGCTCAAGATGCCAGGACCTAGGGGGGTCATCACAGTCAATGGACACACAGAACGCTCGCTCCGCACGGAGGAGCACACTGCGGCCCTCGCAGCAGAAGCACAAAACAGCCTTTTGAGGCAATCCACCAGTTCGGCGATCAAGCCCCCGGACACCGTCAAGCGCGTTCGGAGTAACCTGCAACAGGATCGCCTGGCACGCTTAGTGATCGCCTAGCAATTCGGCCCCCGCCCTAGTCTCAGTACAACGGCAAAGTCCGTCCCACGCGTGCATAATTACGCAATGAAAATACCATCGGTATAGGCGGGGGCACGATCACGGCACGTCCCACAATGCGGCTCAACCACACTAGGGGTTTACTACCTTTATCACTCTCTCTCTTTCAGGAATCTACTCTCTGGAAGCCCTATCCGGCAGTACGGTAGCCGAACACATGATACAACACCCAAGGGGGCAGGAAGCTACGTCGTACAACGGAATCCCTAGGTGGTCTCTGATAACGAGTTAAATACCTGTTTTAAGATACCAGTCCGCAGCTTGCCCTTGGATGGGACATGTCAAATAGTCATATTTTTTGCTTACCGCACTACTTGTATCAGTATGCTTTAACGCATTTCTTAAATATCCAATGCATAGTACTAGTCTGTTATCGCATCCTATATTCATATATATATATATATGTGTGTGTGTGTGTGTGTGTGTGTGTGTGTGTGTGTGTGTGTGTGTGTGTGTGTGTGTGTGTGTGTGTGTGTGTGTGTGTGTGTGTGTGTGTGTTCATCTATGACAAACAGCACACGTACACTCTGGTACGGCCAATACGCCAGGGGCTTCCGTAGACCCCATAATTCGGCGTGAGAAGTCCGAACACTTCCGATAGTGCGGCACCCCGAACTTATAGCATTATATGCATCAGCTCCGAATCATGTCTTGGGTCAATAGTTGGGTTTGCCCAACTCCCATGTTTTGGTACCTTACGTTCCGCTATATCGGCTAAGGTAGCACTGGGAGAACTACTGCGATTGTGCCCCAGTTCTTCCGACCGAGCACCTTAGTAGAGAAAGCTAAAACTGACTATCATGATGAGGCGAGAGCTGGTCGCTATTCGAGAGGTCTCAAGTCCCTAAAGACTTTTTCCGCTTCGGGCGAGGAGCCGGCCTTGTCCGGTTTAGGCGTGTATAGCGCCCCAAATTCAGCCTTTCGAATACTAGGGGCTTCGCCAAAATTTAAAATTGTAGACTTCTATGGCTAAGTGAGGGTGATAAAGCATTATAGTCTGATTGCCTGGTTCGTTGCGCTGAACACCTCCCTCGAAGGACCCAAGAATGGGAAAAAGAGTGCTCAGATTTATCCCGAACACCCCAGCACTAGTTGCATGAGGGCATAAGTCGACGACTAGCAACTCTTAGAATTTATAAACGGTCGCACAGAAGGTAATATTTTAAATACAAAAGCGTTGCATAACGAACATGAACTAGTTTTCATAAATACAAGGATCACATGAGCAACTTCATTCAAAGATTACATCTTTGGTACACTCGTCCGCCACGAGACGGGCACCCTCCTTCATAATACATTTCGGGGTGGCGATGCTCCTTGCCCTGCGGCGGCCCCTCCTTCACTAGCTTCTCGGCGTCCATCTTCGCCCAGTGCACCTTCGCACGGGCAAAAGCCCTGCGTGCACCTTTGAGGGAGTCCTGGATTAGGGGGTGTTCGGGTAGCCGTACTATACCTTCGCCGGACTCCTGGACTATGAAGATACAAGATTGAAGACTTCGTCCCGTGTCCGGATGGGACTTTCCTTGGCGTGGAAAGCAAGCTTGGCGATGCAAATATTCAAGATCTCCTACCATTGTAACCGACTCTGTGTAACCCTAACCCTATCCAGTGTCTATATAAACCGGAGGGTTGTAGTCCGTAGGACAATCATCTTCATACACAATCATACCATAGGCTAGCTTCTAGGGTTTAGCCTCCTTGATCTCGTGGTAGATCTACTCTTGTACTACCCATATCATCAATATTAATCAAGCAGGAGTAGGGTATTACCTCCATTGAGAGGGCCCGAACCTGGGTAAAAACATCGTGTCCCTTGTCTCCTGTTACCATCTGGCCTTGACGCACAGATCGGGACCCCCTACCCGAGATCCGCCGGTTTTGACACCGACATTGGTGCTTTCGTTGAGAGTTCCTCTGTGTCGTCGCCTTTTAGGCCCGATGGCTCCTTTGATCATCAACAACAATGAGGTCCAGGGTGAGACTTTTCTCCCCGGACAAATCTTCGTCTTCGGCAGCCTCGCTCTGCGGGCCAATTCGCTTGGTCACCTGGAGCAGATCGAAAGCTACGCCCCTGGCCGTCAAGTCAGGTTTGGAAGCTTAAACTATACGGCTGATATCCGCGGAGACTTGATCTTCGACGGGTTCGAGCCATAGCCAAGCGTGCCGCACTATCTCGAGGGGCATGATCTAGCTCTGCCTCCGAACGGTGTCCTGGAGGCCGCACACGCACCGGTTCCGACCCCTAACTCGGAGCCTATTGCGCCAATTGAGGATGAGCGGTTGGACGTCACCTCGGGGGCTGCGATCTCAAAGGCGATCGAGCCGAACGCCAGCCCCGCACTCCACGTGACCCATGACTCCGAGGGTCCGGACTCTTCTCCGGACTCCGAAATCCCCGCGCCCCTGCCAATCGAATCCGATTGGGCGCCGATAATGGAGTTCACCGCCGCAGACATCTTTCAGCACTCGCCCTTTGGCGACATCCTGAATTCTCTCAAGTCTATCTCTCTATCTGGAGGGCCCTGGCCGGACTACGGTCAGCAAGGATGGGATACGGACAATGAAGAAATTCAAAGCCCACCCACCACCCACTTTGTAGCCACTGTCGACGATTTAACCGACATGCTTGACTTCGGCTCCGAAGACTTCGACGGTATGGACGACGAGGTAGGAGACGAACAAGAACCAGCACCTGTAGGGCGCTGGAAGGCCACCTCGTCATATGACATATATATGGTGGATACTCCAAAAGATGGAGATGGCGATGGAACAGCGGGGGATGACACATCCAAGAAACAGCCAAAACGCCAGCGTCAGCGGCGCCGCTCTAAATCCCGCCAAAGCAAAAACGGTGATTCCGGCACGGGAGATAATACTACCCCGGATAGCACCGAAGAACACCCACCCTAGCAAGATTCAGCGCAGGAAGATGGAGAAGCCAGCCCTCATGAGAGAGCGGCGGACCGAGAGGTTGAGGATGATAATTATATGCCTCCCTCCGAAGACGAGGCAAGACTCGATGACGATGAATTCGTCGTACCATCAGACCCCGCCGAACAAGAGCATTTCAAACGCAGGCTTTTAGCCACAGCAAACAGCCTTAAGAAAAAGCAGCAACAACTTAGAGCTGATCAAGATTTGCTAGCTGATAGATGGACTGAAGTCCTTGCGGCCGAAGAGTATGAACTCGAACGCCCCTCCAAGAGTTACCCAAAGCGCAGGCCGCTACCCCGATCAGAGGAGGAAGCGCCTACATCACCAGCGCACGACATGGCAGATCGGCCACCTCGCGGCCGTGACAGAGAGGCCTCTCGGCCCTCCACCCAAGCCATGCCCCGACGCCGCTCAACTAAGGCACGGGAAAATGCGCCAGACCTGCGAGACGTACTGGAGGATAAGGCAAGACAAACAAGATAGATCTACAGATCGCGCAGGCGCCCGACGACACGTGACGATGATCTTCACTCCGGACACAACAAATCCGGTCAGGCTGAACACAACAGACATAGCTCTTTCGAGCTGCGTCGTGACATAGCCCAGTACAGGGGCGCCGCACACCCACTATGCTTCACAGATGAAGTAATGGATCATAAAATCCCAAGGGTTTCAAACCCGTGAACATCGAATCATACGATGGCACCATAGATCCGGCGGTATGGATCGAGGATTATCTCCTTCACATCCACATGGCACGTGGCGATGATCTACACGCCATCAAATACCTCCCGCTCAAACTCAAAGGACCGGCCCGACACTGGCTTAACAGCTTGCCAGCGGACTCAATCGGTTCTTGGGAGGACCTGGAGGCCTCATTCATCGACAACTTCCAGGGCACCTACGTGCGACCACCGGACGCCGACGACTTAAGCCACATAATTCAGCAGCCAGAAGAATCAGCCAGGCAATTCTGGACACCGTTCCTAACAAAGAAAAACCAGATAGTCGACTGTCCGGGCGCAGAGGCCCTAGCGGCCTTCAAGAATAACATCCGCGACGAGTGGCTTGCCCGGCACCTGGGACAGGAAAAGCCGAAATCTATGGCAGCCCTCACGACACTCATGACCCGCTTTTGCGTGGGAGAAGATAGCTGGCTAGCTCGCAGCAACAACTTATCAAAGAACCCTGGTAATTCGGATACCAAGGACAAAAGTGGCAGGACACATCGAAATAAGCAAAAGCGTCGCATAAGCAGCGAAAGCAATGAAGATACGGCAGTTAATGCCGGATTCAGAGGCTATAAATCCGGTCAATGGAAAAAGCCATTCAAAAAGAATACTCAGGGCCCGTCCAGTTTGGACCGAATACTCGACCGCTTGTGCCAGATCCATGGCACCCCCGAAAGACCAGCCAATCACACCAACGGGGATTGTTGGGTGTTCAAGCAGGCAGGCAAGTTAAGAGCCGAAAACAAAGACAAGGGGCTGCATAGCGATGACGAGGAGGAGCCCAGGCCGCCAAACAACAATGGACAGAAGGGATTTACCCAACAAGTGCGGACGGTGAACATGATATACGCAACCCACATTCCCAAGAGGGAGCGGAAGCGTGCGCTACGGAATGTATACGCGATGGAGCCAGTCGCCCCAAAGTTCAACCCATGGTCCTCTTGCCCGATCACTTTTGATCGAAGGGACCACCCCACTAGCATCCGTCATGGCGGCTTTGCCGCATTGGTTCTTGACCCAATCATCGACGGATTTCATCTCACAAGAGTCCTAATGGACGGTGGCAGTAGCCTGAACCTACTTTACCAGGATACAGTGCGGAAAATGGGCAAAGATCCCTCAAGGATTAAGCCCACAAGGACGACCTTTAAAGGCGTTATACCAGGTGTAGAGGCCAATTGCACAGGCTCAGTAACACTTGACGTGGTCTTCGGATCTCCGAATAATTTCCGAAGCGAAGAGTTAATCTTCGATATAGTCCCGTTCCGCAGTGGCTATCACGCCCTGCTCGGACGAACCGCATTTGCAAAATTCAATGCGGTGCCGCACTACGCATACCTCAAGCTCAAGATGCCAGGCCCTCGAGGAGTAATCACGGTCAATGGTAACATTAAACGCTCCCTCCGTACGGAGGAGCACACGGCGGCTCTCGCAGCGGAAGTACAAAGAAGCCTTCTTAGGCAATTCTCCAGTCCGGCCGTCAAAAAGCCAGACACTGCCAAGCGCGCCCGGAGTAACCCACAACAAGACCGCCCGGAACGTTCTGAGCAGGCGTAGCAATGCGGCCCCAACCCCAGCCCTCGCGATATAGCGAAACCAGTGCCTCGTGTACATAACTATGCCCTTGAGATACCATGGGCACAGGGGAAGGGGCACAATAACGACACGCCCAAAATATGGCTTAAAACGTACTAGGGGCTGCCGGATTCTTTTTTTCTTACTTTCAGGACTCCACATTTCGGACGACCTGTTCGGCAATTCGACTGCCGCACAAACGATGCAAGATCCAGGGAAGCAAACAAAGCCATGCCGCATTATGGAATTCCCAGGTGGTCTCTGTTACGAGCGGTATACCTGTTTCAAATACAACTCCGCGGCCTGCCCCTGGTGAGGACATGTTAAAATAGTCCAGTATATTTTTGCTTATTGCACTACTTGTATCGTTCGGCTTTGATAAATAGCCTCTCTATAAACAATGCATAGCTTTTTGTCTATTTTTTGCATTATCCTATTTTAATATATATGTTTTAACATAATTGCACCCGTACACCATGGTACGGCCAACACGCCAGGGGCTTCAGTACCCCTTAATATGGTGTGAGAAGTCCGTGCACTTTCACAAGTGCGGCACCCCGAACTTATAGCACTATATGCATCGACTCCGAATCATGATTTGGGTCAATAGTTGGGTTTGCCCGGCTCCTATGTTTTGGTGCCTTACGTTCCGCTATATAGGCTAAGGTAGCACTAGGAGAACCACTGCGATTGTGCCCCGGTTCAGCTGGGTTAAGCACCTCAGTGGAGAAAGCTAAAACTGACTGTCATGATGAGGTGAGAGACCGGTGGCTGTTCAAGAGGTTTTTCGAGTCCCTAAAGACTTATGCCGCTTCGAGCGAGGAGCTGGCTTTGTCCGACCAAAGGCGTGGGTAGCGCCCCGAACTCGGTCTTCCGAACTAGGGGCTTCGCCGAAATTTAAAATTATAGAGTTCTATGGCTAAGTGAGAGTGTTCAAGCATTATAGTCCGATTGCCTGGTTCGTTGTGCTGAGCGCCTCCCTCAAAGGACCCAACCATGGGAAAAAGAGCGCTCAGGTTTATCCCGAACACCCCAGAACTAGTGGCATGGGGGCAGAAGCCGACGACTGGCCATCTCTCAATTTTTTGATAAACGGCCGCACAGAAAATAATATTTTAAATTCAGTAAGCATTGCTTAGCGCATATGAACAAGTTTTCAGCGCACAGGATAAACACGAGCGAGTTCATTCAAAGATTACATCCTTGGTACATTCATCCGCCACAAGGCGGGCACCTGCAAGAACATCCTTGTAGTAGTTCTCGGGCTTGTGATGCTCCTTCCCCGGCGGCGGCCCGTCCTTCACAAGCTTCTCTCCGTCCAGCTTTCCCCAGTGCACCTTTGCACGGGCAAGGGCCCGACGGGCACCTTGAATGCAGACAGAGCGCTTGATGACCTCGAGCCTTGGACAGGCTTCCACCAGCCGCCGCACCAGCCCGAAATAGCTCCCAGGCAGGGCCTCTCCGGGCCACAGCCGAACTATGAAGCCCTTCATGGCCTGTTCGGCCGCCTTGTGGAGCTCGACCAGCTGTTTCAGCTGGTCGCTCAGGGGTACAGGGTGTCCGGCCTCAGAATATTGAGACCATAACACACTCTCCGTCGAGCTGCCCTCTTCAGCTCGGTAGAATGCGGCGGCGACGGATACGCTGCGGGGAAGATCTGCGAATGCCCCTGGAGAGCTCCGGATTCGGGTAAGTGACAAGTAGTTTACTTTTATATTTATGCTTTGCATTAAGAATGCCTTACCCGCTGCTATCTTTTTCATCTCCTCCAACTCTTGGAGGGCCTTTCGGGCTTCGGCCTTGGCACCCTTGGCGGTCTCAAGGGCCGACGCGAGCTTGGATGCTTGCGCCTTTGACTCAAGCTCCAAGCTCTCATGTTTTTTCATGAGAGCCTGCAGCTCTTGCTGCACCTCGCCGACCTGAGCCCCAAGTCTCTCTCGCTCGGTGCGCTCCTCGGTCGCTTTCTTTTCGGCCTCAGATAGCGCCTGCTTGAGGGTCGCCACCTTAGTTGTGGCCCCTATAATAAGCAGTACGATCTTGTTATTTTTTGCAATCACGCCTCTCTATAGGCACGTTTTTCTGTAAGGTATTTCTTACCTTCTTTTTTCTCGAGCTGCCGCTTGGCAAGGCCGAGCTCTTGCTCGGTCCGCCCGAGGTCCTGTTTCAGGACACCCACCTCCGCAGTCAGTGTGGTGGTGGATAGCAGCGAAGCCTGTGTACGCATATTGACTCCTTTTTGTTAGACTCCTGTAAAATTTATTAGATCCTCTATTCGGCTTTTCTTTCCGAACGTCAAACAGAGCATCAGGGGCTACTGTCTATGTGGTAATATTTTGATATATTTTTGCTTACCTCGAAGCCTGTCAGAAGGCTAGCGCAAACTTCAGTTAGTCCGCTCTTGGCGGACTGAACCCTTTGGATCACCGTACTCATAATAGTACGGTGCTCCTTGTCGATGGAGGCGCCGTCAAGCACCTCCAGCAGATGGTCCAGCGACTCCGGTTGGACGGAAGTCGCTGGTTTAGAAGGCTTGCTCCTTTTGGAAGGAGTTCGCCTACCGCGGCTCAGAACTGTTGAAGATTTCGGCACGGTGTCCGGCTCAAAGCCGGACTTGGAGCCCTGGGGGGTCTTGTCCCCTTCATTCCTGGGGTCCGGGAGGTCGCCTTTCGGCTCCTCCAGGACCACCTCCTCCTGCCCCGGAGCTCGTTGCGACGCCACTTCGGCGTCGTCTGCAGTGCGGGGGGAGATAGCGGGCGGAACTAAGTTCACGTCCGACGAATCCAGGGAGCCGCTCGACGAATCGTCGAGTTCGGCCCGGGGCGGGCTGCACAATTATGTTCGGCATCATGGAAGGCTGAACGACCTAGGAATATCATGACTCACTCTGGTATCCGAATACTTACGATTTCGCCGGACGCTTGGCCCTATTCGGCCACTCCTCTTCGCTCTCTTCGGCGTCATGGGAGTAGTCCGGCGGAGGGGTCTTCCTTTTCCTAGACCCCTCAGCCTCCCCGGCTGGGGCGGCCTTCTTCTTCTCTCCTCCCTCCGCTGGGGGGGAGAGCTTTCTTCTTCCTCCTCCTCGTTTTCATGGGAGGAGGGCGCCTCGGACTCGTCAGACGACGAGTCCGACATCACCACATTACGGGCACTCTTTCGAGTCCCCGTGGTCTTCTTCTTCTTGACCTTCTTCTCCGGCACCACATAAGGTGCCGGAACTAGCAGCTTCACTAGGAGCGCAGGGGCTGGGTCCTCGGGCAAGGGAGCCGGACAGTTAATTGGTCCGGATATCGCCTGCCAAGCCTGTCAAAGGTAAGGGAGTTTAGATCCCGCACAGAGTCAAAACTGTGAAAGGAAAAAAGAGCTTAGTGTCCTGTAAAAGGCGAAGATAGCTTACCTCGCTAGCGTGACGCTGCGAGCTGTATCCGCGGTCCTCGGAGGCGGATGCGGGAGCCTCGGCGCCCTTGAAAAGCACCTTCCAAGCATATTCGTACGTCGTGTCGAAGAGCCTGTTAAGGGTTTGGTGCTGCGCCGGGTCGAACTCCCACAAATTGAAGCCCCGTTGTTGGCACGGGAGGATCCGGCGGACGAGCATAACCTGGACTATATTAACAAGTCGGATTGGCTTGTTCACCAGAGACTGGATGCAAGTTTGCAATCCAGTCACCTCTTCTTCGTTGCCCCACGACAGGCCCGTCTCCTTCCAGGACATTAGCCGCATGGGGGGTCCGGATCGGAACTCGGGGGCTGCGACCCATTTCGGATCGCGTGGCTCGGTGATGTAAAACCACCCTGCTTGCCACCCCTTTAGGGTCTCCACAAAGGATCCCTCGAACCATAGGACGTTGGCCATCTTGCCTGCCATGGCGCCTCCGCACTCCGCTTGGATGCCGCGCACCACCTTGGGCTTGACGTTGAAAGTCTTAAGCCAGAGGCCGAAATGGGGGCGGACACGGAGGAAGGCCTCACACACGACGATAAACATCGAGATGTTGAGGATGAAGTTTGGGGCCAGATCGTGGAAATCCAGGCGGTAGTAGAACATGAGCCCCCGAACGAATGGGTGAAGTGGAAAACCCAGTCCGTGGAGGAAGTGGGGAAGGAAAACTACCCTCTCATGGGGCCTTGGGGTGAGGAGAAGCTGCCCCTTCTCGGGAAGCCGGTGCGGGATGTCCTTGGACAGCTATCCGGCCTTCCTCAGCTTTTTCACTTGAACCTCTGTAACGGAGGAGACCATCCACTTGCCTCCCGCTCCGGACATAGCTGGAGAAGGTTGAGGTGGGAAGAGCGGGCTTGGGCGCTGGAGCTCGAGTGCGCAAGAGATGGATTGGCAAAGGAGGAAGAAGGCGTAGGTAAAAAGGTGGATCCTTATCCCCTTATATGGGCGGATGCGGTTATGCGTCCCCACCTACCTAATAAAACTCGCTTGCCTCCCAAGCGCCATGGTAAATGGCGCGGTTGGGTTACCCACGTCCGTATTGATGAGAATCCCGTAAAAAGGGCACACGATCTCTGCTTTGACAAGACGTGCCAAGGAAACCGCCTCGCGAAACACGCTGAGGTGGAAGAGTAAAAATGATTTGTGTAAAGAACTTGGCCGTAGTGTGATGACGCACTACGGAATACGTCAGCAGATTTGATTTGTGTTAATATTATTCTCTCTATGGCACTATGTGGCAACTTATTTTGCAGAGCCGGACACTATTCGTGGTGTTTACAATCTTCTATGAAGGACTTGGAGGAGGAACCCGCCTTGCAATGCCGAAGACAATCTGCGTGCCGGACTCGTCGTCATTGAAGCCTGGTTCAGGGGCTACTGAGGGAGTCCTGGATTAGGGGGTGTTTGGGTAGCCGGACTATACCTTCACCGGACTCCTGGACTATGAAGATACAAGATTGAAGGCTTCGTCCCGTGTCCGGATGGGACTTTCCTTGGCGTGGAAGGCAAGCTTGGCGATGCGGATATTCAAGATCTCCTACCATTGTAACCGACTCTGTGTAACCCTAACCCTATCCAGTGTCTATATAAACCGGAGGGTTGTAGCGCATAGGACAATCATCTTCATACACAATCATACCATATGCTAGCTTCTAGGGTTTAGCCTCCTTGATCTCGTGGTAGATCTACTCTTGTACTACCCATATCATCAATATTAATCAAGCAGGAGTAGGGTATTACCTCCATCGAGAGGGCCCGAACCTGGGTAAAAACATCGTGTCCCTTGTCTCCTGTTACCATCCGGCCTTGACGCACAGATCAGGACCCCCTACCCGAGATCCATCGGTTTTGACACCGACAACCTTCGATGCAGACGGACAGCTTGATGACTTCCAGCCGTGGGCAGGCATCCACAAGCCGCCTCACCAGGCCAAAATAGCTATTGGGAAGGGAATCGCCAGGCCACATCCAGACTATAAGGCCCCTCATGGCCTGTTCGGCCACCTTGTGGAGCTCGACCAGTTGCTTCAGCTGGTCGCTCACGGGCATCAGGTGTTCAGTCCTAGTATACAGAAACCAGAACAACTTCTCCGTTGAGCTTCCCTCCTCGGCCCAGTAGAACTCTGCGGCGTCAGACACACTACAGGGCAGATCTGCGAACGCTCCTGGAGAGCTCCAAACTCGGGTAAGTAAAAAGAAATTTTCTCTCACGTGCTTGCTTTGCATAATGAATGCCTTACCCGCCGCTATCTTTTTCACCGCCTCAATTTCCTAGAGGGCCTTTTGGGCTTCGGCCTTGGCATTTTTTGCGCTTTCGCAGGCCTTTGCAAGCTCGGACTCTTGCGTCTTCGAGTCAAACTCCAATGCCTCATGCTTCTTGACGAGGACCTGGAGCTCTTGCTGCACCTCGCCACTCGGGCCTCTTGTTTCTCTCGCTCGGTGCGCTCCCAGGCCACTTTGTTTTCAGCCTCGAACAACGCCTTCTGCAGGGTCGCCACTTTGGTCGTGGCCCCTGGTACATTCATGATGATCCAATTATTCTGCAACCAATTCCTTTTTCATATAGACAAGGTCTTGATTACCTTTGTTCTCTTCGAGCTGCCTCTTGATAAGGCCGAGCTCCTCCTTGGACCGCTCAAGGTCCTGCTGCAGCGCAGCGACCTCCGCAGTATGTGCGGCGGCAGCCAGCAGTGAAGCCTGCATATACAAATACACATATTCTTATTAGACTCCTGAGTCATGATTCGATCCTCTATTCGGCCTTTCTTCGTGAACGCCAAATAGAGCATCAGGGGCTACTGTCTATGCGGCAACATCTTCCTATAATTATTCACCTGAAAGCCTGCTAGGAGGCTTGTGCACGGTTCAGTCAGTCCGCTTTTGGCGGACCGAACCTTCTCGGTCACCGCACTCATGATAGTGCGGTGCTCTTCGGCGATGGAAGCGCCCTGAAGCGCTTCCAACAAGTTGTCCGGTGCCTCTGGATGGACAGAGGTCAGCGGCAGAGGCGGCTTGCCCCTCTTAATAGGGGGTCGCCTGCCGAAGTTCGGAACCATCAAAGGTTTCGGTGCGGTGTTCGACTGGGGTCCAAACCTGGAGCCCATGGGAGTCTGGCTCCCTTTGCGCCCAGGGTCCGGAAGGTCGCCCTGAGGCGTCTCCTGGACTACCTTCCCTTGGCCCGGTGCCTTTTTAGACAACACCTCAGTGTTGTCCGTAGGGCGAGGGGTGGAGGCGATCGGAAGAGAACCACTACTCATATCCGACGGGTCCAAAGAACCGTCCGATGAAGATACGTCGATACGGGCTCGGGACGGACTGCATAATCATGTTCGGCGCAAGGTGAAGCAGTGCAATAGAAACATATCATGAATTACTATGGTATCCGGATACTTACGACTTCGCCAGGGGCTTGTCCCTGGGTAACCACTCGTCGTCGCTGTAGGTGGCGGTCGTGGAGCAGTCCAGAAGGAGGGTCCTCTTCTTCTTGGACCCTTCGGCCTCCCCAGTTGGGGCGACCTTCCTTTTCTTATCACCCCCGGTTGGGGGGAGAACTTTCCTCCTCCTCGTCGTCTTCATGGGAGGAGTGAGTCTCGGACAATGAGTCCGATATCGCCTGACGCCGGAGACCCTTTCGGGTCCCCGTGGCCTTTTTCTTGGTCTTCTTCTCCGGCACCTCATAAGGTGCCGGAGTCAGCATCTCCGTCAGGAGAGCATCTGCTGGATCTTCAGGTAGGGGGGCTGGGCAGTCAATCTGCTCGGCAGCCTCCACCCAGTCCTGTCAAAGGCATGGGAGCTTAGATCCCGCACATGATCAAACTGGGGAGAATGAATACCCTGTAAGGAACTTACCAGTTTCGCGAGGCGCTTCGTGCTAAGTCCACGGTCCTCGGTTAGGGAGGGGGGAGCCTCGGCGCCCTTGAACAGCACCTTCCAGACATCCTTGTGCATCGTGTTTAAAAGCTCGGGCAGAGTCTGGTGCCGGTCTGGGTCGAACTCCCATAGATTGAACGGCCATTGTTGACACGGGAGGATCCGGCGGAAGAGCATGACCTGGACCACATTGACAAGCTTGATTTTCCTATTCATCATGTTCTTGATGCAGGTCTGGAGTCCGGTCAGCTCTACCGGGTTGCCCCAGGGCAGGCCCTTCTCTTTCCAGGAGGTGAGTCGCATGGGGAATCCGGATCGGAACTCGGGGGCCGCCACCCATTTGGGGTCGCGTGGCTCGGTGATGTAGAACCACCCCGATTGCCACCCCTTTATGGTCTCCACATAGGAGCCCTCGAGCCATGTGACATTGGGCATTTTGCCCATCATGGCACCTCCGCATTCCGCTTGCTGGCCGCCTACAACCTTCGGCTTGACATTGAAGGTCTTCAGCCACAGGCCGAAGTGGGGCCGGATGCGGAGGAAGGCCTCGCACACGACGATAAACGCCGAGATGTTGAGGATAAAGTTCGGGGCTAGATCATGAAAGTCCAGCCCGTAGTAGAACATGAGGCCGCACACAAACGGGTGGAGAGGAAATCATAGTCCGCAGACGAAGTGGGTAAGGAAAACTACCCTCTCGTAAGGTTCCGGGGTAGGGACGATCTGCCCCGCGTCGGGCAGCCGGTGCGCGATATTCGTGGCCAAGTATCCGGCTCCCCGCAGCTTCTTGATGTCCTCCTCCGTGACGGAGGATTTCATCCACTTGCCTCCCGCTCCGGACATGCTTGGGGCGGTTTGAGGAGAAAGACGTAAACTTGGATGTTGGAGCTCGAGTGCACGAGAATGGATGTCCGAGGAGGAAGAAAGCGTAGGTGAAAAAGGTGAACCCTTATCCCTTTATAAGGGCGGACAAAACCATGCGCCTCCCCACCTGCCTAGTAAACTCGCCTATTCTCCAAACGCCGTAATTGATGGCGCGGTTGGGTTACCCACATCCGTATTGATGAGAATCCCGTGATAAGGGGACACGATCTCTGCTTCGACAAGACGTGCCAAGGAAACTGCCTCGCAATATGCACCAAGGCTGGTTGAGAAAAACGGTTCAAATAATGGTCGGGTCGTGGTATGATGTCATGATACCGAGTGCGTCGGCAGATTAGATTAGTGGAAATATTATTATCTCTATGGTGGTATGTGGAACTTGTTTTGTAGAGCCGGACACTATTCTTGTGTTCAAGATCTTCTATGGAGTATTCGGAGGAGGAACCCGCCTTGCAATGCCGAAGACAATCTGCGCGTCAGACTCGTTGTCATTGAAGCCTGGTTTAGGGGCTACAGAGGGAGTCCTGGATTAGGGGGTATCCGGACGGCCGAACTATATCCTTTGGCCGGACTGTTGGACTATAAAGATACAAGATTGAAGACTTCGTCTCATGTCCAGATGGTACTCTCTTGGCGTGGAAGGCAAGCTTGGCAATACGGATATGTAGATCTCCTCCCATTGTAACCGACTCTGTGTAACCCTAGCCCCCTCCGGTGTCTGTATAAACCGGAGGGTTTAGTCCGTAGGACAACAACAATCATACCATAGGCTAGCTTCTAGGGTTTAGCCTCTACGATCTCGTGGTAGATCAACTCTTGTACTACTCATATCATCAAAATCAATCAAGCAGGAAGTAGGGTTTTACCTCCATCATGAGGGCACGAACCTGGGTAAACATTGTGTCCCTTGCCTCCTGTTACCATCCGCCTTAGACGCACAGTTCGGGACCCCCTACCCGAGATCCGCCGGTTTTGACACCGACAGGTCCCCTTCTTCTTCTTCTTCTTCTTTCTTGACCTCCTCCCTAGATGGGAGAAGGGTTTCCCCTCTGGTCCTTGGCCTCCATGGCATGGGAGGGGCGAAAGCCCCTCCGAGATTGGATCTGTCTTTTTGTCTCTCTCTGTTTCTGCGTTCTGGTATTCTACCCTTTCGTCGTTTCTTATATATCCGGAGATCCGTAACTCTGATTGGGTTGAAACCTTCGCCAAGATTTTTTCCAAAAATTAGCTTTCTTGCGGCCCAAGAAGAGCAGTAACCGCCTTACGAGGGGCCCACGAGGGTTAGGGGCGTGCCCAGGGGGAGGCACGCCCCTACCTCGTGGCCACCTCAGGCACCGTCTCGCGTCGATCCTTCTTCCCATATTCTCCAAATATTTCAAAAATATTCTCTGTCTGTTTTTATCCCGTTTGGATTCTGTTTGATATGGGGTTTCTGCGAAACATAAAACATGCAACAAACAGGAACTGGGCACTGGATCAATATGTTAGTCCCAAAAATAGTATAAAAAGCTGCCAAAAGTATATGAAAGTTGAATAATATTGGCATGGAACAATAAAAAATTATAGATACGACGGAGACGTATCATCTTTTTGCGTACTCGCTTGACTGATATCTTGAAAATGCCTCCTTATGGAAAGTATATGAAAGACATCATCACTAATAAGAGAAAAATACCGGAAGCTAAAATCTCCACTATGCTTACTGATACGTCTCCAATGTATCTATAATTTTTTATTATTCCATGCTGTTTTATTATCAATATTGGATATTTTATAATCATTTTATAGTCATTTTATATCATTTTTTGGTACTAACCTATTGACATAGTGCCATGTGCCAGTTGTTGTTTTTTCCATGTTTTTTACATCACGGGAAATCAATATCAAACGAAGTCCAAATGCCACGAAACTCCACGATGAATTTTTATGGGCCAGAAGGAAGGCAATGGGCCCTGGTTGCACCTGGGGGGTGCCCCGAGGGGGGCACAACCCACTAGGGCGCGCCAGGAGGCCCAAGCGCGCCTTGGTGGGTTGTGCCTACCTCGGGTGCCCCCCTCGGACCGCCTCTTTGCTCTATAAATACCCTAAAATCCCAGAACCCTAGGGGAGTCGACGAAATATTCATCCAGCCGCCGTAGAGTCCAGAACCACCAGATCCAATCTAGACACCATCACGGAGGGGTTCACCACTTCCATTGGTGCCTCTCCGATGATGCGTGAGTAGTTCTTTGTAGACCTTCGGGTCCGTAGTTAGTAGCTAGATGGCTTTCTCTCTCTCTCTCTCGCTGAATTCTCAATACAATGGTCTCTTGGAGATCCATATGATGCAACTCTTTTGCGGTGTGTTTGTTGGGATCTGATGAACTTTGAGTTTATGATCAGTTATATCTTTTTATATCCATGAAAGTTATTTGAGTTTCTTTGATCTCTTATAGCCTCGTATTTCTTCTCTGATATTTGGGTTTTGTTTGGCCAACTTGGTCTATTTATCTTGCAATGGGAAGAGGTGCCCGATAGTGGGTTCGATCTTACGGTGCTTGATCCCAGTGACAGAAAGGGAACTGACACGTATGTATCGTTGCTACTAAGGATAAAAAGACGATATCTAATCTACCGCCATATAGATAAACGGAACTTGTCTACATCATGTCATCATTCTTATTGCATTACTCCGTTTTTCCATGAACTTAATACACTAGATGCAGGCTGGATACCGGTCAATGTGTGGAGTAATAGTAGTAGATGCAGGCAGGAGTTGGTCTACTAATCTTGGACGTGATGCCTATGTATTGATCATTTCCTGGATAGCGTCATAAATATTTGAAGTTCTATAAATTGCCCAACAGTAATTTGTTTACCCACTGTTTGCTATTTTTCTTGAGAGAAGCCACTAGTGAAACCTACGGCCCCCGGGTCTTCTTTCTCACATTTTTGCCTTGCGTTCTACTTTTCCTTTGCGTTTTATTTAGATCTATTAAACCAAAAATACAAATATATATTGCTGCACTTTATTTTATTTATGATCTATTATTTCTATCTATTACAATTTTCTCCCGTCAACGTGCCTTCTGGCGCCGTTACCCGAAAGGGATTGACAACCCCTTTAACACGTCAGTTTGCGAGTGGTTGTTATTTGTGTGCAGGGGTTTTTTACATTCTGTTGCTTGGTTCTCCTACTAGTTCGATACCATGTTTTCATTACTGAGGGAAATACCTACTGTCGGTATCAAAACCGGCGGATCTCGGGTAGGGGGTCCCGAACTGTGCGTCTAGGCGGATGGTAACAGGAGACAAGGGACACGATGTTTTTACCCAGGTTCGGGCCCTCTCGATGGAGGTAAAACCCTACTCCTGCTTGATTAATATTGATGATATGGGTAGTACAAGAGTAGATCTACCACGAGATCAGAGAGGCTAAACCCTAGAAGCTAGCCTATGGTACGATTGTTGTTCGTCCTACGGACTAAAACCCTCTGGTTTATATAGACACCAGAGAGGGTTAGGGTTACACAGAGTCGGTTACAACGGAAGGTGATCTACATATCCGTATCGCCAAGCTTGCCTTCCACGCCAAGGAAAGTCCCATCCAGACACGGGACGAAGTCTTCAATCTTGTATCTTCATAGTCCAGGAGTCCGGCCAAAGGTCATAGTCCGGCTACCCGAACACCCCCTAATCCAGGACTTCCTCAGTAGCCCCCGAACCAGGCTTCAATGACGACGAGTCCGGCGCGCAAGTTGTCTTCGGCATTGCAAGGCAGGTTCTTCTCCAAATTCCATGTAATTGTTGAATAGTGTTCGGCTTCTTGTGAATATTGCGCTTCTTGGCTTCCACGCCCAATAATGGCCTTCTTCCATGTGTCAAATGAATGCGAAAAGCCAGGGTGTTTTTACATTTACCCCCCTAGCTGAGTAAATGAGCCGCCTATTAAAGAGGCGAGGATTTAGATCCAAATCACACCATCTTCCCTCCGCGAGCATTCATCGGAGCGTATTCAACAGAGATCCATTCCATCATGGCTGGTCGTTGCAGCTCCTCCTCTCGCCTTCCCAGCCCTCAACCTGGAGATTGGGAGAGATGTTCCATCCCACACAGCAAGCTGGTGACGCTTCAAACCAAAGGGTTCCTCCCCCCAGCCTATATGGTCCCGGTTCGAGCCGGGCTTGCCACCTATAATGGCGGAAAGCAAGCGGAGAGCGTCCCCAATCCCTCCAAAGGAGAGCGGGTATGTCTTGTCTCTTACTTGATAAGAGGGCTCGGATTTCCAACTCATCCGTTTCTCCGGGGGCTGCTGGAGTTCTTCGGCCTCTAGCTGCACAACCTTACGCCAGCCTCCATATGCATATCGCGGGCTTCGTAGCCCTTTGAGAGTTGTTTTTGGGCTGTGAAGCTCATTTCGCTTTGTGGAAGAAGTTGTTCTGCCTCGTGCCCCATTCTTAGGAGGGGTCGATATATCAAGTGGGCGGAGCCGAAGTATGGCACATCGCTGGGACCAGATATCTATCTGGAACCCCAAAGAAGGCGTCCGAAGACTGGCCTTCAGAATGGTTTTATATAGAAGATTTCCCCCTGCCGGATCCTATTCGGATCGGCCTCCCTGAGTTCAATAATGCTCCCTTAAAGAAGCACCTAAGTTGGGGTCCACGGAGCCCTCAGAAGGAGAATGACAAGGACGTCCTTTACCTGATGGGACGGATAAGGTTATTGGCTCATTCCGGACTGACCATGATCGAGGTCATAGCCACATGCATTATGCGGGGGGTGGAGCCGCTTCAGTATAGGGGCCACCCCATGTGGGATTTCAACGGGGAGGACGATGCCACCCGCTGCGGCCATAAGGGGCCGGAATCGGCTGTCGCTCTGACGAAGATCTTGTCCGCATTGTACAAGGGAGAAGAGGAGGAATTTCTCCGCGTCAATCCACGGGGCGGATTTTCCATGTACAATCCTCCAAACTGGGTAAGCGGACACTTCTTTTTGCCCATCCGTTCCATATTCCCATAGTTAAGTATCTCATTTTGTGATTTCGACGCAGGAACTGCGCCAGGCCGTAAAGGAGATAAGCAGCCCTCCTCCACAACCCGAGGATCCAGAACGGTACCTCGACCCGACCTCCCAAGAGGATCCGGGCATATCTGTGGAGCTGATCGACGGGGTATTTTACCAACTGAGCATCGACAATGCCTTGGTGCCCATTACGGCCGATTATCCTGGACTGATCCCCGCCTCACAGGTAATTGAGACCGAAGTCCCAATATCTCTAAAATGATCCGTCTGTGCTTATTTTTGACCATCTTATACCAATGGTGTTTCGCAGGGGAGGATCCCGAGGTAGAACGCCGAGCCTGCGGCGACTAGCCAACAAGGGACCGCGAGGGCGGGCAGGCTGAAAAGACCCGCAGTCCAGATCGAGACACCGGCGCAGCAGTAAGGCGCGCCGTTTTTATACCAATGTATTGTCCTTACGATGCATGTTAACGCCCGTGTTCTTTTTAGGAAAAAGAGGGCTCGCCGGACTATATCCGGAGAGGTTGCCAATCGCGCCTCCACTAGCCAGGCTCCAAAGCCATGTCCAGAAGCAGAGGTGAACATGAGGTGCGCATCAGATATTCCTCCGACAGAGGATGCGGACAAGCTGTCTGCCACCAATTCTGAGGTGGAGAGTGCCATGAACCACAGGCGTCGCCGAACAGTTCTTCGCGACGCTTGTCTATCTTGTGAGGCATTGGAGGCCTTTAACTCGGGAGATGCGTATTTCCGTGCTGCTCAAGATGGTCTAACCAGAGCCGCGGAGCAGTATGTAAAGGACATACGGGTAAGAAAATTTTGGTGATTATATATATACCAGTAGCCCCCGAGACTTGAAACAGTTAGAATAACTGATTTAAGGATCATTTGTTATGCAGGTTCTTACAGAGAAGAATACCCTACTGTCCCAGGAGCTGGAAGAGTGCAAGGCCCAACTTCAGGCCGCACTAGCCGTGGTCGGGGAGCCCAAGAAGACCCCCTCTGGTATTATATGCCTCAATTGGTAAGTATCATGTAGAGTGCAGCGTGTATACAAGTCTGACAATAAATTTGCAGATGGCACCGGGTTAGATCCGGATAAGCAGCAACTCCTACGCCAGCTAAAGGCTGGTGAGAGCGTGCTTACGAAGGTGAGGCAGGAGAAGAATGATCTCCAAGATGCCAACACCCAGCTGGGCATGGAACTAAAGGATGTTCGTGCCCAACTGTCGGACTCCGTTAAGGAGAATCGGCGGCTTCGACGTGGCATATTTAGTAAGTGCTTGAACGAACTTTGAAAAAGAGTTCGGCGAGGAAGTCGACTAACAGAGTTATGTCTGTAGGTATGCTAACAGGTCGTCCTGCAGAGGAAATGCCCGGTTCTACGGGTGACCTTCTTCCCGAGCTCTCGCAATTGCACGAAAGAGTTCGGCAGGTGATGCACGTCGTCGCCCAGGCCTTGTGGCACTCCGTCTCCATGCCCGAAGGCCTTGGAGAGCTTGTAGAGAAGCTGAAGGGAGCGCAGCGGCGCTTCCGATTATGGAAGATATCGGCCTGCCGTCAAGGCGCCAGGGAGGCCTGGGCCATGGTGAAGACGCGGTACACGAAGGCTGACCAAAACCACATGGCCGAGGTCGGACCTGTGGGGCCCGATGGGAAGGAGATCCCTGTTAGCTTAGTGTACGGCCAGGTAGAGTTGGCCGCCAAATATTCCCAACAGGACTGTAAACTAGACAGCCTATTGGATGGTATTGAAGAGGAATTTACCCAGTCAAATTGACTATGTAATTTAAGATGACATGTAAAATGCCTTCTAGCCGGATTGTAGATCGTTTGTCATGGCGGACCTTTTCGCTTCAACCTCGGGATTCGATAGTCCGGAGTGTGTACGAATACCCTCTCGGTTACGTAAGAACCAGGGCATGCATGGAGACCAGGTGTAGGGGTCATTAGTGCTTGAATAGACAAGTGCCCAACTAGTTATGTTATATTACATGGTTAGTAAGAAACATCTTCCAGGTAGAATAGTTCCGTTAGGGGTTCCTTTCCCTGGGAGGCATGCCCTAAAGTGCATGTCTGGACTGTGAAAAAAGCAGAAAAGCATCTGGGGGCAGATAAATAAACAAGTGGAAAGTCGTCTTTTAGTTCACCGACCGAATATTCCCTTAAGAACGCTAGCTTTCGGCTTCACCCAGTCTGAGGTACACATCCGGCTGACCCGGCAGTAACAATCGCAGAGGTGCTCGCTTTACCTCCTAGCCGAACAATCGGGAACGTAGGGGTAAGCATAGGAGCCAGGCAACCCAGCTTGGCCAAAACTTAAGTCATATTGATGCATATAATGGTGAATAAAAGGTACATGCGGAAGTGTGACACATGTGTTGGGCATGAAGCCCGTATAAATAAGCTTCTGTTAAAGAAGCCCCCAGGTATAATGAGCGTGGATAGCAGGTCAATTGTGTGCGAACAAGGCACGAACGAGCCCTTAAAGGCTATAAGAAAAAGAGAGGGGAGAAGGAGAGAAATATAAGACAGCTAGTGTATAAAAAATGGACGCGGGAAGGAGACGAACACAGAGTCCGGCGCTAGGCGTAGAACCTTCGAAGACGGGCTAAGTTCCATGGGTTCGGCTCAAGTTGGTTATCCGATGCGTCTCACAGACGGTACGCTCCACCAGTCAGGACCTGGTCAATAATAAAGGGACCTTCCCACTTAGGCTTGAGCTTGTCATTTTTCTTGTCCGGCAGGCGTAGAACTAACTCGCCAGCATTGTAGGTTTTGGCCCGTACTTCTCTGCTTCGGTATCTTCAAGCCTGATGTTGATAGAATGCGGAACGAGCTTTTGCCACGTCATGCTCCTCCTCCAAGGCGTCCAAACTGTCCTGCCGATCAAGTTCGGCTTCTCTTTATTCGTACATGCGCACGCAAGGTGAGTCATGAATTATGTCGCAGGGCAGAACCGCCTCTGCGCCGTATACCATAAAGAATGGTGTGTATCCGGTGGTGCGATTCGGCGTGGTCCGCAGCCCCTAGAGTACGGAGTCGAGCTCCTCTACCCAGTGCGTGTTAGATTCCTTGAGGGACCACACTAATCTGGGTTTGATGCCGCTCATGATTAGACCATTTGCTCGTTCGACTTGACCGTTAGTTTGTGGGTGATAGACTGAAGCATAGTCGAGCTTGATGCCCATGTTTTTGCACCATAGTTTGACCTCATCGGCCGTGAAGTTCATGCCGTTATCAGTGATGATGCTGTGGGGGACGCCGTAACAGTGTACGACCCTAGATATGAAGTCTATCACCGTTCCGGATTCGGCCGTTTTAACAGGCTTGGACTCTATCCATTTGGTGAACTTGTCCACCATGACCAGTAGGTATTTTTGCTTGTGGGTTCCTCCTTTAAGGGGTCCAACCATGTCAAGCCCCCAGACCGTGAAGGGCCAGGTGATGGGTATAGTTTGGAGGGCGGTGGGTGGCATATGGCTTTGGTTAGCAAAGAGCTGGCAACCAACACATCGTTGGACTAAGTCCTGGCCATCTGCCCGGGCCGTCGGCCAATAAAATCATGTACGGAAGGCCTTGCTTACAAGGGCCCGGGCTGCAGCGTGGTGCCCGCCGAGTCCGGCATGAATTTCAGCCAGAAGATTCTGCCCTTCCTCTCCGGAGATACACCTTTGAAGGACTCCAGTGGTGCTTTTCTTATAAAGCTCTCCCTCATGGACTTTACAGGCTTTAGATCGCCGCACTATGCAGCGTGCCTTGTTTTGGTCCTCTAGAAGTTCCTGCCTGGTTAGGTAGGCTAGGAATGGTTTTGTCCACGGGGCAATGACTGCCATTAGTACGTGGGCTGAGGATGTTACTTCGTTGGCAGGGCCTCCAATTGTGTCAGGGTGTTTGGTGTCGGGCAGTGCGGTTGGGTCCGGGCTGTTATTTCCGGGTTCCCCTTCCCACACTACGGATGGCTTGAATAGCCTTTCCAAGAAGATGTTGGGAGGGACGGCATCGCGCTTTGCGCCAATGCGTGCGAGGACGTCTGCTGCCTGGTTGTTTTCCTGGGCTATATGGTGAAATTCGAGCCCCTCGAACCAAGCTGACATTTTTAGGACGGCGTTGCTATAAGCTGCCATTTTCGGATCCTTGGCATCAAAGTCTCCATTTATTTGGGATATCGCGAGGTTCGAATCCCCGCGCACCTCTAGGCGTTGAATGCCCATGGATACTGCCATCCGGAGACCATGTAAACGGGTCTCAAATTCGGCTGCGTTGTTGGAGTCCGTATACATTATCTGGAGTACGTATTGAACTGTATCTCCTGTTGGGGACGTCGGAACGACGCCAGCCCCCAGACCAGCCAACATTTTGGAGCCGTCGAAGTGCATGATCCAGTTGGAATATGTGCAGTACTCTTTAGGGAGTTCGGCTTCAGTCCATTCGGCGACGAAGTCGGCCAAAACTTGCGACTTAATAGCTCGACGTGGCTTGTATGTTATGTCTAACGGGAGGAGCTCAATGGCCCATTTGGCAATCCGGCCCGTCGTGTCACGGTTGTTTATAATATCGTTAAGTGGCACTTCCGAGGCTACTGTTATCGAACACTCTTGAAAGTAGTGTCGCAGCTTCCGGGATGCCATGAATACCGCGTACGCTATCTTTTGATAATGCGGGTACCGTGACTTGCATGGAGTGAGGACCGTGGACACGTAGTAAACCGGATTTTGAAGGGGGAATTTGTGTCCGTCCGTTTCTCGTTCGACGACGAGTACTGCGCTCACAACTTGGTCAGTTGCCGCAATGTACAATAGCATTGGTTCGCCAATGTTTGGCGCGGCCAGGACCAGGTTTGTTGCCAATATGGCTTTTATTTCGTTGAGTCCGGCCGTGGCGGCATCCGTCCACTCGAAGTGTTCTGTGCGCCGAAGGAGGCGATGAAGGGGTAATGTGTTTTCTCCTGAACGGGAGATAAAGCGGCTTAGAGCCACCACGCATCCGGTCAATTTTTTTATTTGTTTGAGGTCCTTTGGGATATCCAATTGTGACAGAGCTTGGATCTTGGCTGGATTTGCTTCAATTCCTCTACCGGATACAATGAAGCCCAAGAGCTTTCCGGCCGGTACGCCGAAAACGCATTTTTCCGGGTTGAGCTTGATGTCGTATGTTTGGAGGTTATTGAATGTGAGCCTCAAGTCGTTTACTAGAGATTCGACATGCTTGGTTTTGACGACCACGTCATCTACGTATGCCTCCACTGTTTTACCGATCTGGTTTGCCAGACATGTCTGAATCATGCGCTGATATGTTGCGTCGGCGTTTTTGAGCCCGAAGGGCATTGTGTTGAAGCAGAATGGGCCGTATGGTGTGATGAATGCCGTTGCGGCTTGATCTGACTCTGCCATCTTAATTTGATGGTAGCCAGAATAAGCGTCGAGGAAACACAATGAATCGTGTCCTGCGGTAGCGTTGATAATTTGATCGATGCGGGGGAGAGGGAAAGGATCCTTTGGGCAAGCCTTGTTGAGGTCCTTAAAATCGACGCACAAGCGCCAGGATTTATCCTTCTTTGGTACCATCACCAGGTTTGCTAGCCAGTCCGGATGTTTTATGTCTCTGATGAATCCGGCCTCCAGTAGCTTGGCTAGTTCCTCTCCCATGGCTTGTCTCTTGGGTTCGGAGAAACGCCGAAGAGCCTTCTTGACTGGCTTGAACCCTTTTAGGATATTTAGGCTATGCTCGGCCAGCCTGCGTGGGATTCCTGGCATGTCTGAAGGGTGCCAGGAAAAAATGTCCCACTTCTCGCGTAAGAACTCCCGCAGTGCGGCGTCTACATCAGGGTTTAATTGTGCCCCGATGGAAGCTGTTTTTGTAGGGTCCGTTGGATGGACTTGGAATTTGACTATTTCGTCCGCTGGTTTAAAGGAGGTGGACTTGGATCTTTTGCCGAGTATCACATCGTCCCTGTTCACCGTGGAGCGCAGTGCAGTCAGTTCCTCAGCCGCTAGGGCTTCGGATAGTGCCTCGAGGGCTAGTGCGGCTGTCTTATTTTCAGCACGGAGTGCTGTGTCCGGATCACTAGCGAGAGTGATGATTCCGTTGGGCTCGGGCATTTTGAGCTTCATGTACCCATAATGGGGTATGGCTTGGAAAATTGTAAACGACTCCCGCCCTAATAGGGCGTGGTATCCGCTGCTGAATGGGGCCACTTGGAATGTGACCTCTTCGGACCTATAATTGTCCGGCGTGCCGAACACCACATCCAGTGTGATTTTTCCTGTACAGCGCGCTTCCCGACTGGGGATTATTCCTCTAAAGGTTGTGCTGCTTCGCTCAATGCGGTTCCAGTCTATTTCCATTTTTTGAAGGGTTTCCTCATAAATGAGGTTCAATCCGCTGCCGTCGTCCATGAGTACCTTGGTGAGTCGAAAGCCGTCCACAATTGGACTGAGGACCAATGCGGCTGGTGCTCGGGCTGTTCGGAATTTAGGTTCATCACCGGCATTGAAAGTAATAGCCGTGTCACTCCATGGGTTTATTGTTGCCACATGGTAAACTTCGGCAAGGCTGCGGAGTGTTCGTTTTCGCATATTGTTTGATGCGGAAGTCTCTAAGACTGTTAATACCGTGCTGGTATCTTTTGGCTGGTGCTCTGTGGCTTCTGGGATTAGAAGATCTTCGCCACTTTTGGCCACTTGCCGGAGTATCCAGCATGCTCTAAGGCTATGAGTTGGTGTGGCGCCCTCTGTACTGTGAATTTTACAGGGTCCATTGAGCCACCCCTCCAGCACGGTTCCATGCCCTGTAGAGGGTTTTTTCTTTTTTTGGTGTTTAACCCGGGTGTCTGGCGATAATGCACCCTTTTATTTCGGACTGGGTTTGTATTCAGGGCCGGATTGTCCCAAAATTTTATTTTGGTTTTCCAGGCGCTGTCCATCGCACAGTACTTTCGTACTATGGACGCCAAGTCAGCGAAGCGTGTAATTTCACGGCGAGTTATGGCGTTGAGGATTCCCTTGTCCGTGCAATTGTTGTAGAAGAATGAAATTGCATCCTCCTCGCGGCAGTCCTTTATCCTGTTCATGACCAGGAGGAATCTGGCCCAGTAATGGTGTACTGTTTCTTCGGGCTCTTGCCGAATTTGGGATAGATCGCTTATGTTTGGGTGGGTGGGTGGAATTAAATCCGGAACCTCACCCAATCTGAGACTCAGGGGCCAAGGAGTTTTCGAACTCAGAAGCTTGGGTTCTTGGATGTTGTCCAATGAATCTAACCCGCTGCCTGACTTTAGGTTCAGGGCCTGAGTGACGTCCTCCCCTCCGCGGGTATCCGGCTTGGAGGGATCGGGAATCCGGACATAACTAGTTCTTAAGATAGATGAAGGGTCGCCGCATTGTTCCTCCACCACTGCAACGTGATGGGTGACCTGGGGAGAGTTAATCTCTCTCAGATCGGGTTTAAGCCCAATCTGATCGTAGTCTGTAGCGACTCCCAGGGCGGCGATGCGATCCAAGAGCTCGTTTAGGGAAGAGAGATCCATCAGATCTAACTGCTCGGCGAGTTCCGAGTTGACGTGAAGATTGCTTTCGATGACCCGAGAAGTCATCGTCGGCGCGTCGGCCGAACAGGCGGTCACAAGGAAACAACCCAGCCGGAGAGTTTGGCCGATAGCCAAAGCTCCTTTAGCAACAGTGTCGTTTTTAAAAACGGGATGCGACATCCTTCCTAATGGCGACGGCACAGAGGAACTCTCAATGAAAGCACCAATGTCGATGTCAAAACCGGCGGATCTCGGGTAGGGGGTCCCGAATTGTGCGTCTAGGCGGATGGTAACAGGAGACAAGGGACCCGATGTTTTTACCCAGGCTCAGGCCCTCTCGATGGAGGTAAAAACCTACTCCTGCTTGATTAATATTGATGATATGGGTAGTACAAGAGTAGATCTACCACAAGATCAGAGAGGCTAAACCCTAGAAGCTAGCCTATGGTATGATTGTTGTTCGTCCTACGGACTAAAACCCTCTGATTTATATAGACACCAGAGAGGGTTAGGGTTACACAGAGTCGGTTACAATGGAAGGATATCTACATATCCGTATCGCCAAGCTTGCCTTCCACGCCAAGGAAAGTCCCATCTGGACACAGGACGAAATCTTCAATCTTGTATCTTCATAGTCCAGGAGTCCGGCCAAAGGTCATAGTCCAGCTACCCGGACACCCCCTAATCCAGGACTCCCTCACCTACCGTTGATGTGCTACATCATCCTCTCCTCTTGGGGGAAATACCGACGAAGTCTTAGCAAACATCATCACTTGCTAATTATACTTTCAAAGATGGGGTGCCTAAAAAACTTGGAGATCTTGGAATACAAACTATACCTTGCTCCATCAAAAAGAATTATGTGAAAACTGCTTTGTGTGATTTAGGAGCTGGTGTTAGTGTTATGTCTTTCTCTTTATATAAAAGACTTGAATTGACTAAACTCACATCTACTTAAATATCTTTGCAAATGGCTGACAAGTCAACTGCCATACCTATCGGTATTTGTGAGGATGTGCCCGTTGTTGTTGCTAATGTTACTATTTTGACTGACTTTTTTATACTTGAGATGCCTAAGGACGACAACATGTCAATTATCCTTGGTAGACCCTTCTTGAATACTGCAGCGGCTGTTATTGATTGCAATAAAAGCAAGGTCACTTTTCATATTAATGGTAATGAGCAGACGGTGCACTTTTCAAAGAAACAATTCCAAGTGAATGGTATTAATGTTTTTCAAAAATCTCCGACAATCACTATTGGAAGTTTTCAAATACCTCTACCTATTGTCAAAAAGAAATATGAAATGCTTATTGTTGGGGACATTCATATCCCCGTTGAGGTAACTTAGTGATTTACGAAAGTTTTTCGGTTTCATGCTAATCGAAAGTGGTTGTTAATAAGACCTGATCAACCTTATTAATGAATCATTTTTGAGCGATATGAAGTTGATGAATTTAGTAAGCACTACCTTTTGTCCTACCTTTTTATTTTATGTTTTTATTAGTTGAATAAAATAAAATGCCATGTTTAGTCTGTTTTCTGAATTTCTCGTGCAATAAAAATGACCCAAAAATAAAAGTGCTCAGAATACTCTGAAAATTTTATACGATTTTTTTCTGAATATTTCTGAATTTTTGGTGCAAATAATACCAGAGGGAGGTGCACCAGGTGGGCACAACCCACCTTGGCACGCCAGGACCCCCTGGCGCGCCCTAGTGGGTTGTGGTCCTCACATGGGCCCCCTCACTTACCTCTTCATCCCACATCATCACTTAACTCCAGAAAAAAAATCTCCATTGCTCTCTCTCTTCCGTGTTCTTGCCCTCAAACCCGCGGATTTCGATCTCTTTGCTCGAAGCTCCGTTTTCCGAAACTGTTTCGTGGGATTGTTGCTTTGTATGTGACTCCACCGTTTGTCCAACTAGTTTTTGTTTTAGTGGTTTATATTTTGAATAATTAGCTACTCTTGGTGCTGCTGTAGATGAGCTTGCATGTTGAATTCTTAGTGTTCTAAGTAGTTTGAATGCTTGCTATGGCCTCTATGTATCCCTATGAGTAGCTGCTATCAATTTTGTGAAGTTTTGTTGAGAAAATTTTGTGGACTAAAAATTCAGATTTTTTTTCATAGGAAAATTGTACGCGGAGATGAATATCTTTAGGAAGTTTGGCTCTAAGAAGAATGCCAAGGGTGTTATTGGGGAGTCATTTGACAGTGATCTCCATCCCCGTTCCTGGAAGAGGCTGGGATCCTTCAGGAGTTCATGCAATATATTGCTAATGCCGGCCCCACCGACTTCATTGCAGCTGCTTTGTTTGATCCTGTTGCCAGGGGCGGATATAGGATTATGCATGCGGACATCATCGCCTACCACAATGTTCAAGCTACTGCAGAGGCTGAGGAGGAGCCTCAGCAGTAGGATGAGTGGATGCCTGCTCCTCAGGATCCCTATTACCATCCAAGCTACTGATCGACTACCAACTAAGGCCAAAAGCCTAAGCTTGGGGAGTACGTGTTCTCACTGACATTATATTCATGTTCACTTATATCATTCTATTTGTCGGTGTTCACACTTTTCCATAGCTTAGATTTATTTTCTTGCTTTCTTCTTGTGTGTTTGAAAAACTTTAGAAAAAACAAAAAAAATAATTGTAGTAATTTACTATCTATGCATGCTTAGTAGCAGTATTAAAAAGAGAAAACCCAAAAAGATTTCCTTGTTCTTCTTTTGCTTGTTGGGAGCTTTCCCGTGTAAATAGTTTTTCTTGTTTTTGCTTTTCCCTTCTATTTGCTTGTTCAAGAAAACCAAAAACTCCAAAAATATTTCGGTATGTTTCTCTAAATTTCTTTTTTTTATTTGAGTCCTACCAAGGAGAAGACCACGATGAAAATGTTCAGTGGCTCTCATATGAATAACTTTTTAACTAGTAATAGCACATTTTACCTTGTCTTCTCCTGTTGAATAAAATGTTTGTAGATTCCAGCTTAGTCCATGGCACTCTTGCACTATTATTATTTTCACATCGTTAGGTCGTGCAAGTGAAAGGCAATAATGACGATATTCGATGAGCTGGCCGTGGCAAGGAGAAACGGGTATGAACTCGACTTGTGCTGTTTGTGTAAATATGTTTAAACTAGTATCCAGGCTTTAGCCCATTATGATTGAACATGTTTGCAATGACAATTAGAGATTATAGTCTCTCATGCCATGCATAAGTAGCTAGGAGTGGATAATGATTTATCTTGGATATCAACATAGCGTTAAAATGATTGTGATGTAGTATGATGATATGGTATCCTCCTCTGAATGTTCGAGTGGCTTGACTTGGCACATGTTCATGCATGTAGTTGAATCAACACAAACATAGCCTCTATGATATTTATGTTCATGGTGTTCATATCCTACTCATGCTAGTGTCCAATGTTACTTATGCATAATGCATGGTTATGATCGTTGTTGCTCTCTAGCTGGCCGCTTCTCAATCTAATTGCTAGCCTTCGCCTGTACTAAGTGGGAACTCTGCTTGTACATCAAAAACCTTGAACCCAAAGTTATTCCAGATGAGTACACCATACCTACCTATATGCGGTATTACCCTGCTGTCCTAAGTAAATTTGCATGTGCCACCTCTAAAAACTTCTAAAAAATATCCTTTTTGTGTGCCTGGATCGTTCATGGAACGACAGGAGGTGGTCGATATCTTCCATGCTAAGCAGGTTATTCTCAGGTCGAGTGTTTATTCATTCGCCATCGCACGAGAAAAGGGCGGTAAAAGGGATGCCCGGTCCCAAACTGCAAACATGAAAAAGAGTTCATCTCTGAAATAATCAAACAAAAACTCCCAATGGAGTCAAAACCTTTACTTTCATCGATTGGGAACCGCCACTAGCATGCTTAGCATGGAAGATGTTGATAACTGATGGTCGTGAAGTGAACAAGAAGGGTGCATGTCTCAAAATATCATTTATCTCTGTTTTAAAACTTGAGCTCTGGCACCTCTACAAATCACTGCTTCCCTCTGTGAAGGGACTTTATATTTACTTTTATGTTGTGTCATCACCTTCTAAAACAAGCGCTAGAAACTGAGAGAGCACAGCTGTCATGATTTATGCATTGTGTATAGCTAATGTTGGGTGCATCAAGACTGGATCTTTTCCACCATGAATTACAATGTTTAGTCGCTGCTTGAACTTTGGAGGTGCTCTACATTTATGTTTTGCGGTCCCACAAAGGGCTAGCAAGATACCACTATTGTCATATTATGTCATGGTTGTTTTGACAACGTGTTGTCATTTGAGATATATTATTATTGCTCACTAGCTGATTATGTCATTGATATGAGTTAATATAATCTTTAAGTGTTATTGTCAACATGGTTAGTTATAATGCCGGCTGAAAAACTGGGTGTTGTTTAAGCCTATTTATGCAAACAAGAGAAAAAGAGTTCGTAAAAGTTTTCCTTTCTCACTTTTAGTTTATCAATAGAATTGCTTGAGGACAAGCAAAGGTTTAAGCTTGGGGGAGTTCATACGTCTCCAACGTATCTACTTTTCCTCGCGCTTTTCCTCTTGTTTTGGACTCTAATTTGCATGATTTGAATGAAACTAACCCCGGACTGGCGCTGTATTCAGCAGAACTACCATGATGTTGTTTTTGTGCAGAAATATAAGTTCTCGGAATGAAATGAAACTTTGCGAGGAATTTTTATGGAATAAAAGAGGATTTTTGGAGCCAAGACCTACCGGAGAGGGGGGCTGGGTGGGCACAACCCACCAGGGCGCGCCCCCCTCTCCTGGCGTGCCCAGGTGGGTTGTCCCCACCTGGTGGCCCTGCAGACCCTGATTCCGACGCTATAAAATCACATATTTCCAGAAAAAAATCAGGGAGAAAAAATTATCGTGTTCCACGAGAAGGATCCGCCGTCACCTCATGTTCTTCATTGAAAGGCCAGGTCTAGAGTCCGTTTGGGGCTCCAGAGAGGGGGATCTTCGTTCTTCGTCATCACCAACCCTTCTCCATCGCCAATTCCATGATGCTCCCCATCGGGAGTGAGTAATTCCTTCGTAGGCTCGCTGGTCGGTGAGGAGTTGGATGAGACGATTCATCATGTAATCGAGTTAGTTTTGTTAGGGCTTGATCCCTAGTATCCACTATGTTCTTAGATTGATGTTGCTATGGCTTTGCTATGCTTAATGCTTGTCACTTTGGGCCTGAGTGCCAGACCTCAGATCTGAACCGTTTATGAATTCATCATTATATCCATGTTTTAGATCTGATCTTGCAAGTTATAGTCACCTACTACGTGTTATGATCCAGCAACCCCAGAGTGACAACAACCAGGCCCACTCCCGGTGATGACCGTAGTTTGAGGAGTTCATGTATTCACAATGTGTTAATGCTTTGTTCCGGTTCTCTATTAAAAGGAGGCTTTAATATCCCTTAGTTTCCAATATGGGCCCCGCTGCCACGGGAGGGTAGGACAAAAGATGTCATGCAAGTTCTTTTAATAAAGCATGTACGACTATTTACGGAATACATGCCTACATTATATCGCTGAACTGGAGCTAGTGTCGTATCGCCCTAGGTTATAACTCTCTCATGATGAATATCATCCAACAAGTCACCGATCCAATGCCTACGAATTTATCTTATATTGTTTCTGCTAAGTTACTACTGCTATCATCACTGTTACACTTGCTACAAAATTACTGTTATCACTGTTATCGTTACTGTTGTTGCTATCACTACTATCAAAACTATCATATTACTGTGCTACTGATTACTTGCTGCAGATAATTAATCTCCAGGTGTGGTTGAATTGACAACTCAGCTGCTAATACCTTCAAATATTCTTTGGCTCCACTTGTGTCGAATCTATAAATTTGGGTTGAATACTCTACCCTCGAAAACTATTGCGATCCCCTATACTTGTGGGTTATCAGGTGATTTGCACGGTTTATGTTTGTCGTAGAAAAAACTCCAGGGCAAAGAACGTATAAAATTTGGATTCCCCTTCAATCTTGGTGATTTCCCTCTCGAAAGCATGGAACTTCCTCGGTGATGGTTCGATTTATGAAGGGCGTGCATGATGACATAAGCCAAACCTTCTTATATTTTTACCAGGGCATGGTGAGGTCATACCATGGCACCATGCCAGGCGTCATGTTTTTCAAGCATTTATTTCATTTTTTCTATAGTTGAAAACCCAATAAACAAACGTTTCTGGTTGACTATTGCGACACGTTTCATCGAAATATCTGTCCATTCCTTATAAAAAGCATGAGAATTTACTAAATGGCACGAGCATGGTTTTCCACGCAGTTCTTGTGCACCCTTGCATGCACCAATTGTTTGAACTTGAATTATGTGCATTAATGTCTAGAAAATGCACATAATCCCCTAAATATGGTAAATGAACCCGGAAAAATGCCAAATTTGAACACGGTGATTTGTAGGGTATATGTTCATCGTAGAAAAAAACTCATGGACAAAAGACAAAGGAAATTTGGATCCCCCTTTAACCTGGTGATTTCCCCCTCGAAACCATGAAATTTCCTCGTTGATGGTTCGATTTATGAAGGGTGTGCATGACGACATAAGGAAAACATTCTCAATTTTTTACCAGGGCACGGTGAGGCCATACCATGGCACCACGCCACGTGTCATGTTTTCCAAGCATGTATTTCATTTTTTTTATAGTTGTTAACAGTAACGACGCGCTTATGATTGACTATTGCCACACATTTCCTTGAAATAGCTGCCCATTCCTTGTAAAAAGCATGAGAATGTACTAAATAGCGCGAGCATCATTTTCCAGACCGTTCTTGTGCACCTTTTCATGCACCGATTGTTCGAATTTGAATTATGTGCATTAATGCCTAGAAAATGCAAATAATCCCCAAAATATGGTAAATGAGCCCGGAAAAATGTCAATTTTGAACACGTTGCATTTGAGGCGGTATGTTGATTGTTGAAAAAAAACTAAATGACAAACTATGACGGAAATTTGGATTCCCCTTGAATCCTGGTGATTTCCTTCTCCAAAGCATGGAACTTCCTCGATGATGGTTCGATTTATTTAGGGCGTGCATGACAACATAAATCAAACCTTCTCAACATTTAACCAGGGCACGTGTGGCCATACCATGGCACCATGCCAGGCATCATGTTTTTCAAGCACGTATTTCATTTTTCTATAGTTGATAACCCAGTAAATGACGCGTTTGTGGTTAACTATTGCCACACATTCCCTTAACATCTCTGCCCATTCCTTGTAGAAGGCTTGAGAATTTACTAAATACCACGAGTATGGTTTTTTCAGACCATTCTTGTGCACCTTATCATGCATCGATTGTTCAAATTTGAATTATGTGGATCAATGCCTAGAAAATGCACATAATCCCCTAATACGGTAAATGAGCCCGGAAAAACGCCAAATTTGAACACGTTGCATTCGAGGGGGTATGTTGATTGTAGAAAAAATTGAATGACAAGCTAGGAAGGAAATTTGAATTCCCGCCCCCTTCAATCTTGCTGATTCCCCCCTCAAAACCATGAAATTTCCTCGGTGATGGTTCAATTTATGGATGGCGTGCATGACGAGATAAGACAAACATTCTCAATTTTTTACTAGGGCATGGTGAGGCCATACATGGCACCACGCCAGGCTTCATGTTTTCCAAGCATGTATTTCATTTTTGTATAGTACCCAATAAACATATTTCCTTGAAATATCTGCCCATTCCTTGTAAAGGCATGAGAATTTACTAAATAGCACGATCATGGTTTTCCAGACCGTTCTCGTGCACCTTTTCAAGCACCAGTTGTTTGAATTTGAATTATGTGCATTAATGCCTAGAAAATGCACATAATCCCCTAAATATTGTAAATGAACCTAGAAAAGTGCCAAATTTGAACACGGTGATTAGCAGGGTTTATGTTCATCGTAGAAAAAAACTCATGGATAAAGGACAAAGGAAACTCGGATTCCCGTTCAAACTCGGTGATTTACTATCGCACACGATTCATCTCTGTCGCCTCTGCGGACCGTGTGTAACTCACACAAGCAAAAGGAAAAAAGAAAACCCTCGCCCACTTCGTCCCCACCCACTCGTCGCGGACTCCTACGCAACTCTGCACCTCATCAACTTCTATCGCAACAGCCACCCTAAGCTCGATGGCTTTCGTCGGCGGGCGGAGGTCGCGCTCCAAACGGCACAGGATTTTTCCCCTACCGCTTTTTGCCGCCTATCTGCACCGATATTCTAGACTCTGGTCGACTGGGGTTTTCTGCTGGATTGGGCCAGGGATTTTTCTCATGGAGAAGGTAATCAACTTAGCAAAATATTCACTCATCTCTTATCACAGTCCGTCCGTCGCTGTTAATCAACCTATGGAAATCGTCGTGGAATCATTTTTGTTCTAGCTGATTCGTGGGTGTTCATTCATGTGTCCACAGTGCGAGCACAAATCGGGCAAGTGTGATCGCGGCTAGTCGGAAACGAAGTTCGATCTCACCATTCCAAATGACTTCAGGGAGCGCTCGGTATGTTCAATCTCAACCGACCATGGTCGGAATGGCCTAAATTTGTGAACATATACAGTCTGTTGCTACATTATCTATATATTTGCATCAAATCTTTGGTACATTGTCTATTTTTTATTATATATTTTTGTACTTTGCTTTCATCTATATATTGATCTGTTCTATCAGTTACTCCCATATTTGCATCTTGCCTTGTTATTTCAATATATTTAATTTACGATCTTAATTTTCATTTCAAGCAGTACATCCCTTGCTTTGCAAGAACATGAGTAGAAGGAAATCTTGGGCTTTACTTTGTTGATGACTCCCAGGATGTCATATTGACAACGCAGCATGGATTTACAATGATGGTTAGCGTAAAACTTGATAAAGATGGTCACTCCTATTTTAATGCGGACCTTTGGAGAAAAATGTCTAAGTGTTATGAACTGAAAGCAGCTGGCAATAAAATTCTAGTGCGTGCACCATAGCCTGGTCTAATTAACATGGATGTTTACTTCCCTGACATCGTCGGCCGATCAAAGTCTTATCGAGGTTAGTGTCCTTTCAACTTTATCCATGTTGTCATATTACTTAGCAGAATCGGGGTATTTGTTCTGACTAATTAATCACTATTTAAGCAACCAATTGTGATTTCATTTTCTAACTCCGTTCCTAGGCAGTAACTAATTTTACCAATTTATGCACACTATATATTCTTCTGTCATGTTCTGAATAAATAATACCTTTCCACCTTTTAAGCAGGATATGGTGGATGCATAGTGAATGATTTGTATGTTACTAAGCATGCCAAATTTCACTGGTAGGACTTGAAGCATGTCATAAACTTTGTTGATAATCTGGCAGAGATAGCATAGCGTATGAACGCTGGATTTTGGATGGAATTAATTATACCTATGGTGCACACATTGAACAAGACCAATTGTATGCACAAAACACTGGTAAAAAGTCTTATTTTAATGTTAATGTTCATAAACTATATATATCTTCAACTATATGTTACAATTGGTTTTTATTCTACATTTCAACAGAAATTGCCCGCTATAGCAGTTCCAGGATTGATTTTCTAGCGTGGTCAAATTACACTTGTGCCTACTAATAACGCCAAAGTGATTGCAAGGTACTGCATTTCCCACAAAAATGGAACCATTCAAATTAACGAGTTCTCGCTTGTCGTAGCAATGCATCTATATTGGAAGATTGGAGATACTGTTCTACTCATGTTCTACCAAGGCACAAGAGGGTTCTTCCTTTTCATTGACGAGATGCCGAGTCACTGTGATCAAGCTGCTTCCAGCGGATAGTTGTGGTTGTTGGCCCTTAGCCTCTTAAAATGTGCTAGCTGTTACTATGTTAAGAATGTAGATATGGACCATATGGTTGTCGGCCCTTAGCCTCTTAAAATGTGTTAGTTGTTACTATGTTAAGTATGAAGATATGGACCATATGGTTGTCAAAACTGTGTTACGAAGATCCTTCTTTTGTCGAATAGTGTAACCACTATATTTGTTACTCAAATGTTGTTACCCAAGTTATTAAATTCTCATGGAAAATATTAGTATACACAGTTCATTGAATTTAAGCGTGTGCCCGATGTCCAGAAGGCATTTGCATATTAACTGTCCATATTGCAAATTCACACACATGTTAATATAAGGAAACGTTTGTGTAACTTACTAATCATCGCATACGAATACTCGCAGACGCTTCGTGTGCGATACTCCTAGCCACCACAAGCAACTAGTTTGCATTTTTCAAAGTCTTTTGTACATGCAGAATCGCACAAGAACTAACTGTATTAACCATGTGTGTTGTAATTTCCCATCACAAACAGTTCATCTGAGTCGGCTGTTTGCCACGTATGACACACATCCTGTTTACACGACTCATTTGTGTTCTTTTGGCTCATCGCAAACAGTTCATCCATGTGAGCTGTATGCCGCATATCACACACATCTTGTTAAGTTGAATCGTTTCTGTTGTGTTCCCTAATCAAAAACAGTTTGTCCGAGTGAACCATATGTCGTATATCACACACACCTTCATCTGGCTAACCGTTTCTGTTGCACTCCCTAATAGCAAACAGTTCATCGGAGCGAACTATATGCCGTATATCGCACATACATTGATATGGCTGCTTCTATTGTTCTACCTGTTGGGGAACGCAGTAATTTCAAAAAAATCTTACGCACACGCAAGATCTATCATGGTGATGCATAGCAATGAGAGGGGAGAGTGTTGTCTACGTACCCTCGTAGACCGAAAGCGGAAGCGTTATGACAACGCGGTTGATCTAGTCGTACGTCTTCATGATCCGACCGATCCTAGTACCAAAAGTATGGCACCTCCGCGATCTGCACACGTTCAGCTCGGTGACGTCCCACGAACTCTCGATCTAGCTGAGTGTCGAGGGAGAGTGTAGGATCAGAAGTATGTCTAGAGGGGGGTGATTAGACTACTTGAGCAAATAAAAATCTAGCCTTTTCCCAATTTTAGTTCTTGGCAGATTATAGCTATCTTAGCACAAGTCAAGCAATCTCCACACACTTCAAGCAAGCATGCAAAAGAGTATATGCGCAGCGGAAAGTAAAGCATGCAACTTGCAAGAATGTAAAGGGAAGGGTTTGGAGGATTCAAACGCAATTGGAGACACGGATGTTTTGGCATGGTTTCGATAGGTGGTGCTATCGTACATCCACGTTGATGAAGACTTCAACCCACGAACAGTAACGGTTGCGCGAGTCCACGGAGGGCTCCACCCACGAAGGGTCCACGAAGAAGCAACCTTGTCTATTCCATCATGGCCGTCGCCCACGAAGGACTTGCCTCACTAGCGGTAGATCTTCAAGAAGTAGGCGATCTCCTTGCCCTTACAAACTCCTTGGTTCAACTCCACAATCTTGTCGGAGGCTCCCAAGTGACATCTAGCCAATCTAGGAGACACCACTCTCCAAGAAGTAACAAATGGTGTGTTGATGATGAACTCCTTGCTCTTGTGCTTCAAATGATAGTCTCCCCAACACTCAACTCTCTCTCTCTCTCAGGATTTGGATTTGGTGGAAAGAAGATTTGAGTGGAAAGCAACTTGGGGAAGGCTAGAGATCAAGATTCATATGGTTGTAATGGAATATCTTGACCTCAACACAAGTGTAGGTGGTTCTCTCTCAGAAAATGTGTATGGAAGTGTTGGTATGTTCTGATAGCTCTCTCCCACGAATGAACAGTGGGTGGATGGGTATATATAGCCTCCACACAAAATCTAACCGTTACACACAATCTGCCAAACTCGGTGGGACCAAATGGTTAAACTCGGTCGGACCGATTCAGCAAACCTAGC
Source organism: Aegilops umbellulata (assembly GCA_032464435.1). NCBI lineage: Eukaryota > Viridiplantae > Streptophyta > Magnoliopsida > Poales > Poaceae > Aegilops > Aegilops umbellulata. The sequence goes on along the minus strand of CP136054.1, from coordinate 248,022,976 downwards.
GACCGTTAGGATTTTCGGTGGGACTGAGATGCAACTGGTAGGACCGATATGGTTAGGGTTCGGGCATAACGTAATCTCGGTGTGACCGATTACACAAACTCGGTGGGACCGATTTTGGTAATAAGCTAACCAGAGAGTTGGTCAGGTAAACTCGGTGGGACCGGTTCGCTCTTTTCGGTGAGACCGAAATGTTACGAAAGGGAAACAGAGAGTTTACGTTGCAATCTTGATGGGACCGATCGCTCACTTCGGTTAGACCGAAACATTACGAAGCGAAACAGAGAAATTGCAATCCCATCTCAGTGAGACCGAGATCCCTATCGGTGAAACCGATTTGCTAGGGTTTGTGGCAGTGGCTATGACATTTGAAACTCGGTGACGCCGGATAGAAAGAATCGGTGGGGCTGAGTTTGACTTTTGGTTTAGGTCATATGTGGATGTGGGAAGGTAGTTGAGGATTTTGGAGCATATCACTAAGCACATGAAGCAAGAGGCTCATTAAACAACACCTCATCCCTCCTTGATAGTATTGGCTTTTCCTATAGACTCAATGTGATCTTGGATCACTAAAATATAAAATGTAGAGTCTTGATCTTGAAGCTTGAGCCAATCTTTTGTCCTTATAATTTTGAGGGATCCACTTTCCTCATCCATGCCATGCCATCCATTGAGCTTTTCCTAAAATATTAATCTTGGAATAATGTTAGCTCAATGAGCTATATGTTGTTAGGAATTACCAAAACCACCCAGGGATAGTTGCACTTTCAATCTCCCCCTTTTTGGTAATTGATGACAACATATAGATCAAAGCTTCGACAAATGATAATAAGAGTGAAAGATATCGTCGCTTTGAGAAGTATGTGATAAGCAAGAGCTCCCCCTAAATTTGTGCATATCTTAAGATTTGCTTTGGACTGCAAATGCACAATGAGTTAGGATCATGGGTTACTCTTCCATGTCACATACATCTTGGTGGAGCGCTCAAAATGATAAGAATTAAATACATGCACTCATCACCAAGCAAAGTGAATGATCATGTAAGGAAAAGTAAGATAATATCGTCCAACAAGCATAATTGTAGCTTATGATCAAACACATGATTATCAATGTCTCATAGATAAAAGCATAGTATCTCAAGCACTCAAAAGCAAGTAAAGTTCAACCAAGAAGACAAGAGAGAACAAATGCAGACTCTCTCTCTCGAAGCCTATGATCTATACAATTTTTCTCCCCCTTTGGCAACAAGTTACCAAAAAGTTCATAGAAAATGCATAGCACCAAAACGACTCTCAGGCTTGGTCTTCAGGTGGTGGAGTCCGGATGACGCCAAGGACGAAGGCTTCAGTAGAAGTAGTTGGAGCTGCTGGGGTAGGAGCTGGAGCTGGTGGAACTGAGGCTGTAGCTAGTGCAGAAGTAGTAGCTCTGGTGTCAGGAACTGGCATTGCAGATGATCTCTGAGCTCTAGGCACTCTGGCAAATGCATCAGTTGTGGTCTTGCCCTTTCTCTCCTGCATATCATCCTGTAGTTTCTCCACAGCAGACTGAATCTCAGTTACTTTCACATCTAGGTCATAGAACTTTTGTTCCATGATTCTTTCCAGGCTCTCTTGGTTTCGAGTCAGGGTGGCCAGTCCTTTCTAAATTCTTAGAGTTGATGCTATCAGGTAACCGAGTTTCTCCTGCTTGTTCTTCAAAAAGTACTCAGATGCCTCCTCTTGAGTTGGCATCCTGGCAGCTTTCTCCAGCTTTGCCTTCTCCTTCTTTGCTTGAGCTTGTGCAGATGATGGTTCATTCTCATTCATCACAACTTGATTGTCCTCAAAATCTGGATGGATGGGCAGGTGTTCCTTATCCAACAGATATGTGCTTGTGCCCATCTTCGAGTTAATCAACTCCTGAATTTGTGGGGCATATCCACAACTCCTCTTTTGATCAGCTGCTGTCCTCTTGATGGTCTCAACTATGAGGCTCATTACCTTGAACTTCTGTGGCACATCAAATATGTGAAGCAAGTTTATTGCATGGCCCCTGATCATTTTGTGATCACCTGACTTCGGCAAGAGATTGTGCCTTAGAATCCAGTTGATTGTAGGCAGCCCTGACAGAAGGAAGTGAACTGACCCAAACTTGAAAGTTTCAAGAGCTTTGTCTGGGATCTCCTTGTACATGTTTGACATGGAATTGTGATCCATCTTCTTCTTGGCATAGAAATCCAAGTCATCTTCTTGCTCTTCGGGGGCATTGATCAACTGAGCCTATTCTGCAACTGTATATTGATATCTAGTGCCTTCAGTCATCCATACTATCCTGCCATGTGGATAGAAATGTGTTGTGGAGTAGAATTGCATTATGAGCTCCTCATTCCACTTTGTGAGCTTCTGCCCAACAAAGTCTGCAACTCCACAAGCTTTGAAGCTGTCAAGCACTCCAGGATAGTGTTCTTCATTCTCCTTGATATACTCCCAGTCAACCCATCTCATGTCACACACTATGGGTTTCTTGTCCAGCAGCACTGTCTCATAGAAGTCTTGTTGTTCCTTGGTGTGGAATTTGTAATCAACAATAGTTCTTCTCCTTGAAGCATATGGAACTGCCTCTCTCCATTTCCTCAGCCCTGAATCTCTCCTAATTTTCATGTCCTCAGCCATATGATGAGCATCGTTGTGGTCTGGAATCTTGGGCTTGAGCTTCCTGAGAACTTGTCCTTCTTCTTCTTCTTCAGCAGCAACATCAGGCTCTGGGGCTTTGTTCTTCTCAGCAGCAGATATGTTCCTAGTGTTCCTCTTAGGTGCACTCTTGGGCTTGGAGGTAGCTTTGGGTGCTTCTTTGGGCTTTGATGTTGCAGCCCCTGACCTTATAGCATCACCCATAAGCTTCTGTGCCTTGGGTGCTGGTGCAGCAACCTCTTCTTCCTCTTCTTCTCCCTCAGAGTCTCTCCTCATGGAGGGTTTGCCAAGAACTCTATTAGTAGTGGTTCTGACTCTCTTTTTCTTCTTGTCTTGGCCACCTGCTTCTTCTTCAGACTCCATGGTAAATTTCAAGGTTTCTCCAGTGGCAACCTTCCTAGGCTTGGAAGTAGGAACTCTCCTTGCAGGTGCCTTTTTATGCATTCCAGGCTTTGTGGCTGCAGCTGAGCCATATTCTTTCTTGAGCACCTTCTTCTTTGAAGTGGCTTCCTCTTCTGCCACATAATCTTCATCCTCCGATTCAAAGGTTCTTTTCTTGCTTGCTCTAGTGGCAGCCTTGGGAAAGTTGCTTGGGGTGCTTCTGCTACCCTCATCAGAGCTACTAGAGGGACCAGTGCCCTCACTCATGTGAACCTGCTCCTATGATTTGTTCTGGCTGTCACTCTGATCAGACATGTTGCAAACTCTGACTGCAGACCCTGTGAATAGATTTTAGATGAGATCGAGTGGATGAGCATCACAAAATGCAGAGATTTTTGCAAAAGAATGAGTCAAAAACTTAGTTTTAGTTTTCCACAGAAAGCATTTCGGATCAACCGATTTGCAAACTCGGTGATACCGAAGCAGCTTTTGGAACCAAAACTAGTGAACTCGGTCAGACCGAGTCACAGTTTGGTGGCACCGAGACTGCTAGGGTTTCACAAAGTCCTGAACTCAGTCACACCGATTTGCAATTCTTGGTCAGACCGAGAACCACATGTGCAATGGCCGTGGCCGAATCGGTGGAACCGAGTTCCACAACACGGTGGGTCCGAGATGGTTTCGGCGGAAACCTAAACCTAAATTTTCAAATCGCATCTATTCTAAGGATTGTTTTGACTGGATAGAAGTGTTTCAATTGTAGCAAGAATCATAATGAACACAATGTGCTAGGAATCAGACGGGGATAGCACTATGATCGAGTCCATACCCTAGTTCGGCGATGAACTCGCTACGGCGGCAACGGCGGAGACGAAATTCGTTGACGGCGGCGGAGACCAGCGACAGGAGGCGGCTGGTGACGACGAAGACGATCTGGAGACCCAGTAGGCAGAGCGAGCTATGCGCGGGCGAAGAGGTTTTGGAGAAATTTCCAAAATTTTGCCCGTGAGTATATATAGCCCGACCCTGTCGGTGTGACCGAGTGGAACAACTCGGTGGCACCGAGATGCATAACTGTGACAGTTATAGCAACTCGGTGTGACCAAAAAGTTCAAGTCAGTTGCACCGGGTAAAAACCTAGATCGACTTAGTGATCTCGGTATGACCGAAATGGAGGAATCGGTCAGACCGAAAAGTACAAAGAAGTTTTGGAAGTTTAAGTCTATGACAAATCGGGAACTCCGAGTGCTCCTCACACGGAGTGGTTTGAATCTGACTTGATCAAATTTTGTGATGTAGCATGAATAGAGTTTGAGACGAGAAAAGCATAGATAGCTAGAGAGGGTTCTTAGGCATTCTTGTCCATCCACTTGGCAAAAGAAAAGAAGACCAATCAATCAAAACAACAAGTGGATGTCCTCGAATGAGTAAAATATGCAATCAACATGCTCACACAATAAAATGGTAATTGAAATATGTGGCAAAGCATGCAAAACCAATTCTAGCATCTATCAAGCAATTGGCGATGACTAGGTCATCTATATATGAGTATATTGACTTAGGAGTCAAATGAGAACATTTGATCATAGGTCATACTCATCGTTTAAGCACAAGTGGGGTTACCACTTTTACATAAAGCATTGTTGTGTTCACACCATTAGAGTTGCTTTAGCTCAATTAGAGTAAAGCGCCCCCTAGATGTGATATCCCCCCTAAGAGGGATGAACTAACCTTGGGTTTTGTCGATGATGACTTCATGTAGATGTTGAAGATGTGGATGCTCAATGTCAATGTAGATCATTTGGAGCTATCCATTGGAGTGAGTTGCACTTTCAATACCTACATGGGTTAGTCCCACAAGGAACAAACAAGGATATCCATAGACATAGAGTGATGCACACACAAGATGATGTCTATGAAAGCTTTTAGATTGCCTTGTCCCTTGTCTTACCAACAAGAGGGTTTGTGACTCCTTGAACTAGTGCAAGATGTGGAAGTTGATTGCACTTGTTCTTGCTAAGATGATGAGAGTGAAGTATGTTGGTGGAGTCACCCTCAAGAACTCTCTAGTTCTTCTTCTTTTGGATCCACACCATCTTGATGGGGATCCTTGGTGTTGTAGTTGTACTTGATGAAGTGGGACTTGAAGTAGTCTTGGGAATCCACTTGACTAAGGTCTTAGGAGCTTCTTCAAATGCATCAATTTCCTCTTGAAGTTTGTCCTTGCCTTTTTGCTTGTAGTCTTGTGGCGGAAGATCATCTTGAGCGTGTGTCCCTTTGAAAGAAGTGGGATCATACTTCTCTTGTTGAGGAACAAACTTCGTCTTGGGGTATTGATCTTCTTCCCACTCAACTCCATTGGCATTGAACTTTCGTTCAAAACCAACACCTTGATTCTTCCGGTGCTTTCCTTGCTTGCGTACAATTTCCTCGAATTTCTTACTTCCGGCAAGGCTCTTGTAAACTCCTTTCTCTATAATTCCCTTCAATAAGCTATTTTCTTGCTCAAGTGTAACTTGGATAAGAGAATCATTAGTGGAATCAAGAGAACTACTAGAAGCAACAATATTGGATTTAGCATGATCATTGTTACTACTAGAGGAAGAATCTTTCTTGTTCTTGTTACTAGACTTGACTTGAGGCATGTAAGTGGATAAGAGTAAACGCTTGGTAATGTAAGAAGAACTTTTCTTACGAAGATCATCATTGATTGCTTTTAAGAACTCATGCTCTTGCTCAAGGTTGAGCTTTTCAAAGCATAATTTCTCATGCGCCCTTAAAAGTTCTCGATGATCTCCTAAGATAGTTTCATGAGCTAACTTAAGAGTGTTTAGTTCTTTAGTTAGAGACTCAATCTTCTCCTTATCATTGTCATTCGTTTTATCTTGATTAGCATGATTAATTGACGTTTCATCATAGTATTCATCACTAGAGTTGTGAACAAGTAAATCATCATCATCTAACAAGTCATCTTCATCACTATTGAAATCAACATACTCGGGATGTGATACCTTTGGGCCTTTAGCCATGAAGCATGTTCCAACTCCTTCATTTGGTGAGTCAAATATGTCGTAGGAGTTGGTTGACACAAGTGCTAGACCGGCAACACCTTCATCTTGAGTATATTTGGAATCGGAGTGATAGCTTCTCTCGGAGTGGTTGTCGGAGTCGGAGCCGGATACCCATTCACCAACATGAGCTTGATGTCTTCGTTTTGTGTAGCTCCTTGATGACTTGTCCTTTCTTTCCAAATCCTTGCTTCTCTGTGAGTGTCTTCGTTCATAATGATCATCTCTACTCCTTCTTTCTCTAGATGGTGATTCTTCTCTTCTACTTCTTCTCTTGGGAGAATCTTCTTTTCTCTTGTAGGGAGCCGTACACTCATTGGAATAGTGCCCGGGCCTTCCACAATTGTAGCAGTTTCGCTCTCGACTAGAAGATCTTTTGTCATTGTAGGACCTTGACTTGGAGCTTCTATCTTTGCTTCTACTCTTGTAGAACTTGTTGAAGTTCTTCACCATTAAGCTCAATTCTTCATTGAAGGTTTGTTTCTCACTTGATGATGTGGGGACTTCACATGAGGCTTTTTAAGCACCACTTGATTTGTTGTGAAGTTCCTCTTTATCCTTGAGTGACATCTCATGAGCAACAATTCTTCCAATGTCTTCCGTTGGCTTGAGGTCTTTATAATTCGGCATTGTGACGCCCGGATAATTAAGCTACAGTAATTCTCTGCTAATGATGCCACGTCACTTCAATTTCTATCGCAAATCTCGTGTTAGTTCGAAACCGATTCAAATTCAAATTCAATTAAAGGCAAATAATAAAAGTTTTCAAATAATGAAACCAAAATGTTCAAGGTGGGTCAGATAAATCATGTGTAAATACGATGGAGAAACCAAACCTTGATAAAATGTTTAAGGGCTCTAAACTAATTAAAACAGTAGTGAAAACAATTAAACAAATACCTATTGGATTTTATAAAATATTAAAAATATTTTATTATGGGTTAAGAATTGATGTGACAGCAGTTTGTTTATAAATACTACTTAGGTACTAGTGGTGATTCTTGAAAAAAAAATAAAAATTAAAAGAAACTAGAAAAGAAACAGAAAAGAAAATAATAATAAAAAAGAATCAAAACGGAAACAGAACAAATACACACACTAAAAAGGAAAGAACCCCCGGGGCTCCGGCCCAGCAGCCCCCCGCCCAACTGGGCCAAGTCCCCGCCAGGCCGGCCCACCCCCATGGTCCCCTTAACCCCCCACCCCGACCGAAACCCTAACCGGTCCACCCCCCCACGTCGCCACTCCCCCCGATCTCTCCCCCTCGCTCCCTCATCTCCTCCCCCGATCCAATTTGGATCGGGGCACGACCGCGCTTGCCCCCGACGACCGCATCGCCACCCCCTGGAGGACGACCTCGCCGGACCTCCCCATCGCGCCTCGGTCCTCCACCGCGAGCCCCCCTCCACCGTCACGTCTCCTCCGCCTCGTCCGCCATCTTCCTTCCTCGAGCACCGCCCCTAGGAAGGAGTGTCGCGCCCGCGCGGCCCACCAACGTCGCCGTCTTCCCCGCTCCGTCGAGGCCGCCATCCATCGACACCGAAGGCCGCCTAACCCCACGGCCTCCTCATCACGGCTCCACTTCCTCCGCACCTCTGCTTCGCCCTCGTGCCTGCCGGCCCGTCCGGCCACCCGACCTCACCAGTAGGGTCCCGCCGGCCTCCCCGAGCGCTTCCCCGACATGCCCCGCGCTCGCCCCTGCGCTCCATGTGAGAAACCACCACGATTCCCCTTCTTCCCCCTGCTTTTCCTTCTTCTCAGACGCCGGTGTCGTGCACGCCTTCCGCGTGCTCACGCCGTCCGCGCCGCCGCACGCACGAGCTCTGCCCCGCCACCCCGGCTCGCCTAGCCTTGACCTGGTGCGTGCCAACGCGCGCCCGACCACCCGCATCGCGCTCGCCCGCCCACGCGCGACCACGTCGCCGCCCGGCCGTCGACGTTGCCGTAGTTCCTGTCCATCCCCGGCCACACCGACACCGTAGATTGATCCACCGCTCCGTCCGCATCGCGTGGAGCCTCATGACCGTCAAGTTAGTCACTGGAGACGTCGCCGGCGTACCTCCGTTGTGCTCTGTGTCCGCCGTCCTTCGAACCACCGTATCTGGCACCGATGCGTGGGCCCATGCTGACGTGTTGCGTATTAGTTTGGGCCTAATCTTGTTTTGTGCTAAACCATAACATTAAACACTCACTGACCTCTGGGTCTACAAGTTAACTAATTTAACTAAAACTATAAAAAAAACCTGTTAAAAATGTGTACCTATGACACATGGGTCCCACTGGCCCCATTGACTAGTTAAACCGTTGACTGGGATAACCCAGTCAATGACATGCGGGTCCGACAAACACTATTCACTATTTGACCAAGTCAACAGTTAATGTCGAGTCAACGGTTGACCAGGCCCACTGCCACCCTCATTAGAACATCCCTGGGTACACTTCTCTATGTACCCATAGCAATTAAGTATTTATTAGTTTTCGAATTAAATTAAATCTAGCAAAATTTAGAAATTCAATAAAACTTTGAAAATTAATATAAAATAATCCGTAACTCGGATGAAAATACTTTGTACATGAAAGTTGCTCAGAACGACGAGACGATCCCGGGTACGCAGCCCGTTCGTCCGCCGCGCACCCCTAACATATCAAACTAGCAACTTTCCCCCTCCGGTTAATCTGTCCGAAAATGCGAAACACCGGGAATACTTTCCCGGATGTTTCCCCCCTTCGCCGGTATCACATATCCCTACGTTAGGTCACCTCTAGCACAACGTATTGCCGCTTCTTGCTTTTTATTACATTGATTGCTTTGTTATTTATTGTGTTCCCCCTCCGTTACTTCTTTCCGGTAGACCCTGAGACCGATGCCGGTACCCCTGTGATCGACTACATCGACGACCCCTCTTTCTTGTCTGAGCAACCAGGCAAGCCCCCCCCCCCCCTTGATCACCATATATTGCCTATTCTTCTCTACTTCTTGCATTAGAGTAGTGTAGCATGTTACTGCTTTCAGTTAATCCTATACTACTGCATAGCCTGTCTTTGATACTGATGTTGATACCTTTACCTGCAATCCTACTTGCTTAGTATAGGATGCTAGTGTTCCATCAGTGGCCCTACACTCTTGTCCGTCTGCCATGCTATACTACTGGGCCGTGATCACTTCGGGAAGTGATCGCGGGCATATACTATATACTTTACACTGTTACATTACCTGTGATACTTTTCGGAGATGGGGGCTGAAGGGGAAGGTGGTTCCACCCAGGTAGTGGTGGGCCTGGGTTCTCGACGGCCCCCGACTGTTACTTTGTGGCGGAGCGACAGGGCAGGTTGAGACCACCTAGGAGAGAGGTGGCCTGGCCCTAGTCGGCGTTCGCGGATACTTAACACGCTTAACGAGATCTGGGTATTTGATCTGAGTCTGGCCATTTGGTCTATACGCACTAACCATCTACGCGGGAGTAGTTATGGGTATCCCGGCGTCGTGGTATCAGCCGAAGCACTTCATGACGTCAGCGACTGAGCGGCGCGCGCCGGGTTGGACCGCGTAACGTGACTTCCTTTGTAATGCAGGTTGTAAGGTCTGCTCTTCGGCCGCGTACGCAACATGCAGGTGTGCAATGGGCGATGGGCCCAGACCCCTGCGTGCATAGGATTTAGACCGGCGTGCTGACCTCTCTGTTGAGCCTAGGTGGGGCTGCGACGTGTTGATCTTCCGCGGCCGGGCATGACCCCGAAAAGTGTGTCCGGCCAAATGGGATCAAGCGTGTTGGGTTATGTGGTGCACCCCTGCAGGAAAGTTAATCTATTCGAATAGCCGTGTCCCTCGGTAAAAGGACGACCCGAAGTTGTACCTTGACCTTATGACAACTAGAACCGGATACTTAATAAAACACACTCTTGCAAGTGCCAGATACAACCCATGATCACTCTCTAACAGGGCAACGAGGAGGGGATCACCGGGTAGGATTATGCTATGCGCTGCTACCTGGAGGACTTCAGACTACTCTCTTCTATTTGCTGCAAGATGGAGGCTGCCAGAAGCGTAGTCTTCGACAGGATTAGATATCCCCCTCTTATTCTGGCATTCTGCAGTTCAGTCCACCGATATGCCCCTTTACACATATATTAATGCATATGTAGTGTAGCTACTTGCTTGCGAGTACTTTGGATGAGTACTCACTGTTGCCTTGTTTCCCCCTTTTCCCCATTCCTCTACCCGATTGCTGCGACTAGTCAATGGAGCCCAGGATCCAGATGCCACCGTCGACGACGACTCCTTCTACACTGGAGGTGCCTACTACTACGTGCAGCCCGCTGACGACGACCAGGAGTAGTTAGGAGGATCCCAGGCAGGAGGCATGCGCCTCTTTCGCTTGTATCCCAGTTTGTGCTAGCCTTCTTAAGGCAAACTTGTTTAACTTATGTCTGTACTCAGATATTGTTGCTTCCGCTGACTCGTCTATCATCGAGCACTTGTATTTGAGCCCTCGAGGCCCCTGGCTTGTATTATGATGCTTGTATGACTTATTTTATTTGTAGAGTCGTGTTGTGATATCTTCCCGTGAGTCTCTGATCTTGATCATACACATTTGCGTGAATGATTAGTGTACGATTGAATCGGGGGCGTCACAGGCATCATTTGGATCAATGTGCACACAGTATCATATTTTCCATCCAAGCCTCTTAGGATCTTATTGATGATGAATCTATCGGTCATCTCTTCACTCCCTAAGCCGGCAATCTCATTTGTGATAAGAGCAAGCCTAGAGTACATTTCAGCGACACCTTCACCATCCTTCATTTTGAACTTGTCAAGTTAACTTTAAAGCACATCCAATTTGGATTCCTTGACGGAGTCGGTACCTTCGTGCATATCAATCAAAGTATCCCAAATTTCCTTTGCATTCTCAAGACGGCTGATTTTGTTGAATTCTTCGGGACACAATCCGTTGAAGAGGATATCACAAGCTTGAGCGTTGTATTTCAGCATCTTCAACTCTTCCGCGGTAGCTTCACGGTTTTGTTCTTTCCCATCAAAGAAGTCACCTTGCAAGCCAACAAACATGATAGCCCAAACGGCGGGGTTATGTCCAAGAATATGCATTTTCATCTTATGCTTCCACCTAGCAAAATTAGTACCATCAAAGTAAGGACCTCTACGGTGGTAATTTCCCTCGCTAGACGCCATACTCTCCTAGGTTGTGAAACCAAGGCTATGACCACCAAAAGCTATGGAAATCAAAGCAAATGGAGACCAAAGCTCTCATACCACTTGTAGGATCGGAAGTATGTCTAGAGGGGGGGTGATTAGACTACTTGACCAAATAAAAATCTAGCCTTTTCCCAATTTTAGTTCTTGGCAGATTTTAGCTATATTACAACAAGTCAAGCAATCTCCACACAATTCAAGCAAGCATGCAAAAGAGTATATGAGCAGCGGAGAGTAAAGCATGCAACTTGCAAGAATGTAAAGGGAAGGGTTTGGAGGATTCAAACGCAATTGGAGACACGGATGTTTTGGCGTGGTTCCGATAGGTGGTGCTATCGTACATCCACGTTGATGGAGACTTCAACCCACGGAGGGTAACGGTTGCGCGAGTCCACAGAGGGCTCCACCCACGAAGGGTCCACGAAGAAGCAACCTTGTCTATTCCATCATGGCCGTCGCCCACGAAGGACTTGCCTCACTAGCGGTAGATCTTCAAGAAATAGGCGATCTCCTTGCCCTTACAAACTCCTTGGTTCAACTCCACAATCTTGTCGGAGGCTCCTAAGTGACACCTAGCCAATCTAGGAGACACCACTCTCCAAGAAGTAACAAATGGTGTGTTGATGATGAACTCCTTGCTCTTGTGCTTCAAATGATAGTCTCCCCAACACTCAACTCTCTCTCACAGGATTTGGATTTGGTGGAAAGAAGATTTGAGTGGAAAGCAACTTGGGGAAGGCTAGAGATCAAGATTCATATGGTTGGAATGGAATATCTTGACCTCAACACAAGTGTAGGTGGTTCTCTCTCAGAAAATGTGTATGGAAGTGTTGGTATGTTCTGATAGCTCTCTCCCACGAATGAACAGTGGGTGGATGGGTATATATAGCCTCCACACAAAATCTAACCGTTACACACAATCTGCCAAACTCGGTGGGACTGAATGGTTAAACTCGGTCGGACCGATTCAGCAAACCTAGGGACCGTTAAGATTTTCGGTGGGACTGAGATGCAACTGGTAGGACCGATATGGCTAGGGTTCGGGCATAACGTAATCTCGGTGTGACCGATTACACAAACTCGGTGGGACCGATTTTGGTAATAAGCTAACCAGAGAGTTGGTCAGGTAAACTCGATGGGACCGGTTCGCTCTTTTCGGTGAGACCGAAATGTTAAGAAAGGGAAACAGAGAGTTTACATTGCAATCTCGGTGGGACCGATCGCTCACTTCGGTTAGACCGAGATCCCTATAGGTGAGACCGAGATCCCTATCGGTGAAACCGAATTGCTAGTGTTTGTGGCAGTGGCTATGACATTTGAAACTCGGTGGCGCCGTATAGAAAGAATCGGTGAGGCCGAGTTTGACTTTTGGTTTAGGTCATATGTGGATGTGGGAAGGTAGCTGAGGATTTTTGAGCATATCACTAAGCACGTGAAGCAAGAGGCTCATTAAACAACACCTCATCCCTCCTTGATAGTATTGGCTTTTCCTATAGACTCAATGTGATCTTGGATCACTAAAATATAAAATGTAGAGTCTTGATCTTGAAGCTTGAGCCAATCTTTTATCCTTATAATTTTGAGGGATCCACTTTCCTCATCCATGCCATGACATCCATTGAGCTTTTCCTGAAATTTTAATCTTGGAATAATGTTAACTCAATGAGCTATATGTTGTTAGGAATTACCAAAACCACCCAGGGATAGTTGCACTTTTAGAGAGCTTAGTCAGCACGACGGCATGATGACGATGATGATGTAGCTACCGGCGCAGGGCTTCGCCTAAGCACTATGACGATATGTCCGAGGTGGATTATGGTGGAGGGGGGCACCGCACACGGCTAAGACAATGTCTGTTGTTGTGTGTTCTAGGGTGCCCCTGCCCCCGTATATAAAGGAGCAAGGGGGAGGCCGGCCGGCCCTTGGTGCTCCCAAAGAGGGGAGGAGTCCGCCTCCTAGTAGGAGTAGGACTCCCATTTTCCTAGTCCTACTAGGAGGGGGAAGGAAGGAGGAGAGGGAGAAGGAAAGGGGGCGCCGCCCCCTTTCCCCTAGTCCAATTCGGACCCAAGGGGGAGGGGCGTGCGGCCTGCCCTGGCTGGCCCTCTCTCTCTCTACTAAGGCCCATGTGGCCCATTAGTTACCCGGGGGTTCCGGTAACCCTCCCGCAATCCGATTTTCTCCGAAATCACCCGGAACACTTTTGGTGTCCGAATATAGCCGTTCAATATATCAATCTTTATGTCTCGAACATTTCGAGACTCCTCGTCATGTCCGTGATCATATCCGGGACTCCAAACTACCTTCGCTACATCAAAACACATAAACTCACAATATTGATCGTCACCGAACGTTAAGCGTGCGGACCCTACAGGTTCGAGAACTATGTAGACATGACCGAGACACGTCTCCGGTCAATAACCAATAGCAGAACCTGGATGTTCATATTGGCTCCCACATATTCTACGAAGATATTTTATTGGTCAACCCGCATAACAACATCCATTGCTCCCTTTGTCATCGGTATGTTACTTGCCCGAGATTCGATCGTCAGTATCTCAACACCTAGTCCAATCTCGTTACCGGCAAGTCTCTTTACTCGTTCTGTAATGCATCATCCCGCAATTAACTCATTAATCATATTGCTTGCAAGGCTTATAGTGATGTGCATTACCGAGAGGGCCCAGAGATACCTCTCCGACAATCGGAGTGACAAATCCTAATCTTGATCTATGCCAACTCAACAAACACCATCAGAGACACCTGTAGAGCATCTTTATAATCACCCAGTTACGTTGTGACGTTTGATAACACACTAAGTGTTCCTCCGGTATTTGGGAGTTGCATAATCTCATAGTCATAGGAACATGTATAAGTCATGAAGAAAGCAATAGCAATAAACTAAACGATCATAGTGCTAAGCTAACAGATGTGTCTTGTCCATCACATCATTCTCCTAATGATGTGATCCCGTTCATCAAATGACAACACATGTCTATGGTTAGGAAACTTAACCATCTTTGATTAACGATCTAGTCAAGTAGAGGCACACTAGGGACACTTTGCTTTGTCTATGTATTCACACATGTATCAAGTTTTCGGTTAATACAATTCTAGCATGAATAATAAAAATTTATCATGATATAAGGAAATATGAAATAACAACTTTATTATTGCCTCTAGGGCATATTTCCTTCAGTCCCCCACTTGCACTAGAGTCAATAATCTAGTTCACATCGCCATGTGATTTAACATCAATAATTCACATCACCATGTGATTAACACCCATAGTTCACATCGCTATGTGACCAACACCCAAAGGGTTTACTAGAGTGAGTAATCTAGTTCACATCGCCATGTGATTAACACCCAAAGAGTACTAAGGTGTGATCATGTTTTGCTTGTGAGAGAAGTTTAGTCAACGGGTCTGCCACATTCAGATCCGTATGTATTTTGCAATTCTATGTCTACAATGCTCTGCACAGAGATACTCTAGCTAGTTGCTCCCACTTTCAATATGTATCCGGATTGTGACTTAGAGTCATCTAGATCTGTGTCAAAGCTTGCATCAACGTAACTCTTTACGATGAACTCTTTATCACCTCCATAACCGAGAAATATTTCCTTTGTCCTCTAAGGATAATTTTGACCGCTGTCTAGTGATCTACTCCTAGATCACTATTGTACTCCCTTGCCAAACTCAGGGCAGGGTATACAATAGGTCTAGTACATAGCATGGCATACTTTATAGAACCTATGGCTGAGGCATAGGGAATGACTTTCATTCTCTCTCTATCTTCTGCCGTGGCCGGGCTTTGAGTCTTACTCAACTTCACACCTTGCAACACAGGCAATAACTCCTTCTTTGTCTGTTCCATTTTGAACTTACTTCAAAAACTTGTCAAGGTATGTACTCATTGAAAAAAACTTATCAAGCGTCTTGACCTATCTCTATAGATCTTCATGCTCAATATGTAAGCAGCTTCACTGAGGTCTTTCTTTGAAAAAAACTCCTTTCAAATACTCCTTTATGCTTTCCAGAAAATTCTACATCATTTCCGATCAACAATATGTCATTCACATATACTTATCAGAAAGGTTGTAGTGCTCCCACTCACTTTCTTGTAAATACAGGCTTCACCGCAAGTCTATATAAAACTATATGTTTTGATCACACTATCAAAGCGTACATTCCAACTCCGAGATGCTTGCACCAGTCCATAAATGGATCACTGGTGCTTACATACTTTGTTAGCATCTTTCGGATTGACAAAACCTTCTGGTTGCATCATATACAACTCTTCTTCAAGAAATCCATTAAGGAATGCAGTTTTGACATCCATTTGCCAAATTTCATAAAATGCGGCAATTGCTAACATGATTCGGACAGAATTTAAGCATAGATACGAGTGAGAAACTCTCATCATAGTCAACACCTTGAACTTGTCGAAAACCTTTTGCGACAATTCTAGCTTTGTAGATAGTAACACTACTATCAACGTCTGTCTTCCTCCTGAAGATCCATTTAATTTCAATGGCTCGCCGGTCAACGGGCAAGTCAATCAAAGTCCACACTTTGTTCTCATACATGGATCCCATCTCAGATTTCACGGCCTCAAGCCATTAAGTGGAATCTGGGCTCATCATCGCTTCTTCATAGTTCGTAGGTTCGTCATGGTCTAGTAACATGACTTCCAGAACAGGATTACCGTACCACTCTGGTGCGGAACGTGATCCGATTGACCTACAAGGTTCTGTAGTAACTTGATCTGAAGTTTCATGATCATCATCATTAGCTTCCTCACTAATTGGTGTAGGAATCACTGGAACTGATTTCTGTGATGAACTACTTTCCAATTCGGGAGCAGGTACAATTACCTCATCAAGTTATACTTTCCTCCCACTCACTTCTTTCGAGAGAAACTCCTTCTCCAGAAAGGATCCATTCTTAGCAATGAATATTTTGCCTTCGGATCTGTGATAGAAGGTGTACCCAAAAATTTCGTTTGGGTATCCTATGAAGATGCACTTCTCCGATTTGGGTTCGAGCTTATCAGGTTGAAACTTTTTCACATAAGCATCGCTGCCCCAAACTTTAAGAAATGACATCTTAGGTTTCTTGCCAAAGCACAATTCATATGGTGTCGTCTCAACGTATTTAGATGGTGCCCTATTTAACGTGAATGCAGCTGTCTCTAATGCATAACCCCAAAACGATAATGGTAAATCGGTAAGAGACATCATAAATCGCACCATATCTAATAAAGTACGGTTATGATGTTCGGACACACCATTACGCTGTGGTGTTCCCGGTGGCGTGAGTTGTGAAACTATTCCACATTGTTTCAAATGAAGACCAAACTCGTAACTCAAATATTCGTCTCCGCGATCAGATCATAGAAACTTTATTTTCTTGTTACAATGATTTTCAACTTCACTCTGAAATTCTTTGAACTTTTCAAATGTTTTAGACTTATGTTTCATCAAGTAGATATACCCATATCTACTCAAATCATCTGTGAAGGTCAGGAAATAACGATACCCGCTGCGAGCCTCAACACTCATCGGACTGCATACATCAGTATGTATTATTTCCAGTAAGTCAGTTGCTCGCTCCATTGTTCCGGAGAATGGAGTCTCAGTCATCTTGCCCATGAGGCATGGTTCGCAAGCATCAAGTGATTCATAATCAAGTGATTCCAAAAGCCCATCGGCATGGAGTTTCTTCATGCGCTTTACAAGAATATGACCTAAACGGCAGTGTCAAAAATAAGTTGCACTATCATTATTAACTTTGCATCTTTTGGCTTCAAGATTATGAATATGTGTATCACTACGATCGAGATTCAATAAACCATTTATATTGAGTGTATGACCATAGAAGGTTTTATTCATGTAAATAGAACAACAATTATTCTTTGACTTAAATAAATAACCGTATTGTAATAAACATGATCCAATCATATTTATGCTCAACGCAAACACCAAATAACATTTATTTTAGGTTCAACACTAATCCCGAAGGTAAAGGGAGTGTGCGATGGTGATCTTATCAACCTTGGAATCACTTCCAACTCATATCATCACCTCGCCCTTAACTAGTCTCTGTTTATTTTGCAACTCCCGTTTCGAGTTACTACTCTTAGCAATTGAACCAGTATCAAATACTGAGGGGTTGCTATAAACACTAGTAAAGTACACATCAATAACATGTATATCAAATATACCTTTGTAAGTGCATCTAGTGCCACCCCTAGTTGGTTTTGGAGTATTGACGACAAATTTGGTTGAGGGACTAATGTGTTTGTGAGAATTGCAGGATAACACGGGTAATAGTCCCTCATTGATTCGGTTTACCTACCGAAGATGACCCCTAAAAATGTATGAAGACATTAACGACAATGATGGTATGAGAAGATATTCATATTGAAGACTATGACATGAGAAGACATTGATTGAAGACTATGGAGCGCGAAGACTTCGTTGTTTCCTTTTCTTCTTTGTTGAGTCATAGGAACCACCGTACTGTTAAGTGGGGTCCAAGTAAACAAAGTCAGGATGACTGAAGTGATGCTCAACCCAAATCCTATGTCTTCGAGCGAAGACACTGAGAGCAAATCTTATCCAGAGCTGGATAAGTCAGCTTTGCTTGTAGCCCAAGTAAAGTTGTCGTGTGTGTTTGAAATCTGACCGTTGGAACACGTGTCAGTTCCTTAGTGACCCAGGGTCATTTCGGACATATCAGGTCGGGTTGCCTAGTGGCTATAAATAGCCCACCTCCTACACCATAAATTGGTGGCTGCTCAGAGTTAGTACACGACTTTTGTCGTTTGAGAGCAACCCACCTCGAAGCCTTTGAGAGAGAGAAATCCTTGCGAGGACAAAGCCCAAACACCCAGAGCCAAAGAGTGTTAGGCATCACTGAAGTCTTTCTGTCTGTGTGACCTGAAGACTTATTACACTTGAGGACTGTGAATCCTCCAGCCGGTTAGGCGTCGCGTTCTGAGCATCCAAGAGTCATTGTGGATCGCCGGTGAATGAAGTCTGTGAAGGTTTGGAAGTCTAACTTGAAGACTTACCAGAGTGATTGGGCGAGGACTGTGTGTCCTTAGCTCAAGGGGAATAAGGTGAAGACGAGGTCTTCTGAGTTGAATCTCAGCCTCCCTAACCAGACGTACAGTTGTCACAGCAACTGGAACTGGTCCAACAAATCATGTGTCTTCAACAAGTGGCTGGTTCTATCCTCTCCCTCCCTTTACTTAGAGTTTGTCTTCGTGAAGTCATTGCCTGTTCGTTGTATCTGTTTGACTTCATTGCTTGACTACTATTGTTGTTTGGCTTCATACTATCTTCCATCCTGATCCTTTCTACCTATCTGCTATTAGTCTTCGTACACTCACGTTATTGCACACTTGACTATGGTTTGCTTAGTATAGTTTATCTTCCGCTGCATATCAATAGGTTCATTTCTATAGTTTGTCTTTGAAACTTCCATGTTTTGAAGAATTTCATAAAAATCACCTATTCACCCTCCCCCCCCCCCCCTCTAGTCGATAACTAGCACTTTTAATTGGTATCAGAGCAAGGTACTCCCTTGTTCTGTGTGATTCGGTTTAACCACCTGAAGTTTTAGCTATGTCGACTGCAGGGATAATCAAAGTCTCCGCTGCTTGCCCTGTGTTCGATGGGACTGAATATCCCTACTGGAAGAATAAGATGCGCATGCATCTTGAAGCCATTGATGTCGACCTCTGGTATGTCGTCAAGAATGGCGTTCCCAAGACTGGTGAAGGTGTCACCCCTGCTGATGTCAAGAAGTTCATTCAACTGGACTCTACTGCCAAGAACATCATCTGTGGTCATCTGACCAAAGGACAGTATGGCCGCGTGAGTGCTCTGGAAACGTCGAAGCTAGTCTGGGACTGGCTATCCAAGGTCAATGAAGGCGTCTCAACCCAGAGAGATCAAAGGATCAGTGTTCTTCGCAACCTCTTCAATCGCTTCAGGAGAAACGATGATGAAAATGTCCAGCTCACATTTGACCGCCTCACTGACATCACAAATGAGCTTCATGCTCTCGGCGCCACTGAGATTACCAAGCATGAAATCGTCAAGACACTACTGAGATCACTTGACAGCTCCTTTGACACCCTTGCCCTCATGATACAAGAACGTCCTTACTTCAAGACACTCGATCCGTCTGATATACTTGAGAGGCTCAACACACATGAGTTCCAGCTGTCTGAGAAACGAGATATCTATGGTCCCAACTATGGCCGAACTCGCGCTTTAAAGTCAAAAGTTGTTTCCTCATCTGAAGAAGAATCTGACTACAGTTCTGATGATCCTGAAGACATTGGAAAGGAACTTGCTATGCTCGTGAAGAAGTTCCAGAAGTTCACTAAGAAGAAGGGCTACAGAAAGTCTTCATGATCCAGCTCAAGAAATGATGAAGCTCCCACTCATGACTACAAGAAGAGAACATGTCACAAGTGCAAGAAACCTGGCCACTATATCTCTGAGTGTCCACTGTGGGACAATGAGAAGAAGAAGAAGAAGAAGAAGAAGAAGAAGAAGAAGAAGAAGAAGAAGAAGAAGAAGAAGAAGAAGAAGAAGAAGAAGAAGAAGAAGAGCAAGGAATATGATTCTGATGACAAGAAGAAGAAGAGATCTTCAAAGTCTTCTTCCAAGTCCTCATCCAAGTCTTCATCTCATAAGAGGAGCTCATCTGGCAAGGCTCGTGCTTTTGTTGGCAAGGAGATGGATTCAGAGGAGGAGTCTGCTTCTGAGGAGGCGGAGGTGGAGTCCGAGGAGGAGTCCGACCCTGGCGTCGCAAGTCTGGCTCTAGCCACAGCCTACGTTGCCAAGTCCATCTTCAACACTGAAGACAATGACTTCCACACCAACGCTGAAGCTGATGACAAGGACGACCCTGCTCCACCTACTGCTTCATGGCACGTGGTGCCAAGGTAAAATCACGTGATGCTTACTTTCAAACATCTAGTGAAGATGACTCTGATTGTGAATCCAAACCCAGCTACAAAACACTTGCTAAAATTGCAACTGAACAACAAAAGGCTATGGAATATACTCAAAAACTGTTAGACAAAAGCGATGACCTGTTGGACGCGGAAATGACTCGTTCACAGTCCTTAGTTGAAGACATAAAAAATCTTCATGCTAAGTACCAAGAACTTGAAAGTCGTCATGAAACGCTCTCAACCACTCATGAAAGGCTCTCCTATGATTATCTTCAAAGGAAACAAGAGCTTGAGAAATTGGGAGCGGCTCATGAAGATCTTCAAAAGGAGAATGAGTCACTTCGCGCTCAACAGGTCAGTCCCACTCAGGATGGATTTGAACCACCATGTCTAAAATGTCTTGAGCGTGATAATGCTACCTCTGTTGCCGAATGTTCCACTGCTGCTACTGTTGCATTATCTTCAACTACTAATGTGGTAACTAACCCCTCTGTGGAGGATACCACTACTATTGCTAATGAAAATGCTAGGTTGAAGACATTGCTTGAAACAGGGATGTATAAAAGTCTGAAAGGGCATCAGACACTTTGCGATGTCCTCAAAAAGCAGATTCTGAACCGAAACCCTAGGAAAGAGGGTGTTGGGTTCGAGAGGAAAATGAATGTTGATGGTTCCTACTAGAAGCCTGAGCAGTATCCCAAAACCACATGGGTTGATGCAAAGGGACCTTCAGTGGATCCATCTACCTTATCTGGCTTTACCTATGCTAACCCTATTATCATTGATGAATCCTTTGACGCAAACTATAAACTGTTCAAGAATCAGAATGGTGAAGTGTTTGCCAGATATGTTGGTACTAACTGCAGGAATGGGCCACCTATGAAGAAGATTTGGGTTCCCAAAAGCTGTCTTGAGAATTGTCCGGTGAATGTCATCATGACACCACCTGGGAAGAAGACAAACCCCAGACCTAAGGCTTCATATGGTCCAAAGGCTTCAAACAGACAGAGGACTCACCTGAGTCACCCTAACACCAATGTTTTGCAGGGAAACCATACTCAGACTTATGAATATGAGCGTGTGTCCTCAAACTGCTGTGTTCATAGAACTAAGAATTTTTCTGCTTATTCATATGAGTATCATTCATCTCCTGCAAGGCTATTTGCTTGGGCTCCAAAGCCCAAATTCTCATATGCTGCACTTAGACTCATAGCTTCTAAGCCACCCCTGAAGATGTGGGTGGTTAAGAAGAATTAACTTTCTCTTGCAGGGAAAGATCTCCAGCCAAAAACCAAAGGCGTCTGATGCTATTGCTGGGGACCTAAAACATCTTGTAGGGCGCAAGATCAAATGCCCAAATGGTCTTACTATGTATTTCGTTCCTGAATCATTTGCCATTCATCCTATCAGTCCTAATCTTGATCTGAGCTTCAATAATCCTCTTGCCCGTCAAATGTTTATGCTTCACAATGCTCTTGGTGAGGCCTATCCCCCTAACTGTACTGTAGGGCATGACACCTCGTGCTTCAGAATGGATTATGGACAGCGGATGCACTAATCATATGACTGGTGATCGAAGTCTTCTCATGGACTAAACTTTACGTCCAGCTGATAAGAGTCACATCACATTTGCTGACACTGGTAAAAGCAAGGTATTGGGTCTAGGTAGAGTTGCAATCTCAAGGGATCAGTACATGGATAAAGTGATGCTTGTTGAATCCCTTGGCTTCAACTTAATGTATGTCTCAATGCTTTGTGACTTAAACATGATTGTGGTATTTGGAAAATATTGTTGCCTTGTACTTATGGAATCTGACAATCTCTAGTCTTTGAAGGGTACCGGAAAGATGGTTTGTACATGGTAGATTTCTCAGCAGGACCACAGCTTGCCGTATGTCTTCTCACAAAAGCTTCAGAGTGCTGGCTATGGCATCGGAGGCTGGGGCATGCTGGCATGAGGAACTTACATACTCTCGCCAAGAAGAAGCATGTCATAGGCATCGAGGACGTCAAGTTCAAGAAGGATCATTTGTGCGGTGCCTGCGAAGCCGGAAAGATGACTAGGGCCAAGCATCCCTCGAAGACAATCATGACGACATCTCAACCCTTCGAGCTGCTACACATGGACTTATTTGGCCCTATTCACTACTCTACCCTCACAACAACTGCTTGTCTCTATGGCTTCATCATTGTTGATGATTATTCAAGATATACGTGGGTGCACATAATTCTCTTCAAGACTGAAGTGCAAGATGTCTTCAGACGCTTTGCCAACCATGCCATGAACAATTATGGCGTCAAGATCAAGCATATCAGAAGTGACAACGACACTGTATTCAAGAACACCGGACTTGATCTTTATCTAGATACAATGGGAATCACTCATGAGTTCTCTGCTCCGTACACACCTCAGCAGAATGGCATCATGGAGCGCAAGAACAGAACCCTCATAGAGATGGCTTGAACGATGCTCGATGAGTACAAGACACCAAGAAAGTTCTGGCCTGAAGCTATTGATACAGCATGTCATGTCATCAACCGTGTATACATCCACAAGCTTCTGAATAGAACATCCTGTGAGCTCCTCACTGGCAAGAAGCCAAATGTCAGTTACTTCAGAGTATTTGGAGCTAGGTGCTGGATCAAGGATCCCCATCACAAGTCAAAATTTGCACCTAAAGCTCACGAAGGCTTCATGCTCGGTTACAGAAAGGAATCGCACTCTTACACAGTCTTCAACCTCTATATCTACAAAATCGTTGAAACTGTGGACGTGCGGCTTGATGAAACCAATGGTTCACAAAGAGAGCTCCTGCCAAATACACTAGACGAAGCTTCACCCAGTGAATCTATCAAGCTAATGGGAACTGGTGAAATCATGCCTTCTGAAGTACAGCCTGAAGAGGAACTTATCATTTCTGCAACTAACCAACCTGAAGACAATGCTCAGCCTGAAGACAATCCTTCAAATATTGATAATGATCAGCAAGAGCAAAATCTTCGTCTAGTTCATCCTCGTGCTGCAAATGAAGTACAGATTGAGAAGATAATTGATAGTATCAATGCACCTGGTCCACTTACTCGCTCAAGAGCAACGCATTTAGCAAATTTCTATGGGCACTTTTCTTTTGTGTCAATATCAGAACCCAAGAAAGTTGCTGAAGCCTTTATGGAACCTGAATGGATTCAAGCTATGCAAGAAGAGCTTCAACAGTTCAAGCTAAACAATGTTTGGGAACTTGTCAAGCATCCTGACCCTCGCAAGCATAACATTATTGGCACAAAATGGATATATCGAAACAAGCAAGATGAGCATGGTCAAGTCGTCAGAAACAAAGCACGTCTTGTGGCTCAAGGATATACTCAAGTTGAAGGAATTGACTTCGATGAAACATTTGCTCCTGTGGCTAGGCTTGAAGCTATTCGCATACTGCTAGCCTATGCTAACCACCACAACATCTTACTCTATCAAATGGATGTGAAGAGTGCATTTCTCAACGGCAAGATTGAAGAAGAAGTATATGTCGCACAACCTCCTGGCTTTGAAGATCCAAAACATCCTGATATGGTGTACAAGCTAAACAAAGCACTATATGGCCTCAAACAAGCTCCTCGCGCTTGGTATGATACGATCAAAGACTTCCTGAAGAGCAAAGGCTTCAATCCTGGATCCCTCAATCCCACACTCTTCATGAAGACATATGATGGTGAACTATTTGTGTGCCAAATCTATGTGGACGACATTATCTTCGGCTGCACCAACCAGAAGTATAGTGATGAGTTCGGGTACATGATTCAAGATCAATACCAGATGTCCATGATGGGAGAGCTGAAGTTCTTCCTTGGTCTTCAAATTCGTCAGCAAAGGAATGGCATCTTCATATCTCAAGAAAAATACCTCAAAGATTGTCTGAAGAAGTTTGGAATGCAAGATTGCAAAGGTTACACGACGCCAATGCCAGCCAAACATCATCTGGGTCCCGACGACAATGGTAAAGAGTTCGATCAAAAGGTATACCGCTCCATGATTGGTTCTTTACTTTACCTATGTGCATCTAGGCCAGATATTATGCTTAGTGTTTGCATGTGTGCTCGATTTCAAGCGGCACCAAAGGAATCGCATCACTTAGCTGTGAAGCGAATTCTTCGATATTTGGCTTACACCCCAACACTAGGATTATCGTATCCAAAGGGCTCAGAGTTTGATCTGGTTGGATTCTTGGATGCTGATTATGCTGGTGACAAGGTGGATCACAAGTCTACATCAGGCACATGTCACTTTCTGGGACGATCACTTGTCTGTTGGTCTTCAAAGAAGCAGAACTGTGTATTACTCTCAACTGTTGAATCTGAATACATTGCTGCTGGATCTTGCTGCGCTCAGCTTCTATGGATGAAGCAAACTCTCAAGGACTATGGCATCAATCTGAAACAAGTACCTCTCTTCCGCGACAACGAAAGCGCCATCAAGATTGCCAACAACCTAGTTTAGCACTCGAAGACAAAGCACATTAAAATTCGTCATCACTTCCTCAGAGATCATGTCATGAAGAAAGATATTGATATCATTCACGTCAACCCTGAAGAGCAACTGGCAGATATCTTCACAAAGCCCTTGGATGAGAAAAGGTTTTGCAAGTTATGGTGTGAGCTAAATATCTTGGAATCCTCAAATGTCCTGTGATCAGGCACACATCCTAACACTTATGCATGTTGATGACTTAGATGTGCAACGCACGAAGTAAAGTATATCTTCAATCAATGAAGACTTACATTCTGAGTTTGAATACATTAACGTGGAATTTGACTTCGGAGCGCCACGATAATTGTGCGCCGTGTCTGGGTCTAATACTTCCTATACGGTGGGTAACGCCACCACCATTTTTTTTTGTTGTTTGAAGTGTTTCACTCATGGCGTTACATTTGACATGTCTTCGCATTTGGTTTGTCTTCAAGTTCAATTTATCTTCATGATTATCTTCACTATGTTGATTTGATTGCCTTCTGATATATATATATATATATATATATATATATATATATATATATATATATATATATATATATATATATACTAGTGTTCTGTCCTCTACAACATTCACTTATAGCTATGTCTTCCTTGTTGAATCTTTTGAACTAAGTGAATGTGATCGGACCCTAATCTCTCTATGCTTTCTATCTCAAACTCTATATGTCCAAATCATATGCATTCTATTGAAACTGTCGAATGTCTTCTCTGCGTCCTTGTCAGCAGAAGACACAGAGACAAACATTAAGTCAATTTTAAATGCTCTATCCTTATTGCCTGAAATCCGGAGAAGCCGGAACGACCATCCGACAAACCTGGCGGGCGTGGGAACGTGGGACAACGCTGAGTATGTTGCATGCTTGCCACGTGCCCCTCAGATGTGAACTGCCAGGGGCACCTGCGTAATTGCGTTGTGTCGCACACTTCCTTATAAATACATGTCCCCTGCGGTAAATAAAACCTTCTTCCACCTCTCCACCTCATCAAAACCCTAGCGCCACCACTAGCTCTCGACGACGCCGGCGACGAAGTGCTTAGCTGCCGCAACTTCTCCAACGCCGTCCTCACGTCGGCCGCGGACATCGTCTTCTCCGCCGCCGCCGTAGGTGTCCTCCGTCGCCAAGTTATGGCATGGTGGATTGAACTGCTCGATCTCCTACTCTTCCCATCTAGCAGTTCCTCGCGTGGTAAATATAACTCTATTTTTACCGACTTTTTTATCCTCAAAGATTCATCCTGTTTGCCAAAATAGGTTTCTGCCTATACAATGATAGATCTATCATGTCTGCATCTCATACTGCCTAGTATATTCACTTAAGCTTCACATCTACTTAGATTCCTCACTTGTACTTATTCGCAGATTCGTACAAATCTGGAACCAACTCTCAACACATAAGTGAATGTCTTCGCATCACGAGGTCAATGTCTTCAAACTGATTTATCTTCAAAATCTTCTGAGAATGCATATGACCTCTTCCCCTTCCCTCGCATCTCTAATGCTGTCACAGGTACATGTCTGTGGGAGAATTCCTTGGTTCTCATAGTTTGCATTCGTTTGCAGAATTCTTACAGCATCACATTAACTCTCCTGAAGCCAGTTCCTGTTTGTCCAGCAAGCGAAAACCTTTGAAGCCTTTGAACGTGTTGAAGCCATTCAGTTTGAAGTTCATGGCTACAGAAAAATCAGCAAGGAAGGGTGGCAGGCAGCGCCGTGGTGACACATCAAAAGATTTGTCACCAAATCTAGCAGCCCAATACAAAATTGATCCAGAGGAAACATACAATGACAGGAAAACCCGAATCCAATGGATTCGAAGATATTGGGCTGAAGAATGGTTCAAGTACCACTTCGTAACCAAGGAATACGCTGAGAAGAATGCGATAAAGTGTCCTTGGGGAGATATCACTTACAGAGGTCTTCAACCCAAGAGCAAAGCTGAAGCTATTGCACAAAGGTTCTACCCGTGCATGGTCAGAGGACCACAACCTGCCAATTCCGACCCCACTTCTCTCTTGTGGTGTCGCGATGACGACCTTTTTAAACGCAACTATCAATTTGCTAAGGCTTCAGTAAAAGAGAACAAGAAGTCGTTGGGTTTGAACTTCAACCCTGGCCCATCTGCTCCAAGGGAGGATGGCACTCGTGAAGTTGATCAAAACGAGATTGGCCCCTTCTATGATTTTCAAGGTCTCCTCACCTACATTGCAGTCCAAGGAGCTGCTGTTGGGGACGCTTCTGAAGATGCTGACACAGATGAAGCACCACCTGCCCCAAAGCCCCAGAAGCAGAAGAAGGCTAAGGCATCAAAGCCAACTGTGTCACCAAAAGCTTCGCACTTGAATCCACTGGCCACTGCACCTCCTGAAGACAGTGTGCAGTCTGAAGGTCTATCACGTATATCCAAGGAGACGGAGAAGAAAAATAAAATCGTCAAGAATACTGATCAGACATTGACTCCTGCTGCCATTCTGCGAGAAGAGCACATTGATCTGTCCAGCGATGAAGATCTTGCAGATGAAGCTCTTGAGCAACTGATCAAGAGCAAGGAAGAAGCAGAAATCTTCAATGACTTGCCTCTCTTTGATGTGGCAATCATCCACAACTTCATTGATGAATGGTTTGACACTCCCAACCTCAGCTTTGAAGACTTGCAACTTCCCATTGGTCTCAGCGTCTCCTTCAATGGCGCCATTGCTTCTGAGCTAGCTCTTGCTCAGCGAATCATTGAACTGAAGCACAAGATCGACTATGAGAAAGCTCAGTTCAAGAAGCACATGGCAAAGCTCAGCGTGCAAGATGTCAAAAACTTCAAGGTTATGCTGCACGAGCTCAAAGAAGCTTTTCTTAAGAAACGTGAAGAAGCTAAAGGTTCTCGAGAGCGCATGAAGAATCTGGCTGATAAGTGCGTGCAAGCCTATAATGAAGCTGAGAAGCGCAAGGCTCTTGGTCTCCTGGCATCGACCCAAGAATGGTTGCAAAGAAGAAGAAGCCATCAACTGACCAATCTGCACCTTCAAGGCAGGAAGAGCCACGCATAGTCTTCCCAAGCAGCATGACTGGCTCGAAGCCAAAGGTCAAGTCAACAGCTTCAGAACTGAAGAAGACAAGGGCTGCCGAGGCTGAAGCCAGAAAAAGGAAAAATCCTGATGCTTCTGATGCAGCTCCCTCCAAGAAGAAGCGCAGAACCAAGAAGGATCGGGTTGCTCCCACTGAGCCCTTAGTTGTTGAACCTATCTCAATGGTTCACCCTGCGTCTAAACACCAAGAATGACGGATGATTGTTCATGAGCCTGCTTCCATAGAGGCTCATGAAGCTGAAGACATTCCAGCAGTTGACCCCACCCCTGTTGAAGACATTGGTCACCATGACTATGTTGAAGATGATGAAGTTCTTCCTCAGATCAAACACAACTTGGTATCATCGCCTGTTCTCACGAACAGCGAACTCATCAGCATTGGTTGTCCTCTGACGCCAACTACTCAGGATGCTTCGTGGGCTGATCACCCACAACAACAAGAAACTCCAAGTACCCCCCAACAACAACAAGTCACACCACCTCTGCATGAAGAAGAAGATGACTTTGAGGCTCAGCCAACTCCATCTCCAAAGGCGTCGTCAGCATTCCGCAGGCTTCGCAAAGGACCAAGGCCTCAAGTCCCTCTTCCGAGCGTTCCAGAAGGAGGAGTGCCTCACCAATCTGTTGCACGTCAAGTGTTTCCAGATGCCACTCCGACTGTGAATGTCTCCGAGTCTGAAGCCAAAGGTGCTGAAGACAATCCGGCTGCATTAGCCGATGACAAACAAGAAGATGAATGTGTCCCTACTCCCACCATTACCGAAGAAGTTGTCCCTCCTGTGAACGTGTCTGTGTCCGACCCTCCAGCTCATCAAGTGGAGGTTGAGAATCTTGAGGCTGCCACCACCAACACCAATGAAGCCAATGACGCAGTCATGACTGAAGCAAATGTGGAGCCTGCACCGACCAATGTGCCAGAAGTGAATGATGCTAATGATGCATCTGCACCTGAAGCCTCTGTTGTGCAACCTGACGCCACTATTGATGCCACTGCTCCTGTTCCGCCACCTAGGCCACACACTATCGAGCAAGCATTCAACTATGGACAGCTTATCACTGCCAAATGGCCTGTTCTGACTCCTCCGCCTGCTGGTGGTCCTCAGTTTGATTACCACGTTGAGCACAGGCCTCAGGTTCAGAAGCCAATGCCAAGGTTGCCTAGGTTTCCAGGTACTGCATCAGCACCCGGATCTTTTAATATCAATGGCTTCAAGGCACACAACACTTTCTTTGCTTTGCTTGTAGCCCAAGTAAAGTTGTCGTGTGTGTTTGAAATCTGACCGTTGGAACACGTGTCAGTTCCTTAGTGACCCAGGGTCATTTCGGACATATCAGGTCGGGTTGCCTAGTGGCTATAAATAGCCCACCTCCTACACCATAAATTGGTGGCTGCTCAGAGTTAGTACACGGCTTTTGTCCTTTGAGAGCAACCCACCTCGAAGCCTTTGAGAGAGAGAAATCCTTGCGAGGACAAAGCCCAAACACCCAGAGCCAAAGAGTGTTAGGCATCACTGAAGTCTTTCTGTCTGTGTGACCTGAAGACTTATTACACTTGAGGACTGTGAATCCTCCAGCCGGTTAGGCGTCGCGTTCTGAGCATCCAAGAGTCATTGTGGATCGCCGGTGAACGAAGTCTATGAAGGTTTGGAAGTCTACCTTGAAGACTTACCAGAGTGATTGGGCGAGGACTGTGTGTCCTTAGCTCAAGGGGAATAAGGTGAAGACGAGGTCTTCTGAGTTGAATCTCAGCCTCCCTAACCAGACGTACAGTTGTCACAGCAACTGGAACTGGTCCAACAAATCATGTGTCTTTAACAAGTGACTGGTTATATACTCTCCCTCCCTTTACTTAGAGTTTGTCTTCGTGAAGCCATTGCCTGTTCGTTGTATCTGTTTGACTTCATTGCTTGACTACTATTGCTGTTTGGCTTCATACTATCTTCCATCCTGATCCTTTCTACCTATCTGCTATTAGTCTTCGTACACTCATGTTATTGCACACTTGACTATGGTTTGCTTAGTGTAGTTTATCTTCCGCTGCATATCAATAGGTTCATTTCTATAGTTTGTCTTTGAAACTTCCATGTTTTGAAGACTTTCATAAAAATCGCCCATTCACCCCCCCCCCTCTAGTCGATAACTAGCACTTTCAACCTTTGTTCACTTTGCCATCCTTCTTATCCGCCAAGTATCTAGGGTAGTTCCACTTCCAGTGATCATTTCCTTTGCAATTAGAAGCACTCAGTTTCAGGCTTGGGTCTAGCTTTGGGCCTCTTCATGGTAGTGGCAACTTGCTTGCCATTCTTCTTGAAGTTCCCTTTCTTTCCCTTGCCCTTTTACTTGAAACTAGTGGCCTTGTCAACCATCAACACTTGATGCTTTTCTTGATTTCTACCTTCGCCGATTTCAGCATCGCGAAGAGCTTGGGAATCGTTTCCGTTATCCCTTGCATATTATAGTTCATCACGAAGTTCTAGTAACTTGGTGATAGTGACTAGAGAACTCTGTCAATCACTATCGTATATGGAAGATTAACTCCCGCTTGATTCATGTGATTGTAGTACTTAGACATTTTGAGCACATGCTCACTAGCCGAGCTATTCTCCTCCATCTTGTAGGCAAAGTACTTTGTCAGAAGTCTCATACCTCTTAACATGGGCATGAGTCTGAAATACCAATTTAAACTCTTGGAACATCTCATGTGCTCCGTGGCGTTCAAAACATTTTTTAAGTCCCGGTTCTAAACCGTAAAGCATGGTGCACTGCTACCTCTTGAGCACTACGTTGGTTTTCCCTTGAAGAGGAAAGGGTGATGCAGCAAAGTAGCGTAAGTATTTCCCTTAGTTTTTGAGAACCAAGGTATCAACCCAGTAGGAGGCTACGCGTGAGTCCCTCGCACCTACACAAAACAAATAAATCCTCGCAACCAATGCGATAAGGGGTTGGCAATCCCTACACGATCACTTACGAGAGTGAGATCTGATAGATATGATAAGATAATTTTTTTGGTATTTTTATGATAAAGATGCAAAGTAAAATAAAAGCAAAGTAAAATAGCTAAGTGTTGGAAGATTAATATGATGGAAAATAGACCCGGGGGCCATAGGTTTCACTAGTGGCTTCTCTCAAGAGCATAAGTATTTTACGGTGGGTGAACAAATTACTGTTGAGCAATTGACAGAACTGAGCATAGTTATGAGAATATCTAGGTATGATCATGTATATAGGCATCACGTCCAAGACAAGTAGACCGACTCATGCCTGCATCTACTACTATTACTCCACACATCGACCGCTATCCAGCATGCATCTAGAGTATTAAGTTCATAAGAACAGAGTAACGCCTTAAGCAAGATGACATGATGTAGAGGGATAAATTCATGCAATATGATAAAAAACCCATCTTGTTATCCTCGATGGCAACAATACAATACGTGCCTTGCTGCCCCTATTGTCACTGGGAAAGGACACCGCAAGATTGAACCCAAAGCTAAGCACTTCTCCCATTGCAAGAAAGATCAATCTAGTAGGCCAAACCAAACTCATAATTCGAAGAGACTTGCAAAGATAACCAATCATACATAAAAGAATTCATAAGATTCAAATATTGTTCATAGATAAACTTGATCATAAACCCACAATTCATCGATCTAAACAAACACACCGCAAAAAGAAGATTATATCGAATAGATCTCCACGAGAGAGGGGGAGAACATTGTATTGAGATCCAAAAAGAGAGAAGAAGCCATCTAGCTAATAACTATGGACCCGAAGATCTGAGGTAAACTACTCACACATCATCGGAGGGGCTATGGTGTTGATGTAGAAGCCCTCCATGATCGATGCCCCCTCCGGCGGAGCTCCGGAACAGGCCCCAAGATGGGATCTTGTGGGTACAGAAGGTTGCGGTGGTGGAATTAGGTTTTTGGCTCCGTTTTTGATCATTTGGGGTACGTAGGTATATATAGGAGGAAGGAGTACGTCGGTGGAGCAACATGGGGCCCACAAGGGTGGAGGGCGCGCCTGGGGGGTAGGCGCGCCCCCTACCTCGTGGCCTCCTCCTTTGTTTCTTGACGTAGGGTCCAAGTCCTCTTGATCATGTTCGTTCCGAAAATCACGTTCCCGAAGGTTTCATTCCGTTTGGACTCTGTTTGATATTCTTTTTCTCGAAACTCTGAAATAGGAAAAAAAACAGCAATTTTGGGTTGGGCCTCCGGTTAATAGGTTAGTCCCGAAAATAATATAAAAGTGAATAATAAAGCTCGATAATGTCGAAAACAGAAGATAATATAGCATGGAGCAATAAAAAATTATAGATACGTTGGATAGGTATCAAGCACTAAACAATCAAGTAGTCATCATACCGAGCTTTGTCAAACATTCATAACGTCTGCATCTGCTCCTGCAATAGATCTGTCACCTAGCGGTGCATCAAGGACATAATTCTTCTGTGCGGCAATGAGGATAATCCTCAAATCATGGACCAAGTCCGCATCATTGCTACTATCATCTTTCAACTTATTTTTCTCTAGGAGCATATAAAAAGTAAACGGAGAGCTACATCGCAAGCTATTGATCTACAACATAGATATGCAAATACTATCAGGACTAAGTTCATGATAAATGAAAGTTCAATTAATCATATTACTTAAGAATTCGCACTTAGATAGACATCCCTCGAGTTATCTAAATGATCACGTGATCCATATCAACTAAACCATGTCCGATCATCACGTGAGATGGAGTAGTTTTCAATGGTGAACATCACTATGTTGATCATATCTACTATATGATTCACGTTCGACCTTTCGGTCTCCAGTGTTCCAAGGCCATATCTGCATATTCTAGGCTTGTCAAGTTTAACCCGAGTATTCTGCACGTGCAAAACTGGCTTGCACCCGTTGTATGTGAACGTAGAGCTTATCACACCCGATCATCACATGGTGTCTCAGCACGAAGAACTGTCGCAACGGTGCATACTCAGGGAGAACACTTATACCTTGAAATTTTAGTAAGGGGTCATCTTATAAAGCTACCGCCGAACTAAGCAAAATAAGATGTATAAAAGATAAACATCTCATGCAATCAAAATATGTGACATGATATGGTCATCATCATCTTGTGCCTTTGATATCCATCTCCAAAGTACCGACATGATCTCCATCGTTACCGATATGACACCATGATCTACATCATCTTGATCTTTATCAATGTGTCGTCACATTGTCGTCTCGCCAACTATTGCTTTTGCAACTATTGCTATCGCATAGCGATAAAGTAAAGCAATTATATGGCGCTTGCATCTTATGCAATAAAGAGACAACCATAAGGCTCCTGCCAGTTGCCGATAACTTTAACAAAACATGATCATCTCATACAACAATTTATATATCATCACTCTTGACCATATCACATCACAACATGCCCTGCAAAAACAAGTTAGACGTCATCTACTTTGTTGTTGCAAGTTTTACATGGCTGCTACAGGCTTAGCAAGAACCGTTCTTACCTACGCATCAAAACCACAACGATTTTTCGTCAAGTGTGCTGTTTTAACCTTCAACAAGGACCGGGTGTAGCCACACTCGATTCAACTAAAGTTGGAGAAACTGACACCCGCCAGCCACCTGTGTGCGAAGCACGTCGGTACAACCAGTCTCGCA
This sequence comes from Aegilops umbellulata, assembly GCA_032464435.1. Taxonomy (NCBI): domain Eukaryota; kingdom Viridiplantae; phylum Streptophyta; class Magnoliopsida; order Poales; family Poaceae; genus Aegilops; species Aegilops umbellulata. The sequence goes on along the minus strand of CP136054.1, from coordinate 247,989,402 downwards.
TAAGCGTACGCGTAATGTTGGTCCGGGCCGCTTCATCCAACAATACCGTCGAATCAAAGTATGACATGCTGGTAAACAGTATGACTATTATCGCCCACAACTCATTTGTGTTCTACTCGTGCATATAACATCTACGCGTAGACCTGGCTCGGATGCCACTATTGGGGAACACAGTAATTTCAAAAAAATTCTTACGCACACGCAAGATCTATCATGGTGGTGCATAGCAATGAGAGGGGAGAGTGTTGTTTACGTACCCTCATAGACCGAAAGCGGAAGCGTTATGACACCGCGGTTGATGCAGTCCTACGTATTCACGATCCGACCGATCCTAGTATCGAAAGTACGGCACCTCTGCGATCTGCACACGTTCATCTCGGTGACGTCCCACGAACTCTCGGTCCAGCTGAGTGTCGAGGGAGAGCTTCGTCAACACGACGGCATGATGACGGTGATGATGTAGCTACCGACGCAGAGCTTTGCCTAAGCACTACGACGATATGACCGAGGTGGATTATGGTGGAGGAGGGCACCGCACACGGTTAAGATAATGTCTGTTGTTATGTGTTCTAGGGTGACCCGTGCCCCCGTATATAAAGGAGCAAGGGGGAGGCCGGCCGATCCTTGGTGCACCCAAGGAGGGGAGGAGTCCTCCTCCTAGTAGGAGTAGGACCCCCCATTTCCTAGTCCTACTAGGAGAGGGGAAGGAAGGAGGAGAGGGAGAAGGAAAGGGGGGCGCCCCCCCCTTCCCTAGTCCAATTCTGACCGAAGGGGGAGGGGGTGCGCGGCCTGCCCTGGCTGGCCCTCTCTCTCTCCACTAAGGCCCATGTGGCCTATTAGTTCCCCGGGGGGGTTCCGGTAACCCTCCGGCACTCCAATTTTCTCTGAAATCACCCGAAACACTTCCCGTGTCCGAATATAGCCATCCAATATATCAATCTTTATGTCTCGACCATTTTGAGACTCCTCGTCATTTCCGTGATCATATCCGGGACTCTGAACTACCTTCGGTACATCAAAACACATAAACTCATAATACCGATCGTCACCGAACGTTAAGCGTGCGGACCCTACTAGTTCGAGAACTATGTAGACATGACCGAGACACATCTCCGGTCAATAACCAATAGTGGAATATAGATGTTCATATTGGCTCCCACATATTCTACGAAGATCTTTTATCGGTCATACCGCATAACAACATCGTTGTTCCCTTTATCATCGGTATGTTACGTGCCCGAGATTCGATCGTCGGTATCTAAATACCTAGTTCAATCTCGTTACAGGCAAGTCTCTTTACTCGTTACGTAATGCATCATCCCGCAACTAACTCATTAGTCACATTGCTTGCAAGGCTTATAGTGATGTGCATTACCGAGAGGGCCCAGAGATACCTCTCCGACAATCGGAGTGACAAATCCTAATCTTGATCTATGCCAACTCAACCAACACCATCGGAGACACCTGTAGAGCATCTTTATAATCACCCAGTTACGTTGTGACGTTTGATAGCACACTAAGTGTTCCTCCGGTATTTGGGAGTTGCATAATCTCATAGTCATAGGAACATGTATAAGTCATGAAGAAAGCAATAGCAATAAACTAAACGATCATAGTGCTAAGCTAACGGATGGGTCTTGTCCATCACATCATTCTCCAAATGATTTGATCCCGTTCATCAAATGACAACACATGTCTATGGTTAGGAAACTTAACCATCTTTGATTAACGAGCTAGTCAAGTAGAGGCATACTAGGGACACTTTGTTTTTTCTATGTATTCACACATGTATCAAGTTTCCGGTTAATACAATTCTAGCATGAATAATAAACATTTATCATGATATAAGGAAATATAAAATAACAACTTTATTATTGCCTCTAGGGCATATTTCCTTCACTGCCTCATCGCAAACAGTTCTAATGTATTAACCGTGTGCCCTGCATCGCACACGTAACTAAATTCTGAACCGTGTTTGATGACTCTGCCATCGCAAACGTTTTGCACCTTTTTTGACGGTTTTTTACACCATCGTTTGTGATTAATGCATCGCACATAGTTTCGCCAAAGGGTCTCTGATCGTAGTGTCGCGTTATCAGCATCCTGCAATAGTGTACGCACTAACCGCCACACGGGATAATGGTTTATGGGGCCCTCGGTGTCGTACGGTTTCTTCCAAAATCTACCAAGATGTCACAGTTCAGAGAGGCGGGCTAATTGTTGGGGTGAGCGGCAGGCCTGATGAAGAGGCGGGGTTGGTCCCGGCCAATCACGCAACATGCGGGAGTGCTTAGGGCGATCGGTCCATGACCCCTTTGCACTTAGGATTTAGACTGGCGTGTTGACCTCTCTGGGAAGTCTCGGTTGGACTACGGTGTGTCGATTATCCGAGGCCGGGAATTACCCAGAAAAGTGTGTCCGGACATAGGTGTATCGGCTAATGTGGTGCACCCCTGCAAGGAAGTTAATCTATTCGAATAGTCGTGTCCACCATAACAGGACGACTTGGAGTTGTATCTCGACCTCTTACAACTAAAACCGGATACTTGTTAAAACACACCCAGATAAGAGACAGATATTGTAACGCCCTCGATGCGGCTATATCTCCCACGTGTCGAAGCACGACTTAGAGGCATAACCGCATCGAAAACAATGTCGCAAGTGAGGTAATCTTCACACAACCCATGTAATACATAAGGGAAAGAGATACATAGTTGGCTTACAATCGCCACTTCACACAATTACATGAATAAAGCATTACATCATACAAATACAAACAAGGTCCGACTACGAACTAACAACGCTAAAAGAGGTAAATGGGGTAGAAAAATGCCTAGTTTAACATGATGCACTTTATTTTGCTGTTTAACAACATTAAGATTATGTTTATGGCAGAACAGTACCAAATCTAAAATATGCATATGAGGATTTTTCGGACTTGTTGTTTGTTGTTCCGGCCTCATTTAAAATTGCCTAAATAGTCAGTTTATTTATGCTTCACCTCTTGCCATGTTAATCAACATTTAATATTGTTGGGTACCATAACGAGAGAGAACTAAATAATTGTTGTGGTGTTTCGTCAATATGCAACTCGTTGCATATTGAGCTCCACTTAATTTGTAGTATTGTTTGTTGCATTTTGCCGTGCCATCCTCATTAAACCGGACATGCATCATTCTTGTTTGTGCATCATGCCATGTGTATGTGGTGGTTGTTTACTATGTTGTTTGTTTGTTTCCGGGTTGCTTCTCTCGTTAGCTTCGGTTTTTGTGATAGCCTGGCTTATTAGGGATGATAGACTACTCATATCAATAAGGAATTCCTTCTTTTCCGGGAGCCCATTCGGACAGAACTCCAAAGTTAAGCGTGCTCAGCTTGGAGTAGTGTCAGGATGGGTGACCGACCGGGAAGTTGCTCCCGGGTGCGCACGAGTGAGGACAAAATGCGCAGAAAAGACTAGTATTGATCTGTGGGGCCAGTCTAGATCCCGCCAGGAGTAACGACCACCGGCGGGTGTGTCCGGGGCGTTACAGTTTCGTTCCGGAGTTGTGAGGATTCGTTCGACTACATCCATTTATCTTCTTCATGGACTCGTTCTTCTTCCTTGCGGGATCTCAGGCAAGATGACCATACCCTCGAAATCACTTCTATCTTTTCTTGCTAGTTGCTCGCTCTTTTGCTATGCCTATGCTGCGATACCTACCACTTGCTTATCATGCCTCCCATATTGTTAAACCAAGCCTCTAACCCACCTTGTCCTAGCAAACCGTTGTTTGGCTATGTTACCGCTTTGCTCGGCCCCTCTTATAGCGTTGTTAGTTGCAGGTGAAGATGAAGTTTGTTCCTTGTTGGAACATGGAGATGTTGTTCCTTGTTTGGAACATGTTTACTTGTTGGGATATCACAATATATCTTATTTAATTAATGCATCTATATACTTGGTAAAGGATGGAAGGCTCGGCCTTATGCCTGGTGTTTTGTTCCACTCTTGCCGCCCTAGTTTCCGTCATATCGGTGTTATGTTCCCGGATTTTTGCGTCCCTAACGCGGTCGGGTGATTTATGGGACCCCCTTGACAGTTCACTTTGAATAAGACTTTTCCAGCGAGGCCCAACATTGGTTTTACCATTTGCCTCACCACCACCTACTTTCCCTTGGGAGTAATTAACCCAAGGGTCATCTTTATTTAGCCCCCCCGGGCCAATGCTTGTCTAAGTGTTGGCCCGAACCGAGCCGCCTGCGGGGCCACCGCGGGGAAACTCGAGGCCTGGTTTTACTCGTAGCCTGTCTCATCCGGTGTTGCCCTGAGAACGAGATATGTGTAGCTCCTATCAGGATGTCGGCGCATCGGGCGGCTTTGCTGGACTTGTTTTATTGCTGTCGAAATGTCTTGTAGCCGGGATTCCGAGACTGATCGGGTCTTCCCGGGGAGAAGGAATATCCTTCGTTGATCGCGAGAGCTTATCATGGGCTAAGTTGGGACACCCCTGCAGGGTTTGAACTTTCGAAAGCCGTGCCCGCGGTTATGGGCAGATGGGAATTTGTTAATGTCCGGTTGTAGAAAACCCGAAGTTGATCTTAATTAAAATACACCAACCGCGTGTGTAACCGTGATGGTCTCTTCTCGGCGGGGTCCGGGAAGTGAACACGGTGTTAGAGTTATGCTTGACGTAAGTAGTTTCAGGATCACTTCTTGATCATAGTTGTTCGACCGTGCTTTTGCCTTCTCTTCTCGCTCTCATTTGCGTATGTTAGCCACCATATATGCTAGTCGCTTGCTGCAGCTCCACCTCATACCTTTTCCCCTACCTATAAGCTTAAATAGTCTTGATCTCGCGGGTGTGAGATTGATTAGTCCCCGTGACTCACAGATACTTCCAAAACCAGTTTGCAGGTGCCGATGAAACCATGCAGGTGACGCACCCGAGTTCAAGGAGGAGCTCGATGAAGATCTTGTTCATTGTGTTGTTTCGTTTTAGTTGATCAGTAGTGGAGCCCAGGCGGGACGATCGGGGATCTGTGTAGCATTTGGGGTAGTCTTCTTTTATTTTGGTTCCGTAGTCGGACCTTGTTTGTATCTGTATGATGTAATGCTTTATTCATGTAATTGTGTGAAGTGGCGATTGTAAGCCAACTATGTATCTCTTTCCCTTATGTATTACATGGGTTGTGTGAAGATTACCTCACTTGCGACATTGCTTTCAATGCGGTTATGCCTCTAAGTCGCGCTTCGACACGTGGGAGATATAGCCGCATCGAGGGCGTTACAGATATACTTGGTGGTCGCTTTCTCTTAGGGAGACGAGGAGAGGATGCCCGGGTAGGTTTATTGCTATACGTTGTTACATGATGTTACCATATAAGCTCCTCTCTTTGACTACTGCAAGATGATGGCTGCAAGATGATGTAGTCTTCGATAGGATGAGATTCTCCCCCTTATTCTGGCATTTCTGCAGCATAGTCCACATATACTACCCCATTCCTTTGATACCAATGCATAACTAGTATAGATCTGATGTAAGTCTTGCAAGTACTTTGGATGAGTACTCACCGTTGCTTTGCTACTCTTTTCATTCTACTCAGTTACTACAACACCTGGTAGCACCGCGGATGCAGGATACCCTGACGGTGCCAACTACGTGGAGACCGTTGACCAAGAGTAGTCTGGAGGTCCCAAGTAGGAGGCCTCGCCTTTCGATCTAGTGTCGTTGTTTAGCTCAGCCTTCTTAAAGCATACTTGTCCAACTACGTCTGTACTCAGATAATATTTGCTTTGATGACTATTGTATTTTGGGTCTTCGTGGCCCTGGCTTGTAATATAAAGTGTTATGTTTATCTTTTGTGTCGTAGAGTTGTGTTGTGATATTGACGTGAGATACCGTTCGTGATCGTGCATGATGCGTGTATGATTAGTGCACGATTATAAACAGGGACGTCACAATAATAACCAAACAAATCACCAAATCATCGTTGCAAATAGCGCATAGAAGATGGCTAATGCGATAACTACAACTACACATGCTAGTTCTTTCTTGTCTCTGCTTTCATCTATTGCCTGTGATTGATTCAATCTTGCTTCATCGTAGCGATGGTACACTCCAGATCAACCACTTTCTTCTTCAACTTGTCGTTATCTTCTGCAAGCTTGGTGATAACACTTAGAGCCATGTTGTGCCATTCATCATTCACCACTTAACAAAGGCACAAGCTTCATATTCCTATGAATGTTAAATATCCTGGATCAGTGGGTCAAAGGGCATTAACTCAACATAAAGGATTAACTTAGCACTAAACTCTAAGGGGCAACTAAGAAATCGCCTGCCAATGTCAAATCCCTCTGTGCATACACGTCGAGCAAGAGTTTCTCCGTGCACACAACTCAACTTTTGGTACTTCTCGGTGGCACAAAACTTGGCTTCAAACTCATGTTGCGAATGTGTGAAGTCAAACATCATATCCGACTGTTGATTGCTTTCCTAAAGCGGGATCCATTCAAGACGGACTAAGGGAGCTACTTTGGACAAAATAAAAAGGATAAGGATTTATTAGTTAACCCGACAAGACGATTCGGAGCCGAAGTACACAACCCTTCTGATGACCTTAGGCAATTGCTCGGCGGTGAATGTCGTGTTGGCGCCCCCATCGCGCTACCGAGTGCGAATGTATGAGCCAGAGCAGCCGCACCGAAACCACCACTGCCACTGTGTTGTAATAACGGCCAGGGAAACTACTTATCGCACTGTGTTGTACATTGCACACGCTTTACATACAGTGCACGTGTTCGATGTGCCGACGTTACACATGATTTCACCAAAGCAATTGTGTGAGATGACAACTTATCATACACAGTTTCAGAAATATAACTGTATGTGATGTACTAACCGGTACATATGTATTTTGGTAGTTGGGGATGCAATAATTAATACTTAGAGTAAACACCCGCTCTACGGATAGAGAGCTTTATGGGGCGGCGAATGGATAGGAGCTCAATGCTCGGTCGATCGGCGATAGCAGGAGGTCAATCCTCGGTCATCCGCGGCAGTATAGGAGGAGTTCAATCCTCGAGGTCATCTGCGGCTTAATTGGAGCTCATCCCTTGTTCGACGGTGGGATAGTGGAGCTCAAATTTCAGGCGATGTCCCCACTAAGCGCTGCTCCCACGCCCTTTGTCAGCGTGCTACTGATATGCGTTGCTTTGTCTATTGGGTGTAGGTCGCCACGTGGCCAATAAATTAAGGTATTTTTATTGAATTAATTAAGGTATTCAATTCGTAAGTGTTCATGCAAATTAATTGGTCGTTAATTAGTGTCATCACACACACTTAGAGACATGAGTCGTTATTGAGAGGCTCGATATCAATATGGAGCGCCCTCAAAATCTTGTGAATTATCCACGCACCAGACATCCATTAATCATTGTGTTTTGAATTACCCCTCGTTTGTGCAGATGAGAAGACCTGAATGGATGAATAATCAGACAAGCCTGTGGTTTATGAATGGCGCAAAGGAATTCATCGCTATTGCTGAACGAGAAATGAAGAGGAGAGGTAAAGATTACATCCTCTATCCATGCAAGACTTTACTAGTGCAGAATGCTACTAAGAAGACACATCTAATGCATGCGCTTCGAACAAATTGTGTGCGATGTAACTCAAACTGTATGCGATGTAACATCCAACAAAAAAGTGTGTGTGTGATGTTGTAATATCACACACATTTCGTAAATGTAATTGTGTGTGATGTTGTAACATCCCGGGTGTCATGCTACAATAAACTCCTGTTAATGGTGCCACATCATCATAATTAAATTTTGCTAATCCTCACGTTGTTCCAAACCGACCTCAAATTCAAATTTCAAATAACAAGTCAAATTCTTATTTCTTCAAATTGTCAAATAAAAATGTTCTAGGGTTTGCAAATATTCACTAAGTATTTAATATGTAGGAACCAACCTTAAATGGATTTTTAAATTACCCTAGGCATAATTTAATTGGACAAGCAACACTTATTATGCCCATTTAGATATAAACCTATTTTCAAACAGTTCCAAATAACCTCAAACTTTTTGGACAACACCAAAAGTATCAGCAGTAAATTATGTGAGAAGTTTCAACTTTAACTAAAATCATTTAGTGCCAAAAATAAATACAAAATAGGGGATAATTAAACTAACAAGAAGGAAAGAGAGAAGTAACGGATAGGCAAAGTGCTACTGTGCACTTTGGCCCAACTATTATAGTTAACAGCCAAGCCCAGCATAGGCCTTTCCCCTTCCCCCTGTACAGAGAAGGAGGCAGAGACATGTGTGTGGCGCACATCCACCCCACCATGGTCGTCGGTGCCGCTGATGTCGATCATCCCACGGTCGAGGGGATGTATAAGAGCAAGCCCGAGTCCCCCCTCTCTCCTCTAGTGACCCTAGCCCCTGTTCCTCCCTTCCTCTCACTCACTTTCGTCAGTTCGAGGCTTCTCGACCCCGCCGTGGCCTTGTCGTCATCGATCCCGTGGCCACCGAGCCTCCCGCACCTCCTACTGGTGCCCACCGGCTTCCCCGTCGTCGACTACGTCAACTGCGGGCACTCGTTCGACTGGAGCCGCGATGAATCCTCGCCATCTGGTCATTTTCCGGGTCACGGCCGTCGTCGATCGTCGTCGGATTCGCCGCCTCCCGAGCTCCCCCGGCCTCCCTACCTCGTCCATGAGCACCTGGGTGAGCCCCTCGACCGATTCCCGCGCTTATCCCTTCGATCCGTATCGTTTTACCGTCGCTCTCATGCTCGTCCGTGTTTGCCATAGCCGAAGCTCTGCTCCCGTCGCGCTCATCGTCTGTGGCCGCGCTCCTGCGCCTCCCGGCCGCCCCGTTTGCGCCCCCACCACTCCTGGCCGGCGCCCCTCGCGCGTGCGCATACGCCCGGAGTCGTGCCCTGCATACTGCTGATGTTGCTCTGCGCTCGCCCGCCTCTGCTTCCGCTAACTGCCGCTGCTGCCCTTCACTGCCGCTGCAAACTGCTGCTGCTCCTTCCTCCGCCCGCTGCTGCCGCCCTAACCCTGCGCTCCGGCTACGCCCGGCCACCGCTGCCTCCGCCCCACGGCGCCTGGCCGCGCCCGCTAGGGCCGCCGCCATCCGGGGCTGTCCCCTGTCGATGTCGAGCGCCCCCAGCGCCTTAGTGCCGCGCGAGCCCAGCCGGCCCCCTTTGTTGACTTGGAGGGGATTACCCCAGTTAATTAGCGCTAACCTCCCCCCACTGCCACTGCCCAGTGGGGCCCCAGTGCCCTGGCTTTTAAAAAAAGAGTTTTGAAAATAATAATTTAATTAATTAATTAATTAAATTAACTGGAATTAATTAGCTAGACCTACTCAATGACAGGAGGGCCCCACCCCCTGTTGACCAGTCAACTGGGTCCCCCTGGCCCACATGTCATCCTCTGTGTACACAGAGCTGGGTACACGTAGCAATTTATATTTTATTTTCGAATTAAAATAATTCTAGAATATTGTTCAAATCTTTAAAAAAATCATAGAAAATAAACCGTAGCTCGGATGAAAAAACTTTCTACATGAAAGTTGCTCAGAACGACGAGGTGAACCCGGATACGCAGCTCGCTTGTCCGCCACACACGCTTAACATATCAAAATCGCAACTTTTCCCCTCCGGCTCCTCTGCCCGAAAACGCGGAACACCGGGGATACTTTCCAGGATGTTTCCCCCTTCACCGGTATCACCTCATACCGCGTTAGGGCACCCCTAGCACCGATACTTGTCATATCATGCATCGCTATGCATCTGTTTGCTTAAATATTTATTGTTTCTTCCCCCTCTTCTCTCGCTAGACACCGAGACCGACGCCGCTGCTACCCAGTATGACTACGGAGTTGACGACCCCTCTCTCTTGCCAGAGCAACCAGGCAAGCCCCCCCCTTTGATCACCAGATATCGCCTATTCTCGTCTATACTGCTTGCATTAGAGTAGTGTAGCATGTTACTGCTTTCCGTTTAGCATGTTACTGCTTTCCGTTTATCCTATCCTGATGCATAGCCTGTCCTTGTTACTACTGTTGTTACCTTTACCTGCAATCCTACATGCTTAGTATAGGATGCTAGTTTTCCATCAGTGGCCCTACATTCTTGTCTGTCTTCTGTGCTATACTATCGGGTCGTGATCACTCGGGAGGTGATCACGGGTATATACTATACTTTATACATGATACATGTGGTGACTAAAGTCGGATCGGCTCGAGGAATACCCGTGAGTGATTCACGGATTGGGGGCTGAAAGGACCTTTGTCCCGACGGCCCTCTGGGTGGATCTTTGTGGAGGAGCGACGGGGCAGGTTGAGACCACCTAGGAGAGAGGTGGGCCTGGCCCTGTTCGGCGTTCGCGGATACTTAACACGCTTAACGAGATCTTGGTATTTGATCTGAGTCTGGCTACTGGCCTATATGCGCTAACCAACTACGCGGGAAAGATATGGGCACTCAGCGCCGTGGTATCAGCCGAAGCCTTCGTGACGTCAGCGACTGAGTGGCACGCGCCGGATTGGACTGGAACGCCTGCTAGGCTAGGTCTGCTTCCGGCCGCGTTCGCAACGTGCAGGTGTGCTAAGGGCGATGGGCCTAGACCCCTATGCGCTTAGTTTTAGACCGGCGTGCTCACCTCTCTGTTGTGCCTAGGTGGGGCTGCGACGTGTTGATCTTCCGAGGCCGGGCACGACCCAGGAAAGTGTGTCCGGCCAAATGGGATCAAGCGTGTTGGGTTATGTGGTGCACCCCTGCAGGGAAGTTAATCTATTCGAATAGTCGTGATCTTCGGTAACAGGACGACTTGGAGTTGTATCTTGACCTTATGACAACTAGAACCAGATACTTAATAAAACACACCCTTCCAAGTGTCAGATACAACCCGGTGATCGCTCTTTAACAGGGCATCAAGGAGGGGATCGCTGGGTAGGATTATGCTATGTGATACTACTTGGAGGACTTCAGTCTACTCTCTTCTACATGCTGCAAGACGGAGGTTGCCAGAAGCGTAGTCTTTGACAGGATTAGCTATCCCCCTCTTATTCTGACATTCTGTAGTTCAGTCCACTTTTATGGCCCTTTACACATATACCCATGCATATGTAGTGTAGCTCCTTGCTTACGAGTACTTTGGATGAGTACTCACGGTTGCCTTGTTTCCCCCTTTTCCCCATTTCTCTACCCGATTGCTGCGACCAGACGATGGAGTCCAGGAGCTAGACGCCACCTTCGACGACGACTCCTACTACACCGGAGGTGCCTACTACTACGTGCAGCCCGCTGACGACGACCAGGAGTAGTTAGGAGGATCCCAGGCAGGAGGCCTGCGCCTTGTTCGATCTGTATCCCAGTTTGTGCTAGCCATCTTATGGCAACTTGTTTAACTTATGTCAATATTGTTGCTTCCGCTGACTCGTCTATGATCGAGCACTTGTATTCGAGCCCTCGAGGCCCCTGGCTTGTATTATGATGCTTGTATGACTTATTTTATTTGTAGAGTTGTGTTGTGATATCTTCTCGTGAGTCCCTGATCTTGATCATACACATTTGCATGCATGATTAGTGTACGATTGAATCGGGGGCGTCACAAGTTGGTATCAGAGCCGACTTCCTGTAGGAATCCCCCTACCACACTCCTTGGCCGAAGTCGAGTCTAGACATTACAAATACTTTTTACTAACATGGTTGTGTGTCTTACGGGCCCACATCGTCATTTGGGTGGTATTAGGATCTTTTACTTCTCGATCTATACTCTTGGACTCTAATCTCTCTCCTATTCGGGTTTAATGAATTACTAAAATCTAACTTTAGGATCTCGTTACTACTTCCTCCCGGAGAACCCCTCACTCTAGATGATTGCTCCGTGCAGCAGAAGAATTCGAAGATACTCTCCGATATTCTCTCGAGACCTTGTGTTTGTCGCTTTTGCAATTCCCTACCACCGATAAATCCCTATGGAAAGCTACATACACTTGTTGTCCATAACTTCATTTCCAATTGTTCTTGTTATTACAAGGTACCCTGAAATACTTTGGATATTCGGAGAATCCTTTTTGTCTGCTGCCTTGCAGCTCCTTTTCCCCATGAATACATGTATGAATAAGTCCTCACACTTATCGGGGATTCATTCATCCCCAGTTGTTCAGGTGTTTCACAAAATTCTTTGAAATGCCATTCGATCTTCCGAAATCCTCAGTAGCCTATTGCTCTTGATCTTCTTTACCTGCTTGCATAATGGTTACTTCCATATGTCAAGCAATATTCATTAAAATACTTTGTGATCAATCTTCTGATCCTGTTGATTCAACATGTGTGTGAATGCACAAATCATCAGTTATTCCTTGAAAATCATCCTTCCGGCTCAGACGTCATTTTGAACATGAGCTGGTTGTCGACCAATCGAATTGCCACCGTTTGTGCCTCTAAGTCTATTCGACTTACTTATCTTTTGATCAGAGCATCTGCTTCTGATCCCCCAATTTGGAAATCATAATTCCTTGTATTTAACTCTTGAATTATCAAGATATTTCTATAATCCGATGCCTTTTGCATTATTTCTTCTTCTGGTTGAACATATATGCTCACATCAGATTCTTGGCGGTCCGCCAGATCGATTGGTGGATTATTATCCGACCGATCCTGCATATTCTCAAAACTGTGAATTCTTCCCTGATACATAATGCCATTAATAAATCCTATTCTCTGATTTGGCCAACCATGCTCTGCTTTCGAGCTGGTGATATTTAGTCTTGGAACTTGTGGTATATGTTTCTAAGATATACCGATGGGTTGAACCTTATGCATTCCTTAATCTGTGTGAACCCGAAAACTTTTCACGGGTCATACTCCTCTAGTAATTCACCCGGTAGGATTTCACACTGAAATCATTTTCATTAGAGCAGTGAATGAATGGTCTCGCATTGGAGAAGTGGGAGTCGACCTTGAACTTGTGTTCATGCCCATGGAAATGATGTAGATCGTATCATTAAAGCTTCTCTTCAAATAAATATTCCCTTGGTATAAGTTTATCTTATATCTGGGATCTGGCATTTTGCAACCGTTGTTCCGGTCTTGTTCTCCTTTTAAATACCATTTCTTGGACAAGTTGAAGTACTTGCCTTCTGCAGATCATTGCACCTGTCCAACCCTTACTTTGATCTACCGTCGAGCGTTACACTCTGGTATCTCAACAATACCACAGAACTACATAACTTCTTATGAGTTCTTCATCAACTATTATTCTCGCCGATTCCATTTTTCCAACAGGTTCTGAGTTGTTAGAACCCCTCAAGGACATTGACAACTGAATCGATTCCACACTGCGATTCAACAACTCTTAGTAACCTTCATTACTTACGAGTTTGAACTCGATCACGTCATTCCTAGCCTGCTCGGCTATATCATGATAGTGCTAATTTTAACTGTGCTATCTGGTCCTTCTTCCGGGAGCACAATTTGCGATGATAGCTAAGCTTACGTTGATCTTCCTCATCATACCCTTTCACCTTAAACAACAAGCTTGATTTCGAGTTCGTGTCGTACCCTTGGTTCCAATAATTTTCGCTTCATCGGTCCTTTGACTTGATGTCATTGATGTTCGATTACATCTTCATGAAACCTCTCGACAAATGTGTCATGATCATCATCTACATTCTGAGCGTTCCAGGATATCAATCAAAATCATGATGAGAGATATCATCCTTACCCCTTGATAATTTGGGTTATCATCGACAACATTATTGCATCCCCTCCAACACGAAACTTGTTCTTGTTTTCTGTTGTATCTTGATTCCCTTGCTATCTAGCTTAGATTATGTTCTACCTTGTAGTATTACTGTCTTCCATCTCAAGAATGTTGTGAGGATTACTCCACCTCTTAAGAATTCTTGGTATAAGTGATACTTATCACCATCACCATTCTTTCTTGGTCCCCGTGTTGATTCCAACAAGTGAACGGTGTTGTTTGGATTATTTCCTTCTAGCGACCCTATTGCTTTGAAGTTGTGCTCATCCGTTCGTTCTTAGACCGTTGGTTATATAATCACCATTCTAAACTTTGATCGTGCTACCTAAGCCCATATGTTGGGTGCACCTTTCAACCAATGTTTAATTGTGTATGTTTTCCTCGAGCATACATCATTATACCATTTGATCTGACAAATGTAATCTCCTTATTCACATAATTGTGGGGATCCATCTTGTTGGATATCTCGATGAATTGTCGCTGAGACCATCAGCCACCTCCTCATCCTCTCCTTGGTTTAATGATGAACTCTTGTTTCAGAACTCGCTTTCATAGTTCATTTCCCGAGAATCTTACAATGCCATCTCGACAATTTGTGTTGCACCTTTCTTCTCAGGCATCTTAAGTCCGAGTTATCCTAACACCAACCAAATCTGAACCTCGGTCAGATATGATGGTTGGAACATATTTCCAAGAGTTATAACATTGGTCTTTATGTGACCCGGTAAGGTGATGTCGTGCCTAACACACCTGGCCGGAGGTCCTGTTGTTATAGCTTCCTTTTTAGCAAGGATATCCAGTCTTCCATGAGGAAATTGTAAAACTTATTCTACAGGTTGTTCCTGATGGATCCTTCGTGCCTCCAAAGCCTGACCTTTGCTTGAAGACCATGCCAATGCGACCTCGAAGCATGTATGTGGTACTCCAAATTTTCAATAAGAGCATTTGAAGAACAATGCTAAATTTTCTCTGTCCATTATCCAAATACCGTTGTTTGGGATATGTCATGAAATCCTCTCCCCTTACCTAAATGGTTTTCTACTTTCTATCCTGTCATGAATATCATGCTCTACTTATCCTTGGAAAGGATATACCCCTGAAATATGTGTTTAAACACATTTTCCTTTCCATTGTTTTCCTTAACCTTTCTTGCGATCAATATGATCTAAGCAGTAACAATTCCCTGCTTATGTAAACACCTTGGTGTACAACTCTGTCAGTAAGACCCTGTTACTATTGTTGATATTGTTGATGACATTCCGGTAACCACCGATGGACGAGAACTTTGCCTATTGGTCCGCATCGTTCAATGAGCAGGAAGATGGTTATATTCGTCCCTCGCCCTTGGTACCGATGTTCTTGCTGACATTACTGACAGGCTATCCGCTGACATGTCTTGCCTACATGGTCATACAAGACGTCACCGCCCTTCCTTCTTTTAAACCGCATGGTGGGCCCATAAGCCACAGTCCACAGGACGAAACCTGACTCACCTGTACACCCCTATTCCTAAAGTCAATGCTCACGCTTGGCTTCAGGTGTAATTCATGAGCCACCTTCCTAGTGTTCTATTCTGGTATCATACGTGATACTTTCTCGCGTTGCCATGTACCCCTTTCACGCCCTGTTTCAGGCATTGAACAATTGCCTACCCGCTTGAAACTTCTCATGGTACCTTCTTACTTTGCTCTCGACATCTTCTTAAGTTTCAATTCGAGAGTTACTATCGATCACATTCCCCGAGTTATAAACCAGATAGCCACCTTGTAGAGTTCCGTTCTTCCGGAGCTACCCCTTTATTCTTTCGTAAGTACGTTGGAGTTTCCGAAGAAAGGATGCCGACTTCATCATGATGACATGAAGCAAAGAAATGAAGACATCAATGCAATGGATCGAACTCTCCAAGAAGAACAACAAAGACCAAGAAGACTCATTAGAATTTCGAAACCAGAACATTCCCCCTTACACCACCTCTTAAATCTCGGGACGAGATTTTTTGTAGTGGAGGAGATTTCTAACACCCCGGGTGTCATGCTACATTAAACTCCTGTTAATGGTGCCACATCATCATAATTAAATTTTGCTAATCCTCACGTTGTTCCAAACCGACCTCAAATTCAAATTTCAAATAACAAGTCAAATTCTTATTTCTTCAAACTATCAAATAAAAATGTTCTAGGGTTTGCAAATATTCACTAAGTATTTAACATGTAGGAACCAACCTTAAATGGATTTTTAAATTACCCTAGGCATAATTTAATTGGACAAGCAACACTTATTATGCCCATTTAGATTAAACCTATTTTCAAACAGTTCCAAATAACCTCAAACTTTTTGGACAACACCAAAAGTATCAGCAGTAAATTATGTGAGAAGTTTCAACTTTAACTAAAATCTTTTAGTGCCAAAAATTAATACAAAATAGGGGATAATTAAACTAACAAAAAGGAAAGAGAGAAGTAACGGATAGGCAAAGTGCTACTGTGCACTTTGGCCCAACTACTATAGTTAACAGCCAAGCCCAGCACAGGCCTTTCCCCTTCCCTTGTACAGAGAAGGAGGCAGAGACATGTGCGTGGCGCACATCCACCCCACCATGCCCGTCGGTGCCGCTGCTGTCGATCATCCCACGGTCGAGGGGATGTATAAGAGCAAGCCCGAGTCCCCCCTCTCTCCCCTAGTGACCCTAGCCCATGTTCCTCCCTTCCTCTTCACTCACGTTCGTCAGTTCGAGGCTTCTCGACCCCGTCGTGGCCTTGTCGTCATCGATCCCGCGGCCACCGAGCCTCCCGCACCTCCTACTGGTGCCCACCGGCTTCCCCGTCGTTGACTACGTGAACTGCGGGCACTCGTTCGACTCGAGCCGCGATGAATCCTCGCCATCTGGTCGTCTTCCCGATCACGGCCGCCGCCGTTCGTCGTCGGATTCGCCGCCTCCCGAGCTCCCCCAACCTCCCTACCTCGTCCATGAGCACCGGGGTGAGCCCCTCGACCGATTCCCGCGCTTATCCCTTCGATCCGTATCGTTTTACCGCCGCTCCCGTGCTCGTCCGTGTTTGCATAGCCGAAGCTCTGCTCCCGTCGCGCTCATCGTCCGTGGCCGCGCTCCCGCGCCTCCCGGCCGCCTCGTTCGTGCCCCCACCACTCCTGGCCGGCGCCCCTCGCGTGTGCGCATTCTCTCGGGGCCGTGCCTTGCATACTGTTGATGTTGCTCTGCGCTCGCCCTCCTCTGCTTCCGCTAACTGTCACTGCTGCCCTGCACTGCCGCTGCAAACTGCTGCTGCTCCTTCCTCCGCCCGTTGTTGCCTCCCTAACGCTGCACTCCGGCTACGCCCGGCCATCGCTGCCTCCGCCCCATGGCGCCTGGCCGCGCCCGCCAGGGCCGCCGCCATCCGGGGTCGTCCCCTGTCGCTGTCGAGCGCCCCGGCGCCTTAGTGTCGCGCGAGCCCAGCCGGCCCCCTCTGTTGACTTGGAGGGGATTACCCCAGTTAATTAGCGCTAACCTCCCCCCACTGCCACTGCCCAGTGGGGCCCCAGCGCCCTGGCTTTAAAAAAAGAGTTTCAAAAATAATAATTTATTTAATTAATTAATTAAATTAACTGGAATTAATTAGCTAGACCTAGTCAATGACAGGAGGGCCCCACCCCCTGTTGACCAGTCAACATTGACTGGTCAACTGGGTCCCACTGGCCCACATGTCATCCTCTGTGTACACTTCTATGTACACACAGCTGGGTACACGTAGCAATTTATATTTTATTTTTGAATTAAAATAATTCCAGAATATTGTTCAAATCTTTAAAAAATCATAGAAAATAAATCATAGCTCGGATGAAAAAACTTTCTACATGAAAGTTGCTCGAAACGACGAGATGAACCCGGATACACAGCCCGCTCGTCCGCCACACACCCCTAACATATCAAATTCGCAACTTTTCCCCTCCGACTCCTCTGCCCGAAAACGCGAAACACCGGGGATACTTTCCCGGATGTTTCCCCCCTTCACCGGTATCACCTCATACCGCGTTAGGGCACCCCTAGCACCGATACTTGTCATATCATGCATCCCTATGCATCTGTTTGCTTAAATATTTATTGTTTCTTCCCCCTCTTCTCTCGCTAGACACCGAGACCGACGCCGCTGCTACCGAGTACGACTACGAAGTTGACGACCCCTCTCTCTTGCCAGAGCAACCAGGCAAGCCCCCCCCCCCTTTGATCACCAGATATCGCCTATTCTCGTCTATACTGCTTGCATTAGAGTAGTGTAGCATGTTACTGCTTTCCGTTTATCCTATCCTGATGCATAGCTTGTCCTTGTTACTACTGTTGTTACATTTACCTGCAATCCTACATGCTTAGTATAGGATGCTAGTTTTCCATCAGTGGCCCTATATTCTTGTCCGTCTGTTGTGCTATACTATCGAGCCGTGATCACTCGGGAGGTGATCGCGGGTATATACTATACTTTATACATGATACATATGGTGACTAAAGTCGGGTCGGCTCGAGGAGTACCCGCGAGTGATTCACGGATTGGGGGCTGAAAGGACCTTTGTCCCGACGGCCCTCTGGATGGATCTTTGTGGCGGAGCGACAGGGCAGGTTGAGACCACCTAGGAGAGAGGTGGGTCTGGCCCTGTTCGGCGTTCGCGGATACTTAACACGCTTAACGAGATCTTGGTATTTGATCTAAGTCTGGCTACTGGCCTATACGCACTAACCAACTACGCGGGAAAGATATGGGCACTCAGCGTCGTGGTATCAGCTGAAGCCTTCGTGACGTCAGCGACTGAGTGGCGCGCGCCGGATTGGACTGGAACGCCTGCTAGGCTAGGTCTGCTTCCGGCCGCGTTCGCAACATGCAGGTGTGCTAAGGGCGATGGGCCCAGACCCCTGTGCGCTTAGGTTTAGACCGGCGTGCTGACCTCTCTGTTGTGCCTAGGTGGGGCTGCGACGTGTTGATCTTCCGAGGCCGGGCATGACTCAGGAAAGTGTGTCCGGCCAAATGGGATCAATCGTTTTGGGTTATGTGGTGCACCCCTGCAGGGAAGTTAATCTATTCAAATAGCAGTGATCTTCGGTAACAGGACGACTTGGAGTTGTATCTTGACATTATGACAACTAGAACCGGATACTTAATAAAACACACCCTTCCAAGCGCCAGATACAACTCGGTGATCGCTCTCTAACATGGCATCGAGGAGGCGATCGCCGGGTAGGATTATGCTATGCGATACTACTTGAAGGACTTCAGTCTACTCTCTTCTACATGCTGCAAGACGGAGGCTGCCAGAAGCGTAGTCTTCGACAGGATTAGCTATCCCCCTCTTATTCTGGCATTCTGCAGCTCAGTCCACTGATATGGCCCTTTACACATATACCCATGCATATGTAGTGTAGCTCCTTGCTTGCGAGTACTTTGGATGAGTACTCACGGTTGCCTTGTTTCCCCTTTTTCCCCATTTCTCTACCCGATTGCTGCGACCAGACGATGGAGTCCATGAGCCAGACGCCACCGTCGACGACGACTCCTACTATACCGGAGGTGCCTACTACTACGTGCAGCCCGCTGACGACGACCAGGAGTAGTTAGGAGGATCCCAGGAAGGAGGCATGCGCCTCGTTCGATCTGTATTCCAGTTTGTGCTAGCCATCTTATGGCAACTTGTTTAACTTATGTTTGTACTCAGATATTGTTGTTTCCGCTGACTCGTCTATGATCGAGCACTTGTATTCGAGCCCTCGAGGACTCTGGCTTGTATTATGATGCTTGTATGACTTATTTTATTTGTAGAGTTGTGTTGTGATATCTTCCCGTGAGTCCCTGATCTTGATCGTACACATTTACGTGCATGATTAGTGTACGATTGAATCGGCGGCGTCACAGATATCACGGTAATTGTTTTTACAAAAGGATGTGTGTCTATGTAGCCTATCATTGCATACGGTTCAAAAAACACAAATGTATGTGATGTTCTGCACACGATTTTTGCAAAATGTGTGTGCATGTAAAGTGTCATTGCATATAGTTCCACAACCGTGTGTGATTCCCTATACAGAGGTTTTGCAAAATATAGGGTGTGATGAACAGTGGAAAATCCAGGAAGAATACGTAGGGTGGGCTCCAATTTAACAACGAGAAAATTAAATATCATTTTGAAGAGAAAAGGGCATTAACTGTTAATCCATTTGTCCAAATAAGCTAATATTTTGCCAGAATACTGTCATTTTATGGTTTTCTTGAAATATCAAAATTTGAACGGAAATTTAAATCTATCTAGCTAAATAGTCATTATCTCCCAGTCCTTTTCTCCAAACAAGCTGAAAGTTTCTTAGACTAGATGACCAGTTGCGCCAATGGCGCAAAGGCCAAGAGTAAGCCATGTATTGAAAGAGTGTACATTAATATTATTCGGGAATATATTGAAACATATTAGAAAATTTTCCACTTACTATAAGTACAAGCAATGCAATACCCACATAATGTACAAGGACATATCAGTATTAACAGAAACATTAATTAGTCAGATCCACACCCAAGAAGCACATTGCACAGGGTTCAAACTTTTAAGCCTCACATTCCCATGCAATCTGAAGGAGGGCCAACAGAATTGAAATCACTGATGCAAAGTATCATCAAGTTAGTAATATTTATACACACAGCTTCTTCATTGTAGTCATATGATGATGAAATCAGTACAAACAAAAATTTTGCATCCCACTAAACAACACCATTATGCAGGACCCATTTTAAAAGGCCCTCAGTTCTAATTTCTACAAGGGCTTGAAGCTTTGGAGCCAAGTCTATGAACCTTCAAATCCAACCAAACATCTTACCATGCAAACACGGTAAAATGGAAAAGAAAGACTCTAAATGTGACGCACCAAAAGCAGAAGAAAATGTTGAACGACCTGGGTGTGAGGAGTTGTTCCCGTGACCTAGTGACGCCAAGCAACAAGGGGATGTGGACCAGCCTGATGACGGTGGTGGCGGCGCCCTCCTCGTCGACCTTCAGCAGCTCGCCAGAGTATGCAATGCTCATACTTTGCATCGAGTAAACGCATCTCACTAAGAACGGGAATGAGGATCGCCTTTGGCACACTCTGCCTTTGGCATGATCTTGATAACATCCACTTCCTACAATAGAACATGCAAAGAGAACATAACGAGGATAATATTATGCATGCACCACTCTACACAAAAAAACTCTCCAAGGAAGCAGCTTTTATTACTCTATTCAACGCCCTCAGCTCAAATAACTTTTTCTAAGATGATTACATGCCAATCAAGAACATGAAAGTGAGTTAACAACACAAATGTATGTAGAATAGAGGAAAAATCATCAAGATAAGCATCAAAAAGTGTTGACATACAAAGATTCTAGTATCGCATTGCAGGAACATTCATAACTTGGTCCATTCCAATGACCCTGTACATCCGATAAAAAACTCCCATCATGATTGGTGAGAACAGTTATCCTTCATAACAAAGATCTGTTCCAAAAAAACGTAGAAGACACTAACCTTCACAATAGATGTGAAGTCATCATCTAAGATTATAATGTCGGAGCTTTCTTTAGCAACTTCTGTCCCTGACATGCACATTGCAAGACCTATATCAGCCTATACAACAGATCAAGCATTAGATATAAGAATAAAACAAAATCTTCTGCAATATAAGATAAATATATTAGATATGTGTAGACAAGGCATAGTCTGACCTTCTCTGAAACTCAGTTATATTAGTTATACAATGGAGTACCAAGCCAAATATCATGATACAATTGCGCTTATATCAAATATCCACAAAATGAACAATATGAAAACACATTCCTGGCATGTATTATGGGAGTGTCTAATCAACAGACATCTGTTTTTTATTTTGGTTCAGGCCGGATTTTTGTCCATTGTCTGGTTGACTCATGTACATACTTGTTTTCGCTTCATACAGTAGTTTTGGAAAAAATCATCTAATTTCATTTGGAGCTCAGGTCAGATTAACTTTTTGCTCACAGTTTCCAGTGTCCCACCCGGCCCAGATTGCAACCCGCCCCTCCCCAAACAAAAAATAAGTGTGAATGAGCAAGGCAGGCATAGGGGTGCCCTGTCGCTTACATTGCCAATGCCCCTAGGCAATCTACCAAGGTACCTCCCTCTTCCCTGACTCTTTTATGACCCTGCATCCACGTGTGGCCATTTTTTGAATGATATCTAGTCTAGAACATCACTGAATTGAACTCCATTAAAACTGAATTTTAGTATAACACCTATGAAGTCCTACAAACCACCGCGCAAATTACATATATATGGTTTTAGCTTTAACAAAAGAGCCCGACTAAAAAGTTACAAACAGCAACAGCAAGCTGTCTATCTAGTCCAGAACATTCTTTGGCAAAAGGGAACTACACAATTTAGTCAACAAACTAAGTTTAGAGGTGCAAATGCATGATGGCAGTGCACGTAATCCTTTTTGGTAGTCTCAGTGTGCTTTACCTAGCCTGACAACTAAATTTCGAATCATGGCATGATGGCAAGCAAGGAAAAGGTGGCAATTCATCACCAGTGGCAAAATTCTCCATAGCCAGCTAGCTTTTATAGCTTCATGCCAATATTGGCCAGCTCCTTTAACATGCAGTAGAAACAAACGATTTAATTTACATCGTACAGTAAAATCTGCATTCGAGTTGAAAGTAGCACAGACCCTCATGTAAGGAGCAGAATAAATTTACAGAGAACAATCAGGCGCTTTGTATCTAAAACCAGGAACATCCTCTAAAAGCTATATATGGTGTTGTCCTCAAGAAATAGAAAAGCGAGGTATATACAGGGAACGTGTACCAAAAGCAAGCCAGTTACTTGTTTCAGATGTGCGACCCTTGCTGAACATGCATCTAGCCAAAAGAAGTAGAATAACTGCCCATCACTGAAGTTTAAGTAGACTATCTGATTTTTTTGGTCATGCAGACATGTAAATATTAGCAGACATGTAGACTAAAGTGTCAACTATAAACCACTGTCCGCAATTGGAGGCAACATAATCAGTATAAAATAAGCATTTGAAGCTAGATAAATTACTTGTTTCAAGATGATTGCTATTTCTTTTAGGAAGAAAATCATAGTAGGAATTCAATTATAAATTGGCAAGAAGATGATTGTCAAGCAGTTTTTTCTGTGGTTGATTTGGGGCAAAAAGGGAGTGACCATACCAGCTGCACTTCCTCATCTGTAATTTCCCGATGCTTGTTCTTGTTTCGATTCATTTAGGCTGGCTATCTTCGCTGCTTGAAGCACAAGTTCTTGTCTCTTTCTTGAGCCCTCTACATAGATAGAGGAAAACTAAGATGTATATTCTGTTAGAAATCAAAATATCGACCTTCACTATCACAATCAGCCATAGACAGTTAAATTGGAGAGCAGAAAATTTCATTGAACGAACCAGAGATGCTGTGTCAACTTTCTTAAATTCCAGTTAAGTTTTTTTATGTATAAAAGAAGTGCTGAAAGAATATTAGTTCAAAAGTGATTGATAAACAAAATAGTGTCCATTCGACTTAAAGATGATGAAATGGGGTACCAAACACGGCACACCGGGACAAACACCAAACCATATAATAGGAGAGAATTGCTGAAACATGTAGAAAGTGATCTACATGTAAAGAACTTTTAGTAACTAAACTGAATCTTCTTTCACTATGGTTCATACTCTAAATGGGATTTTGCATATTATCAGATTTTTGCTGCTTTTTCATTTTCTTCCTTGTATTTTTCTTCTTATACTGTACTTCAATGTTGACAGCTTTTACATTGTTCATTGTTTTTGCCTTTTGCTTTCAGCCTAAAAGATAATACAACGTAAGCTTGGTACTGAATCGGTAGCTTAGAGACTAACTGTTATGTAAGAACACACAGACTGATGCTAGTATTACTTATGTACAAATGAGAACTAAAAAGATAACAAATAACCAAGAAGATATAAAAGAGGGGCACAGATGTTTATTCAAAAACCAAAAGGGAATGAAACTGGTGAGCTACTAACAAAACACGAGAAGTACCCGCATAAATTTGAGAACCAGCATCACAATAATATGATCGCTACAAAATATGGCTGTAATCGAAAGTGTTATTCTGAGCTCGAGCTCAAATGCACTCGCTATCCCCATCGTTCGTTTGCCTCCAGATTCGCACTTGCCCATGTATCTGGCAGTGTATTTCAAGTAGTATATTCGTCCTTATTTCAGTCCCTGGCCCACATCACCATCCTAATTAATGTGACGCCCGCCGCTGGACACGTGAAGGCTCAGACAAGTCGACATGTTCTGGTCCACGGCTCAGACGTCGTACTCTAACGACGACCGTCTGCCCCACCTCCCACGCACCTAAACCTGTGAATAGTTTCAAAACCAGATTGAAGCCAGCCCGAACTATACGACTATACCTCTTTCATCCACACCAATCCAATCCAAAATTTAACCACCATAATCCAGACCAAACCAAACTAACCACGTTTCCTACCTAGCCCCATCCAAACCATTTTACGTTTTGGACTGAAACTGTAGTTTGAAACCGTGGACTCAATAGGAAACTGGCGTGGTGGCCAACCCACGCCCGTGAGGATGGAGAAGAGCGCAGAGCGCACCGGCGTCCATGTACGAGCGCACTCGCGTCCATGTATGCTTGCACGCCCACCGACAGCTCCGGCTGCGCGCCTGCGCGCACCGCGGGTAGTAGTCGATCTTCAGTTTCAAGTAGTTGGTCGTCCTCCATGGGTAGTAGGGCCGGTGAGTCAAGGTTGGGTGAGTCAGAGGCGGCGCTCTAGCTAGACACCAGGACGCCGAGTCCAAGGGAGAGGATGTCGAGGAGCTGGGGCGCGAGCACACTGAGGTGCATCCGGAAGCTTTTGGTGACATGAATGTACACGGGCGAGTGCGCTGGCCAGTGCGCGTCGTTCGCGGCGGTGTATTGCACTGCGTCGATGAGGTCCGCCGGGATGCCATGGCCGCCCACATGCAAGATGGGTGGCCAGTGGCCAGGCGCGCGTTGGACAAGCACCCGACACTGGTAATTCTGGGTCGGAGGCGTCGAAACCGGCCACGTCGACGACCGGCATTTACGGAGAGCCCGGGGACCATCTTGCCGCCGCCTGGTCGTAGGGGTCGCCCAGGATTTGGACAGGCCACGCGTACTCCATGGGGACCGTGGACAGGCCGCTCATTCTCAGAGCCTCCACCCACGCCATTGATAAATGGAATGTACTGAGCTATGTACGTATGCTGGAGTGCAGCAAACTGGAAGCTGGCCGTCTCGT
This sequence comes from Aegilops umbellulata, assembly GCA_032464435.1. Lineage (NCBI taxonomy): Eukaryota > Viridiplantae > Streptophyta > Magnoliopsida > Poales > Poaceae > Aegilops > Aegilops umbellulata. The sequence continues at coordinate 247,964,329 of CP136054.1, read as the reverse complement.
ACGATCTGATCGAGAGACTTGATTTTGTCCACAGGTTGAAATAGTTTGAGACCAACTCGTTTGAGTCCAAACCAATCCAGTCCAATCCAGTATTTTATAAAATCCAAACCACACCAAATTGTTTTAGATTCTCAGCCCATTCAAACCAACCAAACACAATCTAACAAGAAAACCAAACTGAAACTAAGGTTTCAGTCCAAACTATTCCCAGGCTTACACGCACCACGCAAGATTCTCGCCAGCCGCCGCCCCCATCTGATTCAGGCAAACTCAAACGCAAATCTTGTTGCTGCACAATTTAACATCCGTCCCATATATTCTGCAGCTATATGAGGTTGTCAGCTGCAGAATCATATGCGTGCTCAGAAAAGGTTGCACTGCTCTATATTTAACATTATAGCAGACATACGGTAAATAGTACAGTTCATAATTAAAGACATGAGTAGCATTAAGCATTGCTCGATAGTCATAAGTTGAGAAACAGAGTGCAAGGTGCCCAAGTTTCAAGTCCAAGATTAGTTTGACCTCACACAAGGTGTCCCAGCAACCATTGACAAACACAACAAAAGGATGAGCTTCACAGCGACATTTCTCCAGCACCAGCTTCACAACTTGTTAAAATTATCATCTCCGCCGGAATCTTCACAACGATATTCTTTGGGCTTTCTTAATAACTCGACTGAAATTAAATAAAAACATGTCAGTGAAGATAGAAAACTTGATGAAAACTAACAAGAAGTGGGTAACATAATTAGAAAGTAAATATCATAGCTTTCTAAAACTATAATAGGAGCATGCTAGAGTGTACAGTAAGTCAGCAATAATGTACACTATCATGGCTCATATCTCGAAATCCACTGCAAATAGAACATAAACTACAGTGTCAACTATCAATCAAAATTGATTTATTCTAAAATGACATGTCACCTCTAGCCTCATTTAACTATAGGGTCCAGAATGCATCAAATAAAATGAAAAGATTCATATGAGAGCTCCCTATGAAGAAGGCGTTTAGCTGGTGGTGCTATCTCTGCTATACAGAGCTGTATTTTGACAAACTATTGCAAGAATCTTATTTGGTGCCTTCATCATACACGAACAATGTGAGAAAATGCAGGCAGGGACAAACAGATCGAGGGGTTAACCAGCCAATGGAACATGATTTGTACTTATATATGGTGTGAATAAATAGTAAACAGATTTCCATGTGAATGATAGAGATCATAAAACACTGTAGCATGGCATGGCATATTTGTGAAACAGTACAATATGTGCGCCTATAGTAAATTTGCTAAAGATAGAGAGCACTGGAGAAATCTATCTTCCTATTTCATAGTTTTTGAATCTGCAGCGACAAACAAAGAAGGCCTCCATGGTCAGTTAGCAATACCTAACCATGAGTTCAATTAGAGCACAACACACTTGGACCTGGTAGGACATCTCTAGATGATATGTGTCTCCTAAATAAGATGAGTCCCATGTTTTTCTTATTTGTTTTTACTCATCATTAGTAGATTCATCTGGCGGTGCAAACTAAACTGAAACCAAACAGCTAGCAGAAGTAACTACCATTCCTGTACTGAACAAATAAAAGCATATGAACAAAGCTAGCTAACTGGCACCAAACTGCAGATATCCTCTGAAAATTTGACAACATGTATACGCACAAAAAGGGAATACAACAGGTACGCACTATTTCTCATTCTTCTTTTCTCAGAAAACAAGTAACAGTGTACATGAATTCCACCAAATACTACTGGTACAGCAGTGCATGCATTTGGTGAAGAGCTGACAGGACCATGGATCTATGATCTATCTACATCTAACCCCAGTGCATGTACATCTTATCTTATCATATCTGATCTCGGGGATCTGGTTGGTGCCATTGCTTACCTCCTCAATCAAAGTGGATCTAGGAGAGACAAATCACAAAAGCTTAACCGCCGGAACATCAGGAAAGCCATCGCCGTTGGTCGCCTGTTCTTCCACTCCCTCCCTCCCGTGCTTCTGAAGTTCCAAAATGATGTCTGCGTCAGGGAAGAACAGACTCGCCCTGTATTCAATCCACGACTACTGCCCTTTGACGGAAAGTGACCTTTCCAAGCCACAGATTAGACAGAAATCAAGGAACTTGATCCAAGGCTCACCTCCTATGCTTCACCCAGCAAGTTAAAGTAGTACCCAGCACCGGAGTAACATTTTCAGCCGGGTTTTACACAAACAATGCGGTTTGGGGTGTCCTGCTAGGAGCAGCTGCACCAATTCTCAGCCTGAAAGGGATTATATATGATTTGTATCAACCAAATTGATACATTGCCCATCTAGTTGCAGTTCAAACTACTAACTCACATAAAGCCTAATTAGATTAGATTAACCGCTTAAAACATAAGTCCTCACACTAATGCATTACTGCCATACTAAAAATTCAGTCAACACTGCACGGCCACAAACAGACTGAAAATACGTTTACTGAAATTCTTCATAGCCCAGATCAAATTTTAAATTTAGTTCCCCTAACCTCGTACTCCAACACGGAGTCTGGAGATTCATCTTCCCCGTAGAGAGCTCAGAATATGGAAGCGAGTTGTCCTTTCACACTGCTGTCATACTGCAGATTCGCCCATCTTCGCTCATCGCCGCCGGTGCAGAGATGCCACGCAGATCCGCCCATCGCCGCTCACACTCGTGTTGACCAGAAACAGCACCTCCACCACCGTCCGCCGGCTGTAATTTGTTTTTTCTGCAATTACATAACCAAAAGCATATCAAAATTATAGCCCAACATCTGAACTCTAGGCATATCAAAATTGAACTAAGTTAACCTGGCACAGCTGTGAGTCCTTTATCATGATAAGTGACAGTAACATGGATAACAACCAGAATAATTAGTACAATGCCAGTACAAAATGGCAGAGCATATCTTGGGAATAGCAGAGGTGAAATCGTTCTCCTGTAGTGAGGCAAACAGAGTAAACTGAAGCCTCACGACCTTAAAATGTGCAGGCTTGGTAAGGTTGTTCTTTTCTAAAAAATAGTAAAACTGAACTGATAAAAAGAAGGTTATCGCACGAGAAGTTTGCAACCGGACTGATAAATAATACATACTAATGCGTATTAGACAATAGCTATATGAAGTCTGCCAGAGGAATCGTATAGCTCAAGGTATTCATTAGAGGGTACCATTTGCATAAACACAGAACATCAGACAAAGCATCATCAAGAGATCTTAGTATCTTACAAGAAAAATCATGGAACAATGTGCCGTTACGAAGATGTTAGCTACTAATTCCCCTTTAAATCTGTACAAATCCTTGCCGCACAACAAATTCTTATGCCAGTGTATGTAAACATGGACGCTGATCTGTATCCTATTCTGCTTAAAATCTAAATCCTATTGAACAACCCCAGCTAAAAATTAATTTAGTACCGTGCAGCAGTCTGTGTGTTCTTTGTGAATCACGCAAAGGCTGACTTGACAACGACAAATTATAAACGTTGTCGAACTGCTCAGTCATGTGCTAATATAAAGATCCACCACTACCGGGGAGCTTGTTACATACTAAAAGCAAATAACGATAGAGAACATTTTATCATTGCTAAATAACTCATGAACTGCAATACATTTTAGATATTTGCTTCATCTATGAAAGCAAACCTGAGTCAAAAATGTTTCTCAAAGAAAGGAATACCCCATGCAAAGGGCCAAAAACTATTGGTCTTTGTTACCAAATTTAATTAATATCAAACATATGCGCATTCAGACTATTAAATTGAGAACCTCACTTTACATAATCATCATGTTTCTTGGGAAATGGTAATAGGAAACTAATAAAATGTTCTTTTAATCAATCTCCGCAGAATCAATGCACGGTAGTAGCTTCATGAGGTGTGACCTATGAGTGCATAAATATCTCAATATACCAGCTCGAAAGAAGCCACTCTCTGTAGCTTGTTCAGCTCAGCCAACAAAGACACCGGAGCATGGACCGGGGGCAATCACCCTGCATCGCTGGGGAGCACACTCGTTAACCTGCACATGAAAAACGCAACATAAATTAGGATTGGTTCTGCCTCGTAGAACAGATCAGACCAACTATGGGGAATGATGGGGGAAGAAGGTGGCAGCTCACCTGGAGAGGAACACCATGGCACCACCGAAATACAAAAGGTCTTTGTACAACAACGCAGCTCGGTGGGCAATATTGCGGAAGTCGAAGGAGGTGCAGCTGCTGGTTGATGCAGCCAGCCATCGTTATAGGAGTCAACCCCACCCAAACCCTAGGTGCATAAGAAAATTAAATTTAGGTGGACACGAATTAGATGGAGGATCTGAAGTCACGTCGCCATCCTGCCAGAATGTGAGAGATTGGAGGAGCAGCATTGAGGAAGAGAAGAGGACCGGGGGAAGAGAAAAAGGAGAGGATGGGAGCTCACCTATTCAACGCCCTCTGCAGGGCCGCGATGCCGACTGCAGCAACCGGAAGACGAGCAGGCTGCAGCAGGGGGGACGGATTCCTGGCGACAACGGTGGAGTTGACTCGCGGCGGCGATGGAGGAGCAAATCCAGCCGGCGACGGCGGCGTAGCACCCTCGATCCAATCTGCCGAGGCGGGAGGAGAGAGCCAAGGCGACAGGAGGGGCGGTGCGACGCACGGGAGGCCAACGGCGAGGGCCCGGCGACGAGTGCCTCCATGGCTCGAGGACTCGACCTCGCCGGTGCAGGCGGACGCCGGCGGTGACCCTCTCCCATCGGACGCCACGCCTCCCTCTCCTCTTTCCTCTCTTTCCTTCTTCTCCCTCTCATCCTCTCTCTCTCTCTCTCTCGGTCTCTCTCTCTCTCTCTGTCTCTCTCTCTCTCTCTCTCTTCCAGATTGAATGGAGCGCCGCCGCTGGGGAAGGTCGACTCTGCGCTCGGATCCCAGGGTGGACCAGATGCGGGAGGGGAGGAGGGGGGTGCGACGCTTGGGGGAGTGGGGGAGACGCGGGAGGCGGCGGAAAAAGGAGAGTGGCGGGCGGCGGTCTTCTCCACAGGCGGCTGGCTTTTATACATATGTACGCGAAATTACTAAGATGCCCTTGGCGGGGCAGGAAAATTACAGGCGGTGGCAGCAGCGTTTATAGAGCGACGTGGAGGCAACGGTTCTGCCTAGGACCTTAGGAGGGTTTATATGTTCAATTACTACTATAGAAACATATATCGTTAGCTAGATTTAATAAAAATAACCCAAATTTGAATTTATGTAGCAAAATATAGCCATTATCTCTTAATTTTTTTTCTTGAAATAAGCTCCAAAATTGTTAGATTACTACCGGAAGCATGTACTTCCTCTGTCTCATAATGTAAGACGGCTTTTTTGACACTACACTAGTGTCAAAAAATGTCTTACATAATGGAACGGAGTAGTACTACTTACTGTAATTGTTCTGAAGTTTTTGAAAAGTATCAAATCGGACTATATATTTGGTATTTTCCTATTTATACAGACAAATATTGATATGTTTTTTTACAGCAAACTAATATTGATATGCTTGTCTCGAGCCGTGGAGCGTGAGGGTCTGTCATCTCGCTCCCATGCATGCCTACTCGATGTCCCGTGCGCTACTTGCGTGTGTTCGGTTGGTGTTGTTCGGCTGAGAATGACAGATTGGGTTGCTGAGTTGGGACATGTAGTAGTAAATAAATTTGTATTTCTGGAGGGTAGGCTAGAGCCTTTTGAAGCCTTCCTACTAGACTCGCCATGGTGATGAAGCATATCACTGCACACGGTTTCAAAAGTCTTACTGTGTGTGATTTCTTGCACACGTTTTAAGAAAAATGTATGTGAAATGTAACATGTCATCGCAAGCAGTTTAAAAAACGCAATCGTGTGTGATGTCTGATACGTATCAAACGTATCTATAAATTATAGTATTCATCCTATATTTACATCATTTATATATATTTTTTGGCATGATTTAATATCATTTTTATATTGTCTAACACATTAAGCCAATTCCAAGGGCCAATTTCTGTTTTTTTAGCGTTTTTGGGCTTTGAATGTTCTCAAACGGACCGTAAAATTTTAGGTCTTTTCAGATTGTAATGGACCATAAAATTTTAGGTTTTTTTAAGATTGTACAAGTGTTGAAAAGTATTGTGGAGGCGGACCATAAACATGGACTCTATTGGTCCCTGAAAAAATAGCTATGTTTGAAATTTTAGTCTTTTCATTTTGACGGGAGATTCGTTGCTTCTATATCTTTTTTCCATTTAGACGGGAGATTCGTTGCTTAGTGGATGCAATCACAAGTTACTAAAGCCTTTCTGTCCCGTCTTTCGCCTTCCAAAAGGAAAAAAGTCACCTGCGTCTTTCCGTTCCGTCGTCTCCAATCCAACCGCCTTTAGCAACTGTAGCAACCGACTCACTAAAGTTTCTCCCTTCCGAACTGTCCACTTACTAATTTATTCACCAATCCACCTTGGAATGGACACGTGTTTTGCACTTTCTCAGCCACCGACTCTCTCTGCCCATAAATGTGACGCATCGTGCGCCCAATGCCAGCCCCGTCAGCCATGGCTTTCAAACCCACTCATGCACGGACCGCCGACGGCGAAAGGAATGCCAAGAAGGGGAAGCACAGCAGCTACACGACCTCGCAAACGAGCTTCAGCCGGCCAGCGAGCCGCCGCGTGCAGGCCCCCGCGCCCGTCGTCGACCGGCGAGAAGACGCCACGATCGCGTTCATCAAGGCGCACGCGGACCGCAAGGACAAACTGCTCGTTTCCTCGGAGCGGCCGCACCTCCGCGTCCGTGCCGACGCCATGCGCTCCCTGACCGTGCCCCTGTCGCAGGACGGGCCGGAGCGAAAGATTTCCGGCGTTGTCCTGGACGCGTACCTCGAACTGCTCCGCCGCCGCCAGGGCGCCGAGCACGACAAGAACGCCCGCCGCGTCCTCCTGCTGGGGGTCGAGGAGCAGGACTGGCTCGAGTACCTGGGCTCCCTGCCAAGAACGGACGAACGCCTGACGGACCAGGACGCCGCCGACGTGGCCGCGACGGCCGCTAGGTACCTCCAGAACGACATGGTGTTCTTCCTGGTGAACCACGGGGAGCACTTCTTCGTCGCGGTGCTCAACTTCGCCAAAGCCGAGTACCAGGTGCTGGACTCCGGGAACTATGCGCGGTACAACGGCCTACGGTTCTACGAGGAGGCGTTGTCCAAGATACGGGATGGCGTGCGGCGGTGCATGGAGGAGGCCGGCCGGGCACACGTTGCCCGATGGAGAGTGCGTCTGGAGCCGGGCCTCCCGGAGCAGAGCGACGAGTCGTCGTGCGGCTTGTTCGCGCTGAAGTGGATGGAGCTGTGGGACGGGAAGGAGCTGGCGCGGAGTTTCTCCATGGACGACGTGCACGCGTTCCGGAAGAAGCTGGCCGAGGAGCTCGTCTTCTCCGAGCTTAATGAGATGCAGGACGTGAAAGAGCAGATCGAATCGAAGATGACGTAGCTGCGTTTCAACAAACATTCTTGGTCGTAACGCAGCATGCAGATAGATCTCGCAACACAACCGGCAAGGACTCCATGACAAACAGAGCTCAAATGTTGTAAGTCCGCGTACATGACATACGGTAATTGTATTATTAATCAAGAAAATGTAAAGCGTCATTTTTCTTTAGAAAAACACCCATATGTTAATCAATTAAAAAAGCTATTACAAACATTCGTTACATCACGTTCGCACACGAACACGTCACCATGTACCTCCAACGCCGAGGGTGATGCACCGCAACTCACGTCGAAGTAGACCCACCGGAAGCGCGGTACGCAAGACAATCCGGCGGGTGCTTTTGAGGACCCGAAACCCCACACGCCCGGGAGGGACCCCGTCAGGGCGCGCGGCGGCTATGGGCTGCCTTGGGTCGGCCTGATCGCCCCTAGGGCCTCGAGGTTCGCCGCACTGCAAACGAAGAACGAGCGAAGAACGAGGGAGGAGAAGAACAAGGGAGAAGATAAAAGTAAAGGTAAAAAGATGTAGATAGATTTGTTCGATTGTGTGTTGTTGTTCAATCGGCCGTCACATTCCGTCTATATAAGAGGCGGATGGACTTCCGGTACCAGAAAAGGACTTGCCTTGTCGTCCAAATCATCAAAATCTAGCCAAATTCAGACTTCTCACGACTTCCGGCCCGGATGTCCGGCTCTAGGCCCGGATGATCCGGCCTAGCCCAGTTTTTTTACAGCAGCTTACTGTTTTGGCTCTAGAATCCACATACGATCTTGGATTTGGATGTTTTTTATATCAAAATCAACCGCTCGACGAGACGCACAACTTTCATGTTGAACACTTTTCTATCTGAGGCCACCGTGAGGGTGTTTCGGGCTGTTTTCTACAGTCTGCAGCAGAAAAACTTGTCCGGACGTCCGGACGATTGCCCGGATTGTCCGGCCTTTACCCGGATCATCCGCGACTTGACCCAGATCATCCGGCTTCAACTTTTAGCTTTTGTTGTTTGGGTCAATTTTTCGGCCCCGGGCCGGATGATCTGGACCCCGGTCCGGATGATCCGGCCATACCGTATTGCAGCACACGGTTTTGACTGTAACTTTTGCATACGACCTTTGATTAAGACGATCTTTATATCAAAATCGTCCGTTTCGATGAGACGAACAACTTTTATGAAGTAACCTTTTTCATCGGAGGCAATATCAATAAGTTTACATACCATTTTCTAATCTGATGTCAACACGGGTAACTCCGAAATTGTCATATCTTTTGCACTTGAGCTCCGTTTTGGTCCATCTTCATATTTATTCCGATCATCTTGACGAGGGTCATCAAATGAACTCATATTTTTAACCTCATCCCATTATAGGCTCAAGTCACTCTTTGCGATCATGCCATTTTTGAGCGTCAACACATGCCCCCCCTGTTTTTCGGCAAAGCTAGTGATACGTCCATTTTGCATCATGTTTTTATATCGATATTTATTGCATTATGGGTTGTTATTTCACTTTATGTCACAATACTTATGGCTATTCTCTCTTATTTTACAAGGTTTACATAAGGAGGGAGAATGCCGGCAGCTGGAATTCTGGGCTGGAAAAAGGAGCAAATATTAAAGACCTATTCTGCGCAACTCCAAAAGTCGTGAAACTCCATGGAATATCTTACAATAAATAAAGAAAAATACCTGCCAAAGATGAAGGCCAGGGGGCCCACACCCTGTCCACGAGGGTGGGGGCGCCCCCCTAGGGCGCGCCCCCTACCTCGTGGGCCCCCTGGTGGCTCTCCGATGCCCATCTTCTGCTATATGAAGTCTTTCGTCAAGAAAAAATAGCAAGTAGCCTTTCAGGACGAGACTCCACTGCCACGAGGCGGAACCTTGGCGGAACCAATCTAGGGCTCCGGCAGAGCTGTTCTGTCGGGGACACTTCCCTCCGGGAGGGGGAAATCATCGCCATCGTCATCACCAACGCTCCTCTCATCGGGAGAGGGCAATCTCCATCAACATCTTCACCAGCACCATCTCATCTCCAAACCGTAGTTCATCTCTTGTATCCAATTCTTGTCTCCAAGTCCGGGATTGGTGCTAGTAGTGTTGATTAATCCTTGTAGTTGATGCTAGTTGGTTTATTTGGTGGAAGATCATATGTTCATATCCTTTATGCATATTATTACCCCTCTGATTATGAACATGAGTATGCTTTGTGAGTAGTTACGTTTGTTCCTGAGGACACGGGAGAAGTCTTGCTATTAGTAGTCATGTGAATTTGGTATTCGTTCGATATTTTGATGAGATGTTGTAACACCCCGATGTAACTTGCCATATTTGTAATCCAACTCTTGCCATTTTCGGCATTGTGATATAATATTTCCTTCCGTGGTTGGGTTTTCCTTCGTTTCGCATTTTGTTCATGTCATGCATTTCATATCATGTCATCATGTGCATCGCATTCGCATACGTGTTCGTCTCATAAATCCGAGCATTTTCCCCGTTGTCCGTTTTGCAATCCGGCGCTCCTATGTTCCCCGGCGTCCCCTTTTACATTTTTTCGTGAGTGGGTATTAAACTTTCTCGGAATGAGCCGAGGTTTGTCAAGCGGCCTCGGTATAGCACTGGTAGACCGTCTGTCAAGTTTCGGGTCAATCGGAGGTCGTTTGGTACTTCAACGGTTAACCGGGTAACCGTGAAGGCCTCGTGTGTGTTGCAGCCCAAAACCCCTTCAAAACAGCCCAATAATCCATCTAAGTCACTCCCATGTCCTCCGCCGTTCGATCACGATCGTGTGGCCGAAAACCGCTCTCCATTTGGAGCTTCCTAGCTCCTTCTACCTATAAATTAGTGCCTCCCTCTCCAATTTTCGGGTCTAACCCTAGCCTCCTCTACCTCCGCCGCCACCGGACGTGTCCGGACCGCGCCGGACGCGTCCAGCCGCCACCTCACCGCGCCCAATCACACGCCGCCACGTCACCCCGCCGCCCCTCTCCTCCAACCAGGGGCTGCCACGCGTCCCCGAGAGCCCCCACTTCGTCGCCGGTCACCCGGGGCCCAGATCCGGCCCGCCCCGGGCCGAACCAGGCCGCGCCGGGCCCGCGCCTCTGCCGCCGTCCCTGGCCGGCTTCGTCTCCAGCCGCCGCCGGCGAGCAGCTCGCCGGAGCAGCTCGCGCCGTCCCCACCGCCTCGCGCCGCCTCGGGGCGCCGCCACCGCCCAGCTACCGCGCCTCCCGGGCGCCGTCCCGCCCCCGCCCGCCGCCCGCGGCCCGCGCTGGCGAGCTTGTCGCCCCTCCGCCGCGCCACCACGCCCAGCCGCCGCCGACATCGCCGTCCTCCGCCCGGTCGCGCGCAGGCGCCGCCCGGCCTCCCGCGCCAGATCCGGGGCGGCGCCGCCCGGATCCGGCCGGCCCCGCCCGCCAGCGTTCCTCCTCCGCCGCGTCTCGGCCAGATCCGGCGAACTCCGGCGACCCCGCGCGTCGGTTGACTTTCCTCTTCCCCTCCGGATTTTCGTCGAAGTCCTCATATTCTTGCATAATATTCGCATCTTATCGCATCATATCTCGGCATCCGTAGCACCATTTTGTGCGTATAATATGTCAAATTGTTCGCCCCGAAGAGTACATCATTTCTTTACATTTCATCATTTTCATTTGAGGTCATCTTGATGCCTGAAATGCTGTTAGAAGAGGGCTATGTGATGTTAGTTTCTGATTCTTATCAGAACATGCACTTTTGTCATTTTTGCCATGATTGATGTGTGCACCCTATGAAGTTGAGTCCTACATGAGTTTTGTAATATGCCATGTTACCTTTCCAGAGATTTATGCCATGTATTTTTGTGATCTTTGTGGTGACTAGCACAAGCATGCAAACTAGGGTACTTAACGTTGTTGATTTCAGAGACTTAGTAATTTCACTAAGTCCCTGCCTGCTGTTATTTTTATGCCATGTGTTCATGTTGTTTCCGAGAGATCTATGCATATTTTGAGCATGGTCAGTAAGAGTGTGTTGAGCATATGGATTTTATCTATCCAACCATGTATTTGTTTGTATTTATGGAGTGTCATAGCTTGAGTCAATCGAGCTCTACTTTTGCTATAAAATGATGCTGGCAGATTGTTTACATGTTATTCGATTTAGCCAAGTTTGTTGTAGTTGATCCTTGCATGCTATGATCTTATTCTTGCCATGTATAGTTTCTATGCCATGTCTTATTGATGTATGTATGCTTAGTATATCATGAAATGCTCTGTAGTGAGTGCATCGAGCTCACGAACATGCCTACTCGTTATCTGTTTTTGACATGTCCAGTTTTCTGCTAAGTCTGAAATCTGTAACGAAACTTGCTTAATTTACATGGGTGTTATCATATTTTCTGGTCCTTTTTGGCTTATTGTCAGTAAGAGACTTTTGTCAAGTGCTTTGAGTAGATCCATGCCATGCCTTACTTTGCTATGTCCTGATCCTGTAGCATGTTGTTTCATTGCTCTAAGCATGTCATCCTGATGTTAATTTCTGGCATGTAGTTATTTTCACCAAGTCTGTGAACCAGTTATCTTTTGCACTTTTGCCATGCTTGTTTGAACCTGTTGTGGTGTGATTTAGCCGTAGATCAGTGTTCATCCTTTGTCGATCATCTTGAGTAGATTACTGTAATATGCTTTGTTGATATGTTTGGGCGCAGTAGCTTAATTTCTTGTTGCTTGCTAAGTAGCATCATGCTGTTAATGGCAGATTATCGTCATTCTTGTATTGTTTGTCATTTGCAAACCGTGCATCCGATTCCGGTGATCTTTATATCGATTTCAACCGAAATCACCTCATCTATCCAGTGGCATACTTGGTTTGCCAAGATTATGCCTTGTTCATCTTTGTCCTTCCGGAGCACGCATAAGCATTGCATATCACATCTCGCATATCATGCCATGTTTTGCATCATGTTGCTTGCGCATTGCATCGTGATTGATGTTTGTCCCCTTTGCTTGTGTTCTTGCTTTGGGTAGAGCCGGGAGACGAGTACGTGAATGAGGAACCTGTTGAGAACGCGTTCGAGGACCAAGCTTTCGACAACTCTGAGAACCTTGCAGGCAAGATGACCATACCCTCGAAATCACTTCTATCTTTGCTTGCTAGATGCTTGCTCTTTTGCTATGCCTATGCAGCAATACCTACCACTTGCTATATCATGCCTCCTATATTGCCATGTCAGCCCCTAACCATCCATGTCCTAGCAAACCGTTGATTGGCTATGTTACCGCCTTGCTCAGCCCCTCTTATAGCGTTGCTAGTTGCAGGTGAAGATGAAGTTTGTTCCTTGTTGGAACATGGGCTTGCTGTTTCTTGTGGAACATGTTTACTTGTTGGGATATCACGATACCTCTTATTTAATTAATGCATCTATATACTTGGTAAAGGGTGGAAGGCTCGGCCTTTTGCCTGGTGTTTTGTTTCACTCTTGCCACCCTAGTTTCCGTCATACCGGTGTTATGTTCCCGGATTTTGCGTTCCTTACACGGTTGGGTGATTTATGGGACCCCCTTGACAGTTCGCTTTGAATAAGACTCCTCCAGCAAGGCCCAACATTGGTTTTACCATTTGCCACCTAAGCCTTTTCCCTTGGGTTCTGCAGACTCAAGGGTCATCTTTATTTTAAACCCCCGGGCTAGTTCTCCTTCGATTGCTGGTCCAAACTAGAGCGCTTTGCAGTGCCACCTCAAGGCAACTTGAGGTCTGGTTTTAGTTGTACGGACAGCTCATCCGGATGTGCCCTGAGACCGAGATATGTGCAGCTCCTATCAGGATTTGTCGGCACAATCGGGCGGCTTTGCTGGACTTGTTTTATTACTGCCGAGATGTCTTGTAGTCCGGGATTCCGAGACTGATCGGGTCTTCCCGGTAGAAGGAATATCCTTCGTTGACCGTGAGAGCTTATAATGGGCTAAGTTGGGACACCCCTGCAGGGTATTATCTTTCGAAAGCCGTGCCCGCGGTTATGAGGCAGATGGGAATTTGTTGATGTCCGGTTGTAGTAAACCCGAAGATGACCTTAACTAAAACACATCAACCGCGTGTGTAACCGTGATGGTCTCTTCTCGGCGGGGTCCGGGAAGTGAACACGGTGTTGGAGTTATGTTTGACGTAGATTGTTCTAGGATCACTTCTTGATCACTTCTAGCTTCACGACCGTGCTTTGCTTCTCTTCTCGCTCTCTTTTACGTTGTAGCCACCATATATGCTAGTCGCTTGCTGCAGCTCCACCTCACTATCCTTTCCTACCTATAAGCTTAAATAGTCTTGATCTCGCGGGTGTAAGATTGCTGAGTCCCCGTGACTCACAGATTCTACCACAACAGTTGCAGGTACCAACGATGTCAGTGCAGATGACGCGACCGAGCTCACTTGGGAGTTCGACGAGGAACGTGGCCGTTACTATGTGTCTTTTCCTGATGATCAGTAGTGGAGCCCAGTTGGGGTGATCCGGGGATCTATGTAGCATTTGGGGTAGTCTTCTTTCATTTTGGTACCGTAGTCGGACCCTGAGTGTACTCTGTATGATGGATGTTTATTTATGTATTGTGTGAAGTGGCGACTGTAAGCCAACTATGTAACTTTTCCCTTATGTATTACATGGGTTGTGTGAAGATTACCTCACTTGCGACATTGCTTTCAATGCGGTTATGCCTCTAAGTCGTGCCTCGACACGTGGGAGATATAGCCGCATCGAGGGCGTTACAGATGTATGTTGTCTAGTCTCTAGTGGTGTTATGTGAACGTCGACTACATAACACTTCACCATTATTTGGGCCTATAGGAAGGCATTGGGAAGTAATAAGTAGATGATGGGTTGCTAGAGTGACAGAAGCTTAAACCCTAGTTTATGTGTTGCTTCGTAAGGGGCTGGTTTGGATCAACATGTTTCATGCTATGGTTAGGTTTACCTTAATACCTTTGTTGTAGTTGCGGATGCTTGCAATAGAGGTTAATCATAAGTGGGATGCTTGTTCAAGTAAGAACAGCACCCAAGCACCGGTCCACCCACATATCAAATTATCAAAGTACCGAACGCCAATCATATGAACGTGATGAAAACTAGCTTGATGATATTCCCATGTATCCTCGGGAGCACTTTTCCTTATATAAGAGTTTGTCCAGGATTGTCCTTTGCTACAAAAAGGATTGGGCCACCTTGCTGTGTTACTTGTTGCTCATTACAAATTATTCTATCACAAAACTATCTGTTACCACTTATTTCAATACTTGCAGAGAATACCTTGCTGAAAACCGCTTATCATTTCCTTCTGCTCCTCGTTGGGTTCGACACTCTTACTTATCAAAAGGACTACGATAGATCCCCTATACTTGTGGGTCATCAAGACTCTTTTCTGGCGCCGTTGCCGGGGAGTGTAGCGCCTTTGGTAGGTGGAATTTGGTAAGGAAAAATTTATATAGTGTGCTGAAATTTACTGTCACTTGTCACTATGGAAAGTAATCCTCTGAGGAGCTTGTTCGGGGTATCTTCACCCCGACCAGTAGAGCAAAGAGTTGCTCCTCAACCTACTGAACCTATTGAAAATGAAGTTCCTTTTGAATTTCCTTCGGATATGATAGAAAAACTTCTAGCTAATCCTTTTACAGGAGATGGAACAAAGCATCCTGATGAGCACCTAATATATGTGGATGAAGTTTGTGGATTATTTAAGCTTGCAGGTATTCCCGATGATGTTGCTAAGAAGGTCTTCCCTTTATCTTTGAAGGTAGACACATTGACATGGTATAGGCTATGTGATGATACGAGATCATGGAACTATAGAAGATTGAAATTGGAATTTCATCAAAAGTATTACCCTATGCATCTTGTTCATCGTGATCGCAATTGTATATATAATTTTTGGCCTCGCGAAGGAGAAAGCATCGCTCAAGCTTGGGGGAGGCTTAAATCAATGTTATATTCATGCCCCAATAATGAGCTCCCAAGAGTGACAATTATTCAAAACTTTTATGCTCGGCTCTCTGAAAATAATCGCACCATGCTCGATACTTCTTGTGCTGGCTCTTTTATGGTGAAGACTATTGAATTTAGATGGGATTTATTGGATATAATTAAACGCAACTCTGAAGATTGGGATCTCGACGAAGGTAAGGAGTCAGGTATGACACCTAAGTTTGATTGTGTTAAATCTTTTATGGACACCGATATTTTCCGTAAGTTTAGCGCTAAATATGGACTTGACTCTGAGATAGTAGCTTCTTTCTGTGAGTCTTTTGCTACTTATGTTGATCTCCCCAAGGAGAAGTAGTTTAAATATCATCCTCCCATAGAAGTAAAAGTAGCTGCACATATTAAAGTTGAAGAAAAGACTGTCACTTATAATGATCCCATTGTTCCTGCTTCTTATGTTGAGAAACCACCTTTCCCTGTTAGAATAAAGGATCATGCTAAAGCTTAAACTGTGGTTCGTAAAAGCAATATTAGAACTTATACACCTCCTGAGCAAGTTAAAGTAGAACCTAATATTGCTATTGTTAAAGATCTCTTGTCTGATAATATTGATGAGCATGTTATTCAGTTCTGCGGTGAAACTACTAGAATTGCTAAACCTTGTGCTAAAGATAAACATAGACCTGCGGTAGGCGTGCCTGTTATTTCTGTTAAAATAGGAGATCACTGTTATCATGGCTTATGTGATATCGGTGTCAGTGCTAGTGTTATACCTTATACTTTGTATAAAGAAATCAAGCATGAAATTGCACCTGCTGAGTTAGAAGATATTGATGTCACAATTAAACTTGCCAATAAAGATACTATTTCAGCAATGGGAATTATTAGAAATGTTAAAGTATTGTGTGGGAAAACTAAATACCCTACTGATTTTCTTGTTCTCAGCTCCCCACAAGATAGCTTTTGTCCCATTATATTTGGTAGACCCTTCTTGAACACTGTTAATGCTAGAATAGACTGCGAAAAGAATGTTGTTACTATTGGCTTGGATGATATGATCCATGAGTTTAATTTCTCTAAATTTAGTAAACAACACCGTGAAGAAGAATTGCCTAGTAAAGATGAAATTATTGGTCTTCCTTCTATTGCCATACCTCCTAGTGATCCTTTAGAACAATATTTGCTAGACCATGAAAATGATATGTTTATGAATGAAAGGAGGGAAATAGATGTAGTATTCTTTAAACAGGAACCTATTCTGAAACACAATTTGCCTGTTGAAATCCTAGGAGATCCTCCTCCACCTAAGGGTGATCTCGTGTTTGAGCTTAAACCGTTGCCTGATAATCTTAAATATGCTTATCTTGATGAAAAGAAGATATATCCTGTTATTATTAGTGCTAACCTTTCAGAACATGAAGAAGAAAGATTATTGAAAACTCTGAAAAAGCACCGTGCTGCTATTGGATATACTCTTGATGATCTTAAGGGCATTAGTCCCACTCTATGTCAACATAAAATAAATTTAGAAGCAGACGCCAAACCAGTTTGTGATCCTCAACGACATCTAAATCCTAAAATGAAAGAAGTAGTGAGAAAAAAAATACTAAAGCTTCTAGAGGCAGGTATAATTTATCCCGTTGCTGATAGTCAGTGGGTAAGTCCTGTCCATTGCGTCCCTAAGAAGGGAGGTATTACTGTTGTTCCTAATGATAAAGATGAATTGATCCCGCAAAGAATTATTACATGTTATAGGATGGTAATTGATTTCCGCAAATTAAATAAGGCTACTAAGAAAGATCATTACCCCTTACCTTTTATTGATCAAGTGCTAGAAAGATTATGCAAACATACACACTATTGTTTTCTAGATGGTTATTCTGGTTTCTCTCAAATACCTGTGTCGGCTAAAGATCAATCAAAGACCACTTTTACATGCCCGTTTGGTACTTTTGCCTATAGACGTATGCCTTTTGGTTTATGTAATGCACCTGCTACCTTTCAAAGATGTGTGATGGCTATATTCTCTGACTTCTGTGAAAAGATTTGTGAGGTTTTCATGGACGACTTTTCCGTCTATGGATCTTATTTTGATGATTGCTTGAGCAATCTTGATCGAGTTTTGCAGAGATGTGAAGAAACTAATCTTGTCTTGAATTGGGAAAGTGCCACTTTATGGTTAATGAAGGTATTGTCTTGGGGCGTAAAGTTTCTGAAAGAGGTATTGAAGTTGATAAAGCCAAGGTTGATGCTATTGAAAAGATGCCATGTCCCAAGGACATCAAAGGTATAAGAAGTTTTCTTGGTCACGCCAGATTTTATAGGAGGTTCATTAAGGACTTCTCAAAAATTTCTCGGCCTCTGACTAATTTATTACAAAAAGATATACCATTTGTCTTTGATGATGATTGTGTAGAAGCATTTGAAATACTTAAGAAAGCATTAGTCTCTGCACCTGTTGTTCAGCCACCTGATTGGAATTTACCCTTTGAAATTATGTGTGATGCTAGTGATTATGCTGTAGGTGTTGTTCTAGGGCAAAGAATCGATAAGAAATTAAATGTTATCCATTATGCTAGTAAGACTCTAGACAATGCTCAAAGAAATTATGCTACTACTGAAAAAGAACTTTTAGCAGTTGTATTTGCTTGTGATAAGTTCAGACCTTATATTGTTGATTCTAAAGTAACTATTCACACTGATCATGCTGCTATTAAATATATTATGGAAAAGAAAGATGCTAAACCTAGACTTATTAGATGGGTTTGTTGGAAATATGCCCTAGAGGAAATAATAAAAGCATTATTATTATATTTCCTTGTTCATGATAATTGTCTTTATTCGTGCTATAATTGTGTTATCCGGAAATCGTAATACATGTGTGAATAACAGACAACAACATGTCCCTAGTAAGCCTCTAGTTGACTAGCTCGTTGATCAATAGATAGTCATGGTTTCCTGACTATGGGCATTGGATGTCAATGATAACGAGATCACATCATTAGGAGAATGATGTGATGGACGAGACCCAATCCTAAACATAGCATAAGATCACATAGTTTGTTTGCTAGAGTTTTCCAATGTCAAGTATCCTTTCCTTAGACCATGAGATCGTGTAACTCCCGGATACCGTAGGAGTGCTTTAGGTGTGCCAAACGTCACAACGTAACTGGGTGACTATAAAGGTATACTACGGGTATCTCCGAAAGTGCCTGTTGGGTTGACACGGATCGAGACTGGGATTTGTCACTCCGCTTGACGGAGAGGTATCACCGGGCCCTCTCGGTAATGCATCATCATAATGAGCTCAATGTGATCAAAGTGTTTGATCACGGGATCATGCATTACGGTACGAGTAAAGTGACTTGCCGGTAACGAGATTGAACGAGGTATTGGGATACCGACGATCGAATCTCGGGCAAGTAAAATACTGATTGACAAAGGGAATCGTATACGGGATTAATTGAATCCTCGACATCGTGGTTCATCCGATGAGATCATCATGGAGCATGTGGGAGCCAACATGGGTATACAGATCCCGCTGTTGGTTATTGCCCGAGAGCCGTCTCGGTCATGTCTGCATGTCTCCCGAACCCGTAGGGTCTACACACTTAAGGTTCGGTGACGCTAGGGTTGTGAAGATATGTATATGCAGTAACCCGAATGTTGTTCGGAGTCCCGGATGAGATCCCGGACGTCACGAGGAGTTTCGGAATGGTCCGGTGGTAAAGAATTATATATAGGAAGTGCTGTTTTGGCCATCGGGACAAGTTTCGGGGTTATTGGTATTGTACCGGGACCACCGGAGGGTCCCGGGGGGTCCACCGGGTGGGGCCACCTGCCTCGGGGGGCCACATGGGCTCTAGGGGGTGCGCCTTGGCCTACATGGGCCAAGGGGAACCAGCCCCAAGAGGCCCATGCGCCTAGGGTTCCAAAGGGGAAGAGTCCCACTAGTGGAAGGCACCTCCTAGGTGCCTTGGGGGGGAGGAAATCCTCCCTGGCCGCCGCCCCCTTGGGAGATCAGATCTCCCAGGGCCGGCGCCCCCCCCAAGAGGCCTATATAAAGGGGGGGAGGGGAGGGGGGCAGCGCACCCCTTGCTCCTGGCGCCTCCCTCTCCCTCTCCAACATCTCCTCCTCCTCCGTAGAGCTCGGCGAAGCCCTGTCGGAGTACTGCAACTCCACCATCACCACGCCGTCGTGCTGCTGCTGGAGACATCTTCCTCAACCTCTCCTTTGCCTTGTTGGATCAAGAAGAAGGAGACGTTATGCTGACCGTACGTGTGTTGAACGCGGAGGTGCCGTCCGTTCGGTGCTAGGATCTCCGGTGATTTGGATCACGTCGTGTACGACTACCTCATCCCCGTTCGTTGAACGCTTCCGCTCGCGATCTACAAAGTGGTATGTAGATGCAATCTCTCTCCCATGACTCGTTGCTAGATGAACTCAAAGATGGATCTTGGTGAAACGTAGGAAAAATTTTAATTTTCCGCAACGTTCCCCAATAGTGGCATCATGAGCCAGGTTTATGCGTAGTTCTCTATTGCACGAGTAGAACACAATTTGTTGTGGGCGTAGATGTTGTCAACTTTCTTGCCGCTACTAGTCTTATCTTGCTTCAGCGGTATTGTGGGATGAAGCGGCCCGGACCAACCTTACACGTACGCTTACGTGAGACCGGTTCCACCGACTAACATGCACTAGTTGCATAAGGTGGCTGGCGGGTGTCTGTCTCTCCCACTTTAGTTGGAGCGGATTCGATGAAAAGGGTCCTTATGAAGGGTAAATAGAAGTTGACAAATCACGTTGTGGCTTTCACGTAGGTAAGAAAACGTTTTTGCTAGAACCCTAATTCAGCCACGTAAAACTTGCAACAACAATTAGAGGACGTCTAACTTGTTTTTGCAGCAAGTGCTTTGTGATATGATATGGCCAAAGTTGTGATGAATGATGAATGATCTATATGTGATGTATGAGATGTTCATGCTATTGTAATAGGAATCACGACTTGCATGTCGATCAGTATGACAACCGGCAGGAGCCATAGGAGTTGTCTTTATTTTGTATGACCTGCGTGTCATTGAGAAACGCCATGTAAATTACTTTACTTTATTGCTAAACGAGTTAGCCATAGTAGTAGAAGTAATAGTTGGCGAGCAACTTCATGGAGACACGATGATGATGATGGAGATCATGGTGTCAAGCCGGTGACAAGATGATCATGGAGCCCCAAGATGGAGATCAAAGGAGCTATGTGATATTGGCCATATCATGTCATGTTTATTATTTGATTGCATGTGATGTTTATCATGTTTTGCATCTTGTTTACTTAGAACGACGGTAGTAAATAAGATGATCCCTCATAATAATTTCAAGAAGTGTTCCCCCTAACTGTGCACCGTTGCGACAGTTCGTTGTTTCGAAGCACCACGTGATGATCGGGTGTGATAGATTCTAACGTTCACATACAACGGGTGTAAGACAGATTTACACATGCAAACACTTAGGTTGACTTGACGAGCCTAGCATGTACAGACATGGCCTCGGAACACAGAAGACCGAAAGGTCGAGCATGAGTCGTATAGAAGATACGATCAACATGAAGATGTTCACCGATGTTGACTAGTCCGTCTCACGTGATGATCGGACACGGCCTAGTTGACTTGGATCATGTAATACTTAGATGACTAGAAGAGGGATGTCTATCTAAGTGGGAGTTCATTAAATAATTTGATTAAATGAACTTTATTATCATGAACTTAGTCTAAAATATTTACAATATGTCTTGTAGATCAAATGGCCAACGTAGTCCTCAACTTCAACGCGTTCCTAGAGAAAACCAAGCTGAAAGACGATGGCAGCAACTATACGGACTAGGTCCGGAACCTGAGGATCATCCTCATAGCTGCCAAGAAAGATTATGTCCTACAAGCACCGCTGGGTGACGCACTTGTCCTCCCTGCAGAACAAGACGTTATGAACGCTTGGCAGTCACGTTCCGATGATTACTCCCTCGTTCAGTGCGGCATGCTTTACAGCTTAGAGGCGGGGCTCCAAAAGCGTTTTGAGAGACATGGAGCATATGAGATGTTCGAAGAGCTGAAAATGGTTTTCCAAGCTCATGCCCGGGTCGAGAGATATGAAGTCTCCGACAAATTCTTTAGTTGTAAGATGGAGGAAAATAGCTCTGTCAGTGAACACATACTCAAAATGTCTGGGTTGCACAACCGCTTGACTCAACTGGAAGTTAATCTCCCGGATGAAGCGGTCATTAACAGAATCCTCCAGTCGCTTCCACCTAGCTACAAGAGCTTTGTGATGAACTACAACATGCAGGGGATGGTAAAGACCATTCCTGAGGTATATGCTATGCTGAAATCAGCAGAGGTAGAAATCAAGAAGGAACATCAAGTGTTGATGGTGAATAAAACCACTAAGTTCAAGAAGGGCAAGGGTAAGAAGAACTTCAAGAAGGACGGCAAGGAAGTTGCCGGGAAGAAGCCAAAGAATGGACCCAAGCCCGAGACTGAGTGTTTTTATTGCAAGGGAAGTGGTCACTGGAAGCGGAACTGCCCCAAATACTTAGCGGACAAGAAGGCCGGCAAAACAAAAGGTATATGTGATATACATGTAATTGATGTGTACCTTACCAGTACTCGTAGTAGCTCTTGGGTATTTGATACCGGTGCAGTTGCTCACATTTGTAACTCAAAGCAGGAGCTGCGGAATAAACGGAGACTGGCGAAGGACGAGGTGACGATGCGCGTCAGGAATGGTTCCAAGGTCGATGTGATCGCCGTCGGCACGCTGCCTCTACATTTACCTACGGGATTAGTTTTAAACCTCAATAATTGATATTTAGTGCCAAGTTTGAGCATGAACATTGTGTCTGGATCTCGTTTAATTCGAGATGGCTACTCATTTAAATCTGAGAATAATGGTTGTTCTATTTATATGAGAGATATGTTTTATGGTCATGCTCCGATGGTTAATGGTTTATTCTTAATGAATCTCGTACGTGATGATACACATATTCATAGTGTGAATACCAAAAGAGTTAAAGTTGATAACAATAGTCCCACATATTTGTGGCACTGCCACCTTGGTCACATAGGTGTCAAACGCATGAAGAAGCTCCATGCAGATGGACTTTTAGAGTCTCTTGATTATGAATCATTTGACACGTGCGAACCATGCCTCATGGGTAAAATGACCAAGACTCCGTTCTCAGGAACAATGGAGCGAGCAACCAACTTATTGGAAATCATACATACCGATGTGTGCGGTCCAATGAGTGTTGAGGCTCGCGGTGGCTATCGTTATGTTCTCACCCTCACTGATGACTTGAGTAGATATGGGTATATCTACTTAATGAAACACAAGTCTGAGACCTTTGAAAAGTTCAAGGAATTTCAGAGTGAGGTTGAAAATCAACGTGATAGAAAGATCAAGTTTCTACGATCATATCATGGAGGAGAATACTTGAGTCATGAATTTGGCACACACTTAAGAAAATGTGGAATAGTTTCACAACTCACGCCGCCTGGAACACCTCAGCGTAATGGTGTGTCCGAACGTCGTAATCGCACTCTATTAGATATGGTACGATCTATGATGTCTCTTACCTATTTATCGCTATCTTTTTGGGGCTATGCTTTAGAGACTGCCGCATTCACTTTAAATAGGGCTCCGTCGAAATCCGTTGAGACGACACCCTATGAATTATGGTTTGGGAAGAAACCTAAGCTGTCGTTTCTAAAAGTTTGGGGATGCGATGCTTATGTGAAGAAACTTCAACCTGAAAAGCTCGAACCCAAGTCGGAAAAATGCGTCTTCATAGGATACCCTAAAGAAACTATTGGGTATACCTTCTACCTTAGATCCGAAGGCAAGATCTTTGTTGCCAAGAATGGATCCTTTCTAGAGAAGGAGTTTCTCTCGAAAGAAGTAAGTGGGAGGAAAGTAGAACTTGATGAAGTGTTACCTCTTGAACCGGAAAATGGCGAAACTCAAGAAAACGTTTCTGAGGTGCCTGCACCGACTAGAGAGGAAATTAATGATGATGATCAAAATGCTTCTGATCAAGCTCCTACTGAAATTCGTAGGTCCACAAGGACACGTTCCGCACCAGAGTGGTACGGCAACCCTGTCTTGGAAATCATGTTGTTAGACAACGGTGAACCTTCGAACTATGAGGAAGCAATGGCGGGCCCGGATTCCGACAAATGGCTAGAAGCCATGAAATCCGAGATAGGATCCATGTATGAAAACAAAGTATGGACTTTGACTGACTTGCCCGTAGAGCGGCGAGCCATAGAAAATAAATGGATCTTTAAGAAGAAGACAGAGGCGGATGGTAATGTGACCATCTATAAAGCTCGGCTTGTCGCTAAGGGTTATCGACAAGTTCAAGGAATTGACTACGATGAGACTTTCTCACCGGTAGCGAAGCTGAAGTCCGTTCGAATCATGTTAGCAATTGTCGCATTCTACGATTATGAAATATGGCAAATGGACGTCAAAACGGCATTCCTTAATGGTTTCCTTAAGGAAGAATTGTATATGATGCAGCCGGAAGGTTTTGTCGATCCTAAGAATGCTGACAAGGTGTGCAAGCTCCAACGCTCGATTTATGGGCTGGTGCAAGCATCTCGGAGTTGGAACATTCGCTTTGATGAGATGATCAAAGCGTTTGGGTTTACGCAGACTTATGGAGAAGCCTGCGTTTACAAGAAAGTGAGTGGGAGCTCTGTAGCATTTCTCATACTATATGTAGATGACATACTTTTGATGGGAAATGATATAGAACTCTTGGACAGCATTAAGGCCTACTTGAATAAAAGTTTTTCAATGAAGGACCTTGGAGAAGCTGCTTATATATTAGGCATCAAGATCTATAGAGATAGATCAAGACGCCTCATAGGTCTTTCACAAAGCACATACCTTGATAAGATATTGAAGAAGTTCAATATGGATCAATCTAAGAAGGGGTTCTTACCTATGTTACAAGGTGTGAAATTGAGCTCAGCTCAATGTCCGACCACGGCAGAAGATATAGAAGAGATGAGTGTCATCCCCTATGCCTCAGCCATAGGTTCTATTATGTATGCCATGCTGTGTACCAGACCTGATGTAAACCTTGCCGTAAGTTTGGTAGGTAGGTACCAAAGTAATCCCGGCAAGGAACACTGGACAGCGGTCAAGAATATCCTGAAGTACCTGAAAAGGACTAAGGAAATGTTTCTCGTTTATGGAGGTGACGAAGAGCTCGTCGTAAAGGGTTACGTCGACGCTAGCTTCGACACAGATCTGGATGACTCTAAGTCACAAACCGGATACGTGTATATTTTGAATGGTGGGGCAGTAAGCTAGTGCAGTTGCAAGCAGAGCGTTGTGGCGGGATCTACATGTGAAGCGGAGTACATGGCAGCCTCGGAGGCAGCACATGAAGCAATTTGGGTGAAGGAGTTCATCACCGACCTCAGAGTCATACCCAATGCGTCGGGGCCAATCAAACTCTTCTGTGACAACACTGGAGCTATTGCACTTGCCAAGGAGCCCAGGTTTCACAAAAAGACCAGGCACATCAAGCATCGCTTCAACTCCATTCGTGAAAATGTTCAAGATGGAGACATAGAAATTTGTAAAGTGCACACGGATTTGAATGTCGCAGATCTGTTGACTAAACCTCTCCCTAAGGCAAAGCATGATCAGCACCAGAACTCTATGGGTGTTCGATTCATCACAATGTAACTAGATTATTGACTCTAGTGCAAGTGGGAGACTGTTGGAAATATGCCCTAGAGGAAATAATAAAAGCATTATTATTATATTTCCTTGTTCATGATAATTGTCTTTATTCGTGCTATAATTGTGTTATCCGGAAATCGTAATACATGTGTGAATAACAGACAACAACATGTCCCTAGTAAGCCTCTAGTTGACTAGCTCATTGATCAATAGATATTCATGGTTTCCTGACTATGGGCATTGGATGTCAATGATAACGAGATCACATCATTAGGAGAATGATGTGATGGACGAGACCCAATCCTAAACATAGCATAAGATTGCATAGTTCATTTGCTAGAGTTTTCCAATGTCAAGTATCCTTTCCTTAGACCATGAGATCGTGTAACTCCCGGATACCGTAGGAGTGCTTTGGGTGTGCCAAACGTTACAACGTAACTGGGTGACTATAAAGGTATACTACGGGTATCTCCGAAAGTGTCTGTTGGGTTGACACGGATCGAGACTGGGATTTGTCACTCCGCTTGACGGAGAGGTATCACCGGGCCCTCTCGGTAATGCATCATCATAATGAGCTCAATGTGATCAAAGTGTTTGATCACGGGATCATGCATTACGGTACGAGTAAAGTGACTTGCCGGTAACGAGATTGAACGAGGTATTGGGATACCGACGATCGAATCTCGGGCAAGTAAAATACCGATTGACAAAGGGAATCGTATACGGGATTAATTGAATCCTCGACATCGTGGTTCATCCGATGAGATCATCGTGGAGCATGTGGGAGCCAACATGGGTATCCAGATCCCGCTGTTGGTTATTGCCCGAGAGCCGTCTCGGTCATGTCTGCATGTCTCCCGAACCCGTAGGGTCTACACACTTAAGGTTCGGTGACGCTAGGGTTGTGAAGATATGTATATGCAGTAACCCGAATGTTGCTCGGAGTCCCGGATGAGATCCCGGACGTCACGAGGAGTTTCGGAATGGTCCGGTGGTAAAGAATTATATATAGGAAGTGCTGTTTTGGCCATCGGGACAAGTTTCGGGGTTATCGGTATTGTACCGGGACCACCGGAGGGTCCCGGGGGGTCCATCGGGTGGGGCCACCTGCCTCGGGGGGCCACATGGGCTCTAGGGGGTGCGCCTTGGCCTACATGGGCCAAGGGGAACCAGCCCCAAGAGGCCCATGCGCCTAGGGTTCCAAAGGGGAAGAGTCCCACTAGTGGAAGGCACCTCCTAGGTGCCTTGGGGGGGAGGAAATCCTCCCTGGCCGCCGCCCCCTTGGGAGATCAGATCTCCCAGGGCCGGCGCCCCCCCCAAGAGGCCTATATAAAGGGGGGAGGGGAGGGGGGCAGCGCACCCCTTGCTCCTGGCGCCTCCCTCTCCCTCTCCAACATCTCCTCCTCCTCCGTAGAGCTCGGCGAAGCCCTGTCGGAGTACTGCAACTCCACCATCACCACGCCGTCGTGCTGCTACTGGAGACATCTTCCTCAACCTCTCCTTTGCCTTGCTGGATCAAGAAGAAGGAGACGTTACGCTGACCGTACGTGTGTTGAACGCGGAGGTGCCGTCCGTTCGGTGCTAGGATCTCCGGTGATTTGGATCACGTCGTGTACGACTACCTCATCCCCGTTCGTTGAACGCTTCCGCTCGCGATCTACAAAGTGGTATGTAGATGCAATCTCTCTCCCATGACTCGTTGCTAGATAAACTCATAGATGGATCTTGGTGAAACGTAGGAAAATTTTTAATTTTCTGCAACGTTCCCCAACAGGGTTCTCTTGCTACAAGAATTTGATTTGCATATCGTTGATAGAAAAGGAGTTGAGAACCCCGTTGCAGACAACTTGTCTAGGTTAGAAAATGTTCTTGATGACCCACTACCTATTGATGATAGCTTTCCTGATGAACAATTAAATGTCATAAGTACTTCTCGTAGTACTCCATGGTATGCTGATTATGCTAATTATATTGTCGCTAAATTCATACCGCCTAGTTTCACATACCAACAAAAGAGAAAGTTCTTCTATGATTTGAGACATTACTTTTGGGATGACCCACATCTTTATAAAGAAGGAGTAGATGGTGTTATTAGACGTTGTGTACCTGAGCATGAACAGGAACAGATCCTACGCAAGTGTCATTCCGAAGCTTATGGAGGACACCACGCTGGAGATAGAACTGCACATAAGGTATTGCAATCCGGTTTTTATTGGCCTACTCTCTTCAAGGATGCCCGTAAGTTTGTCTTGTCTTGTGATGAATGTCAAAGAATTGGTAATATTAGTAGACGTCAAGAAATGCCTATGAATTATTCACTTGTTATTGAACCATTTGATGTTTGGGGCTTTGATTATATGGGACCTTTTCCTGCCTCTAATGGATATACACATATTTTAGTTGTTGTTGATTACGTTACTAAATGGGTAGAAGCTATTCCAACTAGTAGTGTTGATCATAACACCTCTATTAAAATGCTTAAGGAAGTTATTTTTTCGAGGTTTGGAGTCCCTAGATATTTAATGATTGATGGTGGTTCACACTTTATTCATGGTGCTTTCCGTAAAATGCTTGCTAAGTATGACGTTAATCGTAGAATTGCATCACCTTATCATCCACAGTCTAGTGGTCAAGTAGAATTGAGTAATAGAGAGCTCAAATTAATTTTGCAAAAGACTGTCAATAGGTCTAGAAAGAATTGGTCTAAGAAACTTGATGATGCATTATGGGCCTATAGAACTGCATATAAAAATCCTATGGGTATGTCTCTGTATAAAATGGTTTATGGAAAAGCATGTCACTTACCTCTCGAACTAGAACATAAAGCATACTGAGCTATCAAAGAGCTCAATTATGATTTCAAACTTGCCGGTGAGAAGAGGTTGTTTGATATTAGCTCACTTGATGAATGGAGAACCCAAGCTTATGAAAATGCCAAGTTGTTTAAAGAAAAAGTCAAAAGATGGCATGACAAAAGAATACAAAAGCGTGAGTTTAACGTAGGTTATTATGTATTGCTATACAACTCTCGTTTAAGATTTTTTGCAGGAAAACTTCTCTCTAAATGGGAAGGCCCTTACGTCATCGAGGAGGTCTATCGTTCCGGTGCCATAAAAATCAACAACTTCGAAGGTACGAATCCGAAGGCGGTGAACGGTCAAAGAATTAAACATTATATCTCAGGTAATCCCATAAATGTTAAAACCAATATTATTGAAACTGTAACCCCGGAGGAATACATAAGAGACATTTTCCAGAACGTTTCAGACTCCGAAAAGGAATAGGTATATGGTATGGTAAGTAAACCGACTCCAAAACAATTTTTAAGGCAATATTTCGCCGTTTTGGAACATTTAGAAAAATAGAAAAATGAGTAGCAGTCCGGGAAGGACACGAGGGCCCCACGAGGGTGGTGGGCGCGCCCTACCCCCCTGGGCGCGCCCCCTACCTCGTGAGCACCTCGTGTGCCTTCCGGACTCCGTTTTCTTGCACGATACGTATTTTGGTCGGTAAAAATTCACTATATATTCTCCTGAAGGTTTTGACTCCCGTATCACGCAATTGTCCTCTGTTTTTGTTTCGAGCTGTGCGGCTGCAGATTAGATCAACATGTCTTCCCAGGATTCGGAAGGAGAAAGCTATGTGGATGATTACTTAGCCAATCCTAAGGTCTATGGAGATGTGGAGCACGACGGTTGGACCATAGAGGAAGAAAAGGACTACGAACCCAAGGGGAAGGAGGAGACGAGCTCAGATGAAGATGAAGCCCCATTACCTCAACCTGGGGACATGCACGTGGAGTTCAAAAATTCAAGTCTCCCTGATAGAGTAAAGAAACCCAAGTTCGAGTTTACCCCTTTTCGTCTCTTGCAGGAAAATAAGCAGGACCTATGCAAAAAGATATTAACCCTGGAGCGGGAGATTAATGATCTGAGGGATGAAAATGTCGTCCTCAAGCGTAAATTAAGGGAGAAGTCTACGCCATCAACTAAGTCAACAACACCATCGTCCTCATCACCCACAAAGAAGGAGATGTAATCAAATGGGTATGGGAATCAAATGGGTATGGGCACTCCCCTTGGCAACTGCCAAGCTTGGGGGAGGTGCCCCAGTATCGTATCACCATCACACTCCTATCTTTACCGTTTATCTTAGTTCGATCCTATTAGTAGTATCTTGATCTAGTAGAATAAAGTTGATGGCATGATTTAGTTTTGAGTTTTGCTTTATGATCTCTTTATGTAATCGAGTCCGTGAGCTATATATAATAAAGATTAGTGTTGAGTCAAGGGCTTGATTATTTTGCCATGATCTTGGGTGAATAAAATAAAAGAAAGAAAAGAAAAATAAAAAGAAACAAAGAGTTCATATTGATCTTATTGAGAGTAATGACTTCACATAAAAAGAGTATAATGATTAAAAGTTGTTGGGAGTTGGCAGACATAGCTTTGGTCATCGTTGCAATTAATAGGAAGTAATAAGGAAAGAGAGGTTTCACATATAGATATATTATCATTGACATCTTTTATGATTGGGAGCACTCATTAAAATATGACATGCTAAAGACTTGATGTTGGACAAGGAAGACAGAGTAATGAGTTATGTTTTCTTATATCTGAGATAAAGTATGTTGTCATGGATCCTCTAACGTGTTGAGCTTGCCTTTCCCCCTCTTGCTAGCCAAATTCTTAGCACCAAGTAGAGATACTACTTGTGCTTCCAAATACCCTTTAACCAGTTTTACCATGAGAGTCCAACATATCTACCTATGGATTGAGTAAGATCCTTCAAGTAAGATGTCATCGGTGCAAAGCAATAAAAATTGCTCTAAATATGTATGATTGATTGGTGTGGGAGAAATAAGCTTTATACGATCTTGTGATGTGGAAGTAATAAAAGCGACGGACTGCATAATAAAGGTTCATATCACAAGGGGCAATATAAGGTGACGTTCTTTCGCATTGAGATTTTGTGCATCCAACCATAAAAGCGCATGGCAACCTCTGCTTCCCTCTGCGAAGGGCCTATCTGTTACTATTATCTTCTACCTTATGCAAGAGTCATGGTGATCTTCACCTTTCCTTTTTCATTTTATCCTTTGGCAAGCACAGCATGTTGGAAAGAACCTGATATATATATATATATCTAATTGGATGTAGGGGAGCATGAGTTATTATTGTTGACATTACCCTTGAGGTAAAAGGTTGTGGGGCAAAACTATAAGCCCCTGTCTTTCTCTGTGTTCGACTAAAACTCTGTAACCACAAGTATTGCGTGAGTGTTAGCAATTATGAAGGATTAGATGATAGTTGAGTATGTGGACTTGCTTCTAAGCTCTGACATAGACTCTTTCTGATGTTATGATAAATTGCAATTGTTTCAATGACTGAGATTATAGTTTGTTGGTTCTCAATAAAGTTTCTGATTCATACTTTTACATTGTGAATAGATCATCACTTGAACATAAGTAATCATATGATAATATCTATATATGTTGCCGTTATGAGAATAATCATGATGCCTTCATGTTCGTATTTTATTTTTTTCGACTCCTCTACCTCTAAACATGGCGACATATTTATCGTTATCGGCTTTCGCTTGAGGACTGCTACCTCTTGAGCACTGCGTTGGATTTCCCCGAAGAGGAGAGGATGATGCAGCAAAGTAGCGTAAGTATTTCCCTCAGTTTTGAGAACCAAGGTATCAATCCAGTAGGAGGCCATGCTCGAGTCCCTCGTACCTACACAAAAACTATAGCTCCACGCAACCAACGCGATTAGGGGTTGTCAATCCCTCCACGGTAACTTACGGGGGTGAGATCTAATAGAGATGATAGATAATATTTTTGGTATTTTTGGTATAGAGATGCAAAGTAAAAAGTAAAAACGCAAAGTAAAAGGCAAGTAAGATTAAAGTGATGGAGATTAATATGAGGAAAATAGACCCGGGGGCCATAGGTTTCACTAGTGGCTTCTCTCAAGAGCATAAGTATTCTACGGTGGGTAAACAAATTACTGTTGAGCAATTGACAGAATTGAGCATAGTTATGAGAATATCTAGGTATGATCATGTATATAGGCATCACGTCCGAGACAAGTAGACCGACTCCTGCCTACATCTACTACTATTACTCCACTCATTGACCGCTATCCAGCATGCATCTAGAGTATTAAGTTAAAAACAGAGTAACGCCTTAAGCAAGATGACATGATGTAGAGGGGTAGTTTCCTGCAATTTGATAAAACCCCCATCTTGTTATCCTCGATGGCAACAATACTATACGTGCCTTGCTGCCCCTACTGTCACTAGGAAAGGACACCGCAAGATTGAACCCAAAGCTAAGCACTTCTCCCATGGCAAGAAAGACCAATCTAGTAGGCCAAACCAAATTGATAATTCGAAGAGACTTGCAAAGATAACCAATCATACATAAAATAATTCAGAGAAGAATCAAATATTATTCATAGATAGACTTGATCATAAACCCACAATTCATCGGTCTCAACAAACACACCGTAAAAAGAAGATTACATCGAATAGATCTCCACAAGAGAGGGGGAGAACATTGTATTGAGATCCAAAAAGAGAGAAGAAGCCATCTAGCTAATAACTATGGACCCGTAGGTCTGAGGTGAACTACTCACACTTCATCGGAGGGGCTAGGATGATGTAGAAGCCCTCCGTGATGACGGCCCTCTCCGGCGGAGCTTCGGAACAGGCCCCAAGATGGGATCTCGTGGGTACAGAAGGTTGCTGCGGTGGAATTAGGTTTTTGGCTCCGTATCTGATCGTTTGGGGGTACGTAGGTATATATAGAAGGAAGGAGAAAGTCGATGGAGCAATAGGGGGCCCACGAGGCAGGGGCGCGCCCCCCACCCTTTTGACCGCCTCTTTTGTTCCTTGGAGTAGGGTCCAAGTCTCCTGGATCACGTTCGGTGAGAAAATCACGTTCCCGAAGGTTTCATTCCGTTTGGACTCCGTTTGATATTCTGTTTCTCTGAAACTCTGAAATAGGCAAAAAACAACAATTCTAGGTTGGGCCTCCGGTTAATAGGTTAGTCCCAAAAATAATATAAAAGTGGAAAATAAAGCCCAAAATAGTCCAAAACAGTAGATAATATAGCATGGAGCAATCGAAAATTATAGATACATTGGAGACGTATCAAGCATCCCCAAGCTTAATTCCTGCTCGTCCTCGAGTAGGTAAATGATAAAAACAGAATTTTTGATGTGGAGTGCTACTTGGCATAATTTCAATGTAAATCTACTTAATTGTCGTATGAATATTCAGATCCAAAAGATTCAAGACAAATGTTCATGTTGACATAAAAATAATAATACTTCAAGCATACTAACAAAGCAATTATGTCTTCTCAAAATAACATGGCCAAAGAAAGTTATCCCTACAAAATCATATAGTCTGGCTATGCTCTATCTTCACAACACAAAGTATTTAAATCATGCACAACCCCGATGACAAGCCAAGCAATTGTTTCATACTTTAACATTTTCAAAACTTTTTCGATCTTCACGCAATACATGAGCATGAGCCATGGATATAGCACTATATATGGAATAGAATGGTGGTTGTGGAGAAGACAAAAAGAGGGGAAGATAGTCTCACATCAACTAGGCGTATCAACGGGCTATGGAGATGCCCATCAATAGATATCAATGTGAGTGAGTAGGGATTGCCATGCAACGGATGCACTAGAGCTATAAGCATATGAAAGCTCAACAAAAGAAACTAAGTGGGTGTGCATCTAACTCGCTTGCTCACGAAGACCTAGGACATTTGAGGAAGCCCATCATTGGAATATACAAGCCAAGTTCTATAATGAAAAATTCCCACTAGTATATGAAAGTGATATCATAGGAGACTCTCTATCATGAAGATCTTGGTGCTACTTTGAAGCACAAGTGTGGTAAAAGGATAGTAACATTGTCCCTTCTCTCTTTTTCTCTCTTTTTTTATTTGGGCCTTTTCCTTTTTTTATGGCCTCTTTTTTTTCGTCCGGAGTCTCATCCCGACTTGTGGGGGAATCATAGTCTCCATCATCCTTTTCTCACTTGGGACAATGCTCTAAAAATGATGATCGTCACACTTTTATTTTTCTTACAACTCAACAATTACAACTCGATACTTCGAACAAAATATGACTCTATATGAATGCCTCTGGCGGTGTACCGGGATATGCAATGAATCAAGAGTGACATGTATGAAAGAATTATGAACGGTGGCTTTGCCACGAATACGATGTCAACTACATGATCATGCTAGCAATATGACAATGATGGAGCGTGTCATAATAAACGGAACGGTGGAAAGTTGCATGGCAATATATCTCGGAATGGCTATGGAAATGCCATGATAGGTAGGTATGGTGGCTGTTTTGAGGAAGATATATGGTGGGTGTATGATACCGGCGAAAAGTGCGCGGTATTAGAGAGGCTAGCAATGGTGGAAGGAAGGAAAAAGTGTGTATAATCCATGGACTCAACATTAGCCATAAAGAACTCATATACTTATTGCAAAAATCTAGAAGTTATCAAAGCAAAGTATTACGCGCATGCTCCTATGGGGATAGATTGGTAGGAAAAGACCATCGCTCGTCCCCGACCGCCACTCATAAGGAAGACAATCAATAAATAAATCATGCTCCGACTTCATCACACAACGGTTCACCATACGTGCATGCTACGGGAATCACAAACTTTAATGCAAGTATTCTTTGAATTCACAACTACTCAACTAGCATGACTCTAATATCACCTCTTCATATCTCAAAACAATTATCAAGCATCAATCTTTTCTTAGTATTCAACGCACTCAAAAAGAAAGTTTCACAAATATTGAATACCAAGCATATTAATATTAAGCAAGTTACCATGCTATTAACGACTCTCAAAATAATCTAAGTGAAGAATGAGAGATCAATAGTTTCTTTAAAACAAATCCACCATCGTGCTCTAAAAGATATAAGTGAAGCACTAGAGCAAAACTATAAAGCTCAAAAGATATAAGTGAAGCACATAGAGTATTCTATCAAATTCCAATTCATGTATGGCTCTCTAACAAGGTGTGTACAGCAAGGATGATTGTGGCACACTAACAAAAAAAGACACAAATAATACAAGCCGCTCCAAGCAAAACACATATCATGTGGTGAATAAAAATATAGCTCTAAGTAAAATTACCGATGGAAGTAGACGAAAGAGGGGATGCCTTCCGGGGCATCCCCAATCTTTGACTTTTTGGTGTCCTTGGATTATCTTGGGGGTGCCATGGGCATCCCCAAGCTTAGGCTCTTGCCGCTCCTTGTTCCATAATCCATCAAAAGATTTCACCCAAAACTTGAAAACTTCACAACACAAAACTCAATAGAAATCTCGTGAGCTCCGTTAGCGAAAGAAAACAAAAGACCACTTCAAGGTACTGTAATGAACTCATTCTTTATTTATATTGGTGTTAAACCTACTGTATTCCAACTTCTCTATGGATTATAAACTATTTTACTAGCCATAGATTCATCAAAATAAGCAAACAACACACGAAAAACAGAATCTGTCAAAAATAGAACAGTCTGTAGCAATCTGTAACTAACGCAAACTTCTGGAACTCCAAAAAAACTACCAAAATAGGATGACCTAGAAAATTTGTTTATTGATCAGAAGCAATTCGAATCAGTATTTTATCACATTCTGGTGATTTTTAACAATTGTTTTCGTGAACAGAAAGATTCTGGAAATTACAGCAAGATCAAATAACTATCACCCAAGAAGATCGTATAGGTCTAACTTGGCTCAAACACTAATTAAAACACAAAACCACATCTAAACAGAAGGTAGATGGATTATTTATTCCTAAACATAAGCAAAAACAAAAAAAACTAAAATAAGATTGGGTTGCCTCCCAACAAGCGCTATCGTTTAACGCCCCTAGCTAGGCATAAAAGCGAGAATAGATCTAGGTATTGCCATTTTTGGTAGGCAATACATAAGTGGATCTCATGATAGATTCATGTGGCAATTTTATTTTATTTCTAGGGAAGTGTTCCATGCCCTTTTTTAATGGCAATTGAAATCTAATATTCCCTTCCTTCATATCAATAATTGCACCAACCGTTCTAAGGAAAGGTCTACCAAGAATAATAGGGCAAGAAGGATTGCAATCTATATCAAGAACGATAAAATCTACGGGCACATAATTCCTATTTGCGACAATAAGAACATCATTAATCCTTCCCATAGGTTTTTTAATAGTGGAATCCGCAAGATGCAAGTTTAGAGAGCAATCATCAAAATCATGGAAATCTAGCAAATCACACAAAGTTTTGGGAATAGTGGAGACACTAGCACCCAAATCACACAAGGCATAAAACTCATAATTTTTAATTTTAATTTTAATAGTAGGTTCCCACTCATCATAGAGTTTTCTTGGGATAGAAACTTTCAACTCAAGTTTTTCTTCATAAGATTGCATCAAGGCATCAACAATATGTTCGGTGAAGGCTTTATTTTGACTATAAGCATGAGGAGAATTTAGCACGGATTGCAACAAGGACATACAATCAATTAAAGAGAAACTTTCATAATTAAATTCCTTGAGATCCAATATAGTGGGTTTAGCAACATCTAGATTTTTATTTCTTTCAATCCCACTTTTATCAATTTCATCATCAAGATCTAAATACTCCGAATTTTTGGAACGCCTTCTAGGTAAGGGAAGATCATATTCAGTTTCATCAAGATTCATAATGCAAAACAAAGATTTAATAGGGGATACATCAATAAATTTTAGATCTTCATCTTGATTTTCATAGGAATTGGAAGAACACGCTTTAACAAAGGCATCTTTGGAAGCACGCATCCTAGCGGTTCTTTCTTTGCACTCATCAATGGAAATTCTCATGGCTTTGAGAGACTCAATGATATCATGCTTAGGAGGAATAGATCTGAGCTTCAAAGAATCAACCTCAAGAGAAATTCTATCAACGTTCCTAGCCAAGTCATCAACTTTAAGCAATTTCTCTTCAAGCAAAGCATTAAAATTCTTTTGTGAATTCATAAAATCTTTAACACTACTCTAAAATTCAGAGGGCATCTTATTAAAATTTCCATAAGAGTTGTTGTAGGAATTTTCATAATTATTAGAAGGATTACTAGGATAAGGCCTAGGATTAAAATTCCCTCTATACGCGTTGTTACCAAAATTATTCCTACCAACAAAATTCACATCCATAGATTCTTTATTATTCTCAATCAAAGTAGACAAAGGCATATCATTAGGATCAGAAGAAACACTCTTAGTAGCAGATAATTTCATAAGTTCATCCATCTTTCCACTCAAAACATTAATTTCTTCTATCGCATGCACTTTTTTTATTAGTAGATCTTTCAGTGTGCCATTGAGAATAATTAACCATAATATTATCTAGGAGTTTAGGAGCATCTCCTAAAGTGATTTCCATAGAAGTGCCTCCCGAGGCCGAATCTAAAAGATTTCTAGAAGCAAAATTCAATCCGGCATAAATTTTTTGTATAATCATCCATAAGTTCAAACCATGAGTAGGACAATTACGTAACATTAATTTCATTCTCTCCCAAGCTTGTGCAACATGTTCATGATCAAGTTGCTTAAAATTCATAATGTCATGTCTAAGAGAGATGATCTTAGTGGGAGGAAAATACTTAGAGATAAAAGCATCTTTGCACTTGTTCCAAGAATCAATACTATTTTTAGGCAAAGACGAAAACCAAGCTTTAGCACGATCTCTAAGCGAAAAAGGAAATAACTTCAATTTAACAATATCATTATCGACATCTTTCTTCTTTTGCATATCACAAAAATCAACGAAGCTATTCAGATGAGTAGCGGCATCTTCACTAGGAAGGTCGGCGAATTGATCTTTCATAACAAGATTCAACAAAGCAGTATTGATTTCACAAGATTCAGTATTGGCAAGAGGAGCAATCGGAGTGCTAAGGAAATCATTATTGTTGGTATTGGTGAAGTCACACAATTTGGTAGTATCTTGAGCCATCGCGACAAACAAGCAATCCAACACACGAGCAAGCAAAAGACGAACGGGAAAAAGGCAAACGGAAAAGAGAGGGTGAATAAAATGGCAAGGGTGAAGTGGGGGAGAGGAAAACGAGAGGCAAATGGCAACTAATGTAATGCGGGAGATGGGGATTGTGATGGGTACTTGGTATGTTGACTTTTGCGTAGACTCCCCGGCAACGGCGCCAAAAATTCTTCTTGCTACCTCTTGAGCACTGCGTTGGATTTCCCCGAAGAGGAGAGGATGATGCAGCAAAGTAGCGTAAGTAATTCCCTCAGTTTTGAGAACAAGGTATCAATCCAGTAGGAGGCCACGCTCAAGTCCCTCGTACCTACACAAAAACAATAGCTCCACGCAACCAACGCGATTAGGGGTTGTCAATCCCTTCACGGTTACTTACGGGGTTGAGATCTAATAGAGATGATAGATAATATTTTTGGTATTTTTGGTATAGAGATGCAAAGTGAAAAGTAAAAAGGCAAAGTAAAAAAGCAAGCAAGATTAAAGTGATGGAGATTAATATGAGGAAAATAGACCCGGGGGCCATAGGTTTCACTAGTGGCTTCTCTCAAGATCATAAGTATTCTACGGTGGGTAAACAAATTACTGTTGAGCAATTGACAGAATTGAGCATAGTTATGAGAATATCTAGGTATGCTCATGTATATAGGCATCACGTCCGAGACAAGTAGACCGACTCTGCCTGCATCTACTACTATTACTCTACTCATCGACCGCTATCCAGCATGCATCTAGAGTATTAAGTTCAAGAAAACAGAGTAACACCTTAAGCAAGATGACATGATGTAGAGGTATAGTTTCATGCAATATGATAAAGACCCCATATTGTTATCCTCAATGGAAACAATACTATACGTGCCTTGCTGCCCCTTCTGTCACTGGGAAAGGACACCGCAAGATTGAACCCAAAGCTAAGCACTTCTTCCATGGCAAGAAAGACCAATCTAGTAAGCCAAACCAAATTGATAATTCGAAGAGACTTGCAAAGATAACCAATCATACATAAAAGAATTCAGAGAAGAATCAAATATTATTCATAGATAGACTTGATCATAAACCCACAATTCATTGGTCTCAACAAACACAACGCAAAAAGAAGATTACATCGAATAGATCTCCACAAGAGAGGGGGAGAACATTGTATTGAGATCCAAAAAGAGAGAAGAAGCCATCTAGCTAATAACTATGGACCCGTAGGTCTGAGGTGAACTACTCACACTTCATCGGAGGGGCTAGGATGGTGTAGAAGCCCTTCGTGATGACGGCCCTCTCCGGCGGAGCTCCAGAACAGGCCCCAAGATGGGATCTCGTGGGTACAGAAGGTTGCGGTGGTGGAATTAGGTTTTTGGCTCCGTATCTGATCGTTTGGGGGTACGTAGGTATATATAGGAGGAAGGAGTACCCTAGGGGGGTGGGTGCGCCCCCCACCCTCGTGACCGCCTCTTTTGTTCCTTAGAGTATGGTCCAAGTCTCTTGGATCACGTTCGGTGAGAAAATCACGTTCCCGAAGGTTTCGTTCCGTTTGGACTCCGTTTGATATTATGTTTCTCCGAAACTCTGAAATAGGCAAAAAACAGCAATTCTGGGATGGGCCTCCGGTTAATAGGTTTGTCCCAAAAATAATATAAAAGTGGAAAATAAAGCCCAAATTGTCCAAAACAGTAGATAATATAGCACGGAGCAATCAAAAATTATAGATACGTTGGAGACGTATCAAGGACAAGCGAGGTCTAAGCTTGGGGGAGTTGATACGTCCATTTTGCATCATGCTTTTATATCGATATTTATTGCATTTTGGGATGTTATTTCACTTTATGTCACAATACTTATGGCTATTCTCTCTTATTTTACAAGGTTTACATAAGGAGGGAGAATGCCGGCAGCTGGAATTCTAGGCTGGAAAAGGAGCGAATATTAGAGACCTATTCTGTGCAACTCCAAAAGTCCTAAAACTCCACGGAATATCTTACAATAAATAATGAAAAATACCTGCCAAAGATGAAGGCCAGGGGGCCCACACCCTGTCCACGAGGGTGGGGGGCGCCCCCCTAGGGCGCACCCCCCTACCTCGTGGGCCCCCTGGTGGCTCTCCGATGCCCATCTTCTGCTATATGAAGTCTTTCGTCAAGAAAAGAATAGCAAGAAACCTTTCAGGACGAGACTCCGCCGCCACGAGGCGGAACATTGGCGAAACCAATCTAGGGCTCCGGCAGAGCTGTTCTGTCGGGGACACTTCCCTCCGGGAGGGGGAAATCATCGCCATCGTCATCACCAACGCTCCTCTCATCGGGAGAGGGCAATCTCCATCAACATATTCACCAGCACCATCTCATCTCCAAACCCTAGTTCATCTCTTGTATCCAATTCTTGTCTCCAAGTCCGGGATTGGTGCTAGTAGGTTGCTAGTAGTGTTGATTACTCCTTGTAGTTGATGCTAGTTGGTTTATTTGGTGGAAGATCATATGTTCAGATCCTTTATGCATATTATTACCCCTCTGATTATGAACATGAGTATGCTTTGTGAGTAGTTACGTTTGTTCCTGAGGACACGGTAGAAGTCTTGCTATTAGTAGTCATGTGAATTTGGTATTCGTTCGATATTTTGATGAGATGTATGTTGTCTAGCCTCTAGTGGTGTTATGTGAACGTCGACTACATAACACTTCACCATTATTTGGGCCTAGAGTAAGGCATTGGGAAGTACTCCCTCTGTTCCTTGATATAAGGTGTATAGTTTTTTGAGAAATAGTCCGAAATATAAGGTTTATTGCGTTGCACCACTCGTTTGGATAATTTTTTAAGGGATTTGATTACATTTCCTTATATAGGGCAAGCTCCTCTATTTTCTCATGTCAATTAGTTAGGTGTAATCTCTATCTCCTTATATAAGAGTTTGTCCAGGCTTGTCCTTTGCTACAAAAAGGATTGGGCCACCTTGCTGCACTTTATTTACTTTTGTTACTTGTTGCTCGTTACAAATTATCCTATCACAAAACTATATCTTAACACTTATTTCAGTACTTGCATAGAATACCTTGCTAAAAACCGCTTATCATTTCCTTCTGCTCCTCGCTGGGTTCGACACTCTTACTTATCGAAAGGACTACGATAGATCCCCTATACTTGTGGGTCATCAGCTAGCGTGCCAAAAAAATAACTTGTACCTTATTGGTTCTAAGGACGATGTCAATACTCCATCGGCCATATATATGCTTAGGGCGATAATTATATATCGGCCATATGGATCAACAACAAAATGCAGGTAATATGAATGATGATGTGGTAAAACCCTTGCATATGTAAGAAGTTATATTGCGTCCATGGATCAAAATAAGTCCATGGACGGTAACCAGCCATACCTGGGGATGAATTCCATGTCATCGGCATAAATGGCATAGTTGGAGAATGTGGATAGTGTGTGCACTGAGGACGTTGAAACCTTTGGCTTGGTCGTTCATAATTTTCACTCCTTTCCTTCTTTACCTTTGTCGCACTTCTTGCGATGGAAGATTGCATACCATTCTTCTTTAGAGTACTTCCTTTGGGAACCCATGCCATGTTCATTTCTTTAAGTTCTTGTGCACTAAGTTTTTGTAATTTCTTCTTTTGCCAATAAGATAAGCCGAGTAGGCACCCCGGCTGCGACTTTGTTTGAAGCA
This sequence comes from Aegilops umbellulata, assembly GCA_032464435.1. Classification (NCBI taxonomy): domain Eukaryota; kingdom Viridiplantae; phylum Streptophyta; class Magnoliopsida; order Poales; family Poaceae; genus Aegilops; species Aegilops umbellulata. The sequence continues at coordinate 247,923,422 of CP136054.1, read as the reverse complement.
ATGGCAATTCTTGTTTTACCTTGTGCACTCTCAACTCCTTTTCTTCAGATTTGACACTCCGATTCTCGATAATTGATTGCTCCATCTCATTGCCTTTTGTAGCCAATGTCAACACTCTAATTGGCTCTTTGTCCTTTAAGACCAAGTCTAAATTGGCACTCTTGCGACCATCTTTTTTAACTCAATATACTTGCCTGACCACCTCTTTCCTCTTCCTTGAACTCCGGACTGATTCCTTATGATTGAAACGACCTTTGACATGTGATTGTTCAAATGTTGATCTTCTCGGAGCTGCACAATATTGGTGAGATGCTCTAAAATAAGATGGAGAATGTGCCCTTATATCGTACCTGTCCCATGATGGATATGGATCTACATGTGCATAGGGAGGTATCCACGACATTGGCATTGGCGGCCCAAAATAAGGATATGAACAAGTTGCATTCAAATTCTCTTCTTGCCAATATCGATCCTTGGATTTGCGCCTAGGGGGTGATCTTAATGCTTTTGCATTAGTTGGTTGATAAGCACTTTTCTCTTCACTCATCTTTTGGTATTTTCCCAATAGTTGCACGAAAGTGACTTTCAGCTTTTTACCTTTGTGCTTACCTCGGCCTTTGCTTTGTTTGGTTGTGCTTGCATCGATCTTTGAATTTTCTTGTTGCCCCCCAGTACTTGGCGTCTTCTGTTCAACCTTGATGGAATTCCCACCTTCAAGAATATCTTCAGTGTGCTCTTGAACAACTTCTTTACTTGAAAACTTGATCCCATCATCCACTATGTTTTCCTTCTCATCATTTAATGAATCAGCTTGAAGAAACCGATACAAAAACTTTTTGCCATCAGGACCAATCAAAATAGACTGGTCATCCTTTGGTGTCTCAACAAATCACAATCGTCCTTTATCAATGGCCGATTTGACTACTTGATGAAACATATTGCAATCCTTAAAATTATGTTTGAACGAATGATGCAGCCTACAATACATTCGTCCTTGAATTGATGGCTTGACATGGTGATCAAGAATTTTTATGTAATTATTTTTCAGCAACAAATCAAATATTTGATCACACATGCTTGAATTGAAGGTAAAGTCTTTATTCTCTATCCGATCTTGCTGTGAGAATGGCTTTGATGTTAAGCAAATGAATGGTTTAGATTTTGCATTGCCCGATTCGGCCATGCATTGTGTTTTGCACTCTATCTCTGATGTCTTTGAAAAGGAAATTATACCATCATCGGTTTTCTCAACACGTTATAACCTTGGCTTTAGATTTTTGAAATCAAAGTAGTTAGAATATACATATCTTAATTGAGGCCATGCGTAAGCCAAGTATGAAGCAAGTAAAGCTACCCAATTAGATATGAATTTTAAATAAAGCAATGGGAAAACTTTGGCTGCGATAATAAATCACTATCGGTCTTTGTAAATGGCACAATAGGTTGACCGATATGTTCTATAACAATTTTATTGCTAACAAGTAAATTGCCCTTCTTCATTGGTCTTTCAAAATTACTTATGAGAATTTTCCTTATAGAAGCATCAACAATAAAGTTGTGACCAAATCGAAAGATAGGTAAATCACTTGCTAGACATACCTTTTCAAACACGTTGGGAAAGCATGATGGTTGCATTACTTGAACGATATGTTGTTCCTCTTTCGAATAGCTCCCCAACACCTTCTTGTCCTCTTTTTCTAGAACAGATTCGGCATACGTAATATTTGATTCAGTCTTTTCAATAACCGAATTAACTTTGTTATCCCAATCACCACTCTTTTTGATAATTCTATCCACACTCAATGCTTTCTCTTTTTGACATAATCTAGCTTGTATTGCAGCAGAACTAATAGGTTTCCCCTCTTTCATTAATTTATTTAGAACAACATTGCACTCGTCCCAAAAAGACGTAAGATTTTTCTTAATGACCCAATCTGGATAGAATTGCCCCCCGACACTTTTAGACTCTTTCGGTAACGAGATGTCGCCAAAATTCTGTAATTGTGCAGGGGAAACATTGTATGCCATGGTACTAGGTGAAGGCACATGTGATCCTATAGAATTTTCAGTTATTCGGCTATTAGGGTGAAGGTGCAAAGCCGAATTATGAATACCTATAGTTGCATATGGTGCCAAAACATTAGAAGCATGAGGTGTAGCATATGATGGTTGAGGGTAATTGGCCGGATAACTAGTAGTAGCATGGCGAATTCCTCTATCCACCGACATGTTTGGATTAACATATTGCAAGCTAGTTGCCGATGAATAAAAAGGTGAAACACTTTGTTGCATACTATCAGAAGTTCCCGTGTGAGGTGTTTCAACTTGATTAACCAAACTCATCATGTTGTTAATCGGCATATGAATTTCTGGGGTTGCCGATGCATGGGAGTTGGAATACATATGTTGCATGTTGCTAAAATTATATGAGGTAGAAGCATGAAGGTTTTGTTGCATCGGCTCTTGCACATAATTAGATCCATGACTAATAAAGCTAGGGCTAGCCGATACATTATGCTCATTAGTTGATCTAGCAACAACATATGCATTATTTGCATCTACATATGTGAATTGAGTATTCATATTATCTTCGTAGATTGCAAACCCTAGATGACGATCTCTTCGTAGCAAGAACAGACCGGAGACCGTTCAAAGCTTCGTCCCCAGTGGACTCGCCAAAAAATGTGTTCGCACACGAACACGTCACCGTGTACCTCCAATGCCAAGGGTGATGCACCACAACTCACGTCGAAGGAGACCCAACGGAAGCGCGGTACGCAAGACAATCCGGCGGGTGCTTTTGAGGACCTGAAACCCCACACGCCCGGGAGGGACCCCGTCAGGGCGCGCGGAGGCTATGGGCTGCCCTATGTCGACCTGATCGCCCCTAGGGCCTCGAGGTTCGCCGCACTACAAACGAAGAACGAGGGAGAAGAAGAACAAGGGAGAAAATAAAAGTAAAGGTAAAAGATATAGATAGATTTGTTCGATTGTGTGTTGTTGTTCAATCGGCCGTCACCTCCCGTCTATATAAGAGGCGGATGGACTTATCGTACAAGGAAAGGACTTGCTTTGTCGTTCAAATCATCAAAATCTAGCCAAATTCGGACTTCTCATGACTTCCGGCCCGGATGTCCGGCTCTAGGCCCGGATGATCCGGCCTAGCCTAGTTTTCTCACAACAGCTTACTGTTTTGGCTCTATAATCCACATACGACCTTGGATTTGGACGTTTTTTATATCAAAATCAACCATCTCGACGAGACGCACAACTTTCATGTTGAACACTCTTCGATCTGAGGCCATCTTGAGGGTATTTCGGGCCGTTTTCTACTGTCTACAGCAGAAAACCTTGTCCGGACGTCCGGACGATTGCCCGAATTGTCCGGCCTTTACCCGGATCATCCGGGACTTGACCCAGATCATCCGGCTTCAAATTTTAGCTTCTGTTGTTTGGGTCAATTTTTCGGCCCCGGCCGGATGATCTGGACCCCGGTCCGGATGATCCGGCCATACAGTGTTGCAGCACACGGTTTTGACTGTAACTTTTGCATACGACATTGCAAGAAGTGTTTCTAAGAGCAATCCTCATGTTCGTGGCGTTGATGTTCTTCTCAAAACTGGTGTCAACATTGATCTTGATATAAGCAGAAAGGAGATGCTGCCAAAACACATTATCTTTTATGTTATGCTGGATCCCAATTCAAGTATAAAGATAAAGCCTAACTTCTGATGAGCGAGCGGAGAGAGGCCCGTCGTGGGGGGCTTGGTAACTTGTGTTATATATATATATATATATATATATATATATATATATATATATATATATATATATATATATATATATATATATATATATATATATATATCCTTTGTAAGCCGCCGCACGGGGTAAGTTGATTAGCTGTAAATCCCCGACATTTGTAACCTCCCCCGATATAGTGAAGATTTGTTGGCTGGCGCTCGTGGGTTTTCCCCTTCGTGTTGGAGGGGTTCTCCTGTTGGGGAACGTAGTATTTCAAAAAAAAATCCTACAATCACGCAAGATCTATCTAGGAGAAGCATATCAACAAGCGGCGAGAGTGTGTCCCCGTACCCTCATAGACCGAAAGCGGAAGCGTTTAGTAACGCGGTTGATGTAGTCGAACGTCTTCCCAATCTAACCGATCCAAGCACCGAACGTACGGCACCTCCGCGTTCAGCACACGTTCAGCTCGATGACGTCCCTACGGGTTCGAGAACTATATAGACATGACTGAGACACATCTCCGGTCAATAACCAATGGCGAAACCTGGATGCTCATATTGGCTCCTACATATTCTACGAAGATCTTTATCGGTCAAACCGCATAACAACATATGTTGTCCCCTTTGTCATCGGTATGTTACTTGCCCGAGATTCGATCGTCGGTATCATCATACCTAGTTCAATCTTGTTACCGGCAAGTCTGTTTACTCGCTCCGTAATGCATCATCCCGCAACTAACTTATTAGTCACATTGCTTGCAAGGCTTATAGTGATGTGCATTACTGAGGGCCCAGAGATACCTCTCCGGTACACGGAGTGACAAATCCTGATCTCGATCTATGCCAACTCAACAAACACCATCGGAGACAGCTGTAGAGCATCTTTATAATCACCCAGTTACGTTGTGACGTTTGATAGCACACTAACGGTTCCTCCGGTATTTGGCAGTTGCATAATCTCATAGTCATAGGAACATGTATAAGTCATGAATAAAGCAAAAGCAATAAACTAAATGATCATAGTGCTAAGCTAACGGATGGGTATTGTCGATCACATCATTCTCTAATGATGTGATCCCGTTCATCAAATGGCAACACATGTCCATGGCTAGGAAACTTAACCATCTTTGATTAACGAGCTAGTAAAGTAGAGGCATACTAGGGACACTCTGTTTGTCTATGTATTCACACATGTAGTAAGTTTCTGGTTAATACAATTCTAGCATGAATAGTAAACATTTATCATGATATAAGGAAATATAAATAACAACTTTATTTTTGCCTCTAGGGCATATTTCCTTCATCTCCATGTTAAATCCTTGTGTGGCATGTGTTGATTTTGTTCTTCGTCGTTTGATTTGTCTGTTGTATCTCTAACATTTTGTTGGACATAGTCAGCCTTTAAACCTCCCATCATTCCTTTACCTTTGTTGTTTGAATCCAACTCAACATCAGCCTGGCCTAGCACGAAAGAGACGTCTGGTTGCTCCCTTAACCCTTGACGGCTAGGGCAAACTCTCCCCTCCATGCTTTGTGGACAATGACCCCTCCCCCCCCCCATTTGCATGCTGCTCCGACGGCCAGTGGTGGGGAGGAGAATTCCGGTGCTTCCGCTAGGGTTAGTAGTTAAGGTTAGGGTTTTTAGTCCTCGCAGTTGCGGCATTCAGACGGATGGCGGCGCTTCTTGTTCGAATTTGTCTTCTAGGCTCCAATCCTTCTCGAGTTAGTCAATCCGCGTCGGGCCAGTGGGACTGGGGGTACCCCGGCCCGTCTGCCTGCGGCCCAAGAAGCGACGCATACCATGGGCCTAGTGCGGCCCACCATTGGACTTCACGGACAAGACCCTCATGAGGGCCCCCGCCTCACAAGGCACACATCAGCAGGCGTCATCATCGGCCTCGCGAGGCCCCCTCGCAGGGCGATTTCCTGAGGCCCCTCGAGGGGTGAGCAAGTCAGGCGCGCCAGGCGGTCGCACGGTGATACGTCTCCAACGTATCCATAATTTTTGATTGCTCCATGCTATATTATCTACTGTTTTGGACAATATTGGGCTTTATTATCCACTTTTATATTATTTTTGGGACTAACCTATTAACCGGAGGCCCAGCCCAGAATTGTTGTTTTTTTGCCTATTTCAGAGTTTTGCTGAAATGGAATATCAAACGGAGTCCAAACGGAATGAAACCTTCGGGAACGTGATTTTCTCACCGAACGTGATCCAGGAGACTTGGACCCTTCGTCAAGAAAGAAAGGAGGTGGCCATGAGGTAGGGGGCACGCCTACCCCCCAGGGCACGCCCTCCACCCTCGTGTGCCCCATGTTGCTCCACCGACGTACTTCTTCCTCCTATATATACCTACGTACCCCCAAACGATCAGATACGGAGCCAAAAACCTAATTCCACTGCCGCAACCTTCTGTACCCACGAGATCCCATCTTGGGGCCTGTTCCGGATCTCCGCCGGAGGGGGCATCCACCATGGAGGGCTTCTACATCATCATAGCCCCTCCGATGAAGTGTGAGTAGTTTACCTCAGACCTTCGGGTCCATAGTTAGTAACTAGATGGATTCTTCTCTCTTTTTGGATCTTAAAACAATGTTCTCCCCCTTTCTCGTGGAGATCTATTCTATGTAATCTTCTTTTTGCGGTGTGTTTGTTGAGGCCGATGAATTGTGGGTTTATGATCAAGATTATCTATGAACAATATTTGAATCTTCTCTGAATTCTTTTATGTATGATTGGTTATCTTTGCAAGTCTCTTCGAATTATTAGTTTGGTTTGGCCTACTAGATTGATCTTTCTTGCAATGGGAGAAGTGCTTAGCTTTGGGTTCAATCTTGCGGTGTCCTTTCCTAGTGACAGTAGGGGCAGCAAGGCACGTATTGTATTGTTGCCATCGAGGATAACAAGATGGTTTTTTTATCATATTGCATGAATTTATCCCTCTACATCATGTCATCTTGCTTAAGGCGTTACTCTGTTTTTAACTTAATACTCTAGATGCATGCTGGATAGCGGTCGATGAGTGGAGTAATAGTAGTAGATGCAGGCAGGAGTCGGTCTACTTGTCTCGGACGTGATGCCTATATACATGATCATACCTAGATATTCTCATAACTATGCTCAATTCTGTCAATTGCTCAACAGTAATTCGTTCACTCACCGTAAAATACTTATGCTCTTGAGAGAAGCCACTAGTGAAATCTATGGCCCCCGGGTCTATCTTCATCATATTAATCTTCCTACACTTAGTTATTGCCTTTTGCTTTTTTACTTTGCTTTTATTTTACTTTGCATCTTTATCATAAAAATACCAAAAATATTATCTATCATATCTATCAGATCTCACTCTCATAAGTGACCGTGAAGGGATTGACAACCCCTTATCGCATTGGTTGCGAGGAGTTATTTGCTTTGTGCAGGTACGAGGGACTCGCGCGTAGCCTCCTACTGGATTGATACCTTGGTTCTCAAAAACCGAGGGAAATACTTACGCTACTTTGCTGCATCATCCTTTCCTCTTCAAGGAAATCCAACGCAATGCTCAAGAGGTAGCAAGAAGAATTTCTTGCGCCGTGGCCGGGGAGTCTACGCAAAAGTCAACATACCAAGTACCCATCACAATCCCTTATCTCCCGCATTACATTATTTGCCATTTGCCTCTCGTTTTCCTCTCCCCCACTTCACCCTTGCTGTTTTATTTGCCATCTCTTTTCTGTTCGCTTCTTTCTCGCTTTCTTGTCATCATGGCTAGTCTTATATCTTCTCCGTTATCTCCCGAGAATGAAGTTCTAAATTTTAAGCAAAGGGAGGGAGAAAATCTAAAAGACGCTTGGTATAGAATTTGCAATGCTCAAAATAGAACTACCAGGAAGCAATCTACTTCAGTTCTCCTTCGCAATTTTTATGTAGGTGCCAATCCTTGGTATAGATATATTCTTGATACCATTACCGGAGGGAATTTCTTGGGTAGCCATACTTTTGATTCTTATAATGCTATGATAGATTTATTTGGCTCACCACCTCTTTTGGTTAATGAGACTATGTTAACTTTGGAACATGTAATGCAAAGACTTGAAATTATTGAAAATAAAGTTGCTACCGTAGAGTTAATTGAAAATCTGGATAAAAAGATCCACAACCAAATTACCCAATATGGATCTAAGGTAGGAGTAACTTTGAAAAATATTAAGGAAAAGGAACCTTTAGTTAATGAAAGAATAAATCAAGATTCCACTAGAATCGATAAACTTGAGGGTATCATTACCAACTTGGCTAACCGCTTTTTCTTTCGTAAAGAATACTCCAAGTCCTTCGACTAAAATTGCCAAGTTTATGTATGTTCCTAAAAATAAGGGTGAATCCTCTAGTAAGGAAACTGCGGATATTAAATCTATAAGTATTCATCCCAATCTTTTTGCTATCATTAAGGAACCGTTTGCTACGAATGAATTTCTTGATTTTGTGCCTAAGAGTTTGATAATTACTAAAAATAAAGAAATTTCTAAGGAAGATAGATGTCTCATTGAAGAATTGCCTACCAAAGATGCAATACCTAGATCTATCCTTGCTTTTATGCCTAGCTAGGGGCGTTAAACGATAGCGCTTATTGGGAGGCAACCCAATTTTATTTTTAGTCTTTTTTGCTTTTGTTTCTGTTTAGGAATAAATCTTTGATCTAGCCTCTGGTTATATATGGTTTTATGTTTTAATTAGTGTTTGTGCCAAGTTAAACCTATAGGATCTTCTTGGATGATAGTTTGGTCTTGCTGTAATTTCCAGAAACTTACTGTTCACGAAAACAATTGTTAAAACTCACCAGAACGTGATAAAATATTGATTCCAATTGCTACTGATCAATAAACAAATTTTATAGGTCGTCCTATTTTTGTAGATTTTTTGGAGTTCCAGAAGTTTGCGTTAGTTACAGATTACTACAAACTGTTCTGTTTTTGACCGATTTTGTTTTTCGTGTATTGTTTGCTTATTTTGATGAATCTATGGTTAGTAAAATAGTTTATAAACCTAGAGAAGTTGGAATACAGTAGGTTTAACACCAATGTAAATAAAGAATGAGTTCATTACAGTACCTTGGAGTGGTCTTTTGTTTTCTTTCGCTAACGGAGCTCACGAGATTTCTGTTGAGTTTTGTGTTGTGAACTTTTCAAGTTTTGGGTGAAATCTTTTGATGGATTATGGAACAAGGAGTGGCAAGAGCCTAAGCTTGTGGATGCCCATGGCACCCCCAAGTTAATATAAGGACACCAAAAAGTCAAAGCTTGGGGATGCTCCGGAAGGCATCCCCTCTTTCAACTATTTCCATCGGTAACTTTACTTAGAGCTATATTTTTATTCACCACATGATATGTGTTTTACTTGGAGCGTCTTGTATGATTTGAGTCTTCGTTTGTTAGTTTTCCACAATCATCCTTGCTGTACACACCTTTTGAGAGAGCCATATATGATTTGGAATTTGTTAGAATACTCTATGTGCTTCATTTATATCTTTTGAGCTATATAGTTTTGCTCTAGTGCTTCACTTATATCTTTTAGAGCACGGTGGTGGATTTGTTTTATAGAAACTATTGATATCGCATGCTTCACTTAGATTATTTTGAGAGTCTTAAATAGCATGGTAATTTGCTGAAAATCATAATATGCTTGGTATTCAAGATTTGTAAAACTTTCTTTTGAGTGCGTTGAATACTAAGAAAAGTTTGATGCTTGATAATTGTTTTGAGATATGAAGATGGTGATATTAGAGTCATGCTAGTTGAGTAGTTGTGAATTTGAGAAATACTTGTGTTAAAGTTTGTGATTCCCGTAGCATGCACGTATGGTGAACCGTTATGTGATGAAGTCGAAGCATGATTTATTTATTGATTGCCTTCCTTATGAGTGGCGGTCGGGGACGAGCGATGGTCTTTTACTACCAATCTATCCCCCTAGGAGCATGCGCGTAATAGTTTGCTTTGATAACTTGTAGATTTTTGCAATAAGTATATGAGTTCTTCATGACTAATGTTGAGTCCATGGATTATATGCACTTTCCTTCCTTCCACCATTGCTAGCCTTTCTAATACCGCACACTTTTCGCCGGTATCATACACCCACCATATACCTTCCTCAAAACATCCACCATACCTACATATCATGGCATTTCCATAGCCATTCCGAGATATATTGCCATGCAACTTTCCACCGTTCCGTTTATTATGACACGCTCCATCATTGTCATATTGCTAGCATAATCATGTAGTTGACATCGTATTTGTGGCAAAGCCACCGTTCATAATTCTTTCATACATGTCACTCTTGATTCATTGCATATCCCGGTACACCGCCGGAGGCATTCATATAGAGTCATACTTTGTTCTAAGTATCGAGTTGTAATTGTTGAGTTGTAAGAAAATAAAAGTGTGATGATTATCATTATTATTAGAGCATTGTCCCAAGTGAGGAAAAGGATGATGGAGACTATGATTCCCCCACAAGTCGGGATGAGACTCCGGACGAAAAAAAAAGAGGCCATAAAAAAGGAGAAAAGGCCCAAATAAATTAAAAAAATAAGAGAAAAAAAGAGAAGGGACAATGTTACTATCCTTTTACCACACTTGTGCTTCAAAGTAGCACCATGATCTTCATGATAGAGAGTCTCTCATTTTGTCACTTTCATATACCAGTGGGAATTTTTCATTATAGAACTTGGCTTGTATATTCCAATGATGGGCTTCCTCAAAATGCCCTAGGTCTTTGTGAGCAGGCGAGTTGGATGCACACCCACTTAGTTTCTTTTGTTGAGCTTTCATATACTTATAGCTCTAGTGCATCCGTTGCATGGCAATCCCTACTCACTCACATTGATATCTATTGACGGGCATCTCCATAGCCTGTTGATACGCCTAGTTGATGTGAGACTATCTTCTCCCTTTTTGTCTTCTCCACAACCACCATTCTATTCCACATATAGTGTTATATCCATGGCTCACGCTCATGTATTGCATGAAGATTGAAAAAGTTTGAGAATGTCATAAGTATGAAACAATTGCTTGGCTTATCATCGGGGTTGTGCATGATTTAAATACTTTGTGTGGTGAAGATAGAGCATAGCCAGACTATATGATTTTGTAGGGATAACTTTCTTTGGCCATGTTATTTTGAGAAGACATGATTGCTTAGTTAGTATGCTTGAAGTATTATTATTTTTATGTCAATATGAACTTTTATCTTGAATCTTTCGGATTTGAATATTCATACCACAATTAAGAAGATTTACATTGAAATTATGCCAAGTAGCACTCCGCATCAAAAATTCTGTTTTTATCATTTACCTACTCGAGGACGAGCATGAATTAAGCTTGGGGATGCCTGATACGTCTCCAACTTATCCATAATTTTTGATTGTTCCATGCTATATTATCTACTGTTTTGGACAATATTGGGCTTTATTATTCAATTTTATATTATTTTTGGGACTAACCTATTAACCGGAGGCCCAGCCTAGAATTGTTTTTTTGCCTATTTCAGTGTTTTGCAGACACGGAATCCAAACGGAATGAAACCTTCGGGAACTTGATTTTCTCACCGAACTTGATCCAGGAGAATTGGACCCTAGGTCAAGAAAGAAAGGATGTGGCCACGGGGTAGGGGGCGCGGCTACCCCCCCCCCCCAGGGCGCGCCCTCCACCCTCGTGGGCCCCATGTTGCTCCACCAATGTACTTCTTCCTCCTATATATACCTACGTACCCCCAAACGATCAGATATGGAGCCAAAAACCTAATTCCACCACCGCAACCTTCTGTACCCACGAGATCCCATCTTGGGGCCTGTTCTGGAGCTCCGTCGGAGGGGGCATCCACCATGGAGGGCTTCTACATCATCATAGCCCCTCCGATGAAGTGTGAGTAGTTTACCTCAGACCTTCGGGTCCATAGTTAGTAGCTAGATGGCTTCTTCTCTCTTTTTGGATCTCAATACAATGTTCTCCCCCTCTCTCGTGGAGATCTGTTCGATGTAATCTTGTTTTTGCGGTGTGTTTGTTGAGACCGATGAATTGTGGGTTTATGATCAAGATTATCTATGAACAATATTTGAATCTTCTCTGAATTCTTTTATGTATGATTGGTTATCTTTGCAAGTCTCTTTGAATTATCAGTTTGGTTTGGCCTACTAGATTGATCTTTCTTGCAATGGGAGAAGTGCTTAGCTTTGGGTTCAATCTTGCGGTGTCCTTTCCCAGTGACAGTAGGGGCAGCAAGGCACGTATTGTATTGTTGCCATCGAGGATAACAAGATGGTTTTTTTTATCATATTGCATGAATTTATCCCTCTACATCATGTCATCTTGCTTAAGGCGTTACTCTGTTTTCTTGAACTTAATACTCTAGATGCATGCTGGATAGTGATCGATGAGTGGAGTAATAGTAGTAGATGCAGGCAGGAGTCGGTCTACTTGTCTCGGACGTGATGCCTATATACATGATCATACCTATATATTCTCATAACTATGCTCAATTCTGTCAATTGCTCAACAGTAATTCGTTCACCCACTGTAAAATACTTATGCTCTTGAGAGAAGCCACTAGTGAAATCTATGGCCCCCGGGTCTATCTTCATCATATTAATCTTCCTACACCTAGTTATTGCCTTTGCTTTTTTACTTTGCATCTTTATCATAAAAATACCAAAAAAATTATCTATCATATCTATCAGATCTCATTCTCGTAAGTGACCGTGAAGGGATTGACAACCCCTTATCGCGTTGGTTGCGAGGAGTTATTTGCTTTCTGTAGGTACGAGGGACTCACGTGTAGCCTCCTACTGGATTGATACCTTGGTTCTCAAAAATTGAGGGAAATACTTACGCTACTTTGCTGCATCATCCTTTCCTCTTCAAGGAAATCCAACGCAGTGCTGAATAGGTAGCACACGGCACTGCGTCTCCACGTGGGTGACGCATGCAACAACAACGGCGACAAAGGTCGTGCCAGCAGGTGCGGATGTGGAGGCTTTTCCTTCGTGCTAAGGGAGTAAGGACAGACCGCCGGTTCCCAAAGCAATCCCCAAAGGTTACCCGTTCGGTGCAAGAGGACCAAGATGACGGGCTTGCCAGGACGGAGGTCAGCACCGAACCCATCGATGCGTCACGGCAGGAGGCTTTTGTTGGGAATCATAGCATGCAATTTTAAAAAAAATTCCTACGCCCACGCAAGATCTATCTAGGAGATGCATAGAAATGAGAGGGGGAGAGTGTGTCCATCTACCCTCATAGACCGAAAGTGGAAGCTTTTGACAACGCGGTTGATGTAGTCGAACTTCTTCTCGCTCCCACCGATCAAGCACCGAACGTACGACACCTCCGAGTTCTGCACACGTTCAGCTCGATGACGTCCCTCGAACTCTTGATCCAGCAAAGTGTCGAGGGAGAGTTTCGTCATCACGACGGCGTGGTGACGGTGATGGTGAAGTGATCGGCGCAGGGCTTCGCCTAAGCACTACGACAATATGACCACAGGCGTAAACTGTGGAGGGGGGCGCCGCACACGGCTAGGAATCAATGTTGTGTGTTCTAGCGGTGCCCCCCATATATATAGGTGGGAGAGGGAGAGGGACTTGAAGGGGCGCCCCAAGTAGGAGTAATCCTACTTGCGCGCCTCCTGCAAGTCGGCCTCCCCCCTTCCATATGCATCGGAGGGGGAAGGAAAGAGAGGGAGAGGGGAAGGAAAGGGGGAGGTTGAATCCTCTCCTTTCCTTCTCCCTTCCCTCCTTTCCTATACCTCCTATTTTGGCCTATAGGCGGGCGCACCAACCCCTTAGGGGCTGTTATGTCCCTCTCTTGGCCCATTAGGCCCATATAGCTTGCCGGGGGTTGCCCGGAACCCCTTCCGGTGACCCGATACGTACCCGGTACCCCGAGAACACTTCTGGTGTCCAAATACTATTGTCCTATATATGAATCTTTACCTCTCGACCATTTTGAGACTCCTCGTCATGTCCGTGATCTCATCCAGGACTCCGAACAACATTCGGTCACCAAATCACATAACTCATATAATACAAAATCGTCATCGAACGTTGAGCGTGCGGACCCTACGGGTTCAAGAACTATGTAGACATGACCGAGACACCTCTCCATTCGATAACCAATAGCGGAACCTGGATCATATTAGTTCCTACATATTCTACGAAGATCTTTATCGGTCGTACCTCAATGACAACATACATAATTCCCTTTGTCATCGATATGTTACTTCCCAGGATTCGATTGTCGGTATCTTCATACCTAGTTCAATCTCGTTACCGGCAAGTCTCTTTACTCGTTCCGTAATACATCATCCTGCAACTAAATCATTAGTCACATTGCTTGCAAGGCTTATTATGATGTGCATTACTGAGAGGACCCAAAAATACCTCTCCGATACTCGGAGTGACAAATCCTAATCTTGATCTATGCCAACCCAACAAACACCTTCAGAGATACCTGTAGAGCATCTTTATAATCACCCAGTTACATTGTGACATTTGATATCACACAAGGTATTCCTCCGGTATCCGAGAGTTGCATAATCTCATAGTCAAAGGAATATGTATATGCCATGAAGAAAGCAATAGCAATAATACTTAACAGTCATTATGCTAAGCTAACGGATGGGTCTTGTCCATCACATCATTCTCCTAATGATGTGATCCCGTTCATCAAATGATAACACATGTCTATGGTTAGGAAACTTAACCATGTTTGATTAACGAGCTACTCTAGTGCACGAAATTTTTTGACTATTTTTTCCCGGAAATCAGGGCAGCGACGACGAAAAAGTGTGACAAAAAATCACTATGATGGCACGTGGCTCAAAAGATTCAAAAAAGCCTAAAAATAGGATAGGGAAAAATATTTTCGGTCGTGGAAATTTTGGCCTAAAAACTGCCCGGGGGTCTCCAGACTCTTTTTTTTCGAGACCTACTCAGGCAAGGAAACACGAATCGGAAATTAGATGGATCTCGAAAACAAACCTAATATGAAAAGAACTCGGATTGGTGGTGGCTATATGGTGGTAGGATATGGCAGCGGTGGTGGTATATGGTAGCGGTGGTGGTATATGGATACAGATCAGTGGTGGTATATGGATACAGATTGGTGGTGGTATATGGATACAGATTCAGAGCGGTGGCGGATAAGCGGTGGTGGTAGATGGCAGGGGCGATGATGATGGTGCGGCGGCGGCGTGACAACTTATGACCAGAACTCGAAACTCTAAAAGACTAGACTCTAAGACCAGCAACTTGACACGACGATGCAACCGCAAATTCAACAAAGCAAAAACCCTAAAAAGATTATGCAAAGGCTCAGATTGGTTCGGATATGATGAACTAACCCTATTTTTTGTGGCTTTTTCGTGGACTGTAGGTATGAAGAACAGACTCGATCTAAACTACGAAAAACTGTAAAATCTCACCGAGCAACCTGGAAATCTGATACCACTTGATAGAGGCAAGGTGTCCCGATGTTTCGATGAGATAGCAATCGTTTTCTGTGGGAGTCAACTTTGACGATCCGACTACGAACGTGCGAAGACGTCGCGCCTTAGCAATCGCTAAACCAACTTTCGATGGGTTATTGACCACGCCGGAGCAAGATCAACCTGACCACGAGGGTATATTTCCTGCGAGCAAACGAAGAACAAACAAGAAACTAAGATTGCAATCTGGATATTGCGAATAAAAGAGGAAATCTTTATTAATGAAGGTGGGGTTCGGTGACGCCTTTGTCTGGTCGTTGAACACAAACGAAGTACGCGAAGTTGCAGCTATGGAGAACTTTTAATCTAAACAAAATCCGAAGTCTAAACGGTGCCCTAAGGGTTGTATATATGGAGGAAGAGGGGGAATTTCGTGGCCCTTGGGGAAGGGGTCTGAAACCAACCCTATCTCTTGTTTCCCCACACATATGGACTCTAAAAACAGGCTATACTTATGTATTTCGAAATTACAAGGGCCTGGCCCAATAATAAGGTGACGCAGCACCTAAAATAGCCTCTGGTCGAAATTTATGAAGTGGCATCTTGTATATTTCGTCCAAGGCTTCATGCACTCCTTATGGTGGCTTCAAAGTCCTGAAATCATCACTTGTAACTCCGTTCTTGTTGCCCTTGCGCATGCCATCAACTCCATGCTTGTTCTTGCTCCAATGTTCATCCTTCTCCAAGCTAGGCCCTTCATTTGTAAGCAAACAAATGTATCCAATTTAGGCAGCATCGTATTCTCATGAACAGTAGAATCATTACCAAGAAATGAAAGTACCTGGTAATTTAATTGGCGTGCGCGAGCTCTAGTAGTTGGTCCAATATATGTAACAATAGGGCTGTGGGTGTAACAATGGTATTGATGTCCTCATCACAGGGATCACCTCGTTCAAAGGGTCGATCAGCAACCAAAAGCCCAATCTATCTAAAAAAACAACCAAAAGCACATGTGGCCCAGGCACGGGAATCTTCCACCTGTTCCGTGGGTACTCCATCCCCTCGAAAGAGGAAAACCTATGCTGATCTCCTCAGTCCCCCACGATGCGCAGACTCCGTAATTTGGCTCAGCGCCGGCGGCGAGTGCTGTTGTGTACCTCCCGCTTCATTCCTCTTGTTTGCATCCTCGCTCAGGTATGTTCTTATGCCCCAAAAGTTGATCTCTTCATATTGCCGCAAAAAAGGTTGATCTCCTCATCTACCGGTTGTTGTGTCTCTTATTAGACGACATTATTATTGTTTGGATTGTCCCTTTTACTCCTTCCAGTTTGTCCGTTGACTATTCCTTCCTCTTATGTCATGCTAATGGGATCATTGGCACCGGTAGCCCATTTCTTCCAGATTTTCCCCACTGCTCTTGTTAGAAAGGATTTGGATAAAGTCCAGTTTTACAATATCTATATTTCTTGTTCACATTATATTTGCATAGCCGTCCGAGATTGTGTAGAATGTGCCGACTGAACCAATCCACACCAAGTAGAAGAAACAATGTCTCATTGGTAGGTGTTTTAATTTGTTTGGTCCTGGGTGCCCTTGTTGGACCGTTCATATTGTCAAACATTTGGACTGTTCATGCTGACAAACATTCAAAACTACCATAGGTCTCTCATTTTTCGTAAAAATTACCACCAGTCTCTACAGATGATGCAGGTTCTACCACTAGGAAATGAGATAAAAAAAAGTTAGGGACTACTACTTGTTGTGAATGAAATCTTGGGTTTACCTCTGTGTGTGTGCCAGTTCCTAAAATTCCTGACAGTAATTGACAGATTATATTATCCTGCAGCTGTCTCTCAAACTGAATCTATTGCCAAGAAATTGTTCAAACAACTCCCATTCTGCTAATTCTTCGTACAATAATGTACATCAACCCATTAACTTAAACACTTCTGCTAATGACTGTTGATTTTGTATTTATTACCTGTTTCGCAATGTATCAAAAATATATTTTGCTTCAATAATATGGAAGTATCCAGGCTTCAACAAACATAACTATATATGCTTACTATTGTTCTCTTCACACCACCTCAAGTTCTTAGTTTAATTCCATAAACTTGCGCGTGTGAACTTGTAATTCCATGCATTTCAGGTCCTCAATTCATGACTGTGTGTGCACTATCTTTCAAGCTTTCAAGCTTTCAATCTTCAAGCTTCAAGATGCATGCACCACAATCTGTATTTTTTGTACCCTAAATTCCTTCTCATTGACTCCCAAAGCAATTTCCATGACTCTACAATATAACCTTTAAGATACGTAGGCACGGTAACGCGTGCCTTTATGTTCTATTATATTATTATCCAATGATGTGTTGCACCTATATTATGTTTGAGCGGTTCCCTTTTGTCCTGTGGGCTAATTGTGGTATGATATGGTTGATACGAGTTGTATGCTATTATGGTGCTATCCTATGGTGCCAGCCGTGTCGTGCAAGCGTGTGGGTGACAAAGGCTACCCTTGAAGTAAGGAGGTGGGAGGGTAGAATATGTAATTTCCCATACTCAGGTTAGTTAGGTTAGGAGGTAGGTTGAAGCCCATTAAGGGGGAATCCCTACATCATGGGGAGGCATCCTAGTTTGGGCTTGGGCCTTCACCTCTCTTTCCTTCACCTTTGACTTATTCTTTTATATGGTCTTCTTCTTTGACTTGTTTCTCCATGAAGCCTTGCTTGAACTTTTGTTGACTGGGAGGGCTTGCTTGTACCCACGAGGAGTGGCTTGGGCTATTGTTCACTACTTTTGACCCTCTTGACCGGTCTTGACTTGTGTCAACTGATCTTGATTTGGGTTGACTGCCTATGTGGCATGCCATGCAGGATAGAGCCTGGGACCTCGAGTGGGGTCGAAGTCATTACTACAATAACATGCTTCATGGATATCAAGTTTAATTGCACAAGTATCGTATTTCTCGATCCTCTTTTTCTCGATGACATAGTAAGACCCATAGACAACCAACATGCTACCGATAATCACACATGTACAAAAGCATCATGTGTTAAATTTCCACTAATATAGTTTTGAGCTTTGCTGCAATAATCTTAGAGATAATTTTATAAACAACACTACATAAGCTTATGGGACGATATTGGGTTCCTTCTTGTGATTTGAGAACTTAAAAATCATGACAATCATTGGCGGCGTTTTAGTCTTTGGGATAACCTCATTGTTAAGACCCGCCAACACCTTGTCAATGACATTATTCCCCGCCTCCTCCCCTAAGAAAAAACTAGGGTTCCTCTGGCTCCTGTCGGCATCGCTGTCGTTTCGTCTCGTCTCCGGTGGCCTTAGGACCATGGCGGCGCGGTGGATCCCGGCCCTTGACAGTGGGATGGCTATGTTTTTCATATGTTTCTTCGAGTTTTGTTAGGGTTTGTGTCCTGCTCAGGAAGACGAGACGACGATGGCTCCTTGAAGATGGAATAAGGTTCTTCCCGCCCAGCCCCTATGCCGGTGGTGTGTCTAGTATTGTCAGTGGGCGTGTGGAGATGTGTTTCTGGCGGATTTGTCCTTGGTGAATTTGCTCAAATCTGGTCATAGTTCATCTACGTTCGTGTGTCTTCAGGTTGAATCCTTCCGATCTACACTACTCTTCATCGACAGCGGTTGTTGTTCTACTGCGCTGGTCCTATAGGGCCTTAGCACGACGATTTCCCGACTGTCTACTACAGTAAGTTTTGCCCGGCTCCAGCGAGGGAGGGTCGATGACGGCGGCGCGTCTTCGGCTCGCTTCAGTGATTGTAGTCGTCGCTAGATGGTCTACGGATTTGAATATAATTTTTATTATTTATGGTATTTGTTCTACTGTTATGATTGAAGATGAATAGATCATGAGTTTTCTAGTAAAAACATGACATTATTCCCGAAGGTACGGTGAGTTTTTTCCCGGTGAGTTAAGTTTTTTAGGAAAAAAGGGTAGTGATGATACGGAGGGTTAATTCTTTTTGACGGGAAGGCCTTCATGGCTAGCTTTATTGAACTAAATAACAGATACATCGTCTGCCAAAGAATTGACAATGAAACTTGCTGGTGTCTCGAGCCACAAAGACGTATCGTTTGCACGACCATATTCAGCTAGCGCATGAGCTGTCATATTTGACTCTCTATTACAATGCTCAAGAATAACTTTCCCTAAACCTTTTATTAATTCTCTGCACTCTTCTAAAACAGAAGCAACCATCATTGATTATCCTTCATTCAACTATAGAGCGTTTACTACAATGAAGCTATCCATCCTCACCATGATGGTATTGCAACCCATCGAAATAGCTAACTTGAAATTCCCTTTGTGGTCTTACCGTCTCAAACTAAATACGGAGGGTTAAATTTTACACGTTAAATTTAGCAGAAGGGCCCAAGATGCTCTTACCGTCTCAAACTAAAATCTTCTGTTCATCTTCGATCCAACGGCGGTGGTCGGTCCTTATTTTAAAGCTTACTAACCCCACACCACCACTCCCCATCCCCCGGGTCTCCGGCGAAGTCTCCTCGCCCCTCGCGCTCTGCATCTCGTCGGCGACGAACCCAAAACCCTCACAAATCCTCTTCTGATGTGCGGTTCACAGTCCGAATCCTCTGTCGTGTAGCAACTCCGATCGAAGCGGCGGGAGGGCCTCGGGTCGAAGCGCGCCTCCCCCATGGCGATGGCAGGAGGGTCCCGATCTGGGGTTTCGCGGGCGGCGTTCGCTCTGGTAGCGGTGGTGCTCGTGGGATGCCTCGGTGGGGGCGTCTCGGTTGCCGAGATCAGGCGACAGAAGAACGTGCAGGTGGCGCTCCGGGCCAAGTGGGCCGGCACACCGCTGCTGCTCGAAGCCAGGTGAGTGGTGCACGATATGTTGGTATACTTGCCCTTGTTTGATGGAGATTTTTCGTTTTGCACCGATTTAGTAGTCCTCAGTAAGTTCACTCTGTGGTTTACTGGTTCCACTGGGACCTGTCGATCCTCGAAACTGGTAGCGAGCCATTCTGCCGATGCCTAGTCAATATGTTTAGCTAATTGTGCTAAGAATTCAGTCGTTTCCTTCTAATTGCTAGAAACTGATTAGTATAGTATGTTGTCGAACAGTCATGCGCACTATGCAACACACTAGAATACCACTCACCAGTCAGTAATATGCACTCGTGGTTCAGTAACACCCATTCACCAGATGAATTATGGTGTTTATAATAAACCGAATCCTACCAAATTACAAAATTATTGCAGTGAGAGATGAATGAGGTTTTATGTTTCATAAACTATTAGACTCTAATGTGACAGATAAGAGAATCATGTCTCTTCTGTTCACTTGAAGGCTGACACATTTGCTTTCGCTGCGACACTTGAAGGCTGGTAGTAAATTTATTTTATTGTTCTTGACTCAAGACTATCTTTGTGTGCTATTGTAGCCAAATTTATTATATGTAGCCAGATGCTGTACTGGTACATTTTAGATCTAATCGAGAAATATCTTTCCATGAGGAAACAGAGATAAATTTAGTACATGCTAATGAATATTTGCACCAATGTTGTTGTTGGCCAATGTTACTTATTTTTTCTGGAAATACCTAATCCTGTCCGTTTACTACTTTGATTAGTGAACTGCTTTCAAAAGAACGGAAGGATTATTTTTGGGATTTTATTGGCCATTGGAAGGAACTGGACAAAGGATCTGAATGTCTGACAGCTAAATGTTGTGCCCAGAAGATTGTTGAGGATGTTCGCTCATTTCTCAGCGAGCCACTGGCTTCAATTTTTGAGTTTTCTCTTACACTTAGATCAGCATCGCCAAGATTAGTGCTTTATAAGCAGCTTGCAGAGGAATCTTTATCTTCAGTTCCTATCAAAGATGATGCACTAGAGCAAATTTCTGGCAGCGGTGCTGTGGAAGGAACTTGCTGCTGGGTAGATACAGGAAACACTCTGTTTTTCAACTCAGATGATCTACATAAATGGCTCGAGGGATCAGGCAAAGGGTAAGCATCTTTATCTTTTATTTCTTAGTCACTTTGTTTAGGGGACAGGGTTGAAATTCAGAACTTATGTTGAACAGAGCTACGGACTCCACTGGACAACCTGAACTATTTGACTTTGACCATGTATATCCTCGCTCAAATATTACTGCTCCAGTTGTTATATTTTATGGCGCTGTTGGGACAAAATGCTTCAAAGAGTTGCATGTTCATCTGGCAGAAGCATCAAAGCAGGTGACATACTCTTGACTTGTTTTCTAGTATATTTCAAGGCATCCGAGGTCTTGAGAAAACAATGAACCATGGAAAGTAAGATACAAGGTCTTATACAGGGGCATTGTATATCAAATACCCATTAATATATATGGTGTTAGAGCTATACTTTTAATGAGTGCTTAGCTACCATGTCAACATATGGACTGTTTGGATTGGAGCCCAAGTGCGCCATGCTAGATTTTGGTATTACCAGCCACTTCTTGCTAGGTTTTGCTCTTAAGTCATCATTCAAGCCGGATATTTAATTGTGCAGCTTCAGTTGAATCAAGGAACAGAGAATTATCTTCCACCAGCCTTTTTTTGCTTCCATGTCGGACCTTAAATTCCTTCCCACCTTCTCTTTAATTTGCTCTGTAGCTTCAGATGTAGCTGCCATTCTTTTAGTTGCATGTACCTCGTTGATTTCCTTGCTATTCACACATCACTAACATAGATAATAGAGAGTAGAGAATAACTGTGGTTGTTTTAAGTCCCAGAGTATCTTTGGCTCGTTCATGATTCTATGTTGTAACATGCATGTTGATGCATGGAAATGTTTGTAATCTATTGCTTTCCAAACCAGTAGCCTATGCAACTTTGCCAAGTACATCTAATTACCAAAATACATGGCTTGCCAATATTTTGTCATGGCAACTTGGGGGTGAACAAACCAAACAGCCTCGTAATCACTGATAGCCTATTGCTTCTTGCTGTTTCTAGTTGATAGTCCTAATAACTGGAAGTTCATCTTCCACATGGTAATAGAACTTAGATGAATGTAGTCATATCAATTGTAATATTTGTGAGCAACTGAACATATATTGTTTTAATGAATCATGTCAAACCTCTGCGTGATAGTACTTGGTTATCCTACTATTTGGATCCTGTATAATTTGTATATGTATTAACCTCTTCATGGACAGCAACCACATATGTAATGGTTTTAACTTTGAACATGTCTGTAGATAGTCAAATGTGTCTTATTCTAATGGTGATATTGATTCTGTTTTTATTAATCTAGTAGTCTTTGCCATCATATCACATTTTATGTCTTCTTTTGCTTCCCTAATTTTGCTGCATTGGCTGTAAGCTGCAAATGTCTAACATAGTATATGTTGTATTCAGGGAAAAGTCAGATATGCACTGCGCCCTGTTCTGCCATCTGGATGTCAGGCTACATCTAGCTTTTGTGGTTCCATTGGTGCTGCAGATGCAGTCACTTTGAGTGGTTATGGGGTGGAACTCGCCCTAAAAAACATGGAATACAAAGCCATGGATGACACTGCTATAAAGAAGGGTAACTCTGCTTGTGCTAGGTGTTTTATTTGCACCGAACATGCACTCATCTCCACTCAGCTCTTAACAAGCAAGAATTTCATTATGTGATTCTCTAGTAAATCTGCTGTATCCCCTTGAAAATGACCAAGTAAAAATAACTTACGCACACCTCTTTGTCTGAAATAAATCAGTTGGGAAGACGAGTTCAACCCTTTTGTCTTTTGGCTGCTTGATGCTGTGTGCGTACGGGTGGGTGGCTGAGCTGGGCATCGTATCTGGCAGCTATATATGTTCTCTCTTCTTGTAAGGTGTGAGATTCAGCATGTAGGAGTAACTACACCTGGTTAAAACCTTTGTCCTACAACCGGGTGTAGGTACTCCCACATGCCAAACCTTAGGGAGTAACTACACTCCATTGAAACCTTTTTCCTACAACCAGGTGTAGTTATATTGACATGCTGAATGTCAGAACTTAGAGAGTCTGTAGCGGCTGTATGTAAGATCACCTAACCACACTCATTTGTAAGTGCATTTTCCGTATATGTTTGAACATAAAAAGGAGTATGTCCAAAAGAATGCATACCACTTAACTATGTACTACCTAGGTGGCCTTACATACTTTGTATTGTGGCCCGCACTCCACAGTATGCTATATACTCTCTAGTCTCTACATTGTTAGAGTCGTATCGTGGGCGCGCACTCTACAGTGCGCTATATACTCTCTACATTGTTAGAGTTGGCACGTGAGAGTAGCCACACCTGGCTGTAGAAAAAACGTATCATATATATGTATACATATTTCAAATCTTAATGATCCTTATTATGTTCTTCCGTAATACATACACACACACACACTCACAAATTTCATACCTTAATGATCCTTACTATGTTTTTCCAGGTGTTGCACTGGAAGATCCTAAAACTGAGGACCTCAGTCAAGAAGTCAGAGGGTTCATATTTTCCAAGATTTTGGTTCGTTTAGTTTAGTCATAACAATAACTATGGTGACTATTTATTGCATACGGAGAAAGTATTCATCTTTTTTTATCCTCGTCTGTTGTTCTCTAGGAGCGCAAGCCAGAGCTAAATGCTGAGATAATGTCCTTCAGGGATTATCTATTGTCATCAACAGTATCAGACACACTTGAAGTTTGGGAACTCAAAGGTATTGTTGGCCATTGTCTTGATTCTATCTGTCCTACAAGTTATAACTGTGCATCATGTGATGACATAGAAGCACCTCTTTTATATATGTTCTTCTCCACACTACAGATTTGGGTCATCAAACAGCACAGAGGATCCTTCATGCATCAGATCCTTTACAGTCAATGCAGGAAATCAATCAAAATTTCCCAAGTGTAGTTTCTTCACTATCACGAATGAAGGTAAGTGCCATATCTGGAGCTCCCTTTTAACCGTCAGCTATGCACACAAGTAATGGCATTGAAAGAAAGTGAGTTTGTAAAGGTGTTGTTTGTAAGGAAGTTCATATGAACTACTTCCACTGTTCCAGGTTCAGATTATTAACAACTTTTTAATATTGTACAGGTTGACGATTCAATCAAAGATGAAATCATAGCAAACCAGCGAATGGTGCCACCTGGCAAGTCATTAATGGCTTTGAACGGTGCTTTGATTAATATCGAGGATCTTGATCTCTACCTGTATGTTCTACCATACTTCCTGGATAATGGTGTTTTACTTTGTTTCCTCACCTTGATGAGCTAACGTCAACTTAATTTGCCTTTGTGTTATGCCCAACGTGGATTTTAATCAGTGTATCCTGACAACAACTGGCAACTAATTTTTTGCTTTACTTGTCATTAGAAACCTGGCAACAGAGCATGCATTATCACAAGTGACAGTTTCGAAATCATAATGAAAGAAGATTGTACAAATAATAGTGTGTTGGCTCTTTTCAAGTTACTCAAAGAGAAAAATGTCGTGTTTTCTCCCAAAGCGTGGCATACACCATTTATCCTGTGTTTGATAAGCCCCTCGCCAACTGCAACAACACTCAGCTATAACCAAACAAGAAAGAAAGAGCAAGCGCGCAACCAACTGATTAGAGAATTTTAGTCAAGAAGATTATAACAAATATCGCCAACTGCAACAACACTCAGCTATACCCAAACAAGAAAGAAAGAGCAAGCGCGCAACCAACTGATTAGAGAATTTTAGTCAAGAAGATTATAACAAATATGGCTTTTATTCCTATGATTTTGGGAGCATATGAAGACAATGTGATTTGCTAGTTGCAATTCCGGTTCACTTATGTAGCATATAGGGATTTGCTAGGTTTTGCAGTGGGGTTGGCACAACCGTATAATAGTTATTATTATTGAAGCAGATCAATTTGGGATTCATTTCATTTCTCTACTGGTCTACTTCCTTCTCCATTAGCTCTTTGTATTTCCTAACTCTGGTCCTTTCTCTTTCTTTCTTTGCTCTGGTTTTGGGCTCTACTTGACATTACATCACTAACTTCAAAAGTTTGTTTGTGTTAGAATGCTCATTGATTTTACAGTTTGACATAAATATATTATATATAATAACTAGCAAAATAGATATTTAACTATGATTTATCTGGCAGGTTAATGGACATGGTCCGTGAGGAATTGTCTTTAGCTGATCAGTTCATCCGATTAAAGGTGAATTTTATTTAAGTGTACTATTAAATGTGTTACCTGGCTAGTTCTTTTTGTTTGTTAGTATTAGTAATGGAGAGCGCATCAGCACCTATCTGTATATTATTAGAGAAGCTAGTTGAATCTCGTTGTTGAAAAAAGGAAATCTAGTTTGGCCAACTTGATTAGGGCATCTCCAACGTTATCCCCCAACAGACAACCCCTAATTGTCTGCAGACACGTCAACTGCTAGGAGTGCAGTTACCCAACGCTAAACCATTTTTTTTTTACCCGGTATCCGGACATTTAAACGATTTCAAACTAGATTCAGACATAGTTCGGATATCTTACATCAAACTTAGTTCAAATTTACATAAAACTTAGCTAAGCCACTCTAATCTACCTAATGAACTGAACTTGGATCTCCAACACCATCTGGGTTTTGCCGTTGCCGCCAACGCTGCCATCGTCGTTGCTCCAGTCGCTGCAGCATCCGTCCTGGGCTGCGGCGACACGCTCGTGGCGGAGCGCCTTGGCTTTCTCCTCCACCCACCGGCCAGCCTCGCGCTCGGAGATGAGGATCCCCTCCCGCAACGCCTCGGTGTTGAGCCGCCGGTGGCGACGTGCGTCCTATTCCTTGGTCGTCTTCGAGTGGTCGAGCGCCCACTCGATAGCACGCTGCGGGTCGGCGAGGATGTACGGCGGCGCCACCTGCCACATCGCGAAGGATATCGAGCGTTGCGAGGATGACACCGCTCCGCACAACGAGCTGCTTGAGCCGTCGAGGACTAGCTCGCGGCGGCGGGGAGGGTAGGCGCTGACTCCGAGGAGGTGGGGGGCGTGGCGGCTGGGACGACAACGCACGAGAGGAGCCGCGGCCCTGTGGGGGCGGCATGTTGAGCAGCGAGGCCTGTAGCACCTTCGAGAGCTGCTCGCTGACCTCCCTCTCGATGTCCGACTAGTTGATGTTGTCCTCCTCGCCGGAGCTTGATTCAGCCCCGTCCAGGGACGCGGGCGCCACCTGGAGGAGGATGCCTGCGGGATAAGGACAACGATCGTGCGGACGAGAAGGGTCCCGGCGACAGGTGGCGGCGTAGGGGCGCGAACAGGGCCAACCATGTTGCGAGCCCGACCCGCTGTCGCGTTGGGGCGGCAGCTGATCGGACGGGAAGGTGCCGAGCAGCCACGCCATCCGGCAGCGCTCCCGCAACTCCTTGGTTATCCGGCGGCCCATCGCAGCGGTACACGGGGTGGTGGTTGGCCGCTAGGGTTTGGGTGGGCGGTGGAGAGTTGAGAATGGGAGTGAGGGAGAGGGGCCGGATTAAAGAAAGGGGGGAGGGGACTGTGCTTTGAATGTCATTTTTTGTCCGGACCGGGCAAATAGGGGCGGAATGGGGGAGCCTGTTGTAGATGCTCTTATAGTTTTCTTGTGACTTGTGAAGCCTTCACATGAGATGCCGAGTAGAAATGCAGAATGAAATATGTGGGTTATATACTTACACCTTTGTTGCTCATTCTAGAACCTTTATACCACAAATACTTTTTAGCATTGCTGTTTATATACATTTTCTTATCGTAGCTTCTGGCTTTTGATTTTGAGTTTTTGACTAAATAAAAGGCTATCAGAGCATTTCTGCTCCACAGTTAGGTTGTATGGAGTATTTCTTGGCGATATCCGAATGACACTTTCATTTCAGCAGCTGTCCTTTTATAACCAATATTTACCAAATGCTAATACATTCAACTTTTTAGATTATTACCATGTTATGAGTCAACAGAATTATATTATCTAGCTAATGATTAAATAGATGTGCCATATCCCTCTATTCTGAACATGTGATTGTTCGGCTGGTGCCTGGGGACTCCGTGAGCTGGTCATGTATATTTGTGTGTGTGTGACAATCCTTTACTAGCTTATTTCAGTGTGTGTGGGTGTACGTGTGTGTTTGAGGCGAGGTCTTTATGCCCTCTCCTCTGTACATTTCCTTCAATTTATGAAATAACAGGCAGCTCTCCTGCATGTTCTATTATTTACTTTGCTATTGTTATCAAATGCCTTCCAGTTGCCTCAAAGTGCTGCCCGCAAGATCCTGTCAGCAGCGCCACCAGCAGAATCTAATTCATTCCGCGTTGACTTCCGGTCTTCACATGTTCACTACCTTAATAACTTGGAGGAAGATGCCATGTATAAAAGGTGGCGAAGCAACCTCAATGAGGTCTGTTCACTTATCTTTTATCAACATATTGAACGGAGATTGTCATTTGACCATTGCTTCTGTGGCAAGTCAAATGAGGAACTTGAACTCAAATATATTATTTTCATGCTTTAGGGGCATAAGGGAATTGCATGTATGTCTTTAAATCTTGTCCATAAGATATCTTAAACAGCAGTATCGCCATGGTTTCACTTATCATCAATTTTTTCTAGCAGGGTTGCTATTGGTTTGTTGCAATGCTCTTTTTTAGTTTTCTCTATCATCTATGGAAAAGTTCATTGACTATCTCTGTTGGGGGTCTAACTATGCAATACACCATTTATTTGGCTGTTCCTCTCCATACCCTGGTTAAATTGTATCACATAACTACTTGCAATCTTTAATGATTATCTCTCCTTTTTTACTTCTTTCTTTGTAGCTATTGATGCCAGTGTACCCTGGTCAGATGCGTTACATCCGTAAAAATTTGTTCCATGCTGTGTATGTGTTCGATCCAGCTTCAGCCTGTGGTGCAGAGGCTAGTCGCTTTCTTACCTTTTCTCTTAGTATGCATTTGTTTTTCACACACTCTTTATGCTGTGCTCATTTATTGGCTTGGTATTTCCATTTCATTTGAAACTTTACAGACCATTGACACAATCCTGTCTCTACACCAAGATAGTGTCCCTGTAAGGTTTGGTATCATAATGTACTCTTCTAGACTCATAAATGTTATTGAAGAAAATGATGGATCCAAGAGCGATGAAGACACTTCCACTTTGGTAATCATGTTTTCTGTATTTCATTACTGTGATTTGTTGGGAGCTCTTTGCTTGGATGTATACAACAGCAAACTGATTTTACATCATTGCTACCTATGTCTGGGACAATTTCTACCTCTCTTTTTCTAGCCCTTGTCATTACTAGTGCTTTTTGGGTACATGAAATACATAATTACACTCAATTGCATATTATCATCATGATGTCCAGCTTTTTGACAGCAAGGATTTGTATCATACTCCCTCCGTCCAGAATTACTTGTCACTCAAACGGATGTATTACATCCGTTTGAGTGACAAGTAATTCCGGACGGAGGAAGTACTATATATTAAAGCAACATTAATATGGTCTTCCAGCTTCACATAGGTTCCTTTCTTACACTGGTAGGGTGATACTAGTGTAAACTTGATATTTGGGATAACTACCTTGCAGAGGATGGCTACACACCCTCATAGAATGATGATATAGACTAAACTGGGATGATGAAATTTAGATGGGATATGGATAATTCTTTTTGCTTGATCTTGTAAGTTACCATAGCCATTATAGGCATGCTTGATTTATCCCTTAGGACTGAACTTGATCTCACTCAAAACTCTCAAGCATAACTTTGTAACCAACTAATAACCTATCCCTTTAACCATCTAATCAACTAACTAATCTACCCCATTTCCGTGCATGCTATTTTCACATGTGCAGCACATGGCACATGCTGGACTTAGCACGTAACTAGAAAGGAAAAACATTGGGCCAGTGTAAAACTTATTAATCTATGTTATATTCCTGTGACATAATTCTCTAAAACTTACACTGGATTACGACTACTTAATTGCATAGCGTCGTTATTCCTGTGACATAGTTCTCTAAAACTTGCTCTCCTATCCATTGATACCGCGCCCCCAACTAATGTATTTTCTTTTGTACAGATAATGAGGCTTTTCTTGTACATCAAGGAGACATACTCGACACAATTGGCATTCCAATTCCTAAGCGATGTGAGTGAGCTCACCAAATTTGAATCAGTTATAAACTTAAAGATTCTAGCCTGTCTGTTGATAATCTTTTGCATGGCTGGGTTATGTGCATTTTTATTATTCGCAGCGCTGCTATCTGTTAGACGCGTGTATATTAGCTGTGTGATCACCATTGTATAAGGGGTTTCTTGCATACATGCCTTGTGTCATTTATACATTTTGGTCTAGAGCCACATAATGGATGAACGTGCTATTCATAAGTTATAACATGGTATTGTAGAAATGTAGAATTGCATGCACCAACCTCCAACCAGTTCACCCAAAAGTTCAAGCTGATGGTAAAAGGTGGGCACTGCGCTTATACTTTAACATCCCCTCTCATGTGTGGCTATGTCAGGTCTAAACGCGGGTACCAGCCAGTTCACCCAAAAGCTCAGGCTGAATAACTGATGGGAAAAAGTGCGCAATGTACTTATCCTTTAACAGGTATACGAGGGAAACTAGGGCTTTCTCCTGGCCTAAGGTTTCCCGATGCCAGCAATGGATGCTCCTCCCACCACCATCATCATTGCATGTGCGCCGCTTGTTTTTTCGGCCACTACCATCTGATCGATCTCTTCTTTGTTTTAGCCTCGCCAATCTCTGCTGGCTTTGTCTTGCTAGGCTCATCCCCAGCTGGTGCTCTCCCGGTCTCCCCAACACCATCGTCCTCTCATCCTGCAGAGCTCCCCCCCCCCTCTCACTAGCTTCGTCCTTGCTAGCTCCAGCTCCTAGGGTTTTCATTGCTAGCTTTGTTCTCACCCCCACTGGCTGCTTCCATCAGTCCGTGCCACCTGCTGCCTCCTTCTCAACGGAATACATCTTTTGTTGTATTACTAGGTCAGTGCTTGTTTTGAGCACGCCATGCTACTGTTTGTAGTGGTTTCATTCCATATCTTTAGGCTTGCAAATTTGGAACCTTTAGGATACCCTTCGACCCTACTTAGTTCAACCAAATGAACTAAAATTTTAAAAATATGTGAATTCTGAAAATTTAATTTATTTAGTTGAACTAAGGAGGGTCGGAGGGTACCCTCAAGGATCCAAATTTGCATCATTACATATCTTCCTACGAGTACTGAAACCAGCATTAATATTGCAGATTCTCGATCTCATTAGGCTGAAATGGCAAAGCTAAAAAATGTAGACCAGGCTCCTGCATTCCGTTGATTTATTTTGCTGACATAGTTCTTTCCTGATTTTATCGCTGAAACTAAAAGTTGAGATTTGTTCCATATATCCTGTCAATGATTCCTTTGCATAGCTATATATTTGTTTCTTCAGAATTTTTTGCGATGGGTGATGGACTTATGTCAGGCATAGCTTCTTAGAAATTAGAATATAATGGCATAACTTTAGGGTCATGTTGGATGTTTTTCGTTGTTCCCTTCAACAAGGTAATTGCAGCGTGTTACAACTTGAAACTTGTCGTTATATGGTTAAAATTACCATGATCATGACCTTTGTATCCTTTTTGGTTAATAATCTGGCCGCCAAACGATACTCTGTCTGTAGATATCCTGAATTTTATATAGCTGAAATGCAGTGATGTTTTCTTGTTCAGATACATAGATTGAGGAATGGTGGCGATGACTATAGTGAAGAGCCCGTAGAAGTTCATCATGTGGAGGAAGCATTTGTTGATTCATTATCGTAAGCATGTTCACTAAATTTTATATATTGTTGGTTCTAAATGCCCAAACAGAATCAGTGTATTTTACTTATGTTACTTGTATTTTGTAATGTGCAGGTCAGGTGCAAAATCTCACCCTCAGGATGTGCTGCTAAAGTTGCAAAAGGAGAACTTGTACAAGCAAGAGGCTGACGAAAATTCTCGTTTTGTTCACAAACTGGGCTTGTATAAGCTCCAGTGTTGTTTATTGATGAATGGACTCGTTCATGAACCTAATGAGGTAATAATTGGCTATATAACTTAAAAATTGTCAAAATTGGAGAAGCATCAAGCCTATAATATATAAATTTAAGACGGTAAATTCATCTTTTCTACATTAGAATGTTTCTTTAACAGCAGTAAATTCGCTGGTACTAAGGAAATTACACAAAAATGCTGAAGCAATAGCTAGTAGCTAATGTGGTGCCTTTTTACTACTCTTATATTCTAAAGGACGCGACCATGAATGCTATGAACGATGAGCTTCCTAGGATACAAGAACAGGTCTATTATGGGCATATACAGTCCCATACAGATGTTTTGGAGAAATTTTTGTCGGAAAGTAGTTACAAGCGGTACAACCCATCGGTAAGTACCAATATTCCTAAAAAACTGTGGCGGCATTGGCTCTCGATTTACTTAACCATATTATATTTACCCTCAGATTACTGGCAAGAGCACAGAGAAGAAGAGATTTGTCTCGCTATTTGCATCGTATCACCAGGAAGATTCTGTACTTCATGATATCAGCTACTTACATTCCCATGGAAGTATGCTTCCTACTATTCTGTGCCTGTACCTTGTCATCTATCGTCAAAGTTCGCTGGTGTTGAAATGTATTTGTTAAATCTATTTGCAGCCTTAGATGATGCGAAGCCCGTAACTCATCTACTTGCTGTTGATCTTTCTTCGGTGACCGGGACCAAGTTGCTTCACGAAGCCATACGTTATCTGGTAGATGAAGCAATTGCCTATCATGCCTATTCTAACATGCTATTTATATCGTTTTCTTCTGATTATGTCTTTTTATTCAAAATGATGCAGATGAACGGGTCTAATAGAGCTCGTGTTGGTCTACTACTTTATGCCCGCAGTGATAGTGTTTCCACTATTTTACTTATGAAGGATATCATTGATAGAACAATTTCTTCTTTCAGGTTTGTTCCTCTTTTTTCTTTCCTTCTTTTTTTTCCATTTTCCAGTAGAGATTCAGAATGGTATAGTCTATCACTTTTTCTTTCCTCTCATCATTGAATACATCAAGCTTGTCTCTGATCTTGTGAGTCATCTTGTTCTAGTGGCAAGGAAAAGGTACTGGACTTCCTATATGGGCTCTGCAAATATTATGAAGGTCAACATATGGTTGCTTCTTCTGCGGCTGGTGATACGCTTAGCTCTATTAAGGACAAGGTGTATAGCTTAGCTGCTGAGACTGCCTTGCCTGTTGATGATTATAAAGCATGGCTTACAAGTTTTTCTGCTGATACAATTCTCAAAGGGATTGATAAGGTCTGCATCTGAGGACTGAGCTTTCTTGACCTCTTTGTGAAATTTTCTCTCTGTACTGTTAGTATGTGTACTTGTAGTTTTAACCTTTAAGTGTCTTTGAAACTTAACATACGTTAAGGGACTGAGCTGGGTTCAAGCAAACCCTATCAAGACTTGATTTTTGTTCTGCTCATTTCATATCTCAGTTTAATTCGTCTATGAGATTGATTGATCATGTCAAGCTCACCATTATGGAAATTGGAGGTAGCTAGAGTTTGGCTTGAACGAGCATATCAGCTGTAGAATTTCCAGAAGTTTTAGCCATAATAACTTAATACTATTAGCTTGGCTAACATAGTAACATTGTGCTTGGCTTTTAGCTTAAGAGCCCCTAGAAACTGCAATGCATATGTACTTGTTGGTTGTAGGTATCTATTTAAGTTAAGCTTGAGTTGAAATTGATGTTGGCCCCAGTATTAACTCAGTTTCTGTAAGAGACGAGCCCAAATTTGAGCAGAAACCAGACTAAATTTTAGTACTCCCTCCGCCTAGAATTACTTGTCGTAGAAATGGATGTATCTAGATGTATTTTAGTTCTAGATACATCCATTTCTATCCATTTCTGCGACAAGTAATTCCGGACGGAGGGAGTATTAATCTTGTCGATCCTGTTTACAGAGCATCCTCTCAGGACTCATGGCAAGCATACTAGGTCATCACTACTTGCTTTGTGCCAGTTGCCCACTGTCTCACTCGTTCTTCAAGACGAGTTTAGCCTTTCATATGAAAACCACTGTTTATTTTTTCCCATTTCTTTATACCTTAACACACACACACATGCAGCGCTCCTGCATGCTCTAAAAAATAATAATAGACAAAACAGTACAAGGTAACCTACTGTAAACAGGCAATTTTTCGGTAAGAACCACAAAAATGATTCACAATCTTTTCCTATGTTCAGTTTTCAAGTCAATACTTTTCTGCCAGTTTCCTAACAAAATTTGTTCGGAACTTCTCACACATATTTATTTGGTTGTGCAGTTGTCAGACTTTTTATTTGGGCAACTGGGGCTTGAATTCGGTAGCAATGGTGTGATCACCAATGGACGAGTAAGAATATGTTTCCCTCATTTTGTTTCCGTTCATGTCCAAACTAGTTCCATGGTCTTTGTCCTTTTGGTGTCTGGCAATGCATAAATACTCACTCTTTGTCTCGATATAAGTCATCAGCACGGTCTCCAACTTGACTCTTTCACCCATCAATTTCTTTGATGTTGCTTCAAATAAAATTTGTTATATTTTTAGTAGGGGGGAGCCTGACTAACCATATATATACATATATATATATATATATATATATATATATATATATATAAAATAAAGAGACAGAAAACGTATTTTGATGCGTAGCAGTAAGTGCGAGCTCGACTGAGCATGCATCAAATAAGGAAAACAAGAACAAATCCATAAACAATTATACATATGAAAGTATATTTTTGATATAATATATAAGCAGTATTTCTCATGCATGTTGAGAAAATAGTATAAGTAGCATTTTTCATGTGTGCATGTTGAGATAAATAGAAGTAGTGGGGATCAACTACTTATAAGTATATTAGATGATAAGAATGTTTGTGTCCTCAAGGTTATTTCCACCTGATTTCTATGCTTCTTCTGTAGTTTATGACTGTTATTCCACCTTGCAGATTTTTGTTGTGGATGATGGTGACTCGTTTTTAAACGAAGATTTAGGTCTCCTTGAGTCTATGGAGTATGAGTTGCGAACAAAATACATACATGAAATAATTGAGGAGGTTGAATGGGCAGGAGTTGACCCTGATTACCTGACAAGGTAAGATGTAAGCCTGCAATGGTTTCAGTTGCTTTCCTATAGGGGTTTAATTATTTACACTTGAATGATTAGTGTGAGGTACATATTTGCACTAGCAGTAGTACCTTTATCTGTTCATCCCTTTTATGACAAGCTCTGGATAAGCACATTTTTTAGATGACAGCTAAATACGGATATATATTTAAAAGTTAACAGGTTATGCGTCTGAGTAGTAATATTTTTCGACAAAACCCGAAAAGCTTTGCATCTCAATGTATTGATAGAAGAAAAGTTATGTACAAGCCCAAGTAAGGGCGGAATCCATAATTACAACGCTACACTAGTGCTAGGCGCCACTAGGAGCAACACCACTAGACCCACCGCCCCTGTTTTCGCCCACAATCGAGCTTCGGCCTGATTGTGTCGAGCAAGCTTGCAATGTTGGGCTGCACGTCGTCGAAGATGGCAGCATTGCGCTGCTTCCAGATACACATTGCCTCAGCTCTGATATGTGCCTGAAGGAATAGTTATATCCAAAAGGCTTATAATAAAGATATAATGCTAAAACCTTCCATTTTTATTTAAAAATCCTATCTTCTGTATCCTATTTGCAGCAAATTCTACAGCGATATTACCATGTTGGTCTCATCATCAATGTCTATACGTGAAAGGCCATCTGAAAGAGCCCATTTTGAAATTTTAAATGCGGACTACAGGTAAACTACCTCTTCTTTTACATGTATAAACATTCTGCTGGAATATATGTTGCTATGAGGTAGAGTACTAGGCACATTACACATTCTGGCCATTGTTCTGCACTACAACTGACCTTCTATTGACTAAAACTACACTTCAGGAAGGAACTTATAACTTGGCTACAGATAGTTTCTGACTAACTCTGGAATCGTCAGTGAGAAATTTACCTCGTCATGGATCATTTTAGCTTGGAGTAATAATCCTACTTTAAAGTCTTAAACTATCTCGTTTGAAATTACTGGGTGTAAGTATTTCTTGCTGCCTGCAGTTTAATGTGCATGCCAGAAGAAATAATGTGTGCGAACACAAGTTTCATCTATCCTGTTTCATATTTTAACTAATCCATCCCATTCATTTGTCAATATCATGGCCAGATATTATGCTGTCATGCTGGGTTTTGCAACTTCGTTGTTTTAATAATAATATATGCTGATGCTATGATTTGAAATGCTAGGAGTATGTTCAAACTTTATTCAACTGTTTTGAGCTTGGGTCTTAATTCTTAAGTCACCCATCAAATTTATGATTTATCTATATATGCAAGGAATTTTCAACTTGAAAGCAATGAAGACAAACACAAAATGTTGGGTCTTAATTCTTAAGTCACCCATCGCATTTATGATTTATAGATATATGCAAGGAGCTTTCAACTTGAAAGCTATGAAGATAAACACAAAGTAGTCACACACACTAGGCTCGAATGCATGTCGCATCCCTGTTTAGCTAACTGCAAATTGCAAGCACTGAGTTTTCACTTGAACCTACTTAAAACTTGGACTATTCTTGGATTTATGATAAATAACTTCAGACAGTTTGATCTCATTTTGTTCTCTATCATGCAGTGCAATTAAGCTGAATAGTATGAATTCAAGTGTTCACATTGATGCTGTCATTGATCCTCTAAGTCCTGCTGGGCAAAAACTTTCTCCACTTCTACGCATTCTCTCTCAACAGATTCAGCCGAGCATGAGAATTGTCCTTAATCCAATTGTATGTATATTTTATCGTTGTTATCAGTTAGCATATGTTCTGCATCTAAAATTAATTGATATCTGTACCCACTGCTGCTGGGTAATTTTATTGTTTTGAAGTTCTGAAATATCAGTATGAGAAATGAACCAACTAGTCTAACAGGGCATCTGATCTTTTTCTACCTGTCGAGGCTACTGAACACATTAAGTCTTTTAACTAATTATACTCATTTAAATGACTCAGTTGTTGCCAAGGTTAGATGATGCACCTTAATAGTCCAGAGGCCTATCTCTGTTCTTGAGCTATCTGGCTGTGGTCATACTTGCAATCAATTGATTCAGTTCAACAATTGGAACATTTTAACCAACTTCACTAGCTAGAGATTTGCTGGCATGATTTATTCATCATTGTACGTAATCATATTTTTATAAGATACACAATTTCATGTTATTGCAATGACATGCCTCAACTATAGCAAAAATTAGTCTGGTATGCATCTGTAGTGACTACAGCCCTGTAAAACAATTGTTTTTATCCTGTTAATTATTCAGTTCTTTGTGCGTCTTGACTTCATTAAATCATGGTCAGTTCATCTCCATGAGCAAATTTTTTTCATGTTTTTTGTTTATCCTATTAATCGTAAGAAAGTATGATTTACCATCTCTATTTGAAATTTAAGTATATGAGTAGAGAAACTATGGTGTGCTGTATTGCTTGAAGCCTTATTAGTATGTCTAGGTGGATCATGGATGGAAATGCTTCTATTCTTGAGCTTGTGCTAGCTGCAATCCTACAAATTTCATGCTAACATTTTCTGATTATTTTCAGAGTTCTCTTGCGGATCTTCCTTTAAAGAACTACTACAGATTTGTTCTTCCGTCGATGGTAAGAGTACACATATTTACTAGCCAGAACGTCCCCACTGCCTACAATGATGCTTGACCATTTGATATGCAGGATGATTTTAGCAGTACAGATTTTTCTGTACATGGACCTAAAGCTTTCTTCTCAAACATGCCACTATCTAAAACACTTACAATGAACATCGATGTTCCTGAGCCCTGGCTTGTTGAGCCTGTCGTTGCCATGTAAGCCAGCCACCAAGTATTAAGAAAATATGAGAATTTATATTCTACAGTAGAGTCTAATCACATCATTGTGGTCGTTTTCTGTGTTTCAGCCATGATCTGGATAACATTCTATTGGAGAATCTCGGTGATGTTAGGACATTGCAAGCAGTATATGAACTTGAAGCACTTCTTCTTACAGGTATGATCATTTAATAATCATCTCTTTGATTGTGGTGGATTATTTAGTGAACAGAATTTGTTTTTCAGGTCATTGCATGGAAAAGGATCGAGAACCTCCTCGTGGTCTGCAGTTTATCCTTGGCACCAAACAAAGACCACACCTGGTAGACACACTTGTCATGTCCAACTTGGGATATTGGCAGATGAAAGTCTCCCCGGGGGTGTGGTACCTACAACTCGCTCCTGGGCGCAGTGCTGATTTGTATGAGTTACCTTCGAAACTCATTGCCATAGATAGCCTGAGGGGCAAACTTTTACATATTGAAGTGCAAAAGAAAAAGGGCAAGGAGCATGAGGACTTGCTAAATGCTGATGATGACAACCATGTCCAGGAAAAGACGGTCTGTTTTTATTAATTTAGTTGTAAAACATATCAATTCTAGACATTCCTTTTTCCTAAATGCTTTTTAATGCAGGATAATAAAGGGTGGAATACCAACCTTTTGAAATGGGCTTCTAGTTTCATTAGTGGGGATGCCTCATTAAAAAAGAAAGCTGAGAAAAACACTGTTAGTATTTCTTCTGTGAGTTATTTAATTCCACTGCATGTTATTCCGATCAGGCTACAGAAACAAGCTTTGGTCTAGGAAAATTTGATTATCCAGCTTTTCATGATTTTCTTGCTGGGGCGCAGCCAAAACTTCCAGGAATATTGTGTAGAGATCTACTCTAGTATTATGTATGGAAGTACTTCGCTATGGATTCTAGACCAGCCTATAAACTGTACAGTGATTCCTTGGGGAAAAACACGACTGAAAGAATGAGATAGTTTCTGAAAACATAGATTATGTTGCACATTTGATTTTACTGAAAGGGAATTACACTGCGCATACCAAAACCTAAAACACTTGGGAAAACTGAACTTTGTTAGGAAGTCTGACTATCTGTTTGATGAAAGGTATCATGGAACTGTTCCTAGTTACACCTTTGCTCTTGCTAATGCCGATGAAGATATTTTCTGTAATACGCATATGTAGGAATTTGAGTAGAATAATGATTCCACATGTAAAAGTTACAGGCTAGTTCATGCATGTTTGTATCTTATGTTTTGTTGCTTAGAGAAAATCCAACAGTTTTGCTTTGCACTTCTATTCAGGACCTTAAGGATGCAAGACAAGGGGAGACAATTAACATTTTTTCTGTTGCTTCTGGTCATCTGTAAGTGTCCATTTCGTGAAAATATGAATTGCATTCTCTGTGGATGCCTATGCTGTTCATTGTTGGTTATAGTTTATCGTGCTGACACTTCTCACTTATGCGATTAACCTTGAGAGCCATGTTGTGTGTTAGCTGCTAGCACTGTTGCCTTTCTTTTCCTTGAACTACTTGCTGTCGTTATTAGAATAACACATGCTTTTTGCAGTATTCTGTATACTGCACAAACAGCTATTCTTGCACTCTATTCTAATGTTGCTGCAGCAAATCCTAGTTACACATCATTCACCATTTTACTCTTGGAAGAATATCATACCGAAAGGTATTGACTTGAGAACATGTGATTTAGCTGCAAATTTTCATGTTGCAGGTACGAGCGTTTCCTAAAAATTATGATCTTGAGTGTTTTAAAGAAAACAGAAAGGCCAGTGAAATTTTGGTTCATAAAGAATTATCTATCTCCACAATTTAAGGTAAACGAGCTGCTTTTGAGTCGATTAATTAATGAGCAGATGGAAGGTGTCTTTGCTGTTATCTAACCAGTAATCCTGCCAGGATGTCATACCCCACATGGCTCTGGAATATGGATTCGAGTATGAGCTTATCACGTATAAATGGCCAACATGGTTGCACAAACAGAAAGAGAAGCAACGAATTATATGGGCATATAAAATCTTGTTTCTGGATGTTATATTTCCACTTTCGCTGAGGAAGGTACTTATGTCTATATTACAATTACCTTATGATCCTGCTTCATGTAACCATGTTCTTCAGTAGGTAGAAGCAGTTATAGCCTGATTGAGTTCTAACGATATTCTTTTTCTGATGCTTTGTAAATAGGTTATTTTTGTTGATGCTGATCAAATTGTGAGAACAGACATGGGAGAACTGTATGACATGGATCTGAAGGGCCGTCCCCTTGCGTATACTCCGTTCTGTGATAACAACAAGGAGATGGATGGCTACAGATTTTGGAAACAAGTTAGTTACCAACTTAGCACAAACCATACTACTGCTGTAGATCAGATTATATTCATGGCAGGTTAAAGATGTTCTCAAGTTGTCTGCTGACTCCTGTTCTTTTCCTGTGTGTTTGAAGGGTTTCTGGAAAGATCATTTGCGAGGAAGACCATACCATATCAGGTTGGTGACCTGTTGCATCAAGTATGCTTAAATAGATTATTGCTGTTATTTTGTAACATGATCGTTGTTTCAGTGCCCTTTATGTTGTTGATTTGGCCAAATTTCGACAAACTGCTGCTGGGGACAATCTACGGGTTGTTTATGAAACACTCAGCAAGGACCCCAATAGTCTCTCAAACCTTGATCAGGTACATCTATTTGTTCCCCTTTACGCGTAACATTTGATGGAGTGGGTCACAGCCTCACAGGCCAGTGCTGCATGATTAGTGGCTTTATTGCTACAGTCTACAGACCAGAGTTCAAGTTGCTGATGAACTGGATTTCTTGGAAAGGCCCAAGGCCCAATCTTGAAAGATATAACTTCATTATTTGATTCAAACATGATTTCGCGCAATATGTATATGTGCAATTATCTTTTTTTAATTGAATTTATATTGATAATTCAACAACAACAACAACAACAACGAAGCCTGTAGTCCCAAACAAGTTGGGGTAGGCTAGAGGTGAAACCCATCAGATTTCGCGACCAACTCATGGTTTTGGCACATGGATAGTAAGCTTCCACGCCCCCTGTCCATAGCTAGTTCTTTGGTGATACTCCAGTCCTTTCTTCTTCTTCTTCTAAGCCTTTTGTCCCAAACAAGTTGGGGTAGGCTAGATATGAAACCCTTTCACGAGGACTTACCAGGAGGTCACCCATCGTAGTACTACTCTCGCCCAAATGGGTTTCGTACCCAAAGGACTGGCTAGTTTTTTACGTTGGCTCGCCAAGCCTATCACAATCCTTATATATGGAACCCTTTCACGAGGACTTCCCGGGAGGTCACCCATCCTAGTACTACTCTCGCTCAAATGGGTTTCATATTCAGATCAATTATTGATAATTCAAATATTTAATTTGAAAGTTAAAAAGCTGCATTGCAAGAGGCAAGTTCCGTAGCCATCTCAGTTCTTTCTATTCACGAAAGCTCGAAAAATAATAATAATATAGGTGCAATATTTTTCTAGTGGTTACCATTTTCAACTTGCATCGGGATGAGCTGGTTTCTGTTTCCAACAGTAGAATGCTGTATGTAGAACCAAGCTCCAGACTACAAAATAGTCATACAAGTGAAGATGAGTGCAATGCTTACTTGTAGCACTTTTATCCAGGATCTCCCAAATTATGCTCAACATACTGTGCCCATATTCTCACTCCCGCAAGAATGGCTATGGTGTGAATCTTGGTGCGGAAATGCCACAAAGGCAAGAGCAAAGACCATTGATCTTTGCAACAATCCAATGACAAAGGAACCAAAGCTTCAGGTAAAATTGTGATTTGCCATGATCTGTTCCCTATTGCTTTAGTGTAGCACTAAAGGTTTGGCTATTCATAACATTTTCCTCGCACTCTCCAGGGTGCCAAGAGAATAGTTCCAGAGTGGGTTGATTTTGACGCTGAAGCTAGGCACTTCACCGCGCGCATCTTGGGGGAGAATGTGGAGGAGGTTGCAGAGGCCATTCCCCCATCCTCTGAGTCTGATGCACCAAAGCCTGACCATGACGACTCAAGCCAGGATGCGAAAGACGAGCTATGAGCACCAGCTGAAACCCAGCTTGATCATTTTCAGAACAGAACAAAACTATACTTACTGGTCTGAATGCCCCAGCAGAAAACATGGTGCAGAGGATAACCAAGCACAGGCACAGGTAACAAACCAATTGTAGACGGGCCATACCCCAAGGCCGGGGCATACTGACTGCGTCCCTGAAGAACTCTTCAACATCAGTAAAGCTTTTTGATACACCCGTAATCCTGTAGGGATAGGGGGTCTAGTAATCTATAGCAAGAAAGCATTGTAAGTCAACAATTTATGTACTTTACGAGTATGTTTCCCATGAGGCGCCGTAAACTATTTTTGGCATCTGATTGATGGTCGAGAGAATGTACTTGGAAATTTTTGACATGATTGATCTTACGAGCCATTCTCCAAAGCGACTGCGGTTTTCAACTCTGCGTTCCGTCTTATTTACATAATGAATTGCAGGAACATTTTAACGCAGGATAACGTCGTCTGGAATTTGAATAAACTGGACTGGTTTCATGGAATTTTACATTACACATCATAACTTGCAAACTGGGTTCTGACTGACATTCGAGTCGAATGCAAGCTCTGCGGCGGCTGTTGAAGCTTAGCTAGTGCCACTCCATGCCGCCGAGCGTGATGGAGCCCATGCCTTCCCACATGTCCTCGGTCCACCCGACCTCCTCGCCGTCGACGCCCTCCTGCTCGCCCTGCCACAGCCCGCCCCCGCTCGCGTCTGGCAGGCAACCAAAGGCAGCAATCAGCTCAGCTCATGGCTCCCCGCCGTGCGTTTACTCGATGCAGAATGAATTCGGCGGGAGATCTTACAGTGGTTGTACAGGCCACGGCTGCCCTCGCCGCGGCCAGCGAGCCTTCCCCTCCCCCTCCTCGTCGCCGGCGGCCTCGGCTTCGGGTCGTCTCCGAGCACCACCACGTGCCCGGCGTTGCTGCTCGTGCGCCCCTCGTTGCCTCCTAGGGAAGAGGCGAGTGAGATCAGTGCCGTGTCTCATAAACTAGTTGTAGCATGAAGAGCAACTCTGCAAATGGAGGGCGCACGCACCGAAGGGGCTCTTCCGCTTCCGCGACTCGTCCTCGACGTCGAGCCGGACGCCGCCATCGCCGTCTTCCGCGTCGCCCCCCGCCTCCGCAGCGGCGGCGCCACCGACGGCTCTCGCCGCTGGGGGCGACGAGCCGTTGAACCGCTTGAACACCGCCGCGTCCAGAGCGCCCGCGTCGGTCCCGCGCTTTGCCGAGGAGCCCACCGACGAGAACGCGCTCGCCTTCTCCTGCCAGGTCCCGCCGCCATCAAGAGCGGAGAAGCGTGACGTAAGGGGAAGAACAAGGGCAGATCGATCGATACCCTGATGGTCTTGTTGGTGACCCTGACGATCTCCCGCTTCGTCGGCGCCGGCGGAGAGTTCGGAATCTCATCGTCCTCCGCTACCGGCGCCGGCGGGTAGGGATTCGGTTCCCCATCGGCGACTCTGGGGGATCCAAGAATCAAAGGCAAGGGTTAGAGAAGTAGAGATCCAAAATGGAGCAAATTTCGGAAGAGGAAAAGATTCTCCTCCACCTGGGCTTGACGAGGAACGATTGCAGGGTGGTCTGGCCGCCGGACGATCGGATCCTGCTCGGGTACGTCTTCTTATTCTGCTTTCTCATTCCGCCTCCCCAAGATTTTGGTCCTCTGTCTCTCTCCTTTCTCCTTTCTCTCGTAGAGTAGGAGTGCTGTACTGGACTGGACTAGACTAGACTAGAGTCCGCCCAAATTTGTTGGCGCCAAAGTTCTTAAAAATGCAAGCGCTCCCGCCAGAAATTTTGGGGATAAAATCACTAGGCGCAGCCCATTACCGCCTTCTTGCCAAAGGCCTGTTCTTACGAGTTAAGACTAGTATCCACTAAAAAAAGGTTAAGACTAATAATCATATTCGGAATCTTAAGAGATCGATCTGATGCAAAACTGCAAGATCACAAGATAGCATTAGCATTTCTTGGCAGGAATGTTTTCATTTTATTCTGAACAGACGCAGCAGCGCTGCTTGCTTTCAATCAATTAAGCGAACAAAGGGTAAAAGCGTGGTGCAGCCCCAACGGAGGGCAACACAAACAAAGCAGAAAGCAAAAGGTAGCAATAGGCGAGGCACTAGAAAGGAGCAAAGCATTTAGCATTTCTTGGCAGGAATGTTACAAGTGCAGAGCTGGAGTTAACATGTTGGCCGCCTACTTTTGGTTCAGGAGCCTGCGGTACATCCAGATGATGAACAGAAGCTGCGCCACAGAGACGACAAGGAGGACGACCACCAAAACTGGGCTGATGCTCCACGTGTTCCCAGAGCCGTGCTTCGCCCTATGGCGGCGATGACGACGGCGGGAGGCCATCCTGTGGTGGTGCTGCATCGAGCTGAGGAACCGAGCTCGCAGGGTGTCTGTGTCGGTGTCGGCCCAAATGGCGGTGTACACCTTTGGTGCCTGATGCGAGTCGTCGGCCTTTATGTCGATGGACAAATGGGCATTGTCGCCGTCGGCGTGGCTGCTGGTGTGATGTCTGTATGCCATGGTTGCTTCAGTCGTACCAATGGCACAATACGGTGTGCACGCGGGGTTCGAATGTGGATCGGTGTTCTTGGATGCTCCAGTAGATGGATGTTCCACTGGCCCAGCCTTGCTTTTGTAGGTAACTTTCTCCGAGGTTTTGTTTGCCATGCGAGGAATTTTCTTGATGGATGCGCCTATGCCACCGCCTGCGCCTGCGAAACCGGCTTCTTGCTTCTTCAGTCCCCGTTGCTTGCGCCAGGCTAAACTTGCAGGCAACATGCAAGGCTCTGAATCACACGTGGTTTCAGTAGCGCTGCATTCTTTAGATTCTTCATGATTTGGATTGGCTGGCAAACTGATGCTCCTGTCCTCCATATGACCACCAATGTTATCAACACCAGTACAAGTAGAATCTTTAGTAATACTTACTGTGTGATGAACTTCAAGGATTAAACTGCTATCAATAGTGCCAACAGATTTTGGTGCCACTTCTCTGTCTGCTGG
This sequence comes from Aegilops umbellulata, assembly GCA_032464435.1. Classification (NCBI taxonomy): domain Eukaryota; kingdom Viridiplantae; phylum Streptophyta; class Magnoliopsida; order Poales; family Poaceae; genus Aegilops; species Aegilops umbellulata. Next base: position 247,879,136 of record CP136054.1, on the reverse strand, counting down.
AATTTCTGGCATTGTTGTCGCATTTGTGCTTGCACTTGCAGAAGTTGCTGTCACTTTTACCTTGCTGACATTCTTCTGATTAATTGTGTTCGGTGAATGTACAGCGGCGTCAGCATGATCGTCTTCTCTTATGTTGAATGTTACTTGCCTGGAGCGAGCCATGATAGCAGGTGAACTATTTTCAGTTTTATCATTACCAAATACTTTAGAGTCACTGCCAACTACTTGTGTTGGCACCTTACTTGCAGTGTCATGAACTCTCCTGGTCTGTTTACTGATGTTAGCAAAGTCCTCTCCTTTATTCAATGTGCATTCCTCGCTTTGACGTACACTGATGTTTGAATTTTGATCAGTTTCAGTACTGTTGATTACTCGAGATCCTTCACGGACCAAGTTATGACCAACTGCAGCAGCAGATTTGCTAACAGAAGAATCCCCAGCAGCGCCAGCATCAGTATGAACATCCTCTCCCATCTTTGACCTTCTTCGCCTAGTTGCATCAGGACCAGTTTCTTGAGGGGTAACTTTTGACAGCAAGCCTGTATCGTTGTTGCCACTACGATCATCTTTAATAACAGGACGCTGTTTCTCCACTCGTGAATGGGATTTAGTTCGATGAGCAGGAAACAGCACAACTGAATCTGCATCTTCCTCAACTTCACCCTCCTCAGGAATAACTTCTGCCAGCTTATGCATGCGATGTTGGCTATTTCTCCTTTCTGTGTTCCTATGGGTCACATTGCCTTCAGCCATGGGAGCTCCTTTTTCCACTGCTTTTGAGTCGAAGAAGCCACTGATGTGCATATAACCAGTACCTGAAGCTGCAACCCCAACATCTTGATTGGCATTTCTGTTTTCTGCCGACGCCTCATCAGCACTATCAGAAGCAGCAGTTTCAACGTTTCCTTGAGCATTCACATTGCTATCGAAGATGTAAGGGCTCTTGGAATAGTATATGTAATCACCAGAACCAGTCGTCGACCCGTGTACCTGTACAATGTCCTTGATCAGGGGCCAGTCTGGGCCATCCACCAGGCACCTCTTGAGCAGTTTGATTGTGCTTATGACATCCAGCGAGCGCAGCTTTGCCGCAAGTGCCTCGATCCATCTTGGGATCTCCTGCAACTGATGATCAAATATGCGCACTGCTCGCAGGCTGTCGACGTTCTCCACAGTCTGCAACACTGGGCAGTGGGATATGCTAAGGTCCTCAAGGGAAGGCATGCCTGATACCTTCTTCAGATCAGGTGTGTTCCAAACGCTCAATTCCCTCAGTGCAGCAATGTCCTCCACAGCCTCGAGACTCGCCATGTCCACTATGCGCAGCTCCACCAGGGATGTCACTTGTCTGAGGCCGCCAGGCAGGCGTCGCAGCTCAGGGCAGCTCTCGAGCTGCATCGCCTGTAAAGAGGGCAATGCTCCTGCCTCGATATCCATCCATGTCTCGAGCTTACGCAACCCTTGCAAGCGCAGGTTCTCGAGCTTTGGAAAAGGTACCTCAGGGTGGTGGCATTTGCCCATGAACTCTGCATCAATAGATGTGAGAGCTGAGGAATCGACAATGCTCAACGATCTCAGCTCTGGCATCCGGCCTAGTGAAGGGAGGGACTGGCACAAGTTGCACCCGATGATGTCGAGGTGGCGAAGATTTGGGAGGGAAATGTCTGACAGCCAGCTGGGGAACTCGGCCCCAAAATAGCTGGCAATCTTTAGCGACTCGAGGCACGGTGGAGGGTTGAGCTCTTCCAGCACATCCTCAATCTTCCTGACCGCCGTTGGTGTCTGCGGCAGACTCACAGTGTCGTCGCTGCATGACAGCGCGAGCTCCCTGAGGCTCATCTTGCTGGCAAGTGCCACTTCAGCTGCCTCAGACCGACCGGGGGACCTCTCGAGCTTGTGCACATGGAGTATCCTCAGCTGGCACAAGTGCTTGAGCTCAGCCAGAGGCCACCCGCCCCTGTCCTCTTTGCTGGCCACGGCGAAGCACTGGAGCGACGTGAGGCTTCTCAGCTGGCCTACCCTGAACGCGGCGACGGCGATCGTCGTTCCAGCCAGGTCAAGGTCTCTGAGCCTCCTCAGGTGCTTCATGCCTTTGGGCAGAGCATGCAGTGACTTGCACTCCCTCAGCAGCAAGAAGTTCAGGCTCCACAGGTTGCCGATGGACTCTGGAACCGCCTGTATCCCTGTCCGGGACAGGTTGAGGAGCCTCAGGTGAACCATATTCCCCAGAGTCTCTGGGATGAGCTCAATTCCTGTTTCACTCAGGTCGAGGACTCGCAGCTGATGATGCAGCCTCGTGAAGATGTTTCCTTCGGTTGCCAGTGGGTTCCTGGGAAGCAGCAGTGTTCTTATCCTCTCCGAATTCAGGATGCTCTCTGGTATCGTAGCCATGTTTCTTCCTGGAAGGGAGACGCGCCGTGGCCTGAAGGAGGTGTCGCCGTCGTCGGGCAGCCGCTGGCCGTCGCCGGTGAAGCCCTCGCCTTGCAGGAGCAGCTGCGCCAGAGCATGCAGCGCTTCGTGCATCGTGCATCCGCGCACGTCTTCCTGCGTCGTCTGGAGAAGGTTCCTGCCAACGAGCTCATCGTAGTACCCCTCGGCTACCTCCTCGACGGAGGCGCCGCTCCTGGTCTGCACCAAGCGCTCGGCCATCCAGTGCTGCACGAGCACCCGCCTCTCGACGGCGAAGCCCGGGGGGAACAGCGAGCAGTACAGGAAGCATTGCTTCAGGTGTTGCGGCAGGTCATCGTAGCACAGGTACAGCGCCTTCATGGCGTCGTCCGGCAGCCCCTTCACCGACCACGCGGGGCTCGCGAGCACCTCGCCCCACACGTCGGCGCTGGCCTCCCGTGTCCTCAGCACGCCGGCGACCGCCTTGATGGCCAGAGGGATGCCGCCGCACTTCTTGACGAGCCTTTCGCCGACGCTCTTCAGCTGGCTCTCGTCGTCAGCCACGCACGCCGCCGTGCGGAGCAGCAGCCAGCCGTCGTCGGTGCTGAGCCTCTTCACCCGGTGGACAAGGCTGGCGCCCATCTCGCGGGCAGTGCTGCCGCGCCGCGCTGTGACCAGCACCTTGCCGCCGCGGCCCAGTGGGTTCTGCAGCACGTCCTCCCACACCCCGCCGTACCACACGTCGTCGACCACGAGCAGGAACCTCTTGTTCGCCACCAGGCCTGTCAGCATTGCCTGGAGGTCGGCGACGCTCTCGTCGCCCTTGGTGTCGCCCCCAAAGGCGTCGATGACCTGCGAGAGCAGGCCGGCCTCCGTGTACCCTCTGGAGAGGCGAACCCACGAGGTTGACCCGAAGCTGCAACGCACCCTCGCGCTCTCGCACACTATCCTCGCGAGCCTGGTCTTGCCGATGCCGTCCGGTCCGACGATGGCGACGAGCCTGTCCGTCTGCGTCAGCCGATCAACGAGCAGGCGGGCGTCGTCCTCGATTCTCGTGCCGACGATGTCTGGCTCAGTTGGCTGGCGCCTCAGCAACGTCCGCGTATGGACGGTGGGATCGGCCGCGTACGCCGCGTGGAGCTGCAGCCGCCGCTGCTTCCTCAGGATCGCCTGCAGCTTCTGGTTCACGCGCTTGAGGTCGTCGGCGATGTCGCCGTGGGGCTCGGCGTCCTCGCAGCAGGAGGATAGCAGCCAAGGCAGAGCCTGCACGCCATGACGAGAGCGCAAGGTAATAATTAACAAATCCTGCAATGCAATGCAACAGTGGCAGAGGCAGTAATCTCGCCTGCTGCTGCGGTGGCGGCTGCTTGGGTTCCCTGCCCCCGAGCCGGCGGGCGGCGACCCTGCACCGGTCGACGGCGCCGTCTGCCTCGTACGCCGCGGCGCGTACCTCGGCGAGCCACCGCGCGGTGGCCTCGTCCCCGCCCGCCGCCTGCGCCTCGGCGTCGCCCAGCACGGCGGCCACGCTCTCCAGCCTCGCCGCCAGCTTCCTCGCGGCCGCCGCGACGCCCAGCTCCTGCGCCACCTCCCCTTCCACCACGCCGCGCCACCGCGCCGCGGTGTCCGGCACGAACGCGCCGAGCACCACGGCCATGTCAACCGCCTCCGATGACGACGTCGTCTACCCTCTCCGAGACAATTGTTTCGTTCGTTTGTGTTTGTTTATGGAATTGATTTGTTCGTTGGATGGAAGAGAATAAAGAGGATCACCTACGCACGAAGTCAACTACTAGGAACTAATAATTCAGAATGTAATTGCGTCCAGGGGATCGCGTCATGATGAGCATACACTTGGAATAGTTCCAGCCTACTAAGATGAGGGCCACGCTGTATTAAGGAAATGACCTTTATATATTCCCTCGAAAAAAAAAAGAAATGACCTTTATATATTCCCCCGAGCCGGCGGGCGGCGACCCTGCACCGGTCGACGGCGCCGTCTGCCTCGTACGCCGCGGCGCGTACCTCGGCGAGCCACCGCGCGGTGGCCTCGTCCCCGCCCGCCGCCTGCGCCTCGGCGTCGCCCAGCACGGCGGCCACGCTCTCCAGCCTCGCCGCCAGCTTCCTCGCGGCCGCCGCGACGCCCAGCTCCTGCGCCACCTCCCCTTCCACCACGCCGCGCCACCGCGCCGCGGTGTCCGGCACGAACGCGCCGAGCACCACGGCCATGTCAACCGCCTCCGATGACGACGTCGTCTACCCTCTCCGAGACAATTGTTTCGTTCGTTTGTGTTTGTTTATGGAATTGATTTGTTCGTTGGATGGAAGAGAATAAAGAGGATCACCTACGCACGAAGTCAACTACTAGGAACTAATAATTCAGAATGTAATTGCGTCCAGGGGATCGCGTCATGATGAGCATACACTTGGAATAGTTCCAGCCTACTAAGATGAGGGCCACGCTGTATTAAGGAAATGACCTTTATATATTCCCTCGAAAAAAAAAGAAATGACCTTTATATTAAGGCCCAGCTAACTGAATTTTAGAATCGGGTCAGTCGACAGAATTGTACAGAGGAAACAGAAATCGACTACCCCAAATTCAAAGTCAGTTGATCAAGCCTAGCTCAACTTCTGGAGTGCTCCTCTCCGGCGCCCTCAGCGCCCGCTAACGCAGTTGGCGCTCGAAGGAGCGCGGTAGTGGGCCGGCCCAGTATCTCTCGCGCCAGATGCTCAAAAACAAACGCGAAGAAAAATGCGTAGCAGCCGGCATTCGAACCCATATGCATTTGCTGACGGACTTGGCGCTCCTACCACTGCAGTAGGATAGCTTGTTGTGTTTTGTGCGGAAACAGCTCTATTTGACCCATGTTTAAGCCCCAGTACAAATTATTTTGAAAAAAAGGAAGGACAATTTGACCAAGAATTCATGAATTTTAAAAAAAGTTCGTCAATTTTGACAAAATGTCACGGATTTCATAGAAATGTTCACAAAATAAATCATCATTTTTCCAAAAAAGTTCACGAATTTTTAAAAAGTTCCTTTTTTGTTTCTTTTTTTTAAATTGAATAAACTTTCTTCAAAATCAATGAACCTTTTTCAAATTGAACGAACATTTTCTTTCAAAATCAATGAACTTTTTCAGATTTTTGAACTTTTTTTAAAATTGATGAACTTACTTTTTTAGAACCGATGAACTTTTTTTTCAAAATTGATGAACTTTTTCCAGATTTTGTGAACTTTTTTCAAAATCGAATTAGGAAAAAGTTCATCGCATTTGAAAAAAGTTCATCAAATTGGAAAAAAAAATTCATCGAATTAGGAAAAAGTTCATCGCACTTGAAAAAGTTCATCGAATTTGCAAAAAAGTTAATCGAATTTGAACAAAGTTCATCAAATTTGTAAAAAAGTTCATCGAATTAGGAAAAAGTTCATCGCATTTGAAAAAGTTCATCGAATTTGCAAAAAAGTTAATTGAATTTGAAAAAAGTTCATCAAATTTGAAAAAAAAATCATCGCGTTTGAAAAAAGTTTATCGCATTTGAAAAAGTTCACCAAACTGAAAAAAGTTCATCGAATTTGAAAAAAGTTCATCGAATTTGAAAAAAAGTTCATCGCGTTTGAAAAAAGTTCATCAATTTTTTTTAAAAAAACCACCGATTTGAAACGAGTTCATGCATTAAAGAAAAATAAAAAAGAAACAGGAAAACAAACAAAGAAAAAAGAGAAAAACAAAACGTAAAAAGGTCAGAAGGCGAATATACATAGAAAGGAAAGAACGGAAGCACATATGCACCAGCTATCAGGTGGCCTAGTGGTTAGTGCAGCATCCACGTAGCGATGAGATCGCATTTTCGAACCCTGCTCCACGCAGCTGCACCTTTTTATCCTTCGAAAAGGGGAGATGGGCCGGCCTGTTTGTCGCAAATGAAGGGAGGGGGGGGGGGGGGTGCGCCCAATTGTGGAAACACCTATATCGGGCGCTAAAGGCGCCGAATAGGATCTGGCCAACTTCTGTGCCCTCTGATTTTTTTTCTTTTGCGTTTCGGCTTTCTTCTTCTGAGTTAATGGGCTCGATCCGTTAACCGACTTGGACCGGGAACTCAGCTCCAGCACCGCACACGCCTTCATTTCCGGATGCGGTGTTTTGGCTCCTAGGTGCATATGCATTCACTGTCTAAATACACATTTTGAAAAGTTGAAAAATTCGAAACAAAAATTCCGCGGGTATATCCGGACATTCTATGTGCGCGCACAAAGTTTCGGTGAAAAACGACGTTTTTTGTGGCTTGTGTAAAAAAGATAAAGAAATGCCTCGTGAATAGTTATAATAAAGCATCAGAAATTGTCTTTTTTACACAAGCCACAAAAAACCTCGTTTATCACCGAAAACTTTGTGCATGCACATAGAATGTCCGGATATACACGCGGAATTTTTGTTCGGAATTTTTCAACTTTTCAAAATGTGTATTTAGACAATGGGTGCATATGCACCTAGGAGCCATAGCCAATTTCCGTTCATTTCCTTCCTTCTTTCACCTTCTTCCTCCTTCTACCCTAACAACGCCGCCATGGGGGAGAACTCAGATCCAAAATAGAAGAACAAGAAACTGAAGAAGAATATTTTTCCCATTTGTTGTTTTCCTTTCTTGAGATCAATTTGGGCCAGGAAAAAAAGGTTTAGTTCAACTTTTTCAGATCTTGAAATAAAAAATGTATAGAGTAATCCCTTGAATTTCACACATTATTAGACCAATAAAATCATTCACAACGACCCTAAAGACACAATCTAATTCTGAAACTAAAAAAAAGACAGAGATGTTTTAACATCCTAAGTACAAAAACAGTTACTGAATGCAGAAGACTGGAATTTTTTGTAGAGTTGAATGAATTATATGGTAACTTGTTACCCTTCCTAAGAACAAAAGCATAGACTGAAACTAACAAAAGACAGGGAAACCTGTTCAACAAAAGACAAAATAAATAACTAGAACTAAAATAAGCATAACTGTTTTCAAGAGTAGAAATGATTTATCGAGTAGAATGAATAATAGGGAGACTAGTTACCCTTCTTAAAGCAAAATCTAGACTGAAACTAAATAGACAGAAATGTTTTCTAGATTTGAATGAATTAGAGGGAAACCTGTTACCACCTAAAGAAAAAAAATCAGTAACTGAAACTAAATAGTATAGCTACAGGAGGTGCTTACATGAATAGTGGCCAAATTTCCAGAAAGTGCAAAGCACAAAATTGCTCCAATGAAGTGCTGGCAAGCACACTGCAAAAAGAAAGCAAAATTATGCAACTCAACAATGAAAAACATTTGCAAAACAAAGCAATGATAGAAACTAGAGAAATAATATCATTTTACATTTTTTACCTGTTATTGTAGAAATGTTATCATTTTTATTTGTGTCCCACTAAACCATATTTACTTGCATTGCTTAATTTGCAGATTCCAGATTTCGCAAAAACAAGGGACAAACAAGTAGCAGCATGACGTCAAGATTTGCATGATTAGACAAAGGTAATTTTTGCATGCAGAACCTCAAACACCTGCTATGAAAACAAAGGCATACTATCATGTGCATAAGTTGCTTCGTCGGATTTTTTGTAAACCCTGTTCAAGAATTCGTCTCATTATCCAGCTAACTTCCCAATTAATTCCTACTCATAAGGTTACCGAGTAGCCAATAAACTGACAAATGGCTGATTAACTTGCCGATTAGCCTATTAATCCCTTACTTGCCAGCCAACCGAGCAGCTACCAGTTAATGATTTCCTCAACAATAATGAAAAGTAAAAATTGCTTGGTCAAATAACAAAAGTTGTACACATTGGTCACCAGTGAGGACAACGTCAGCATGTAGGAAGACCACAACAAAGCATGGTAAGTAAACACTTTGCATTGAGGCACATTATACTTTCATTTAGGCGAAACATCATTTTTTTTGCAGGTGCCTAAAAATTCAGAGAAAGCATACAAGCAAGTGCATTGTCACAAAAATGCATTCGACCAAAGCATTAAGGTTAGTATAAATTCTGTGAATTGAATAAGTTCATTGAATATGTTATATATATATATATATATATATATATATATATATATATATATATATAGCAAGTTCATCCCCATAAGCATAATTCATATTGGCATTTTGGCCATAAGCATAACAAGCATCAAGTTCATCAAAACGGGATATTTCAAATGAATCAACGGGATCATAGCAATTATCATGGCATTCATCCTTCGGTAAAAACGAAGGGACATTGAACAATGTATGAGTTGAAGAGTTACTCTCATTAGAAGGTGGGCACAGGTGATCAATCTGTTCTTCCTCCATTTGTTCTTCGCTCTCCTCATCATCTTTTTCCTCCAATGAGCTCGCAGTTTCATCAATTTCTTCTTCCATAGACTCCTGCAAAATATTAGTATTTTCTTGGACAACAGAGTTATTCTCAATAAATACATCAATATCGTAATTGTATTTATAATTATCATAGCAATATTTAAGGACATCAAGATTTTTAGGTCTATAAACTGAATCATCAAAATCTTCAAACTTTTCAAACAAAGATTCAATTTCGTATGCACCCTTAAAAGCAACAAATTCTTCTATCCGTTCCACATCATAGTAATCATACATATCATTAGAAGCTAAGGTTTCATTATCATTAAATTCATATGAAAAGGGAAGATGTGGATCATTCATGTAGCGACCCGGCCTCAAACGGTCAAGTCTTTGTGCTTCCGTGTCATCCCTGGATTGGTAATGCTGACACACACAGTACTCGAAGGATTTATAACAGAGTAGCAATCACACACTTATTACATCGAATGTCTCAAAAGAGAACTTATTACAATATATATGGCTTAAGGCCATCTAATACGATAACAACGGAAGGCTTGGAAGATAATGTGAGTCCATCAACTCCAACGGCATAGCTGAGCTGCACGGCAACGACCTAACGAACCTTACGCCTCGTCTGAAAAGTCTGCAACATAATACGTTGCAGCCCGAAAACGGGGCAACACATGGAATATGCTGGCAATATAACATAGTAGAGAAAGAACGGAAATAATGCTATCACTACATGCATATTTGGCTGGTGGAAGCTCTATGGTTATAGTTTTTTGCGAAAAGCCAATTTTTCCCTACAACAAAGGAATAGATTTTAATTTAACTATCATGGTAGTTGGAACATCCTTGAGAAGGTTCCTCCAACTCAATCCCAATTAAAGTAGTTATCAGCCCAACAATATTAATTAAGAGTGATGAGATACTTAGGATACTCCAAGTACTAGATACTCAAGATTGTCCATAACCGGGGACACGGCTAACCATGATTAGATTGTACGCTCTGCAGAGGTTTGCGCACTTTTCCCCACAAGACTCGATCGCCTCCGTTGGATTTCTCGCACTACTTGGTGTTTGAGAAACGGATGACTGAGACACAGCCTTTCAGAAACATTAACTCTCTACTCCGGGCAGACCATACCAAACCTACAACCCTCTACCTGCTGATCTACCTCTTCAAGAGCTTCACGTAACTTACTCAACTATGCTAGAGCCCATAATAGCTTGTGGCTGCACACAGAAGTTTCTACCATGAAAATATCTCAGTTCCCTTTGAGCCTGGGTGGCGGTCCATAGGAAAATATCTCAGAAGTAGAGAAAGTATGTTAGCTCATGCCTCTCCCTCATATAAAATTACAAGAATGATTACCGGTACTTGTTATCGATTGCCTAGGGACAAATAACTTTCTTGTTGACACAAACCATTTTACTAAACACCTAACTTTTATTATCTTGCAAACTACTTCTAGTTTTATTCTTGCAAAGTAGTTCTAGCATCACACCTACAGAAGAGTTTCATACTTGTTTCCGGTAAAGCGAACGCCAAGTGTGCGTAGAGTTGTATCGGTGGTCGATAGAACTTGAGGGAATATTTGTTCTACCTTTAGCTCCTCGTTGGGTTCGACACTCTTATTTATCGAAAAAGGCTACAAACGATCCCCTATACTTGTGGGTTATCACTCTGTTCCCATGCACTAAAGATTATACAGTGGCTAAACATAGATGAATTACCAGATAAATATTTCATTGATAGATGGATACCTAAATAAAAGAGAGCAATGCAAGCTACTAAAGGTGTGGGAAATCTAGAAGGTTGGGACGATCATATGGCATTCTTCTCAATGTCAAGGCGCCTTATTCAATTAGCATCTAAAGCAACAAAGAATCCCGAAAGAAGAAAAGTGTTGAGTGAACACTTAGCTACACTAGAGAAGATAATCTTGGATATTCCATGCAATGAAGATTCCGAGCAGTCAAAATCTTCTCATTCAGAAAAAGTACAAATGAAGGAGAAATCAGTTTGGGGAGTTATTCTGTTGGCACACTAAAGGATCCAGCCTAGACTAAACCAAAAGGAAGAATGAAGACAACAGTAAGGCAAAAAGGAATTGTCGAGAAAATAATCAACAAACAAAATATCACCTGCTTAGTTTGCGGAAAACAAGGACACAACACATATGGATGCAAATATAGAAGAAGAGCTAGTGGATAAACCTAAGAAGAAGTCTAGAAAAAATGTTGAGCAGGTTGATAAACCTAATAAGAAAGGTAAAACAAATCGCCAGCAACCATAACCTAATCTTAAATACTTATGTTTGTCAACAAATGCATCATATATTCCTCAAAAAATGCAGTAAGAAAGAAGACAAAGGAACATGCTCAGAGATTTAAATGAGGAACAAACATGGCGTCAAGAGGAACAAAAGAAAAAAGAAGAACATGAAGCATACCACAAAGCCTACAACACTAATGAGAAACTGCATACTCTCAATAAATTGCTATTCGTGAATTTTTGTATTAGGTCTTTGAAAAGTTGTAAGTTAAATACTGTCGACACAATACTTAAAATTGTGTGGAATTATTTTTGTATTCCAACTATTTTCATCTTTTCTATGGTAAAATTACACAGTTCTAGTTTGCTTGAATAGTTGAACAATCATCGGTAAGAAGTAAGAACACCCACGAAATATCTACTGCAGTTGCAGAACACTATAACAAAACTTGCACAATGTTCATAAGAGCAACTACTACAAAAATATGGTGCAAAAAGAGAATAAACCTGCACTAAAAGAGTAAACTTAGCACGATCTCACGCTTGAAACCTGAAACAAACTAGACATCAAAATTAGTTTCACAAAATGTATTCATTCAAGAAGATAGAAGCAAAATAAATCTCGCTCTTCAACAATAATGATGGTTAAAAACTTTACCTGAAATAAATCACTACTATAAATAAAAAAGAAATAATTAACAACAAAAACAATCTTCAAAACACTAAGCAACTGATTTTAAAAATATAGAGAACAGATTTGTTCACAAGCACTTTGATAACATTTCAGACCCACTACATACAGAAGAGAATATTTAGCCTAGCAAACTAAGAGGATGATGGTTCCAATACACAAGTAAATTTAGCCTAGCAAGCTAATTAAAGATAACATGACACTAGCAGCAAGCTCTAAAACACTAATCTTCAAGCACTCGTGAGACTTAGCAAGAAGCTCCCACACTTGCGCCAGCACCACCAAATCCACCAGAAAGGCCACCACCTGAGCAGTCATCTTTGGAAGGAGCATCACCATGAGAAGCATCTTCACCTTCATCAGCAACCTCATCACCAGGAGCAGCGGCAATCATTGTTATTGTGTGGAAGTAACCATCCCAATCGTGTACATATGGCTCTATGATAGTATGCAAGAGGGTTTAGTTGTAGCCTTTTCGAAGTAAGAGTATTGATCCCATAGGGAGCACAGGAATCAGACTTTTGCCTCTTGTAATGAATTATGGATTTGTGTGTGCAAATATTTGTACACCCCAAACAAAGTGAGGGCGGAGGTAAATTGTGATTGAATTGCGAAGCAAGCTTTAAAGTAAATAACATGAAAGTAATAAGAAAACAATAACTTGAGTAACTGATGGAATGGCAGAGGTTAAGGCGTTCTCAGGGAGTCCAGTATCCCCATTGGTATGTTCCTAACGTGACCTATGCATGGGCATATTTTGGTATGGATACTTGAGACACTCTTGACGATTGTTGGGCAGAGCCGGGTACAGAACACGTTCTACTCAAAGTACATTTTGTGCCATGCACGCCAACAACATAGTCTCCCAGAGGGTTACAACTATGATAATTAAGGGTTTACCCCATGGACGTGGCCTCTCTAAGGGTTCTCCATAATTCCCCTATAAATTGCAAAGGTTAGGAATAAATGCTTTTACTGTCACCTCGAATTACCTTCACGTCCAACCCTTTACAATGACAGTGATATACTTCATGGCCATAAGGCAATAATGCTGAGTGGGGTCCCTCCACAACATTCACAAAGTTATTAAACTAAGCATTCAACAGAGGATTTTATATCCATAATATTGATTCAAATCCTATACATACCAAGGTTCATCCATATCCCCGAGAACTAGGGGTCTACTCACACATGGAGACAACATACATCATGATGGTCGTGATGGCAAACATGAGTGAATGATACAAGCAACACACAATACGATCCACTAGGGTTCTTGGTGTTACAATGATAAGGATGTGGATGATGATGACAATGGCAATGGTGATTGTTGTAGGGTGAAACCCTAAGAGGGATCTTTTCACACTTGGAGGGGGAAAAGGGATGAACATCAAGAACACAAAGAGGAATTCACTCCAACAAAACCCAATTACACATCCACTAGAATAGCAAACACATATATCCACAAGAATATAAGCACAATCCAAGAAAACAAGCACTAGGTAAAGTTCTTCCCACTCCTAGGGAGGTGAGATCTTGATGATAGTCTTCTCCTAAGAGGAGGTCTGGAAATCCACTTGGGGATCCTCTCCAAAGAGGCCTTGATCTCCAAGAGGAGGGGTAGAAGGAGGAAAGCTCTCTAGATATCTCTCATATACTTTGCTAACCTAAACATGACCCTAGGTACAGAATATATAGGTAGGTGGGCGAGGGAGGTGAAGTGGAGGCCCAAACAGTAGCTCACAGCCGTCCATCTTGAAGGGCCCGTGCACACGATGGTCCCGTGTGCACGGTACACCCCCGTGCGCACGGGGTGCTACAACGTCGGCTCCCTGGATAGCCCGTGCGCACAAGATCTTGGGGCCCGTGGGCACGGGGTCGCCTGGGAGGTGCATTCTTGCTCCTCTTGTCTCCCTTCTTCTTCCTTGAGGCCTTGGGGTGCTTCTCCTCCTCCTTTGGGGTGTCCCTCAGCTGCTTGATGGCGTCGGTCTTCATACCTAATGACACATAGCATGTTTTGGTGAGGTAGCAACTATTGGGGAACGTTGCATGGAAAACAAAAAAATTATACGCACACGCAAGATCTATCCATGGAAATGCATAGCTACGAGAGGGGAGAGTATGTCTACGTACGCTCGTAGACCGTAAAGAGGAAGCGTTTATGAACGCGGTTGATGTAGTCGAACACCTGCGCGATCCAACCGATCAAGTACCGAACGTACAACACCTCCGCGTTCAGCACATGTTCAGCTCGATGACGTCCTCGCCTTCTTGATCCAGAAAGATGGCGAAGTAGTAGATGAGTTCCGGCAGCACGACGGCGTGGTGACGGTGGAGATGCAACTGTTGGAGAACATAGAATGCAATTTCAAAAATTTCCTACCATCACGCAAGATCTATCTAGGAGATGCATAGCAACGAGAGGGGGAGAGTGTGTCCACGTACCCTCGTAGACCGAAAGCGGAAGCGTTAGGTTAACGCGGTTGGTGTAGTCAAACGTCTTCATGATCCAACCGATCTAGTACCGAACGTACGACACCTCCGAGTTTAGCACATGTTCAGCTCGATGACGTCCCTCAAACTCTTGATCCACCAGAGGGTCGAGGAAGAGTTACGTCAGCACGACGGCGTGGTGACGGTGATGGTGATGTGATCCGTGCAGGGCTTCGCCTAAGCACTATGATGCTATGACCGGAGGAGTAAACTGTGGAGGGGGGCACCACACACGGCTAAGAGAACAATTGTTTTCCTTTAGGGTGTCCCCCTGCCCCCACATATAAAGGAGGGGAGGAGGAGGTGGCCAGCCAAGAGGGGTGCACCATGGGGGGGAGTCCTACCAGGACTCCACTCCTAGTAGGATTCGCCCCCCCTTTTTCCTTTCTTCATAGGAGGGAAAAGAAAGGAGTGGGAGAGGGAGAGGGAAAGAGGGAAAAGGGGGCGCCGCCCCCTCCCCTAGCCCTATTCGGACTCCCATGGGGGGCACCCCTTGTGGGCTGTCCCCTCTCTCTCCCGTGGCCCTTGAGGCCCATGACTTCCGCCGGGGGGTTGTGATAACTTCTCGGTACTCCGGTAAAATACCCGAACCACTCGAAACCATTGCGATGTCCGAATACCACCTTCCAATATATCAATCTTTACCTCCCGACTATTTCGAGACTCCTCGTCATGTCCGTGATCTCATCCGGGACTCCGAACAAACTTCAGTCACCAAAACACATAACTCATAATACAAATCGTCATCGAACTTTAAGCGCATGGACCCCGTGTTCGAGAACTATGTAGACATGACCGAGACACATCTCTGGTCAATAACCAATAGCGAAACCTGGATGCTCATATTGGTTCCTACATATTCTACGAAGATCTTTATCGGTCGAACCGCAATAACAACATATGTTATTCCCTTTGTCATCGGTATGTTACTTGCCCGAGATTCGATCGTTGGTATCATCATACCTAGTTTAATCTCGTTACTGGCAAGTCTCTTTACTCGTTCCATAATGCATCATCCCGTAACTAACTCATTAGTCACATTGCTTGCAAGGCTTATAGTGATGTGCATTACCTAGAGGGCCCAGAGATACCTCTCCGATACTCGGAGTGACAAATCCTAATCTCGATCTATGCCAACCAAACAAACACCTTTGGAGACACCTGTAGAGCATCTTTATAATCACCCAGTTACGTTGTGATGTTTGATAGCACACAAGGTGTTCCTCGGTATTCAGGAGTTGCATAATCTCATAGTTAGAGGAATATGTATAAGTCATGAAGAAAGCAATAGCAATAAAACTTAACGATCATTATGCTAAGCTAACGGATGGGTCTTGTCCATCACATCATTCTCCTAATGATATGGTCCCGTTAATCAAATGACAACACATGTCTATGGTTAGGAAACTTAACCATCTTTGATTAACGAGCTAGTCTAGTAGAGGCTTACTAGGGACACTATGTTGTGTCTATGTATCCACACATGTATCAAGTTTCCGGTTAATACAATTCTAGCATGAATAATAAACATTTATCATGATATAAAGAAATATAAATAACTACTTTATTATTGCCTCTAGGGCATATTTCCTCCAGTCTCCCACATGCACTAGAGTCAATAATCTAGTTCACATCGTCATGTGATTTAACACCAATAGTTCACATCTTTATGTGATTAGTACACATCGCCATGTGACTAACACCCAAAGGGTTTACTAGAGTCAATAATCTAGTTCACATCGCTATGTGATTAACACCCAAAGAGTTCTAAGGTGTGATCATGTTTTGCTTGTGAGAGAAGTTTATTCAACGGGTCTGTCACATTCAGAGCCGTTTGTATTTTGCAAATTTTCTATGTTTACAATGCTATGCATGGAGCTACTCTAGCTAATTGCTCCCACTTTCAATATGTATCCAGATTGAGACTCAGAGTCATCCGGATTGGTGTAAAAGCTTGCATCGACGTAACTCTTTACGACGAACTCTTTATCACCTCCATAACCGAGAAATATTTCCTTAGTCCTCTTAGGTAACTAAGGATAACTTTGACCGCTGTCCAGTGATCCACTCCTGGATCACTATCGTACCCCCTTGCCAAACTCATGGCAAGGTACACAATAGGTCTGGTACACAGCATGTCATACTTTATAGAATCTATGGCTGAGGCATATGAATGACTTTCATTCTCTTTCTATTTTCTTCCGTGGTTGGGTTTTGAGTCTTACTCAACTTTACACCTTGCAATACAGGCAAGAACTCCTTCTTTGACTGTTCCATTTTGAACTACTTCAAAATCTTGTCAAGGTATGTACTCATTGAAAAATCTTATCAAGCGTCTTGATCTATCTCTATGGATCTTGATGCCCAATATGTAAGCAGCTTCACCGAGGTCTTTCTTTGGAAAACTCCTTTCAAACACTCCTTTATGCTTTCCAGAAAATTCCATCATTTCCGATCAACAATATGTCATTCACATATACTTATCAGAAAGGCTGTAGTGCTCCCACTCACTTTCTTGTAAATACAGGCTTCACCGCAGTATAAAACTATATGCTTTGATCAACTCATCAAAGCATATAGTCCAACTCCGAGATGCTTGCACCAGTCTATAGATGGATTGCTGGAGTTTGCACATTTTGTTAGCACCTTTAGGATGGACAAAACCTTCTGGTTGCATCATATACAACTCTTCTTTAAATCCATTAAGGAATGCAGTTTTGATATCCATTTGCTAGATTTCATAAAATGCGGCAATTGCTAACATGACCCGGACAGACTTAAGTATCGATACGAGTGAGAAAAACTCATCGTAGTCAACACCTTGAACTTGTCAAAAAACTTTTTGCGGCAATTCATGCTTTGTAGATAGTAACACTACCATCAGCATCTGTCTTCCTCTTGAAGATCCATTTATTCTCAATGGCTTGCCGATCATTGGGCAAGTCCACCAAAGTCCACACTTTGTTCTTATATATGGATCCTATCTCAGATTTCATGGCCTCAAGCCATTTATCGGATCTGGGCTCATCATCGCTTCCTCATAGTTTGTAGCTTCGTCATTGTCTAGTAACATGACTTCCAGAACAAGATTACCGTACCACTCTGGTGCGGAACATACTATGGTTGACCTACGAGGTTCGGTAGTAACTTGATCTGAAGTTTCATGATAATCATCATTAGCTTCCTCACTAGTTGGTGTAGGCATCACGGGAACGGTTTTATGTGATGAGCTACTTTCCAATTCGAGAGAAGCTACAATTACCTCATCAAGTTCTACTTTCCTCCCACTCACTTCTTTCGAGAGAAACTCCTTCTCTAGGAAGGATCCATTCTTAGCAACAAATATCTTGCCTTCGGATCTGTGATAGAAGGTGTACCCAACAGTTTCTTTTGGGTATCCTATGAAGACACACTTCTCCAATTTGGGTTCGAGCTTATCAGGCTGAAGCTTTTTCACATAATCATCACAACCCCAAACTTTAAGAAACGACAACTTGGGTTTCTTGCCAAACCACAGTTCATATGGTGTAGTCTCAACGGATTTAGATGGTGCCCTATTTAACGTTAATGCAGCTGTCTCCAATGCATAACCCCAAAACGATAATGGTAAATCGGTAAGAGACATCATAGATCGCACCATATCTAATAAAATACGGTTACGACATTCGGACACACCATTACGCTGTGGTGTTCCAGGTGGCGTGAATTGTGAAACTATTCCACATTGTTAAATGAAGGCCAAACTCGTAACTCAAATATTTGCCTCCGCGATCAGATCGTAGAAACTTTATTTTCTTGTTACGATGATTCTTCACTTCACTCTGAAATTCTTTGAACTTTTCAAATGTTTCAGGCTTGTGTTTCATTAAGTAGATATACACATATCTGCTCAAATCATCTGTGAAGGTCAGAAAATAATGATACCTACCGCGTGCCTCAACACTCATCGGACTGCATACATCGGTATGTATTATTTCCAATAAGTCAGTGGCTCGCTCCATTGTTCTGGAGAACGGAGTCTTAGTCATCTTGCCCATGAGGCATGGTTCGCAAGCATCAAATGATTCATAATCAGGTGATTCCAAAAGTCCATCCGCATGGAGTTTCTTCATGCGCTTTACACCAATATGACCTAAACGGCAGTGCCACAAATATGTTGCACTATCATTATCAACTTTGCATCTTTTTGCATCAATATTATGAATATGTGTATCACCACGATCGAGATTCAATAAACCATTCACATTGGGTGCAAGACCACAGAAGGTTTTATTCATGTAAACAAAACAACAATTATTCTCTAACTTAAATGAATAAACGTATTGCAATAAACATGATCTAATCATATTCATGCTCAATGCAAACACCAAATAAATTTTATTTAGGTTCACCATTAATCCCGAAGGAGTGTGCGATGATGATCATTTCCAACATACATCGTCACCTTGCTTTTAACTAGTCTTTGTTCATTCTGCAACTCCCGATTCGAGTTACTAATCTTAGCAACTGAACCGGTATCAAATACCCAGAGGTTGCTATGAACACTAGTAAATTACACATCAATAACATGTATAACAAATGTACCTTTGTTCACTTTGCCATCCTTCTTATCCTCCAAGTATCTGGGGCAGTTCCGCTTCCAGTGTCCATTCCCTTTGTAGTAGAAGCATTCAGTCTCAGGCTTGGGTCTAGCCTTGGGTTTCTTCATGGGAGCGGCAACTTGCTTGCCATTCTTTTTGAAGTTCCCTTTCTTTCCCTTGCCCTTTTACTTGAAACTAGTGATCTTGTCAACCATCAACACTTGATGCTTTTTCTTGATTTCTACCTTCACGGATTTCAGCATCACGAAGTGCTCGGGAATCATTTTCATCATCCCTTGCATATTATAGTTCATCACGAAGTTCTAGTAGCTTGGTGATAGTGACTAGAGAACTCTGTCAATTGCTATCTCATCTAGAAGATTAACTCCCACTTGATTCAAGCGATTGTAGTACCCAGACATTCTGTGCACATGCTCACGACTTGAGCTATTCTCCTCCATCTTGTAGGCAAAGTACTTGTCAGAGGTCTCATGCCTCTCGAAACGGGCATGAGTACGAAATACTAATTTCAACTCTTCGAATATCTTATACGCTCCATGGAGTTCAAAATGTTTTTGAAGTCCCGGTTCTAAGCCGTAAAACATGGTGCACTAAACTATGAAGTAATCATCATACCGAGCTTGTCAAACGTTCATAATGTTTGCATCTGCTCCTACAACAGGTCTGTCACCTAGCGGTGCATCAAGGACATAATTCTTCTGTGCAGCAATGAGGATAATCCTCAGATCACAGACCTAGTCCGTATCATTGCTACTATCATCTTTCAACTTTTCTCTAGGAACATATGAAAAATAAATATATAGGAGCTATATCTCAACATAGATATGCAAATACTATCAAGACTATGTTCATGGTAAATTAAAGTTCAATTAATCATATTACTTAAGAACTCCCACTTAGATAGACATCCCTCTAGTCATCTAAATGATCACGTGATCCATATCAACTAAACCATGTCCGATCATCACGTGAGATGGAGTAGTTTTCAATGGTGAACATCTCTATGTTGATCATGTCTACTATATGATTCACGTTCGACCTTTCGGTCTCAGTGTTCCCAGGCCATATCTGCATATGCTAGGCTCGTAAAGTTTAACCTGAGTATTCTCCACGTGCAAAACTGTCTTGCACCCATTGTATGTGAATGTAGAGCTTATCACACCCGATCATCACGTGGTGTCTCAGCACGACGAACTGTAGCAACAGTGCATACTCAGGGAGAACACTTATACCTTGTGTAGCGATCCGACATCAGACGGTCAAATCTTTGTGTATAAGTGTCATCCCTGGATCACTAATGCTGACACACATAGTACTTGAAGGATTTATAACAGAGTGCAATCACACACTTATTACAACAAAATGTCTCAAAAGAGAACTTATTACAATATTATTGCTTAAGGCCATCTAAAAAATAACTGCGGAAGCATCGAAGGTAAATGAGTCCATCAACTCCAACGGCATAGCTGAGTGCACGACAACGACCTAGCGCACCTTACTCTTCGTCTGAAAAGTCTGCAACATAATACGTTGCAGCCCGAAACGGGTCATCACATGGAATATCCTGGCAAAATAACACTGTAGAGCAATGAACAAAATAAAGGCTAACACTACATGCATATATGGCCGGTGGAGGCTCTATGGTTATTATGATTTTGCGAAAAGCCATTTTTCCCTACAATAAAGGAATATATTTTATTTAACTATCATGGTGGTTGATAAACATTGAGAAGGTTCCTCCAACTCAATCCCAATTAAATAGTATTAATAACCCAACAAATTAATTTAGAGTGATGAGATCAAATCAATAATTCAAGTACTAGATACTCAAGCTTCCATAACCGGGGACACGGCTAATCATGATTAGTTTATACACTCTGGAGTGGTTTGCGCACTTTTCCCCACAAGACTCGATCTCCTCTGTTGAATTTCTCGCACTACATGATGTTTGAGAAATGAATGATCGAGACACAGTCTTTCCGAAGCATTAACTCTTTACTCTAGGTAGACAGTACCACCTAATTTCCCATACATCTGCTAGCCTACCACTAAAAGAGGTCACACAACATACTCAACTATGCCAGAGCCCATAATGGCTTGTGGCTGCACATGAAAGTTTCTAGCATGAATAATATTATGATCCCTTTGAGCCTGGGTGGCAATCCGTAGGATGATCACACGGGTACTACGAGATCTCCTTGGGAAAGCATTGGGTTCTCCAGGTGCCCGGGCAAACCACTGGGTGCTCCAGGGTGCCCCAACCAATCCACCCAGATGTGTATTAAAGTAGCCACCTTAAGTTTCCCTTAGTTATTATATCTCTCTCAACTTTCATGAATCTCACATACCAATCCACATCTACGAGCATAGCATAGCAATATAAGCATAACGTAGAAGTAACTCCCAGGGTTTTGATATAAAGGGCAATAGGTTCTACCTCATCAACTACTTCCCCAAACCCACATGTTAAACGGATCCTACTCATGCAATGTTTGAAGATTGGACTAATGCATAAAAACTGGATAATAAAGGGATATGATCAAAGTGTTACTTGCCTTGCTGACGATCTGCAAATCCTAGAGACTCATAGTAGCACTCTTCGCACTCCGAAAATTCTGTCGCAAACAAACAATGGCATACATAAGCACTCAAACATAGGTGTAAGGGTAAAACTCAAATAAGAAAAGATCCCAAATGAAAGTTCAACTGAAGACCTTCGATTTGCAAAAAGAATCATTTGAATCGGTGCTACGAAACTCAAACTACGATCAAAAGAAATTCGAATTCAAATCTGCTTGAAACCAAATTTTAAATTGTCAAAATCATGTTCAAGTTGCTTAACAGGAAAGAGGGGTTCGAGACGAAGATTTTGGCGTTGGCTTCACTAGATTTGGACGAACGGTTGAAAAGTTGCGAGGGTTTGAAGATCAGGGGCTAATCTGTGATAAAAATAATTGCGGATAGGTCCCTGGCCGAAAAAAGAACAGAAAAAGAAAAATCTATCGGACGAACGTCCGCTAACAGAGACAACCGAATGAATTCGTTCGTTACTAGACCTAAACGAACGAACGTTCGCAAAATAGATCTAAACCGAAAGAAAACCGAGAAAAACCGATCTAAAAAAACCTAAATAGATCTAGGGTTTACCGAAGTAAACCGACGAAAACTCGACAAAAACCGGTCAGCGATGGCGGATCCGAACGGCGGCGACGGCAGCGGGCGACGATGGCGTCGGCGGCTAGCGCGGGTGGCGGTTGCGGGCTTGCAGCGGCGGGGCGAAGGGGCTCCGGCGCCGGCTTATAAAGGGGGCGGGGGCGGCGACTTGCTTGGGGAGGGGGCCGGCCCGGGGAGGAGTCTGGCTCGGACTCCCCTCGGCGGGGAAGGCGGGGGCGCGCAGGAGTGGGCCGGCTGGGCTTCGGCCCAGTCGGTCCGGAATTTCTTTTAAAATAAATTCCGTCGAAGAAAAATCCTATTAAAATATAAAAAAAATTCTAAAAATGCCAAAAACAATTCTCATCGTCTAAATAAAATATTTAAAACAAAGTGAACATTTTTCTGGCCTAAGAATGCAATTTTGAAAAAATGCATATTTTTTCTAATTCAAATAAAACCTCGAATAAAATCCAAATAAAATATTTATTTGATTTAAAAAAAATCCTCTAGTATTTCTCTCTTTTTGAAAGAAGTCATATTATCTTCTCTCTTTTATTTTGATATGTGAAATATTCAGAGAGAAAAATATTAAAACCAAAACGATCCTCTTCTAAAATTTGAGACAATTCAAATATGAAAATCATGAAATCCCCAACTCTCTCCGTGGGTCCTTGAGTTGCTTAAGATTTCTAGGATCACTACCGAAATGCAAATAAAATATGATATGCATATGATGACCTATGTATAACATCCAAATTGAAAATTTGGGATGTTACAAACCTACCCCCCTTAAGATGAATCTCGCCCTCGAGATTCGGGTTGGCTAGCAAATAGGTGAGGGTGGTCTTTCCGCAGGTCTTCCTCTCGTTCCCATGTGGCTTCATCCTCGGTATGGTGGCTTTACTGAACTTTGCAAAACTTGATAACCTGGCTGCGCGTAACTCAGCTGGCAAATTCGAGAATCTTGACAGGTTTCTCCTCGTAGGTTAGGTCACTGTCCAACTGAATTGCTTCCAGGGGCACTGTATCTCTCAGAGGAATATCAGCCATCTCTGCATGACACTTCTTCAACTGGGAAACGTGAAACACATCATGAACTCCTGACAATCCTTCGGGTAACTCCAACTTGCAGGCTACTTCTCCCATACGTTCCAAAACTCGGTATGGTCCTACAAATCTCGGGGCTAACTTTCCCTTAACTCCAAATCGTTTCACTCCTCGCAAAGGTGACACCCGAAGATATGCTCTATCTCCGATTTCATGGACTACCTCCTTTCGTTTTGAGTCTGCATAACTCTTCTGCCTGGACTGAGCTACCTTTAGTCTATCTCGAATCAACTTAACCTTTTCTTCAGACTCTTTGATCAATTCTGGTCCAAACAACTGACGGTCTCCAACTTCATCCCACATCAACGCTGTCCTGCACCTTCTCCCATACAAAGCTTCGAAAGGTGACATCTTCAAACTGGCTTGCTAACTATTGCTGTATGAGAACTCTGCGTAAGGCAAATTATCATCCCAATTAGATCCATAATCTAGCGCACAAGCTCTCAACATGTCCTCCAGAATCTGATTGACTCTCTCGGTCTATCCATCTGTCTGCGGATGAAAGGCTGTACTGAACTCTAGCCTGGTACCCAAAGTCTGGTGCAACTGATTCCAAAACTTCGAAGTAAACTGAGTCCCTCTATCGGATACGTTGGTCCTTGGAACTCCATGCAGACATACGATCCTGGTCATATATATCTTGGCCAACTTCGCACTCGTATAGGTGGTTTTCACTGGGATAAAGTGAGCTACTTTGGTCAAACGATCCACTACTACCCAGATAGAATCATACCCTGATCGGGTCCTGGGTAATCCGGTGATGAAATCCATGCCAAGCTTGTCCCACTTCCATTCGGGTATCGGCATAGGCTGCAGTAATCCTGCTGGCTTCTGATGTTCCGCCTTCACTCTCTGACATACATCACATACGGGTACATACTCGGCAATATCCTTCTCCATACCAGTCCACCAGAAACGCTCCTTCAAATCCAAATACATCTTGGTGTTTCCGGGGTGTATCGAGTATGGCGAGTCACGAGCTTCCTGAAGTATCAACTTCCTGATCTCTGCATTATTGGGTACATAAACACGGTCCTCAAACCATAAAGTTTCATGCTCATCCTCACGAAAACCTTTGGCTTTTCATTTGCTCATATTCTCCTTTATCTCAGCAACTTCCTTGTCATCCTTATGAGCTTCTCGAATCCTTCCCAATAATGTTGACTGAACCTCCATTGCTGCAGCAAAACCTCTACGGAGTGTCTCCAAACGAAGCTCCCTGAGATCTTCGACCAACTCCTTTGGTAATCCTCCGCTTACGAGGGTATTGACATAACTCTTCCGGCTCAAAGCGTCTGCTACGACATTGGCCTTTCCTGGATGATAGTGTAGCTTCATATCATAATCCTTTATAAGCTCCAACCATCTCCTCTGCCTGAGGTTCAGCTCCTTCTGTGTGAAAATGTACTTCAAACTCTTGTGATCCGTGTACACATCACAACGGTTTCCAATAAGAATGTCTCCAGGTCTTGAGCGCATGCACTACGGCTGCTAACTCCAAATCATGCGTGGCATAATTCAATTCATGCGGTCGAAGCTGACGTGAGGCATATGAAACAACTCTTCCGTCTTGCATAAGCACACCTCCAAGTCCTAAGCGAGAGGCATTGCAATACACTTGGAAATCCTTGTGTATATCCGGCAGAATCAACACTGGGGCTGTAACCAAATGTTTCTTCAACTCCTGAAAACTTTCCTCACATTCATCTGTCCATTTAAACTTGGTGTCCTTATTCAAAAACTCCATCACGGGCTTCGCAATCTTGAAAAAATTCTCAATGAATCTTCGGTAATATCCCGCAAGTCCTAGAAAACTGCGGATCTCTCCGACTGAGGTGGGTGCCAACCACTTAGTGACTGACTGAACCTTGGTAGGGTCTACTGCTATACTTTCTCCTGATATAACATGTCCAGGAAATCCAACTTCCTTCAACCAAAACTCACACTTGTTGAACTTGGCATATAGCTGATGGTCCCTGAGCTTCTCGAGAACTAAGCGCAAATGCTCCTTGTGCTCCTCTTCATTCTTCGAGTATACCAAAATATCATCAATGAATACCACAACAAACTTATGCAAGAACTCCATGAACACCTTATTCATCATACTCATGAAATAGGCAGGGGCATTTGTCAATCCAAATGACATTACCGTGTACTCATATAGCACGTACCTTGTGGTAAAAGCTGTCTTAGGTATATCCTGTTCTCGGATCTTCAGCTGGTGGTATCCTGATCGCAGATCGATCTTGGAAAATACTTTAGCTCCTTGCAGCTGGTCAAACAAATCATTGATCATCGATAGGGGGTACTTATTGTTGATCGTCACTTTATTTAATGCGCGATAATCAACAACCATTCTCAAAGATCCATCCTTCTTCTCAACTAAGAGCACTGGGGCTCCCCACGGTGACGAACTTGGTCGAATGTAACCTTTTTCCAATAACTCTTTAATTTGCTTCTTAATTTCCTCCAGATCATTTGCGGGCATCCGGTATGGCCTCTTTGATATTGGTCCGGTGCCTGGCAACAACTCTATCGAAAATTCTATGTCTCGATCCGGCGTCATGCCTGGTAGTTCCTATGGAAAATACATCCGGGTAATCCTTCACTACAGGCACTTCCTCCTGAACAACTCCTGAGAGGGAATTTACTTGGGTCCTCCTTGGCGCATGCCTGGATACATACTTAATCCTTTTTCCTTCTAGGGTGGTGAGCAGAATTGACTTACTGGCGCAATCGATGTTTCCCCCATACATCGATAGCTAATCCATGCCTAGTATCACATCCAATCCTTGTGACTCTAGAATTATTAGGTCTAAGGGGAAAACATGCCTACCTATGGTCAATGGCATCTGAAAACATCCTTTGCTTGCCATATACTCCACTCTTGGTGAGCTTACTAACATAGGTGTGTTTAGAACTTTGGTGGTCAACTTACACTTATCCACAAATCCCCTTGAAATGTATGAATGCGATTCACCAGTATCAAAAAGAACGATTGCAGTAAATGACTTAACCAAAAACTTACCTATAACTGCATCTGGCTGTTCTTCAACCTCCTCCACGTTAACGTGGTTCACCTGTCCCCTGTTGAAAGGGTTGGGCTTCTTCCCAGAGCTTCCATTGCCATTTCCATTCTTTGCTTCAGAACACTCGGTGGCGTAGTGTCCAGTCTTCCCGCACTTGAAACAAGTAATGTGACTTAGATCCTTCTTGGCAGGTGTTGCTGGGTTGGAACAGTTCTAGCTGTTGCTTCCTCCATTCCCATTCCCATTCTTGGGGCCATTGTGATTATGCGAACTTCCTCCATTGTGAGTGTGGCCTCCATGGTTGTGGTGGGTGTGTCCTCCCGAGTTCGGGGTAAAACGAGGTCTCTGCTGAGCTCCTGAATTGTACTTCCCTTGTCCATATTTCCTTTTGCGGCTCTCTATCTACTGCTGCTTCCATTCAATCATAAGGGCCCTGTCTACCAACTCCTGGTAGTTAGCAAATGTTGCCACCATCAACTGCATGCTCAGCTCATCATTCAGCCCTTCCATAAACTTCTCCTGCTTCGCGGCATCTGTGGCCACATCATTCGGGGCATAACGAGCTAACCTACTGAACCCATCCACGTACTACCCCACAGTACGATTTCCCTGGCGTAAGTTGCAAACTCACGCTTCTTCATGCTCATAGCTCCAGTTGAGACATGTGAAGTGCGAAAAGCTTGCTGAAACTGATCCCAGGTGACATTGGCTATAGGGAAAGTGGCTGTGTAATTCTCCCACCATGAGGCTGCGGGTCCATCCAGTTGGTGTGCGGGAAAACGTACCTTCTCAGCATCTGTGCAACCTGCGGTGGTCAACTCCCTTCCAATCCTGCGTAGCCAGTCATCAGCAACAATCGACTCGGTGCTACTGGAAAACACCGGTGGATTCAACCTCAGAAAATGGGCTAAGTTGTCAACTGGAGAGATTAGAATAGAATGAGGTCTAAGGAGAAAACACTACCCATATGCACATGAGACAAACACAGTCATATCACACCACTCAATTCAAACAAGGGCATACAATCGATCTAGCTACTATTACAAAACTCGGACTACTACTATGTACATGGGGAAAACTCTACTGATAATATGGTGGTCATCTAGAAGTTTTGATCGGTGGAACACTCCATGATATCCGCTCCAGCTTCGTCTTTGTAATCATCATCACTACTGTCGGGGTCGGAATCAGTGTCGTCGATGATGATGTAGTCCTCGGGATGGTCGTCATCTCCTCCTAGCGCAGGGTCTCCCATGAATACTCCTAGCTTCCTCGTCAGGTCGTCATCCTTTTCTACTAGCACAGCGATTTCCTCCTTGTATCTGTCGCGTGTAGACTTGAGTTCCTCTTCAAGCTCCATGTTCCTAGTCATCACCTTCTTCAGATCTATCATCCTTGCGCACATTTGGTTCTCCTAGCGACGAATGTGCTGGTTTAACTCCTGGGTGAAAGCTGCAATGGACTTGTCCCTCCTGGTGCTAATCATCTCCCATAGCTCATCTCGGTGCCCACATATCGGGTAGATGGTGTCCTTAAGATCCTTGTGAATAAACTTCGCCGATGCATCCCATGGTGATGTGAGCTGCCATGCTTTTCCTAGACTCCAGGTTGGTGCATCAAAGGAAAACTCTATGGGCTCAGTAACTGCCGTGAATGTCCTTCCTGGAACATGAACTTGAATCATCCAACGCTCCTCTTTTGGTAAAGTGGCGGTGTAGGTCCCGGTGAAGCTTGGTATTCCGTTGTTCAGGTACCTAGTGACTTCCTTCAAGTGTCGTCCAAAGGGTGTGTCTTCATCCGGTTGAGCAGACTTGTTCCTTGGATCCGTCATCTATATAGTGGAAATTGGAGAGGAGTCAGAAATGAGTAGAGAAGAGTGACCTATGGCTTATCTTGATGGTCGTGTCCTACAATCAGCGTGTGCTCTAATACCATCTCGTAGTGATCCGACCTCAGACGATCAAATCTCTGTGTATAAGTGTCATCCCTGGATCGGTAATGCTGACACAAACAGTACTTGAAGGATTTATAACAGAGTGCAATCACACACTTATTACAACGAAATGTCTCAAAAGAGAACTTATTACAATAATGTGGTTTAAGGCCATCTAAAAAAATAACTGCGGAAGCATCGAAGGTAAATGAGTCCATCAACTCCAACGGCATAGCTAAGTGCACGACAACGACCTAGCGCACCTTACTCTTCGTCTGAAAAGTTTGCAAAATAATACGTTGCAGCCCGAAACGGGTCAGCACATGGAATATGCTGGCAAAATAACACTGTAGAGCAATGAACAAGATAAAGTCTAACACTACATGCATATATGGCCGGTGGAGGATCTATGGTTATTATGTTTTTGCGAAAAGCCAATTTTTCCCTACAACAAAGGAATATATTTTATTTAACTATCATGGTGGTTGATAAACATTGAGAAGGTTCCTCCAACTCAATCCCAATTAAACAGTATTAATAACCCAACAAATTAATTTAGAGTGATGAGATCAAATCAATAATTCAAGTGCTAGATACTCAAGCTGTCCATAACCGGGGACACGGCTAATCATGATTAGTTTGTACACTCTGCAGTGGTTTGCGCACTTTTCCCCACAAGACTCGATCTCCTCCGTTGAATTTCTCGCACTACATGATGTTTGAGAAACGGATGGTCGAGACACAGCCTTTCCAAAGGATTAAATCTTTACTCTAGGTGGACAGTACCACCTACTTTCCCATACATCTGCTAGCCTACCACTGAAAGAGGTCACACAACATACTCATCTATGCCAGAGCCCATAATGGCTTGTGGCTGCGCATGAAAGTTTCTAGCATGAATAATCTTATGATCCCTTTGAGCCTGGGTGGCAATCCATAGGATGATCACACAGGTACTCTGGGATCTCCTTGGGCAAGCACTGGGTTCTCCTGGTGCCCGGGCAAACCACTGGGTGCTCCAGGGTGCCCCAACCAATCCACCCAGATGTGTATTAAAGTAGCCACCTTAAGTTTCCCTTAGTTATTATATCTCTCTCAACTTTCATGAATCTCACATACCAATCCACGTCTACGAGCATAGCATAGCAATATAAGCATAACATAGAAGTAACTCCCAGGGTTTTGATATAAAGGGCAATAGGTTCTACCTCATCAACTACTTCCCAAAACCCACATGTTAAACGGATCCTACTCATGCAATGTTTCACGATTGGACTAATGCATAAAAATTGGGTAATAAAAGGATATGATGAAAGTGTTACTTGCCATGCTGACGATCTGCAAATCCTAGAGACTCGTAGTAGCACGCTTCGCACTCCGAAAATTCTATTGCAAACAAACAATAGCATACATAATCACTCAAACATAGATGCAAGGGTGAAACTCAAATAAGAAAAGATCCCAACTGAAAGTTCAACTGAAGAGCTACAATTTGAAAAAAGAATCATTTGAATCGGAGCTACGAAACTCAAACTACGATCAAAAGAAGTTCAAATTCAGATCTGCTTGAAAGCAAATTTTAAATTGTGAAAATCATGTTCAAGTTGTTTAACAAGAAAGAGGGGTTCGAGACGAAGATTTTGGCGTTGGTTTCACTGGATTTGGACGAACGGTTGAAAACTTGCGAGGGTTTGAAGATCGGGGGCTAATCTGCGATAAAAGTAATCGCGGATAGGTCCCTGGCCGAAAAATAACAGAAAAAGAAAAATCTATCGGACGAACGTCCGCTAACAGAGACAACCGAACGAATTAGTTCCTTACTAGACCTAAACAAACGAACGTTCACAAAATAGATCTAAACAAAAAGAAAACCGATCTAAAAAAACCTAAATAGATCTAGTGTTTACCGAAGTAAACCGACGAAAACCGGACAAAAACCGGTCAGCGGCGGCGGCGGATCCGAATGGTGGCGACGACAGCGGGCGGCGGTGGCGTCGGCGGCAGCGGCAATCGGCGAAGGCTAGCGCGGGTGGCGGCTGCGGGCTTGCGGCGGCGGGGCGAAGTGGGGAGGCGAGGGGGCTCCGGCGGCGGCTTATAAAGTTGGCGGGGGCGGCGGCTTGCTTGGGGAGGGGGCCGGCCCGGGGAGGAGTCCGGCTCGGACTCCCCTCGGTGTCCGTGCGCGGCACGACGGCGGCACGCGGGAGTGGGCCGGCTAGGCTTCGACCCAGTCGGTCCGATTTTTTTTATTTTTTTAAAATAAATTCCACCAAAGAAAAATCCTATTAAAATATAAAGAAAATTCTAAAAATGCCAAAAACAATTTTCACCATCTAAATAAAATATTTAGAACAAAGCGAACATTTTTCTAGCCTAAGAATGCAATTTTGAAAAATGCATATGTTTTTCTAATTCAAATAAAACATCGAATGAAATCCAAATAAAATATTTATTTGATTTAAAAAAAAATTCCTCCAGTATTTCTCTCCTTTTGAAGAAGTCATATTATCTTCTCTCTTTTATTTTGATATTTGAAATATTCGGAGAGAAAAATATTAAAACCAAAACGATCCTCTTTTCAAATTTGTGACAATTCAAATATGAAAATCATGAAATCCCCAACTCTCTCCGTGGGTCCTTGAGTTGCTTAAGATTTCTAGGATCACTACCGAAATGCAAATAAAATATGATATGCATATGATGACCTATGTATAACATCCAAATTGAAAATTTGGGATGTTACACCTTGAAATTTAGCGAGGGATCATCTTATAATGCTACCGCCGTACTAAGCAAAATAAGATGCATAAAAGATAAACATCACATGCAATCAAAATATGTGACATGATATGGCCATCATCATCTTGTGCATGTGATCTACATCTCCAAAGCATCGTCATGATCTCCATCATCACCGGCTTGCTACCTTAATCTCCATCATAACATTGTTTTTGTCTCGCCAACTATTGCTTCTACAAGTATCTCTACCGCATAGTGATAAAGTAAAGCAATTACATGGCGATTGCATTTCATACAATAAAGCGACAACCATAAGGCTCCTGCCAGTTGTCGATAACTTTTACAAAACATGATCATCTCATACAAAAACTTATATCACATCATGTCTTAACCATATCACATAAAAACATGCCCTGCAAAAACAAGTTAGGCGTCCTCTACTTTGTTGTTGCAGGTTTTACGTGGCTGCTACGAGCTTCTAGCAAGAACCGTTCTTACCTACGCATCAAAACCACATCGATTTTTCGTCAAGTGTGTTGTTTTAACCTTCACAAGGACCAGCCGTAGTCAAATTCGATTCAACTAAAGTTGGAGAAACAGACACCCGCCAGCCACCTGTGTGCAAAAGCACGTCGGTAGAACCGGTCTCATGAATGTGGTCATGTAATGTTGGTCCGGGCCACTTCATCCAACAATACCGCTGAATAAAAATAAGACGTTGGTGGTAAGCAATATGACTATTATCGCCCACAACTCATTGTATTCTACTCGTGCATATCATCTACGTATAGACCTGGCTCGGATGCCACTGTTGGGGAACGTAGCATGCAATTTCAAAAATTTCCTATGATCACGCAAGATCTATCTAGGAGATGCATAGCATGGAGAGGGGGAGAGTGCGTCCATGTACCCTCGTAGACCGAAAGCGAAAACATTAGGTTAACGCGGTTGATGTATTCGAACATCTTCATGATCCAACCGATCTAGTACCGAATGTACGACACCTCCGAGTTCAGCACACATTCAGCTCGATGACGTCCCTCAAACTCTTGATCCAGCAGAGGGTCAAGGGAGAGTTATGTTAGCACGACGGCGTGGTGACGGTGATGGTGATGTGATCCGCGCAGGGCTTCGCCTAAGCACTACGACGCTATGACCGGAGGAGTAAACTATGGAGGGGGCACCGCACACAGCTAAGAGAACAATTGTTGTCCTTTGGGGTGCCCCTCCCCCGTATATAAAGGAGGGGAGGAGGAGGCGGCCGGCCAAGAGGGGCGCGCCATAGGGGGGGAGTCCTACTAGGACTCCACTCCTAGTAGGATTCGGCCCCCCTTTTTCCTTTCTTCATCAGATGGAAAAGGAAGGAGTGGGAGAGGGAGAGGGAAAGAGGGAAAGGGGGGCGCCGCCCCCTCCCCTAGTCCTATTCGGACTCCCATGGGGGGCACCCCTTGTGGGCTATCCCCTCTCTCTCTCTCTCCCGTGGCCCATGAGGCCCATGACTTCCCCCGAGGGGTTCCGGTAACCCCCTAGGTACTCCGGTAAAATACCCGAACCACTCGAAACCATTCCGATTTCCGAATACCACCTTCAAATATATCAATCTTTACCTCTCGACTATTTCGAGACTCCTCGTCATGTCCGTGATCTCATCCGAGACTCCGAACAAACTTCGGTCACCAAAACACATAACTCATAATACAAATCGTCATCGAACATTAAGCATGAGGACCCTACGGGTTCGAGAACTATGTAGACATGACCAAGACACATCTCCGGTCAATAACCAATAGCGGAACCTGGATGCTCATATTGGTTCCTACATATTCTACAGAGATCTTTACCGGTCAAACCGCAATAACAACATACGTTATTCCCTTCGTCATCGGTATGTTACTTGCCCGAGATTCGATCGTCGGTATCATCATACCTAGTTTAATCTCGTTACCGGCTAGTCTCTTTACTCATGCCGTAATGCGTCATCCCATAACTAACTCATTAGTCACATTGCTTGCAAGGCTTATAGTGATGTGCATTACCGAGAGGGCCCAGAGATACCTCTCCAATACTTGGAGTGACAAATCCTAATCTCGATCTATGCCAACCCAACAAACACCTTCGGAGACACCTGTAGAGCATCTTTATAATCACCCAGTTACCTTGTGATGTTTGATAGCACACAAGCTGTTCCTCCAGTATTCGGGAGTTGCATAATCTCATAGTCAGAGGAATATGTATAAGTCATGAAGAAAGCAACAACAATAAAACTTAACGATCATTATGCTAAGCTAACGGATGGGTCTTGTCCATCACATCATTCTCCTAATGATGTGATCCGGTTCATCAAATGACAACACATGTATATGGTTAGGAAACTTAACCATCTTTGATTAACGAGCTAGTCTAGTGGAGGCATACTAGGGACACTGTGTTTTGTCTATGTATCCACACATGTATCAAGTTTCCGGTTAATACAATTCTAGCATGAATAATAAAAATTTATCATGATATAAGGAAATATAAAGAACAACTTTATTATTGCCTCTAGGGCATATTTCCTTCAGCAACTATCTGCACAGGGCTTCGCTGAGCACTACAAAAATACGATCGAGGACGAACTAGAGGGAGCGGGGAGCTGCACACAGCTTGGGGATCGTGGTGTGTGTTGCCCCTTTGCCTCCACACACATATATATATAGGTGGGGGGAGGAGGGGAGGCAGCCTAGGGTTCCCCCAAGGGGCCGGCAGCCACCTTGGGCCTTGCCCTAGCTGCGCCCCTGGCTTTTTAGGCACGCACGGGAGGGTGGCGCCCCCTTCCTTTCTCCCATGAGGAGGGGAAGGCAGGAGGGGCTAGCCCTCCCCCTTTCCTTCCCTAGGGCCGCCAGACAGGGAGAGGGCGTGCCAACCCCTTGTGGGCTGGTGTGTGCCTCCCATTGGCCCAGTAGGCCCGTATACTCCCCGCAGGTCTCTCGGAACCCCCTCCGGTGACTCGATGAATACCCAGTACATCCCAAAACCTTTCCGCTGACCAAATGGCATCGTCCTATATATTAATCTTTACCTCTGGAGCTCCTTGTCATGTCCATGATCTCATCCGGGACTCCGAACAACATTCGGTCATCAACTCACATAACTCATACAATACTATATTGTCAGCGAACGTTAAGCGTGCGGACCCTATGGGCAAGTGTCTTTACTCGTTCCGTAATATATCATCTCGTAACTAAATCCTTAGTCACTTTGCTTGCAAGCTTCTGGTGATGTGTATTAGCGAGAGGTCCCGGAGATACCTCTCCAATACACAGAGTGACAAATCCCAATCTTGATGCATGCCAACTCAATAGACACCTTCGGAGATACCTGTAGAGTATCTTTATGATCACCCAGTTACGTTATGATGTTTGATAGCACACAAGGTATTCCTCCGGTATCCGGGAGTTGCATTATCTCATGGTCGAAGGAATATGTATTTGACATTAAGAAAGCAGTAGCAATAAACTGAACGATCGTATGCTAAGCTAACAGATGGTTCTTGTCCATCACATCATTCTCCTAATGATGTGATCCCGTCATCAAGTGACAAGACATGTCCATGGTTAGGAAACCTTAACCATCTTTGATCAACGAGCTAGTCTAGTCGGGGCCCACTAGGGACATGATATTTCTTTATGTATCCACACATGTATTTAAGTTTCCGATCAATATAATTCTAGCATGAATAATAA
Organism: Aegilops umbellulata; assembly: GCA_032464435.1. Classification (NCBI taxonomy): domain Eukaryota; kingdom Viridiplantae; phylum Streptophyta; class Magnoliopsida; order Poales; family Poaceae; genus Aegilops; species Aegilops umbellulata. The sequence continues at coordinate 247,844,653 of CP136054.1, read as the reverse complement.
ACCTTTATCATGAATAAGGAAATATAATAATAAGAACTTTATTATTGCCTCTAGGGCATATTTCCATCAGTCTCCCACTTGCACTAGAGTCAATAATCTAGATTACATAGTAATGAATCTAACACCCATGGAGTCTTGGTGCCGATCATGTTTTGTTCGTGGAAGATGTTTAGTCAATGGGTCTGCTACATTCAGATCCGTATGTACTTTGCAAATTTCTGTGTCTCCATCCTTGACCTTTTCACGAATGGAGCTGAAGCATCTCTTGATGTGTTTGGTTATCTTGTGAAACCTAGGTTCCTTTGCTAAGGCAATTGCTTCAGTGTTGTCACAAAAGATTTTCATTGGACCCGATGCACTGGTTATTACACCCAGATCGGATATGAACTCCTTCATCTAGACTCCTTCATGTGCTGCTTCCGAAGCAGCTATGTACTCTGCTTCACACGTAGATCCCGCAACGACGCTCTACTTGGGACTGCACCAACTGATAGCTCCACCATTCAATATAAACACGTATCCGGTTTGTGACTTAATTACAGTGACATTACCATCAGTGTCCGTCTTCTTCTTGAAGATCCATTTATTCTCAATGGCTTGCCGATCATTGGGCAAGTCCACCAAAGTCCACACTTTGTTCTCTTACATGGATCATTGGGCAAGTCCACTAAAGTCCACACTTCCATGGCCTCAAGCCATTTATCATAATATGGGATCATCATAGCTTCTTCATAGTTTGTAGGTTCGCCGTGGTCTAATAACATGACTTCCAGGACAGGATTACCATACTACTCTGGTGCGAAACGTGTTTTGGTTGACCTACGAGGTCCAGTAGTAACTTGATCCAATGTTTCATGATCATCATCATTAGCTTCCTCTCTAGTTGGTGTAGGCATCACGGGAATGGTTTTCTCTGATGTGCTACTTTACAATTCGAGAGAAGGTACAATTACCTCATCAAGTTCTACCTTCCTCCCACTCACTTCTTTCGAGAGAAACTCCTTCTCTAGAAAAGATCCATTCTTCGCAACAAAGATCTTGCCTTCGGATCTGTGGTAGAAGGTGTACCCAATAGTTTCCTTAGGGTATCCTATGAAGACGCACTTCTCTGATTTGGGTTAGAGCATATCAGGCTGAAGCCTTTTGACATAAGTATCGCATACCCAAACCTTAAGAAATGACAGCTTAGGTTTCTTGCCAAATCACAGTTCATATGATGTCGTCTCAACAGATTTAGATGGTGCCCTATTTAACATGAATGCGACTGTCTCTAATGCATAACCCCAAAATAATAAAGGCAAATCGGTAAGGGACATCATAGCTCGCACCATATCTAATAAAGTACAGTTACGATGTTCGGACACACCATTACACTGTGCTGTTCCAGGTGGCGTGAGTTGTGCAACAATTCCACATTGTTCTAAATGAAGGCCAAACTCGTAACTCAAATATTCACCACCACGAGATCGTAGAAATTTTATTTTCTTGTTATGTTGATTCTCTACTTCACTCTTAAATTCTTTGAACTTTTCGAATGTTTCAGATTTGTGTTTCATTAAGTAGATATACCCATGCCTACTCAAATCATATATAAAGGTTAGAAAATAACGATACCCGCCGCGTGCCTCAACACTCATTGGACCGCATACATCAATATGTATTATTTCTAAGAAGTCATTAGCTCGCTCCATTGTTCCGAAGAATGGTGTTTTAGTCATCTTGCCCATGAGGCATAGTTGGAAAGTATCAAATGATTCATAATCAAGTGATTCCAAAAGTCCATCCGCATGGAGTTTCTTCATGCGCTTTACACCAATATGACCTAAATGGCAGTGCCACAAGTATGTTGCACTATCATTATCAACTTTGCACCTTTTGGCATCAATATTATGAATATGTGTATCACTACGATCGAGATTCAACAAGAATAGACCATTCATCAAAGGTGCGTGACCATAAAAGATATTACTCATATAAATAGAACAACCATTATTATCTGATTTAAATGAATAACTGTCTCGCAATAAACAAGATCCAGATATAATGTTCATGCTCAACACTGGCACCAAATAACAATTATTGAGGTCTAAAACTAATAACGAAGGTAGATGTAGAGGTAGCGTGCGAATAGCGATCACATCGACCTTGGAACCATTCCCGCGCGCATCATCACCTCATCCTTAGCCAATCTTTGTGTATTCCGCAGCTCATGTATCGAGTTACAAATATGAGCAACCAAACCATTATCAAATACCCAGGCGCTACTATGAGCATTAGTAAGGTACACATCAATAACATGTATATCAAATATACCTTTGTTCACTTTGCCATCCTTCTTCTCCGCCAAGTATTTGGGGCAATTCCACTTCCAGTGACCATTCCCTTTGTAGTAGAAGCACTCAGTTTCAGGCTTGGGTCCAGCTTTGGGCTTCTTCACGGGAGTGGCAACTTGCTTACCATTCTTCTTGAAGTTCCCTTTCTTTCCCTTGCCCTTTTTCTTGAAACTAGTGGTCTTGTTAACTATCAACACTTGATGCTCCTTCTTGATTTCTACCTCCACGGCCTTAAGCATTGCGAAGAGCTCGGGAATTGTTTTCGTTATCCCTCGCATATTATAGTTCATCATGAAGCCTTTGCAGCTTGGTGGTAGTGACTGAAGAACTCTTTCAATAACACTCTCAATTGGAAGATCATTTCCCAACCGAGTCAAGTGGTTATGATACCCAGACATTTTGAGTATGTGTTCACTGACAGAACTGTTATCCTCCATCTTGCAGCTATAGAACTTGTTGGAGACTTCATATCTCTCAACCGAGGCATTAGCTTGAAATATGAACTTCAGCTCTTTGAACATCTCATATGCTCCATGGCGTTCAAAAAAGTCTTTGAAGTCCTAGTTCTGAGCCGTAAAGCATGGCACACTAAACTATTGAGTAGTCATTACACTTCAAAAAAAAAAACACTTCCGTGATGATACGTGTTTGTCACAGTAGGTCGCGTTTTTTGTCATGCATGTACATCCATGACAAATTTATGACAGAATCAAGATAGTCATACCTGTGCTGTCGTAGACGTGTTCCATGACATTACCAAAATTATCATCACGTAAGTGTCCACTTCCATGACGATAAATCACGTGTCACAGAAGTGCTTTCGTCAAGGGTGACCGACACGTGGCATCCACCGTAACGGAACGCTGTTAAGCTATCGGGTCTGGTTTTGGATCCGATAACCCGTTAACAGCCCCGACCAATGGGGATTTTCCACGTGTAAAATCATCATTGGCTGGAGGAAACACGTGTCGGCTCATCGTTGGGACAGATGTCAACCACTCATTGGACGGAAGGCGCCTATGATACGTCGACACGTGGCACGGCCCAACAGAGGCCCATTCCTGTGAAAAGGCCGGCCCGTTTGAATTGGTCAAAAGTTGGCGGGCCGGCCCATGGAAAGCCTATTAACGGCCTATACGAATATATCCCATTTACAGCCCGCTAACCCAAGGCCCGTTACGCCCTATCCGAATTAGGCCTAGTAGCGTCATCTGGGCCATCCAATATGATTCCAGCCCGTTTTCACTTCTGGCCCATGTATGGCCCATGACGTCTTTCGGCCCATATGAGGCCCTATGTAACTCTTGGCCTATTAACGGCCCGTGGTGAAACTAGCCCGTAATGAACAGTGTATCACTTTACACCCATTAACGGCCCGTGGTGAAACTGGCCCGTAATGAACAGTGTATAACTTTATACCCATTAACGACCCGTTATTCCGTTGGGCCGTTTCCATCCCATGTTATCTTTCGGCCTTCTCAGAGCCCATTTATTCTTGGGCTCATTTCCAGCATTCGTTTACTTACGGCCAGTTACTGTCATTTTCTGCTGGTGGGCCAAATTCAGCCCGTGGTTACAGTCGGCCCGTTTGTGGTCCGTTAATTCGTTGGGCTGTTTTCATAGCGTCATCAAATATGACCTATTAACGATGGCCCGTTATGGTCGGCCCATGAATGGACGATTCCAACTCTAGCCCGTTTACGGCCATAATGTGGCCTGTTATTGGCCCATGTTTGGTCAATCGATCATACGACCCGTATAAGGCCCATTGATGATACGGCCCATAGAAGGCCCATTGTTTCTACGGCCCGTAGAAGGCCCATTGTTTCTACGGCCCGTAGAAGGCCTACTTTTCTACGGCCCGTAGAAGGCCCACTGTTTCTACGGCCCGTAGGAGGCCCAGTGTCACTACAGTAAATATTAGCCCATGGTTATTGTGGCCTAGTTTTAAAAACTAGGTTTTTGCAGCCACTAGCAAACCGCGGAAAAAGAACTGCACTGACTACAAGCAAACAAATAAACAAGACAACAAGGAAATAAATAAGCAAGCAACTTATGCTAGGCTATCACGGCTATTACACATATTACATCCACTGGGCATCAAAGTTCGCCACCAGTGCAAATATAGGGAACACAGCAGCATATAAACGCCGCAGCAAAACAAGTCCAGAACTGAAAGCACTTCAGAAGAGCTCAAGAAACAATATCCTGGGTACCCATAATGCTGGCAAGATGCTTAGCAAGCTTATTAACTTTCTCTTGTTTGGCGCTTAAATCCTCTAGCGCTTGCTGTTGCACAAGAAAGTACGCATCTGAATTCTGGAGGGACTTCCTCAGTCCTTCGGCTTCTTGCCGCAGCACAGCTGACTGATTCCTTTCAGCTTGTAGCTGAGACTGAAGAAGCCAAAGTGATTCAGGTAGCGAGTTTGAAGAGCTTGTGCCAGCGGTACTGGCCAGTAACTCGAACACTACATCAACGCAGGACTGTGGGGTTTTCTCACTGTCTACAAGATCGTTTTTATCAGCTTTCTTGGAGACTAACAGGGTTGTCTCACTATCTTGAACCTTATCTGCATTACTTTCTCTACCATTGCATAGTGGGGGTGCTCTTCTCCAATATTATGTTTGCATACTACAAGAGAAACAAGCAGACACATCACAAGTTTAGCTTGTAGTATACGAAACTCACTTTGGTAAACCGGTTCAGTAGTAAGGTTGACAGGATAACATCATGAAACAAACATATATCTATGTACTATGGTCATTGTATTGTCCATATCATTCTAGTTTATGTTCCCTAATCAAGATAGAGACACAGTTCAACTCATATATTTTTAAGACACAACATCATAGACAGAATATAAGTGTGAGAAACTACACAGCATTGGCAGCACTTGTAATGTGCATCACATGAGAACATAACTGTTTATGCAACTTAAACTGAAATCAACATAGAGCAAGAAGTTAGAACAACAATCCAGTTAAAGAAATAGGTTTAAAACATACATGTTGCGCCATTGGAGTTTCAATTGGATCCTTAAAATTCGAAAGTAGTTGGTATGAGTAAATACAGTGATGCAACAGCAAAGGAGTATGGACCATAGCTACGGAATCTGACCTGAGAACAGTTGCTCTTCTGCTTTAAACATGGAGTTTGGGTTAGCTGTGGTGGTCTTCGTGCTTTGGGCACTGCAGTAGCTTTACAAACTGCTCATGTGGGGGTACTCTGTGGTGGACATGGTGCTTTGTCAACTATAAGTGGGTTACTATCCGCTGGGGTTGCGGTTAGATGGGTTGTAGCTGGTTCTCTACCCAACGGTGTAAGTGTGCAATCTGGAAGAGTCTCGATTATGTGTGGTGTGGCTAGTTTGTGGGCCAGTACAACCATGGTTCTATCTACATCAACGGGTAGCACTGTCTTTTGTGAAGAACGGGTTTTTGCTCCCTTAGATACCGCCATCACCCCCTCCAATTCAAATGGCTGATAAACAAGAAAAGAAATTGAACGTACAGACATTGTATGATAGACAGATGTGGTAATTCACATGTATGTTGTCTAACCAAACAGGACAGCATGACACAATTTCACACATATGATGCCTAACTAAACAGGATAGCATGACATAGTTTCAGATATATGATGGATAACTTAACAGGATATAATGGCATAATTGAACATATGATGAGTACCTAAACAGGATGACATGACAAAACTATATGATGTCTTTCTAAAATAGGTTGGGATGAAATAATTCACATACATGTTGTTTAAGTATACAGGACGACATGATATAATTAACATAATTGATTCATATACTAAGCAGCTAGCACTCGCATGTATGATCTCTAAACTAAGCAGATAGAATTCAATAGTGTGCATATGATGTCTAAACTAAGCAATGCAAGACACCATATGCATCATATGAGAAATATAAACATTGCAACTTAGAGCATACACCTCAGGTGGGATATAGGACTGGTCATCTGTCTCTGAATCCTCCTCTGAGGAGCTCCCTGTAACCATCGAGATATATGCTTCAACAGGTACCATTGCCTGCTCTGAAGACCTTGTTTTCACTCTAGATTTTTCCATAACCGGCTCAAATGGCTGATACACATGAAGAGTAGTTCAATATACACAAATTGTCGACAAATGGAATACGTAATGAAAAAAAGATGGCATGAGATAATTCACATATATGATGCCTGGTTCCATGGCGGTGCATAATTCACATATATGATAACTGGCTGAAAAACATGGCATTGCATAATTCACATATCTGATATAGAAAGCAAACAGGAGGCATTCACACAAAGCATGTCTAATCTAAGCAGATGGCATGGCAATGCAAGATATGCAAGATATGAGCAATATAACCCAGCCAAGTTAGAGCAAACACCTCAGGTAGTAAATAGGCGTGGTCGGCTCCTTTTGAATCTCCATCTGAATAGTTATCTTCCTCTGGAATACAATCTGGAAATGCAGGAGGGGGGGGGGGCACTTCGTCCACCATGGAGCGGCGTCTGCATGACATTATATTCGCACACAACGGTCTTCTCTTTTTCTCTACATGTTCAGTACGATTGTGTACAATATCTGACATGCATAACAAAAAAATAGTTAGATTTTGTAAGGCCTAAGGGGTGCATGTAAAAATCAAGACTGGTGGTAGCAAACGAGCGGATGGATCCAAAACTAATGATAGCAGGTAGATCATAGCTTCAGTTTAAAAAGATAGACAATGGATCATCTATTGTTTGTTGCCCACCCAACATGAACCACATAGAAGACCCTAGATGAACCAGATAGTAGACAGATACTATTCGTTGCTGGCTCGATATGAGACCCATGGGCAATTCAAAACTTAAGATTGAACGATAAAGTAGCAGGTAATAATAAGCGATGTATAACGTAAGCAAACATGAAAGACTGCGACCTCTCTTCCGGAACTGTGTAGTCCTCAGGTTCATCTGCTCAGTCGGTGATGGTAATGTGGTTGGCGTGGCTGCCGGCAACGGGGAAGATGATCTGAGGCGACGAAAGGAAGTCTGCAGGGGGGATCTCTATGGGGTGGATGACGACACGGCAGGAGCAGGACATAACACACAGAGTTTTCTTTGACGCCTATCTGAAAATGAAGTAAATCTGTAAGGGCTCCTTAGAATTGGAGGATTCTATAAACGCAGGGACAGGAAAAACACAGGAATATGATAGGAATGCATGTGCAAAACAGAGCATTTGGAAACATAGGATTTCAGTCAACCTGTGTGTTTGGCTCACATGAATTGGAAGAACAGAGGAATGGAGAAACAAAGTGATGCGACAAGTGTACAACCTCTTTGGCATAGCCTTGTGGACCTCAACATCATTGGGTTGGACGTGGAGGATGGTGATGATGCTGGTGTGGCTGTCGGAGGCGGGGAAGAAGATCCGAGGCCTCTAGAAACAGCGTCGAGGGTACTGCTCCGCTGTGATGGACGGTTCCGTCGTTGGAGCAGCTCCGCTAAGGTGTACGGCGACGAGGCTGAAGCATGACAAGACAGACAACATTAATCTGAAGTGGGACCCTAATATCATCTGCAATAGATGATGTAAAATACATCACCAAAAAGTGCTAGATGTAAAACGCATCAGCCGCACCACGGCCGCTCCGACAGATGCTGTAAGTACTGTTCACTCTAAACTTAACTGAAGAAAATGAACTTCACATTCAAAACTAAATTTTACTGTCGAAACTGATTGAACTAGTAACAGAGCATTGCAATAGATGTTTAGGGCGTTCGAGCACTAGTAGCAGAGAAGCAGTGATCTAAATCAGCAGACGCTCAAGCAGGGAACGCACTAGCAGAGAGCAAGTCGTGCAGTAGCACCGCGAGCGAGTGCTAAAGCAGCAACTCCTGTAGCTGCCGGAGGTCGTGCAGCAGCAGTAGCGCAAGCGAGAGCAAGAGCAGAGCAGCAGCACGAACGAAATTAGGAGCAGTGTAGCAGCGTGACCGACAGCAAGAACAGAGCCGCAACGCGAGCGAGAGCCGGAGCAGCTGCAGCTAGTGCCGTTGTGGAAGTCGCTGCCGAGGAAGCAACGACATGGGGGAGAGACGCCGTGGATGATGTGGCCGGCGACGGCGCCGTCGATGGAGACACGCCATATCTGCTCGGTATCGAGCACCGGCAGCCCCGTGAGATCGAATAAAAGATAAAATGCAGCGGTGAGTGCAGAACCTCCTTGGTGGCGCTGAGTTGTCCTCGGCTTCATCAGAGGAATTGGTGAGGGTGTTGCGGTTCTGGTGGGGCAGGTCAAGACGGTGCTGTGGGGATTGAGGTGGCGCGATAGACGAGGCAAACGTCGGGGCAACTCCTTGGAGGTGGAGGACGGGGCGGCTGATCCGGCGGGACGACGAGATCGACAATGGATCCTCATCCGCTGCGGTGGATGAGGGACTGCGAGCTGTTGCGGTGGACGAAGTAGTCGGGGAAGAGTCTCCGGCTGGGCGGCGGTCGGGAGGCCGACGGAGGAGCGTGGGGTTTCGCGTGTTTTGGCGGCCTCGGTGTACGAATGGGGGGGGGGGCGAAGGGGGAGGGGGGAGCTAAGCTTAGGGATGCGCTTGTCCGAAATGTAGGGTAAGTTACGAGCGTACCCCCACCGGTTTTGACACCGCGATGTGGAGCTTCATTTTCGGCTGAGGGGTAGAAGGGGGATTTCACGTGTCTGGGCTGCGGGAGCGATTTCGGATGAGGAGGGAGTTCTCGCGCGTGTCCAAATTTCGGGATAACAAGGCGTGGCACGAGTTGAAGAAGCGGGAGTTTCAAAGCAGGTGAGACAAAAGATACTCGAGCTTGAAAATTTCGGGATAACAAGGTGCGCACTCCTTGTTCGGCGGAACAAACTTAACGTGTAAAAAACAATTCATACAAGACACAAGAGAGTCATGTCCCCTTTTACTATATTGCTATAGATGCCATTGAAAAAACTACAAGAAAAATGTAAAAAAAATCGGGAGAACAAGATTACCCTGCACAGTACCAAATCGATTCGCACTTCCCTCAACAACAACAAAAAACAATTCAATTCCCACCAAAGAAAGAGTAATGTCCCTTTTTATATGATTACAGATGCCATGATCTCGAATTTCAATTTTTTAATCCACGTTATGTTGAATTCGAATATATCGTTAGGTGACCTTGCAGTTTATAATTGATGTAGTCGTACATTTTGATCTTCCATCATATATGAACATTTTACTCCACCATGTGAACATATATATTGTCGTCTACCATATGGACTAAATTTGAATCAACTTTCCTTATTTGAATACGATTGTTGTCAAGTTATACAAGAATTTAAATATTATCTTGATAACAAAAAACATACATATAGCAGTAATCATATTTCACTATGAACTACATGTACCATACGCTCTCCAATTCAAATATTTGTATCCATTTTATGTTGAATTCAAATCATAGTACATTATTGGTCTAGGTAGCAAGATGTTTGGGATAATCTAAACCCTGTTTTCATACGTATAATTTTTGGCTGAATTGGGACAAGTTTTGGTATAAGCCTCTTGCAAAACAGGAGATTCTCTCAACAAGCCTCGTGGTTCTGAGAGGGAACGTGTCACTTTTGTGTGCGAAACGATATACGCTGCCTCCCCCTGATTTTATTTATAGAGGCAACATAGAACTATATGGGTGCCCTGTTAAATTTCGGAATTATTTCGGGTTCATTTGGCCTTTTTATACATTAATTGGGTTTCTAGACTTTTAATGTGCATAATCTAAATATGAATTGCATGCACATGCTGCGGTGCACCAAAGTGGGTTGAAAAATCACATGTGTGTCCTTGGTTGAATTTCTAGGTCCCATGGAAGAAATGAGAATGAAATTCAAACATCTGGGCGTCATGACTCGGCCGAGAACATCGAGAAACTTTGATTTTAAATTCATGTAAATCCAAAACTCGCCTGGAAATCATGAAACTTGGCATGGTGTCATGTCATGACACTAACATGTTGTGGTAAAAAATTGGGCCAATTTGGAAGCTCGTGGTTCTAAGAGGGAACGTGCCACCTTTGAGTGTGAAACGATATACGATGCCCCCCCTTGAGTTTCTTAACAAAGGCAACATAGAACTACATTAGTGCCATGTTAAATTTTGGAATTATTCCGGGTTCGTTTGACGTTTTTATACATTAATTGAGTTTCTGGTCATTTAATGTGCATAAGTCAAATTTGAACTACAAGCACATGCTCTCGTGCACCAAAGTTGGTTGAAAAATCACATTTGTGTCCTCGGGTGGATTTCTAGGTCCCATGCAAGAAATGAGAATAAAATTAAAACATCCGGGCATCATGGCTCGGCCGAGAATATTGAGAATCTTGGTTTTAAAATTCTTGTAAATCCAAAACACGTATGAAAATCATGAAACTTGGCATGGATGTCATGTCATGGTACTACCATGTTGTGGTAAAAAAATTTGGCCGAATAGGAACAGATTTTGGTATAAGCTTCTTGCAAACCCAAGCTTCTCTCAAGAAGGCTTGTGGTTCTGAGAGGGAACGTGCCACCTTTGAGTGCGAAACGATATACGTTGTCCCCCTTGAGTTTATTTACAAAGGCAACATAAAACTACATGAGTGCCCTGTTAAATTTTGGAATTATTCCGGCTTCGTTTGGCCTTATTTACACATTAATTGAGTTTTTGGTCATTTAATGTGCATAATTCAAATTCGAACCACAAGCACATGCTCCCGTGCACCAAAGTTGATTGAAAAATCACATTTGTGTCCTCGGGTGAATTTCTACTCCCTCCTTCCATCTATATAGGTCCTAATGCGTTTTTTGAAGCTAACTTTGACCTAACGTTAGAGCAATAATATATGACATGCAACTTACACAAAGCATACCTTCAAATTTGTATGTCAAAGGAGCTTCCAATAATATAATTTTCATAGTATACATCTCATGTGCTATTAATCTTGTCAATAGTCAAAGGTTGTCTTGAAAAACACATTAGGCCCTATATAGATGGAAGGAGGGAGTAGGTCCCATGCAGAAAATGAGAATAAAATTCAAACATCTGGGCATCGTGGCTCGGTCGAGAACATTGAGAAACTTGGTTTTAAAATCATGAAACTTGGCATGGTGTCATGTCATGGTAGTACCATGCCGTGGTAAAAAAAATTGGTCGAATAGGAACAAATTTTGGTATAAGCTTCTTGCAAATCGGAGCTTCTCTCAAGAAGGCTCGTGGTTCTGGGAGGGAACGTGTCACCTTTGTGTGCATAATTCAAATTTGAAATACAAGCACATGTTCCAGTGCACCAAAGTTGGTTGAAAAATCACATGTGTGTCCTCGGGTAGATTTCTAGGTTACATGCAAGAAATGGGAATGAAATTCAAAATTCTGGGCGTCGTGGCTGGGTTGGAAACATTGAGAAACTTAGTTTTTTAATTCCTATAAATCCAAAACATGCATGAAAATAATGAAACTTGGCTTGGTGCCATGACATGGCACCAACATGCTGGGGTAAAATTGCAGTCCGATTTGCGAAGGCACACACATTAACAATCAACAAAGTCATTTTGGAATAAGTGTCGTCACGTTACAATCGGAAACACAAGTATTGTTGAAACCGTGGGCGTTCTACTTACTAGTACCATTTATGTGCCGCCACGCGTCCCCATTTTTATTAGCTAGGAGGCGCCATGCAGGGTAGCTATTTGAGTACGAGAGGCGTGCGATCAGACCCCTGCGGGTGCTTATCGGGAGGAGAGCCCTTTGACCTCCATCTGCCGTCCACCTCTCTCCCAAGGTCTCCATTAATGGCGCCCGAGCCTCTGTTTAATGGCGTGGCTATGTCTCACTCGACTGAGATTTAAGAGAGAAAAAAGGAAATCTGAAAGCACGGATCTTGATGTAAGATCCGACGAACCTATATAGCATCTACTGCGACTTATAGCAAGACTGATGAATATATAAGGATGATTAATTTTTGTTTTTATCAAAGAAGGGCTTGTCCCTTCCGATTTTCATTACTGAAAACCACCACAATTCACAAGAAGTTCAGCACAACTCCAGCCTAACACGAAGGACTAAAAGCTACCAGATTGAAATCGCAACATCCCAAGAGGCCAACAAAGGCTAAACATCCGCACTAGAACCCAACATTTCACAACCGACGACACAATCCACATCCTAAACCGATTATTACATCAAAACAAACCAGGAAACTGAAGGAAGCCCAGCAGCAACTAGAAGAACAGCAACGCCAGGGTCGCCACAACAAGAGTTTTCTTCATTCTAGCCTCGCAACATTGATCTTCCACAGAAAGATAAGGACGATTAATTGTCTTACATAATTAGAAAGATAATTAAAAAGCCACATGCGGCTACGCCCGAAATACACAAGGGCAAAAGAAGAAGGAAGACAAGGATCTGGCTCGCTGATCTCTACTTTCTTGATGCGTTGCTGCAGGCCGCGGGAACTAGTCTCCGCGGCGAGCGGTGATGAGATCTTTCGTGTCCTCAAGACGCTGCTTGAGAATATCCACGGATTCCTCCACCAGCCTTTGGCGCTCGTTGCGGAGCATGTCATTCTCGTCCATAAGTTTCTTGATGATGACGCCGGTCCTCTTCAACAAGGCACTGGTCTCCTCCTGCTGGTCTGCACTTCGGACGATCTTCTCCCTCAGCAGGTCACGCTTGGCGTGGAGCCTCTCATTGCCCTCCCTTAGTACATCGATAGCCTGTTCAAACGAGGCTTTCATGTCGTCCTGCAACCTCGCCCAACCGGAGATCTGCTCCATCTGGCTATGGACGATCGCATGCATGTGCCTATAACAGTCGTCGCCTGCCCGCAAGAAATTTTCCCAGGCCGCCGCGGCGCGACGGGACATCTCTACCACATTCGTGGCGCGGCGGGACATCTCTGCTGCTTCCGCGGCGCGGCCGGACCAGTCTGCTGCATCGACGGCGCGGCGGGACCTCCGTGCTGCTTCAGCGGCACGGCGGGACCTTTGTGCTGCTACTTCCGTGCTGCGGGACATGTCGGCTGCTCTCACAGCGAGGCGGGACATCTCTCGTGCTTCCGCTTCCATGCTCGCCTCTCCCTGGTGGCAATCTCTCGACCCAGAACTCACGCTGGCCATGGCAGACGCAAGGGAAGGATGCTGAATGGCTTGTTTGTTTTTGTGGATGAGGAGTTGAGGAGGAATGCGCAGTCATCTTGGCATACTAGTATTTATAACTGAGTACTAATACGCTCCTAAGTGGGAAACCGTTTAGGTTGTGATCCGTGTGAACAGGTTTGCAATTTAATATAGCATGGAGTAATTTGGAATGTGACGAGACGCAAGCTCAAAATTTATTGACGGTTCAAGTTTCGAAGTGCGGCACTATTCCCAGATGGAGTACTTCTTTTTCTACTCTCTCCTTTCCGGTTTTATAGGGCTTATCTCAGAATTTTAGTTTTTCCATTTTATAAGGCTCAATTTGGTTGTTCCCCAATACATGTTCAGATTCCAAGGTGCATTAAATCATTGCATGCAAGTATTAAGAGAAAATTGACCAATGCATGTACTTTATGCATGCATGCATTGCAATTAATGCATTGATAAACATAATTTTTTATGGCCACCAAAACCCACCATTTCTTAAGCTAAAGTAGACCAAGGTAATCCCTATATTAGCATATTACTAAGATAAACAGAAGGCACTTTAGAAACATTTAGGACATGAGCTTATCAATCTGAATGTGGAGGGACACAAGCTTAGCCCCGGCCAGCAGCTTGGGCGGAACTGTCAAGAAGGTCAGCTCCTGCACGTCGACGTCACCAGGATCCTTGCTACTTGTCACCTCCATTTCCACCTTGACGGCATCGGTCGTGCCTTTGGGCTCCCCCGGCGGGCAGTTCGCCCACAGCTTGGCCACGTAGTGCGGAAGTGGGGATGCTCCCGCTCTGATGCAGACGACCGACACGATGATAGGCGCGCCGATGTCGAGCATGCCGCCAACCAAGAAAAAAGCGCGGCGGTCCTCCTCCGTGAACAGCAAGAGCCGTGGCTCCGACAGTGGCACTTACAGCTAGAGCACCTTGCCGTACTGGATCCTGTGCACGGGCATGGGATGCGCGGTGCTGATGTGGTGGTAGAGCGCCGGCGGCGGGCCTTCGTAGCCGCAGACGGGCACGGGGCATTTGCAGGGCGTGAGCGGACACACGCTCTGGTGATCGGCGAGCTTGTGGTAAGTGACGTAGAGCCCACAGCCTTCGTGCGGGCACTCCACCCTCACCGACGAAAGGACGGAGTCCACCACCGTGTTCCGCATGTCGAAGCCACCGCCGCGCTCGCACTTCTGGCACTGCCGCTGGTTCCCGGGGCGCTCGACGCGGTAGTGCGCGCAGGCCAGGTGCCCTCCCTTGCACTACAGAAATCAGTCGAACATCACATCAATCAAGAAACCTGCACCTTGCTCAATCAGCCGAATGGACGAGGTGTATTCGAACCTCATACACTGGAGGCGTCAAGGGGCGGAGGCACAAGGGGCAGTGGAGCACGGTGAGGTCCACTAAGACGTTAGAGAGCTCCATCGTCGGGTCCTGTTCGGTCTGCATGATCTCGCCCTCCTTGTGCACAACCATCTCTCGACTTGGGCCGGGGTATTACAAAGCTTTACCATCACATATTTTATACTACTTCAAGGTGCATTAAATCAACACATGCAAGTATCAAAAGGAGAGTCACGGCATGCATGCATGCATTGTAATTAATGCATCGGTAAATGCAAATTATTGAAATATATCAAGTGCAGTGCTTTGATGTGTCGCGTCAACTCGTACATCAACAAGAAGTTTGATTATCCTCTCCCTCACGGACTTAACTGCACCTGCCTTTGGCTGTATGACAGGTTGGCCACACACCTGTCGGGCCCACCTGTCATACACGCAAAGGCAGGAGCGTCCCTCCCTCGCCCATGAGCGTGGTGGCTGGCAAGAATAGGAGAAGCATTTGCTACACGCTCTCCCTCCCGCACGCGGTGGACATGCAACAGTTCAATCGGTGTCAGATGGCCAGAAGCGTACTGTAGTACTCCTCTAGTGCAGTAGCACTCCATCATTGTTTGACTTCCCGAAGAGGCGAAGAGCCAAGCGCAGCCCGGACGCTCGTGTGGCAGTTTCATGTGTAGAGTAGTCTAGGATAGCGTGTATCGTTCCTGTAAGCTTAAAATCGTTGGGGTCGGCTCCATGTTATGTGGCCGTCTCGAAGTTTAAAAAAAATATTAAAATAGTCTTCTGGCCCTACCTGACACCCTGGTGATTGTAGTTTGCACACTCATCTGGTCAAGACAGGAATATATATTTTAATTTGTTTTTTTTCGAAAAGGGGGGACTCCCGGGCCTCTGCATCAGAATGATGCATACAGCCACATATATTTTAATTTGTGGTGGGTAAATGTTAGAGGTTGCAGCAAATATATTGTACACTGTGGGTCTTTCAGCCAAGTTTAGAGGCAAGTGTCGGATTTCGGGTTCCGGCAGACCCTTGAGGTTCGAACTCTGGGGTGCGCGCGGAGATCACACTTCCTACCTATCTGCACCCCTCCGCCTCGCAAAGATCAAAGCAAACGAAAGAACAGCACAAGAGACAGAGGGTTTATACTAGTTCGGGCCACCGTTGTGGTGTAATACCCTACTCTAGTTTGTGGTGGGTGGATTGCCTCTTGGGCTGATGATGATGAACAATACAAGGAAGAACAGCCTCGCGAGGGTCTGCTCTTGGCTGGGGCGATGAACTGCTAGGAGGAGTTCAGTCGCTCCTCTCTCTCTCTCTTTGATTCTCTGCTTGCCCAGATTCTGGATGCTGGGTTCCCTGATCCCAGATACCTCTATCCTGGGGGTGGCTAGCCCTATTTATAGGCAAAGGCCCTGGGCCTCTTCCCAAATATTGAGCGGGAAGGGCGCCAACAGTTGGCCATTTTGAAGGGGAACATCTGGTACACTTATCCTGACTAAAGTTGGTCCTCGCCTGCCAAAGGCTCTGGTGGTGACGCCGTCCTGGGCTCCACAATGACTGCCTCCCCACCGTTGGACTGGTCTTGGTCTTGTTGCACCGAAATGGATGCCTTTGCTTGATACTCTCGCCTGCACTTGCTCCCTTTGCACCAAAGAGGAAAGGAGGACACTGCGCGGGCTGGCGCCCGCCTGGCGCCCTTGGTCGTCATGGCTTGCGTCATGGGCACCTCGTGAGGTACCCCGCCTTGAACTCTCCGCCTCCTCGTGAGCCAGCCTGATGAGGCCGCACCTGAGGAAGCTCCGCGTCGTCCGCCCCGCGAGGCTTGGCCCCTCGCGAGGGTCTTGAGTCTTGTGCTTGAGGAAGATGGGCCGTGCTGGGCCCCTTTGAGCCACGCCGCAGGCCGCAGGCAGGCAAGTCTGGGGACCCCCGTTCCCAGAACGCCGATAGTAGCCCCCGGGCCCAAGGCGCGCCCGGACTTGGCCGTGCAGAGAGGCGAAAGGGCAAGGGCGAAGCGCCGCGGGCCCTAACAGCCTGCGGCCTTGGGCGCCGCGTGGCGGTTGATGGAACGTGGGCGTCTCCGCTTCCCCACGATGCCTCGGCAACTGCGCGGATTGGACAAGTCCCTGCATGCAAATCGGGTCATGATTAACTGCGATCGTGGAGGCCGACGGTTGGCCTTCGCTGGCTATAAGTACGGAACGACGCAGAGGAGGTTCTCGGCTGCAGAGAAGGGGAGGGCCTGCCAGGTTGAGCCTGCCTCTCCCCCAGCCAGGCGTGGCCGTGGGCGCCCTCGCAAGCACCCGGTGGCCACCACGGTGGCTTCCCGCGGCCGTGGAGACGGTTTCCAGCATGGTGACGGGCGAGCTGCTGCAGCCGGGTGGCGTGCTTCGGCCGCGCGTTCCCCTAGGCTACGCTTTCGCGTTGCAGATGTGCTGCCGGAGTTCGTCGTATGGTCAGCGGAGCCGACCGGTGCCCGGCTTCAACTTCCTCGCTTCCTCCTTAGTGAGCTCCATGCCGGCGCCCCGGGCGGCCTCTGGCTTCAGGCGGACGGCTGCTGCAGCCGGGCCTCATGGGCTTCACTGGAGGTCTCCACCACTGGGAGCCTGGCCTTGACCCGCGGCTGGCAGGCGTTCGCCCGCGCTCGCGGCCTGGGGCGTCGGTGCACCCTGCACTTCAAGTTTGACGGCGATGCCACCCTCTATGTGAGGGTGTTTGGGGAAGATGGTCGCCGCGCAGGGTGCTGCCCTGAGGACGACAACCGTGGCTGGGGACCCAGCCCCGACGATGATGGAGGGGACAGCGCCCGTGTGGTTGGCGGCGCCCAAGGCTCCCCAAGCTTCATTGGTTCTTCTTCAAGCGACTCTTCTAGTGGTGACCGCAGTCAGCCTCCACGCCGTCGCAGCTGCTTGGGAGGCGATAGAACGTCCACCCACCATCGTGCCTCGGTGAAACGCGAGGGAGAGTCTGTCTGAGTCCCGGAGGCAGTTCGAGTCTCCTCTGTAGGCCGGTGTGGGGTGAGCCGCGCCTGACTTGTCCTTTCCTTTCCCTTTTTCTGTGTAAAAGAAAACAGTAGTGTGGAGCCCCGCGGGGGCGTGTTTGGGTTATTGCTGTTAATCGTTGCCTTGCTTCCGTTACCATGCCTCCCGGCTATGCGTCCGTGTGCAGATAGTTCCCGGCCCCTGCCGTGAGGGGGCGACCGACCCAGGCCCTGTGTTTGTGTCGCGGTGCCCGTGGGGCACGGACTGGAGGGGTGCTCCTGTAATGGGTCCAGGTCGCGAAACCTTTGAACGGCTAGGACAGGAACACTCGCGAAGGCGCTCGGCCACCCTCCCTCGCGAGGCCTTTTATAAGAGAAATCGAAGCAGGAGAGTAAAAAATCGAAGAACCACAAACCAACGACGGCAATAGTTTCAATAAGACTTCGAATGCGAATGAACAAGCCAACTGCGGAAAGCAAATGAAAAAGCCACGTCCGGCACCTAATCTAGTCTTCAACGTCTTCTCACCAGCGCGGAGCTAAGTGCTGCCACTGGGCGTGGGAGGGAGCCCCAGGGCCTGAGGCCGACACTCCTGAGACTCCGGGGCGTGTACAGCCCCACTCATTATTACATGAGAGTGTCACGGGCGGCGAGCTTCACAGGAATTGGCCTTCTTCACAGGCTCCGGGCCTTTTCCAAAACGCGACAGCTTCACAGGCGTTCGCCTTCTTCACAGGCTCCGGGCCTTTTCCAAAACGTGACAGCTTCTCAGGCGTTCGCCTTCTTCATAGGCTCTGGGCCTTTTCCAAAAAGGATGATCTTCACAGGCGTTTGCCTTCTTCACAGGCTCTGGGCCTTTTCCAAAAAGGATGATCTTCACAGGCGTTTGCCTTCTTCACAGGCTCTGGGCCTTTTCCAAAAAGGATGATCTTCACAGGCGTTTGCCTTCTTCACAGGCTCTGGGCCTTTTCCAAAAAAGGATGATCTTCACAGGCGTTTGCCTTCTTCACAGGCTCTGGGCCTTTTAGGGATAGAACCTCCGAAGGTGCTGGATGTTCCATGCGTTCTGGATCGGCTCCCCCTCTTGAGTCTCTAAGCACGCGGAGCCAGGCCTGGAAACATGAACAACCTTGAACGGGCCCTCCCACATGGGAGAGAGCTTGTGCAGCCCCTCACTGGAGAGAACCCGCCTGAGCACGAGGTCTCTTACCTCGAGAGTTCTGGGGCGGATGTTGCGGCAGTGATATCGTCGTAGCGCCTGCTGGTACCTCGGCGCTCGTAGCGCGGCTTCTCGGCGGCGTTCCTCCCCCAGCATGAGGTCCATCCCCCGCATGGCGTCATGCTGCGCCTCGTCGAACGCCAGGACCTGTGCGGAGCGACGTCTGACCTCGTGAGGGAGGACTGCTTCGGCTCCGTAGACCAGGAAGAACGGGGTCTCTCCAGTCGGCTTGGTCGCGGTTGTGCAGATGGGCCACAACATGGACTGAAGCTCATCGTGCCAACCTCTGCCGCAGGCCTCCAGCTTCTTCTTGAACGTCCTGGTCTTTAGGCCCCTCAGAACCTCCGCGTTGGCTCGTTCGGCCTGGCCGTTGCTTCGTGGGTGCGCCACCGAAGCGTAGCATATCTGTGTTCCAAGGTTAGCACAGTATGGTGAACTGCAAACCGTTGTCTGTGATGATGCGGTTCGGCACCCCGAACCGGCTCACGATGCCCCTGATGAACTTGACCGCGGAACCCGCGGGGATGGTGCGGACGGCCTCTACTTCTGCCCACTTGGTGAACTTGTCAATGGCGACGTAAAGGTAGCGGTAGTCCCCTGGCACCCGAGGGAACGGGCCCAGGACGTCCAGCCCCCAGAATGCGAATGGCCACGAAAGGGGTATAGTCTGCAGGCCTCCCGTCGGCTGATAGATCTGCTTGGCGTGGAATTGGCAGGCCCCACAAGCCTTCACTAGTTCGACAGCGTCATTGAGTGCGGTGGGCCAATAAAACCCATTGCGGAATGCCTTGCCAACGAGGGTCTATGACGATGAATGGTGTCCACAGTCTCCGCCGTGTATGTCCTCCAGCAGTTCCTTTCCTTGCTCCCTGGAGATGCAGCGCAGGGATACATCGTTTGGTCGCTTCCGGTAGAGCTCGCCATCCCTAATGCAGTATGCCGTGGCCTGCCGCGCCACACGCTCCACTTCCTCCTCCTTCTCCGGCAGGGTCCCTTGTGTTAAATAACTCCAGAGTTTTGTGATCCAGCACCCCTCCTGAGGTTCCATCGTCAGGAGCAGGCGTGCCCCTGAGGCTGGGCCGCAGACCGGGGCTCCCGAGGCAGGTGGCTGGGGGAGTTCCTCCCGAGGCTGAGCCATGTTTGATAATGACGGCTGGGCTGAGGGCTTGAAGAGCCACTCTTCAAAGACGCCAGGTTCCTGAGGTAACCGCCTGGACGCCCGTCCAGCGATGTCGTCGGCCTCCTGATTGGTGCCACGGGGCACATGCTTCAACTCCAATCCCCAGAACTGCTTCTCCATCCTGCGGACCTCTGCTAGATAGGCTTCCATGTGCAAATCTTTTGGCTCGTACACCTTGTTGGAGAAGTTGACAAGGAGCTGCGAATCGCCCTTGACGGTGAGGCGTTTCACCCCCAGGGCAGCTGCGGCCTTTAAGCCCGCTATTAGACCCTCATATTCTGCTATGTTGTTGGAGACCTTTTCACCTTGCTGGAAACAGAGCTGTACAACGTAGTAGAGCTTGTCCTGAGTGGGTGATATCAGCACCGCACCAGCCCCAGCGCCGTGCTTGGAGAATGCCCCATCGAAGTACATGACCCAGCCTTCTGGCGCCTCTCTCCCCGGGGAGAGGGACCAATCCTCGTCGGCCTTGAGGCCTGGTGCCTCCGTCCATTCTGCCACGAGATCCGCCAATGATGCTCCCTTGATGACCCTGGTCGTGCTGAATTCGAGCTGAAATGCTTGCAGTTCTATGTTCCACTCGGTGACCCTTCCGGCCGAGTTAGGGCTCCTGAGCACTCTCTCCAAGGGATATGACGAGACGACCTTGATGGGGTGACCCTGGAAATAGTGCCGCAGCTTGCGCGAGGCCACCAGTAGCGCGAGGAGGAGCTTCTGAGGCATGGGGTACCGTGCCCTCGCGTCTCGCAACACCATGCTGACGAAGTATACCGGGTGCTCAACGAGGCTGGGCGCGTCAGTGCTTGTGGTGCCCTCCGGGGGCAATTGCACCTCTCGAGGTGACGAGGCCTCCGGAGGCTGGCCATCCGGGTGAGGGGCCTCTCCCGCCTCCGTTGCATTCTTCGGCGGCCAATCCTCCTCAGCCGCGGTAGCGGTTTCTGTGGGCCTTCCTTGTTCCTGTTTTGCCTTGTCTCGGGCTGCTGCTGTCGTTCTGATTCGACGCTCCTCCCTAACCGCCACTAGGGCTGCACTGGCAGAGTAGGGAGTGGCGGCGAGGTAGAGCACCAGGGGCTCTTGAGGATGCGGAGCCACCATGACCGGAGGACTGGTTAGGTGTCTCTTGAGATCTTGGAACGCCTTGTCAGCCTCCTCTGTCCATTCAAAGTGTCCCTTTTTCTTCATCAGCTGGAAGAAAGGCAGCGCTCGCTCCCCCAGTCTAGAGATGAAGCGCCCTAACACGGTCACGTGTCCAGTGAGCTTCTGCATTTCTCTGAGGGTCTTTGGCGGGCTCATGTCCTCGACCGCCTTGACCTTCTCCGGGTTAGCCTCGATGCCTCGATGGGATACGAGGAAACCCAAGAGCTTGCCTGAGGGGACCCCAAACACACACTTCTCTGGGTTGAGCCGCAGGTTCACCGCGTCGAGGCTCGCGAAGGTTTCCTCCAGGTCTTGTATCAGGGTCTTGGCCTCCCGAGACTTCACTACAATGTCATCAACGTAAGCTTCGACATTCTTCCCGAGTTGCGGGCCCAAGGTGATGTGCATCAGCCGCTGAAAGGTCGCCCCTGCGTTACGCAGCCCAAATGGCATGCACGTGTAGTAGTCTTCTCGACGTCTTCTACCGCCATCTTGATCTGGTGATACCCGGAGAAGGCATCCAGGAAGCATAGCAGGTCACACTCTGCGGTGGAGTCAACGATCTGGTCGATGCGGGGGAGCGGGAACGGATCTTGCGGGCATGCCTTGTTGAGGTTGGTGAAGTCGACACACATGCGTTCTTTCCCTCCCTTCTTGGGCACAACGACAGGGTTGGCCAACCAATCCGGGTATCGGACCTCGCGAATGACTCCAGCGGCTTTGAACTTGCGGGTTTCTTGGACGATGAAGGCCTGCTTTTCTGTGGATTGTCGCCTTGCCTTCTGCTTCACGGGGCGCACATTTGGGCACACGTTGAGGTGATGCTCAATTACGCTCCTGGGGATCCCTGCCAACTGGTCAGGCTCCCAAGCGAATACCTTCTTGTTTGCACACAGGAACCTGACCAGGGCTTCCTCCTGCTTGGGCTCGAGGTTGGCGCCTATGGTGAAAGTGGCATTGGTGGATCCGTCCTCATCGACGGGTATCTGCTTGGTTTCTGCCTTGTCTTGGGTGAACAACTGCTTCTTCTTGGCGGGTGCAGCCCCCTTGGGCTCGGGGGTCCCTGAGTCGGCGGGCTGTGCTGCCGCCGCCGTCTTGAAGGCGAGCTTGAGCACTCGCAGCGCGTCCCCGGTGTCCCCGTGCACGGTGAGGACACCACTGCTCCCGGGCAACTTCATGAGGTTGTACGCCGGGTGTGTCGCAGCCATGAACTGGGCCAGCGCTGGGTAGCCAAGGATGGCGTTGTAGGGGAGGCCGATGGGGGCGATGTCGAAGTCGACCATCTCCGTGTAGAAGTTGTCGTAGGTGCCGAAGATTACTGGGAGCCGGATCTGTCCCAAGGAGCTGGATGATCCGCCCCCAACGCCTGAGAAGGGCCGGCTGGGTTGCAGTCGTTCCAGGGGTATGCGGAGGAGGTCGAAGGCCTCAGTCGAGAGCACGCTGAGGCCCGCGCCGCCATCGATGAGAGTTCTGGTGACGGCCACCTGGCAGATGGTGGGGGTGCACAGCATGGGAAGCGCGCCCGAGCAGGCCGAGTTAGAGGGGTGGTCCTCTGAGATGAAGGTCAGGCCGGCCCTATGCGCCTCCCGGTCCGGGAGAGCCCCCTGCCGCGCGGAAGCGGCGCTGACCCGGCGGACGAACGGCTTGACGCGGTGACTTGCGGGTGGCGCCTGCGAGCCGCCCAGGAGGGCCGCAACGACTGGGAGTGTTGGCGTGGCGGTGCGGCCGTCTTGCCGTGCGGACGGATGCTGAGACGACGCTTGCTGCTCGTTCCCCGCCGAGCCGGTGGCGGTGTCGACGGCAGGCGACGGGGAACGACGAAGACGCCCGCCGACGGGAGTCGCCTGTGCGATGCGGGAAGCGAGAGCGGCTTGGCGCTCGGTGTGGGCTCGACGAGCGCGAGACATGGACGCGATGGTCGGAGGAGACGGAGCCGTGGAAGACAAATTCCGGCGCACCCCTACCTGGCGCGCCAAATGTCGGGTTTCGGGTTCCGGCAGACCCTTGAGGTTCGAACTCTGGGGTGCGCGCAGAGATCACACTTCCTACCTATCTGCACCCCTCCGCCTCGCAAAGATCAAAGCAAACGAAAGAACAGCACAAGAGACACAGGGTTTATACTAGTTCGGGCCACCGTTGTGGTGTAATACCCTACTCTAGTTTGTGGTGGGTGGATTGCCTCTTGGCTGATGATGATGAACAATACAAGGAAGAACAGCCTCGCGAGGGTCTGCTCTTGGCTGGGGCGATGAACTGCTAGGAGGAGTTCAGTCGCTCTTCTCTCTCTCTCTGATTCTCTGCTTGCCCAGATTCTGGATGTTGGGTTCCCTGATCCCAGATACCTCTATCCTGGGGGTGGCTAGCCCTATTTATAGGCAAAGGCCCTGGGCCTCTTCCCAAATATTGAGCGGGAAGGGCGCCAACAGTTGGCCATTTTGAAGGGGAACATCTGGTACACTTATCCTGACTAAAGTTGGTCCTCGCCTGCCAAAGGCTCTGGTGGTGACGCCGTCCTAGGCTCCACAATGACTGCCTCCCCACCGTTGGACTGGTCTTGGTCTTGTTGCACCGAAATGGATGCCTTTGCTTGATACTCTCGCCTGCGCTTGCTCCCTTTGCACCAAAGAGGAAAGGAGGACACTGCGCGGGCTGGCGCCCGCCTGGCGCCCTTGGTCGTCATGGCTTGCGTCATGGGCACCTCGTGAGGTACCCCGCCTTGAACTCTCCGCCTCCTCGTGAGCCAGCCTGATGAGGCTGCACCTGAGGAAGCTCCGCGTCGTCCGCCCCGTGAGGCTTGGCCCCTCGCGAGGGTCTTGAGTCTTGTGCTTGAGGAAGATGGGCCGTGCTGGGCCCCTTTGAGCCACGCCGCAAGCAGGCAAATCTAGGGACCCCCGTTCCCAGAACGCCGACAGCAAGCATGTGGGGCCAGTGCTATGATGTGTCGCGGCAACTCGTACAACGAGGAGAAGCTTGATTTTACTACATGCCTTAGCACAAGTTTAAGCATTCACAATACATTTCAAGGAAGCATGGCAAGAGTATAAGCAGCGGAAAGAGTAAAGCATGCTAGTTGCAAGAAAGTAAAGGGATGGGATTGGAGTTTGCAAACGCAATGAAGACACGAAGATTTTTGGCGTGGTTTTGGTAGGTGGTGCTATCATACATCCACGTTGATGGAGACTTCAACCCACGAAGGGTAACGGTTGCGCGAGTCCATGGAGGGCTCCACCCACGAAGGGTCCATGAAGAAGCAACCATTTCTATCCCACCATGGCCATCGCCCATGATGGACTTGCCTCACTCGGGTAGATCTTCACGAAGTAGGCAATCTCCTTGCCCTTAAAAACTCTTTGGTTCAACTCCACAACTTGTCGGAGGCTCCCAAGCGACACCTAACCAATCTAGGAGACACCACTCTCCAAAAGGTAATAGATTGTGTGTTGATGATGAACTCCTTGCTCTTGTGCTTCAAATGATAGTCTCCCCAACACTCAACTCCCTCTCGCAGATTTGGATATGGTGGAAAGATGATTTGAGTGGAGAGCAACTTGGGGAGGCTAGAGATCAATATTCTTGTGGTAGGATTGGAATATCTTGGTCTCAACACATGAGTAGGTGGTTCTCTCTCAGAAAATGAGTAGTGGAAGTGTAAGCACGTTCTGATGGCTCTCTCTTGAATGGAGAAGGGGTGGAGTGGTATATATAGCCTCCACACAAAATCCAACTGTTACACACATTTGACCCAACTCGGCCAGACCGAATAGAAAAATTCGGTGAGACCGATTTAGTTCAAAATGTGAACGTTAGGAATCTCGGTGGGACCGATATGATCAACTCGGTGGGACTGATGTGCTAGGGTTAGGTCAAAACCTCATCTCCGTGAGACCGATTGCATAAACTCGGTGAGACCGATTTCAGCATTGAGCAAACAGAGAGTTGGTCAAGAAAACTTGGTGGGACCAATTGCATATTTCGGTGAGACCGAAATAATTACAAGAGGTAACAGAGAGTTTGCAAGGCCATCTCGATGAGACCGAGATCCCGATCAGTGAGACCGAATTGTCTAGGGTTTCTGGCAGTGGCTATGTCAAATGAACTCGGTGGAGCTGGATAGACCAGATCGATGGGGCCGAGTTTGACTTTAGGTTTTGGACAAATGTGGAAATGAGAAAAAGTGGCTGAGGGTTTTTGGAGCAATATCACTAAGCACTTTGAGCAAGTAGACCATTAAGCAACACCTCATCCCCTTTTAATAGTATTGGCTTTCCTATGGACTCAATGTGATCTTGGACCACTAAAATGAAATTGAAGAGTCTTGAGCCTTTGCCAATCTTTGCCCTTAGCATTTTGAAGGGGTTCCACATCATCTTGTCCTTGCCACGCCGTTGTTTAACTCATCTGAAATATACTCGATAAAAGTATTAGTCCAACAAGAGTTATGTTGTCATTAATTACCAAAATCACCCAGGGAGCACTCGTGCTTTCAATCTCCCCTTTTTGGTAATTGATGACAACATACATCAAAGCTTTAAATAAAGATATGAAGAGTAACAAGTAAAGCTTTGGAAGGACATGTAACATGCATAGGCTCACCCTACATGTACGCAATCATGTAAAGATAGAATGTAAGAGTGCTACCTCTTGAGCTTGCGTTGGTTTTTCCCTTGAAGAGGCAAGGGTGATGCATCAAAGTAGAGTAAGTATTTCCCTCAGTTTGAGAACCAAGGTATCAATCCAGTAGGAGACAACACTCAAGTCACTGAATACCTGCACAAACAATCAAACAACTTGCACCCAACGCGATAAAGGGGATGTCAATCCCTTCACGGTTACTTGCAAAAGTGAGATTTTATAGAGATAGATAAACGGTAAAGTAAATATTTTTTATTTTAGGTTTATAGATTGGAAAGTAAAAGATTGCAAAAAGACTAAATAGGAAACTAAAGTTGTAGATCGGATACTTATATGATGGTAAATAGAAACTTATAAGATGGAAAATAGACCCGGGGGCCATAGGTTTCACTAGAGGCTTCTCTCAAGATAGAAAATATTACAGTGGGTGAACAAATTACTGCTGAGCAATTGATAGAAAAGCGCAAATTTATGACGATATCTAAGGCAATGATCATGAATATAGGCATCACGTTCGTGCCAAGTAGACCGAAACGATTATGCATCTACTACTGTTACTCCACACATCGACCGCTATCCAGCATGCATCTAGAGTATTAAGTTCATAAAGAATGGAGTAACACATTAAGCAAGATGACATGATGTAGAGGAATTAAATCAAGCAATATGATGAAAACCCCATATTTTTATCCTCGATGGCAACACTACAATATGTGCCTTGCTGCCCCTACTGTCACTGGGAAAGGACACCGCAAGATTGAACCCAAAGCTAAGCACTTCTCCCATTGCAAGAAAAACCAATCTAGTTGACCAAACAAAACTGATAGTTCGAAGAGAATTACAAAGATATCAAATCATGGATACAAGAATTTAGAGAAGATTCCATTAGTAATCATAGATAAGCTGATTATAAATTCACAATTCATCGGTTCTTGGCAAACACACCGCAAACGAGTATTACATCGAATAGATCTCCAAGAACATCGAGGAGAACATGGTATTGAGAATCAAAGAGAGAGAAGAAGCCATCTAGCTACTAGCTATGGATCCGTAGGTCTGTGGTAAACTACTCATGCTTCATCGGAAGGGCAATGGTGTTGATGTATAAGCCCTCCATCGGCAGGACGCCGGAAAGGGCCCCTAGATGGGATCTCACGGGTACAGAAGGTTGCGGCGGTGGAAAAGTGTTTTCGTGGCTCCCCCTGTTGGTTTGGGGATATATGGGAATATATAGGTGAAGAAATTAGGTCAGGGGGTGCACGAGGGGCCCACAAGGGTGGGGGCGCGCCCTCTGTCCTTGTGGCCGCCTTGTGGCTTCTCCGACTTCATCTCCAAGTCTTCTCGTTGTCTTTTGGTCCAAGAAAAATCATCGCGAAGGTTTTATTCCATTTGGACTGCGTTTGGTATTCCTTTTCTGCGAAACTCTAAAACAACGAAAAAATAGGAACTGGCACTGGGCTCTAGGTTAATAGGTTAGTCCCAAAAATAATATAAAATAGCATAATAATGCATATAAAACATCCAAAACAGATAATATAATAGCATGGAATAATAAAAAATTATAGATATGTTGGAGACGTATCAAGCATCCCAAGCTTAATTCCTGCTCGTCCTCGAGTAGGTAAATGCTAAAAACAGAATTTTTGATGTGGAATGCTACCTAACATATTTATCCATGTAATTTCTTTATTGTGGCGTGAATGTTTAGATCTATATGATTTCAAACAAAAGTTTAATATTGACATAAAAACAATAATACTTCAAGCATACTTACAACGCAATTATGTCTTCTCAAAATAACATGGCCAAAGAAAGTGTATCCCTACAAAATCATATAGTCTGGCTATACTCCATCTTCATCACACAAAATATTTAAATCATGCACAACCCTGATGACAAGCCAAGCAATTGTTCCATACTTTTGATGTTCTCAAACTTTTTCAACTTTCACGCAATACATGAGCGTGAGCCATGTACATAGCACTATAGGTGGAGTAGACGGTGGTTGTGGAGAAGACAAAAAGAGGTAGATAGTCTAACATCAACTAGGCGTATCAACAGGCTATGGAGATGCTCATCAATAGATATCAATGTGAGTGAGTAGGGATTGCCATGCAACGGATGCACTAGAGCTATAAGGTTATGAAAGCTCAAAAAGAACTAAGTGGGTGTGCATCCAACTCGCTTGCTCACGAAGACCTAGGGCAATTTGAGGAATCCCATCATTGGAATATACAAGCAAAGTTCTATAATGAAAATTTCCCACTAGTATATGAAAGTGACAATATCACTAGTATATGAAAGTGACAATATAGGAGTCTCTCTATCATGAAGATCATGGTGCTACTTTGAAGCACAAGTGTGGTAAAAGGATAATAGCATTGCCCCTTCTCTCTTTTCTCTAATTTTCTTGGGCCTTCTCATTTTTTGGCCTCTTTTTTTTTGTCCGGAGTCTCATCCCGACTTGTGGGGGAATCATAGTCTCCATCATCCTTTCCTCACATGGGACAATGCTCTAATAATGAAGATCATCACACTTTTTATTTACTTACAACTCGATACTTAGAACAAAATATGA
Source organism: Aegilops umbellulata (assembly GCA_032464435.1). NCBI lineage: Eukaryota > Viridiplantae > Streptophyta > Magnoliopsida > Poales > Poaceae > Aegilops > Aegilops umbellulata. The sequence continues at coordinate 247,816,079 of CP136054.1, read as the reverse complement.
CTCTATGTGAATGCCTCCGGCGGTGTACCGGGATGTGCAATGAATCACGAGCGACATGTATGAAAGAATTATGAACGGTGGTTTTGCCACAAATACGATGTCAACTACATGATCGTGCAAAGCAATATGGCAATGATGGAGCGTGTCATAATAAACGGAACGGTGGAAAGTTGCATGGCAATATATCTCGGAATGGCTATTGAAATGCCATAATAGGTAGGTATGGTGGCTGTTTTGAGGAAGGTATATGGTGGGTTTACGACGCCGGCGAAAGTTGCACGGTACAAGAGAGGCTAGCAATGGAGGAAGGGTGAGAGTGCGTATAATCCATGGACTCAACATTAATCATGAAGATCTCACATACTTATTGCAAAAATATATTAGTTATCGAAACAAAGTACTACGCGCATGCTCCTAGGGGAAGGGTTGGTAGGCGTTAACCATCACGCGATCCCGACCTCCACACAAAGGATGACAATCAAAAAACATCTCATGCTCTGACTTCATCACATAACGGTTCACCATACGTGCATGCTACAGGACTCACAAACCTTAACACAAGTATTTATAAAATTCACAATTACTCACTAGCATAACTCTAATATCACCATCTTCATATCTCAAAACAATCATAAGGAATCAAACTTCTCATAGTATTCAATGCACTTTATATGAAGGTTTTTATTATATCCCTTTTGGATGCCTATCATATTAGGACTAAATTTATAACCAAAGCAAATTACCATCCTGTTTAAAGACTCTCAAATAATATAAGTGAAGCATGAGAGTTCATCAATTTCTATAAAATAAAACCACCGTCGTGCTCTAAAATCATATAAGTGAAGCACTTGAGCAAAATTGCCTAGCTCAAAACATATAAGTGAAGCACATAGAGTATTCTAATAAACCACGATTCATGCATGTCTCTCTCAAAAGGTGTGTACAGAAAGGATGATTGTGGAAAACTAAAAATCAAAGACTCAAATCATACAAGACACTCCGAGCAAAACACATATCATGTGGTGAATAAAAATATAGCCTCAAGTGAAGTTACCGATAGACGAAGACGAAAGAGGGGATGCCTTCTGGGGCATCCCCAAGCTTAGGCTCTTGGATGTCCTTGAATATTACCTTGGGGTGCCTTGGGCATCCCCAAGCTTAGGCTCTTTCCACTCCTTATTCCATAGTCCATCAAATCCTTACCCAAAACTTGAAAACTTCACAACACAAACTCAACAGAAAATCTCATGAGCTCCGTTAGTATAAGAAAATAAATCACCACTTTATGGTACTGTTGTGAACTCATTCTTTATTTATATTGGTGTAATATCTACTGTATTCCAACTTTTTTTCCATGGTTCATACCCCCCGATACTAGCCATAGATTCATCAAAATAAGCAAACAACACATAGAAAACAAAATCTGTCAAAAACAGAACAGTCTATAGCAATCTGTAACTCTTGAATACTTATGTAACACCAATTTTTTTGAAAATTAAGATGACCTAAGCAATTTTTATTAATATTATGCAAAAACAATCAGGTAAAAAGCACGCTTCTGTGAATTATGAAAATTATTTTCCTCGACGCAAAAGTTTCTGTTTTTCAGCAAGATCAAATCAACTATCACCGTAAGCTATCCCAAAGGTCTTACTTGGCACAAACACTAATTAAAACACAAAACCACATCCAACCAGAGGCTAGATGAATTATTTATTGCAAAACAGAACCTAAAAAACAAAAATAAAATTGGGTTGCCTCCCAACAAGCGCTATTGTTTAACGCCCTTAGCTAGGCATAAAACACGAATAGATCTAGGTATTATCATCTTTGGTATGCAATCCATAAGTGGCTCTCATAATAGATTCATAAGGCAATTTAATTTTATTTCTTGGAAAGTGTTCCATGCCCTTTCTTAACGGAAATTGAAATCTAATGTTTCCTTCTTTCATATCAATAATTGCACCAATCGTTCAAAGGAAAGGTCTGGCAAAAATAATAGGACATGTAGGATTGCAATCTATACCAAGAACACTTAAATCTACGGGCACATAATTCCTATTTGCAATAATAAGAACATAATTAATCCTTCCAATAGGTTTCTTAATAGCGGAATCCGCAAGATGCAAATTTAAAGAACAATCATCAAATTCACGGAAGCCTAGCACATCATATAAATTTTTTGGAATCGTGGAAACGCTAGCACCCAAATCACACAATGCATGGCACTCATAATCTTTAATCTTAATATTAATAGTAGGTTCCCACTCATCATAAAGTTTTCTAGGGATAGAAACTTCCAATTCAAGCTTTTCTTCAAAAGATTGCATCATAGCATCAACGATATGTTTAGTAAAAGCTTTGTTTTGATTATAAGCATGAGGGGAATTCAACATGGATTGAAACAAGGAAATACAATCTATTAAAGAACAATTATCATAATTAAATTCCTTGAAATCCAAAAGAGTGGGTTCATTGCTACTTAAAGTTTTGACCTCTCCAACCCCATTTTTATCAAATTTTGCATCAAGATCTAAAAACTCTGAATCATTGGGACGCCTTTTAACTAAAGTTGACTCATCTCCAATCCCGTCTTTATCAAGATTAATATTGGACAACAAAGATTAAATAGGAGTCACATCAATCACTTTAAGATCTTCATCATTATTTTCACAGAAACTAGAAGAACACGTTTTTACAAACAAATCTTTTTAGCACGCATCTTAACGGTTCTTTCTTTGCACTCATCAATGGAAATTCTCATGGATTTGAGAGACTCATTAATATCATGCTTGGGTGGAATATATGATAAATTCTATCCACGTCCGTAGCCAAATCATCAATCTTGAGAAATTTTTCTTCAATCAAAGCATTGAAATTCTTTTGCGAACTCATAAATTCTTTAACACTAATCTCAAAATCAGAGGGCATCTTATTAAAAATTTCCATAAGAATTGTTGTAGGAATTACCATAATTATTAAAGGAATTACTAGGAAACGGCCTAGGATTAAAATTACCTCTATACGCGTTATTACCAAAATTGTTCCTACCAACAAAATTCACATCCATAGATTCATTATTATTATCAATAAAAGTAGACAAAGGCATATCATTAGGATCAATAGGGGCACTTTTGCGAGCAAATAATTTCATAAGTTCATCCATCTTTCCACTCAAAACATTAATCTCTTCAATCGCATGCACTTTTTTACTAGTGGAAGATCTTTCGGTGTGCCATTGAGAATAATTAATCATAATATTATCTAGGAGTTTAGTAACTTCTCCTAAATTAATTTCCATAAAAGTACCTCCTGCGGCCGAATATAAAAGATTTCTAGAAGCAAAATTCAACCCGGCATAATTTTTTTGTATAATCATCCACAAATTCAAACCATGAGTAGGGCAATTTCGTATCATCAATTTCATCGTCTCCCAAGATTGTGCAACATGTTCATGATCAAGTTGCTTAAAATTCATAATATTGTTCCTAAGGGAGATGATCTTAGCGGGAGGAAAATACTTGGAAATAAAAGCATCTTTACACTTATTCCATGAACCAATACTATTTTTAGGCAAAGATGAAAACCAAGTTTTATCACGATCTCGAAGCAAGAATGGAAATAGCTTCAATTTAACAATATCATTACCCACATCTTTTTCTTTTGCATATCACACAAATCCACGAAATTTTTTAGATGGGATGCGGCATCTTCACTAGGAAGGCTGGAAAATTGATCTTTCATAACAAGGTTCGGCAAAGCGGCATTAATTTCACAAGATTCCGCATTACTAGCGGGAGCAATCGGAGTACTAATAAAATCATTATTATTGGTGTTGGAAAAGTCACACAATTTAGTATTCTCTTGATCCATCGTGACAAACCAAGCAATCCAACACACCAGCACACAAAAAGCAAGCGAAGAAGATGAACGGGAGAGGGGCGAAGAAAAGGCAAATCTTTTCGAAAATTGTTTTAGAAGTGGGGGAGAGGGAACGAGAGGCGAATAGCAAATAATGTAATACAAGATATGAGAGTTTATGATGGGTACTTGGCTTGACTTGGCGTAGATCTCCTCGGCAACGGCACCAGAAATTCTTCCTGCTACCTCTTGAGCTTGCATTGGTTTTTCCCTTGAAGAGGAAAGGGTGATGCAGCAAAGTAGAGTAAGTATTTCCCCCAGTTTGAGAACCAAGGTATCAATCCAGTCAGAGACAATGCTCAAGTCACCGAATACATGCACAAACAATCAAACAACTTGCACCCAATGCGATAAAGGGGTTGTCAATCCCTTCATGGTTACTTGCAAAAGTGAGATCTGATAGAGATAGATAAACAGTAAAGTAAATATTTTTGGTTTATAGATCGTAAAGTAGAAGATTGCAAAAAGAGTAAATAGGAAACTAAAGTTGTAGATCGGAAACTTATATGATGGAAAATAGAAACTTATATGATGGAAAATAGATCGGGGGCCATAGGTTTCACTAGAGGCTTCTCTCAAGATAAAAAATATTATGGTGGGTGAACAAATTACTGCCGAGCAATTGATAGAAAAGCGCAAAGTTATGACGAAATCTAAGGCAATGATCATGAATATAGGCATCATGTCCGTGTCAAGTAGACCGAAACGATTCTGCATCTACTACTATTACTCCACACATCGACCGCTATCCAACATGCATCTAGAGTATTAAGTTTATAAAGAACGGAGTAACGCATTAAGCAAGATGACATGATGTAGAGGAATTAACTCAAGCAATATGATGAAAACCCCATCTTGTTATCCTCGATGGCAACAATACAATACATGCCTTGCTTCCCCTACTGTCACTGGGAAAGGACACCGCAAGATTGAACCCAAATCTAAGCACTTTTCCCATTGCAAGAAAAATCAATCTAGGTTGCGAAGCCAAACCGATAGTTCGAAGAGAATTACAAAGATATCAAATTATGCATAAAAGAATCCAGAGAAGATTCTACTAGTATTCATAGATAACCTGATCATAAATCCACAATTCATCGGATCTCGGCAAACACACCGCAAACGAGTATTACACCGAATAGATCTCGAAGAACATCGAGGAGAACATGGTATTGAGAATCAAAGAGAGAGAGAGAAGAAGCCATCTAGCTACTAGCTATGGACCCGTAGGTCTGTGGTAAACTACTCACGCTTCATTAGAAGGGCAATGGTGTTGTTGTAGAAGCCCTCCGTGATCAAATCCCTCTCCGATAGGACGCCGGAAAAGGCCACTAGATGGGATCTCACGAGTACAGAAGGTTGCGGCGGTGGAAAAGTGTTTTCATGTCTCCCCCTGTTGGTTTTGGGATATATGGGAATATGTAGGCGAAGAAATTAGGTCAGGGGATGCACAAGGGGCCCACAAGGGTGGGGGCGCACCCTCCTTCCTTGTGGCCGCCTCATAGCTTATCCGAATTCATCTCCAAGTCTTCTGGTTGTCTTCTGGTCCAAGAAAAATCATCGCGAAGGTTTTATTCCGTTTGGACTGCGTTTGGTATTCCTTTTCTGCGAAACTCTAGAACAACGAAAAAACAGGATTTGGCAGTAGGCTATAGGTTAATAGGTTAGTCCCAAAAATAATATAAAATAGCATAATAATGCATAAAAACATTCAAAACAGATAAAATAATAGCATGGAACAATCAAAAATTATAGATACGTTGGAGACGTATCAAAGAGCATGTGAATGCATAAGCATGTCAGCGCAGGCAATGAGTTACATGTATCTTGGCTATATGCATCAGAGCAGATGATGTAAATAGAATAGGTGTACCTACATGTTCATGAATCGTTCTTGCAAACAATATGTACATCAGCAAGAGATCATCATGCACATGAGTGTGATGCATATACTGACCTTGTGGTCTTGAGCTGGCTGTGGAAGAGATGAGCTTGAGAAAACAAGGTTAGATAACACAAGAACACTCTAAATAAAGCAAGTTCAGGAAACCACAAGAGTACCAAGACTGGGATGACATGTAATGGGTGAGTACTTAGTACTTCATTGGATATAGACATGTCCCCAAGGATTAAAGATATGCAATGAATTCCAGCAGATTTTCTTCTCTAGATGTGAACTCTTTCTCCCCCTGAATCTGATATTAGATAATGGGAGAAGGCAGGGTAAGAGAAAATCAGAGCAAGAAAAAATTAAAGCAATGAAACCATATATTGACATGTATTCCCCTCTTAAATACATGTGACTTCTCTCCTCTTGTTTTACCGGCATCTGGAAGAGTTAGGATGTACTCTCTTTCCCATATGATAAGCTTTGATGTGCTCTCTCTCCCCCTTTGACATCAATTTCCAAGAAGGGAACTTCTGGAGCATGAGTCAATTAGGTTTGGTCCTTGAGACACACTACAAAGCAACATGTAAATTAAGATGCGAGTACAGGATAAGAATCATTGAGTGGAGCTGGAGAAGAAATGAAATATGTAATGGCAAAAAGTTTTCTCAGCAGTGAAATCGGTAACGCCGATCCGTTTTCAGTGGTGGCACCGAGTTGCGAGTGTCATAGATGATGCATATCGGTCAGACCGGGTTAGTCCATGTCGGTTGTACCGATGAACTATCTACAAGTAGTCCCTGTAGTTCGGTCTAGCCGATAGTCATGAATCGGTGAGTCCGAGTTCAATGTAGAGGAAAAATCTTGTCAACTCAGCTCACTTGGCAATTGTAATCTCACAAAGATTTGCAAGGAATTAAAAGAAAAGGAAACACACAAAAGAAAAGAGATCTAGATGAAGTTTTTTTATAAGGGGAACTAGATAGCAAGAACCATATGCAAAAACACAAAGCAGAGAAACACTAGAGAACTTCATCTAGAGGGGGGTCGGCGACAAAGTCACCTATGTTAGAGTATATTAACCGAGGAGTCTAAGTGATAACACTTGATCTTAGGTCATTGATACATCTCCAACCTATCTATAATTTTTGATTGCTCCATGCTATATTATCTACTGTTTTGGACTATATTGGGCTTTATTTTCCACTTTTATATTATTTTTGGGACTAACCTATTAACCGGAGGCCCAGCCCAGAATTGCTGTTTTTTGCCTATTTTAGTGTTTCGGAGAAACAGAATATCAAACGAGTCCAAACGGAATAAAACCTTCGGGAACGTGATTGTCTCACCGAACGTGATCCAGGAGACTTGGACCCTACTCCAAGGAAGCAAAGAGGCGGTCACGAGGGTGGGGGGCGCCCCCCCTAGGGCGCGCCCCCTGCCTCATGGGCCCCTCAGTGCTCCACCGACGTACTCCTTCCTCCTATATAATACCTACGTACCCCCAAACGATCATACACGGAGCGAAAAACCTAATTCCACCACCGCAACCTTCTGTACCCACGAGATCCCATCTTGGGGCCTGTTCTGGAGCTCTGCCGGAGAGGGCCATCATCACAGAGGGCTTCTACATCATCCTAGCCCCTCCGATGAAGTGTGAGTAGTTCACCTCACACCTTCGGGTCCATAGTTATTAGCTAGTTGGCTTCTTCTCTCTTTTTGGATCTCAATACAATGTTCTCCCCCTCTCTTGTGGAGATCTATTCGATGTAATCTTCTTTTTGCGGTGTGTTTGTTCAGACCGATGAATTGTGGGTTTATGATCAAGTCTATCTATGAATAATATTTGAATCTTCTCTGAATTCTTTTATGTATGATTGGTTATCTTTGCAAGTCTCTTCGAACTATCAGTTTGGTTTGGCCTACTAGATTGGTTTTTCTTGCCACGGGAGAAGTGCTTAGCTTTGGGTTCAATCTTGCGGTGTCCTTTCCCAGTGACAGAAGGGGCAGCAAGGCACGTATTGTATTGTTCCCATCGAGGATAACAAGTTGGGGTTTTTATCATATTGCATGAAACTATCCCTCTACATCATGTCATCTTGCTTAAGGCGTTACTCTGTTTTTAACTTAATACTCTAGATGCATGCTGGATAGCGGTCGATGAGTGGAGTAATAGTAGTAGATGAAGGCAGGAGTCGGTCTACTTGTCTCGGACGTGATGCCTATATACATGATCATACTTAGATATTCTCATAACTATGCTCAATTCTGTCAATTGCTCAACAGTAATTTGTTCACCCACCATAGAATACTTATGCTCTTGAGAGAAGCCACTAGTGAAACCTATGGCCCCCGGGTCTATTCTCATCATATCAATCTCCATCACTTTAATCTTTCTTTGCTTTTTTACTTTGCCATTTTACTTTTCACTTTGCATCTCCATACCAAAAATACCAAAAATATTATCTATCATCTCTATGAGATCTCACCCCCGTAAGTAACCGTGAAGGGATTGACAACCCCTAATCGCGTTGGTTGCGTGGAGCTATTGTTTTTGTGTAGGTACGAGGACTCGAGCGTGGCCTCCTACTAGATTGATACCTTGGTTCTCAAAAACTGAGGGAAATACTTACGCTACTTTGCTGCATCATACTTTCCTCTTCGGGGAAATCCAACGCAGTGCTCAAGAGGTAGCAAGAAGAATTTCTGGCGCCGTTGCCTGAGAGGCTTACGCAAGAGCAAGTCAAGATTTGGACTCCCGACAACGAGTCACTTCTGGCTGTTGTCTACGCAAAAAGTCAACATACCAAGTACCCATGACAATCCCTATCTCCCGCATTACATTAGTTGCCATTTGCCTCTCGTTTTCCTCTCCCCCACTTCACCCTTGCCGTTTTATTCGCCCTCTCTTTCCCAATCTCCTCCTCTTTTTCCCGTTTGCCTTTTTCTCTCTTGCCTTTTGTTTGCTCGTGTGTTGGATTGCTTGTTTGTCGCGATGGCTCAAGATACTACCAAATTGTGTGACTTCACCAATACCAATAATAATGATTTCCTTAGCACTCCGATTGCTCCTCTTGCCAATACTGAATCTTGTGAAATCAATACTGCTTTGTTGAATCTTGTTATGAAAGATCAATTCGCTGGCCTTCCCAGTGAAGATGCCGCTACTCATCTGAATAGCTTCGTTGATATATGTGATATGCAAAAGAAGAAAGATGTCGATAATGATGTCGTTAAATTGAAGCTATTTCCTTTTTCTCTTAGAGATCGTGCTAAATCTTGGTTTTCATCTTTTCCTCAAAATAGTATTTGTCGGGGGGAAACTGCCTCCTCGAGCACCTATGGGGACGGAGCCCCTTCTCGGTTCGGCGGGGGGCGGAGGCTGCACGAAGAGCGGATCGTGGCGGTACACACGAGCGATTTTACCCAGCTTCGGGCCACACGGATGCGTAAAACCCTACTGCTGCTTTGTGGATTGTTATTGAGTTCTTGCTCGGGAGCGTGGAGTGCTACAGTACACACCAACAGCTAACGAGACGGAGCGTGAGTGCGTTCTGGGATCCCCCCTTCTACGTTGCACATGGGCCTCCTTTTATATGCCCAAGGGGTCACCGACAGTGGCAACGTAGGCGAGGGTAAAAGTGGAAAAGTGCGGCTGGTACAGTGGTTGTACAATGCTATCATACCTAACCCTGACGGCAGGGGACAAGGGCATTAAATGCCCGTCTGTGTCGCCCAAACAGTGCCAAAATGGACCGGTAGGGGCGCCACCGTTTGCCACGACGGCTATCTTGTCAGCGCCATTCTGCCACCGCATACCCCCAGCTGCACAGCCTCCCGCCACGTGCCCCTGGGAGAGCCCCAGAACGACACGTTGGTGGGTGAGCTGGAGCGCAGGCACGGGGTGGTAACTTGCCGCGACAAGTGGCTTCCCGCGGTTGCTGTCTTGCCGCGCCTGGGAGCTTGCCGCTCACCAGGCCTTGCCGGGACGCGTGGCGCGTCGCGGCGAGCTTCCTTAAAGTGCCTTGGTCGGCCTTCCCGGCAAGCTCCTCTTGCCGGGGCCTTCGTACTTCAACTGGTCTTCCCGGCAAGCTCCTCTTGCCGGGGTCTTGGGCTTTGAGTGGTCTTCCCGGCAAGCTCCTCTTGCCGGGGCTTCGTCTTGAATACTTTGTTCTTGAATGGCTCCAAAGGGGCCAGCGGAGGGTTTTTGGTGGTAGCCCGGCAAGCCTTGCCGCGGGGCGCTGCAACTGCCCGTGCACAAGTTCGGGGTACTAAGGTACCCCTACTTTAGTACACCGACAGGAGCCCCTGGGCCTGGGCCATACACGGTGCCAAGCGTTGTTTGGCCAGGCCCAAGATAGTGCATGGGCACGCGCGGCCTGGGGCGCACCGTATCTAACTTTGCATCCACCGCGGCCTCCCCAAGCGGCACGCGCCGAATGCGGCGTCGTGGGGAGAGACGTGCGTGACGTGGGAGGCGTGCGCGGGGCTGAGCCCCGCAGGCATGCGTCACGTCGTGGATTCTTTATTCGGAAATGCGAAACGTCCGCCCCCCTTCCCCCCTTATAAGCAGGGGATTCAGGGGCAGTTCGCCCATCCGCCAGTTGTTGTTCCTTCTTTGAGAAGCTCCGCCGCTCCCCTTCTCCCAAAGAGAGCAGCGCTCCGCCCCTTCCATCGCCACCAGCACCACCAAGGCCACCGACTTCCCTCCCCGCTTCCGCCATGGCTCCGAAGGGCGACAAGGGGAAGGGGAAGGTCACGAAGTCGACCGAGGCGCAGCGGCTCGAGGCGCTGCGAAAGGAACGAGCGACCTTCTCCCCCGAGCTCGACGCGGTGGAGCTGAGGCAGTACTTCTACCTTTTCTGGTCGACGGTGACACGGGCACACCCGCGCACAAGGGTTCTTCCGGCCGCCGCCCAGAAAAAGTATCCGACTGGGTATCCCTTCTTTGCTCTGTTCTTCTATTGCGGGCTCTGCCCGCCCTTCTCTGAATTTTTCTGCGACATCATGAACACCTATGGGTTCCATCTCCTGGACTTCACCCCCAATGCTGTTCTGACCATGGCAGTTTTCGCACACCTCTGCGAAAACTTTGTCGGAGTCCACCCAAACGTAGCCCTCTTTCGCCATTTCTTTTCTCCTCGGGTTGAGAGAGGAGAGCCTTTATCCGGCGGGATCGCCTAGATTTCGAAGCCTGGCAAGAAGGAGGTTTATCTGGAGGGGGAGCTCTGCAGCAAATGGGAGGAGTGGAGAGCGGACTGGTGCCTGATCGTCGAGGAGAACCCGCAGCCTTTCACTGCCCTGCGCCAAACCGCGGCAGTGCGCGACAGCGACTGGAGCAATGTGGACCCGGAGGATGGCAAGCTGAAGATTGCCGTCACTCGGATCCTACGCCTCAGGCTTGCCGGGCTCACCGTGGGCGTTGTTGGCGCAGATTTCCTCCGCCGCCGCATCGCCCCTCTGCAGGAGAGGGGGAGACCCGCCTGGGAGTTCCAGAACGCGGCGGATATCATGAGGCTGCGCCCAGGCCTCAACTTCAATTTTACTGTCCTGGAGCTTGACGGGATGCTCAAGGAGCTGTTCAAGCATGACCCTGACCACCCCGAATGGTTCAGGCTGCCGGAGGGGGTCGTCCCGCTGCGCAATAACTCTTCGCTCAGCCGCATCCTTGCAATGATGCCGCTGTGCGACTCGCACGGGATCGACCCAACTTGGCAAGAGCCTGCCGATGACGTCGTGCAGCAGTTTTTTGATGGCCTGGTGGAGGTGCCGATCAACCCCGACGAGCAGAAGGGCCTCACCCGGGATACCACCGACGACGAGCTAGCGTACATCGCCTCCAGGATGGAGGAGGCGGCGGCAGCCGCAGCCGCGGGGGAATTCGGGTTCACCGCGGCGGAGGCAGAGGCAGCCAAGACGGCAAGCCTCGCCGAGCGAATGGAGTTTGCCGGCGAGGAAGAGCCCGCCGGGCATGACGCCGTGTCGGGCGAACCCGCCAAGGACACGAGCGGCTTGCCGGAGGCAGACGCCTCTTCCTCCCAACCTCTGGGTAGCTCGTCGCAAGCAGAGCCCCCGGCTCCACCCCGAAGGCGTCTCCGCAAGGCTGGGGACGTGGTGGGGCAGCAGACGAGCCAAAAGCCGCAGCACCGCGCGACGCGCTCCACTGTGGCAACAGGGGCAGGGTCTTCGCGGGCCGCTGCCTCGACTCCTGACGCTTCTCACGCGGCGGCAGCAATCGGGGCGGGGCCGTCTCAGACCACCGCCACCACTGCTCCCGCCAAGCGGCCAAGGGGGCCTACTCCTCTGCCTCCCCGTGCCAGAAGCGGGCCAGTCTTCGACTTCTCCGCGCTCAGCTCCGACGAGGAAGAGGAGGAAGAGTAAGACCCTTGTTGAGCTTGCATTTCTTCAATTCTTTGCTGTTTTGCCTTAAATCTTATTTGCTTTACTCTGAGCTCAATCCTTTTCAGGACTCTGATCCAGAGGATGAGGAAGAGAGCCAGGGTCCCACTGGTCGTCACTGACGACGAACCCTCCGCGACAGCAGGGGGTGCGCCTGAGACAACCTTGCCGGACCTGGCGACTGGTCTTCAGAGCAGCCCCCAGCGCAGCCCCCAGCGTAAGTGTATGGTTGACTTCCCGCTGTTCGGCGTGCGTGGGTGCTCTTTCTTTGCTGATTCTTGAATATTGGTCTGCGTAGGAACAGAGCAGTCGCAGTAGGAGCGTCCGTAGACCGCCCCTGTCGTGCCACCTGCTTCGACTACACCGCCAAGGGGGAGTTCTTCGACGAGGGAGGAGCCTCCGACAAGGGAGGGCTCTCCGGCAAGGGACGGGTCTCCAGCAAGGGACAAGTCTCCGGCAAGGGACGGGTCTCCGGCCAGGGACAAGTCTCCGGCCAGGGAGAAGTCTCCGGCAAGGGAGAGGTCCCCAACGGCGGAGTCCGTGACTGCAGACCCTGCCACAGGTAATCCTCTTGCTTGGAAGGCTTCCCTTGGGTTCTTCTTCTTCTGATCTTCTTTTTGGATACTTGCTTGACTCCTCTCCCTCTTCCTGTCGTCAGGCCCATCTGCCCCGGACCCGATGGAGACCGACATCGTCGTCGAAGAGGATGCGCGTGGCGATACCGACGACGTCGTCACCGCCGAAGAAGTAGACGGCGATGACGATCCCGCCGGCGAGGAGGCCACCAAGGCTGCCGCTGCAGCAGCCGGCGAGGGGACCGGCGATCGCACTGACGGCCCTGGGGCCGCAGGAGCGCCAGGCGCTACGCCGACCGCCGATCCCGCTGCCGCCGCAGCGTCGGACCCCGAAGAGCCCCAGCCAGGCGTCTATCTGAAGGCCGGCTACGACATCTTCATCAAGCTCCCCTGGGAGTCGGGCTCCAGGGCGCCGGTCGAAGGAGAGGCCTTGGATGGAGAGGTGCTCGCCTCTGCTGGGCTAACGTTGGTGGATGCGCCGAGCAGCAGCAGTAGTGAGCCTGAGGAGGAGCGGCTGCTCCGGAAGCTGGTGTCACTCTACCGCGCCCGACAAGCCAAGGTGGAACGCCAAGAAGCGCTTGTCGCGAAGGCGGGAGTGGACATGGAGAAGCGCGCCGAGGAGCTCCGGGAGCTCAACCAGGAAGCCCTCCGGTCCTTGGCGGAGGAGCGGAGGCAGCTTGACGAGGCGCGAACGGCCTTCATCCTCGAGAAGGCGGAAGCTGAAGAGCAACAAAGGCTTGCCGCCGAGGGGCTATTTGTGCGGGAAGGCGAGTTGGCGCAGCAGAAAGCCAGCCTCGCCAGCCACGAGGAGGAGGTTGCCGGGCGCGAGCAAGCGCTTGGCGAGGCTCTCAAGCAAGCAGAGGCCGCTGCCGAGGCCGCCAAGAAGGAGCTGGAGGCGAAGGTGGCGTGGCTGGAGACCGACCTCAAGGCGAGTGGCGAAGCGCTTGCCGTGCTCAAGCATGAGCGTGAGAAGGACGCCTACACCTTCGGCGAGCTGCAGGGCCGCTTCGCCGAGAAGATGAAGGATCTGGACGCCGCCAAGGACTCCAACGCCGATCTCGAGCTGAAGCTGGCCACTCTGACCAAGGCGCTGGACGACGCCAAGGAGCAGGAGGCGGCCTTGAGGGCGGAGATCAAGGCCGACAAGGAGGTGCTGGAGAGCGTTGCCGTCACCCAGAACGCCTTCAGGGACACTGTGGAGCAGTGGACGGAGGGTCTCGTCGACGCTGCCGCCGCCATCGACAAGGAGCTGACGCTGCTGGGGATGGAGGGTCACGAGTACCCCGACGACGAGAACCTCCCATCCAGCGCCAAGCTCACTTTGTTCCTCAAAGGCGTGGCAACGGCCCTTCAGCGACTCCGGGATGTGATCCCAGAGCAGCTGGCCAACGAGACGCGCGACGCCTGCGCGGGAGCCCTTGAGAAGGTGCTGGTGAAGGTGGTCTTCCGCAATCCAGGCCTCAGGCTCACCAACATCCTCAAGCCTCTGCCGCAAGATGCCGAGCTAGAGGAGATCAAGGCCCTCGTTGCGCCCATTGTGGCAAAGGTTAGCGGGATCAAGAGGATCGAGGGCGACCGTGTGGATTAGGCCGCCTGTCTCCTGCTTTCCTTGTCGCTGCTGATTATGTTATGGAAACACTTTATTAGAGCCGAGACAAGTTATCTTGTAATATAACTTTATTTTGGGTAGCGAATGCACTGTTATTTCCTCGACTGGATTCCTTCCTTTGTATGTTTTTATCCTACGCTTTTAGGGAACTTGCCGGCGCAGGCACCTTAACCGTGAGCGCCGAGTGCGGGACATCAGCAGCCCGCGCAGTGTCGCGGCCGACAAGAAACCTTATCGCGACTAGCCGCAGCTCACTTAGGCTGTTGAGCGAACTCAAAACAAAGTAAGGGTGCAACTGCAGTTGCAGCACACTTAAGTTGTTGAGCGTACTCGGAACAGAGTAAGGGCGCAAGTCTGGTTGCAGCACACTTAAGTCGTTGAGCGGACTCGAAACGAAGTAAGGGCGCGACTAGCCACGAGTTGGTTCCTCCGTGCACAGGTTTTCCATACAAAGCACGGTCGTTCAAGGAGAATAACTTGAAGGTTTAAAAATCTGATTGCTCAAACTCTGGCAACTTAGCTTTTCTGTCGTCTGCTGCCGGGCAAGGCGAAACTTTCTTGGGCGACGCCTGGTCCACGCCATTATCTCCTTCTCCCTCCCCGGCAAACTTGTGGGCGAGGGAATCTTCCTTTTCTCGAGAAGAGAAAGAAGAGAAAATAAAGGCTTGGAGCCTTTTGGCTCGTTATCGCCTACCGGGGGTAGGTGCTGCGCAAGGTGTCAGATAATACATGCATCTAACAGAAAGCATGAAATTGACAAGATGTGCAGAGCATATGAGCTCTATTTATGCGCAGGATCTGCGCCTGGCCTTGTACCAAGGATTACATGCAACAGCGGCAAGACTTGTACAAGGGGTGGTTGCCGGAACAGGGTCCGGCAACCGCGCCTTACGGGCGAAACCTACGAAGAGGCCCAATCCAGGAGTTACTCGCTGGAGTGCCATCTTCGGTCTCAAGGCGGACAGCGCCGGGCCTAGTGACTTGTTTCACCTGGTAAGGGCCTTCCCACTTCCTCGAGACTTCTGGCACTAACTTTGCGGCTACAGGAGCGGCGCAAAGCTTGCTGGTAGCGAGCAGCTCGCACAGCAGCCTGAAGACGGTCCTCCTCGAGGAGCAGCGCGTCAAAGATGTCGCAGCTGCTCTGGCTCGAGCTCAGGGTGAGCGAGCACTCGAGGTGACACGTATACGAGTCCGTGGGGATAACTGGCCCCGCTCCATAGATTGAAGCGAAAAGGGGATCTGGTCATACCTGGGCTTACCTGAACCCCCTACCTGGCGCACCAAAGATGTCGGGGGGAAACTGCCTCCTCGAGCACCTATGGGGACGGAGCCCCTTCTCGGTTCGGCGGGGGGCGGAGGCTGCACGAAGAGCAGATCGTGGCGGTACACACGAGCGATTTTACCCAGCTTCGGGCCGCACGGATGCGTAAAACCCTACTGCTGCTTTGTGGATTGTTATTGAGTTCTTGCTCGGGAGCATGGAGTGCTACAGTACACACCAGCAGCTAACGAGACGGAGCGTGAGTGCGTTCTGGGATCCCCCCTTCTACGTTGCGCATGGGCCTCCTTTTATATGCCCAAGGGGTCACCGACAGTGGCAACGTAGGCGAGGGTAAAAGTGGAAAAGTGCGGCTGGTACAGTGGCTGTACAGTGCTATCATACCTAACCCTGACGGCAGGGGACAAGGGCATTAAATGCCCGTCTGTGTCGCCCAAACAGTGCCGAAATGGACCGTTAGGGGCGCCACCGTTTGCCACGACGGCTATCTTGTCAGTGCCATTCTGCCACCGCATACCCCCAGCTGCACAGCCTCCCGCCACGTGCCCCTGGGAGAGCCCCAGAACGACATGTTGGTGGGTGAGCTGGAGCGCAGGCACGGGGTGGTAACTTGCCGCGGCAAGTGGCTTGCCGCGGTTGCTGTCTTGCCGCGCCTGGGAGAGCCGCTCACCAGGCCTTGCCGGGATGCGTGGCGCGTCGCGGCGAGCTTCCTTGAAGTGCCTTGGTCGGCCTTCCCGGCAAGCTCCTCTTGCCGGGGCCTTCGTACTTCAACTGGTCTTCCCAGCAAGCTCCTCTTGCCGGGGTCTTGGGCTTTGAGTGGTCTTCCCGGCAAGCTCCTCTTGCCGGGGCTTCGTCTTGAATACTTTGTTCTTGAATGGCTCCAAAGGGGCCAGCGGAGGGTTTTTGGTGGTAGCCCGGCAAGCCTTGCCGCGGGGCGCTGCAACTGCCCATGCACAAGTTCGGGGTACTAAGGTACCCCTACTTTAGTACACCGACAGTATTGATTCTTGGAACAAGTGAAAAGATGCTTTTATCTCTAAGTATTTTCCTCCCACTAAGATCATCTCTCCTAGAAACAACATTATGAATTTTAAGCAACTTGATCATGAACATGTTGCACAAGCCTGGGAGAGAATGAAATTAATGATATGTAATTGTCCTACTCATGGTTTGAACTTGTGGATGATTATACAGAAAATTATGCCGGATTGAATTTTGCTTCTAGAAATCTTTTATATTCGGCCGTGGGAGGCACTTTTATGGAAATCACTTTAGGAGATTCTACTAAACTCCTAGATAATATTATGGTTAATTATTCTCAATGGCATACTGAAAGATCTACTAATAAAAAAGTGCATGCGATAGAAGAAATCAATGTTTTGAGTGGAAAGATGGATGAACTTATGAAATTATTTGCTACTAAGAGTGTTTCTTCTGATCCTAATGATATGCCTTTGTCCACTTTGATTGAGAATAATAATGAATCTATGGATGTGAATTTTGTTGGTAGGAATAATTTTGGTAACAACGCGTATAGAGGGAATTTTAATCCTAGGCCTTATCCTAGTAATCCTTCTAATAATTATGGAAATTCCTACAACAACTCTTATGGAAATTTTAATAAGACGCCCTCTGAATTTGAGAGTAGTGTTAAAGAGTTTATGAATTCACAAAAGCATTTTAATGCTTTGCTTGAAGAGAAATTGCTTAAAGTTGATGATTTGGCTAGGAACGTTGATAGAATTTCTCTTGAGGTTGATTCTTTAAAGCTTAGATCTATTCCTCCTAAGCATGATATCAATGAGTCTCTCAAAGCCATGAGAATTTCCATTGATGAGTGCAAGGAAAGAACCGCCAGGATGCGTGCTTCCAAAGATGCCTTTATTAAAGCGTGTTCTTCCAATTCCTATGAAAATCAAGATGAAGATCTAAAATTTATTGATGTGTCCCCTATTAAATCTCTGTTTTGCAATATTAATCTTGATGAAACTGAATATGATCTTCCTTTACCTAGAAGGCGTTACAAAAATTCGGAGTATTTAGATCTTGATGATGAAACTGATAAAAGTGGGATTGAAAAAAAATAAAAATCTGGATGTTGCTAAACCCACTATATTGGATCTCAAGGAATTTAATTATGAAAGTTGCTCTTTAATTGATTGTATTTCTTTGTTGCAATCCGTGCTAAATTCTCCTCATGCTTATAGTCAAAATAAGGCCTTTACTGAACATATTGTTGATGCCTTGATGCAATCTTATGAAGAAAAACTTGAGTTGAAGGTCTCTATCCCTAGAAAGCTCTATGATTAGTGGGAACCTACTATTAAAATTAAAATTAAAGATTATGATTTCTATGCTTTGTGTGATTTGGGTGCTAGTGTCTCCACTATTCCCAAAACTTTGTGTGATTTGTTAGATTTCCGTGACTTTGATGATTGCTCTCTAAACTTGCATCTTGCGGATTCCACTATTAAAAAACCTATGGGAAGAATTAATGATGTTCTTATTGTTGCAAATAGGAATTATGTGCCCGTAGATTTTATTGTTCTTGATATAGATTGCAATCCTTCTTGCCCTATTATTCTCGGTAGACCTTTCCTTAGAACGGTTGGTGCAATTATTGATATGAAGGAAGGGAATATTAGATTTCAATTTCCATTAAAATGGCATGGAACACTTTCCTAGAAATAAAATAAAGTTGCCATATGAATCTATCATGAGAGACACTTATGGATTGCCTATCAAAGATGGCAATACCTAGATCTATTCTCGTTTTTATGCCTAGCTAGGGGCGTTAAACGATAGCGCTTGTTGGGAGGCAACCCAATTTTATTTTAGTTTTTTTGTCTTTGCTTCTGTTTAGGAATAAATAATCCATCTACCTTCTGTTTAGATGTGGTTTTGTGTTTTAATTAGTGTTTGTGCCAAGTTAGACCTATAGGATATTCTTGGATGATAGTTATTTGAATTTGCTGTAATTTCCAGAATCTTTCTGTTCACGAAAACAATTGTTAAAAATCACCAGAACGTGATAAAATACTGATTCAAATTGCTGATTATCATTAAACAAATTGTCTAGGTCGTCCTATTTTTGTATATTTTTGGAGTTCCAGAAGTTTGCGTTAGTTACAGATTACTACAGACTGTCCTGTTTTTGACAGATTCTGTTTTTCGTGTGTTGTTTGCTTATTTTGATGAATCTATGGCTAGTAAAATATTTTATAATCCATAGAGAAGTTGGAATACAGTAGGTTTAACACCAATATAAATAAAGAATGAGTTCATTACAGTAACTTGAAGTGGTCTTTTGTTTTCTTTCTCCAACGGAGCTCACGAGATTTCTGTTGAGTTTTGTGTTGTGAAGTTTTCAAGTTTTGGGTAAATTCTTTTGATGGATTATGGAACAAGGAGTGGCAAGAGCCTAAGCTTGGGGATGCCCATGGCACCCCCAAGATAATCCAAGGACACGAAAAAGTCAAAGCTTGGGGATGCCTCGGAAGGCATTCCCTCTTTCGTCTACTTCCATCGGTAATTTTACTTGGAGCTATATTTTTATTCACCACATGATATGTGTTTTGCTTGGAGCGTCTTGTATTATTTGTGTATTTGTTTGTTAGTGTGCCACAATCATCCTTGCTGTGCACACCTTTTGAGAGAGCCATATATGAATTGGAATTTGATAGAATACTCTATGTGCTTCACTTATATCTTTTGAGCTAGATAGTTTTGCTCTATGTGCTTCACTTATATCTTTAGAGCCTTATAATTTTTGCTCTAGTGCTTCACTTAGATCTTTTAGAGCACGGTGGTGGATTTGTTTTAAAGAAACTATTGATCCCTCATGCTTCACTTAGATCATTTTGAGAGTCGTTAATAGTATGGTAATTTGCTTAATATTAATATGCTTGGTATTCAAGATTTGTGGAACTTTCTTTTGAGTGCGTTGAATACTAACAAAAGATTGAAGCTTGATAATTGTTTTGAGATATGAAGATGGTGATATTAGAGTTTAGAGTCATGCTATGTCGGTGTACTAAAGTAGGGGTACCTTAGTACCCCGAACCTGTGCACGGGCAGTTGCAGCATCCCGCGGCAGGGCTTGCCAGGTGACCACCAACAACCCTCAGATGGCCCCTTTGGGGCCATTCAAGAACAAAGTATTTAAGCCAAGAAGACAAAGCCCCGAAAAGAGGAGTTTGTCGGGCCGAAGAGACAAGGCCCCGACAAGAGGAGCTTGCCGGGAAGACCAGTCGAGGAAAGAAGGCCCCGGCAGGAGGAGCCTGCCGGGAAGACCAGCTGCAGCACAGAGACCCCGACAAGAGGAGCTTGCCGGGAAGGCCGACCAAGGCACCTCAGGAAAGCTCGTCGCGACGTGCCACGCTTCCCGGCAAGGCCTGGGGAGCGGCAAGTTCCCAGGCGCGGCAAGACAGCCGCCGCGGCAAGCCACTTGCCGCGGCAAGTTACCACCCCATGCCTACGCTCCAGCTCACCCACCAACGTGTCGCTCTGGGACTCTCCCAGGCGCACGTGGCAAGGCGCTGCGCAGCCAGGGGCATGCGGTGGCATGCAGCACTAACGAGTTAGCCGTCGTGGCAAACGGGGGCGCCCCTAACAGTCCATTTCAGCACTGTTCGGGTGACCCAGACGAGCATTTAATGCCCTTGTCCCCTGCCGTCAGAGTTAGGTGCGATAGCACTGTGCAGCCACTGTACACATAGCTCTTTTCCATTTTTACCCTCATCTACGTCGCCACCTGTGGGTAGCCCCTTGAGCATATAAAAGGAGGCCCATGCGCACGTAGAGGGGGAGGAGGAACCCAGAAAACACCCACGCTCGGTCTCAAGTGTACTGTAGCACTCAACGTTCTCAAGCAAGAACCCAATACAATCAGACAAGCAGCAGTAGGGTTTTATGCATCCGTGCGGCCCGAAACTGGGTAAAATCGTTTGTGTGCATCGCCTCGATCCGCTCTTCGTGCAGCCTCCGCCCCCCGCCGAACCCAGAAGGGGCTCCGTCCCCATAGGTGCTCGAGGAGGCAGTTTCCCCCCGACATCTTTGGCGCGCCAGGTAGGGGGCGTCGAGGTTGTGTGAATCCGATCCGGCGTTCGCGCGAGCCAAATCTTCATCAACTTCATCGACATGCCACCGAAGAAGAAGGCTTCGGAGGTAGCCGGGCCGTCCGCGTCGAACCCACTGCCCCCGGAGCAAACGGGCGGTGGGGGAGACGCTGACGGAAGAACGGGCGCAGACGAGGGGGCTCACGGTGCGACCAAGTCCAAGGAAAAGGCCGCGCAGACCTCGGCGTCCGTACATGTCCCACGCCCATCCCAGGAGGCGCGGGACCAACAGCGTCGTGGCACCCATGGTGCCATACGCTCGTTGGACCAGGATCCAACTGGTGGATCTCAGGGTGCTCGAGACCAACATGCACACCAGCATGATGGCGTGGGCGTCGCACGGTCGCCTGGACGGAATGTTGCTCCTTCCAACGTAGTTGGAAGTCCGAGCATATCCCGCTCCTCGCACCGTTCGCAGCCGCTGCCCGCCACTCGAGCAGAAGCTTTGGCGCGAGCTCAGTTGCTTCTAGATTTCCCTCCGACGCCGGACAAGATCGACGACTGGAGGGCCACCATTCAGAGCCTCATCGGCTTCGCCAACGGTGACACTCCGCGGCAGCCGGGTGCGCCGCAGCCGCGGCAAGCCGACCAGACGCGCGCCGATGGTGACAAGACCGCTGGGGGTGCGGCTACCGTGCACTCCCCACCTCCAAGGCCAAGATTGCCGACTCGCCGGACCCACGACAACGACTCCACCGTGTCGTCGGATCCGCGAACTCGTCGAGATCAACGCCAAGTTCTTCATGAACGGAAGCAAGAAGACGCTCGCACTCGCATCGAGCGCCAAAGAGAAGCGCGGCGTCAGTCAGACCAGCGCGCTGAGCCTTCTGTCGACATGCATGCGCCAGGGGCACCAGGCGACCTACCGTACTCGGTAGGCTGCCCTGCGTTTACCCGTGAGCTGCGGCAAGTCCAGTGGCCCAGTACGAAGAATTTCAAGCCGGACGTACCCGAGAAGTACGACGGCAAGTCGCATCCGTCGGAGTTCCTCAGCATCTACACCATTGCGGTGCAAGCTGCTGGGGGGCGGGACGACAAGATCCTTGCCAACTACTTCCCGCTGGTACTCAAGCCCAACGTCAGATCCTGGCTCATGCACTTGCCGGACAACTCCATATCCTCCTGGGGTGACCTATGCGATCAGTTTGTCGGCGCCTTTACGGGCGGCAACAAACCCCACGGCCAAGCGAGCGACCTCCATCTGCTCGTCCAGAAGGAAGGAGAGACCCTGTGCAAGTTCACTCAGAGATTCAGCCGCGTGCACTACAACATCCCAGACATCCACCCCGCCGCGGTCATCAGCGTGTTCCATCAGAACGTGCATAACCGCAGGATGCGGGAGGAGATGGCGATGTGCAAGATCAAGGACGTCAGTGAGCTGTACGCCCTGGCCGACAAGTGTGCACGTGCTGAGGAAGGGAGGAGACTCCCTGGAGAAAGCGCGGGAGCAGAAGGATCTGACAGCGATGATGCCGCCCCGGCAAGGAGAAACCGGCGGCGGAACAACAAGAAGAAGACGGACAAAGATGTGCTGGTCGTTGAGCAGTCCGGCAATGGAGGCGGCACCGACAAGGCCCAAGCTGGTGGCTCCGGCAAGCAGGTTGCCGGATGCACCAACTGCCAGGCCGTGGCGGCCGCCGACAAGCAGGATGGCACCAACAAGCAGTACTGCAAGATCCACCGCACCAAGGGCCATGACCTCCAGAGCTGCAAGCAGGTCGAGCGGCTCGTCGAGCTACAAAAGGCCGAATACGAGCGGCGCGACAAGGAGAAGGCCCAAGGAGGTGGCGGAGGGTCCGGCACGAAGCGCCCCGGCCAGGGAGGACGCCGCGGCAAGGACAAGCAGCGGCAAGCAGACAGGCCTCCCCGTGGCCGCGACAAGGATAAGGATGAAGACGACGACGACGACGATGAAGAAATGGATGATGCCGAGAATAGCGAGCAGGAGTTTCAGAAAGCCACAGAAGTCTTGTGCGTTGACGGTGGTGCTTCCCTGCATACTTCACGCCGCCAACTCAAGCAGTGGGTGCGAGAAGTCAATGCAGCGGAACCACCCACCGAGTCACGCAAGCTTCTGAAATGGTCCAGCACGCCTATCATCTTCGACATTGAGGACCACCCCGATCGCACAACAGCGGTCGAGTGTTTGCCGATGTTGGTTTCGCCAACTATCCGCAACCTCAAGGTCACTAAGATGCTAGTTGACGGCGGGGCCGGCTTGAACCTAATCTCCTCCGCTGTACTCCGGAGACTCCGAGTCCCTGATAGCGAGCTCGAAGAGACCGGGACGTTCCAAGGAATTAACCCGGGGAGGAGCAAGCCGAAGGGGAAGATCACGCTGCCGGTGACATTTGGCGGCGAGCTGAACTTCAGGACTGAGAGGATCACTTTCGATGTTGCCGATTTCCCATTGCCTTACAATGGGATTCTTGGCCGTCCAGCGCTCGCCAAGTTCATGGCGGCCTCTCACTACGCATACAACGTGCTGAAGATGCCCGGCCCGATAAGCGTCATTTTTGTCCCCGGCGACAAGAAAGACGCCCTTATCTGCGCCGACAAGATCTACCGGGAAGCAGCAGCCGCAGCGGATCACGAGCCACTTGCCGCTGAAGCTCCCGGAGGGAAGAAGAAGACCAAGCCCGGCAAGTGCTCTGGTGCCCACTCCGACAAGCGCGCCTCTTCGGGGTGCTGCGCTACCGTCGAGGACGCACCATCGAGCTCCGCCGGCAAGAGTAAGAAGAAGGCAATGGCAGCTCCGCCAGCGACCAAGAAGGTGCCCGCCAAGGAGGACGACACTGGTGGTACCTTCACCATCAGTGCCACGCTTGACCCCAAATAGGAAAGCGCGCTCGTTGCTTTCCTGTGGGCGAATGTCGATGTGTTTGCCTGGCAACCATCTGACATCCCCGACATTCCCAGGAAAGTAATTGAGCACCACCTTGCCGTCTGTCCTCACGCGCGGCCCCGTCAAGCAAAAAATCAGGAAGCAAGCAAAGAGTGGCTGATGTACTTCGATGGTGCCTTCTCGCTGCAAGGCGCCGGTGCTGGCGTACTGCTCATCGCACCCACCGGAGAGCACCTCAAGTACATAGTCCAGATGCACTTTCCCAAGGAGCAAGCAACCAACAATACTGCAGAGTATGAAGGTTTGCTTGCCGGTCTCAGGATCGCGGCAGAACTTGGGATCAAGAAGCTCATTGTCAGGGGTGACTCGCAGCTTGTCGTCCGCCAAGTGAACAAAGATTATCAGAGTCCGTTGATGGAAGCTTACGTTGATGAAGTGAGAAAGCTAGAAGAGCGATTTGACGGCCTGCAGATGGAACATGTTCCAAGAGCTGAGAACGACATTGCAGATGGCCTGTCAAAGTGCGCAGCACTTAAGTTACCTGTGGAACCAGGGATCTTTTGTGCTCAAGCTGACTCAACCATCCGTAACACCATCAGCTGGACAGAGCAAGAAAAGGAAGTTGGTTTCTGGCGACTATCTCCCGGCAGAGCTTCCCGAAGCCACCGCCAAGAAGGTCCCCAAGATCAACGCCGAGAGCGCTGAGGAGCAGCCTGCTCCGGCGAGCCCCAGGGCTCGTTCCGTCGAAGCAGACACTCCCGGCAAGTTTTGCCCCGGCAAACTTGCCGGGGAGAATCCAGCTCCGGCTGAGCCCCAGGTTCTCACCGTAGAAGCGGATGTTCCCGCAGCCGCAGATGCGCCTTTAGCCCTTGTTGTCGAGCCTCAGGCTCCAGCATGGGCGCAGCAGATTGTCCGTTTCCTCCAGACAGGAGAGCTTCCCGAAGAGCAAGAAGAAGCGGAAAGAGTAGCCCGATAGTCCAGTATGTACCAGTTCGTTGACAACGCGCTGTACAGAAGAGGACGCAACGGCGTGAAATTGAAGTGTATTCCCCGAGAAGACGGACAAGAGCTGTTGGCAGAGATACACGGAGGCATATGTGGTCACCACATTGGCGCAAGAGCACTTGCCGGCAAAGCGTTCCGGCAAGGTTTCTTTTGGCCCGAAGCCCTCCAGGATGCAACTGCACAAGTAACCAAGTGTGAAGCGTGCCAGTTCCATTCCAAGCAGATACACCAGCCAGCTCAAGCTCTCCAGACGATCCCTTTATCCTGGCCCTTTTCGGTCTGGGGGCTCGACATCCTCGTCCCTTTCCCCCGAGCTGTCGGGGGCTTTGAGTACTTGCATGTTGCAATCGACAAGTTCACAAAGTGGCCGGAAGTGGAACCAGTGAGGAAGGTGACAGCACAGTCAGCAGTCAAGTTCTTCAGGTCGATTGTTTGCCGCTTCGGGATCCCTAACAGGATCATCACCGACAACGGCACGCAATTCACGAGCCGCACCTTCATGCAGTACGCCCAAGATCTTGGCGCCAAGGTCTGCTTCGCTTCCGTTGCTCACCCCAGGAGCAACGGTCAAGCAGAGCGGGCAAACGCCGAAGTGCTGCGTGGGCTCAAGACCAGAACTTTCGACAGACTGCACAAGTGCGGAAGAAACTAGATCGAGGAGCTGCCGGCGGCTCTTTGGTCGATCAGAACGACGCCAAATCGAGCCACCGGCCAGACACCATTTGCTCTAGTCTATGGAGCAGAAGCAGTTACCCCCACGGAACTCGTATACGGGTCACCTCGAGTGCTCGCTTATGATGAGCTTGAGCAAGAGCAGCTGCGTGAAGATGACGCGCTGCTCCTTGAGGAAGATCGTCTTCAGGCTGCTGTGCGAGCCGCTCGCTACCAGCAAGCTTTGCGTCGCTACCATAGCCGCAAAGTTAAAGCCAGAAGCTTCGAGGAAGGCGACCTTGTTCTTCGGCGCGTTCAGTCGGCCAAGAATTCCAACAAGTTGACGCCGAAGTGGGAAGGCCCTTACCGGGTGAAACGAGTCACTAGGCCTGGCGCTGTCCGCCTTGAGACCGAAGATGGCACTCCGGTGAGCAACTCCTGGAATATTGAGCATCTTCGTAAGTTTTACCCGTAAGGCGCGGTTGTCGGACCCTGTCCGGCAACCAACCTTTTGTACAAGTCTTGCCGCTGTTGCATGTAATCCTTTGTACAAAGCCAGGCGCAGACCCTGAGCAATAGTTAATGAAGCGCTGGCGCCCCAAGTCATAGCATGCATGCTGAGTCAAGTCTCGTCCTTGGTCAGGGTTGATAGTGTCTGGCAGCCACTAACCCCTAGCTTAGAGGTCGGGTGTGCGTCCCTTTTTGCTATTCTTTCGTTTCCCTTGGTTCGCAGGGTTCACATATCCTAGATGGGCCGCTTGAGGACGAAGAAGAGGAGAAGGACGAGCCAGCACCTGCATCCCGGCAAGCCAGGGTTGCCGGGGGCTGCAAGTAGAAGGATTCACTCGCGGCAAGCCAGAGTTGCCGGGGGCTGCAATCTCAGATAAGTTTTTGCATCCCTTGTCATGCATTCTCTTATGAACGGAGGAATACGAAAACCTTGTTTCCTCCTAAAAGCTGCCGTGCTCCCTTAACTATGGGTCCCAGAGCGCGTTCCTGGGGCCCGTTTTGGTAGTAGTTGCGGCGGCAAAGGGACGAAACAAGGGTCCAGAACCCGCCTTCTCCCTGCCTCCGCCAAGGTCGTGAGAGAGGTCGAGTGGCGCGGAAAGACGGCAGGGCCTGTTGCCGGGCAAAGCAGTGTCTATCTTAACGATATAAAGGATTCGCTCCTTGGCGTGGGTTTCACCCGCGAGACAAGTGGCCCGGCAAACATCCCCGTTTCATTAAAAACATTCCACTCAGGTACAATTCAGAGAGAATGAAAAACATGAATGATGGGATTACAAGCTTTAAATACAGCTGAGGCCCGAGGGCTTACAGATTAAAAAAGAGATAAGGTGCCCGTAATCTTTTCCCTGTCCCTCTAATCAGGAGGTAGGACAAGGAGGCGAAAAGAGCAAAAGGGGCACCTAGGCGAGCTACGGGTGGCAGAAGACACCAAGAGAAGATCCCGGGGGCCGTCGCCGATAGCAAGGGTGATGGCGGCGTCAGGAGCAGAGCTGGAAGATGAGGCGGCGGAACGTCAGCACGCTGTCGAAAGCGACGCGTACTCCGACTTCGCGGCCTTGCCGCCCGCCCTCTTCCTCTTCCGCAGCCTCGCCACGCCAGCCGCCCAAGGAGACGACCCCGAGAAGTTCAAGGAGCCGGCGACGCGGATGATGGGGTCGCCGGTGCCATGCGGAGCGGCGCCCGACACCTAGTCGGACCGGTCATCCTGCCGTGCGCTCCCCTCGTCGTCGCTGTCGCTCCCCTCCTCGTCACTCTCGCTCGAGGAGGAGCCTTCGCTATCGGAGGAGCTGTCCACGCAGCACCTTGCCCGGGTGCCGAAGTTCCCGAAGACCTTGACGGAGAGGAGATCGCCCTCCATCAGCTTGAAGTGGAGGGTGAATCCCGCCGTCAAGCTGTGGATGCGGGCGAACGACTCCCACCCTCGACCAAGATACATCACGCGGGGGGCTGGGAATTCAACGTGGACCCGCGTGCCACTGATTCCACAGCCCCTCATGCGCAGATTCAGTGTTTCGGGCGACTCCAGCTCCATCACGCTCGCGAACGGCGCCGGGAGGTGAAGGCGACGACGAGGTTCCCGGCGCAGCCTGACAAAGAACTCGCAAGGGTCGTCCCCGATGTGAACCGCCATGGGGAGAGGAGCCGCTGGCGGAGGCGGAGACGGCACACCGCCCCGTCCACCTCTTCCCCGAGCGCCTCGACCTCGTCCACGACCTCGCCCACGGCCTCGCCCCCTCCCTCTCCCCCTTGCGGCTGGCTCCGCCACCACGGGTGCGAGAGGAGGAGGGGCGCGTTGCCTAGCGGCGACCCTCGCCGCCACCGTTGAAGGACCAGGGTTCCCTCCCTCCATGGCGAATGAGAGGAAGGGGATCGGAAGCTGAAGTAAAGAGAAGATGAAGGAATGCGGGCTCCGACCTTCCCCTCCCGCTCCTTATAAAGGAGCGGAGTGGGGGCTCGGCCGCCCCGCTCAGCCAATCAAGGCACAGGAAGAGCAGGGGGCTGGGACCGACCCGCGGCCTCGACCCGCGGCCTCGACCCGCGACGGCCCAGTTTCCCACCTCCACCGCTCGCCGCCCCAAGCGCATGGACGCCACGTGGCAGGCGAGCAGAACCGAGGCGACGGGCAAGGCGACCTCTCCTCACCCCGTGATCGTGGGTAGTGGACGCCTCGAAAACCGCGCCTCAGACCCATCCAATAAAGAACCCACGACGTGACGCATGCCTACGGGGCTCAGCCCCGCGCACGCCTCCCACGTCACGCATGCCTCGCCCCACGACGCTGCGTTTGACGCGTGCCGTTCGGGAAGGCCGCGGCGGATGCAAAGTTAGAAACGGTGCGACCCAGGCCGCGCGTGCCCGTGCACTATTTTGGGCCTGGCCCAACAGCGCTCGGCACCGTGTATGGCCCAGGCCCGGGGGCTCCTGTCGGTGTACTAAAGTAGGGGTACCTTAGTACCCCGAACCTGTGCACGGGCAGTTGCAGCATCCCACGGCAGGGCTTGCCAGGTGACCACCAACAACCCTCAGATGGCCCCTTTGGGGCCATTCAAGAACAAAGTATTTAAGCCAAGAAGACAAAGCCCCGGCAAGAGGAGTTTGCCGGGCCGAAGAGACAAGGCCCCGGCAAGAGCAGCTTGCCGGGAAGACCAGTCGAGGAAAGAAGGCCCCGGCAGGAGGAGCCTGCCGGGAAGACCAGCTGCAGCACAGAGACCCCGGCAAGAGGAGCTTGCCGGGAAGGCCGGCCAAGGCACCTCAGGAAAGCTCGTCGCGACGCGCCACGCGTCCCGGCAAGGCCTGGGGAGCGGCAAGTTCCCAGGCGCGGCAAGACAGCCGCCGCGGCAAGCCACTTGCCGCGGCAAGTTACCACCCCGTGCCTGCACTCCAGCTCACCCACCAACGTGTCGCTTTGGGACTCTCCCAGGCGCACGTGGCAAGGCGCTGCGCAGCCAGGGGCATGCGGTGGCATGCAGCACTAACGAGTTAGCCGTCGTGGCAAACGGGGGCGCCTCTAATGGTCCATTTCAGCACTGTTCGGGCGACCCAGACGGGCATTTAATGCCCTTGTCCCCTGCCGTCAGAGTTAGGTGCGATAGCACTGTGCAGCCACTGTACACATAGCTCTTTTCCATTTTTACCCTCATCTACGTCGCCACCTGTGGGTAGCCCCTTGAGCATATAA
Organism: Aegilops umbellulata; assembly: GCA_032464435.1. NCBI lineage: Eukaryota > Viridiplantae > Streptophyta > Magnoliopsida > Poales > Poaceae > Aegilops > Aegilops umbellulata. The sequence continues at coordinate 247,787,102 of CP136054.1, read as the reverse complement.
AAGGAGGCCCATGCGCACGTAGAGGGGGAGGAGGAACCCAGAAAACACCCATGCTCGGTCTCAAGTGTACTGTAGCACTCAACGTTCTCAAGCAAGAACCCAATACAATCAGACAAGCAGCAGTAGGGTTTTATGCATCCGTGCGGCCCGAAGCTGGGTAAAATCGTTTGTGTGCATCACCTCGATCCGCTCTTCGTGCAGCCTCCGCCCCCCGCCGAACCCAGAAGGGGCTCCGTCCCCATAGGTGCTCGAGGAGGCAGTTTCCCCCCGACATGCTAGTTGAGTAGTTGTGAATTTAAAGAATACTTGCGTTAAAGTTTGTGATTCCCGTAGCATGCACGTATGGTGAACCGTTATGTGATGAAGTCGGAGCATGATTTATTTATTGATTGTCTTCCTTATGAGCGGTCGGGGACGAGCGATGGTCTTTTCCTACCAATCCATCCCCCTAGGAGCATGCGCATAATACTTTGCTTTGATAACTTCTAGATTTTTGCAATAAGTATATGAGTTCTTTATGACTAATGTTGAGTCCATGGATTATACACACTTTTCCCTTCCTTCCACCATTGCTAGCCTCTCTAATACCGCACACTTTTTGCCGGTATCATACACCCACCATATATCTTCCTCAAAACAGCCACCATACCTACCTATCATGGCATTCACATAGCCATTCCGAGATATATTGCCATGCAACTCTCCACCGTTCTGTTTATTATGACATGCTCCATCATTGTCATATTGCTAGCATGATCATGTAGTTGACATCGTATTTGTGGCAAAGCCACCGTTCATAATTCTTTCATACATGTCACTCTTGATTCATTGCACATCCCGGTACACCGTCGGAGGCATTCACATAGAGTCATACTTTGTTCTAAGAATCGAGTTGTAATTGTTGAGTTGTAAGAAAAATAAAAGTGTGATGATCATCATTTTTTAGAGCATTGTCCAAGTGAGTAAAGGATGATGGAGACTATGATTCCCCCACAAGTCGGGATGAGACTCCGGACGAAAAATAAAAATAAAAATAAAAGAGGCCATAAAAAAAGAGAAAAGGCCCAAATAAAAAAATGAGAGAAAAAGAGAGAAGGGACAATGTTGCTATCCTTTTACCACACTTGTGCTTCAAAGTAGCACCATGATCTTCATGATAGAGAGTCTCTCATTTTGTCACTTTCATATACTAGTGGGAATTTTTCATTATAGAACTTGGCTTGTATATTCCAATGATGGGCTTCCTCAAAATGCCCTAGGTCTTTGTGAGCAAGCGAGTTGGATGCCCACCCACTTAGTTTCTTTTGTTGAGCTTTCACATACTTATAGCTCTAGTGCATCCTTTGCATGGCAATCCCTACTCACTCACATTGATATCTATTAATGGGCATCTCCATAGCCCGTTGATACGCCTAGTTGATGTGAGACTATCTTCCCCTCTTTTTGTCTTCTCCACAACCACCATTCTATTCCATATATAGTGCTATATCCATGGCTCAAGCTCATGTATTGCGTGAAGATTGAAGAAGTTTTGAAAATGTTAAAGTATGAAACAATTGCTTGGCTTGTCATCGGGGTTGTGCATGATTTAAATACTTTGTGTGGTGAAGATAGAGCATAGCCAGACTATATGATTTTGTAGGGATAACTTTCTTTGGCCATGTTATTTTGAGAAGACATAATTACTTTGTTAGTATGCTTGAAGTATTATTATTTTTATGTCAATATGAACTTTTGTCTTGAATCTTTCGAATCTGAATATTCATACCACAATTAAGAAGTTTTACATTGAAATTATGCCAAGTAGTGTGACACCCCAAAAAAATTTGGCCTTGTTTTATTAATTAAATTTTTTGCCAGGACTTAAAACCTTTATTTTATGAGCTCCCTTTTGATCTTTAACCTTGTCATTATGGAGTTTTTCCCCCAAGTGTGAACTTTTCAATTATGTTATTGGACTTGTTTAACCTCTCTAGAAAAAACTTTACTTTTATCAGTGCAACTAATGGCACAATTAATTTGCTTGATCTTCACTTTCTTGAAAATGGTTTTTCAAGGTTAAATAGCCATATTTGAACTACAACCATTTGATAGATTCACTTAAAATTCCCAACAAAATTTGGAGATGTCATGTGATGTTATTAAATCACTTTTATGCAAAAAGATCTTTTATGCTTGAAATATTTTGAGCTCTACACCCTTTTTTCTTCTCTGGTTTTGCACTACAACCCTTTTAAATATTTTCTTCTAGCCTCTACCAAAATTATGGGATGTTAGTGATATCATATGATTCAACTTTATGCAAAAACCCAGTGATGTTATTTGCAATTTTTGAGTGAATCAGCATCATCTTCATTCTGGACCAAACTGGTGTTTTCTACTGCAACCCTATTTTTTTCTTGCTCCAGTGACCTTGTGTTTTCTCATGCTCATAGTCCTCCCTACCAAACCCCTGAGTCCAGGAGCATGCACCCTTTGGGGCAATTTTGGTTCATGAAATGATGCCATTTATTTCCTGTCCATAATTGTAATTCTGCAAAACTTGCACTAACAAGTTTCTCCTTTTGCCAAACTAACCTCACCACCCTCTTGTACATCCAAGGAGACATTGATCTGTAGTTTTTGACCACTCCAAGTATTGCCTAAGTGCCCTTGGCATTTTGTCAAACACCTTGTGGGCATGATCTGTTTTGGCATGAATCTTTAGTTTGCTCTGTGAACCAGATCCCCTGACCAAACCAGCTTGTCCACTGATCTCCTTGCAAGCCAAAACCTAGACCTGCTAAACCCCAGCTCCAACCGAGCCACCTAGCATGCCCTGGCATTTCGCCGAGCAGCTGGTGAGCGTGCTCTGGACGCGCCCAGAGCGCGCCAATTGCAGTCGCGTGCACCCGAGCCGCCGCGTCTCACCCGCAACCGTTCTGGCTTGTGACTACCTGCAGCTAGCTGCCACACGCTCGCCGCCACACCACTACACGCCAGCCACCCCTGGCGCCCTACAGCGCCACCGCCAGAGCTTTTTGGCGGCACGCCGGCGTCGGCCGACAGCCTCTGCCATGGGCAGCGCCGCCCAAGCCCCTCCCGCTCGCCACCTGGCCCCTGGGAACAGCGCAAGCTCATCCACAAGGGTGTCGCCTAGCGCTCGTCGCCGCCACGACGCCCCTAGCTACAGAATGGCGGTCGCCGGAGAGCTTATCCATGGCCGCCGCAGAACCGCCTTGCCACGCCTATTTAAGGAGACCCCGAGCCCATTCCCGCACGCAGGCAACCTCAGGCCACCCCTATGGCGTTTCCCTAGCCCGCATTCAACCCAGGGAGGTTTTCTTCCCCGTCTCCGGCAACTCTGGCCACCGCCACTGCCCCTGCCGTTCCGGCACCACCAGGACCTCCCCCTCTCCACTCTCTCCACCAGAAGCCTCCTCATCCTCCCGTGAACCTTTCCCCCTGCTCAATTTTGATCGAGAGCCTCCGCAGCCCCAAAAGCACTTTGCTCCCGAGGCCACCTCCGCCGAGAAGCTCGCCGCCGGCAGCTCCCTCCGCCCCCACCTGCCAGGCGACCACCGGGAGGACCGCCCCGGAGTAGCGGATCCATCCCCGCCCTCGGAGCCCCGCGAGGAGCCGCCAGTCGCCGGCGACGATCGCCGGAGCTCCGCCTCCGCTCGGGACAGAGGAAAGAGAGGGAGAAGACTAGTCAAACCTGACTAGTGGGCCCCCTGGACCCACTATCAGTGACACACCGAGCCGTCCATGTGTTTAAGTGAAGGCGTAATTCCCCCCAGTACGTCTCCCCGCTCCGAAAGCGTATTCCCCTCTGAAACGTTTTTCCTTTTCTGTTTTATTTAAATCAGTTTTGACCAGAACTTTGACTGCCTATAACTTTTTAAATATAACTCCAAATGAGTTGATTCTTTTTCCTACCTTCCTCAAATTGGATCTAGTTTATTTTAATATTTATTTGAAAATTTTCCAAAACAACTTTTTGTACTGTTTTGAAATGTGTGTTAATCCAAATATGTTAAATAGGATTTTTGGAAGGAGGGAAGAAACTTTCAAAAGTTTTGGAGAGCACCTCACCCCTCCACAACTTCAAGGCAAGCATCTTGAACCTTGGCATAATATTTTTGATGTGTTGGTTGACACATTTATAACACCACCTCATTTCGGTGGAATTGATATTTCATGTGACATGACCTTTTGCATGGAAGCATATCAACGTTTTCCTTGCTATTGGAAATGAAAATGATTGTGATGGTAATCATCCTCATGTGCCTTGCATGCATACCGGAAAGGAATCCGGGAAAGCCTCGGCCTTGGGTAGGCGTGAGCTTGTCGCCGGTCCCCGTCGGGACGGTTATTTCCGATATGGCATGGTAAGGTATATTGAGTGGTGATATTTGTTGGTTGAAATATATTTGATATACATGTCATGCAGGGAACTTATGAACCTCCTGAGTCGACCGCAGATCGAGTCTTGTTCCAGTAACCCCCATACTTGCCTCGTACTACCACTCGTCCCTGCCACAGGTAGGGTACGGTTCAGTAAGTTGTCAACCCCTTCCCAGCACACACCGTACAGAGAGGCCATGGTGGAAGATATCGGTTGTAGACGGTAGGCATGCCACCTGGTCAGGGGGCATGGGTGTTTCCGGTTGGGACCGAGAGGGGAGGCCACCCCTTAGAGCGCGCGATATAAATTTGATCCCATGCTATGCGAGGTTGTAGCCTCCCCAATTAGAGTTTTGCTTGACAAGTGTCGTGGGTGATTCCAGACACCGATGAGTTAAGCTGGTGTGTGCAAGTTAGGCGTGTTTTCAACTAAAAGGCCGTAGACGGAATTAGTCCCGATGGACTAAAGGAATCCGTTACTCGTGGGTAAAGAGTACACCCTCTGCAGAGATTAAACCTATTCGAATAGCCGTGTCCTTGGTTAAGGACTACAGTCTGGGATGGGTCAAGCGTCGGTCTTAGTGTCGGTCTTCGGAGGTGAAACTGTTAAACCAGAACGGGAATTACTACTTTGTGACTTGTGATGATTATGATTTTTACTATTGTTGACTAACCCATGATTATTACTGTTATCATCGAATATCTCTGGGATAGTTCTACCTCCGGGATATTCACTGTGGTATTTCTTTTAACGCCCTTTCTGTCGTATCGCTCAGACGCCCGGCTGTGGCATTTCTTTTAAAGCCCTTCCTGTGGTGTCGCTCAGACGCCCGGCTGTGGTATTTCTTTTAAAGCCCTTTCTGTGGTATCGCTCAGACGCCCGGCTGTGGCATTTCTTTTAAAGCCCTTCCTGTGGTATTGCTCAGACGCCCGGCTGTGGTATTTCTTTTAAAGCCCTTTCTGTGGTGTCGCTCAGACGCCCGACTGTGGTATTATTATTCTGCATTTTTCCGCTCGAGGAGTCTTTCAGACACTCGTTTGGCACCAGTATCTATTATTCCGTATTTTCCGCTCGAGGAGTCATTCAGACCCTCGCTTGGCACCAGTATTTATTATTCTGCATTTTTCCGCTCGAGGAGTCTTCCAGACACTCGTTTGGCACCGGTATCTATTATTCCGTATTTTCCGCTCGAGGAGTCATTCAGACCCTCGCTTGGCACCTAGTATTTATTACCTCTATGTGGCCATTGCATAAATTTCCGGTTGCATATGAATAACTTGTTTTACATGCATCAAGATATTTATTTATGACTAACTAAGTGAGTATAAGGATATTGCAAGCATGAGTATCAATGATTATATTATACCTGTGTTCTTAATGTTTGCGAGTACATTCAAAGTACTCACTGGCTTGTCCCTGGCTATTGTCTTGGCCAGATTTATTGCTTGGGGAGGAGCGTTGCGACGACCGCCTCGGAACCTGAGCAACGGTGATAGCAGCCTCGCGGAGATAGGAGTTAACCTGGTCAGTTGTTCCCGTGGGAAATGGAGTCCCACAGCCGTGGTGATTCACAAACCGCTTCCGCCCTCAACCACTAGAAACCATTTGTTGTACTCATAGGCCACGATGGTCTTGTGCTGCGTATTCTGTACCTTTGCTTGGAATTTCTGTAACAAGTTGGTGCCTCATCAGCTAACAGTAATCCTGGGGCTGATGAGCTCGACGGCCATTTTCTGGAATTTAATGTCTGGAAAACCGGTCGCGACAGACTTGGTATCAGAGCCAGGCTGACCATTGGCTAATCCTATCCTAGCCAGGTCAATAAACTTAGGCATGCCAAACCACCGAGCCATAACCAAACCCGAAGCCAAGCTTCTCCTGCAAGATAGCCCCACAGTGACCCGACACCTTTTTGCAGTCGGTGCCCAACCTACCAGCCTAGCCGTCGATCACGCGCCAGTGACCGCCCCCCCCTAAATAGTCCTTTCTCGCAAGCGTGCGAAGGAAGACTCCGACCCTTTTTTTTCTATAAAAAGGGCACGCTAGTCTCAACCCAGCACAGCCCGGCCGCTATCCTAAACCAAGCCACAATGCCTGGTCCTATTGTGCACCATGAGACCACAGCAACCAACCTTGGAGGTTTTGTGACCATACTCGCAAACCTCACCCGTCGTGCCTATGCATTAGAAGAACCCCCAGAATATGTTGTGTACCAAGGGCCCGTAAGCGGTGAAAGCCGTCAATTCTGGGCCACTGTACACATCTACGGTAGGGGTCTCGCGCCCGAACGCCCCTACAGGTTCACCGGAAGGACAACTTCCTTTGAGCCACAAGCCATCCAACTAGCTGCTCGAGAAGCTATAGTTCATCTCCGGCACTTGTCACCAAGAGTTGGCTGTCGCTCGTTCCACTACTACCCCAGGCGTGAAGGGTATGGTAGACCACCCCAAGTTGCCAACGGAGATCACGAGACAGATCCTGCATTGTTGCACCTGGTGCGCTATGTAAGTGCACTAGAAGAACTGTGCGACCAGGTCACAATTGATCTTATCGCAGCTCGTGGAGAGCTGGTTCGTCGAGCCCCGGCAAGAGAAGAGGACGAGCCCAACGCCGACAACCCAGTCGTGCTGTTTGGACAACCAATCGAGCCCCTGAGGTCTACCCCAGCCATCGGCCAAGGTGTTGCGATAACCCCAGAAGTGCTACGTCGCATTTTGGGAACACACTCCAACGGAGTTGTGGCCAGCAATCCCCGAGATGGCCACCATCGCTACCCCGAGCCTGCAGCCCCTCAACCCACTCCAGTCAATTCCGACGGCGAGACCCGTGCAGAAGCCTCGACATCCACAAGGCACGCCCGCATGGATGTAAACGAGGTAGACTAAGTAACCCGAGCTGTATCGAGTCCCAGTGTACCCTCGCTTTGTAATCGTGTGGCCTTGTATTCAAACGCTGCTTGTTGTCATGTCTCTGCCTTGCTGATAACCTTGACTAAACATCCAGTACGCAGTGTGAGATTGCTACCCCTGGCGCAGCTACCAAAAACCTTCCCGACAACCCCCACAGTAACATGTCACCTTGGTGAAATATGTGTATTTGTGGCATTGACTTCGACCCGCAGAACAGAGCTGAAAATTTTCTTTACCATTCACCATGGTAAGGATGACCCAGCTCCGGTGCTATAAAAAGGCCATCGCGTGACCTTGCCAAGCGCCTCTCACCTTGTGCACCACCCTCACAACCATTTCTTGCCATGCCGAACCCCATCATTTACCTAAGAACCCCAGATGCAACCCCGGGTAGTTTTGTTAAGATATTGTGGAATTTTACCTGCAGTACCATGGGCGCTACCCAGCCACCCCAGTACGAGATGTTCAAATTGAGGAACACCTCGGCCGTTTTATAGCTCGAGCTCGGTGCACAGTGGGCGAAGTCCACCAACGCCGCTCGTCGCCCGATCGCCGGTGTTCGGAGGCGAATCCGCGAGCAGTGCCGACAGCGCGCTGGCCCGCGAGGTGAGTGCACGCTGCTCCGGCAGCTAGCACGCCGCGCACTACCGCGGTACGGCCTAGATGCCCTACGCGCTAGGCGTCGCCGGTGGAGAAAGCGCGCAGGAGAGAGGAAGAAGAGAGCCAGAGGGAGAAGAAGAGGTTGACTGTGGGCCCCGGGTCCACCTGTCGGCCAGAGAGAACACTGTGCTCCCGGGAACATGATTTTATCACCGAACGTGATCTAGGAGACCTGGACCCTACTCCAAGGAAGCAAAGAGGCGATCACGAGGGTGAGGGGCGCGCCCCCCTGCCTCATGGGCCCCTCGGTGCTCCACCGACGTACTCCTTCCTCCTATATACACCTACGTACCCCCAAACGATTAGACACAGAGCCAAAAACCTAATTCCACCGCCGCAACCTTCTGTACGCACGAGATCCCATCTTGGGGCCTGTTCCGGAGCTCCGCCGGAGAGGGCCGTCATCACGGAGGGCTTCTACATCATCCTAGCCCCTCCGATGAAGTGTGAGTAGTTCACCTCAGACCTTTGGGTCCATTGTTATTAGCTAGTTGGCTTCTTCTCTCTTTTTGGATCTCAATACAATGTTCTCCCCTCTCTTGTGGAGATCTATTCGATGTAATCTTCTTTTTGCGGTGTGTTTGTTCAGACCGATGAATTGTGGGTTTATGATCAAGTCTATCTATGAATAATATTTGAATCTTCTCTAAATTCTTTTATGTATGATTGGTTATCTTTGCAAGTCTCTTTGAACTATCAGTTTGGTTTGGCCTACTAGATTGGTTTTTATTGCCATGGGAGAAGTGCTTAGCTTTGGGTTCAATCTTGCGGTGTCCTTTCCCAGTGACAGAAGGGGCAGCACGACACGTATTGTATTGTTCCCATCGAGGATAACAAGTTGGGTTTTTTTATAATATTGCATGAAACTATCCCTCTACATCATGTCATCTTGCTTAAGGCGTTACTTTGTTTTTAACTTAATACTCTAGATGCATGCTGGATAGCGGTCGATGAGTGGAGTAATAGTAGTAGATGAAGGCAGGAGTCGGTCTACTTGTCTCGGACGTGATGCCTATATACATGATCATACCTCAATATTCTCATAACTATGCTCAATTCTGTCAATTGCTCAACAGTAATTTGTTCACCCATCATAGAATACTTATGCTCTTGAGAGAAGCCACTAGTGAAACCTATGGCCCCCGGGTCTATTCTCATCATATCAATCTCCATCACTTTAATCTTGCTTTGCTTTTTTACTTTGCCTTTTTACTTTTCACTTTGCATCTCTATACCAAAAATACCAAAAATATTATCTATCATTTCTATCAGATCTCACCCCCGTAAGTAACCGTGAAGGGATTGACAACCCCTAATCGCGTTGGTTGCGTGGAACTATTGTTTTTTGTAGGTACGAGGGACTCGAGCGTGGCCTCCTACTGGATTGATACCTTGGTTCTCAAAAACTGAGGGAAATACTTACGCTACTTTGCTGCATCATTCTTTCCTCTTCGGGGAAATCCAATGCAGTGCTCAAGAGGTAGCAGTCATACTCATCGTTTAAGCTCAAAATGGGGTTACCATTTTTCGTTTAAGAATTTTGATGTATTCACATTTCGTAGAGTTGCTTTGTCTCATGACTTGGAGTAAAGCTTCTCTAAGATGGAATAACATACCTTGGGTGGTGTTGATCTTCGTCATGTAGTCGAACTTGTGTTGGATGCTCAAGGTTGATGTAGTTCATCAAGAGTTTGGAGCACCACTTGTAGTTTGAGTTCATCTTACTACATGGGTTAGTCTTGCAAGGAAAAGCACTTGTGTTTCCAAAATGACAATCATGAATTCATATATAGAAATTGTCAAAGGATATGTTGAGTGGATTCATGCTTCATTGTATTCAACATCCATATAGTAGAAACTTGGTGATGTAGAGATTGCTCAAGATGTGAGTGACTTGCAATCTCATAGATTTGGGCTCATCCAAGTATCTACAAGGGTTAGATAACATGCAAGGGTACAAGTATAGATCCAAGACATATGATCATCATCATAAGAGAAATATCAAGGATTAGTCATAGAAGGTTGATGCCTTGCATGTATCCAAATGGAGTTTCTACTCCAAGTTTGAGGAATCAATGATGTTCAATTCACCTCTAAAATGGCAAAATACATTCTCATCAAGCGGTTTGTAAATATATCCGCCAATTGCTTATCAGTACGAACATGATTAAGATTGATGTCTCCTTTAGTAACATGATCTCGAATGAAATGATGACGAACTTCAATATGCTTAGTTCAAGAATGTTGCACGGGATTGTGAGCAATCTTAATAGCACTCTCATTATCACATAGCAATGGAACATGTTTCACATATATCCCATAATCCTTAAGAGTTTGGGTCATCCAAAGTAACTGAGCACAACATGATCCAGTGGGAATGTATTCCGCTTTGGCGGTGGATAAGAATACCGAGTTTTGTTTCTTGGAGGACCAAGACACAAGATATCTACCCAGAAATTGACAAGTACCCGAAGTGGATTTTCTATCAACCTTGTCACCGGCATAGTCTGACTCGGAGTAGCCAACAAGATCAAAGGAAGACCTCTTAGGATACCAAATGCCAAAGTTTGGTGTATGAATTAAGTATCTCACTATCCTTCTCATAGCCTTAAGATGACATTCTTTAGGGGCCGCTTGATATCATGCACACATGCACACACTTAGCATAATATCGGGACGGGAGGCACATAGATATAACAATGAACCAATCATAGAGCGGTAAACCTTTTGGTCAACTGTTTTGTGATAACCCACAAGTATAGGGGATCAATTGTAGCTCTTTTCGATAAGTAAGAGTGTCGAACCGAACAAGGAGCAGAAGGAAATGACAAGTAGTTTTCAGTAAGGTAATGTCAACAAGTGCTGAAATTGTAAGTAGCGGAGTAGTTTGATAGCAAGATAATTTGTAACGAGCAAGTAACGATAGTAGTAACAAATATGCAGCAAGGTAGCCCAATCCTTTTGAGCCAAAGGACATGCCAAAACAGTCAATTATGATAAGAAAAGCGTTCTTGAGGGTACACGGGAATTTCATCTAGTCACTTTCATCATGTTGGTTCGATTCGTGTTCACTACTTTGATAATTTGATATGTGGGTGGACCTGTGCTTAGGTGTTGTTCTTACTTGAACAAACCTCTTACTTATAATTAACCCTCCCGCAAGCTTCTGCAACTACGAGAAAAGTATTAAGAATAAATTCTAACCATAGCATTAAACTTTTGGATCCAATCGGTCCCTTATGGAATAGCGCATAAATTGGGGTTTAAGTTTCTGTCACTCTCGCAACCCATCATATAATTGCTACTCCACAATGCATTCCCTTATGCCCAAATATGGTGAAGTGTCATGTAGTCGACGTTCACATGACACCACTAAGGGAATCACAACATACATACTATCAAAATATCGAACACATATCAAATTCACATGATTACTTGCAAAATGATTTCTCCCGTGACCTCAAGAACAAAAGTAACTACTCACAAATGATAAACATGTTCATGATTAGAGGAGTATTAATTAGTATAATGGATCTGAACATATAATCTTCCACCAAATAAACCATATAGTAATCAACTACAAGATGTAATCAACACTACTAGTCACCCACAAGCACCAATCTATAGTTCCAGTAACAAGATTGAACACAAGAGATGAACTAGGGTTTGAGATGAGATGGTGTTGTTGAAGATTTTAATGGAGATTTCCCTCCCCAAGATGGGAGAGTTATTGGTGATGATGAGGACGATGATTTCCCCCTCCGGGGGGGGGGGGGAGTTCCCCCGACGGAATCGCTCCACCGGAGGGCAAAAGTGCTCCTGCCCAAGTTCCGCCTTGAGACGGTGGCGCTCCATCACGAAAGTCCTCTCTGTATTTTTTCTAGGTCAAAATGACCTATATACCCGAAGATGGGCACCGGAGGTGAGCCGATGAGGGCACAACCCACCAGGGCGCGCCTGGGCTCCTTGGCGCGCCCAGGTGGGTTGTGCCCACCTGGTGGGCCCCCTCTGGTAGTTATTTGCTCCAATAATACTTATATATTCCATAAAAATTCCTCGTGAAGTTTTAGCTTGTTTGGAGTTGTGCAGAATAGGTGGCCTGACGTAGCTTTTCCAGGTCCAGATATCCAGCTGTCGGAATTCTCCCTCTTTGTGTGTACCTTGTAAATTATGAGAGAGAAGGCATTAGAATTACTCCAAAAAGCATTATTATGGATAAAACCATTATAATAACAGTAAGAAAACATGAAGCAAAATGGACGTATCAACTCCCCCAAGCTTAGACCTCGCTTGTCCTCAAGCGAAAACCCAAATCAAAAAGCATGTCCAGATGCTTTTAGAGAGAGGTGTCGATAAAAACAAAATACGGACATAGAAGCATGATGTTGATTATTATAACAGCAATAAATTTAAACATAAGACTTTTATCATAGAACTTTTATCATATACTTCTCATGAATAAGTAATAGTTCATCACACAATCAAAGTATAAAGCAAAAACTCTATTACAAACCAACAAACTATGTTCTCACTCAACTTTGCAACTACAATTCATCATCTTTTCAGGAAGGGTCACATGTTGGAACCTTTAGGCAAGTCCACATACTCAACCATCATATAGTCTTCTATGATTGCTAACACTCACCTCGTACCCATGAGCAAAACGTTTCAACCGGACACATAGAAATATAGGGGCTTATAGTTTCGCCTCCCAACATATTCACCTCAAGGGTGATGTCAACAATAGTAACTCATGCTATCTATATTCAACTGGACATATGTGCCTAGATCTTTCCTCATCACATGATGCTTGCCAAAGGAGAAAAAAAGGAATAGAAGGAAAACTTTGACTCTTTGCATAAAAGTAAATACATAGAAGTAAAAGATAGGCCCTTCGCAGAGGGAAGCAGAGGTTGCCATCACTACAAAAAAAATACACTTACGTGATGATACGTGTTCGTCACAATAGGTCGCGTTTTTTGTCATGCATGTACATCCATGACAAATTTATGACAGAATCAAGATAGTCATACCTGTGCTGTCGTAGAAGTGTTCCATGACATTACCAAAATTATCATCACGGAAGTGTCCACTTCCATGACGATAAATCGCGCGTCACAGAAGTGCTTTCATCAAGGGTGACCGACACGTGGCATCCACTGTAACGGATCGTCGTTAAGCTATCGGGTCCGGTTTTGGATCTGATAACCCGTTAACAGCCCGGACTAATGGGGATTTTGCACGTGTAAAATCATCATTGGCCGCAGGAAACACGTGTTGCCTCACCGTTGGGACAGATGTCATCCACTCATTGGACAGGAGGCGCCTATGATAGGTCGACATGTGGCACGGCCCAACAGTGGCCCATTCCGGTGAAAAAGGCCGGCCCAGTAAAAATTAGCAGGCCGGCCCATATAAGGCCTACTTGTGTCAGGTCCATTTAAGCCCACGGCCCATACGAGATGTGCCAATTCGGCCCGTCAACGGCCCGTTAAAGATTTGACACCATTGCAGCCATCGTTAGTTCGAGCCCGTTAACAACCCGCTATATATTTGGGCTCAATATCGGCCCGATGAGATTTCGGCCTGTTAACGACCCATTTAATGGATGGGCCAATTTTCAGGATGTACATCTTTCGGCCTTTTAGCGACCCATTTAAATGTTGGGCTAATTTCCGGCCCGGTGTGTCTTTCAGCCTGTTGACGGCCAATAAATCTGATGGCCATTTGTAGTCGGACCTGAGTTTCGGCCTTTTAGCAGCCCATTTAAGTGTTGGGCCAATTTCTGGCCCGGTGTCACTTTCATCCTGTTGACGGCCCACAAATTAGTTGGGCCATTTGTAGTCGGACCTGAGTTTTGGTCTTTTAGCGACCCATTTAAGTGTTGGGCCAATTCCCGGCCCTGTGTGCCTTTCGTCCTGTTAACGGACCATAAATGAGTTGGGCCATTTGTAGTCGGACCTTAGTTTTGGCCTTTTAACGGCCCATGCACTTCATGGTCCAATACCAGCCCGGTTTCTCTTTTGGCATGCTAAAGGCCCACCACATAGTTGGGCCGTTTACAATATGACCTGACTTTTGGCCTCTTAGCGGCCCATGCTCTTCATTGTCCAGTACAAGCCCGCTGTCTCTTTCGGCCTGCTAAAGGCCTACAGTATAGTTGGGCCATATGTAGCCCAAACTTAGTAACGGCCTGTTAACGGCCCATGAAATAAATTGGGGCCACCTATTGCCCGCTTCGATGTCGGCCTGTTAATGACCCGGGAGGTAAGAGGGCCGACCATTAACTTTTGGCCTAGTAACGGCCCATTAACTTAATGGCCCACTAAAGTTCGTTCATGTCTTTAGGCCAAATTAGATAATTTGAGCCCATTACGACGAGCAAAGGTACGGCATACAGGGAATAACGTTGCACATCCAGCATATATTACAGAAAATCACATCCACTGGGCAATCAAAGATTGATGCCAGTGCAAATAAATGAGCAGAACCTAACCATCTACAACGTCACAATCTGCAACCTCAGCACAGATGACGCCCATAAGCATGTGGGCAAGTTCTTGCTGCTTTGCTACACCGTCTCTAAAAACATTGATTAGTTGTTGTGCCGCACGACTCTGCACCTCTGATTCATCCACCATTTCCATCATTGCTTCAGCCATTAATTGGTTCACAAACATACATTTATTCCGTTGCATTCGAGACAGAGGATACTGAACAGATTCAGATGGCGATTTTGGCAAGCTTGTATTATTGATAGTGGTGAGTGTCTCGACCAGTACATCATAACATAAATTAGGACGGGAACCAAACAGATTAATCATGAGTTATTGCCATATTACCTGGCCTAGATTTAGTGGAAAGAAACAATGGGGTTGCCTTGCTGTTTTCAGAGTTTGTCTTCTTATCTTCAGCAGCCTGCACAAAATTAACACACTAGGATTGCTATCATTGGCCAAGTCAGATAATAGGAAAGCAACATTGACACAACGAACGTTTGGGCAACTAGCCTACACCAAATTAACACAATATGGCACAGCTATCATCAGCCAGGTAAGGTAATACAAAAGCAACATTGACACAATGAATGAATGGGCAACCAGAGAAGCACTACAATTCAGTAATGTGCATGATATGAGATAGTATATTCATGCAGCTCAGTATGCAAAACTACCAGGCAGTTTTCCTTACAAAAATAAACATTGGCGCCTTTAACATTTTGCTACAACTAATTTTAGACCAGGTAAAGGTTAGATTCATGCTGATTAACAAAATACATGCTGATGTAAAAATATAGTGATATACAACAGATACTTACATCAGCATTGGAGCACAGAGAATTCCCGCAAGATATTTTCCTCGAATACGATCCCAATGGAGGAAGTTTTGTATCGTTTAACCTTATTTTCTAAAAGAGAGATGGGTAAGAAACATGTAGAAAATATGATCAGAATGCTATAAAATTTCATGATGCAAGGATACGCACACGCTTCTTAGAATGGAGTTGACATTCTTTTGCCGGACTAGAGCGGACTAGTTCTTTGGCCACTGGAATCTGCTTATTATCAGTGGGAGTTGGGTTTCTCTGTGCTGGAGCAGTATCTATGAAAAATGGAGTTGGTTTATTATCTCCTGGCGTTTGGATCTTTTGCAAAGACCTGGTTTGTAACCCTTCAGATTCTAACATAGCCGTCTTCCCCTTGCATGCCTTATATAGAAGATTGGTGATTCAGTTATAAAACATGCCACAACAGAGATGGAATAGGTATTGAAGAATAGAAAGGCATGACATACTGACATGTATTCCCTCCACCCGGAAATAAATGGATGGGTCTAGGCGTATTTCAGTTCTAGATACATCCAGTTTTATCCATTTCTACGACATTTAATCCGGACGGAGGGAGTATGATGTAAGAGCTAGGGATATGATAGGACAACACAGTAAAAAAACACTAAAAAACCCACTACAGAACCAAACTATTCAAACCCCCTGATATGAGATAGTACACTCATGCAGCTCAGGATGCAAAACTACCAGGCAGTTTTCCTTGCAAAAATCAACATTGTGGCCTTTAATCATACATTTTGCTACAACTAAATTTAGATCAGATAAATGTTGGATTCACGCCGATTACCAAAATACATGCTGATGTAAAAATATAGTGATATACAACAGGTACTTACATCTACATTAGAGCACAGAGAATTCCTGCAAGAATCTTTCCTCATAAACGATAGCATTGTAGAAAATCTTCTATCCGTTAAGCTTATTTTCTAAAAGAGAGATGGGCAAGAAACATGTAGGAAATATGATCAACATTCTATAAAATTTCGTGATGCAAGGATACGCACACGCTTCTTAGAATTGAGTTGACATATATTTGCTGGACTGGAGCGGACTAGTTCTTTGGCCACTGGAATCTGCTTATTATCAGTAGGAGTTGGGTTTCTCTGTGTTGGAGCAGTATTTATAAAACTGGAGTTGGTTTATTATCTCCTGGCTTTTGGATCTTTTGCAAAGGCCTTGCTTGTAACCCTTCAGATTCTAACATAGTCGTCTTCCCCTTGCATGCCATGTATAGAAGAATGTTGCTTTAATTATAAAACATGCGGCAGCAGAGAGATGGAATAGGTACTGAAGAATGGAAAGGCATGACATATTGACATGTATTCCCTCCATCCGGAAAAAATGGATGGGTCTAGGCGTATTTCAGTTCTAGATACATCCTTTTTTATCCATTTCGGCAACATGTAATCCGGACGGAGGGAGTATGGTGTAAGAGCTAGGGATACGACAGGACAACACAGCAAAAAAACACTAGTTGAATGTAAAACTATATGCTAGCGGAATACATATAGAAATAACTAAGGCAACATACATGTGTATGATTGGGAAAATAAGATGGCATTGCAACAAAGCACTAGAACAACACTTCAGTGTAAAAAAACATGGTATGGTAGATAGATGAAGTACATACTGATGAATAACAATGCATAAGATATTCAGAAGCATGATGTCCAAATTAAGCAGATGGCATTGCGATAGAGTAGAATGACAGTACTTGAATTTGAAAACATGTTATCATGAATGGAATAGGTACTGAAAAACAGGAAGGCATGACATATTTACATGCATGATCAGCATGCTAAGCACATGGCATTACAACAGAGTAGATACACTCCAGGACATTATATGCATGTTGTACCCATATCACAGGCCAAGTTAGAGCAAGGACCTTGTGGGGTGAAGAGGATTCATCATCTTTCTGCAAGTCTTCTGAAGAACTGCCTTTACATGTTCCATCATATTGGGTATCATTGACATCAAGTTTATTGGCCGTTACATTGCTCCGTGAGGTTCTTGTGGATATATCAATGTGTGCAATTATATCTGACATGCATGGAAGACAACTAGTAGTTAGATTTACGTAATGAGTGCCTGTAGGAGACGACATAAATAGTAGGACTGGGGTTAACTAGCAGCAACAGGTCTCATAAACTAAAGGGAGAACACATATGAAAGCTACAGAATATGTATCGTTTGTACTCGAGATTAACTAGATGGCACACAAAAGTATGAAAGAACAACATAGGTAATACTAGAAGTGGTATAATACTATAATCACCAGCCTGTGGGATAGCATTGGCTGATGGATGATAACTATGGAACAACGTTACCTAAAGAACAAGTATCTTAGATGAACTATGGAACAATGTTAACTCCTGAACAAGACCCGTAAGAGATCAGCATGAATATAGAGTGAAATGTGATGATCTATTTTCCATGCTTAGATGAATAACAAAGCCATAAATGTTGCACACAAGTAAGAGGAGGGTACAACCTATCTGGTTGCCATCCATAGGAGTGAGCATAATGTGTTGACTTGTCGATGGCCTTGCAGTTGTTGAGGCTGTCCATGTCGGGCACGCGCATTCGATGCAGGGAACTGTTGAGTGGGGACTATAGCTCCCTTCTGGTGTATGCTTCCCTTGTTGGAGCAGCTGCGGTGAGTCGGAAGACGGTGTGTCTGAAGATGCAGATAACGCATAATGTTAAGAACGACATATCTCTTTGATCTGAAGAAATACACTAAGAGATCAACAACAAGGTACGAGAGTGGTCACACGTTTGTTGACTGAAGACTAAATTGGGGTCACATGATTTTATTTTATTTTGGTACTGTCCGATCTACGCCGAATGGCTGGCTGTCTTGTGCCTCCCGGCTTACACTGTTCGGAATCTTCCCCGAAGAGCCAGCGACCAACGGCAGAGCAGCCTGCCTCCACCGTCCGTGGCCCCGGCCAAAACCCGGTCCCCACCCCACCGCACTGTCGTGGTTGCGCCGCCCCGGGCCAATCCACAAAGACTCCCCGTCATCCAGATCCGGCGGCGGTAGTACCTTCAACCCACGCAACTCTAAAAGATAGCCATATAAGCGCTGCTTCCGCGGCGAATTTGCGGCCCCGCACCCTTACGTTAGACACCAGCCAACCGGCAGCCTAGGAGCTCCGCCGCCTCGAGGGGTGCTGCTTCTCATTGGTAATCGATTGGCCTAGAATAAAAATTCAGACAACTGACGCCTAAATAAAGTGATTTGAGATGAGGGTGCGACCTATATGGCGGCATGGTGAAGTAGGCAGGTCCAGCTGCCGAGTCGGTGAGGCCGGCGCGGTTGCAGTGGCGACCGGCGGCAGCGAAAGAGCGATGTCGCGACAGTCGATGGCTACGCGGAAGCAGCGCTAGGACTCTGGACGGATCCAAAGTTGGAGCCGCTCCGGCGTCGTGAACAACGGCGGGGGTGAATCGGCTCCGGTACAGTTCACGCGGCCGTCGTCGAGGCTGCACCAGCAGCACGGAGTAAGAGGCACACGGCCCAGTGCACGACGGTAAATGGACAGCGTCTCCTGCATTAGGGAGGAGGGCGGCTGTGAAATTGGTGCGGTGGGGGTGCCATGGAGGTGGGGCTGAGGTTTCGCGGCTCGGGAGAAGGGAGCTTCCCGGGGAGAAGGTGATTTGGCGCCCACGAGGTATGAATGGGGGCGGGCGGGTGGGGGGGATTGGGAGGGGAGTGGAACCATGTCTTACGGACGCATGTGTCTGAAATGTGAGGGGGAGTTACAGTTCTACCCTTGCCTATAGGCTTCTCGGCTTGGGTCTGTGTACTAAGGATCGAGGATAGTAGAGTAACTTTGCTTCTCCCCAAATAGTGGGCGGGAGCGATTTCGGACGAGGAGGGCGTTTTTTGAACTATAGTGGGCGCTAACGATTTCGGGAGAGGAGAGTGTGTTTTGAAATAGTGGGCGCGAGCTATTTCGTGCGAGGAGAGCATGTTTTGCCGACCATGGTTTGTGAATTATTCGGCACATGTCATTTCGGCCGAGGAGAAGGCGCGCTTGGATGAAGTTACGAACCTACCCTCGATGTACAACGGGCCAATTGATGCGTGTCCCACATAGGACGGTAATTTCGCGTCTCCCATTTATTTGCTCGGGCGAATTCCACCGAGCAGAGAGGATGTTTAATGGTTCGTTCAAATTTTGGGAGAACGAGCATCCACGTCTACCTTACCAAGTCGATTCGGGTCAATTTTTGAAATATTAGCTTGCCACTTCTTTTTTAGATGGAGAGATGATGCTCGGGAGTAATGTGTTTTTACATGCTCGTTGCTAGCTATTTACTATATGACAAATAGTTGACCCACTCAAAAACGTGAATCAAACCCAAAATGAAATATCTCGATTCAATAAAAATAGCTCGTTCAGTAGGTCAAAATAGTGAACTAAATCCAAAATTAAACACCTCAATCGAGTAGCATGTTGTACAGTATTATAGTACTCCATGAACATGTTGAAAGTCAAATTAATGAACTTGTTTGATATACGCATATATCCGTTCATGTGTGGATTGCAGACAACATGTTCTCCAATTTAAATATTTGAATGCAAGTTTATATCAAAACATGGTTTATATCAGTCTTTGATGCATAAAACGCGACCTCCCCCTCTCCCGGACTCCTGTTCTCTCTTTCTTTCTCTCGCCGACAATCTTAAATTATGTCGCACGCATCCGACACAAAAACCTTGTTGGTCCCTCTCCCTTTCTCTCCATCTCTCTCTCTCTTTGTGTGTGTGTGTGTGGGGGGGGGGGTATTTCTAGTTCGCATGCATATATACACCATCTATAGGTCTCTCTCGCACACTATGT
Organism: Aegilops umbellulata; assembly: GCA_032464435.1. Classification (NCBI taxonomy): domain Eukaryota; kingdom Viridiplantae; phylum Streptophyta; class Magnoliopsida; order Poales; family Poaceae; genus Aegilops; species Aegilops umbellulata. The sequence goes on along the minus strand of CP136054.1, from coordinate 247,766,941 downwards.
ATGATACTCTAGCTAGTCCAAGCTAGATATCTTGGGTGCACTCATCGTACGCACACAAATTCCTTGGCTCTTTGCCCGTAACTCTCTCACGCACCACTATGTCGTCTCGGAGCTCTTCCCCCCTCTCTCAAACTCTCCATCCACCTGGGTCACACATACACATGCATATCTCACTCGCACTCAATAGGCCCATCCAAAACTCTATCTCTCCCCCTCGTTCTCTCTCCATCTCACACGCGCACACACACAATCTCATGCCCAGCTAGCCAAGTATGATGGTCTCTCACTCAATTGTAGGCACACGCAGTCCCCCCCTATATGTATATGACTAGCTAATCTTAGTCTCCATCACAAACATGTGCATGGTCTATCTCGATTTCTCTCGGGGCATCTTTCTATCGCGCACGCACTCCCTCGATCTACCACCCATATAGTCCCCTCACGATCTCGATGGGATCTCTCTATCACAAACACACACTCTCTCCCTCCCCATGCGTCCATGCCATCCATGTGTCCCTCTCGACCTTTGTTCCTTGTTGGCCATTCCTCTATTGGACATGTGCTACAGGGGTGTCTCTCTCCGTTGCAAACAATCACATACTAGCTATCTTCGTGTATCTCCTCGCCTCGCTTTTCCATCTCGGAGATGCATGTGTGATATGTTTGCATAAGAAACGAAAAAACACACACCCTCTCTAATTTATCGTTTGTTGTCACTTTCTCTTTCACAAACATACTCTTTTTGCACACTTACTCATTCTCCTTCACACGCACTTGATCTGTCTCGACTGAGGCACTCTCCTCGGTCCATAGCATATAGATTTATTGAAAAGTCAAACATCACAAAGTTTGACCATGTACGTGGAGAAAAAGAATTACATTTAGTACGGCAAACATATACCATTAGATTCACCATGAGATGTAGTTTTGTATGATGTATCTTTGGTATTGTAGATATAAATAACATTTGCGTAAACCTGATCAAAGTTTCCAAAGTTTGACTTCTAAAAAATTTACATGCACTGCATTATCGAGCGGATGGAATATCTCTTTCCCCCTCTCAGCTATCTGACACACCACTCAGCCTTATCGGGGCTCCTCAATCTCTCTCAAACTTTATTGGTCAGTTTGGTTCGTGACCTGAACCTCATGCCTTGATGGCCGGTACTGCCTGGTGTGGATGTGAGATGTAAAATATTTCTGCCTGGCCAGGCTTGTGTGGTGCTGAAGCGTTTGGTTCATGCCTGGGCCAGGCAAAGCATCAACGTCCCATCAATCAATCCATGCATCAATTATTTAATGCTAATATCCATCCATGTTGCTGTTAGCCTCGTGTCCACATGACCAGGCGTTCAAAATCGGTCGCCTGGGCCAGGCTACTTGCAGTGTCTGGAGTTCAGCCAGGCTAATTAAAGTGCAAGGGAACCCAGGCCAGGCGGGCTTTCTTTTTCACAGGGTAGCAACTAAACAAGTGTGCATAAAATCCAGCCACAACCCCAGGCCAGGCAAAAGATGCTCAGGACGCAAGCCAAACTGGCCTTATATCTCCCTGGTTCACACATACACATGTCTTGCTCGCGCTATACATATAGACCCATCCAACACTCTCCGCCCTTGTTCTCTCTCCATGTGAGACGCACCCCCCTAAGTACCATAATCCCTCACTCCATCATAGGCGCAAGCACTCCCCCCCTCCTAAGTATGATTATCTCTTACTATCCATCAGGAACACACGTATTGTCTTCTTCCATCCATACGTCTATCTCGATTTCTCCCGGGGCATCTTCTATCGCGCACACACCTTGTCACTCGATCTCCCACCCATGTAGTCCCATCACGATCTCCAGGGGATCTCTCTATGTCAAACACACACTCTCTCCTCCCCATGTCTGCATTTTCTCCGTACGTCTCTCTCGACCTCTCTCCCTTGTTTGCCAGACCCCTCTTGGCCATGTGCTAGGGGTCTTGCTCTCTCGGTTCCAAACAACCACACACTATCTCCTCACCTTGCCTCCGTTGTCGAAGATGCATGTGTGATATGTTTGCATAAGACACGCACGCTTTTTCTCTACTTTTATCGTGTGTTGTCCATGTCTCTTTCACACACGCACACACACTTTTTTCACTCACTCTCTCTCTCTCTCTCTCTCTCTCTCTCTCTCTCTCTCTCTAGTTAGGGACTCTGTCACGTCCATAAGCATATGGATGTTTTGAAAAGTCAAACCTCAGAAAAGTTTGACCAGGTATATGTGGAGAAAAACATTTACATCTGGAACGATCATTAGATTCATCACAACATGTACTTACTTCATACTATCATTTATCTTTGGTATTGTAGATATAAGTAATTTCTTTATAAACTTGGTCAAAGTTTCAAAAGTTTGACATAAAAAATGTTGGAACTACATTATCGAACGGAGGGAGTATCTCTTTCTCTCTCTCTCTCCTATCTCTCACGGGCCTCCCCTCTCACTCGAACTCTCTATACCGACGGATTATACGCTCACTGTGTCAGCGTATAGCTCCATATATTGTTTAGTTGACTGGTCAACCAATCCACATGCTGCCTTGTCAGCTCGTGTTCTGTATCTTCGTGTGCTGGCCCATGTGGCAGTGGGTGAAAATAAGTAAACTAGAGGCCCATCTGACACGCAGTGAAGTAAACAAAGTTGAAACCACTCGGGGTAGCACCCCGCATGCTAGTAAATTGAGGGTGCATTGAGGACAAACTTCTTGCGCGCAAAGGACGCACTCGCGCACAATTCACCACTGCGCGGCGGCATGCACAAAAGGATGCACCCGCGCACACCTAGCACACAACACACACCAGCACACGTGTACACCGGCATCGCCGCCGGTTGAGATGGACGGTGAGGCAGCCAACAAGCGGAGGCGGCTCGAGCCAAAACCGCATCCGGCGAGCCTGGACTTCATCAGCAGCCTTCCTGACGACATGCTGCTCGTCATCATCGGCCTCCTCCCCACCAAATCTGCCATGCGGACCGCCCTGCTCTCCCGGCGGTGGCGCCCCCTCTGGCGTTGCGTCCCCCTCAACCTCACCGTCGACAGCTTCCTCTACGACGGGGATTGCAAACGCATGGCCGCAGTCTCCAAGATCCTTTCATCGCACCCTGGGCCAGCCAGACGCCTTGACATCCGCATGTTCAGTACCAACTGCAAGGTCCAACCCAAGTTCGACGAGTGGTTCTTATCCCCCGCCCTAGATCAGCTTGAGGAGCTCAGCTTTGAAGCCGGACGATGTCGCTCTCTGCCGCCGTCCGCGCTCCGCCTCACGCCAATGCTGCGCCGCGCCAGCTTCAGCTCCTGCTATCTTCCCCAGATTAATGCCGCGCCCGCCCTTCTTCTCCCTCAACTCAAGCAGCTCGACCTCTTCGACGTTGTCATCTCGAAGAAGGCTATGGAGCACCTGCTCCGCAGTTGTACTGCGCTCGAGTACCTTCGTCTTGAGCAGATCCACGGGTTCATTAGCCTCCACATCGCCTCGACGAATCTTCGATGGATTTATGTGTCTTGCTGGCCCACAACAAGACATCAATTGGGAAGAGATCACTCCAGCTGTTCCACGTTATGGTCACTGAGAATGCGCCTTTCCTTGAGAGATTGCTTGTATCGGATCTAGAAGGTCCAACAAAAATCAGGGTCATTGACGCGCTGAAATTGACAGCGTTGGTGTACTCGTCTGCCAAATTCTCCAAACTCTTTATTGGATCCGTAATCATTCAGGTACAACACTCATCTTCTTCTCCGTCTTCTTGAAATTCACATTTTTAAATTTCTTCTTGATGTATTTACGACCGTCTTCCAGAAAATGATTCCCACAAGCTTGACCCAGTCCATGCGCACAGTGAAGATCTTAGCACTAAAATCTATCAGCCCCAATCTGGATCAAGTTGTTGGATTCCTTACATGCTTTCCGTGTACGGAGAAGCTATTCATCGAGGTGAAACTTCTTTCCTATAAGTAAACGGTAATCACAACGTAGCTCAATTTTTTCGTAATTTTCCCAAATTACGATGACAAGTGTAGTGTTCAAAACTGCATCTACGCACTGCACCGAAAGAAATGTTTTTAGTATTTTTTCTCACGTGATCACCTGCATCGTTTTTATGTTGTACTACTATAGTAGCCTAGGCTAGTCATAGCGGAAAGTAACTTAGACTACTCCAGTAACTCTATGGTTACCCTAAGAGCAAGTACTACCTCCGTCCTGGTTTAGTCTTCCAATTTTGTAGTATCAAAATTTGACCATAGGTTTAACTGACAAAATGTTAATGCATGTCACTAAGAACTATATCGTTGGATTCGTATTTGAACACAATTTCAAATGGTGTAATTTTTAGTGACATGCATTGGCATTTTCTTAGGTAAATCTATGGTAAAAAATTTATACTAAATACAAGGTAGTATTCCCTCCTTCCCAAAATTCTTGTCTTACATTTGTTTAGATATGGATGTATCTAACACTAAAATGTAACTAGATACATCTGTATTTAGAAAAATTTAAGACAAGAATTTTGGGACGGAGGGAGTACAAAAGTGGGCTATGTAGGCCAAAACATGTGCCAAATTCACTTGTGATGCATTTGGCATCGATGCCCCTCCATTACTCACCTGGTGCCCCAATCTGGATCACCTACTTTGCTCTGGTACCAAATTAACTCACGCAATGAAAAAACACTGTGTGGGAGAGAGAGAGAGGACTGAGGCAATAAAAAAACACTTGTTTGGGAGAGTGAGAGGCTGGTAAAGTTGGTTTGATTGATTTGTTTATACATGTGGGTCTGTGTGCACAGCGGTGCCAACTCTCTCACATCGCGAGAGCGGTGCCAAAATCTTTTGATTTGACATCGATGCGTATTATGTGGCATACTTTTGTGAAATATGGCATCGGCCACATAGTGGAAGGCAACAAATGCCCAAGCTCTTCTCATGCTCCTAGTTAAATGAGAGGAAACAGAAAGAGAGAGAGAGAGAGAGAGAGAGAGAGAGAGAGAGAGAGAGAGAGAGGAGAGAGAGACAGTGAAAAAATATCACTAGCTAGCCAACCCTATCGTATGAGAGAATGATATTGGTACCTCTTGATTACACGGCAATCTTATGCAACCAGCTGCTCTAATATGTTCTCTTCTTTTGCAGATAAAAAAAGACCCGAAAGTGAAAAATGTGCTACACTATAACAATCTATTCGAATGCCTTGATCTCCATCTTACAAAAATTGATTTGATCGAGTACCGCGGCAGCACATCTGAGATTAAATTGGCCAGGTTCTTTGTTCTGGAGGCAAGTGTGCTCAAGGTAATGAGGTTTGGCGTTCTCTGGCGCAATAATGAATGGCATGCTGATCACCGCAATCGTCTAAGTCTAAATGACAAAGTCTCCGCAGAAGCTGAATTTGTTTTTGAAACATCAAGTGGCCAGAGACTCGAAAACTTATTTGCGCATTAGTGACTTGTCAGGGCGGTGGATTTTAGTTTGTACGATAATGCTGCATCCACCTAAAGTAACGAAAGTTCTTACGTAAACTTCCTAGTAATTCCCTCTTCGTAGGTGCAGCATTACTCCTAACATTTGTAATATCAATTTGAAACTTTTAATATTGTCGTGTCCTATTCCTGCGTTTTCAAAATCCTGCGAATCAAACAGGTCCTGAGTTGGTGATGATGTTGTGCCTCCCATCTTTCACCAATAGCCGTCGGATCTAGATCTGACGCATACAAACCAAGCTTCTCCATTTTTGCAAAAAGATGCCCGCACTTGTTCCCTATTTACAAACAACTCCTTGTCTCTCACAATCAGCCTTATCTCCTCCCCACCACATCTAGAAGGCCATGGAAAAATCTGGCGCGATGGCCGCTGCTGGAGCCGTCCACCCCCAATCTTGGTGTTCCGTGCAATGCATAGGCATCTACGCACGGGAAATTATGTCGAACAGGGCTAGTTGTAAGCAGGCTAACTCTACAGCCATGATGATAGTGACTGCAGATGGTGAGGCTGACTATGGTATGCCGAACACGGCACCTATACTCAGGTGTCATCTCCGGCGCAGGGTCCTGTCACTTCACTGTGAGGAGCAGCACGTAATAATTTGACCAACGGGTAGTACAGTGCTAGTACTCCTACTACTACATTGGTAGTACTACTACTAGTACTAGTAGCACCACCGTCTGGATTTAGGAGTACTACCACGTCCATCTGGATTTTAGTATTTGACTAGCAATATCTAGTAATGCATGTCACAAAAATGTACTACTCCCTATGTAAATAAATACATGGTGTTTTATTCCTATCGGCGAGAGAACTTAATTTTTTTTGCTAACTAGGGTACTAATAGGATTACATACAATGAACTAAACACTACATGTCATGTTTGGTAGTCTTAAGTCACTGAAAGCATGCAAGGCCCACATCTCTCATTGGTTGATATGTCACGAAATAAGAAACAAGGAGGGAGTTAATGCACCGTGCCTAAGTATTTCGGGATTATTTGGTTTTCGTAAGGTGACTTACACAACATTTTTGTTTACATGCATTAACATTTTATTAGTTAAATCAAGGTCAAAACTTGGCGCAAAATGCAAAGGGGACCAATAAACCAGTAAACATCAAACTTCTCTCGTTTGGCCCCAACTAGAGGTTCGGTGAGATGACTATACTGCACCGGCACGGAGGGGGACGCAGCTTCATTGACTTACGGCAACTGCCTTTGGGTGAATGACACATGGGCCTAGGGGGTGGCTGGCCCACCTATCATATAGCCAAAGGTGATGAGGACATGGCCACCCCAGTTACACCCATATCCCCTGCTGTTTTACCTCTTAGAACAATTGCTAGAGCTCATATATGCCAATTAAATTATCAGGTACTTTTGTTTCTTGGTAATGTTTCTAGTGTTCATGAGAATATGATGCTGCCTAACTTAGATACATTTGTGTTGTTTGCAATTGAAGGGCCTAGCACGGACAAGAAGGTTGAGCATTGGAGCATGGTCAAGCACGGAGATGAAGGTGCGTGCGAGGAGAACAAGAACGGAGGTTCAAGTGGAGATTTCCGGACTTTGAAGCCACCATGATGACATACAAGAAGATGGACGAAATATACAAGATGGACTTTCATAAATTTCGTCCATAGCTTATTATTGGTGTGCCGCGACCTTATTTTGGGCCAGGCCCATGTATAAGTGGGGTTTCATCTTCTTGCCACTTTTTTGCTGTTAGTATAACGCCAGCAGTCAAGTCAAGCAATGCTACTGCTAAAGTGATGCCACATTTAACTAATGCCGCTCTCAGTCTAATGCCACCGATAAATTTAAGCAATGCCATTTAATGTCACTGGATTATTTCAGGGTTAGCTGTTGATTGTGGATGTATTAACGATTTTTCAGCTAAGGCATTCTAATGCTGTTGCACAGCCAGTATACCAATGATGAAACTTGTTACTACCTTCAGATTTTTGCACTGTTAATGCTTATAGATTACATACCTCACTTTCATGAGATAAGTTAATTTTTTTGTACAGTGTCACCAAAATGCCAAGGCGCTGATGTCATTTTATTTTGGTTAAACTGCACAGACAATTATGAAGACAAGAGGAAAGGTCAGGAGTGGGCACCTCCTCCTCCGGCTGTTCTCTTGATTCGTTCAATCAAGTTTTTATGTTTCATCGATTATCAAGATTGGGATAGCAATTTTTAAGGTCCCCCTGAGTTCGAAATGATATTTACCTTGGAGGTACATGGTTTGCAAATTTTTTATACTGTCATTAGTTAATAATGCTAGTTACCTTTAGACTTTTGTATTTGGTTTAATGCTCATGCACAGCTAGTATACCAATGCTGAAACTTGTTACCTTTACATTTTGTATTGTTAATTCTTATAAAAACCTTCCAGTGCTAGAGTTTATTGAAATCTATTCAATAAACCATTGTACTGTACCCTGTAATAAACTAACTACTCTATTGTTGCACTAGCCACTGGATTAGTGTATATTTGTAGTATTCGAATGGTGTTGCATTAGCGTATGGACATAAATAAAGTGTGGCAAGCTTTCCTAGATATGTGATCAAGAAAACTACTACCTGTTTTTCTAAATACTAGAAGTTTGGGTACTTTAAATTGAACTACAAAAACGTCTTATATTAAGGAACAAAGGGTGTAGAGTTCACTCAAATTATCCCCACCTTTGTTAAAATTAATGTTCATTATGTTATCGGAGGAGGTCTGTATGTTTGTCTCTAATGCCTGTCGACTACATACCTAACATCATGATGTAATCTTAAGTCATTTCCTTTTGTACAGTGTCACTGAATTGTCAAGGCGGTGATGGCATTTTATTTTAGTAGAACTGCACAAAATTTGCTTAAAAGAAGAGGAAAGGTCAGGAATGGCTCAGATTTTCAGAAAAAACTATGTATGCCTTCCTGACATCAGCTGATGTTGCTTTATTTATTCCTTCAAACAGGTGGTTAGAAACAGTCTTGCTACCTTTTCCCATTAAGAAATTGGAATGCTTATACTTGTGAGTCTATGCTTCAACTAATGCCACTTTCAGAGTAATCACACTTTCAATATCTATGCAAACAGGGATGCTCGATTTTAGTGGAACTACACAAAAAGTCCAACTGGTTCAACATTAGGAGCATGTTTTTTCCAAACCTTTATATCCAATTGGTGGCACTATGAGCTGTTCATTACGAAGGTACATGGTTTGCTACTATCTTGCTACTCTTTTTGTACTGTCATTAGATAGTAATACTAGTGGTTTGCATGTGAATTTATTGGCATGGTGGACCTACATTGGAGGTGCAGGACAGGATTCAATGATTGGATGCTCAATTTTGGTTGTATCGATTTCACCTCTTCCATCACTGCGAACATGGATATCCATGGTCTGATGAAGAATAGGCGCTATATTTCTGCTCTGAACCAGCAAATCAATTCAGTATGAAATTGTCTAGGGCAAAACATAACTGTATCAGATTGTCCAGTGCAGAACATGACAGATGCTAAGCGGAAGAGACATGTTTAAACCAAAAATACAAGGTGTGGTATATGTTTACTAGCTGCTTGATATTTGTGCAGACAGAGATGTATGCCCATTGCTATTTGGCAAACAAACAAAGTGTCCGAAATTTTGGTTGAACTGCACAAGAGAATAGTATAGTCACTGCATGCAGTGCCATTTGAAAATAGACACAGAAAGATTGGATAGTCACTTCATGGACAGCAGAAAAGTAGTACTGTACTATTTATTAGCCAACACTAGGTGCTTCATTGCTTTGGTCTGATTATACAATGGGTATCTTTGCCTAAGTTAAAGTTTGTATTCCGAAAATAGTCTCGCGGTGTGATCTAGAGAAGACCAAATCATATTGCAGTGGATGTTCCTCCATCATGTGTGGTTCATTCTCATGGTTCCAGTTGTTGGTGAAACCACTTACGTTTGCAAGAGGAATTGTAGACTTCACCAACAAATTTGTCTTTCAGTCTATACTAAATGTTGGCCAAGAGAAGCATCCATGTTAGTAGGAAGAACAGATGTTTTTTCTAGATCTTTGCTTTTGGAGCAACATATTTGTATATGATCTGTGAATCATTGAGATGCATTAACATGTTGATCTTATGTATGGGAATCGTACTAGTTAGTTCTAGTTGCGACGCAAGATCCGAAGTGGCTGATCTTTGCTTTTGGAGCTACATATTTGTATATGATCTGTGAATCATTGAGATGCATTAACAATTACTTATTTCTGTTCGCTTAGTGTTTACAAGTTACTGATCGATCACTAGCTAGCCTACAAATGCGCTCCTGGCAGCTTTATTTGCGACGCAATATGCGAAGTGGCAGTTTTTTTGAATAAAAATGCCTACCTCTGAAGAAACTGACAAGCTACACTATCGATCCTACACGGATAAAAATGCCTACCTCTGAAGAAACTGACAAGCTACACTATCAATCCTACACGGATAAATAGCTGATCACGCACATACTACCTCCTTTCCGGTTTGCAGGGCTCAATTCAAGAAACGACCTACTCGATCCTACACGAATAAATAGCAGATCACGCACGTACTAGTACCTTCTTTCCGGTTTGCAGGGCTTAATTCAAACCTCTCACCAACCAAGGTACTCCCTCCGTCCGGGTTTATTAGTCCTGTGAGCAAAGCAGCAAGACCAAGGCATGGCAATAATTAACGGCATGCAGAAGTTTAAGCCTAATTAATTCCAGCAATTTAAGTGGCTGCATGCATGCCCTCAGCTGTGACTCGTTGCATGCTGCTTCGCGTACTGCCTGCGAGCGATTCTGAGTGTCTGCATGTAGCCGACCGTAATTAAGGCAGCTAACTGATGCGAAAAAAGATACGATTTAAATCCGTGGAATCATTATTGACAAGGAGGGAGATGATTCGAGTGCACTCGTTTGACCGCCATGCCGGCATGCGACCCAGACGGGACGGGACGGCACAGTCATAATTTCAGTTTCTCTAGTTTTCCACGGCAAGCTGGCGCGCTAAGCCATTATGCATTGAATTCCGATGACTGTCGCGCTACCTTCCGCCTATAAGTACTGTTTCCCGGCCTTCTCCGGTGCCACCGTGACCCAACTCTCCATAAACTCATAAGCCCCCACCGGCCTGACATCGCTCGCCACGTCCGCCATGCCCCCGCCCGTCTGCAGTAGGCGACACCGGAGGCGGTCACCGCCGGAACTAGTGTTCGGGTTTTCACCGGAAGGCAGATGGAGGGAGGAGGCATTCTATCTATCTTTAGATGGCAATGCGGAGATCGAGGAGTTCTTGGAGCGCGACTGCATGGCGGAGGAGCAGGAGCTGCTGGAGCGCAACCTCCTTGCGGAGGAGCAGCGTATTGCCGATTTGCGCCGCCAGCGGGACATGGAGCAGCAGCGCACTAACGCTCTGAGTCGCGAGCAGAGCACCCACAACTGGGCCGACTACGTGGAGGCCGGCGCCCGGAAAATAGCCCTGGAGGCTGTCGGTTTTTACTACCAGCTCGTCAAGTGGGTTTCCCGCTTGGAAGCCGAAGCTTCGGTGGACCATGCCGGCATGGAAAGGGCCAACGCGCGCGAGCAACGCGCCCTATCGCACCTCTTGCAAGTCCGAGGCGAGGCGCACGATGCCGGTGCCGGCGTTTAGCGTGTACCACAGATGGCAGCCGACATCGTCTAGTTAGCTAAGAATAAGTTAGTACTTGTACGCTACTAGAGTATTAGCGGGAGTAGATAGTTAACTTGGCTATGATGGTTGTCAGCATGGAAGTTCAGTACTCTATATGTGGATCAGACCTGTTACTTTGCTCTGAATGTTGAACTTTCCGTTTGAACGTATGGATTGGGCTGTTATTTTTTTAAATGGGTTGTATTTGTCCTCCACGGGTTTAGAGGCTGACTTGTGGGCCTAGAAAGTTGACGCGTACACAATCAGGAGATGATTGTACGTGGAGAGGATGACAGCAGGGACCCGCCAAGGTCATGGCAGTATGCAAGCAAGTGCCTCCTTATTTCAAGCCAATAAAAAAATGGCTCCTCCTAGTGGATTTCTGACATCTGGGTCCCATGCCATTGCCAACGTAGTCAATAAACGAGAGGATTGCACAACGAGTGGCTGACACCAGGGACCTAGCAGCTCGCCCAGTTATTTTTGTTTTGGGTTAATTTGATAAATGCCACTCCAAATCTGGTGTATCCGAGAAATGCCACTGCAATTTCCAAACTTTGAAAAATGTCATTTCATGCCATTTCTAGTGGCATTTTTCAAAGTCTGGAGTGGCGTTTTTCAAAGTTTGCAAACTGCAGTGGCGTTTTTCAAAGTTTGCAAAAATTGCAGTGGCAATTTTCAAAGTTTGGAAATTGCAGTGACATTTGTATGAATCGCCATAATTGGAGTGGCATTTATCTAATTTTTTTGAGACGGAAGCAGGGTGTCAACTGGGCTGTGCGGGACACTCTGGCCTGTCTACACAACCTTTTCTTTTATGTTTACCACAGACCAGCCCAGTACTTTTTTTTCTTTCTAAAAATGGCTAGCCCAAATTTTTTATGATTTGTCAAGTAAGTCGCTTTATCAGGCCTGTTGGGCTGCAAATTTTTCAAGACGAGGAGAGCTTCATTCGGCTCGCCGAGGAAATGGCCTATTAGTAATGAGAAATGGGTTGTACATTTTAAAACACATCAAACGGGCAATTAGTTTCAAATATCTTTTTTTCATTTCGAGATTTTAAATCGCATTGATTTTTATGCATGGACAATTTATTGGATTTTATATTGATATACATTTATTTTTAAAATCAGTTTGAATGTGACTCGAAATTTCGGGATTAAAAACAGTTCAGACCGCACCGACATATGCAAAATTTCGTATAATTTTGTAACCGTGGCCACAATATGGGCTGTAATGCTAACAAAAAGAATATGGGCTCCAAAAAAACCCGTAAGAATTAGCAAATGGGCTGTAAATTATTTGAAATAATGGCAGATGGGTTGTATGCTGTTTTCCATAGATTTGAGGCTTTCCACAGATGGCCTGTATACTGTTGGATGTCCATCCAACGGCTGTCGTGCTTCTTCAATCTCTGCTCTTCCTGCTCCAGCCGCTCAAACAAGCGCCGGCGGGACTGCCTGCTCCCTCCTTCCCGCGGCCGGCTGTGCTGCCGCGCAGGCCTCACCGCCCCACCGTACTCCTATCGCTGGCCTAGTCATCCCTCTACTCACTCACACCTCCTGTTATTCTCCGATGACGGCAGACGAACCAGTAAACCCTCGTACAGTCGTACTCCCCTCCGAGTGGGAAACAAAAACAACTGCCGAGTCTTCCCTGCCTCCGTGTCGTTCCCTTCCTAGGCCTCGTCGTCGTCCACCGCCCTGGTGCTCTCGACGTGGCGTGGTCAACATGGTCAACGACCGACATGCATCTGAAGTGGACTGTATGTGGAGAGGCTGACAGCTGGGTCCACGGTCGCACGCAAGGAAATGCCTCCTTATTACGCACAAAATAATGATTCCTCCACCTGACATCTGGGACCAACCGAAAGGTCCTCTGTATTTCATGAAAAAACATTACCGCCACTGACAGCTCGGACCCACCAGCTATATCTTTGCACGCAAGGAAGTGCCTCCTTATTACGCACAAAAAAATGAATACTCCCCCTGCTAGATGGGACCCAGTATAGTGGGCCTACTAAGTTGACGGGGACGAAGGGCTTTGTCAACTTAGTCAATATGCACAATTCTGGCTCGACTGACCGTACGATGTCCATCCAACGGCCGTAGTGCTTCTTCAACCTCTGGTCTTCTTGCTCCAGCCGCCCAAAGCAGCGCCGGTCGTGTCGCCTGCTCCTGCCTCCCGTGGCCGGCTGTGCTGTCGCGGAGGCCTCACCGCCCCCATACTACTCCCACCGCTGGCCAGGCCATCCCTCCACTCCACTCACCCACACCCCCTGTTATTCTGCGGCGACGGCAGCGCAGCCGAACCAGTGAACCCTCGTACTCCTCTCTGCGTGGGCATCCACTGCCGCGTCTTCCCCGGCTCCGCGTCGTCCCCTTCCTAGGCCTCGCCGTCATCCACCGCCGTGGTGCTCTCGACGCGGCGTGGTCAATGTGGTCAACGACCGAATTCCATCGGAAGAATACTGTACGTGGAGAGGCTGACAGCTAGGTCCACGGCAGTCGCAAAGAAGTGCCTCCTTATTACGCGGAAAATAATTATTCCTCCACCTGACAGCAGGGACCCACCGGATGCCCACCAGTATATCGCAAAAAAATGTTTGCCCCTGACTGCTGGACCCACCCGACGGGCCACCGTATTTCGTGAAAAAAACGTTCCCCCTGCTATCAGCTCGGACACATCGGAAGTGCCTCCTTATTACGCACAAAAAAATGAATACCCCCTGTGAGCTGGGACCCACCTTGGTGGGAGGCTGACTTGTGGGCCTACTAAGTTGACGGGGACGGAGGGCTTTGTCAACTTAGTCAATATAAATGATTCTAGGTCCAGTAACCGTACGATGTCCATCCAACGGCCGTAGTGCTTCTTCAACCTCTGGTCTTCTTGCTCCAGCCGCCCAAAGCAGCGCCGGTCGTGCCGCATACACCTGCCTCCCGTGGTCGGATGTGCTGTCGTGGAGGCCTCACCGCCCCCTACTATTCCCACCGCTGGCCAGGCCCTGCGGTGACGGCAGCCTCACACCGCAGCTAAACCAGCGAACCCTCGTACTCCTCTCCGCGCGGGCTTCCACTGCCGCGTCTTCCTCGGCTCCATGTCGTCCCCTTCCAAGGCCTCGCCGTCGTCCACCGCCCTGGTGCTCTCGGCGCGGCGTGGTCAACGTGGTCAAGGAACGACTTCCATCGGACGTGGATTGTACGTGGAGAGGCTGATAGTTGGGTCCACGGCCGCAGCAAGGAAGTGCCTCCTTAATACGCGAAAAATAATGATTCCTCCACCTGACAGCTGGGACCCACCGGACGGGCCACTGTATTTCACGAAAAAAATGTTTCGCCCTGACTGCTGGGACCCATCAGCTACATCTTCGCACCCAAGGAAGTGCGTCCGGGCAAAAAAACGATTCGCCCCCCTGACTACTGGGACCCACCAGCTACATCTTCGCATGCAAGGAAGTGCGTCTAAGCAAAAAAAATGATTCGCCCCCCTGACTGCTGGGACCCACCAGCTACATCTTCGCACGCAAGGAAGTGCCTGACAGTCGGGACCCACCTGGTCGAAGCGTACGTAGTGTTGTCATTCTGGTCATGAACGTGTACGTACATATTGGTCGATGTAGAGGCGCGCACGTGTAGTAGTAGAGGCGCGCACGTGTCGTAGTAGAGGCGCGCACGTAGCATGTACACGTACGTACAGTGGCCAGGGTGCAACAAAGAAAATACGGCCACGTATGTGTACATACGGGCGGGGTCTCGGACGCCTACTCGCGCATACAAACGGCCAGGGCTCGTGTACATGGCTGGGTCGGAATGGAGAAACAACGTCGTCGTCGTGTTCATGGGGAGGCAACGGAATGCGTCATGTTCATGGGGAGGCAACGGAATACGTCATGTTCATGGGGAGGCAACGGAATGTGTCATGTTCATCGGGAGGCAACGGAACGCGTGGGAGCCAACTGGCTGGGTCGAAACGGAATGCGTGGTCGTGTTCCTCGGGAGGGCTTGGACGGAACAGGCGATGGAAACGAGGCCTGGCGTACCGCAAAACGGAGGAAACGGACCTCCTACATTCAGAACGGGGTCCTGTTGATCGGGAGGGGTGTGGCGTACCGCAAAACGGAGGAAACGGACCTCCTACGGTCGAAACGGGGGTCCTGTTGATCGGGAGGGGTGTGGCGTACCGCAAAATGGACGAAACGGACCTCCTACGGTCGAAACGGGGGTCCTGTTGATCGGGAGGGGTGTGGCGTACCACAAAACGGACGAAACGGACTTGTGTTGGAGCGCTACGGTCGAAACGGGGGTCCTGTTCATCGGGAGGGGTGTGGCGTACCGTAAAACGGGACTCCACGGGATACTGTTCATCTCCACCGTCGACCTCCTCCAGCCTCCACGGGCTACCGTCGACCTCCTCCAGCCTCCACGGGCTCCTGTTCATCCAGCCTCCACCGCGCGCTACTCCACCGGCTACTGTTCAACCACTCCTCCACCGTCTACTGTTCATCCAGCCCTCCACACCACAGGGTCCTGTTCAACCACCCCTCCACGGGCACCCCTCCACCGTCTACTGTTCATCCAGCCCTCCACCACGCCAGGGGGTCCTGTTCATCCAGAGGCAATGCCACCGCTCACTGTTCATCCAACCCTCCCCCCCCCCCCGCAACGCTCACTGTTCATCCCAGAGGCAGTATCGATCAGCTTCACTTAGCAGCAGTAGCGAAGGAATCGCTCGATCGGGTTCAGTTAACAGCCATCGATCGATCGCTCGGGTTCAGTAACGCGTAGCCTACAGTGCAATCGCTCGGGTTCAGTTAGAGCCCAACGCCTCGCTCGGGTTCAGTTAGAGCCAACGCCTCGCACACACGCGCGTATGTGTACGAGAGAAACGCACATCGCTCGGCCCTCGACCTCCCACCGTAACCGGGAACTCCCCAAAATTTCCCCCGCCCTCGCTTCTACCACGGTTTTTTCCGACATGGACGGCCCAAAGAATGTCATGCAGCTGCGTCTCCGGCCCGCCCAGGACGAAAAGCCCATTTTGTGTCATGATTTTTTGTCATAGAAGTAGGAGCCCACCACATCTATGATGATACCGGGTTGGTCACAATTATCGTCATAGAAGTGTCATATGTATGACAGAAAAAAAATTCGTTCGGCCCAAAATGTCATGGATGTGTCTTTTTTTGTAGTGCATGCGCTTATTTGTTTGTATGCTCAATCCCTTAGTGCAAGAGAACATCACGTTGTATTGCCACTTAAGATGAAAACCTTTATTATGCAGTCTGTTGCTTTTATTCTTCGTCATCCAAGTTCGTACAACGCTCAATTTTCTCTTACACTAAATGATCTCACATTTTTAGAAGCAATTTTTATTGCCTTTATGCACAGATGACAACTTACTTGAGGGATCTTGCTCAATCCCTAGGTAGGTATGGTGGACACTTGAAAATAAGATTTGGGTTTAAGAGTTTTTGGATGCACAAGTAGTATCTCTACTTAGTGCGGAATTTTTGGCTAGCAAAGATAGGGGCAAGCGCCACATGTTGAAGGATCTATGACAATATGACTTCTATGTGAATATAAACAAACATAAACCATTAAGTTGTCTTCCTTGTCCAAGGTCAACAATTTTCGGCATATAATATTTTTATGAGCGCTCACAATCACAAAAGATTTCTAGGATAGTATATTTATATGTGAATCTTCTCTTCCCTTGTTAATTCTTTCATGACTTGCATCATTTGACTAATGCTATGTTTGTCAATCTCTAATAAAATTTCCTACTTATACTTTTCCTTATGTGGTGCTATCACCTACCATAGGATTAGTATATGATCTTATTGGTTTATTTCCTTTCTTTTATTTATTTCATTTCTATTTTCCTTTCTTTCTTATTTGTTTTCTTTATTTGCAACATGAAAGTAAAGAAAGCAAAAACTCAAACTAAACTTTATTATATAACTTGCACACGATTACAATGATAGATCACTAAGAAAACTCTCAAATAAGAAAGGATCAAACTAACTTTGTTTCATATAAATCAAAAAGATCGAACTAAAATAAGTAAAAGCAAAAGCATAGTGGGATGATACGATACCGGGGTACCTCCCCCAAGCTTGGCGGAAGCCAAGGGGAGTGCCCATACCCGATACTCAGTTTTCCTTTGGTGGTGAAGAAGATGGTGGTGGTGATGACAATCGTGCCTTCAACTTTTTCATATTGTAGTTGAGGAGAGCAATTTCCTCCTTTAAATCATCGACTTCCAACTCCAGCTGCAAGATCTTGTCACATAAATCCCTTTTGCTTTTCTGCCTAACCGAAGAGGAATAGATCGGTTATTAGACCAGTTAGCTCTCTTAGGGAGACTGGACTTCTTAAACTCCACGTGCATATCCCCAGGTTGAGGTAGAGGAACATCCTCCTCCTCCGAGCTTGAATCATCAACCCTCATAAAGTGAGCATCCTCATCATCATCTGTAGTTCTACCATAAGGGGATAGGTACCCATAGGTCTTTGGATCAACAATGAGATGTGAAACATAGCTCTCTCCGTCGGAGTCTTGGGACGATATATTTTAAGAACTGTGCAGAAAATAGCAAGGAAAAGAGAACAAAGGATTTCTCCGCGATACGGTGGTTAACAGGTTCGCGAAGTATATATAGATTTTTTATCTTGGAGGACAAGCGTACAGGAGAAAAATGGAGTACGTAAGGTGTCCCAGCTGGGCACAACCCACCTGGACGCGCCAGCCTGACGCGCCCTGGTGTATTGTGCCCACCAAGGGACGCTTCTTGGAAGTTTCTTTATTTCCAAAATTCTTAAATATTCCAAAACTGATAAAAATATATTTTTGCTGATTTTTCGGAGTCCGTTTACTTACCGTATCACGTACCTCCTTATTTTCATGATTCTGGAGTGTTCCAGAAGGACTCTTTTATGTGTTCTTCCGGTGTCAAAGTTTGGATAATATTACTTTCAACATTAATGGGCGTACTTGAGATATAATGTTTTATTCGTTGCCCATTGACAACCTTCTGGTTAGTACCTTCAGGATTATTTGATGGCTCCAGACCAGTAAACCTCCTCAATGACATATGGGCCTTCCCATTTTGAGAGGAGTTTTCCTGCAAATAATCTAAAACGAGAGTTGTACAAAAGAACATATTCTCCGACTTTAAACTCACGCTTTCGAATTCTTTTGTCATGCCATCTTTTAAATTTTTCTTTGAATAATTTTACATTTTCATAAGCTTGGGTTCTCCATTCATCTAATGAGCTTATATCAAATAACCTCTTTTCACCGGCAAGTTTGAAGTCAGAGTTGAGTTCTTTAACTGCCCAATATGCTTTATGTTCTAACTCAAGAGGCAAATGACAAGATTTTCCATAGACCAATTTATAAGGAGACATACCCATAGGATTTTTATATGCTATTCTGTAAGCCCAAAGTGCATCATCTAATTTTGTATACCAATTCTTCCTGGACCTATTGACGGTCTTTTGCAAAATTAATTTTATTTCTCTATTGCTAAGCTCAACTTGACCACTAGACTGAGGATGATAGGGTGATGCAATTCTATGCTTAACATCATACTTGGCAAGCATTTTACGGAAAGCACCATGAATAAAGTGTGAACCACCATCAGTCATTAAATATCTGGGACTCCAAAACTTGGGAAAATAACTTCCTTAAGCATTTTAATAGAGGTGTTGTGATCAGCACTACTGGTTGGAATAGCTTCTACCCATTTAGTAACATAATCAACAGCAACCAAAATATGTGTATACACATTAGAGGAAGGAAAAGGTCCCATGTAATCAAATCCCCAAACATCAAATGGTTCAACATCAAGTGAATAATTCATAGGCATTTCTTGACGCTAACCGATATTACCTATTCTTTGACATTCATCACAAGATGAGACAAACTTACGGGCATCCTTGAAGAGAGTAGGCCAATAAAATCCAGACTGCAATACCTTATGAGCATTTCTTGAAGGAAATATGCCCTAGAGGCAATAACAAAGTTATTATTTATTTCCTTATTGCATGATAAATGTTTATTATTCATGCTAGAATTGTATTAGCCGGAAACTTAGTACCTGTGTGAATACATAGACAAAACAAAGTGTCCCTAGTATGCCTCTACTTGATTAGCTCGTTTATCAAAGATGGTTATGTTTCCTAACCATAGACATGTGTTGTCATTTGATGAATGGGATCACATCATTAGGAGAATGATGTGACGGACAAGACCCATTCGTTAGCTTAGCATTATGATCGTTACAGTTTCATTGCTACTGCTTTCTTCATGACTTATACATGTTCCTCGGACTATGAGATTATGCAACTCCCGAATACCGGAGGAACACCTTGTGTGCTATCAAACATCACAACATAATTGGGTGATTATAAATATGCTCTACAGGTGTCTCCTATGGTGTTTGTTGAGTTGGCATAGATCGAGATTAGGATTTGTCACTCCGTGTATCGGAGAGGTATCTCTAGGCCCTCTCGGTAATGCACATCACTATAAGCCTTGCAAGCATTGTGACTAATGAGTTAGCTGCGGGATGATGCATTACAGAATGAGTAAAGAGACTTTCCGGTATCGAGATTGAACTAGGTATGAGGATACCGACGATCAAATCTCGGGCAAATAACATACCGATGACAAAGGAAACAACGTATGTTGTTATGCGGTTTGACCTATAAAGATCTTCGTAGAATATGTAGGAACCAATATGAGCATCCAGGTTCCGCTATTGGTTATTGACCGGATGAGTCTCGGTCATGTCTACATAGTTCTCGAACCCGTAGGGTCCGCACGCTTAACGTTCTGTGACGATTTGTATTATGAGTTATGTGATTTGATGACCGAAGTTTGTTCAGAGTCTCGGATGAGATCGGGGACATGACGAGGAGTCTTGAAATGGCCGAGACGTAAAGATCGATATATTGGAAGGCTATATTCGTACATCGGAAAGGTACCGAGTGATTCGGGTAGTTTTTGGAGTACCGGAGAGTTACGGGAATTCGTATTTGGCCTGAATGGGCCATACAGGAAATGAGAGAAAAGCCTCAAGGGTGGCCGCGCCCCTTCCCCATTGACTGGTCTGAATTGGACTAGGGAAAGGGGGCGCCCCTTCCTTCCTTCTCCTTCTCCCTTCCCTTTTTCCTATTCCATGTGTGAGGTGGAATCCTACAAGGACTAGGGAGTCCTAGTAGTACTCCACACTTTGGCCCTATGAGGGCCGGCCTCCTCCTCCCTCCATCCTTTATATATGTGGCCATGGGCACCCCATAGACACACAAGTTGATCATTGATCTCTTAGCCGTGTGCGGTGCCCCCTCCACCATAATCCACCTTGGTCATATCGTTGCAGTGCTTAGGCGAAGCCCTGCGCCGGTAGCTTCATCATCATCGTCATCATGCCGTCGTGCTGACGAAGCTCTCCCTCGACACTCTGCTGGATTGTGAGTTCGTGGGACGTCACCGAGCTGAACGTGTGCAGATCGCGGAGGTGCCGTACGTTCGGTACTAGGATCGGTCGATCGTCAAGACGTACGACTACATCAACAGCGTTGTCATAACGCTTCCCCTTTCGGTCTACGAGGGTACGTAGACAACACTCTCCCCTCTCGTTGCTATGCATCACCATGATCTTGCGTGTGCGTAGGAATTTTTTTGAAACTACTACGTTCCCCAATAGTGGCATCCGAGCCAGGTTTATGCGTAGATGTTATATGCACGAGTAGAACACAAGTGAGTTATGGGCGATAAAAGTCATACTGCTTACGAGCATGTCATACTTTGATTCGCGGTATTGTTGGATGAAGCGGCCCGGACCGACATTATGCATACACTTACGCGAGACTGGTTCTACCGACGTGCTTTGCACACAGGTTGCTGGCGGGTGTCAGTTTCTCCAACTTTAGCTGAATCGAGTGTGACTATGCCCGGTCCTTGTTGAAGGTTAAAACAGCACATACTTGACGAAAAATCGTTGTGGTTTTGATGCATAGGTAAGAACGGTTCTTGCTCAGCCCGTAGCAGCCACGTAAAACTTGCAACAACAAAGTAGAGGGCGTCTAACTTGTCTTTGCAGGGCATGTAGTGATGTGATATGGTCAAGACGTGATGAGATATAAATTGTTGTATGAGATGATCATGTTTTGTTAAAGTTATCGGCAACTAGCAGGAGCCTTATGGTTGTCTCTTTATTGCATAAGATGCAAGTGCCATGTAATTGCTTTACTTTATTGGTATGCGATAGCAATAGTTGCAAAAGCAATAGCTGGTGAGACGACCATGTGACGACACGTTGATAATAGATCAAGATGATGGAGATCATGGTGTCATGCCGGTAACAATGGAGATCATGACAGTACTTTGGAGATGGAGATCAAAAGCACAAGATGATGATGGCCATATCATGTCACATATTTTGATTGCATGTGATGTTTATCTTTCATACATCTTATTTTGCTTAGTTCGGTAGTAGCACTATAAGATGACCCCTTACTAAAATTTGAAGGTATAAGTGTTCTCCCTGAGTATGCACCGTTGCGATAGTTCTTCGTGCTGAGACACAACGTGATGATCGGGTGTGATAAGCTCTACATTCACATACAACGGGTGCAAGCCAGTTTTGCACATGCGAATACTCGGGCTAAACTTGACGAGCCTGGCATATGCAGATATGGCCTCGGAACACTGGAGACCAAAAGGTCGAGCGTTAATCATATAGAAGATATGATCAACATAGTGATGTCCACCATTGAAAACTACTCCATCTCACGTGATGATCGGACATGGTTTAGTTGATTTGGATCACGTGATCATTTAGATGACTAGAGGGATGTCTATCTAAGTGGGATTTCTTAAGTAATATGATTAATTGAACTTTAATTTATCATGAACTTAGTCCTGGTAGTATTAGCATATCTATGTTGTAGATCAATAGCTCGCGATGTAGCTCCCCGTTTATTTATGATATGTTCCTAGAGAAAACTAAGTTGAAAGATGATAGTAGCAATGATGCGGACTTGGTCCGTGATCTGAGGATTATCCTCATTGTTGCACAGAAGAATTATGTCCTTGATGCACCGCTAGATGACAGACCTATTGCAGGAGCAGATACAAACATTATAAACGTTTGACAATGCTCGGTATGATGACTACTTGATAGTTTAGTGCACCATGCTATACGGCTTAGAACCGGGACTTCCAAAATGTTTTGAACGCCATGGAGCATATAAGATGTTCCAAGAGTTGAAATTGGTATTTCATACTCATGCCCGTGTCGAGAGGTATGAGACCTGTGACAGTACTTTGCCTACAAAATGGATGAGAATGGCTCAACCAGTGAGCATGTGCTCAGATTGTCTGGGTACTACAATTGCTTGAATCAAGTGGGAGTTAATCTTCCAGATAAGATAGTAATTGACAAAGTTCTCTAGTCACTATCACCAAGTTACTAGAACTTCGTGATGAACTATAATATGCAAGGGATGACGAAAGTAATTCCCGAGCTCTTCGCGATGTTGAAATTGGGGAAGGTAGAAATCAAGAAAGAGCATCAAGTGTTGATGGTTTACAAGACCACTAGTTTCAAGAAAAAGGGTAAAAGAATAGAAAGGGAACTTCAAGAAGAATGACAAAGCAGTTGTCACTCCCGTGAAGAAACCCAAAGCTAGACTCAAGCCTGAAACTGAGTGTTTCTACTACAAAGGAAATGGTCATTGGAAGTGGAACTGCCCCTAGATTCTTACGGATAAGAAGGATGGAAAAATGAACAAAGGTATATTTCATATACATGTTATTGATGTGTACTTTACTAGTGTTTATAGCAACCCCTCGGTATTTGATACTAGTTTAGTTGCTAATTAAGCGTAGTAACTCGAAACGGGAGCTACAAAATAAACAGAGACTAGTTAAGGGCGAGGTAATGATATTTGTTGGAAGTGATACCAAGGTTGATAAGATCACCATCGCACACTCCCTTTACCTTCGGGATTAGTGTTGAACCTAAAATAAATGTTATTTGGTGTTTGCATTGAGCATGAATATGATTGGATCATGTTTATTGCAATACGGTTATTCCTTTAAGTCAAAGAATAATTGTTGTTCTATTTACATGAATAAAACCTTCTATGGTCATACACTCGATATAAATGGTTTATTGAATCTCGATCATAGTGATACACATATTCATAATATTGAAGCCAAAAGATGCAAAGTTAATAATGATAGCACTGCCGTTTAGGTCATATTGGTGTAAAGCGCATGAAGAAACTCCATGCTGATGGGCTTTTGGAATAACTTGATTATGAATCACTTGATGCTTGCGAACCATGCCTCATGGGCAAGATGACTAAGACTCCGTTCTCCGGAACAATGGAGCAAGCAACTGACTTATTGGAAATAATACATACTAATGTATGCGGTCTGATGAGTGTTGAGGCTCGCGACGGGTATCGTTATTTTCTGACCTTCACAGATGATTTGAGCAGATATGGGTATATCTACTTGATGAAACACAAGTCTGAAACACTTGAAAAGTTCAAAGATTTTCAGAGTGAAGTAGAGAATCATCGTAACAAGAAAATAAAGTTTCTACAATCTGATCGCAGAGGCAAATATTTGGGTTACGAGTTTGGCCTTCAATTAAAACAATGTGGAATAGTTTCACAAACTCATGCCACCTGGAACACCACAGCATAATGGTGTGTCTGAATGTCATAACCGTGCTTTATTGGATATAGTGCAATCTATGATGTCTCTTATTGATTTACCACTATCTTTTTGGGGTTATGCATTAGAGACAGCTACATTCACGTTAAATAGGGCACCGTCTAAATCCGTTGAGATGACACCGTATGAACTATGGTTTGGCAAGAAACCTAAGCTGTCGTTTCTTAAAGTTTGAGGTTGCAATGCTTATGTGAAAAAGTTTCAAGCTGATAAGCTCAAACCCAAATCGGAGAAGTGCGTCCTTAGAGGATACCCAAAAGAAAATGTTGGGTACACCTTCTATCACAAATCCGAAGGCAAGATCTTTGTTGCTAAGAATGGATCCTTTCTAGAGACGGAGTTTCTCTCGAAAGAAGTGAGTGGGAGGAAAGTAGAACTTGATGAGGTAATTGTACCTTCTCCCGAATTGGAAAATAGTTCATCGCAGAAATCAGTTCCAGTGATGCCTACACCAATTAGTGAGGAAGATTAATGATGATGATCATGAAACTTCAGATCTAGTTACTACCGAACCTCGTAGGTCAACCAGAGTACGGTCCGCACCAGAGTGGTACGGTAATCCTGTTCTGGAGGTCATGTTACTTGACCATTACGAAACTATGAACTATGAGGAAGCGATGATGAGCCCAGATTCCGCGAAATGGCTTGAGGCCATGAAATCTGAGATGGGATCCATGTATGAGAACAAAGAGTGGACTTTCGTTGACTTGCCCAATGATCGGCAAGCCATAGAAAATAAATGGATCTTCAAGAGGAAGACGGAAGCTGATAGTAGTGTTACTATCTACAAAGCTAGACTTGTCGAAAAAGGTTTTGACAAGTTCAAGGTGTTGACTACAATGAGATTTTCTCACTTCTATCGATGCTTAAAAGTCTGTCTGAATCATTAGCAATTGCCACATTTTATGAAATTTGGCAAATGGATGTCAAACCTGCATTCGTTAAATGGATTTCTTAAAGAAGAGTTGTATATGATGCAACCGAAGGTTTTTTCGATCCTAAAGGTGCTAACAAAGTGTGCAAATCTTCAACGATCCATCTATGGACTGGTGCAAGCATCTTGGAGTTTTAATATATGCTTTGATGAGTTGATCAAAGCATATAGTTTTATACAGACTTGCGGTGAAGACTGTATTTACAAGAAAGTGAGTGGGAGCACTACAGCCTTTCTGATAAGTATATGTGAATGACATATTGTTGATCGTAAATGATGTAGAATTTTTTGGAAAGCATAAAGGAGTGTTTGAAAGGAGTTTTTCAAAGAAAGACCTCGATGAAACTGCTTACATATTGGGCATCAAGATCTATAGAGATAGATCAAGACGCTTGATAAGTTTTTTCAATTAGTACATACCTTGACAAGTTTTTGAAGTAGTTCAAAATAGAACAGTCAAAGAAGGAGTTCTAGCCTGTGTTGTAAGGTGTGAAATTGAGTAAGACTCAAAGCCCGACCACAGCAGAAGATAGAAAAAGAATGAAAGTCATTCCCAATGCCTCAGCCATAGGTTCTATGAAGTATGCCATGCTGTGTACCAGATCTATTATATACCCTACACTGAGTTTGGCAAGGGAGTACAATAGTGATCTAGGAGTAGATCACTGGAAAGCGGTCAAAATTATCCATAGTGGAATAAGGATATGTTTCTCGATTATGGAGGTGACAAAAGGTTCGTCGTAAAGGGTTACGTCGATGCAAGTTTTGATACTGATCCAGATGACTCTAAGTCTCAATCTGGATACATATTGAAAATGGGAGCAATTAGCTGGAGTAGCTCCGTCCAGAGCATTGTTGACATAGAAATTTGCAAAATACATACGGATCTCAATATGGCAGACCCGTTGACTAAACTTCTCTCACAAGCAAAACATGATCACACCTTATTACTCTTTGGGTGTTAATCACATGGTGATGTGAACTAAGATTACTGACTCTAGTAAACCCTTTGATTGTTGGTCACATGGCGATGTGAACTATGGGTGTTAATCACATGGTGATGTGAACTATTGGTGTTAAATCACATGGCGATGTGAACTAGATTATTGACTCTAGTGCAAGTGGGAGACTAGAGAAAATATGCCCTAGAGGCAATAATAAAGTTATTATTTATTTCCTTATTTCATGATAAATATTTATTATTCATGCTAGAATTGTATTAACTGGAAACTTAGTACATGTGTGAATACATAGACAAAACAAAGTGTCCCTAGTATGCCTCTACTTGACTAGCTCGTTTATCAAAGATGGTTATGTTTCCTAACCATAGACATGTGTTGTCATTTGATGAACGGGATCACATCATTAGGAGAATGATGTGATGGACAAGACCCATTCGTTAGCATAGCATTATGATCGTTACAGTTTCATTGCTACAGATTTCTTCATTACTTATACATGTTCCTCAGACTATGAGATTATGCAACTCCCGAATATCGGAGGAACACCTTGTGTGCTATCGAACGTCACAATGTAATTGGGTGATTATAAAGATGCTCTAAAGGTGTATCCGATGGCGTTTGTTGAGTTGGCATAGATCGAGATTAGGATTTGTCACTCCGTGTATCGGAGAGGTATCTCTGGACCCTCTCGGTAATGCACATCACTATAAGCTTGCAAACATTGTGACTAATGAGTTAGTTGTGGGATGATGCATTACAGAACGAGTAAAGAGACTTGCCGGTATCGTGATTGAACTCGATATGAGGATACCGATGATCGAATCTCGGGCAAGTAACATACCGATGACAAAGGGAACAACGTATGTTGTTATGCGGTTTGACCGATAAAGATCTTCGTAGAATATGTAGGAACCAATATGAGCATCCAGGTTCCGCTATTGGTTATTGACCGGAGATGAGTCTCAGTCATGTCTACATAGTTCTCAAACTCGTAGGGTCCGCACACTTGATGTTCTGTGATGATTTGTATTATGAGTTATGTGATTTGATGACCGAAGTTTGTTCGGAGTCCCGGATTAGACCGGGGACATGACGAGGAGACTCGAAATGGTCAAGATGTAAAGATCGATATATTTGAAGGCTATAATCGGACACCGGAAAGCATCCGAGTGATTCAGGTATTTTTCGGAGTACCGGAGAGTTACGGGAATTCGTATTGGGCCTTAATGGGCCATACGGGAAAGGAGAGAAAAGGCCTCAAGGGTGGCCGCGCCCCTTCCCCATGGACTGGTCCGAATTGGACTAGGGAAAGGGGGTGCCCCCTTCCTTCCTTCTCCTTCTCCCTTCCCTTTTTCCTATTCCCTGTGGGAGGTGGAATCCTACTAGGACTAGGGAGTCCTAGTAGGAC
Source organism: Aegilops umbellulata (assembly GCA_032464435.1). Lineage (NCBI taxonomy): Eukaryota > Viridiplantae > Streptophyta > Magnoliopsida > Poales > Poaceae > Aegilops > Aegilops umbellulata. Next base: position 247,739,689 of record CP136054.1, on the reverse strand, counting down.
TCCACACTTTGGGCGCGCCCTATGAGGGCCGGCCTCCTCCTCCCTCCATCCTTTATATACGTGGCCAAGGGGCACCCCATAGACACACAAGTTGATCATTGATCTCTTAGCCGTGTGCGGTGCCCTCCTCCACCATAATCCACCTCAGTCATATCGTTGTAGTTCTTAGGCGAAGCCCAGCGCTGGTAGCTTCATCATCACCGTCATCACGCCATCGTGCTGACGAAGCTCTCCCTCAACACTCTGCTGGATCGTGAGTTCGTGGGACGTCACTGAGCTGAACGTGTGCAGATTGCGGAGGTGCCATACGTTCGGTACTAGGATCGGTCGATCGTGAATATGTATGACTACATCAACCGCGTTGTCATAACGCTTTTGCTTTCGGTCTACGTGGGTACGTAGACAAGACTCTCCCCTCTCGTTGATATGCATCACCATGATCTTGCGTGTGCGTAGGATTTTTTTTTGAAATTACTACGTTCCCCAACAGTTCTATCTCCAGCATGATGCCCTCTAGAAGCTTTGGAGTGACATTTTCGTAAGATTTGTCCTTGTTCATGCTCAGGTACACAACGTCTAATAATACTATCTACTCCTTCTTTATAAAGAAGTGGGTCATCCCAAAAGTAATATCTTAAATCATACAATATTTTTTTCTTTTGTTGGTGAGTAAATCTAGGTGGCAAATATTTAGCAACAATGTAATTAGCATAGTCAGCATACCAAGGAGTACTATTAGAAACATTTATTGCAGCTAACTGCTCATCAGGAAAACTATCATCAATAGGTAGTGGGTCATCAAGCACATTTTCAAGCCTAGACAAGTTATCAGCTACGGGCTTCTCAGCTCCTTTTCTATCAATAATATGTAAATCAAGTTCTTGTAACAACAGAACCCAACGAATAAGTCTGGGTTTAGCATCTTTCTTTTCCATAAGATATTTAATAGTAGCATGGTCTGTGTGAACAGTTACTTTGGAATCAACAATATAAGGTCTAAATTTATCACAAGCAAACACCACTGCTAAGAATTCTTTTTCAGTAGTAGCATAATTTCTTTGAGCACTATCTAGAGTTTTACTAGCATAATGAATAACATTCAATTTCTTATCAACTCGTTGTCCTAGAAAAACACCAACAACATAATCACTAGCATCACACAAAATTTCAAAAGGCAAGTTCCAATCAGGTGGTTCAACAATAGGTGCAGAGATTAAGGCTTTCTTGAGTGTTTCAAAGGCTTCTAAACAATCATCATAAAAAACAAAAGGAATATCCTTTTGCAAGAGACTAGTGAGAGGCCTAGAAATTTTAGAAAAGTCATTGATAAATCTCCTATAGAAACCAGCATGACCTAGGAAACTACGGATACCTTTTATATCTTTAGGATATGGCATTTTCTCAATTGCATCAACCTTAGCTTTGTCCACTTCAATACCTCTTTCAGAAATTCTATGACCCAAGACAATGCCTTCATTAACCATAAAGTGGCACTTCTCCCAATTCAAGACAAGATTTGTTTGTTCACATCTCTGCAAAACTCGATCAAGATTGCTTAAACAATCATCAAAAGACTTCCCATAAACAGAAAATTCATCCATGAAAACCTCAACAATATTTTCACAAAAGTCAGAGAATACAGCAGTCATACATCTTTGAAAGGTAGCAGGTGCATTACATAAACCAAAAGGCATACGTCTATAAGAATAGGTTCCAAAAGGACAAGTAAAAGTGGTCTTTTCTTGATCAGGTTGAGAAACAGGTATTTGTGAAAAGCCACAATATCCATCAAGGAAGCAAAAGTGTGTGTGCTTTGATAATTTTTCAAGCATTTGATCAATAAAAGGCAAAGGGTAATGATCTTTTCTAGTTGCTTTTTTTAATTTTCTAAAATCAATTGCCATTCTATAGCCTGTAACAATTCTTTGTGGAATAAGCTCATTCTTATCATTAGGAACAACAGTAATACCTCCTTTCTTAGGGACCCAATGAATAGGACTTACCCATCTACTATCAGCTATGGGATAGATTATACCTGCTTCCAGAAGTTTTAATATTTCCGTTCTTACCACTTCTTTCATCTTCGGATTTAACCAACATTGGTGATCAACAACGGGTTTAGCATCAGGTTCCATATTGATTTTGTGCTGACATAGAGTGGGACTAATGCCCTTTAGATCATCAAGAATATATCCAATAGCAGCTCAGTGCTTCCTTAGAACTTTCAATAATCTTTCTTCTTCATGTTCTGAAAGGTTAGCACTAATAATAACAGGATATATCTTCTTTTCATCAAGATAAGCATATTTCAAAGTGTCTGGCAATTTTTTTAATTCAAACACAGGATCACCTTTAGGTGGAGGTGGACCTCCCAGAGTTTCAATAGGCAGATTGTATTTAAGCAAAGGACGTTGTTCAAAGAAAATCTTATCTATTTCATTTGCATATGTAAATCATTTTCATGGTCTAGCAAATATTGTTCTAAAGGATCAGTAGGTGGTACAACAATAGAAGTAAGACCAATTAATTCATCCTTACTAGGCAATTCTTTTTCACAAAGATTTCTACTAAACTTGGAAAAATTAAACTCATGAGACTCATCACCTAAACTAACACCAACAATTTGTTTCTTACAATCTATCTTAGCGTTAACGGTGTTCAAGAAGGGTCTACATAGATAATGGGACAAAAGTCATCTTGAGGGGAACCAAGAACAAGAAAATCAGTAGGGTATTTTATTTTCCCACACAAGACTTCAACATCTCTAACAATCCCAAGAGGTGATATGGTGTCTCTATTAGCAAGTTTAATAGTAACATCTATTTCTTCTAACTCTGCAGGTGCTATATCTTTCATAATTTTTTGATAAAGGGTGTAAGGAAAAGCACTAACACTAGCACCCATGTCACATAAACCAAGATAACAGTGATCACCTATTTTAACTGAGATGACAGGCATGCCCACTACAGGTCTATGTTTATCCCTTTTTTCAGGTTTAGCAATTCTAGCAGCTTCTTCACAAAAATAAATAACATGCCCATCTATATCTTCTTCTAAGAGATCTTTAACCATACCTATGCTAGGTTCTAATTTAATTTGTTCATCAGGTTTAGGTGTTCTAATATAGCTTTTTTTAACCACAATTGATACTTTAGCATGTTCCTTTATCCTAGCAGGGAAAGGTGGTTTCATTATATAAGCAAAAGGGACAACTGGATCAACATTATAAATTATAGTTTCTTCTTTAGTTGGTACTGGTTATTTAATTTCTTCTTTAATAGGTGGGTGATATTTAAACCTCTTCTCTTTAGGGAGTTCAACATGAGTAGCAAATGATTCACAAAAGGAGGCTACTATCTTAGAGTCAAGTCCATATTTAGTGCTAAACTTTTGAAAAGCATCGGTATTCATAAAAGATTTAACACAATCATACTTAAGCTTAATACTTGACTCTTTACCTTCTCGAGTTCCCAATCTTCAGAGTTGCGTTTAATTCTTTCCAAAAGATCCCACCGGAATTCAATAGTCTTCTTCATAAAATAACCAACACAAGAAGTATGAAGCATGGTTTGATCATTACGAAAAAGCTGAGCATAAAAATTCTGGATAATAACTTCTCTTGAGACATCATGATTGGGGCATGAATATAACATTGACTTAAGCCTCCCCCAATCTAGAGCGATACTTTCTCCTTCACGAGGCCAAAAATTATATATATATATGATTCCGATCACGATGAACTAGATGCATAGGATAAAATTTTTGGTGGAACTCCAATTTCAAACGATTCCAATTCCAAGATCGAATATCATCGCATAGCCTATACCATGCCAATGCTTTTCCCTTCAAAGATAAAGGGAAAACCTTTTTCATAACTTCATCTCCGGGTAAACCTGCAAGCTTCAACAATCCACAAATTTGTTCCACATATATCAAGTGCATATCAGGATGTTCGGTTCCATCTCCAGCATAAGGATTAGCTAGCAGTTGTTCTATCATACCCGAAGGGATTTCATATTCAATATTTTAAGTAGGTGCAGTAGGTTGAGAGGTAACAAATTGTGGTTCCGGACGAGGTGAAGATACCCCGAACAAACCCCTCAAAGAATTGTTTTCCATAGTAACAAGTGACAATAAATTTCAGCACACTATATAAATGTTTCCTTACCAAATTCCACTTGCCAAAGGCGCTTCACTCCCCGGCAACGGCGCCAGAAAATAGCCTTGATGACCCACAAGTATAGGGGATCAATTGTAGCTCTTTTTGGTAAGTAAGAGTGTCGAACCCAACGAGGAGCAGAAGGAAATTACAGGTAGTTTTTAGTAAGGTAATGTGTGCAAGTGCTGAAATTGTAAGTAGCAGAGTAGTTTGATAGCAAGATAATTTGTAACGAGCAAGTAACGATAGTAGTAACAAATATGCAGCAAGGTAGCCCAACCCTTTTGAGGCAAAGGACAGGCCAAAACGGTCTCTTATGATAAGCAAATCGTTCTTGAGGGTACACGGGAATTTCATCTAGTCACTTTCATCATGTTGGTTCGATTCGTGTTCGCTACTTTGATAATTTGATATGTGGGTGGACCGGTACTTAGGTGCTGTTCTTACTTGAACAAACCTCCTACTTATGATTAACCCTCCCGCAAGCATCCGCACCTACAAGAAAAGTATTAAGAATAAATTCTAACCATAGCTTTAAACTTTTGGATCCAATCGGTCCCTTACGGAATAGCGCAAAAACTGGGGTTTAAGTTTCTGTCACTCTCGCAATCCATCATCTAATTGCTACTCCACAATGAATTCCCTTACGCCCAAATATGGTGAAGTGTCATGTAGTCGACGTTCACATGACACCACTAAGGGAATCACAACATACATACTATCAAAATATCGAACACATATCAAATTCACATGATTACTTGCAACATGATTTCTCCCGTGACCTCAAGAACAAAAGTAACTACTCACAAATGATAAACATGTTCATGATCAGAGGAGTATTAATTAGCATAATGGATCTAAACATATAATCTTCCACCAAATAAACCATATAGTAATCAACTACAAGATGTAATCAACACTACTAGTCACCCACAAGCACCAATCTATAGTTCCGGTAACAAGATTGAACACAAGAGATGAACTAGGGCATGAGATGAGATGGTGCTGTTGAAGATGTTGATGGAGATTGCCCTCCCCAAGATGGGAGAGTTATTGGTGATGATGAGGACGATGATTTCCCCCTCCGGGGGGGAAGTTCCCCCGGCGGAATCGCTCCGCCAGAGGACAAAAGTGCTCCTGCCCAAGTTCCGCCTCAAGATGGCGGCGCTCCGTCCCGAAAGTCCTCTCTTTATTTTTTTTTCTAGGTCAAAATGACCTATATACTAGAAGATGGGCACCGGAGGTAGGCCGAGGAGGGCACAACCCACCAGGGCGCACCCAGGTGGGTTGTGCCCACTTGATGGGCCCCCTCTGGTAGTTATTTGCTCCAATAATTCTTATATATTCCATAAAAATTCCTCGTGAAGTTTCATCTTGTTTGGAGTTGTGCAGAATAGGTGGCCTGACGTAGCTTTTCCAGGTGCAGATATCCAGCTACCAGAATTCTCCCTCTTTTGTGTACCTTGTAAATAATGAGAGAAAAGGCATTAGAATTACTCCAAAAAGCATTATTATGGATAAAAACATTAAAATAACAGTAAGAAAACATGATGCAAAATGGACGTATCAGTTTGCCATCCTTAGTCAAGTCAAGATGTCCACTAGTAGGCACGGGTGTTTTCATACCTTTGCTTTATTGCATGTTGAACTTCTTGAATAAGTCCTTGGTATACTTTGTTTGGGAAACAAAGGTACCCTCCTTAGTTTGCTTGATTTGCAAACCAAGAAAAAATTTGAGTTCACTCATCATAGACATCTCAAACTTCTCCGACATTAGCCTTCCAAACTTTTCACTAAAATGAGGGTTAGTCGAACCAAAAATGATATCATCCACATAAAATTGGCACACAGATAATTCACCATTAACCCTTTTAGTAAACAGTGTAGAATCAATTTTCCCAATCTCAAAGAATTTTTCAATAAGAAACTTGGTCAAGCATTTATACCATGCTCTAGGAGCTTGTTTAAGATCGTAAAGAGCTTTGTGAAGTTTGTAAACATGACTAGGTTTCTTAGGATTAACAAAGCCAGGAGGTTGTTTAAAATAGACTTCCTCCTCAATTTCACCATTTAGAAAAGCACTTTTAATGTCCATTTAGTATAACGTGATATCATGGTGATTGGCATCAGCAAGTAAGATGCGTATGGACTCAAGTCTAGCATCGGGGGCATATGTCTCACCATAGTCCATACCTTCGACTTGAGTGTAGCCTTGGGCGACGAGACGGGCCTTGTTGCGTACAACTTGTCCATCCTCATCTTGCTTATTCCAAAACACCTACTTGGTTCCAATGACATTTTGGTTATTGTTCGTCTTTTCTACCAATGTCCACACTTGATTCCTCTCGAAATTGTGTAGCTCTTCATGCATGGCGTTCACCCAAGACGGATCATCAAGGGCTTATTCAAACTTCATAGGTTCAATACTAGAAATGAATAAGTAATGTTCACAAAAGTTAGCCAAACGAGTTTTTGAGCGAGTAATTCTCCTGGTTTGAATATCATTGAAGATTTTTTCGACGGGATGATCTCTTGAGACTCTTGCGCTAACTCATGAGAGCTTTTGTTTGGGTCAGGGTGGAACATCTTCTTCTTCTTCTTCTTGTCCTTCTTCATTGTTGTTGGCGTTGTTGTTCTCTTATGGAGGAGGAGAAGGAGGTCGATGAGGTTCATCTTGTTGTACTTCCTCGTTTCCTTCATCTTGACGTGATCCACATGTGGATGCCTCCAAGTCAACTTGTGGTTCACCTTCTCATGAAGTTGAGGCTTCCACTTGAACAGACGAGGTACTCTCCTTCACCTCTGTTGGACAAATCTTTCCAATGGACAAGTCTTGAATTGCTTCTGAAGGGTCCTTGTCGCCTACATCAATTGGCAATTGCTCTACTTGCGAGCCGTTAGATTCATCAAACTTCACATCTACCATCTCTTCAACCTTTCGGGTGAAGTTGTTGTAGACACGGTAAGTGTGAGAGTTTGAGCCATAACCGAGTAGGAAACCTTCATGAGATTTAGGGGCAAATTTTGAACGACGATGCTTATCAAGAATGTAGCACTTTGAGCCAAATACTCAAAAGTATCCAGCTTGGGGTTTGCTACCGGTATGAAGCTCGTATGCCGTCTTGCCGAGAAGCTTGTGAAGATATAGTCGATTTGTTGCATGGCAAGCTGTCTCAACCACTTCCTCCCAAAGGTGTTTTGGCGTCTTGTATTCACCAAGCATCGTTCTTGCCATCTCAATAAGTGTCCGGTTCTTCATCTCAACAACTCCATTTTGTTGAGGTGTGCACGTAGCCGAGGACTCATGTGAAATCCCTTCTTCGTCAAGAAAGGTATCCATATTGGCGTTCTTGAACTCCGTTCCATTGTCGCTCCGAACCTTCTTGATCTTCACTTCAAATTGATTTTGGGCCTTCCTAGCAAAGTTCTTGAAGATCGTTTGGACCTGCGATTTATCATCAAGAAAGAACACCCACGTAAATCTTAAAAAATCATCAACAATGACCAATCCGAACGAGTTACCACCAAGACTCTTGTAGGCGTTGGGACCAAAAAGATCCATATGAAGTAGCTCAAGTGGTCTTCTTGTGGTCATGATGTTCTTCGCGGGATGACTTCCTCCAACTTGTTTTCCTGCTTGACAAGCACTGCAAAGTCTATCCTTGTCAAATATAACATCTTTAACACGGAGGATATGATCACATTTAATAAGCTTATCAAGATTTCGCATGCCCACGTGACCTAACCTTTTAAGCCACAACCAACCTTTAAAAGATTTATCAATTAAGCAAGTTCTAGGTTGAGCTCTTTTAGTGAAATCAACAATGTATAGATCACCTCTACGTATACCGGTAAATACCATATTATGATTATCTCTCCGAAACACTTGTCAATCTACTTCAGTAAATAGGACATTGAAATCGACATTGGCTAGTCTAGATACGGAAAGTAAATTGTAGCCAAGAGATTCAACGAGCATAACATTTTGGATGGAGTTGTCATGAGATGGCAACCTTACCAAGGCCAACCACCTTACCCTTTGAGTTATCACAAAAAGTGACATATTTTCGGGGACCATTATTTTCAGCAAGCTCTCGAAACATATCCTTGTCTCCAGTCATGTGATCCGTACATCCACTATCAAGAACCCATTCCTTTCCTCTAGCCATGTAACCACGAAGGTTAGCCATAAGACCAAAGTGTCTCATTGACTCATCAAGATCAAAGTCACTATCATCGTCCTCGTCATAATATCCATGTTCAACGTCATCGTATGATTGATCATCACCTAGAGAGAGTGATTCATTAGATTTACGACCATGACAATGTGCATCTTTATGAATTCTAATGACTTGAGAAATGATGCTACTAATGACTTCAACATCTCCTTCGGCACACATGAGGTCATGAAGCTCAAATAGACATCAAATTTAGGATCACTAGGATGCATTTTATGAAAAGCAATGGAATTTTGAAGAATCTCATCTAGATTTTTCAAGGAATAGTTTGGAAAGCGCTCCTCAAGATATCTCCATATGGTATAAGCACATTCAAATGTAGGCAAGCACACACGCAAATTTCTAGGCAATCCTCTTATGATAAGATCAATAGCTCTAAGGTTGCGGGTCATGTCAAGATACTCATCGGGGGTAGGATGCAAGGGATCAATAGGAGGCGCACTAGGGCTAGTAATATACTTTTTCAAATTATATTCATTGAAAATCTCAAGCATATAATTTTTCCAAGCACTATAGAACTCTCCATCAAACATAGGCACTCTACGTCTAATACTCCCAATCGTAGACTTATCCATCTTCCTCCAATGGTGATTAAACCAAAGCAATGGAGACCAATGCTCTGATACCACTTGTAGGATCGAACGTAGGTCTAGAGGGGGGTGATTAGACTACTTGACCAAATAAAAATCTAACCTTCACAAAACATTTCAAGCAAGCATGGCAAGAGTATAAGCAATGGAAAGAGTAAAGCATGCTAGTTGCAAGAAAGTAAAGGGATGGGATTGGAGTGTGCAAACGCAACGAAGACACGGAGATTTTTGGCGTGGTTCCGATAGGTGGTGCTATCGTACATCCACGTTGATGGATACTTCAACCCACGAAGGGTAACGATTGCGCGAATCTGCGGAGGGCTCCACCCACGAAGGGTCCATGAAGAAGCAACCTTGTCTATCCCACCATGGCCATCGCCCATGAAGGACTTGCCTCACTCGGGTAGATCTTCACGAAGTAGGCGATCTCCTTGCCCTTACAAACTCCTTAGTTCAACTCCACAATCTTGTCGAAGGCTCCCAAGTGACACCTAACCAATCTAGGAGACATCACTCTCCAAAAGGTAATAGATGGTGTGATGATGATGAGCTCCTCGCTCTTGTGCTTCAAATGATAGTCTCCCCAACACTCAACTCTCTCTCACAGATTACAAACTAACACAGGTTATAGTAGTTCAGCGGTAGGAACATTGTCTACTGATCATTTTCACATAGAAATTCAAACCAATCAAAATTTCTTCAACGAAAGGCAAAAGATTCGCCCATCCTTGAAATTGTCGAAATTTCGGAAATTTCGAGAATCTACGGTGGAAAGATGATTTGAGTGGAAAGCAACTTGGGGAAGGCTAGAGATCAAGATTCTATTGGTTGGATTGGAATGTCTTGATCTCAACACATGAGTAGGTGGTTCTCTTTGAGAAAATGAATAGTGGAAGTGTAGGCACGTTCTGATGGCTCTTTCTTGAATGGAGAAGGGGGTAGAGGGGTATATATAGCCTCCACACAAAATCCAATTGTTACACACATTTGACCCAACTCGGTCAGACAGAATAGAAGAACTCGGTGGGACCGATTTAGTTCAAAATGTGAATGTTAGGAATCAGTGGGACTGATATGACCAACTCAGTGGGACCGATGTGCTAGGATTAGGGCAAAACCTCATCTCGGTGAGACCGGTTGCATAAACTCGGTGAGACCGATTTCAGCAATGAGCAAACAGAGAGTTGGTCAAGCAAACTTGGTGGGACCGATTACACATTTCGATGAGACCGAAATATTACAACAGGCAACAGAGAGTTTGTAAGGCCATCTCGGTGAGACCGAGATCCTAATCGGTGCGACCAAATTGTCTAGGGTTTCTGGCAGTGGCGGTGGCGCCGGATAGATCGAATCGGTGGGGCTGAGTTTGACTTTAGGTTTTGGACAAATGTGGAAATGAGGAAGTGGCTGAGGGTTTTTGGAGCAAAATCACTAAGAACTTTGAGCAAGTAGACCATTAAGTAACACCTCATCCCCTACGGACTCAATGTGATCTTGGATCACTAAAATGAAAATGAAGAGTCTTGAGCCATTGCCAATCTTTGTCCTTAGCATTTTGTAGGGGTTCCACATCCTCTTGTCCTTGCCATGCCATTGTTGAACTCATCTGAAATATACTCGATAAAAGTATTAGTCCAACAAGAGATATGTTGTCATTAATTACCAAAATCACCTAGGGAGCAATTGTGCTTTCACCAATCCTCCACTACCTCGGAGGCGGCGATCCTTGGGCTTGAGGGTTGTCATCTTCAAGGGGGAATGCATGCCGCAGTAGTTGGCACGGTACGACCAGCGCAACGCCGCCCGCTGCTCCGCTTTCACCAAGATCGACGTGGCGCCAAAATGGGTTTGCAACGACCCGGACCTCGCGGCCGTGTGGGCCATCGACTTCTTTGTCACCACCGCGGAGACGTCCGCCAGGTACCGCCACTGCCTTGACAGCGAGCTCGCCAAGATTGGCGAGGATTGGTCTCTTAGCGACTGCTCCGCCAACGCCGACAGGGGCAAGGCCGCCGCGAGGGCTCGGCAGACACCGTTGGAATAGGCCACGACGGCCCTCCGCACCGCGCAGCAGGAGATAGATCGGCTCCTCCGCAAGTGGCAGGTAGCCACTGGACAAGGCTAACACGGCCATCTGGCGCCCTTCCACCGTTGGAGGGACCACTGCGACGACGACGGCATGGACGGTGACGACGGTACGGCAGGATATTGCGGCCACGCGTACGAATTGGTCGCCCGGTATAGACTTTGGTTTTTTTCTAGCTTTTAGTTAAACGGTCCAAATATCGATCTTTTATTTAAATTATGTCCGAACATTTATGAAATCTGCTAAGTTTGATGGGTTTCGTCCAGTTGAATTGAAAGGCGGTTTGAAATGAATGCGGGTAGCGTTGGATGGCCGGCTCCCGCATCTTTATCCGTGGATTGGTCCCTCCCTGTCCGCGGACGAATGCGGGAGCAAATTTGCGGTCAGCGTTGAAGATGCCCTAATATGGCAAATTATTTTGACCTCCGTAAATATTTATTTCCTGTAAACCAAAAAAAACAAAAAAAACATGGACTGACATTGGACATTAAATTAATAGGTTGGCCCAGAAGAATAATATAAAATAATATAATAAAATCGAACAATAAAAATATATAAATACGTTTGAGTCGTATTAGGGTTGAAATCTCTCACTTTGTAACCTACGCCAGGAACAAAAACATCACTTAGAAGTAGGATGTAAGAGCATCTCTAGCAGACCCCGCATCCGGCCGACCCGCAAAACGCATTTGCAGTTCATGGAAAACGGCCTTTGCAGGCTGGCTCGGACGGCCGTAGATGCAAACCCCCCAAACGGACCCGTATAAAAGGATATTCGTGAAATATACTTTTCTATGGGTCAGCTTTTTGCGGGGTCTGCTCGGGCACCGCCGCGTCGACCCGCAAACAGAAAACGCACAATTTTCAAATTTGACATAGGTTCCCACAAATAATTTCAAATTCAAACAACATAGAACAGTTTACGCGCAAATAAAAGCTTCAGTTTAGTAGGGCAAATGCAAAAGAGGGTCTTGCAAAAGTGGCGACCACGTCCGGCATCATCTTGGTCAATCTTCACTCCGCGCCATCGAGTCCATCTTGAAGTTCATCGCCACCACCCAATCCACCTCCGGCGCTTGTTCCAACCCCTGCACCGAAATCATCAACATTGCCACCATATGGAGCAGAGAAAACATCTCCAGCACTGCAACACGCACTGGCCCACGCAACCATTCTCCTCTTCAAGATTTCTCTCCTTGCCATATCATTCCATTCTTTGGTGAGGTCGTCCATGTCATTGCGGTTCATTTTCATGATCTTGTTCTCTTCGATGAGCAACTTGGACATGGCTTTGTTTTCAGCGTGCTCTTCTCTCCTCAATGGCCGCTTTGCGCAGCCCTCTTCCTTGAGCAATTGCCACTTTTCTTCCTTTTCCTTTGCCTTCTTCTCGGGAAACTCTTTCTCGATGTCCAACGACTTCAACAACATCAGCTCATTTGATTGCACCATGGCATCAATCTTCTCTCTCAAGCTCGATGCTTCGTGCTCTCTCTTCATCTTCTCCTTAGTCTTCTTGTCGCCATCGGGCATGTTCAAATTTCTTGGGCCATCATCATCATCTTCTTCATCCATGTTTGTAAGTGAACCTCTCTTCGATGGGGATTCTTTGTCAATCAACTTCCACTTCTCGCACTTTTTGAGAAAGTCCCAACAATGCTCTAGTTTGAAGAATTTGCCTTCCGAAGCTTCCATGTCTTTGTATCTATGTTGGGCAATTTTGTCCTACACAATGTGAACAAAGTGAAATGATGCAATCATTTCATATGATGCAATATGATGATGCATAACTTGAATAAAGGCAAAACAAACTCACATAGTCGGATTCCACGATTCCACTTGGAGGTGCATTGCGTACTTGCTCCAAGCAAGCTGCCCAACGGCTGCACATAGGCTTGATCACCTCCCAACACCCTTGAAGCGAACGAAATGTGCGTGGAGTCCTATTGTGGTACTTTGCCATCATGCGTAAGTATTGATCTTCGATCCTTTGCCAATACCTCTTGGCGGTTTGATAAGTACCCGTGCATGCATCAAGAGACACCGCCCTCCATGCATTGATCAGAACTTGATCTTCCAAGATCGTGTAGTTCTTCGATCTCTGGCTTTTCCCAGTCTTTGTTTGTGATTGCTCATACGCTTCCGCTTCGATCTCCTCCAATTCTTCCTCAAAACCATGATCATCCATGCCGCCCTCCGTTTCATTGTAGTCGAATGCGGTGAACGGGGCTTGATCAATGTCAACGGCGTTGGTGTCCAACAAGTTTTCACAAACTCGGCAGTTGCATTGTTCGAACCACCACTATAGTGAACGACAACAAGTCACGAGCTATGGCAAAATGGTGAAAAGCAAAGAAAATTTCCATGACCGAAGACTCATACCTTCCGGCCATTTCGTCAAACACCTCGCTTGCGGTGGGAGAACCACCATTGAGCGGCATCACCGGGGCACCTCTTTTCGAGGCGGAGGGAGTGGATGAAGGAGGCGGCTTCTTTGTCCGGAATCCTCTTCCTCTTGCTGCCGGTGGCCTTGGCGACCTTCTCCGCTGCCGGCCGGGATCGCGCAGCGGCGTTGGCGCCCGGAGCGCGGGCCTTCGCGACGGGGCAGCCGGATTCCTGCCCTGCATGACCACATTGCCCTGCCGCTTGCGGGCAGGCGCGGCGGTACCTTGGGCGACGGCGGGCCAACATGGCCGGCGACGAGATCCGCCCGAGGGGAAGGAGTGTGCGCGACCTCGACGCAGGGAGTCATCCATGGCGGTGAAGGACGGTCGGGAAAGATGCACCAGAGCATGCGGTGGTGGGGCAATGGTGGCGGAGGGTGGGGGAGCGGGAACGGCCGCGCGGAAATGTCCCTCCGGCCAAATCTCACTACGGATAGGGGTTGATCTCGGGTCATCCTCCTAGCCCGTGAATCTAGAGGTCAGGGAAGATATTTTGCTGCGCCCCGCAGAAAATTTTTCGGGTCGGTCGCGAATGTGGTGTTTGATCGAGCAGGTTTTCCCGCCCCGACCCGCATTTTGGCGATTTTGCGGGTCGGGCGGGATATGGGGTCTGCTAGAGATGCTCTCATCTCCATCGACAAGGGCCTGAACCTGCATAATTGCTTGTGCATACTCTCATCTTCATATTCAATAGATATGATTACCCCTACTTTCATACCCCGTAGTACTGTCAGGATTATATCCACGGCAGTACCATTAAAAGGTTTAGAAGACGAGCTATCCTATTGGGTATAATAGCTGGACGTTGATCTAATTGATATGCAAACTCATGAGCAAAATATTATAGCACTAGTAAAATTGCATAGTAAGCTACATCTCTTGTGTTGTTGTCTTCCTATTAAAGCATCTACAATCACAAACACCAAAATTTGGCCCTGAACATTCACGGACACGCCCGGACGTCTCCGCGGACATTGACCAGACATCACATAAAAAAATTAATTCCACAACCACAAACATCATTTCAAATCACCAAATTCATATTATTACGTGCAACGTGAAACCTTATCTAAGTGGAGCCCATCCAGCTCCGCTATGCCAATCTCCGACGGCTGACTGCACCCCTCGAAGTGTTGCTTTGGTCGCCAGCAAGATGTAGTAGGACCTGGGACATGAACCGGCTCACGGGACTCAACGCGTTGTCGTTGATACGTCTCCAACGTATCTATAATTTTTGATTGTTCCATGCTGTTATATTATCAATCTTGGATGTTTTATATTCATTTTCTAGTCATTTTATATCATTTTTTGGTACTAACCTATTGACATAGTGCCAAGTGTCAGTTGTTGTTTTCTGCATGTTTTTTACATCGCATGAAATCAATATCAGACGGAGTCCAAATGCAGCGAAACTCCACGGAAAATTTTTATGGACCAGAAGGAATGTAATGGGCCCTGGCTGTGCCTGGGGGGTGCCCCGAGGGGGCACAACCCACCAGGGCACGCCAGGAGGCCCAGGTGCGCCCTGGTGGGTTGTGCCCACCTCGGGTGCCCCAGGACTGCCTCTTTGCTCTATAAATACCCCAATATACCAGAAACCCTAGAGCCATCGACGAAATATTCATCCAGCCACCGCAGAGTCCAGAACCACCAGATCCAATCTAGACACCATCTCAGATGGGGTTCACCACCTCCATTGGTGCCTCTCCGATGATGCGTGAGTAGTTCTTTGTAGACCTTCATGTCCGTAGTTAGTAGCTAGATGGCTCTCTCTCTCTCTCTCGCTGGATTCTCAATACAATGGTCTCTTGGAGATCCATATGATGTAACTCTTTTTGCGGTGCGTTTGTTCGGATCCGATGAACTTTGAGTTTATGATCAGATCTATCTTTTTATATCCATGAAAGTTATTTGAGTTTTTTTATCTCTTATATGCATGATTTCTTATAGCCTCGTATTTCTTCTCCAATATTTGGGTTTTATTTGGCCAGCTTGATCTATTTATCTTGCAATGGGAAGAGGTGCTTTGTAGTGGGTTCGATCTTACGGTGCTTGATCCCAGTGATAGAAGGGGAACCGACACGTATGTATCGTTGCTACTAAGGATAAAACGATGGAGTCTATCTCTACATAGATAGATCTTGTCTACATCATGTCATCGTTCTTATTGCATTACTCCGTTTTTCCACGAACTTAATACACTAGATGCATGCTGGATAGTAGTCGATGTGTGGAGTAATAGTAGTAGATGCAGGCAGGAGTCGGTCTACTAATCTTGGACGTGATGCCTATATAATGATCATTGCCTGGATATTGTCATAATTATTCGAAGTTCTATCAATTGCCCAACAATAATTTCTTTACCCACCGTTTGCTATTTTTCTTGAGAGAAGTCACTAGTGAAACCTACGGCCCCCGGGTCTTCTTTCTCATATATTTACCTTTGCGATCTACTCTTTTTCCTTGCATTTATTTTCAGATCTATTAAACCAAAAATACAAAAATACCTTGATGTGTTTTATTTCAATTTATTTTAATTGCGATCTATCTTTCAATCTACAACAAATTTATCTCACGCCCGTTTGCCTATCTTGAGGCACCATTACCCGGAAGGGATTGACAACCCGTTTAACACGTCGGGCTGCGAGGATTTGTTATCTGTGTGCAGGGGTTGTTTACGTTGTGTTGCTTGGTTCTCCTACTGGTTCGATATCCTTGGTTTCATCACTGAGGGAAATACCTACCGTCGCTGTGCTACATCATCCCTTCCTCTTTGGGGAAATACCGACGTAGTTCTAGCAGACAGGAACTTTCTGGCGCCACTATTAGGGAATCATCAGTCGTCTCCCTTGTTCTACTCTTTTTCCTCATATCCCATCGCTTGCACGTCGTTTGAGGACGTGAGATCGATGATGGATCCGTCCTGGGAGGAGCCGGCAACGTCCACCACGACCCAGTTGAGGCGCTCAGGGTGATCGTGCACATATCGGCCGCCAGAGAATGCGACTCTACCTCACCAACGTCCATTGCCGCGAGGGCTACCGCTGCCTCCCGTGCCCGCTGCCTCGCACGACGGGCATGTCGCGCCAATATTTGCGTCGGACGACGCTCATGCATTCACCCCCGCCTGGGCCCGCTGATGAAGCGGTTGCACATCCACCGGCACATCGCCAGACCGATCGCATTGCCTCCGATGAGGTAGTGGTGACACACCACACGCCCGATCCATGCCCCATTTGGGCAGACGCAATGGATTTCCGATGGAAGGAGTCTTAGCGTTGTCGTTAGGCGGCCTCCTCCCGGGAGCAGCGGAGCGCAAGGCAGACGGTCATCTCCTCCTCAGGGTCACGTGAGATGAGCTCCGGGTCAATGGATCTGGAGGTGTAGGACTCAGATGAAGGAAATATGCCCTAGAGGCAATAATAAAGTTATTATTTATTTCCTTATATATCATGATAAATGTTTATTATTCATGCTAGAATTGTATTAACCGGAAACATGATACATGTGTGAATACATAAACAAACAGAGTGTCACTAGTATGCCTCTACTTGACTAGCTTGTTAATCAAATATGGTTATGTTTCCTAACCATGAACAAAGAGTTGTTATTTGATTAACGGGATCACATCATTAGTTGAATGATCTGATTGACATGACCCATTCTATTAGCTTAGCACCCGATCGTTTAGTATGTTGCTGTTGCTTTTATCCATGACTTATACATGTTCCTTTGACTATGGGATTATGCAACTCCCGTTTGCCGGAGGAACACTTTGGGTGCTACCAAACGTCACAACGTAACTGGGTGATTATAAAGGAGTACTACAGGTGTCACCAAAGGTAGATGTTGGGTTGGCGTATTTCGAGATTAGGATTTGTCACTCCGATTGTCGGAGAGGTATCTCTGGGCCCTCTCGGTAATGCTCATCACATAAGCCTTGCAAGCATTGCAACTAATGTGTTAGTTGTGAGATGATGTATTACGGAACGAGTAAAGAGACTTACCGGTAACGAGATTGAACTAGGTATTGGATACCGACGATCGAATCTCGGGTAAGTAACATACCGATGACAAAGGGAACAACGTATGTTGTTATGCGGTCTGACCGATAAAGATCTTCGTAGAATATGTAGGAGCCAATATGGGCATCCAGGTCCCGCTATTGGTTATTGACCGGAGATGTGTCTCGGTCATGTCTACATTGTTCTCGAACCGTAGGGTCCGCACGCTTAAGGTTACGATGACAGTTATTATGAGTTTATGAGTTTTGATGTACCGAAGGATTTCGGAGTCCCGGATGAGATCGGGGACATGACGAGGAGTCTCAAAATGGTCGAGACGTAAAGATCGATATATTGGACGACTATATTCGGACATCGGAAGGGTTCTAAGTAGTTCGGGTATTTTCGGAGGTACCGGGGAGTTACGGGAATACGAGGAAGAAGCAATGGGCCTTGATGGGCCTTAGTGGGAAGGACCAGGAGGTGGCGCGCGCCCCTCCCAAGCCCTGTCCGAATTGGACAAGGGGTTTGGGGCGCGGCCCCTCTCCCTTCCTTCCCCTCTTCCCCTCTTTCCCCCCTTGACCTAGTTGGACTAGGAAAGGTGGAATCCTACTTCCGGTGGGAGTAGGACTCCCCTGGCGCGCCCAAACCTAGGGCCGGCCTCCTCCCTCCCTTGCTCCTTTATATACAGGGGCAGGGGGCACCCCATGGAGACACAAGTTGATCTTCGTGATCGTTCCTTAGCCGTGTGCGGTGCCCCCCTCCACCATATTCCACCTCGAATATATTGTTGCAGTGCTTAGGCGAAGCCCTGCGCCGGTAGAACATCAAGATTGTCACCACGCCGTCGTGCTGACGGAACTCCTCCCCGAAGCTTTGCTGGATCGGAGCTAGGGGTGCGTCATCGAGCTGAACGTGTGCCAAAAACTCGGAGGTGCCGGAGTAACGGTGCTTGGATCGGTCGGATCGGGAAGACGTACGACTACTTCCTCTACGTTGCGTCAACGCTTCCGCTTCGGTCTACGAGGGTACGTAGACAACACTCTCCCCTCTCGTTGCTATGCATCACCATGATCTTGCGTGTGCGTAGGAATTTTTTTAAAATTACTACGTTCCCCAACAGTGGCATCCGAGCCTAGGTTTTTATGGTTTGATGTTATTTGCACGAGTAGAACACAAGTGAGTTGTGGACGATACAAGTCATACTGCCTACCAGCATGTCATACTTTGGGTCAGCTGTATTGTTGGATGAGACGACCCGGACCAACCTTACGCGTACGCTTACGCGAGACCGGTTCCCTCGACGTGCTTTGCACACAGATGGCTTGTGGGAGACTGTCTCTCCAACTTTAATTGAACCGAGTATGGCTACGCCCGGTCCTTGAGAAGGTTAAAAGGGAGTCTATTTGACAAAGTATCGTTGTGGTTTTGATGCGTAGGTGAGATTGGTTCTTGCTTCAGCCCGTAGCAGCCACGTAAGATTTGCAACAAACAAAGTAGAGGACGTCTAACTTGTTTTTGCAGGGCATGTTGTGATGTGATATGGTCAAGACATGATGCTAAATTTTATTGTATGAGATGATCTTGTTTTGTAACCGAGCTATCGGCAACCGGCAGGAGCCGTATGGTTGTCGCTTTATTGTATGCAATGCAATCGCCCTGTAATGCTTTACTTTATCACTAAGCGGTAGCTATAGTCGTAGAAGCATAAGATTGGCGAGACGACAACGATGCTACGATGGAGATCAAGGTGTCGCGCCGGTGATGATGGTGATCATGACAGTGCTACGGAGATGGAGATCACAAGCACAAGATGATGATGGCCATATCATATCACTTATATTGATTGCATGTGATGTTTATCTTTTATGCATCTTATCTTGCTTTGATTGACGGTAGCATTATAAGATGATCTCTCACTAATTATCAAGAAATGTTCTCCCTGAGTATGCACCATTGCGAAAGTTCTTCGTGCTGAGACACCACGTGATGATCGGGTGTGATAGGCTCTACGTTCAAATACAACGGGTGCAAAACAGTTGCACACGCGGAATACTCAGGTTATACTTGACGAGCTATGCATATAAGATATGACCTCGGAACACGGAGACCGAAAGGTCGAGCGTGAATCATATAGTAGATATGATCAACATGATGATGTTCACCATTGAGAACTAATCCATTTCACGTGATGATCGGTTATGGTTTAGTTTGATTTGGATCACGTGATCACTTAGAAGATTAGAGGGATGTCTATCTAAGTGGGAGTTCTTAAGTAATATGATTAATTGAACTTTAATTTATCATGAACTTAGTCCTGGTAGTATTAGCATATCTATGTTGTAGATCAATAGCTCGCGTTGTTGCTTCCCTGTGTTTATTTTGATATGTTCCTAGAGAAAATTGTGTTGAAAGATGTTAGTAGCAATGATGCGGATTGGATCCATGATCTAAGGTTTATCCTCATTGCTGCACAGAAGAATTATGTCCTTGATGCACCGCTAGGTAACGGACCTATTGCAGGAGCAGATGCAGACGTTATGAACGTTTGGCTAGCTCAATATGATGACTACTTGATAGTTTAGTGCACCATGCTTAACAGCTTAGAATCGGGACATCAAAGACGTTTTGAACGTCATGGACCATATGAGATGTTCGACGAGTTGAAGTTAATATTTCAAGCAAATATCCGAGTTGAGAGATATGAAGTCTCCAACAAGTTCTATAGCTAAAAGATGGAGAAGAATCGCTCAACTAGTGAGCATGTACTCAGATTGTCTGGGTACTACAATCGCTTGAATCAAGTGGGAGTTAATCTTCCAGATAAAATAGTGATTGACAGAATTCTCTAGTCACCATCACCAAGTTAGTAGAACTTCGTGATGAACTATAATATGCAAGGGATAACAGAAACGATTCCCAAGCTCTTCGTGATGCTAAAATCAACGAAGGTAGAAATCAAGAAAAACATCAAGTGTTGATGGTTAACAAGACCACTAGTTTCAAGTAAAGGGCAAAGGGAAGAAGGGGAACTTCGAGAAGAACGGCAAGCAAGTTGCTGCTCAAGTGAAGAAACCCAAGTCTGGACCTAAGCCTGAGACTGAGTGCTTCTACTGCAAAGGGACTGGTCACTGGAAACGGAACTACCCCAAGTGATTGGTGGATAAGAAGGATGGCAAAGTGAACAAAGGTATATTGGATATACATGTTATTGATGTGTACTTTACTAGTGTTTATAGCACCCCCTCGGTATTTGATACTGGTTCAGTTGCTAAGATTAGTAACTCGAAACGGGAGTTGCAGAATGAACAAAGACTAGTTAAGAGTGAAGTGACGATGTGTGTTGGAAGTGGTTCCAAGATTGATATGATCATCATCGCACACTCACTATACTTTCGGGATTAGTGTTGAACCTAAATAAGTGTTATTTGGTATTTGCGTTGAGCATAAATATGATTTGATCATGTTTATTGCAATACGGCTATTCATTTAAGTAAGAGAATAAATTATTGTTCTGTTTACATGAATAGAACCTTTTATGGACATACACATCCAATGAAAATAGTTCATTGGATCTCGATCGTAGTGATACACATATTCATAATATTGAAACCAAAAGATGCGAAGTTAATAATGATAGTGCAACCTATTTGTGGCACTGTCGTTTAGGTCATATTGGTGTAAAGCGCATGAAGAAACTCCATGCTGATGGGATTTTGGAATCACTTGATTATGAATCACTTGATGCTTGCGAACCATGCCTCTTGGGCAAGATGACTAAAACGCCGTTCTCCGGAACAATGGAGCAAGCAACAGATTTGTTGGAAATCATACATACTGATGTATGTGGTCCGATGAATATTAAGGCTCGCGACAAGTATCATTATTTTCTAACCTTCACAGATGATTTGAGCAGATATGGGTATATCTACTTGATGAAACATAAGTCTGAAACGTTTGAAAAGTTCAAAGAATTTCAGAGTGAAGTAGAGAATCATCGTAACAAGAAAATAAAAGTTACTATGATATGATCGCAGAGGTAAAACATTTGAGTTACGAGTTTGGCCTTCAGTTAAACAATGTGAAATAGTTTCACTACTCATGCCACCTGGAACACCACAGCATAATGGTGTGTCCGAACGTCATAACCATACTTTATTGATATAGTGCAATCTATGATGTTTCTTACCGATTTACCACTATCGTTTTGGGGTTATGCATTAGAGACAGCTGCATTCACGTTAAATAGGGCACCATCTAAATCCGTTGAGACGACACTATATGAACTGTGGTTTAGCAAGAAACCAAAGTTGTCGTTTCTTAAAGTTTGGGGTTGTGATGCTTATGTGAAAAAAGTTTCATCCTGATAAGCTCAAACCCAAATCGGAGAAATATGTCTTCATAGGATACCTAAAGGAGACAGTTGACAGTTGGGTACACCTTCTATCACAGATCCGAAGGCAAGACATTCGTTGCTAAGAATGGATCCTTTCTAGAGAAGGAGTTTCTCTCGAAAGAAGTGAGTGGGAGGAAAGTAGAACTTGATAAGGTAACTGTATCTGCTCCCTTATTGGAAAGTGGTTCATCACAGAAATCTGTTCTTGTGTCTGCTACACCAATTAGTGAGGAAGCTAATGATGATGATCATGAAACTTCAGATCAAGTTACTACCGAATCTCGTAGGTAAACCAGAGTGAGATCCGCACCAGAGTGGTACGGTGATCCTGTTCTGGAAGTCATGTTACTAGATCATGATGAACCTACGAACTATGAAGAAGCGATGGTGAGCCCAGATTCCGCAAAATGGCTTAAAGCCATGAAATCTGAGATGGGATCCATGTATGAGAACAAAGTATGGACTTTGATGGATTTGCCCGATGATCGGCAAGCCATAGAAAATAAATGGATCTTCAAGAGGAAGACAGAAGCTGATAGTAGTGTTACTATCTACACAGCTAGAATTGTCGCAAAAGGTTTTCGACAAGTTCAAGGTGTTGACTACGATGAGAGTTTCTCACTCGTATCCATGCTTAAGTCTGTCCGAATCATGTTAGCAATTGCCGCATTTTATGAAATCTGGCAAACGGATAAAACAAAACTGCATTCCTTAATGGATTTATTAAAGAAGAGTTGTATATGATGCAACCAGAAGGTTTTGTCAATCCTAAAGGTGCTAACAAAATGTGCAAGCTCCAGCGATCCATCTATGGACTGGTGCAAGCATCTCGGAGTTGGAATATACGCTTTGATGAGTTGATCAAAGCATATAGTTTTATACAGACTTGCAGTGAAGCCTGTATTTACAAGAAAGTGAGTGGGAGCACTACAGCATTTCTGATAAGTATATGTAAATGACATATTGTTGATCGGAAATAATGTAGAATTATTCTGCAAAGCATAAAGGAGTGTTTGAAAGGAGTTTTTTCGAAGAAGGACCTCGGTAAAGCTGCTTACATATTGAGCATCAAGATCTATAGAGATAGATCAAGACGCTTGATAAAGTTTTCAATGAGTGCATACCTTGACAAGATTTTGAAGTAGTTCAAAATGGAACAGTCAAAGAAAGAGTTCTTTCCTGTGTTACAAGGTATGAAGTTGAGTAAAGACTCAAAACTCGACCACGGCAGAAGATAGAAAGAGAATGAAAGTCATTCCCTATGCCTTGGCCATAGGTTCCATAAAGTATGCCATGATGTTTACCAGATCTATTGTATACCCTACACTGAGTTAGGCAAGGGAGTACAATAATGATCTAGGAGTAGATCACTGGACAGCGGTCAAAATTATCCTTAGTGGAATAAGGATATGTTTCTCGATTATGGACGTGACAAAAAGGTTCGTCGTAAAAGGTTACGTCGATGCAAGTTTTGACACTAATCTGGATGACTCTAAGTCTCAATCTAGATACATATTGAAAGTGGGAGCAATTAACTAAAGTAGCTCCGTGCAGAGCATTGTAGACATAGAAAGTTGCAAAATACATACGGATCTGAATTTTGGCAGACCCATTGACTAAACTTCTCTCACAAGCAAAACATGATCACACCTTAGTACTCTTTGGGTGTTAATCACATAGCGATGTGGACTAGATTACTGACTCTAGTAAACCCTTTGGGTGTTGATCACATATCGATGTGAACTATGGGTGTTAATCACATGGTGATGTGAAGTATTGCTGGTAATCACATGGCGATGTGAACTAGATTATTGACTCTAGTGCAAGTGGGAGACTGAAGGAAATATGCCCTAGAGGCAATAATAAAGTTATTATTTATTTCCTTATATATCATGATAAATGTTTATTATTCATGCTAGAATTGTATTAACCGGAAACATGATACATGTGTGAATACATAAACAAACAGAGTGTCACTAGTATGCCTCTACTTGACTAGCTTGTTAATCAAAGATGGTTATGTTTCCTAACCATGAACAAAGAGTTGTTATTTGATTAACGGGATCACATCATTAGTTGAATGATCTGATTGACATGACCCATTCTATTAGCTTAGCACCCGATCATTTAGTATGTTGTTGTTGCTTTTATCCATGACTTATACATGTTCCTTTGACTATGGGATTATGCAACTCCCGTTTGCCGGAGGAACACTTTGGGTGCTACCAAACGTCACAACGTAACTGGGTGATTATAAAGGAGTACTACAGGTGTCACCAAAGGTAGATGTTGGGTTGGCGTATTTCGAGATTAGGATTTGTCACTCCGATTGTCGGAGAGGTATCTCTGGGCCCTCTCGGTAATGCTCATCACATAAGCCTTGCAAGCATTGCAACTAATGTGTTATTTGTGAGATGATGTATTATGGAACGAGTAAAGAGACTTACCGGTAACGAGATTGAACTAGGTATTGGATACCGACGATCGAATCTCGGGTAAGTAACATACCGATGACAAAGGGAACAACGTATGTTGTTATGCGGTCTGACCGATAAAGATCTTCGTAGAATATGTAGGAGCCAATATGGGCATCCAGGTCCCGCTATTGGTTATTGACCGGAGATGTGTCTCGGTCATGTCTACATTGTTCTCGAACCGTAGGGTCCGCACGCTTAAGGTTACGATGACAGTTATTATGAGTTTATGAGTTTTGATGTACCGAAGGAGTTCGGAGTCCCAGATGAGACCGGGGACATGACGAGGAGTCTCGAAATGGTCGAGACGTAAAGATCGATATATTGGACGACTATATTCGGACATCGGAAGGGTTCTGAGTGGTTCGGGTATTTTCGGAGGTACCGGGGAGTTACGGGAATACGAGGAAGAAGCAATGGGCCTTGATGGGCCTTAGTGGGAAGGACCAGGAGGTGGCGCGCGCCCCTCCCAAGCCCAGTCCGAATTGGACAAGGGGTTTGGGGCGCGGCCCCTCTCTCCCTTCCTTCCCCTCTTCCCCTCTTTCCCCCCTTGACCTAGTTGGACTAGGAAAGGTGGAATCCTACTTCCGGTGGGAGTAGGACTCCCCTGGCGCGCCCAAACCTAGGGCCGGCCTCCTCCCTCCCTTGCTCCTTTATATACGGGGGCAGGGGGCATCCCATGGAGACACAAGTTGATCTTCGTGATCGTTCCTTAGCCGTGTGCGGTGCCCCCCTCCATCATATTCCACCTCGAATATATCGTTGCAGTGCTTAGGCGAAGCCCTGCGCCGGTAGAACATCAAGATTGTCACCACGCCGTCGTGCTGACGGAACTCCTCCCCGAAGCTTTGCTGGATCGGAGCTAGGGGTGCGTCATCGAGCTGAACGTGTGCCAAGAACTCGGAGGTGCCGGAGTAACGGTGCTTGGATCGGTCGGATCGGGAAGACGTACGACTACTTCCTCTACGTTGCGTCAACGCTTCCGCTTCGGTCTACGAGGGTACGTAGACAACACTCTCCCCTCTCGTTGCTATGCATCACCATGATCTTGCATGTGCGTAGGAATTTTTTTGAAATTACTACGTTCCCCAACATCAGATCCGCAACCCGCCATGCCTGAGAAGGTAGGAGATCGCAGGATGGGAGCTTGTGGGCGGAGGGAGTGGACTGGTTGGGAGCGGAGTGGAGTAGAATGCGGCAAGGGTTTCGACCGGAGTGCGGACAGGGTCCATTTTATGTGGGGTCGGGTGGACCAGCGTGGCCCGGATCCAACGTGGCGGGCTTGTCCTGGTGCCTCCGGACATCCCCATATCAGCTCTAGATTTGGGCTGGATATAGAGAATGCCGGTCAGTCCGGGCGTTTGGACCGGTTATGAGGAGGTCGGTTGGGTGGCTTTCCAGTCACTGACCGGGTAGCCCGTCTAGGCGTTTGAGGCGGGTATGGGGGGTTGGGTCTTAGATGCTCTTAATGTCCAGATTTTCTATCTTTTTTTTCACATCTCATTGTGACAGACTTGATAATTTCATCAGGAAAATGTTGAAAGGAGATCGATCGAAGGAGAAAAATCATTTTCTCGGGTGAAAATAAAACCTTTATGCCATTGTTTTCTCCCCCTATGTTTCTTTCATTACAAGAACAAGAAAGAATGAAACTTACAAAGTGCAGCCCTGCCAAAAAAGTGCAGTCTCTTAAACGTGGGAGAATGTATTTTTTCGAGAATACACCAATGGCGTACCGTATTTTTATAAAAGGGAGAAACATAGTTTATAAGAATCCGTGACGGATGCGAACATCATCATGGTTACACCAACTCTAACAAGGAAAGGAAATATCCTACTGTCTCACAAATCTAGTTAAATCCATCACTCCCACCCCGACAAGTTTTCACAGTTTAATCTCCTCGGAAATTTAATGCACTAAACTAGTTGGTGTTTTAATTTGGTCAGCCCGATTGAATAGTCTCGCATTCCATTGCTTTCATAGTTGCCACGCGGTCGCAATGACGAAGGAGTCGAAACCTCTCTTGTCCATTCCATTAAAGGTAGCATGAGTCCTCTCACACCACTCCATGAAGGAGTCACCTTCCACCGGGATGTCTATGTTTACTCGCAAGCTCTCGGGGAAAATTATATTAGAAGCGCCAAGATTTCAAGTGGTGCTTTTGCTTGGATTAGTCGACCTATATGTTTCTTTCATTACGAGAACAAGTCCCTTTTTCGGGGGAGCCACTAGTTAACGAGCGCTCTTTCGGGAGCCTCGCAACGATCAACGCCACTTGGCGCGCTCTCAGTCATTCGCCACGTGTCGCGCTCTGGGCGCTCTCTTCGGATTTAGTTTTTTTTTCGCACGCATTTTCGGCTTTTCAAACGGTTTTTTTCCTGGGTTTTTTTCGACATTTTGGTTTTCCACTGGTTTTCCTTAGCTTTTCGTTCAATTTTTTTAAAAAAAATCGTGAAAAAACGTGTTTTTCTTTTTTTTCCTTTGGCGAGAGTCACGGTTTTGTTTCCGCGAGAGGCACGGTTTTGCTTTCGCGAGGGTCATGGCCGTGCCTCTTGAAAATGAAAAGAAAAACACGTTTTCTGTTATTTTCCTTTCGCGAGAGTCACGATTTTGCTTTCGCGAGAGTCACGGTTGTGCCTTTCGGAAACAAAAAGACGTGTTTTCTGTTTTTTTTTCTTTCGCGAGAGTCACGGTTTTGCTTCCGCGAGAGGCACGGTTGTGTTTTAGCGAGAGTCACGGCCGTGCCTCTCGGAAACGGAAAAAAACTTGTTTTCTGTTTTTTTCTTTCGCGAGAGTCACGGTTTTGCTTCCACGAGAGGCACGGTTGTGCTTTCGCGAGAGTCGTGGTCGTGCCTCTCGAAAATGAAAAAAAAACATTTTTTTTTCTTTTGCCAGAGTCACGGTTTTGCTTCCGCAAGAAGCAGGTTGTGCTTTCGCGAAAGTCATGGCCGTGTCTCCTCGGAAACGAAAAAAAAACGCGTTTTCTATTATTATTTTTCGCGAGAGTCACAGTTTTGCTTCCACGAGAGGCACAGTTGTGATTTCGTGAGAGGCACGGGCATGCCTCTTTCGGAAAGGGAAAAAACCCCGTGCTCCCGGTTCAGTTTTTTCGTTCGATTTTTTTCTTCCGTTTTTTTCGTGAAAAAAAAGTTTGTCAAAACCTATCAACCATGGGATCTAGTTTTGAAGATCTCGACGCGAGAAATCCAACGGTGAAAGCGGTTCGAGATTTGGACGCACGGTTTGAGAGATAAAACGTTTTGAATAAAAGGATCTACGGAAAAAGGGAAAACTCTCATGTTGCCACAAGTGGTGCGCTGCATGTGCGCCACTTGTTGCAACCAGGTGAGTTGGAGTGACCGTACTCCTCAACTAGTGATTTCGCTTTTTCGGAATTATTTCAATCAAATCGATGTCTACCGCTAGTTGTATCCACTTGGTTTCATGACGTTGATGTTTATTTATTTTTGTGAGGACACGTGGACGTTCTTTTTTTTGGAAAAGGCATATAAACGTAGAGCTCTCGTGATATTCTGTACTATTGCTAATTCGTTGTTATTCACCATGTTGTGACATGCTTGTCTGAGAATTGAGGTTGGCATAGATATTTTAAATTTGCCTGAAATGCAACTAACTATCGTATTGTGCACATGATTTTTGTCTTTTCGAAAGTTGGTAACCAAACAACAAAATATTTTCAAAACCAGTTGCGCCAAGCAAAATGATTAGTACCACCTCGCAAGAAAAGTAGAGAAATGATTGCCATCGTAAAAGGCTTTAATCTAAATACTAGTACTACTAGTAGAATGCCCGTGCGTTGCTACGGGCTTCTGAATTATTTTGCTGGAGTTATATAAGCATAATACATGTTAAATTTCACATGTGTAGAAAAGATAGCATGTGCACGATGAGGTAATAATTAAAGTCCACTTCACTTGCAGCGTAAATTAATAAAAAAAATTTGATGATGTATGCATATAGAACGATGATCTAACTAAAAATCTGTTACAAAATAAGATCTATTTTATGTGTTTAAGAAATTCTCGCACAATATCAGAAATGTTGTCTTTAGTTTCATTTGCATGATATTTCGGCAAGTATAATAATACTTCTTCCTCAACTCATATCCATCATGCACAAGTAATATATGTAGTTTTTTTTTGCAAAAAGTAATATATGTAGTTAGCACCAATACTTTACATCGAAGCAATGTCGGAGCTTCATGGGGGCCAACCTGCACGCCCCCCATCTCATAAGAAATGTGTGTATATCCTTTAGTTATATATGCTTATTTCTCCACTAAAAATCAGCCCATAGCAATTAAGTTTCATACCACCAGCCCATGCCCCCACGATTTCCTCT
Source organism: Aegilops umbellulata (assembly GCA_032464435.1). Taxonomy (NCBI): domain Eukaryota; kingdom Viridiplantae; phylum Streptophyta; class Magnoliopsida; order Poales; family Poaceae; genus Aegilops; species Aegilops umbellulata. The sequence goes on along the minus strand of CP136054.1, from coordinate 247,710,938 downwards.
CAAGCTTTGCCACTGCGTCGAAGGTCTTAAATGTGTAACGGAGAATACTCACCATGCAAACGATATTTTCATGGGTCTATGTCCAACCATATCTTGTTGTAGATAAGTATTAACATGTTGTACGATGTGACGATATTTTGATGGCTCTATGTCTTTTTCTCCATCTTTTCTTATTTGGCCAAATACGAACGTGCTAATAATATGTATCTTTTAACCTGCCCTATCCAGTACATGGTTATGAGCACGCATGTAATATATGTAAGCATTTATCACTTGTAATTCCACATTTATAATATATTTATGGTATTATACATTATATATGGTTCGTGTTGTTAAGTACAAAGTTTATGCGGTCGGTCTTATGCCGTTGTGCAAGAACATATCGTCTTTTATAAACCATTTCAACTCGTCGTTTGATAACAATGCATTTCCAATCTCCACCAATTTGATTTTTTGGGGGGCAGGCATCATTGATTTAATGACTCTAATATCTCTTGGGGAACAAACATAGTCTATCATCATGATATAAGAATGAGCCAAATCAGTATATAAAAATTAGCCAAATTAGTTGGATACATAAAAAATATGGCGAACGAGAAACCGATAATCACATTAAAAAAATACCTTATATTTTAACCTTTATATTTGCTATTTTGCTTTGTTATGCGATATCACAGATTGCACATTACCATGTTGTAAACAAATATGTAAACTTTTGGCCTCTTCCTGTGACGATGTCGTGTTGGAACCCTTGTCGGTCGATTCTTTTTGAGTGTCGCTAGAATATATCTCTATTCTGACATATTCTGAAAAAATTATCATATAAAATATGCACCTTTTGTATTATCATGTATAACATACATATAAAAAAGGATTATTTGTATGCACCTCTTCCCGTGGTGTTTTAGCCCGCTCCTTCATAGTTACGTCGGTGGCTATGTCACTTGATATTTTTTAAAAATCATCTAAATCCATCGCTTTTTTAATCTTGAAAAAAATGGGATATAAAAATATTTTATACTGCATTATATAAACATATATAACATACTAAAACAAAAGTGAGGCTAACACAACTGATTATATTTGCAAAAAATAAAGTGGGTACACCTTATTAGTATTTTTGAGACAATTAGTATTTTTAGCGAACTTAATTAGTTTTTTAGACAGTTTGAGGCTCGCCCAAAACTTCTGAGCAGCTTGGGGCCAGCCAAACAGGAGACGGCCCAAGCTCGAGCCTGCTAAAATTCCTTTTTTTTAGCTACTATACGCCCACCCTAAAAAAAGCTACTCCCCTTGTACTCACCGCCCGTCAGAAAATGAAAAGTTCTTGTTTATTTCTTGTCACCCTAAAAAAAGCCTAAAAAAAGCTCGATGGGCACCTTAGAAAGGTACACAGCCATGTACGTATCCGTGAATCTGAAGCCTTTCAGGGTGTACACGTTCTGAATTTCACAAAGCTACTACTAATTGCTGTTGGTAAAAACAAACTGGGCTATGCATGTCACTCAGCAGAGTATCCTCTTGTACATAGAAACATCACAACTACTGACAAATGCACTGTATTGTTATTCTAAGCGTGTTTTGGTGAAATATTTGAATCTTGGCTCATAGAAATCCACTACTGCCTAAGTTAATCCACTACATCCATATCTGATATTGACCAACTACATCCTGATCTAATACATGCAGAATCAGGGACCAAAGGATCATCTCTTACCGATGCATAACCTGTAGAACTCTATTACCTACATAAGGTGATCAACTACATCCTTGTGTAATACAAGATAATAAATCATAAATCAGCGGACCATATGTTCCCGATGCGAATGCCTCCTTTTGCGTTGTCCGTTAGATCATTAGTATTTGTTTTCATCATTATGCTAGCAATCATGTTCTGAAATTGCCAACTGCAGTACTGCTCCGCCTACATCGTAATATACAATGCCTCGCCTATAAAGTTTGAAGAATCTTAAAATATTTGTTATAATATATTACAAAACATGATAGATCTGCTGCCGAGAGGTTATCACTCTTCTATGCTGAGCATGCCGATAGTATCTTCTGAAACAGTCTGGTGAAGCACACCATTTTGGGTATGTATAAGCCAGCACTGAATTTTCCTACATAGCATGGCATGGTTCCAATCAAGTGGAAAGTAACTTTGCATGATCATAGACCTCACTATACTATTGTTATTATATTCATGCGTCTTTATGGATAATCTTTTTGGGTATTAATATGGGAAAATAAAAGCAGAATCAGCAGTGTGTTTTTACTGCCATGATAAACTTTGATATATAGTTTTGATCTACCCACATGTTCTATTATCTGAAGAATGGTATATGGCTATATAGACTCCACTGGAGAGAATACATTATTCAATTCCCCCATGTCAATGTTAAATAATCATGTAAAGGGAAAGATAATAAAAGTAAAAGTGAGTCTAATGATAGAAATTAGTAAGAAAATGAGAAGTTGAAAACAAAGAATATATAGACTCCAACATTGTCCGCCAAACAAAGAAAATGAAAAGTTCTTGTTTATTTCTTGTCACCTATTTGTTATATCTAACAACAGTAGGATTTTCTAGATCAACTCCTCGCATAGACCCGCGTTGAGGGAGGAGGACGCAGAGGCCGACAACAAGGAGCGGGTGTGGGTGCTCGTCCTCGCCGCTGACCACAAGTGCTGCGAGAAATTTTGGGAAGAATTCTATGCCTCCACTGGTATGAGAAAATCACCTGTTGATTCCTTCTCTCTGTCCAACAAGTAATTCTCCGTTACCACGAGTTGACCATGGCTATGCCAGAAACAAGGAGAGAATAGAAAACCTCAATAGCAATGATGCTGCTACTATTTCCATTTCTTAAACATTAGTTAGGAGTTCATCTAATTGGAGTCTAGCTCCAGCTGCCTCAAAAAAAGGTAAAAGGAGCAAACAGACACAAAATAAATGAAACTAAGAAAGAACTAAACCGCAAAATAAAATTGGGACGTTGTGTGTTTCTTCTTTGGGGCCGCATGAATCCATTACGGATTAAAAGCATTCTATAAGCCAAATTCCATGCCTTCTACAGAGGGAGTATTGCCCATGGGCTCTCTAGAGTTGAATTTGTCAATTAAGTAGATGCTTTAATTAACTTGTAAGTAAATAGATGAACCATATTTTGTTTGAACTAAGCAGTTGCTGCTAATATAATTCTCTCCAGCAATATCAGTTTTGGACAATATAATCTGCATATTACTTTCTATGTGTTTAAGCATGTTCAAACTCGGTACAAATGTAATAATGGATATATTTTGATTTGGTAACTTGATGTCTTAATTGTTCTGGCTAGATCCTGGACCTTATGATATTTACCTGTAACCAGTGATAAGTTTCTGCCTTTTGGCTGGATGTCTACTTCTTCTCTTAAGGCCACAGTAGCCAGTAGGGGTGGGCGGGTGTGGCTAGGAACAAGTTCCCGGAGGCAGCGGGCATAATTCCTTTTTTAGGTCATTGCATGAAAAATAAGAATACTTATATCACTGAATTTCTGGTGATTTTCTATCGGAAGTTAGTTCAGTTAGGCGCTTCTAACGGCTTAAGCTCAATTTCTCTTCAGTTGCCCTTAATTACCAGATGTTGGGTATTTTCTTCCATGAAACTGCTCTTCAGTTTGATATAATCTGCAGGAGCAATCCATGAGCATGGTGTGTCACCTATGTCCTAATCAAGTGTGTGATCTCCTATTGATTTTGCGTACTGAATTATAACGAGTTTTGAACTTTGTTGACTGATTTTCCTTATCCTGCTTGTTAGGTTTTCATGTCATTCTGCACGCTGCTCATAATGTGCATTCCTTGTTACTCCCTCCGTTCGGAATTACTTGTCACAAAAATGGATGTATCTAGACATATTTTAATTCTAGATACATCTATTTCCGAGACGAGTAATTCCGAACGGAGGGAGTATTAGCTAATGGTTGTACTGTACAAAGTTTGGTCTGTTATTGAAACACATAAGTGCGGCAGCAAATTCATAGTGTGCATTTCTTGTTATTTGCTAATGGTTGTACTAAACAAAGCATGGTCGAAACACATCCTTTAGTGGGGCACATTTATATATGTCGATTTTTCCTCCAGCTGTGTATTACATATTGTGATAATTGTACAAAGGCTGCCATAAAAGACACGCATGTCTTTAGATCAGCAATATACCAGGCAAATAATGGTTGAAACACATACCTTAATTTCTGCTATGTGTTCAGGCCCTAGCAGAGCTTGAACCTTCTTCAACAAATAATGGTAACCGAGTCTTAGTCGTCACTGGACCACAATTCTTGATATCCTTCCATGGACACTGGAAGTAATATGAGCTACAGATATGCATCTCAATGGGGGGGTTATTTCTTTCCTCAACAATTTACAGTACAGTAGGAGAGGTAAAGTGAACACACACCTTTGGTTTTATGGTTCATAGAACGTCACTGTACTATGTTTTAGGCTAAGCAGAAGCGGCGTTGGCACCGAAGAACTTCAGTCTTATTCTGGAGAGTGTGATGCGTTACAAATTATTGTTGTATATTGATCTTGTACTCACATGAATAGGGCAATGATGCTGACCTGTGGCTTCACCTTCCATGGAAAACTCTGGCACACCTTCCATGGAAAACTCTGGCTTGCCAGGAGGGGGTCGTTGCTTCCAGAGATCGTCGCCGATCCAGTAGTCGCTTCAAGAGATCGTCTCTCGATCTGGTCGTCGCTTCCAGAGAACGTCGCCCGGCCCAGTCGTCGCTTCCAGGGATGGGGATGCATTCACCAAACGAGGCAAAATCTGTCTCGCAGATATGAGTCGTCCATCGGGAAGGTTTCGGTTATATACATGGAAAGAATCCAACTTGATATGTGAAAGGTCTAGGCTGTATACACGGAAAGACTACAACGTGATCATGAATTGTGATATGATTTCTGCTATACATGGAATACATGTTATGTGCAAAAGGAAAAGAATCCGTTGTTATGTAAAGAAGGAAAAACAATCTGATTTCCTCCTTTCGTTGAATAAAACACCAGTGGGCTGCCTTTTTTTGGTTATATAATAAAAGTAGAAATAAAAATCGGGCCCGTGGGGGGTGGGGGTATAGATGGGAGGGGGGTCGAGGGGATCGAGGTTTTTTTTCCTGGGCATGAATTAAACCGGTCTTGGTTTTCGGAGGGAGCGAAAAAATCGGTGGGAGGGGGATCGCCTTGGGGAGGGGCAGATCGATGGAAGGGTGGAAACGAACGAAACCAACGAACGACCTATGTACTGAGACATTAGGAGTAGAGACTATACTTGGAGGTTGGAAGTCGTTTAGAATGTTGGAATCATACCAGAAAATGCAATCATGACCTTTATCCTCCCATCCTCCATGTGATGCAAACGTAGTTCGAATCTTTGTTCCAAGAAATCTCTAAACAAAAGTTTGAGGAAGAAAATGTCCATCCAGTCTTAGCCCCGTTCGGAACTTCTCCACTGGCCAGCTTCCTGAAAGATCTCACTGAAGCCAGCCCGAACGATCTATCTCCGAGAAGCCAGCTCCCGGAGAACTCGAGTAGCTATTCTTAGCTCGGGCTCATCTATATTCATGCATGAACAGTAACTTCATAAAAACTAACAAATTCAAAAAATGTGGAATCTTTTGACATCCAATATGCTTTTGTGCGCAAAGTGTGCTTCGTGGTGTTAGGACATTCGAGGAGCTCATAGCAAAAAGAAACTGGCTCTCAAAAAACTTTGAAAAACTACATTGTCTATACCTGGAAAAAAAATTGGCTTGAGATGCACGAATGTCACTTAAGCATTAAATTTTGCACACTCCTAGAAAATTCAAGCGTCTTGGTTGCTGAAAATTTTAACTTTTAAAAGAACTTTTGCTATTTTCCTCGAATTTACTGTTTATCAGGCTCAGACGTGGATTACTCCGTCCGACACCTTCTCTTTTGGGAGACGTTATTCAATGATCATTCATCAGGGAGCTGACCCCATCGAAAGTTCTTCGTACAGTCACATGAATCTCGGCGCAGAGCTGACACCCCACGTACGATCGTTGGAGTGGTTCGCTATTCAGCTGCTTCCGATGAATGCGTGGTTTTTCTTTTCAAATATTCATGAAGCGAGGCCTAGAACCCGCAACGTCCTATGTGCATGCGCGGGGGGTGGGGGGCGCCACTGGGCTGAGAGGGCATTTTATGAACCTTTTGTGTTTAAAATGTCACATATATTTTGCAACCTGGTTTCTTCTTCTTCATTTCCTCACTTGGCAGTTTTATTTCTATAGCACAACATTTTTGAGAGGATGGCATTTTTATTATTGAGAGATGGCATTTTTTATTTTTAATGGCATGGCAATTTTATTATTAAGTGCATGAATTTTTTATTAACAATATGATGGCATTTTATAAATAATAGAATGGCAATTACTATTATTGAGAGATGGCATTTTTATTTTAGTGGCATGGCATTTTTATTAGTAAGCGCATGACATTTTTATTAACAATATGATTTCATTTTTTATCAATAATAGGATGACATTTTAATTATTGGATGATGGCTTCTTTATTATAAATAGAATGGCATTTTTAAATGTTTGAGAGGATGGCATTTTTTATTTTCTAAATGGCATGGAAATTTTATTTTTTGAGGCGTATCCAGATTAAAAAAGTATCTAGAGGATGGTAGTTTTATAAAGTAGCACGACATTGTTTTAAACATGGCATTTTCTCAATTTTTTTAACTTTGTATTTTCTGTTTGTTCGTGGCATTTTATCCTAAGGATTGCAATTTGAAAGTTTTAGAATGACCATTTATATTTTTATAATTTTGTGTTTCTTTTTTTGTTCGTGGAATTTTTATCGTGAGGATTGTATCTTTTAACGTAGCTCAATAAAAGGTTGGATGGGCCTATGGGCCAAACCGAAGGTCGCGTTGGAGGCGTGTGTGCTGACTTTGTCAATCTCAAAATGATATGTCGGTTCAGTCTTTCGGAGGTTATTATAGGGGTAGGGTCTACGTGTGTGTTCATAGGGATGAGTGTATTCGCGTATATATGAGCGCCTGCGTTTGTACAGTGTTCTTTAAAAAGCATAAAATGTTAGCTGAAGAGTGCCTCCATGAGCGGGTGGATATCAGGTGATACCACATTTTACATGCTCCCATGCTACAAGTTTTGAAAAGTTACATTTAGATGTTTCAATATTTTCTATTTTGTTTGTGGATGTTCACAAGACATATGCCTATAACCCCTAAAAATTCAGATGAAAATTTGAAATATACATTGAGAAACAAAAAAGATAAATCAATATGTGAATAGTGACATTTCTTACACTGTTCATGTTTTGTCTTCTTTTGACACTATTCATTCTAGATTTGACATTTTTGTTTCTCAAGAGAACTCCGCCTATGTTGTCTCAACATAGCCGGTCCCAAGTCCGGGTAAAGGAGGAGGGTTGTGATAGACTCGGCGAGCCAATGTAGAAACTCAGCCAATCTTATGGTGGTGAAACCCAAAAGATTTTCGTTGAGGCGTAACCCTCTCAGCGACGCGCCACATTGGAACCCGGGTGTGGTATCAAATGGGCAAGGGTCAGGCCATCACCCCCCGCCCCTCCGTGGCGCGCCGTATCTTGATGTGGATACGGTAACAAGTGAGCAAGAAACGGCCCGTCGTACCCTTAGTGGCGCGCTACATCAGCGCCCGGATCTAGTGCAAAATGAGCAAGGGTCTTTGCATTTGACTCGACGAGTGTGAAACGGTAGGGAAGCTAGCCGAGCCTAGGAGGATCCGGTTAGGTAGCTAGCACATAGGGTCTCTGCCAGGGAAGCTTCGAGAGCTAGTTGATGCAACGGTGAGGAGAGGTGTTGCTATCCTTTGCGTCCAAGAAACCAAATGGAGGGGACAGAAGGCGAATGAGGTGGAGGATACCAGCTTCAATCTGCAGTACACGAGGACGGCTGCAAACAAAAATGGCGTAGGAATCTTGATCAACAAGAGCCTCGAGTATGGAGTAGTAGACGTCAAGAGATGTGGGAACAGGATTATCCTGGTCAAGCTGGTAGTTGGGGACTTAGTTCTCAATGTTATCAGCGTGTATGCCCCGCAAGTAGGCCACAATGAGAACACCAAGAGGAGTTCTGGGAAGGCCTGAAGGACTTGGTTAGGAGTGTACCGATTGGCGAGAAGCTCTTCATAGGAGGAGACCTCAATGGCCACGTGGTTACATCTAACACAGGTTTTGAAGGGATGCATGGGGGCTTTGGCTATGGCATTAGGAATCAAGAAGGAGAAGATGTCTTAAACTTCGCTCTAGCCTACGACATGATCATAGCTAACACCCTTTTTAAAAAGAGAGAATCACATCTAGTGACTTTTAGTAGTGGTCAATACTCTAGCCAGATTGATTTCATCATCTCGAGAAGAGAAGATAGGCGTGTGTGCCTAGATTGTAAGGTGATACCTAGAGAGAGTGGTGTCCCTCAACATAAGCTGGAGGTTACCGACTTCCGCTTTCGGATTCGTGTCCAGTGGGATAAGCATGCCAAAGTCGCTAGAACGAAGTGGTGGAAGCTCAAGGGGGAGGAAGCTCAGGCGTTCAAGAGAGGGTCATTAAGCAGGGCCTTTGTGAGGAAGGAGGGTATGCGGACAATAAGTGGATGTAGATGGTGACTTACATTTGTAAGCTGTCCTCGGAGGAGTTTGGAGTGTCCAGGAAAGTAGAAGCGAAGCTAAGGATACCTGGTGGTGGAATGATGATGTCCAGAAGGCTATTAAGGAGAAGAAAGATTATTTTAGATGCCTATAGCTGGATAGGAGTGCAGACAACATAGAGAATTACAAGATGGCGAAGAAGACCGCAAAGCGAGCTATCAGTGAAGCAAGGGATCGGGCGTATGAGGACCTCTACGAGCGGTTAGGCATGAAGGAAGGAGAAAGGGACATCTATAAGATGGCCAAGATCCAAAAGAGGAAGACGAGGGATGTTGACCAAGTCAAATGCATCAAGGACAGAGTAGACCAACTCCTCGTGAAGGATGAGGAGATTAAGCATAGATGGCAGGAGTATTTCGACAAGCTGTTCAATGGGGAGAATGAGAGTTCTACCATTGAACTGGACGACTCCTTCGATGATACCAGCACGCATTTTGTGCGACGAATCTAGGAGTCTGAGGTTAAGAAAGCTTTAAAAAGGATGAAAGGAGGCAAGGCGATGGGCCCTAATTGTATCCCCATTGAGGTGTGGAAAGGCCTCGGGGACATAGCGGTAGTATGGCTAACCAATCTTTTCAACCTCATTTTTTGGGCAAACAAGATGCCAGAAGAATGGAGACGGAGTATATTAGTACCAATCTTCAAGAATAAGGGGATGTTCAGAGTTGTACTAATTACCGTGGAATTAAGCTGATGAGCCATACAATGAAGCTATGGTGAGAGTCATTAAGCACCGCTTAAGAAGAATGACAAGCGTGGTCAACAATCAGTTTGGTTTCATACCTGGGAGGTCAACCATGGAAGCCATTTTCCTGGTATGACAACTTATGGGGAGATACGGGGAGTAAAAGAAGGACCTGCATATGGTGTTAATTGACTTGGAGAAGGCCTATGATAAGATATCGTGAAATGTCATGTGGTGGGCCTTGGAGAAATACAAAGTCCCAGCAAAATAGATTATCCTCATCAAGGAAATGTACGATAATGTTGTGACAAATGTTCGAACAAGTGATGACACATGGATGACTTCCCAATTAAGATAGGACTGCATCAGGGGTCGGCTTTGAGACCTTATGTTTTTTTCTTTGGTGATAGATGAGGTCACAAGGGATATACAAGGAGATATCCCATGGTGTATGCTCTTTGTGGATGATGTGGTGCTAGTTGACGATAGTCGAATGGGGGTTAATAGTAAGTTAGAGTTACGGAGACAAACCTTGAAATCGAAAGGTTTTAGTCCTAGTAGAGCTAAAACCGAGTACATGAGGTGCAGTTTCAGTACTACTAGGCACGAGGAGGAGGTTAGTCTTGATTGGTAGGTAGTGCCTCAGAAGAACACCTTTCGATATTTGGGGTCAATGCTACAGAAGGATTGGGGTATTGATGAAGATGTGAACCATCGAATCAAAGACAGATGGATGAAGTTCCGCCAAGCGTGTGACATTCTCTGTGACAAGAGAGTGCCACAAAAGCTAAAAGGCAAAGTCTGTAGGACGCCAGTTCGACTAGCAATGTTGTATGGCACTGAGTGTTGGTCGACTAAAAGGCAACATGTTCAACAGTTAAGGGTGACGGAGATGCGCATGTTGAGATGGATGTGTAGCCACACGAGAAAGGATCGAGTCCGGAATGATGATATACAAGATAGAGTTGGGGTAGCACCAATTGAAGAGAAGCTTGTCCAACATCATCTGAGATGGTTTGGGCATATTCAGCGTAGGCCTCTAGAAGGTGCAGTCCATGCGGACGGTTAAAGCATGCAGATAATGTCAAGAGAGGTCGGGATATAAGAGTTTGACATGGAAGGAGTCCGTAAACAGATCTAAAGAATTGGAGTATCACCAAAGAACTAGCCATGCACAATGATGCATGGAAGCTTGCTATCCATGTGCCAAAACCATGAGTTGGTCGTGAGATCTTATGAGTTTCACCTCTAGCCTACCCCAACTTGTTTGGAACTAAAAGCTTTATTGTTATTATTATTGTTGTTATTGTTGTCATCTTGTTTCTCAATAGATATTTCTAATTTGTATCTGATTTTTTTAGGGGTTGTAGATGTATGTCTTGTGATCATTCACAAAAAAATCATAATTTTCTGAAACATCTAAATATGACTTTTTTTAAAGTTATATCATGGTAGCATATAAACGATGGCAATGTCTACTATTTCCCCCTCTATGAGTGAACGGCGTTCGTTCGAGGGCAGCCCCTTGCTGGCATAGATGGCCAGATATTGTGGTCCCTTCTTTTATTTACACCAATTGAGTCTTTTCTTCTTCAATAGAAACAATGCATGTGCATTGCAACAAAATGTAAATATTCTAATATGTTAGCTTATGATTTACCTGCCAATAATAATGTGATCATGTAAATAAATGTTCATCATCAATTTGCGTCCATAAATTATCTTATATTTTGATTAGAAATTTGCTAAGTAAATTAAATAGAAATTGATTCAGAAGGTAAATAAATTAAGGTGATTGATTATCATATACTCCCTACGTTTTAAAATAAGTGACTCAACTTTTTAATAATTTTGGCACAAAGAGAGTACATGGAGGTTGGACAAGGTATAGTGAGAAGAAAGGTGAAATGGGTTGCTCCACTTTCCATGCGTCCCGCGTAGGCAAAATTTCATGTTTTGACCCTTTTCGGTCTAATTTCGGGATCTGACCCTCGTTTTGATTTTTTTAATTTGACCCTTTTGCCTACCGACAGGGGTCCTGGCGGTAGCCCCCCACACCCTACCACCACGGTACCTGGCAGTAGGTGAGGGGACGGCGCCTAACGGCAGACGTGGAAAAGGGGCCTACCGTCATCGACCCTGGCGGTAGGCTACTAAAACCTACCGCCATGGTCCCTGGCGGTAGGTTACTGGGGTGGATAAGGTTGGTAGGGGCTGGTGTGTGGGCCCCACCACCACTCTTCTTCCCCTTTCTTCTTCTTCCCCGTGGTCAGCTCCTCCTCTCTCTCTCTCCCCCATCCAAACACCCCCTAGATCCACTCCATTTACTTGAGATTTCACCGGTGGATCGGGAGCATTTTCATCCCCCCAAGGTACCTCTCTCAATTCCCCTCATTTTGTTTGGTTGAAATCTTGGTTTTGTGTTCATTTGCTCAATTTGTTGCAAACCCTAGATGTTGATCTTGTTGTGTGCATTTATGATGCATTTATGGCTATGTTTGTGCTTGTGATTGCCTAGGGTTAGGGGTTATAGTGGTAATGTGAGGGGTTAGTGGTAGGGTTATGGTTAGGGTTAGGATTATAGTTATGGTTAGGGTTATGGTTAAGGTTAAGGTGAAATTAACTATGAATAGAAGTTTTTTGTCCAATGTGTGCATAAATTATGTTATTGCTCCATTTGAATTGGTTGGATGATATATATGGATGACTTTATTGTTTCCATTGTTCTTAGATGCATAAGCTCGTAAATGTTCATTATTTGGACAAGACGACACTTACGATTAGAAAAGATGATGAAGGGGACGAGGCTATGGTTTTTTACACAAGTCCTAGCTTTGATGATCTTGTAGGGAAAGTGAGAAGCGTCTTACATTGGAATGAGCCAAAGACATTGGATTGGGAGTAAAGTCCTGACTAAAGAGTATGCCCATCACCTCCCAATTGCATTGGAATGTGTACGAGGACAAAGTAGACGCATCACAAGACAAGTCTCTTGAGATATTTGCCACAAAGGTTGATCCTTCTCCCTTGCAAATTGATTTGAACCGCAATGTATCCTCCCCAATACATGATGGTAGTGCCGAGGTGCATGTCCCCAATTGTTCTAGCCAACCACCAAGTAGCCAACACAATGGAGATCATATCAATGCTAGCGCCATAGTACTCCGAGATGATGCTATTCCTCTTGTTCAAGAAGATGCTAGTGGTCATGTTGATGATGATGCTATTGTTGCTCAAGAGGATGCTTACGCGGAGAATGAAGAGATTCATTACCATGCCATTGGTAACTTGGATGTCATTGTGCGGCAACAAGACATGGACCGTACCCTCCCTTATAACCGTATGTGTGGGTATGGCTCGGCTGATGAGGGTCCGGAGGAAGAGTTGGATGAGGATGGGTTGATGGCGCAAGAAAATCAAATCTACAAGAAGGTGAACAGCAAGGGAAGAGGGTCGTTGTTGTTTAGGGATGTGAGTCTTGCGGACAAGGCCGTTGTTGACGGTGGGGTGAGATTGGCGTTGTTTGAGCCAACATAGTGCCCCAATGTCGGTGATCCTCAGCCACAAAATGAGGATGAGAATGCTAAGTTTGGTTCTTTGGTAGAGTTCTAGATATGGTTGTGTGGATACGCCATTAGGAACCATAGGCCGTTTGTTTTTGGCCATCCCAATCAAAATGTTCGGTACACAGTCAAATGTGACCAAGAAGGTTGCCCTTGGAGGGTCTGTGGTAGAAGAATCAAAGAAACCGGGCAATGGGTGTTGAAGGGTTGTGTTCCCACTCACACGTTTGTACACCCGGACAAGGATGACTGAAGCAAAGGACACTGTCAACTCACGTCCGAGTATCTAGGCTACAAACTGTTGAATCAAAAAGCACATGATCCAACCGTGAAGGTCAAGTTTCTCATGACTTTGATTGAGGAACTATTCGGATACCCGGTCAAGTATGGGAAGGCATGGATGGACAAGGAAAACACTATTAGGATGTTGCATGGTGATTATGAGGCCGCATATAACATTCTGTCGAAGATGTTGGCAACCATTGCTCATCGGAACCCGTGCATGCGCCATCGGGTCGAGTAAATTGACAGAGTGTTTCGCCGTGCCTTCTGGAGCTTTGGACAATGCATCGAGGCATTCACATTTCGTCGGTCAGTCTTGTCTATAGATGGTACATTCTTGACTGGCAAATACAAGGGCACATTGATGGTGGCAATGGCACACTCGTCAAATGATAATGTGTTGCCGGTGGCATTTGCCTTGGTGCCTTCGGAGCACGATGACAATTGGGAGTGGTTCATGGAGCATGTGAGGACAAAGGTGATTGGCAAGAGAGAGGTATGCATTATATTGGACCGCCATCATGGGATTCTCAAAGCAATAGACATTGATATTCCAGGTATTCCAAAGCTTCAACACCGTTGGTGCATGAGACACTTTGTGGCAAACTGTTACTGGGCATGCAAGGGCAAGGAGTTTCGCAAAGACCTTACCCATGTTTGCTTTGCATTCAACACCGACACATTCAAAAGCCGATATGATAAACTCCTCAAGGCGTTGGAGAAGAACAAAGGGGAAAAGAATTCTTGACTAGGCACGAGCTGGATAAAGAAAAGTGGTCACGCGCTTACGATGAAGGAGGTATGCGATATGGGGACATGACAAGCAACATGGTGGAGTGCTTCAACAATGTGTTGAAGGGTGTTCGTTCCTTGCCGGTGACCGCAATACTCAAGTACACTTTCATCAAGCTCAACGAGTACTTCCTAAAGCATTCCAAAAGCATGGCCAAGTGGATTGGTGAAAAGATGGATATCCATTCAAGGTTCAGGATTGGTTGTTGCATCAAGTGTGCAAGTCTTCTCACCAACAAGTTATCAAATACAATGAAAAAGAAATGATATATTAAATCGATGAGCCAGGTGGGACAACAAGGGACGGTGTGTCCTATGGTGGAGTTGCGTACGAGGTCCACATCAAAAACCGTTGGTGCCAGTGTGAGAGGCCACACAAGTATCATTGGCCTTGCTCGCATTTGATCAAAGTGGGAGAGAAACTTGCCCGTATCCGATGGTACAACGGTGCGGTTGCATGAGTTCACATTGGAACAAACAAGGTTGACGTGGGCGCCTCGGTTTAATCCTTTCCTTGATCCGTCACAGTGGCCTAAGTATGATGGCCCACACATTGTGCCAGATCCCGCACTCATGGTGCCTATGAGGGGAAGGAGGATAAAGAAGAGGTTCAGGAGTGACACGGATGATCTAGCTAGATACACCAGAATGAAGCAATTTGGTAGTGGTCATTTCATGAAGGCACCGGACACCAACATTTGTGGAGAATGCAACGAGATGGAACACAACGTTAGGAGATGTACGAAAAGACCCAGAACCAACACGAGCACTAGTTAAGCACATGGTGGTAGAGGAGGTTCCACCACCACACGAGGACGAAGGACTAGTCTTGGAGGGGGCTGTGGAGGAAGGACTAGTCTTAGAGGGGGTCGTGGAGGAAGGACTAGTCTTAGAGGGGTTCGTGGATCCGGTGGTTCTAGGACACGTTGGGTTGATAGAGGAAGGCCTATCGACATGTTGCTAAGTCCGGATGGTTGAAATAATGTGAATGGTACCACTTGTCTCCTTCCATGTCAATTTGTTGATATATTTTCTTAACATCTTTAATTGTTTGCTTCTTTACATGTCCATGTGTTCATATGTTTGACTTATCATCTTTAATTGTTGTAGGCATGGCTTCATCCGGTTCCATGACAAGGCCACCGTGTACTAACCAAGAAGACATGTCGAACAAGTGGGAGAACACATCTTTGGACAAGGTGAAGGAGAAAGATGTGAAAATCCCACCATGTTGGCGTGGAGATGTCGGCAAGGTGAAGGTTTCCACCGACCGAAAGAAGTCATGGACGGAGGGAAGGAGATTTTTTGTATGCCCCAACTATGCCCATGACCGTGCGCTTCCAACTAACCCCTATGGCCTACCGCCTCCTCTATGCAAGTACTTCACATGGATAGATCATGAAGTGCCAGAAGATGTCCAAAAGGACCAATATCAAGATTGTCTTAGGCGCCAATGGCGGTTTGAAGAATCATTTCGAAGAGGTTTGGAGGAGGAGCATCGTCAAAGGAGAGGTTGGAGCGGAAGAAACGAGAGGAGGAGAGGGCACGTCAAGCGAAGCTTGCTCGTGATGAGGAGAGGGCAAGAAAGCTTGCAAAGGCTCGCGAGGTGCAAGAGGAGGATGAGGCACGCGACAAGAAGGGGAAATGGCCTCGTATGACTCAGTAGAGGCTTCACTTCGGTGGACTCATCATGTAATCGGATGAAGCCATGCCACATTTATCATGAACTATCTAGTACTAAGGCAAGAAGCCATGTGTCGTGAACTGCCTTGTAGACCTAATTTGACATTTGTAATGAATTTGTCATCAGAACTATCTCATAGACCAAAGTTTTTCTGGAGTTTCTTTGTTATTTGTCATGAATTTCTGTGATAAACTGTTATGCGTTGTGTGAAATCAACAAAAAACAAAAAACCGAGTGTGTGTGCTCTGCTTTTTAACCTACCGCCAGAGGCTCTGGCCGTAGGGTGCAGGACCCTACCGCCAGACCATCTCACGCTAGGGTTCCCCCCTTCGACTGTAGTTTGTTGTGACGGGCCTGGAGGTTTTCTTGTCGGTAGGGTTGGCTATCCTACCTCCATATCCCCTGGCGGTAGGGTCCCAACCCCCTAGATTACTTGTTGTGACCAATCTAGGGGGGTTTCTGGCTGTAGGGTTGGCCACCCTACCGCCAGAACCCCTGGCGGTAGGGTCCCAACCCCCTTGATTACTTGCTATGACCGGTCTGGGGTTTTTTTGGCGGTAGGGTTGGCTACCCTACCGCTAAACCCCTGGCGGTAGGGTCCCTCCCCCCTCAATTAGTAGATGTGACCGATCTTGGGGGGATTTTGGCGGTAGGGTTGGCTACCCTACCGCCAGACCCCTTGGCGTTAGGGTGCCAACCCCTCAAAATAGAGTTATTTCACCCCTTTTTTACAAACTTCTATGAAGTAACATCCACAAATGATTAAGTAGAAAGGACAATCATGACTCAGCATAGTTCATTACATCCACAAATGATTAAGTAGAAAGGACAATCATGACTCAGTGTAGTTCATTACATCCACAAATAACACTGACTTAAAACATCTACCGATTCGAATGACATGAGTTCAAACTACAAGCTCAAGCTCGAGCATACATTTTCTACACCGGAAAAATAGCTCAAAATGTATAAGACGTTCAATTTGTTCGTCACGCTCATGATTAGCCTTCAGTTGAAAGTCCGGGGATCCCGCCCAATTCTCCAACAAACCATTCGTTTCGCGGAACCATCCTCATCGAGCACAGCGATCCGGATTCTCTTACATGCCTTGTGCGATTGCCCATCCAATGACCTGTCCTGGTTTTGTCAAGTCCAGCTCCCGGAATTCTTCTTTGCTGACAGAGAACCCAATCTCCATTGCCAAAGCGTGTCTGCAAGCATATTCCAGCTCCTGGAGCTCATGAAGTATCTTCTTTTTTTCTTTCACAAGCCTCCAAAAACCTTTCTTCTCCTTACAATCACAAGGTTCCTCGATAATGTAATACTTGCTAAAATCCATCATGGCCCCATTTACATCATCACAAATCTTTAACCATGCTTGAAGCCCCCTCATCATACCACATTATCGCTCCGCTACAACCTTCTCACACGCTACCGCCAGACTCATAGCTGCAATGTCCATCCTACATGAATATACGGGTTTAAGATGAGAATAAACAAAATAAATCAGATGGATCACAACACTTGGTTACTATTAAGGTGATCTTGATCTTAATTATTTTCTTACACCTAACCCTAACCCCAAAGATGACCACTAATCATAGCACTAGATCTAGATACACAAACAGTTCTACAAACAATTATAGGCACTAACACATAAGGAAATAACAAACATAACCATAAATGCATCATACTAATTGATTTGACCACACCAAAATGATGAACTAGGATTTGCCATAAAATGAGCTAATGCACATAAAACCAAGCTTTCAACCAATCAAAATGAGGGGAAGTGAGAGAGGTACCTTGGGTGATGAAAGTGCTACGAATTCACCGAAGAAATGTCAACCAAATTAGGGAAATTTGAGAGGCTCTTGTGATAGAAAGAGAGAGGAGGGGCCTTGAGCTCGGGGGAGAGGTGAGGTGTGGGGTGACTTGTGCTGAATGAGTGGGTGTGGGGACCAAAGGTCCCCCTCCCAACCTTATCCACCCGAGGAACCTACCGCCAGGGGCCCTGGCGGTAGGTTTTAGAGCAACTCTACCAGACCCCGCATCCCACCCCGACCCGCAAAATAACCGCCAAAATGTGGGTCGGGGCAGAAAAACCAGCCCGAACAGACCCCGCATCCCGCCCCGACCCGTAAAATTTTGAGGGGCACGGTTAAATCCTCACCCCAACCCGAGAATACGCGGGTTTCCCCCTTGCGGCTGCGGTGCCCTGCATATAAGTGGAAACAGTTGGTGGGGGGGGACATTTCAGCCCGCGCTTTCCCCACCAACCACCTCTCCTCCCCCCCTCGCGCCGTCTCTGGGCCGCCGCCCAAGATTCCGACGAAAGCAGCCGGCAGGAGCACGCTGAAAGGCCGCCACGCGCACGAGGCCTGATAATGCCCAAGTGCAGGGAATCATCATAGCAATTCCCAAAGGTGGAAGTGATAAGTATGGAGTGTCGAACCCACAAAGATCTAAAGGTAAGATCAATATTCTCTCAAGTCCTATCTGCCACTGATACAACTCTATGTACACCGAACGTTTGCTTCCAGCTAGAAACGAGAAATAAAACTACATTGTGGGTATGAAGAGGATAACTTTGCATGATATCGGAGAGCTAAAATATAAAAGTAGGTGTTGTTATCATAAATTTAGAATATATTACTAAATATTATAAATAGCGAGTGTGGAATAATGATGGATCGCTGTGCAGAATTGTCCTAGGCAATTGTTAACAAGACCGGTGGTCGTCATTGCAATTTCATATGAGGGAGAGGCATAAGCTAACATACTTTCTCTTCTTGGATCATATGCACTTATGATTGGAACTCTAGAAAGCATCCGCAACTACTAAAGATCATTAAGGTAAAACCCAACCATAGCATTGAAGCATCAAGTCCCCTTTATCCCATACGCAACAATCCCCTTACTCGGGATTATGCTTCTGTCACTCAAGCAACCCACTATAAGCGAATCATGAACGTATTGCAACACCCTACAGCGGGAACCCCTCACACTTGCGCGACACGGAGGGCACAATAGGACAGCACCAAAACAAAACATACAACTCATACCAATCTATATCATCAATCAACCCAAAGACAAAGGATATCTACTCAAAACATCATAGGATGGCAACACATCATTGGATCATAATATGTGGCATAAAGCACCATGTTCAAGTAGGGATTACAGCGGGGTGCGGGAGAATGGACCGCGTAAAATAGACGAGGATGGTGATGTTGATGAAGACGATCACCGCGGCAATGATTCCCCTCCCGATGGCACTCCGTCGCCACCGAGAGAGAGGAGGAGAAGTTCTCCCCCTTGTGCTTCCTCCTCCATGGCCTCCCCCCTAGATGGGGAGAGGTTCTCCCTCTGGTCCTTGGCCTTCATGGTGACGATGGCCCCTCCGGGATCCTCCTCTATGGCATCCGGTGATGATGGCCCCCTCCGGTAGGGTGCCAGAGAGGGCCTAAAATTGATTTCTCGTGGCTACAGAGCTTGCGGCGGCGGAACTTCCGATCTAGGTTATTTTCTGGGGGTTTCTGTATTTATAGGAATT
The DNA here is from genome assembly GCA_032464435.1 of Aegilops umbellulata. NCBI lineage: Eukaryota > Viridiplantae > Streptophyta > Magnoliopsida > Poales > Poaceae > Aegilops > Aegilops umbellulata. The sequence goes on along the minus strand of CP136054.1, from coordinate 247,691,647 downwards.
TTTTGCGTCGGTTTCACGTCAGGGGGGTCTCCGAGTCGTCCACGAGATAGGGCCCCATGCCTAGGGGGGTGGGTGCGCCCCCCACCCTCGTGGACAACCCGGGACTCTTCTGGCCCAACTCTTTTACTCCGGGGGCTTCTTTTGGTCCATAAAAATCATCAAAAATTGGCACGTCAATTGGACTCCGTTTGGTATTCCTTTTCTGCGATACTCAAAAACAAGGAAAAACAGAAACTGGCACTGGGCTCTAGGTTAACAGGTTAGTCCCAAAAATCATATAAAATATCATATAAATGCATATAGAACATCTAAGATGGATAATATAATAGCATGAATACTTCATAAATTATAGATACGTTGGAGACGTATCAGCATCCCCAAGCTTAATTCCTGCTCGCCCTCGAGTAGGTAAATGATAAAAGAAATAATTTATGAAGTGTGAATGCTAGCAGGTGCACAAGTTTGATCAATGATAATTTCAATCACCTTTTCTAGCATCATTATATGTCATAACAGTAGCTCATCTCATAAAACTTTTCATGATCAAGTAACAAGCTATTCACATGTTAAAGTATAGATCATAAACTTTCTTGAAAACTAACAAATAGTGCTCTTAGTCATCAAACAATTGCAATTCATATTATTTTCGGGAAGGGTCTATGTAAGAGCTTTGACTCAGCAAACTCCACATACTCAACTATCATTTAATCTTTCACAATTGCTAACACTCATGTGATATTTATGGGTTCAAAGTTTTAATCAGACACAGAGAAAGACAGGGGCTTATAGTTTCGCCTCCCAACCTTTTACCTCAAGGGTAATGTCAAAAATAATAATTTATGAAAACCTACATCCAAGTGGATATATATATCCGGATCGCTCCAACACAAAGTGCTTGCCAAAGGAAAAAGTGTAAAAAGGAAAGGTGATGATCACCATGACTCTTGTATAAGGGTAGAAGATAAAAGTAAAAGATGGGCCCTTCGCAGAGGGAAGCAAAGGTTGTCATGCACTTTTATGGTTGGATGCACAAAATGTTAATGCAAAAGAACGTCACTTTATATTGCCACTTGTGATAAAGACCTTTATTATGCAGTCAGTTGCTTTTATTTCTTCCCTATCACAAGTTCGTATAAAGCTTATTTTCTTCGCACTTATAGATCATACATATTTAGAGAGCAATTTTTATTGCATGCACCGATGACAACTTACTTGAAGGATCTTACTCAATCCTTAGGTATGTATGGTGGACTCTCATGGCAAAACTAGTTTAAGGGATGTTTGTAAGCACAAGTAGTATTTCTACTTGGTGCAAAGAATTTGGCTAGCATGAGAGGGAAAGGCAAGCCCAACATGTTGGATGATCCAAGACAATATAATGTTTCGGATATAGGAAAACATAACCCATTAGGTTGTCTTCCTTGTCCAACATCAACCTTTTAGCATGTCATATTTTAATGAGTGCTCACAATTGCAAAAGATGTCCAAGATAGTATATTTATATGTGAAATCTCTCTTCCTTCGATATTCTTTCATGAATTGTTCAAGTGACCAATTCTGTGTTTGCTAACTTTCAATAAGTTTACTACCTATACTTATTATGTGTGAAGTCATTACTCCTCATGTTATAAGCATATGAAACGTATATAAATTCAGATATACTATATTCAATTCATTCAACCATTTACTCATAGGAGATATACGTGAAGCACATGAGTAAATGACAAACTACTCTAAAAAGATATAAGTGAATAACACTGAGTAGTCAAATAATTAACTAGCCATGGGAGGATTCTTTTTCATTCTAGATTTCAAATCCAATGATTTTATTCAAACAGCAAGTAAAATTGAAAATACACTCCAAGCAAAACACATATCATGTGACAAATAAAAATATAGCTCCAAGTAAGGTATATCGATAGTTTTGAAGACGAAAGAGGGGATGCCTTCTGGGGCATCCCCAAGCTTAGGCGCCTGAGTCTTCCTTGAATATTACCTTGGGGTGCCTTGGGCATCCCCAAGCTTAGGTTCTTTCCACTCCTTATTCTCCTCATATCGACATCTTACTCAAAGCTTGAAAACTTCAATCACACAAAACTTAACGGAACTTCGTGAGATAGGTTAGTATGATAAAAAGTAAACCATTCACTTTGATACTGTCAAAGAGAAGGTTCATAATTGTTATCATACAATGCCTACTGCACCATACCATTTCTACAGTTTATATTGAGAAATATAAGCCATAGAAACTAGAAAACAAGCAAACTATGCAATGAAAACAGAATCTGTCAGAAACAGAACAGTCTGTAATGATCTGAACAGCAACCATACTTATGCTACTCCAAAAATTATGAGATAAATTGGTGGACGTGAGGAATTTGTCTATTAACCTTCTTCAAAAAGAATCAACTCAAAAGCACTCTTCTGTAAAAAATGGTAGCTGATCCCGTGAGCACAAAGTTTTTGTTTTTTACAGCAAGATCACATTAACTCTCACCCAAGTCTTCCCCAAGGTCTTACTTGGCACTTTATTGAAACAAAGAGCTATAAAACATGATTACTACCATAGCTTAATCATGTAAACACACAAAAACAGTAAGGGTAAATATTGGGTTGTCTCCCAACAGGCGCTTTTCGTTAATGCCTTTTAGCTAGGCATGATGATTTCAATGATGCTCACATAAAAGAAAAGAATTGAAACATAAAGAGAGCATCATGAAGAATATGACTAGCACATTTGAATCTAGCCCACTTCCTATGCCTAGGGATTTTGTGAACACATAATTTATTGGAACAAGAATCAACTAGCATAGGAAGGCAAAACAAGTATAACTTCAAAACTTTAAGCACATAGAGAGGAAACTTGATATTATTGCAACTCCTACAAGCATATATTCCTCCCTCATAATAACTTTCAGTAGCCTCATGAATGAATTTAACAATATAACCATCACGTAAAGCATTCTTTTCATGATCTACAAGCATAGAAAAATTTCTACTCTCCACATAAGCAAAATTCTTCTCATTCGGAATAGTGGGATCACTAATTCCTAAAGTTGACACTCTTCCAAACCCGCTTTAGATGATAGTATTATTCATACTCCAAAAGATTCTTTTACTTTTATGTATTTACTTTCTTGCAAGAGTCAAAGTTTTTCTCTCTATTCCCTTTTATTTTTCTCTTGTGGCAAGCATCATGTGGCGAGGAAAGATCTAGGACATATATCCAGTTGGATATGGGTAGCATGAGTTATTATTGTTGACATCACCCTTGAGGTGAATATGTTGGGAGGCAAAATTATAAGCCCCTATCTTTCTATGTGTCCGGTTGAAACATTTTGCTCATGTTTATGCGGTGAGTGTTAGCAATCATAGAAGACTATATGATGGTTGAGGATGTGGACTTGCCTAAAGGCTCCGATACGTGAACCTTCTTGAAAAGATGATGAATTGTAGTTCCAAAGTTGACTGAGAACGTAGTTTGTTGGTTTCCAATAGAGTTCATGCTTTATACTTCGATGTTGTGATGAATTGTTACTTATTCATGAGAAGTTTATGATGAAACTTTTATTTAAAGCTTGTTGTTGTTATAATAATTTACATGATGCTTCTATGTCCTTATTTTTTTTATCGACACCTCTCTCTCTAAGCATGTGGACATGTTTTTCGATTTCGGTGTTCGCTTGAGGACAAGCATGGTCTAAGGGGGAGTTGATACGCCCATTTTGCATCATGTTTACCTATTATTATTTATAATGTTTTTATGCATAATAATGCTTTTTGGAGTAATTCTAATGCCTTTTCTCTCGTAATATGCAAGGTTCACACAAAGAGGGAGAACTCCGGCAGCTGGAAATCTGTACCTGAAAAAGCTACATCAGGCTACCAAGTCTGCACAACTCCAAATGAGCTGAAAATTCACGAGGAATTTTTATGGAACATATAAGAAATACTGGAGCAAATAACAACCGGAGGGTGGCCACTTAGTGAGCACAAGACACCAGGGCACGCTAGGCCCCCCAGGCGCGCCCTGGTGGGTTATGCTCAGTCCAGCCCACCTCCGGTGCCCATCTTCTGGTATATAAGTCATTTTGAGCTAAAAAATAAGGAGAGGACTTTCGGGACGAAGTGTCGCCGTCTCGAGGCGGAACTTGGGCAGGAGAACTTTTGCCCTCCAGCGGAGCGATTCCGTCGGGGGAACTTCCCTCCCGGAGGGGGAAATCATCGTCATCATCATCACCAACAACTATCTCATCTTGGGGGGAGCAATCTCCATCAACATCTTCAACAGCACCATCACCTCTCAAACGCTAGTTCATCTCTTGTGTTTGATCTTTGTACCGGAACTATAGATTGGTACTTGTGGGTGACTAGTAGTGTTGATTACATCTTGTAGTTGATTACTATATGGTTTATTAGGTGGAAGATTATATGTTCAGATCCAATATGCTATTTAATACCCCTCTAATCATGATCATGTTTATCATTTGTGAGTAGTTACTTTTGTTCTTGAGGTCACGGGAGAAATCATGTTGCAAGTAATCATGTGAACTTTATATGTGTTCGATATTTTGATGGTATGTATGTTGTGATTCCCTTAGTGGTGTCATGTGAACGTCGACTACATGACACTTCACCATATTTGGACCTAAGGGAATGCATTGTGGAGTAGTTATTAGATGATGGGTTGCAAGAGTGATAGAATATTAAACCCTAGTTTATGCGCTATTTCGTAAGGGACAGATTGGATCCAAAAGTTTAATGCTATGGTTAGAATTTACTCTTAATACTTTTCTCGTAGTTGCGGATGCTTGCGAGGGGGTTAATCATAAGTAGGAGGTTTGTTCAAGTAAGAACAACACCTAAGCACCGGTCCACCCACATATCAAATTATCAAAGTAGCAAACACAAATCAAACCAACATGATTAAAGTGACAAGATGAAATTCCCGTGTACCCTCAAGAATGCTTTGATTATCATAATGGACCATTTCGGCATGTCCTTTGCCTCAAAAGGATTGGGCTACCTTGCTGCACTTTTGTTACTACTATCGTTACTTGCTCGTTAGCAATTATCTTGCTATCAAACTACTCATTACTTATAATTTCAGTGCTTGCAGAAAATACCTTGTTGAAAACCACTTGTCATTTCCCGCTGCTCCTCGTTGAGTTCGACACTCTTACTTATCGAAAGGACTACGATTGATCCCCTATACTTGTGGGTCATCATGAATCCCATCCAACTCCTCACCGACCAGCGAGCCTACGAAGGAATTACTCACTCGCGGTGGGGAGCATCATGGAATTGGCAATGGAGAAGGGTTGGTGATGACGAAGATCAAAGATCCCCCTCTCCGGAGCCCCAAACGGACTCCAGATCTGGCCTCTCGATGAAGAACATGAGGTGGCAGTGGCTCCGTCTCGTGAAACGCGATAATTCTTTCTCCTTGATTTTTTTCTCAGAAAATAGGATTTTATAGAGTTGGAATCAGGGTTTGCGGTGGCTCCAGTATTTTTCTTTTATTCCATAAAAAATATCCAAAAAAATCATGCCATTCCGAGAACTTTTATTTCTGCACGAAAACAACACCATGGTAGTTCTGCTGAAAACAACATCAGTCCGAGTTAGTTTCATTCAAATCGTGCAAATTAGAGTCCAAAACAAGAGGAAAAGTGTTAGGAAAAGTAGATACGACGGAGACGTATCAACTCCCCCAAGCTTAAATCTTTGCTTGTCCTCAAGCAATTCAGTTGATAAACTGAAAGTGAAAAAGTAAAACTTTTACGAACTCTTTTGCTCTTGTTTACATAAATAATCTTAAGTAGCACCCATGTTTTCAACAAAGATCATGACTAACAATGTCGACAATAACTCTTAAAAATTATATTAACTCATATCAATGGCATAATCAACTAGCGAGCAATAATAAGATATCTCAAATGGAAACACTTTGTCAAAACAACCATGATATAATATGACAATAGTGGTATCTTGCTTGCCCTTTCTGAGATCGCAAAACATAAGTGCAGTGCACCTCCAAAGTTCAAGCAGCAACTAAAACATTGTAATTCATGGTAGAAAAGATCCAGTCATGATGCACCCAACATTAGCTATACACAATGCATGAGGATGACAATAGTGCTCTCAGATCTGGCGCTAATTTGAGAAGGTGATGACACAACATAAAAGTAAATAGATAGTCCTTTCGTAGAGGGAAGCAGTGATTTGCAGCGGTGCCAGAGCTCAAATTTTCAAACACAGGTAAATGAAATTTTGAGAAATTTACCCTTCTTGTTTACTTCGCAACCATCATTTATCGGTATCTTCCTTTCTAAACACATTAGTGGCGGTTCCCAAGCAACAAAAAGTAAAGGTTTACTCCCCCCTCCACCAACAATCACACTCCACGGCTGATCTGAATCCACGGGTACCGTCCATACCAACAACAATCCTGGGGGAGTTTTGTTTAATTATTTGCAATTTTGAATTCAGGACTGGGAATCCCTATTACCGCCCCTCTCGTGCAAGGACGAGTGAATAAACACTCATCATGAGAATGACCCGCTTAGCATGGAAGATACTGACTACCTCCTCTCACTATGAACAATATAGGCACACAAAAAGGATATTTATTTGAAGTTTTTAGAGGTGGCACATGCAAATTTACTTAGAACGGCAGGGTAATACCACATATAGGTAGGTATAGTGGACTCATCTAGAATAACTTGGGTTTCAGGATTTTGTTGCACAAGAAGTATTCCCGCTTAGTACAGGCGAAGGCTAGCAAATAGGTTGAGAAGCGGCCAGCTAGAGAGCGAAAACGGTCATAAACATGCATTATGCAAAAGTAACATTGGATACTAGCATGAGTAGGATATGAACACCGTGAACATAAATATCATAGAGGCTATCTTGGTTTTGATTCAACTGCATGCATGAGCATGTGCCAAGTCAAGCCACTTGAACATTCAGAGGATACCATATCATCATACGACATCACAATCGCTCTGACGCAATGCTGACATCTAAGATAAATCATTATCCACTCCTAGCTACTTAAGCATGGCATGAGAAACTATAATCTCTAATTGTCATTGCAAACATGTTTGACCATAATAGGCTGAATCATGGATACTAGGTTAACATATTTACAAAAATAGAACAAGTTGAGTTCATACCCGTTTCTCTTTACCACCTCCAGTTCATCAAATATCGTCATTATTGCCTTTCACTTGCACGACCGATTGATATGAAAATAATAATAGTGCAAGAGTGACGTGGACTAAGCTGGAATCTGCAAACAATTTTATTCAAAAGGAGAAGACAAGGTAATAAGGGATCTTTGTTAGATCAACATTAATGTTTATGAGAGCCACTCAACATTTTCATCGTGGTCTTCTCCTTGGTATGACTCAATAAAAAGAAAAAGAATTTCAGAGAAACACACTGAAATATTTTCGGAGTTTTTTTAGTTTTTCTTGAAGGAAGCAAATTAACGAGAGAAAAGCAAAAACGAGAAAGACTATTTACACGGGAGAGCTCCCAACAAGCAAAAGAAGAATCAAGAAATATTTTTGACTTTTCCTTTTAACACTACAACTAACTACACTTAAAAAGAAAAACCGAAAAGAAGCAAGCAACATTTTTTGGGGGGGTTTCTCAAAGTTTTTTAAACACACAAGAATAAAGCGAGAGAAATAAATCTAGCATGGATAATACAAATGAAAAAGTGGGGATACCGACAACTAGAATGAAATGTGTAAACATGAATGTAATGTCGGTGGAAATACCTACCCCCCCCCCCAAGCTTATACTTTTGGCCTAACTTGGTAATCACCACTCGTAGTAGGACATCAGGTCCTATGTTGAAGTGCTGTAGAGTGGGTACCTGGGCGTCCCACTCCTGAGGCTCCTCCCCAGCCGATGCCTGGTTGTTCCGGTAGGAACCGATATCCACTGGCGAGATCCTGTATCCGCCCCTGGCAATAGAATCGAACAAAGCAGGTGCAGGCAACGGAATAACATCACGAGTATTTTCACTAAAGACTAGGTTATAAGGAACATCCATAGTAGTGTTCTCGCCATCAATAAAGTGATGATCAGCCATCGCTTGGCGATCTAAGTAAACCTTGGTCAAACGGTGGTCATGTTGGAGTATTTGAACGTTAAAGTGACTCGATAAGCGAGAAGCAAAAATACCGCCATGAATTTTACCCTTGGACCTGTTAAGGTGAAGGCGACGTGCCACAATAGCTCCTATGCTATAAGTGTTATCGCCGGAAAGTGCGCGGTGTAAGACAGCGAAATCGGGGGCACTAAATGCACCAACCTTCTCCCTAGCAAGTAGACACTTCACAATGAATAGAGTAAAATAATGCACTGAAGGAAACTTCAAGCTAGTGGCGGTGGCCCTCGACACCCCTCTCTCATCTTCCACTAACAGAGTGCGATAAAAGCCCTCAAACTTTGCGGACCTAGGATCTCTTATTTCCCTGTCAGAAGGGATCAGGCATATATCACAAAATTCAGTAAGTGGTATCTGACGGGTTTCAGCATATAAATTAAACTGCACCTCAGGAGGGTTGTTCCTACTTATGAAATGAAACTTTGCATGAAGGATTTTGTAAGGATATGATATTGTTCACATTTAGCTGCGATAAAGTCGGTGAGGCCGGCATTAGCAGCAAATTGTGCAAACTCTTGACAGATTCCGGCTCCATCCATGAACGGGTTGTGCGGCCATTCGCACGGCCGTACCTCCGTCATTCTTCGGGTGTGGAGATCATTGTCTGATGACTCCTCGATAACTCCCTTGGAGCTCTTCTTGGAAGCAAACTTCCTAAAGAAACTCATCTTTTTCCCATGAATAAAATTCTGAAATTTGTAGTCCACAATTTTTTTCTCAACACAACTTCACAAGATTGATAGCAACTACTCCTAGGGATGCATAGAGGCCATATCAAGCATTCAAACTACTTAGAACTCTAAGAATTCAACATGCAAGCTCATCTACAGCAGCACCAAGAGTAGCTAATTATTCAAAATATAAACCACTAAAGCAAAAACTATTTGGACCAATGGAGGAGTCACATACCAAGTAACAATCCCCCAAAACAGTTTTGAAAATGGAGATTTGAGCAAAGAGATCAAAATCCGTGGGTTTGAGAGCAAGAACACGAGAGAGAGAGAGAGAGAGAGAGAGAGAGAGAGAGAGAGAGAGAGAGAGAGAGAGAGAGAGAGAGAGAGCAATGGTGATTTTTTTGGAGGTAGGTGATGGCATGGGCTAAAGAGATAAGTGAAGTTCATGGAGCATTCTACAAATTGATGAAGGTACATCTCATACTAGCATGGTTCTTAAAGAAAAAGAAAAACACAAAGGACACAAATCATGTGAACAAAACAAAAACCAAGGTATACCGATAATTGTTGAAGAAGAAAGATGGGATGCCAACCGGGGCATCCCAAGCTTAGATGCTTGAGTATCCTTGGAATAATTACTTAGGGTGCCTTTGTCATCCCCAAGCTTGAACTCTTGCCTCTCTTTATTCTTCTCACATGTAACTCCTCGTTCTTCGAACACTTCATCCACAAAAACTTAACGAAAACTTTGTGAGATCCGTTAGTATACTAAAGCAAATCACTACCTTTAGGCACTGTTGCAAACTCATTCCAAATTCATATTAGCATTTTATCTACTGTATTCCAACTTCACCATGGTTCATACCCCCCGATACTACCCATAGATTCATCAAAATAAGCGATCAACACATAGAAAACAGAATCTGTCAAAAACAGGATAATCTTTAGTAATCTGGAAGTTTAGTAAACCTCTGTAATTCTAAAATATTCTAAAAAATATATGAAATTTTAAACAATTTGTACAAAAGTAATGTGCAAAAAGTTTTAGACCCATTTAACTTTCCAGTAAAAGATGTAAATTCACGCGCTGCAGCCAAAGTTTCTGTTTTTGTATTGCACAAAGTAAATAAGCAATCTAATCATCCTAAAACCAAAGCTTGACACATTATTTTTATAATACAATGGATATATACAAGGGGATAATTATTTGCAGAGAAGCTTCCATAAATTTTTTTACATTGTTTCCATGAGCATGAACACAAGTGTTCAAGGTCGACCCTCACTTCTCCAATGCATAACCTTCCAATCACTTCTCTTATTGAAAAAAATTTAGGCATGAGAGGCAAGTAATTTTTTTTGTATTTTCATTCTTAAATATTTTTTTTATGTTTCACCCACAACTAAACAGAAACAAAAAGGAAAAACAAAATCTACTTAGTGGAGAAAGCAAACAAGCACACACGAGAATATCAACCCCACGGTATTGCTCCCCGGCAACGGCGCCAGAAAAGAGCTTGATAATCCCCAAGTGCAGGGAATCATCGTAGCAATTCCCAAAGGTGGAAGTGATAAGTATGGAGTGTTGAACCCACAAGAAGCTAAAGGTAAGATCAATATTCTCTCAAGTCCTGTCTGCCATTGATACGACTCTACGTACACCGAACGTTTGCTTCCAACTAGAAACGAGAAATAAAACTACGTTGTGGGTATGAAGAGGATAACTTCGCATGATATCGGAGAGCTAAAATATAAAAGTAGGTGTTGTTATCATAAAGTTAGAATATATTACTAAATATTATAAATAGCGAGTGTGGAATAATGACGGATCGGTGTGCGGAATTGTCCTAGGCAATTCTTAACAAGACCGGTGGTCGTCATTGCGATTTCATATGAGGGAGAGGCATAAGCTAAGATACTTTCTCTTCTTGGATCATATGCACTTATGATTGGAACTCTAGCAAGCACCCGCAACTATTAAAGATCATTAAGGTAAAACCCAACCATAGCATTGAAGCATCAAGTCCCCTTTATCCCATACGCAACAACCCCCTTACTCGGGTTTATGCTCCTATCACTCAAGCAACCCACTATAAGCGAATCATGAACGTATTGCAACACCCTATAGCGGGAATCTCTCACGCTTGCGCGACACGGAGGGCACAATAGGACAGCACCAAAACAAAACATACAACTCATACCAATCTATATCATCAATCAACCCAAAGACAAAAGGATATCTACTCAAAACATCATAGGATGGCAACACATCATTGGATCATAATATGTGACATAAAGCACCATGTTCAAGTAGGGATTACAACGGGGTGCGGGAGAATGGACCGCGTAAAATAGATGAGGATGGTGATGATGATGGTGATGTTGATGAAGACGATCACCGCGGCGATGATTCCCCTCCCGATGGCACTCCGGCACCACCGAGAGAGAGGAGGAGAGGTTCTCCCCCTTGTGATTCCACCTCCATGGCCTCCCCCCTAGATGGGGAGAGGTTCTCCCTCTGGTCCTTGGACTTCATGGTGATGATGGCCCCTCCGGGATCCTCCTTCATGGCCTCCGGTGATGATGGCCCCCTCCGGCAGGGTGCCAGAGAGGGCCTAGATTGATTTCTCGTGGCTATAGAGGCTTGCGGCGGCGGAACTTCCGATCTAGATTATTTTCTGGGGGTTTCTGTATTTATAGGAATTTTTGGCGTCGGTTTCACGTCGGGGGGGGTCTCGAGTCGTCCACGAGATAGGGGCCCACGCCTAGGGGGGTGGGCGCGCGCCCCACCCTCGTGGACAGCCCGGGACTCTTCTGGCCCAATTCTTTTACTCCGGGGGCTTCATTTGGTCCATAAAAATCATCAAAAATTGGCACGTCAATTGGACTCCGTTTGGTCTTCCTTTTCTGCGATACTCAAAAACAAGGAAAAAACAGAAACTGGCACTGGGCTCTAGGTTAATAGGTTAGTCCCAAAAATCATATAAAATATCATATAAATGCATATAAAACATCTAAGATAGATAATATAATAGCATGAATACTTCATAAATTATAGATACGTTGGAGACGTATCAAGGCCTCCCCTCCCTCCCCCGTGCGTCGACGGGCCGCCGGATTTGCGGATCTGCGGCACTCCATCGCGGGCCGCCGGATTTGGCTTTTCCGGCCGCCGGTTGCTGCGCCAAGCGATGGAGTGGTCGGGGATCCTCTCCCGCAGCCCCGACAAGGGCGCATCGCCGCATGCAGGTACGGGTTCGTCCGCCCGCCGTTGCCGACGGTTTGCGGGCATGGATTTGTCCGGCCGTCCACCGGCTCGGCGCTCGCGCAGCGTCTTTGTGGCTTGCTGATGCCGCTCATACAGTGCGACGATTGCACGCGGAAAGTGTTACAACTAACTTCGGGCACGCCGAAGCACCCCGGATGGGTGTTCTTCAAATGCGAAAACGACGGGGTACGTGCATTTGCGGTAGCTCATTTGATAGCTCATTCGGTTCAATTGCGGTAGCTCACTTCAAACTTGCTCATTCTTTTGTGTAGGACGATGGATGCTCATTTTGGTTTTGGGAAAGCCAATACATTGATTTATTGATAGAAAGAAACTTAATAAATGTTGGTGCACTCCTTAGTACAATCGAAGGCAATGATGCGTCTGCATGTGCAACTAGAGGGGAAGCAACGTCTACTTCTTTCGAACCAAAGATGAAGAAAGAAGAATGCAAAATCAAGAATCCGCAGATAAACAATGAATGCATGGAGAAGATATTAGTCCAACTTGTGGGAGCAGTTATGGAAGTTGGAAATCTTCTGGAATGCATACTCGTGGTTCTTGTTTTCTTTGGTCTTACTATTCTAGTAAAGATTTGGTGATGTCTTTTGTATCCAATATTGTTGAAAAAGCAAAAAAAAAAGCATTATGCTAGATCAAATTAAGGTGCAAATTTAAGTTTTGCGGGCCGGGAGGAGCTGCGACAGATCAGACGCCGCAAAGCCGACCCGTAAAAAGTATATTCCGAGAATATCCTTTATTTACGGGTCCATTATGCGGAGTCTGCAACTGCGGCCGTCTGCGTCAACCCGCAAAGACGTTTTTCCGCGAACTGTAAACACGTTTTGCGGGCCGGGAGGATGCGGGATCTGCTAGAGTTGCTTTTAGTAGCCTGCCGCTAGGGTCGATGGTCGTAGGCCGCTTTTCCACGTCAGATGGAGCTGACGACCGTTAAGCGCCGTCCCCTCACCTACCGCCAGGTACCGTGGCGGTAGGGTGGGGGGCTATCGTCAGTATTCCCGGTGGTAGGTAAAAAGGTCAGATTTAAAAAAAATCAAAGAATCAGATCCCGAAATTAGACCAAAAAATGGTCGAAACACGAAATTTTGCCTCCCGCGTAAACTGGCGTGGAATCAGGACAGCTCGTCGATAACTGGCGTGGTGGCGTGGAATCTGGACAGCTCGTCGAGTCAGAGCGGCCGCAGAGAATCCCGCCATTGCTTGCCGGCAACGGGAGCGACCGAGCGGGGGGCCACCCGTGGCTGGAGCCTGGACGGCGTGCGTCCGCGTCAGCTTCGGCGTAGCTCCCGAGTCCCGACGCGATGCCCAACCACGTCAGCGGTGCGCCGGTGCCGACCCACACGTCGGCAAGCAGGGGGCCGCGAGCCCGTGACGGGAGGCGTACGTGCCGACCCCCAGCGCTGCAAGCCTGCAACGTGCGCCGAAGGGCGTGGATGCTTCGCGTGCGCGCATGGCCGACACGACGACATGAGGGCCCCTTCCCTAGACCATAGGTATACTATATACGCCCCTTTCCCATAGTGCGACTTTTCTAGTTCGGTGGAGGTATAGACCATGCAAACTGAACTTTGCGATTGGTTTAGATAAAAAAAAAGTGAACTTTGCGATTGGACCTCGCTCCTATGGCTGAAATTTGAACTGGCACCTCGAAATACCGGCATTGTAAATGGACTTGAACAATTTTCTTTTGTCTGGTTTGAACCGGTAACGAGTACTGAGGGATAGTACTTCTCTGGGAACAAAGAAACTCTTATTCCAAGCCGTACCAGAATAACTCTTCGAAAGTGGACTTTGGAATTACTTGTTACAATATATGTATTATTGTCTGACTTCTCTGGTCAACAAATTTTTTAGGAGAGCTCGAATATGTTTTTTGCGATAGAGTTTCCATATTTGATACTCTGTTGTGTGTCATGAATGTATATGAACTTAATTTAGATGATTATTAGGTCCTTCGTTGTGGGGACCCCGACTCATAAGTCGTGATCATCGAATGCACGTGTACAGTGATCCCAAAGATCAATGCTCACTGAACACACAGAAGCTGAATAACAAGAGCCTTACATCCATACATACCGTCTTACACAAATTATGACCATTATGGTCAAGTCTTACATAGATAAAGCATTAAGGGCTGAACATCAAATGAAACACAAGCAGCGGAAATCTTCGTCGATAAGTAGAACCCATGCTATCTGCCTTAACCCTACAGGCATTCTGACTGGGAAGCGTCCTAGTTCGCATGTTCGTCTCCAAAGAACTCTTCTCCGAACTCTGGTTCTTCCATGCCTGGCCAATTAAATAACCAGTGGCAAGCCAATGAGTACTTTGAATGTACTCGCAAACAACCCATGTTTTGGTTCAAGGAACAATAATGCATGACATAGGTAAATTATTGCGGAAAGCTAGTTTTGAGTGCAATGACATGTTCAACAACTTGTAATAAATGCATCATAAGAGTTCAATTAACCATGAGGACAGGTTACAGATATCAACATAAATAGAGAGGGCACCAACCCAACTCAATCATGTCAAGTCCTCTGACTTGACCCAAGTAGTTCTTCCCACTTATCCATCACACACACTGGTTTGAAAACACGTGGACGTAGTTTAAGCAGCACCGCCCAACTGTCCTTGGCCGTGGACACGGCTATTCGAATAGTTTTACACTCTGCAGAGGTTGCACACTTTACCCACAAGATCCGGGGAACTTCCGTGTCATCCACGACCCGCGGTACCTCAAGTACCCGGAGTAAGCACCCGATCACTATCTTTCCCTAGACGACACTAACAAGGAGTACACCCGTTGTTCCGTATCCTCATGATGTACATCATACGAGCCTCTTCGGATTCCTCCGACAGCCCCTGTTGTGGAGGAAGGACCTGGCCACGCGCTTAAGTTTGCGCATGAGCGGGGTGCCGTCCACCACGAGCTTTTCCGGGAGACGATGGGCGCGCTGAGCCGACTTGGGGAAGAACTTGTGGATGTTGACGCGCGCCTTGAAGCCGAGGGCCTCCGGCTGGTGAAGGAGTGGCATCAACTGAGGGTGGCCATCAACCTCGGGCGCCTCCAGCGTGAGCACGCCAATGCGGAGGCTGAGGCATCCCTGGCAACCTCGCGCGAGGCCAGCGCCCGAGCCTTGGAGGAGGCCAGGGAGGCAGACCGTCATCGCGCGGTTGCCAAGGAGCGTAGGCGGGAGCTCCAGGCCTTGAACGCCTCCTTGGAGCAGCAGGTGGAGGCGCACAGAGCCACCTTGGAGTCGATGAAGGGTGCACCGTACGACGAGGAGGAGATCTCGAGGCGCGAGGAAGCGCTGCTACTGGATGCCACGGAGCGCAGCCTCGAGCTGGAGCAGCTGGAAACGAGGGAGCGCTAGGGCACGCAAGCAGAGGATGCTGCCAGTGTGCGCGAGGCCAGGGCCCAGGAGGAGATCGACCATAGGGTGGCCGAGGCTCGTGTTGACCTTGCTGGCAGGTACGACCTAAAGTTGAAGCTTGTGGAAGCCGAAGCGGAGGGCAGGACCCGCTGCCCTCAGGTCAGGGTTGGCTGAAGTGGAATAGCGCGAGAATGCTGCTGCAGCCGCCCTGATCTCCGTGCAGGCCGAGCTGGCCTCCGCCCACGCCGAGCTGCTCCCGCTTCAGCAGCGGGTTACCGCTGCTGAATCCCTCGCGCAGCAGAGCAGGGATGATGCGATTCGTCGACAGATGCTGCAACACGAGCACACCCCCATGCTCTGGAACCTCAGGACAAGGGCCAACCAAGCGCTGGGTGCCATTTGTGATGAGCACGCCCCTCATCCCCACGCGGAGGACTATGCCAGCCACCTCCGCTTCTTTACTGATGCGGTGACGCGCCTGGAGAACCGGGGCTTGCCAGCTTGTTGATGAGGAGAGTCGGAGCCTCCTCGAGCGCTTGTTTTCCCGCGTCTTCAGCCATCTCCAGAACATCAATCCTGATTTTGACTCTGATGCCGCCATTGCTCCGGTGCCCAGGGTCATCCGGAATAACCTAGCATGCTGGGTGGATGACAATGTGGATGCTCTAGTCCGGGCCTTTGCATCTGATGATGACGCGGTGGAGGTCGTGGCGGATGAGGGTGGCACGGTTGATGACGGTGAAAACAGCGCCCGCGACAGCGACATCAGCATGTCCGGGAGCGATTCGAAAGACGTGGCGAGCGACATGTCCGACTAAGTCCGTGCTCCTTCATTTTGGTCCTGCATGCAAAGCTTGGGCATGGCCCCTCATGATGTAAGGGCATTTTTGGGGGAGAGGGAGACCCTCATGTAAATAGGTTACCATTTTACTCCTTAGGATAGGCTTGAAACGTGCCTTTGCGAGCTTATGAGCTCCTTGGGGACCTATTGTCGCGACTTACCTCGGCCTTAGCCGGTCTTCAAGTTAATTTGGCAGTTGTGGGTGTGCGTTTCTTCCGGGGGGTGGGAGTCCTTCGTGGTTCGTGAGGTTTTGTGGCTCCCGAGGAGTTTGCTGATCCGCCAGAGAGGGCCTCGCGAGGAACAAGCGCCAGTCATGGCGGGGTGGCGCGCGGTGTGTGCGCGCCACGCACAGCCTCCACTCACAAGGGGCTCGGATGGGGGAGGCAGCACACGCAAATCCTAAGGCAAAGCACGGATCGAGAAACTCATGAAACCAACACAAACGAGAAAAGGCACACCCCACGATTTGTTGACGAAAACACAACTTCAGATTCAAGATAAAAGGCTGCAAATTTGGGCTATAGGAAAGAGGTCGAAAGCAAATGGCCGCGTCCGGCACCTAGCTAGTCTTCTGGTCTTCCACCAGCGCGGAGCATGGTGCTTCCACTAGGACATGGGCGGGAGCCCCCGAGGCCCGAGGGCGGCACTCCGGAGACTCCGGGGCGTGTACAACCCCACTCATTATTACGTGAGAGTGTCACGGTGGAAACCTTAATAGGCGTGAGCCTTGCTTCATATCGCTAGACGAGGGCCTCGCCCTGCGCCGCCCTCGACCACCGTTGGGGAGTCCGGAAACCAGGACGAGACCAAGGGGCCGAGAGGACGTTGGCGGCACCCTCGGCGACCACGGGCCCTCTGCCGGGGGGGGGGGGGGCTCGCCGGCACTCCCCCGGCAGAGTGCCTACCTCCATGTGACATCTTGCTCCACGCGGCGTGAGGGTAGGCCTGGCTCCGGGCCTACCCCGTGTGGCTCCCAAAGCATCACTTCTGCTGCTGGCTGGGTGATAACCCACAAGTATAGGGGATCGCAACAATTTTCGAGGTTAGAGTATTCAACCCAAATTTATTGATTCGACACAAGGGGAGCCAAAGGATATTCTCAAGTATTAGCAGCCGAGTTGTCAATTCAACCGCACCTGGAAAACTTAATATCTGCAGCAAAGTATTTAGTAGCAAAGTAGTATGGAAGTAATGGTAACGGTGGCAAAAGTAACAGTAGCAGTTTTGTCGTAATTGTAACAGTGGCAACGGAAAAGTAACTAAGCAAAGATCAATATGTGAAAAGCTCGTAGGCATTGGATCAATGATGGATAATTATGTCGGATGCGATTCCTCATGCAACATTTATAACATAGGGTGACGCAGAACTAGCTCCAGTTCATCAATGTAATAGTGGCATGTATTCCGAATATAGTCATACGTACTTATGGAAAAGAACTTGCATGACATCTTTTGTCCCACCCTCCCGTGGCAGCGGGGTCCTATTGGAAACTAAGGGATATTAAGGCCTCCCTTTAATAGAGTACCGGACCAAAGCATTAGCACTTAGTGAATACATGAACTCCTCAAACAATGGCCATCACCGGGAGTGGTCCCGATTATTATCACTTCGGGGTTGCGGATCATTACACATAGTAGGTGACTAATGACTTGCAAGATAGGATCAAGAACTCACATATATTCATGAAAACATAATAGGTTCAGATCTGAATTCATGGCACTCGGGCCCTAGTGACAAGCAATAAGCATGGTAAAGTCACAGCAACATCAACCTCAGAACATAGTGGATACTAGGGATCAAACCCTAACAAAACTAACTCGATTACATGATAAATCTCATCTAACCCATCATCGTCCAGCAAGCCTACGATGGAATTACTCACGCACGGCGGTGAGCATCATGAAATTGGCGATGGAGGATGGTTGATGATGACGACGGCAACGGATTCCCCTCTCCGGAGCCCCGAACGGACTCCAGATCAGCCCTCCCGAGAGAGATTAGGGCTTGGCGGTGGCTCCGTATCGTAAAACGCGATGAATCCTTCTCTTTGATTTGTTTTCTTCCCGAACGTGAATATATGGAGTTGGAGTTGAGGTCGATGGAGCTCCAGGGGGCCCACGAGACAGGGGGCGTGCCCCAGGGGGTGGGCGCGCCCTCCACTGATAACCCACAAGTGTAGGGGATCGCAACAACTTTCGAGGGTAAAGTATTCAACCCAAATTTATTGATTCGACACAAGGGGATCCAAAGAATATTCTTGAGTATTAGCAGCTGAGTTGTCAATTCAATCACACCTGGATAACTTAGTATCTGCAGCAAAGTATTTAGTAGCAAAGTAGTATGATAATAAAGGTAACAGTAGCAAAAGTAATGTTTTTGGGTTTTATAGTGATTGTAACAATAGCAACGGAAAAGTAAATAAGCGAAGCACAAGATGTGAAAAGGTCGTAGGCAATGGATCAGTGATGGATAATTATGCCGATGCGGTTCCTCATGTAATAGCTATAACATAGGGTGACACAGAACTAGCTCCAGTTCATCAATGTAATGTAGGCATGTATTCCATAAATAGTCATACGTGCTTATGGAAAAGAACTTGCATGGCATCTTTTGTCCTACCCTCCCGTGGCAGCGGGGTCCTAGCGGAAACTAAGGAATATTAAGGCCTCCTTTTAATAGAGAACCGGAACAAAGCATTAGCACATAGTGAATACTTGAACTCCTCATACTACGGTCATCACCGAGAAGTATCCCGATTATTGTCACTTTGGGGTTGTCGGATCATAACACATAATAGGTGACTATAGACTTGCAAGATAGGATCAAGAACACACATATATTCATGAAAACATAATAGGTTCAGATCTGAAATCATGGCACTCGGGCCCTAGTGACAAGCATTAAGCACAGCAAAGTCATAGCAACATCAATCTCAGAACATACTGGATAGTAGGGATCAAACCCTAACAAAACTAACTTGATTACATGGTAAATCTCATCCAACACATCACCGTCCAGCAAGCCTACGATGGAATTACTCACACACGGTGGTGAGCATCATGGAATTGGTGATGGAGGATGGTTGATGATGACGACGGCGACGAATCCCCCTCTCCGGAGCCCCGAACGGACTCCAGATCAGCCGTCCCGAGAGAGATTAGGGCTTGGCGGCAGCTCCGTATCGTAAAACGCAATGAAACTTTCTCTCTGAATTTTTTCTCCCCGAACGTGAATATATGGAGTTGGAGTTGAGGTCGGTGGAGGTCCAGGGGGCCCATGAGACAGGGGGCGTGCCCAGGGGGAGGGGGTGCGCCCCCACCCTCGTGGATAGGGTGTGGGCCCCCTGGTCTTGATTCTTTCGACAATATTTTTTATATTTTCCAAAAAGTGCCTACGTGGATTTTCAGGGCATTCCGAGAACTTTTGCTTTCTACACATAAAACAACATCATGGCAGTTCTGCTGAAAACAACGTCAGTCCGGGTTAGTTTCATTCAAATCATGCAAGTTAGAGTCCAAAACGAGGGCAAAAGTGTTTAGAAAAGTAGATACGTTGGAGACGTATCAACTCCCCCAAGCTTAAATCTTTGCTTGTCCTGAAGCAATTCAGTTATTAAACTGAAAGTGATAAAGAAAAACTTTTACAAGCCCTGTTTGCTCTTGTTGTTTTAAAATGCAAAGCCATCATTCAGGTTTCAGCAAATATTATGAACAACCATACTCACAATAACACTTAGGTCTCACAATTACTCATATCAATAGCATAATCAGCTAGCGAGCCATAATAATAAAACTCGGATGACAACACTTTCTCAAAACAATCATAACATGATATAACAAAATGGTATCTCGCTAGCCCTTTCTAAGACCGCAAAACATAAATGCAGAGCACCTTTAAAGATCAAGGACTGACTAAACATTGTAATTCATGGTAAAAGAGATCCAGTCAAGTCATACCCAATATAAACCAATAATAATGAATGCAAATGACAATGTGCTCTCCAGCGGGTGCTTTTTAATAAAAAGGGTGATGACTCAACATAAAAGTAAATAGATAGGCCCTTCGCAGAGGGAAGCAGGGATTTGTAGAGGTGCCAGAGCTCGATTTTAAAATAGAGATTGGATAACATTTTGAGTGGCATACTTTTGCTGTCAACGCAACAACTATGAGATGGCGATATCTTCCATACTACATGCATTATAGGAAGTTCCCAAACAAAATGGTAAAGGTTTATACTCCCCCAACCACCAACAAGCATCAATCCATGGCTTGCTCAAAACAATGAGTGCCTCCAACTAACAACAGCCCTGGGGGAGTTTTGTTTAATTATTTTGATTTGCTTTGATCTTTTTGGATCATGGGACTAGGCATCCCGGTTACCGGCCTTTCTCGTGAATGAGGAGCGGAGTCCACTCCCCTTGAGAATAACCCACCTATCATGGAAGATATAGGCAGCCCTAGTTGAAACATGAGCTGCTCGAGCATACAAAACAGAATTTCATTTGAAGGTTTGGAGTTTGGCACATACAAATTTACTTGGAACGGCAGGTAAATACCACATATAGTTAGGTGTGGTGGACTCATATGGAACAACTTTGGGTTTAAGGAGTTTGGATGCACAAGCAATATTCCCGCTTAGTACAGGTGAAGGCTAGCAAAATACTGGGAAGCGACCAACTGAGAGAGCGACAACAGTCATAAACATGCATTAAAATTAATTTACACCGAGCACAAGCATGAGTAGGATATAATCTACCATGAAAATAAATATCATGAAGGCTATGTTGATTTGTTTCAACTACATGCGTGAACATGTGCCAAGTCGAGTCACTCAATTCATTCAAAAGAGGATACCATCCCATCATACCACTCATAATCATTCTAATAGCATGTTGGCACGCAAGGTAAACCATTATAACTCATAGCTAATCAAGCATGGCACAAGCAACTATAATCTCTAAATGTCATTGGAAATATGTTTACCTCATAATAAGCTGAATCAGAAATGACGAACTCATCATATTTACAAAAACAAGAGAGGTCGAGTTCATACCAGCTTTTCTTATCTCAGTAAGTCCATCATATATCGTCATTATTGCCTTTCACTTGCATGACCGAACGATGTGTATAATAATAATAGTGCACGTGCATTGGACTAAGCTGGAATTTGCAAGCATTCAACTCAAGAGAGAAGGCAAGTAATATGGGCTCTAAATTAAATAAACAATCATGCATATGAGAGCCACTAAACGTTTTCAATATGGTCTTCTGCTCTCGACCCCCAAAGAAAAGAAAATAAAACTATTTACACGGGAAAGCTCCCAACAAGTAAAAGAAGAACAAGAAATCTTTTTGGGTTTTAATTTTAATTTGTACTACAAGCATGGAAATTAAACTAACTAATTTTTTGGTTTTTCTTAAAGTTTTATCAAACACACAAGAAGAAAACTAGAAAAAGAAATTTGAACTAGCAAGGATAATACAGTGAAAGAGTATGAGCACCGACGACTAGTGTGTGAACATGAATGTAAAGTCGGTGAGAAATACGTACTCCCCCAAGCTTAGGCTTTTGGCCTAAGTTGGTCTAGTACCAAGGACCACTGCTACTCTCCCCGGTGTACTGGGAAGTGTAATCAGGATACCACTGGTTGGTCATCTCCGGATCCCACTGGAAAGATGATGCACGATAAGGGTCCAGTGCAGGTTCCGGCTCAGGTTCAGGTTCTGGGGTGGATGCTTGGGCTCGATGAGCATACACCACCTCCGGCATGACAAGAAAATTTTCTGCAAGCACATCAAACAACAAAGGCGCATGCAAAATAATAGTCCCATTGTGTTTCTTATTAAATCTAAGGTTATACAGGAGCATCTTCTCTTCGTTGTCAACAATAAATGTGTGGGCTACCATGCTCTTGTAATCTAAAATGTGAGGAGGCAATTTTGTCTCCTCTTTCTCATGGTGCCTAATAGGTATCTGAAAATGTCTAGCAAGACGTGAAGCATAGATACCTCCAAATATGGGGCCTTTTGTACGATTCATGCTTAGCCGTTTAGCAACACCGACACCCATACTAAAACTATTATCTCCGAGCAAAGCATGTTGAAGAATGATAATATCAGGAACACTAAGGTTTCCATTATTTCCACGACCAATCAAGCATCTACTAGCAAATATGGCAAAATAGCGTAAAACAAGAAAATGTATGCTAGAGATTTTTGCCTCGGAACCCTTCTCTGGCTCCTCCACAGCTATAGTGTTAACAAAGCCATCCACATCTTTATGATGGGGTTCCTCTAATTCTCCCTCATAGGGTATCCTACATACCGCGCACAAATTACGTAAAGACATTTCTCTGAATTCATCATATAAGTGAAATGATACTGAAGGCGGTGACTTCTTAGGATAATAATAATTTTTTTGCATGAAAGTATTGGTGAGTAAGAGATACTGTCAATCCGGTCGCGGAGGAAATCGGTGAGGCCCACATTCTCGATCAAGGAATAAAAATCTTCATGAATTCCAGCTTCTTTCAAGAAATCATCACATGGCCATTCACACGACCGTACTTCCGCTAAGCGAGGAAGATTATACTTGGCTTTTCCTTCTCTTTAGCTTGTTTTTCCTGAGAGCCTTGGCTAGAAGAGCCCCTCAAAAGTTTCCTTACCATTTTCTGAAAATTTCTGAAATTTTAGTAACTTCAAAATAAGAGTGAATAAAACTAAACAAGATTGGTAGCAACTACTCCTACAAGTGCCTAGAGCCTATATCACGCATTAGAATTGCTTGGGACCTTATAAATTTAACATGCAAGCTCAAGAACATGGTCACCTATGCAGCAAAAATTTGCAACGAATAAAGCACTAGAAAAAAAACTAATTGGACCAATGGAGGAGTCACATACCAAGCAACAATCTCCCAAAGCAGTTTTGTGAATGGAGCTTTGAGCAAGGAGATTGAAAATCGCAGCAAAATGAGCTAGAACTCGTGCTTGAGCTGGATGGGGATTTTTTTGGGTAGAAGATGAAGTGTGTGGGTGCTAGCATAAGTGGAGGGGGGCCACCAGGGGCCCACGAGACAGGGAGGCGCACCCAGGTGGGGTGGCCGCGCCCTCCACTCTCGTGGCCTGGTGCTTGCCCCTCCTTCAGTGTTTTCAGTGCCTAAAATCCTCAAATATTTCATAAAAAATCATACAAATTTTGCAGGGCATTTGGAGCACTTATATTTTGAGTATATTTTTTATTACATGGATAATTCAGAAAACAGACAGATAATACTATTTTTGATTTATTTATTCCAAATAACAGAAAGTAAAAAGTGGGCACAGAAGGTTGTGCCTTCTAGTTTCATCCATCTCATGATCATCAAAATGAATCCACTAACAAGGTTGATCAAGTCTTGTTAACAAACTCATTCCGAATAACATGGAACCGGAGAAATTTCGAATAACACTAAGTTACCTCAACGGGGATATGAAAATCCCCAACAATAAGAATATCATATTTTTTCTTCATAGTAGGGAGAGGAAATTCAAAACCTCCAATAATGATAGTTGGAACTTTCCCAATAGAATTGATGCTATGGACTTGAGATTGTTTCCTCGGAAAGTGTACCGTATGCTCATTACCATTAACATGAAAAGTGACATTGCCTTTGTTGCAATCAATAATAGCCCCTGCAGTATTCAAAAAAGGTCTACCAAGGATAATCGACATACTATCGTCCTCGGGAATATCAATAATAACAAAGTCCGTTAAGATAGTGACATTTGCAACCACAACAGGCACATCCTCACATATACCGACATGTATAGCGGTTGATTTATCAGCCATTTGCAAAGATATTTCAGTAGGTGTCAACTTATTCAATTCAAGTCTACGGTATAAAGAGAGAGGCATAACGCTAACACCGGCTCCAAGATCACATAAAGCAGTTCTAACATAATTTCTTTTAATGGAGCATGGTATAGTTGGTACACCCGGATCTCCAAGTTTATTTGGTATTCCACCCTTAAAAGTGTAATTAGCAAGCATGGTGGAAATTTCAGCTTCCGGTATCTTTCTTTTATTTGTAATGATATCCTTCATATATTTAGCATAAGGATTTACTTTGAGCATATCAGTTAAGCGCATACGTAAGAAAATAGGTCTAATCATTTCAGCAAAGCACTCAAAATCCTCATCATCCTTTGTCTTGGATGGTTTAGGAGGAAAGGGCATGGGTTTCTGAACCCATGGTTCTCTTTCTTTACCGTGCTTCCTAGCAACAAAATCTCTCTTATCGTAACGTTGATTCTTTGATTGTGGGTTATCAAGATCAACTGCAGGTTCAATCTCTACGTTATTGTTTTTTCTAGGTTGAGCATCAACATGAACATTATCACTAGGTTCATGTTCATCACCTGATTGAGTTTCAGCATCAAAAATAGAAATATCATTGGGATTCTCAGGTGTGTCTACAGTAGGTTCACTAGAAGCATGCAAAGTCCTATCGTTTTTCTTTTTCTTCTTTTTGGAAGAACTAGGTGCCTCTAAATTGTTTCTCTGAGAATCTTGCTCGATTCTCATAGGGTGGCCTTCAGGATACAAAGGTTCCTGAGTCATTCTACCAGTTCTAGTAGCCACTCTAACAGCAAAGTCATTTTTATTATTTAATTCATCAAGCAAATCATTTTGAGCTTTAAGTACTTGCTCAGCTTGAGTAGCAATCATAGAAGCATATTTGCTAACGAGTTTGAGTTCATCTTTAACTCTAGCCATATTATCGCTCACGCGTCCTATCTCGAAAGCATTATTCTTTAACTCTCTACCAACATAAGCATTAAAACTTTCTTGTCTAGCCATAAAGTCATCAAATTCGTCTAAACATGGGCTATGAAATTTAGTAGAGGGGATTTCAACTTTATCATATCTATAGAGAGAATTTACTTTTACTACCTGTGTCGGGTTATCAAGACAATGTGGTTCTTCAACAGGCGGTATATTAAGACCATTTCTTCAATAGGTGGTAAATTCTTAACATCTTCAGCTTTAATACCTTTTTCTTTCATTGATTTCTTTGCCTCTTGCATATCTTCAGGACTGAGAAATAAAACACCTCTCTTCTTCGGAGTGGGTTTAGGAATAAGCTCAGGAGTTGGCTCAATTCTTTTAGGAATTGCCTCAGGAACTGGCTTAGGGAGAGTCCAATTATTTTCATTAGTCAACATATTATTCAATAGTAATTCAGCTTCGTCGACTGTTCTTTCCCTGAAAACACAACCAGCACAACTCAAGTAGTCCTTGGAAGCATCGGTTAGTCCATTATAAAAGATATCAAGTATTTCATTTTTCTTAAGAGGATGATGGGCAAAGCATTAAGTAATCGGAGAAGCCTCCCCCAAGCTTGTGGGAGACTCTCTTCTTTGATTTGCACAAAATTATATATTTCCCGCAAGGCAGCTTGTTTCTTATGAGCAGGGAAATATTTAGCAGAGAAGTAATAAATCATATCCTGGGGACTACGCACACAACCAGGAGCAAGAGAATTATACCAAGTCTTAGCATCAGCCTTTAACGAGAACGGAAATATCTTAAGGATATAATAATAGCGAGATTTATCATCATGAGTAAACAGGGTAGCTATATCACTCAACTTGGTGTCGGTGTACTAAAATAGGGGTACCTTAGTACCCCGAACTTGTGCACGGGCAGTCGCAGCGCCCCGCGGCAAGGCTTGCCAGGTGAACGACTAGATCCTCCGTGGATCCTTTTGGAGCCATTCAAGAACAAAGTATTTAAGCTAAGAAGGCAAGGCCCCGGCAAGAGGAGCTTGCCGGGAAGGCCGCTCAAGGCACAAGGCCCCGGCGAGAGGAGCTTGCCGGGAAGGCCACTCGAAGCACAAAGACCCCGGCAAGAGGAGCTTGCCGGGAAGACCAACCAAGGAACTTGCCGCGGCACGCCCTGCGTCCCGGCAAGACCCGGCGAGCGACAAGCTCCCGGACGTGACAAGACAACAACCGTGGCAAGGCGCTTGCCGCGGCAAGCTACCACCTCGTGGCTGCGCTCCAGCTCACCCACCAACGTGTCGCCCTGGGGCTCTTCCAGACGCACGTGGCGGGAGGCTGTACAGCCAGGGGTGTGCGGTGGCGAGCAGGCGCTGACAAGATAGCCGTCATGGCAAACGGTGGCGCTCCTAGCGGTCCCTTTTTGCACTGTTTGAGCGACCCAAATGGGCATTTAATGCCCTTGTCCCCTGCCGTTAGAGTTAGGTATGATACACTGTACAACCACTGTACATACAGCTGTACCCACTGCAGCACTCTTCCATTTTTACCCTTGCCTACGTTGCCACCTGTGGGTAACCCCTTGAGCATATAAAAGGAGGCCCCATGCACAACGTAGAAGGGGAGGACTCACTCACGCTCGGCCTCGTCAGTTGCTGGTGTGTACTGTAGCACTCAGCGCTTCGAGCAAGAACGCAATACAAACCATAAAGCAGCAGTAGGGTTTTACGCATCCGTGCGGCCCGAAGCTGAGTAAAACCCCTCGCGTGCCTTGCCTCGATCCGCTCTTCGTGCAGCCTCCGCCCCCCGCCGAACCGAAAAGGGGCTCCGACCCCATAGGTGCTCGTGGAGGACGATTTCCCCCGACATCTTTGGCGCGCCAGGTAGGGGGCTGCAGGTAAGCCCAGGTATGACCAGGCAATCTTTTGCTCCAATCTATGGGGCAGAGGCAGTTAGCCCCATGGATCTCGCATACGGATCACCTCGAGTGCTCGCTCATGCTGAGCTCGAGCGAGAGCAGCTGCTCCTTGAGGAGGACCGTCTTCAGGCCGCTGTGCGAGCTGCTCGCTACCAGCAGGCTTTGCGCCGCTTCCATAGCCGCAAAGTTAGTGCCAGAAGTTCCGAGGAAGTGGGAAGGCCCTTGCCGGGTGAAACGAGTCGATAGGCCTGGCACAGTCTGCCTTGAGACCGAAGATGCCACACCAGTGAGCAGCTCCTAGAACGTTGAGCATCTTCGTAAGTTTCGCCCGTAAGGCGCGGTTGTCGGACCCAGTTCCGGCAACCACCTTTTGTACAAGTCTTGCCGTTGTTGCATGTAATCCTTGGTACAAAGCCGTGCGCAGACGCCTTGCGCAGATAAAGCTCCTGTGCTCCGCACATCTTATCAATTTCATGCCTCCTATTATATGCATGTGATATCTGACACTTTGTGCAGCACCTACCCCCGGTAAGCAATAACAGGCCATAAGGCTCCATATCTTTATTTTCTCTTCTTCCTTTTCTCTCAAGGAAAGGAGGGTTCCCTCGCCCACAAGTTTGCCGGGGGAAAGGAGAAGATGATGGTGTGGACTTGACTGCCGTTCAAGAAAGCCTCGCCTTGCCGGGCAGCAAACGACATGAAAAGCTAAGTTGCCAAAGTTTGAGCAACCAAACTTCTTAAATTCTTTTAAGTTATCTTCCTTGAACGACCGTGCTTTGTATGGAAAACTTGTGCGCTGAGGAACCAGCTCGTGGCTAGTCGCGCCCTTACTTCGCTTCGAGTCCGCTCAGCGACTTAAGTATGCTGCGACCAGACTCGCGCCCTTACTTTGTTTCGAGCCTGCTCAACAACTTAAGTGTGCTGCAACTGCAGTTGCGCCCTTACTTTGTTTCGAGCTTGCTGAACAACTTAAGCGAGCTGCGGCTAGTCGCGACAAGGTTTCTTGTCGGTAACGGCACCGCCAGCGGGCTGCTGACGTCCCGCACTCAGCAAGTGTGCCTACGCCGGCAAGTTCCCTAAAAAGCGTAGGGCAAAAACATACAAAGGGGGGGGATCAAGTAGAGGAAATAACAGTGCAATTACTACCCAAGATAAAGTTATATTACAAGATAACTTGTCGCAGCTCTAATAAGTTGTTTTCATAACACGGCCAGCAGCGACAAGGAAAGAAGAGGACGGGCGGCCTAATCCACGCGGTCGCCCTTGATCCTCTTGATCCCGCTAACCCACTCCACGATGGGCGCGACGAGGGCCTTGATCTCCTCTAGATCAGCATCCTGCGGCAGGGACCTGAGGACGTTGGTGAGCCTGAGGCCTGGATTGCGGAAGACCACCTTCACCAACACCTTCTCGAGGGCTCCTGCGCAGGCATCGCGCGTCTCGTCGGCCAGCCGCTCTGGGATCGTATCCCAGAGTCGCTGAAGGGCCGTCACCACGCCTTTGAAGAACAAAGCGAGCTTGGCACTGGATGAGAGGTTCTCGCCGGAGGGATACTCGTGGCCCTCCATCCCCAGCAGCGCCAGCTCCTTGTCGATGGTTGCGGCGATGTCCACAAGGCCCTCCGTCCACTGCTCCACCGTCTCCCTAAAGGCGTTCTGGGTGACGGCGACGCTATCCAGTAGCGCCTCGTTGGCCTTGACCTCCTTTTGCAAGGCCGCCTCCCGCTCCTTGGTGCTGTCCAGCGCCTTGGTCAGGGTGTTCAGCTTCAACTCCAGATCGGAGTTGGAATCCTTGGCGGTGTCCAGCTCCTTGATCTTCTCGGCGAAGCGACCCTGCAGCTCGCCCAAGGTGTAAGCGTCCTTCTCGCACTCATGCTTGAGCGCGGCAAGCGCTTCACCGCCCGCCTTGAGATCGGACTCCTGCTGCGCCACCTTCGCCTCCAGCTCCTTCTTGGCGGCCTCGGCAGCTGCGGCAGCGTCCTGCGCTTCCTTGAGAGCCCCGCCAAGCGCTTGCTCGCGCGCAGCAACCTCCTCCTCGTGGCTGGCGAGGCTGGCCTTCTGCTGCACCAACTCGCCTTCTCGCGCGGATAGCCCCTCGGCGGAAAGCCTTTGTTGCTCTTCGGCTTCTGCCTTCTCGAGGATGAAGGCAGTCCGCGCCTCGTCGAGTTGCCTCCGCTCCTCCGCCAAGGACCGGAGAGCTTCCTGGTTGAGGCTCCGGAGCTCCTCGGCGCGCTTTTCCATGTCCACTCCCGCCTGCGCGACAAGCGCTTCTCGGCGTTCCACCTTGGCTTGCCGGGCGCGGTAGATCGACACCAGCTTCCGGAGCAGCCGCTCCTCCTCAGGCTCGTCGCTGCTGCTGCTCGGCGCGTCAACCAGCGTCAGCCCAGCAGAGGCGAGCACCTCTCCATCCAAGACCTCCCCTTCAACCGGCGCCCTAGAGCTCGACTCCCAGGGGAGCTTGATGAAGATGTCGTCGCCGACCTTCAAGTAGGCGCCTGACTGGGGCTCTTCGGAGTTTGACGTTGCGGCAGCGGCGGAGGGGTCGGCGGTCGGCGTAGCGCCTGCCGCTCCTGGGGCCTCAGGGCCATCCGTACGATCGCCAGCCCCCTCGCCAGCTGCTGCGGTGGCGGCCTTGGCGGCCTCTTCGCCGGCGGGATCGTTAGCTCCATCTGCCTCGTCAGTGGCGACGACGTCGTCGGTGTTGCCGCGCACGTTCTCCTCGCCGGTGGCCTCGGTCTCCATCGGATCCGTGGTAGATGGGTCTGACGGCCGAGAAAGGGAGGAAGGTCAAGCAGACGTCCAAAAAGAAGCTCAAGAAAAGAAGAACCCAAGGGGAGTTTTCAAGCGAGGGGATTACCTGCCGCAGGATCGGCGGTCGTGGTCTCCGTCGCCGAGGGATTGCCGGTGCTATCCCTTGCCGGGGACCTCTCCCTTGCCGGAGACCTCTCCCTTGCCGGGGACTTCTCCCTTACCGGAGAACTCCCCCTTGCCGGAGAGCTCTCCCTTGTCGGAGAGCTCCCCCTCGGCGGAGTGGTCGAAGCAGACGGCACGACGGGGGTGGTCTCCGGACGCTCCTGGTAGAGCTGCTCTGCTCCTACACCAGTCAACAGCCAGATATCAACAATAAAAAGAAGAAGAGCACCCACGCGCGCCAAACGGCGGAAGTAAACCAAATACTTACGCTGGGGGCTGCGCTGGGGGCTGCTCTGAAGATCAGCTGTCGGGTCCGGCAAGTTTGCCTCGGGCGCACCCCCGCCGTCGTGGTGGGTTTGTCCTCGAGGATGACCAGCGGGACCTTGGCCCTCTTTGCCATCCTCTGGGCGAGAGTCCTGAAAAGGAATGGGTTCAGAGTAAAGCAAGCAAGACACAAGACCGGAAACGGCAAGAATTGAAGAAATGCAAGCTCAACAAGAGTCTTACTCTTCTTCCTCTTCCTCGTCGGAGCTGAGCGCGGAGAAGTCAAAGACTGGCCCGCTTCTGGCGTGAGGAGGCGGAGGAGTAGGCTCCCTTGGCCGCTTGGCGGGAG
The DNA here is from genome assembly GCA_032464435.1 of Aegilops umbellulata. NCBI lineage: Eukaryota > Viridiplantae > Streptophyta > Magnoliopsida > Poales > Poaceae > Aegilops > Aegilops umbellulata. Next base: position 247,661,078 of record CP136054.1, on the reverse strand, counting down.
CAGTGGTGGTGGTGGTCTGAGACGGCCCCGCCCCAGTTGCCGCCGCGGCGTGAGAAGCGGCACGAACAGAAGCAGCAGCCTGCGAAGACCCCGCTCCTGTTACCACAGTAGAGCGTGTCGCGCGGCGCTGCAGCTGTTGGCCCGTCTGCCGCCCCACTACGTCCCCGACCTTGCGGAGACGCCTCCTTGGCGGAGCCGGGGGCTCTGCCTGCGACGAGCTGCCCAAAGGTTGGGAGGAAGAGGCGTCTGTCTCCGGCAAGCCGCCCGTGTCCTCGGCGGGCTTGTCCGACTCGACGTTGCGCCCAGCAGGCTCTTCCTCGCCGACGAACTCTGCTCGCTCGGCAAGGCTTGCCACCTCTGCTGCATCTGCCTCCGCCTCGGTGAAACCAAATTCACCCGCGGCTGCGGGCGCCGCCGCCTCCTCCATCCTGGAGGCGATGAACGCCAGCTCGTCGTCGGTGGTATCCCGGGTGAGGCCCTTCTGCTCGTCGGGGCGGACCGACACTTCCACCAAGCCGTCAAAGAACTCCTGCACGATGTTGTCGGCAGGCTCCTGCCAAGTTGGGTCGATCCCGTGCGAGTCGCACAGCGGCATCATTGCAAGGATGCGGCTGAGCGACGAGTTGTTGCATAGTGGGACGACACCCTGCGGCAGCTTGAACCATTCGGGGTGGTCAGGGTCATACTTGAACAGCTCCTTGAGCGTCCCGTCAAGCTCCAGGATAGTGAAATTGAAGTTGAGGCCCGGGCGCAGCCTCATGATGTCCGCAGCATTCTGGAACTCCCAGGCGGGTCTCCTCCTCTCCTCCAAGGGGGCGATGCGGCGGCGAAGGAAATCTGCGCCAACGACGCCTACGGTGAGCCCGGCAAGCCTGAGGCGTAGGATCCGGGCGACGGCAATCTTCAGCTTGCCGTCCTCCGGGTCCACATTGCTCCAGTCGCTGCCGCGCACTGCCGCGGTTTGGCGCAGGGCAGTGAATGGCTGCGGGTTCTCCTCGACAATCAGGCACCAGTACGCTCTCCACTCCTCCCATTTGCTGCAGAGCTCTCCCTCCAGATAAGCTTCCTTCTTGCCAGGCTTTGAGATCCAGGCGATCCCGCCGGATAAAAGCTCTCCTCTCTCAACTCGAGGGGAAAAGAAATGGCGGAAGAGGGCTACGTTGGGATGGACTCCGACAAAGTTTTCGCAAAGGTGTGCGAAAACTGCCATGGTCAGAACAACATTGGGGGTGAAGTCGAGGAGGTGGAACCCGTAGGTGTTCATGATGTCGCAGAAAAATTCAGAGAAGGGCGGGCAGAGCCCGCAATAGAAAAACAGAGCAAAGAAGGGGTACCCAGTCGGATACTTCTTCTGGGCGGCGGCCGGAAGAACCCTCGTGCGCGGATGCGCTCGCGTCGCCGTCGACTAGAAGAGGTCGAATTCCTCCCTCAGGACCAACGCGTCGAGCTGAGGGGGGAAGGTTGCCCGCTCCTTTCGCAGCGCCTCGAGCCGCTGCGCCTCGGCTGACTTCACGGCCTTCGCCTTCCCGGCTTTCGGAGCCATGGCGGAGATGATGAGGGAAGTCGACGGCATCGGAGGAGCTGGCGGCGATGGGAGCGGAGCGCTGCTCTCTTTCGATCCTGGGGAGAAGGGGAGCGGCGGAGCTTCTCGAGGAAGGGATAGCAACTGGCGAGTGGACGGACTGCCCCCGTATCCCCTGCTTATAGGGAGGGAGGGGGCGGACGTTTCGCATTTCTGAATAAAGAAACCACCTGCGACGTGACGCATGCATGCGGGGCTCAGCCCCGCGCACGCCGCCCACGTCACGCACGTCTCTCCCCACGATGCCGCGTCCAACGCGAGCCGTTTGGGGAGGGCGCAATGGATACGGAGTTAAATACGACGTGACCCAGGCCGCGCGTGCCCGTGCACTGTTTTGGGCCTGGCCCAACAGCGCTCGGCACCGTGTATGGCCCAGGCCCGGGGGCTCCTATCGGTGTACTAAAATAGGGGTACCTTAGTACCCCGAACTTGTGCACGGGCAGTCGCAGCGCCCCACGGCAAGGCTTGCCAGGTGAACGACAAGATCCTCCGTGGATCCTTTTGGAGCCATTCAAGAACAAAGTATTTAAGCTAAGAAGGCAAGGCCCCGGCAAGAGGAGCTTGCCGGGAAGGCCGCTCAAGGCACAAGGCCCCGGCGAGAGGAGCTTGCCGGGAAGGCCACTCGAAGCACAAAGACCCCGGCAAGAGGAGCTTGCCGGGAAGACCAACCAAGGAACTTGCCGCGGCACGCCCTGCGTCCCGGCAAGACCCAGCGAGCGACAAGCTCCCGGACGCGACAAGACAACAACCGCGGCAAGGCGCTTGCCGCGGCAAGCTACCACCTCGTGGCTGTGCTCCAGCTCACCCACCAACGTGTCGCCCTGGGGCACTTCCAGGCGCACGTGGCGGGAGGCTGTACAGCTAGGGGTGTGCGGTGGCGAGCAGGCGCTGACAAGATAGCCGTCGTGGCAAACGGTGGTGCTCCTAACGGTCCCTTTTTGCACTATTTGAGTGACCCAGACGGGCATTTAATGCCCTTGTCCCCTGCCGTTAGAGTTAGGTATGATACACTGTACAGCCACTGTACATACAGCTGTACCCACTACAGCACTCTTCCATTTTTACCCTTGCCTACGTTGCCACCTGTGGGTAACCCCTTGAGCATATAAAAGGAGGCCCCATGCGCAACATAGAAGGGGAGGACTCACTCACGCTCGGCCTTGTCAGTTGCTGGTGTGTACTGTAGCACTCAGCGCTCCGAGCAAGAACGCAATACAAACCACAAAGCAGCAGTAGGGTTTTACGCATCCGTGCGGCCCGAAGCTGGGTAAAACCCCTCGCGTGCCTCGCCTCGATCCGCTCTTCGTGCAGCCTCCGCCCCCCGCCGAACCGAAAAGGGGCTCCGACTCCATAGGTGCTCGTGGAGGACGATTTCCCCCGACACTTGGTAAGATGTGCCACAACAGTTTCAGATTCAAGGCCATAAAAAGGATCACATTCAACTAAAGTAATAATCTCAGGATCAACAGAGAACTCATAATCCTTATCAGTAACACAAATAGGTGAAGTAGCAAAAGCAGGGCCAGGTTTAATTCTAGCATTAAGAGACTGCTGCTTCCATTTAGCTAATAATTTCTTAAGATCATATCTATCATTGCAAGCAAAGATAACTCTAGCAACTTCTTCATTCATAACATAACCCTCAGGAACAACATGCAGTTCATAATCATTGGGAGAATTTTCATCATCACTATCATCAATAATAGCATCTTCAATAATTTCATTCCCCCTAACTCTAGCAAGTTGTTCATCAAGAAATTCACCTAATGGCAAAGTAGTATCACACACAGAAGTAGTTTCATCATAAGTATCATGCATAGCAGAAGTGCCATCATCAATAAAATGCGACATATCAGAGTTCATAGCAGTAGCAGGTTTAGGTGTCGCAAGCTTACTCAAAACAGAAGGAGAATCTAGTGCAGAGCTAGATGGCAGTTCCTTACCTCCCCTCGTAGTCGAGGGAAAAATCGTAGTTCTGTCGTCTTTCAAGTTCTTCATAGTGATCAACAGATATAAATCCTGAGTGACTCCGAGAATAGAGCTATGCTCCTCGGCAACGGTGCCAGAAATTAGTCTTGATAACCCACAAGTGTAGGGGATCGCAACAGCTTTCGAGGGTAAAGTATTCAACCCAAATTTATTGATTCAACACAAGGGGAGCCAAATAATATTCTTGAGTATTAGTAGTTGAGTTGTCAATTCAACCACACCTGGATAACTTAGTATCTGCAGCAAAGTATTTAGTAGCAAAGTAGTATGATAATAAAGGTAACGGTAGCAAAAGTAATGTTTTTGGGTTTTATAGTGATTGTAACAATAGCAACGGAAAAGTAAATAAGCGAAGCACAAGATGTGAAAAGCTCGTAGACAATGGATCCGTGATGGATAATTATGCCGGATGCGATTCCTCATGTAATAGCTATAACATAGGGTGACACAGAACTAGCTCCAGTTCATCAATGTAATGTAGGCATGTATTCCGTAATTAGTCATACGTGCTTATGGAAAAGAACTTGCATGACATCTTTTGTCCTACCCTCCCATGGCAGCGGGGTCCTAGCGGAAACTAAGGGATATTAAGGCCTCCTTTTAATAGAGAACCAGAACAAATCATTAGCACACAGTGAATACATGAACTCCTCAAACTACAGTCATCACCGATAAGTATCCCGATTATTGTCCCTTCGGGGTTGTCGGATCATAACACATAATAGGTGACTATAGACTTGCAAGATAGGATCAAGAACACACATATATTCATGAAAACATAATAGGTTGAGATCTGAAATCATGGCACTCGGGCCCTAGTGACAAGCATTAAGCATAGCAAAGTCATAGCGACATCAATCTCAGAACATAGTGGATACTAGGGATCAAACACTAACAAAACTAACTTGATTACATGGTAAATCTCATCCAACCCATCACCGTCAAGCAAGCCTACGATGGAATTACTCATGCACGGCGGTGAGCATCATGAAATCGATGATGGAGGATGGTTGATGATGACGACGGCGACGAATCCCCCTCTCCGGAGGCCCGAACTGACTCCAGATCAGCCCTCCCGAGAGAGATTAGGGCTTGGCGGCGGCTCCGTATCATAAAACGCGATGAAACTTTCTCTCTAATTTTTTTCTCCCTGAACGTGAATATATGGAGTTGGAGTTGAGGTCGGTGGAGGTCAAGGGGGCCCACGAGACAGGGGGCGCGCCCAGGGGGAGGGGGCGCGCCCCCCACCCTCGTGGACAGGGTGTGGCCCCCCTGGTCTTGATTCTTTTGCCAGTATTTTTTATATTTTCTAAAAAGTGCCTCCGTGGATTTTCAGGACATTCCGAGAACTTTTGCTTTCTACACATAAAACAACATCATGGCAGTTCTGCTGAAAACAGCGTCAGTCCGGGTTAGTTTCATTCAAATCATGCAAGTTAGAGTCCAAAACAAGGGCAAAAGTGTTTGGAAAAGTAGATACGTTGGAGACGTATCATCCACCCTCGTGGACAGGGTGTGGGCCCCCTGGTGTTGATTCTTTCGCCAGTATTTTTTATATATTCCAAAAATATTCTCCGTAAAGTTTCTGGTCATTCCGAGAACTTTTATTTCTGCACAAAAATAACACCATGGCAATTCTGCTGAAAACAGTGTCAGTCCGGGTTAGTTCCATTCAAATCATGCAAGTTAGAGTCCAAAACAAGGGCAAAAGTGTTAGGAAAAGTAGATACAATGGAGATGTATCAACTCCCCCAAACTTAAACCTTTGCTTGTCCTCAAGCAATTTAGTTGACAAACTGAAAGTGATAAATAAAAACTTTTACAAACTCTGTTTGCTCTTGTTGTTTAAATATGTAAAGCCAGCATTCAAGTTTTCAGCAAAGATTATGAACTAACCATATTCACAATAACACTTAGGTCTCATGTTTACTCATATCAATGGCATAATGAACTAGCGAGCAATAATATCAAATCTCGAATAACAACACTTTCTCAAAACAATCATAATATGATATAACAAGATGGTATCTCGCTAGCCCTTTCTGAGACCGCAAAACATAAATGCAGAGCACCTCTGAAGATCAAGGACTAACTAAACATTGTAATTCATGGTAAAAGAGATCCTGTCATAGTCATACTCAATGTAAATTAATAGTAATGCACGCAAAGGACAGCGGTGCTCTCCAACTGGTGCTTTTTAATAAGAGGGTGATGACTCAACATAAAAATAAATAGATAGGCCCTTCGCAGAGGGAAGCTGGGATTTGTAGAGGTGCCAGAGCTCGGGTTTTGAAATAGAGATAAATAATATTTTGAGTGGCATACTTTCATTGTCAACATAACAACCGAGATATCTCGATATCTTCCATGCTACACACATTATAGGCGGTTCCCAAATAGAATGGTAAAGTTTATACTCCCCACTACAAAAAAAAGACACATCCATGACATTTTTTTCTGTCATACTTATGACACTTCTATGACGATAATTGTGACAAAACCCGGTATCATCATATATGTGGTGGGGTCCTACTTCTATGACAAAAAATCATGACAGAAAATGGGCTTTTCGTCCTGGACGGGCCGGAGACGCAGCTGCATGACATTCTTTGGGCCGCCCATGACGGAAAAAACCATGGTAGAAGCGAACTGGTTTACCAAAATGAGTTTCATATACTACATTGTAAACTTGTGATGTGTTTTTTTGTTTCTCTTTTAGAACGCGGATAAAATATTGGAGAAGAGTACCCCGTTATGAAACGGTAAAGGAAGTAATGCAGATAAGGTTCAAGATAGTGAGACATCCCTGTTGTTCTCCAAGAAAGCTGATAAAAACTATATTGAAGACACTGAGACAACCCCAAAGTCCTGTCTTGATGTAGTGTTCGAGTTACTGGCTACTACTGCTGGCACCAGCTCTTCGAACTCGCTGCCTGAATCAGTTTGGCTTCTTGAGTCTCAACTTCAAGTTGAAAGACATCGATCAGATGTTATGCGACAGGAAGCCGAAGGACTGAGGAAGTCCTTGAAGAATTCAGATGCATACTTTCTGGTGCAACATCAAGTGCTGGAGGATTTAAGCGCCAAACAAGAGAAAGTTAATAAGCTTGCTAATCATCTTGCCAGCATTATGGGTACCCAGGATATTGTTTCTTGAGCTCTTCTGAAGTGGTTTCAGTTCTGGACTTGTTTTGCTGCGGCGTTTATATGCTGCTTTGTTCCCTATATTTGCACTTGTGGCAAACTTTTATGCCCAGTGGATGTAATATGTGTAATAGCCGTGATAGCCTAGCGTAAGTTGCTTGCTTATTTATTTCCTTATTGTCTTGTTTATTTGTTTTCTTGTAATTAGTGCAGCTCTTTTTCCGCGGTTTGCTAGTGGCCGCAATAACCTATTTTATAAAACTAGGCCACATTAACAATGGGCTACATATTTACTGTAGTTAACATGGGCCTCCTACGGGCCGTGGAAACAATGGGCCTTCTAAGGGCCATAGAAACAATGGGCCTTCTATGGGGCATAGACACAATGGGCCTTCTACGGGCCATATCATCAATGGGCCTTCTACGGGCCGTATGATCGGTTGGCCAAACATGGGCCAATAACAGACCACATTATGGCCGTAAATGGGCTAGAGTTGAAATCGTCCGTTCATGGGCCGACCATAATGGGCCATCATTAATCGGCCGTATTTGATGACGCTATGAAAATGGCCCAACGTATTAACGGGCCACAAATGGGCCGACTGTAACCACGGGCTGTATTTGGCCCACAAGCGGAAAATGACAGTAACGGGCCGAAAGTAAACGAATGCTAGAAATGAGCCCAAGAATAAATGGGCCCTGAGAAGGTCGAAAGATAACATGGGCTGGAAGAGGCCCAACGAAATAATGGGCCGTTAATGGGTATAAAGTGATACACTATTCATTACGGGCCAGTTTTACTAGGGGTCGTTAATGGGCCGAGGGTTACTAAGGGCCTCATATGGGCCAAAAGATGTCATGGGCCATACATGGGTCGGAAGTTAAAACGGGCTGGAATTATATTGGACGGCCCACATGAGGCTACTGGGCCTAATTCGGATAGGCCATAAACAGGCCCTGGGTTAGCGGGCTGTAAATGGGCTATATGCGAACATGCCGTTAACAAGCTTGCCATGGGCCGGCCCGCCACCTTTTGGCCAAGTCAAATGGGCCGGCCTTTTCACAGGAATGGGCCTTTGTTAGGCCGTGCCACGTGTCGATGTATCATAGGCGCTTTGGGTCCAATGAGTGGATGACCTCTGTCCCAATGGTGAGCCGACACGTGTTTCCTCGAGCCAATGATGATTTTACACGTGGAAAATCCCCATTGGTCGGGGCTGTTAACGGGTTATCGGATCCAAAACCGGACTCGATAGCTTAACGGCGTTCCGTTACGGTGAATGCCACGTGTCGGTCACCCTTGACGAAAGCACTCTGTGACATGCGATTTATCGTCATGGAAGTGGACACTTCCGTGATGATAATTTTGGTAATGTCATGGAACACTTCTACGACAACACAGGTATGACTATCTTGATTCTGTCATAAATTTGTCATGGATGTACATGCATGACAGAAAACGTGACATACTGTGACAAACACATATCATCACGGAAGTGTATTTTTTTGGTAGTGCCCCCACCACCAACAAGCATCAATCCATGGCTTGCCCAAAACAACAGGTGCCTCCAACTAACAACAATCCTGGGGGAGTTCTGTTTGCAATTATTTTGATTTGAGCATGGGACTGGGCATCCCGGTTACCAGCCATTTTCTCGTGAATGAGGAGCGGAGTCCACTCCTAGTGAGAATAACCCACCTAGCATGCAAGATACATACAACCCTAGTTGATACATGAGCTATTCGAGCATACAAAACAGAATTTCATTTGAAGGTTTAGAGTTTGGCACATACAAATTTACTTGGAACGGCAGGTAGATACCGCATATAGGAAGGTATGGTGGACTCATATGGAATATCTTTGGGGTTTATGGAAGTGGATGCACAAGCAGTATTCCCGCTTAGTACAAGTGAAGGCTAGAAAAAGATTGGGAAGCGACCAACTAGAGAGCGACAACAGTCATGAACATGCATTAAAGTTAATCAACAATGAGTGCAAGCACGAGTAGGATATAATTCACCATGAACATAAATATCATGGAGGCTATGTTGATTTTGTTTCAACTACATGCATGAACATGTGCCAAGTCAAGCCACTCGAATCGTTCAAAGGAGGATACCACCCTATCATACCACATCACAACCATTTTAATAGCATGTTGGCACACAAGGTAAACCATTATAAACTCCTAGCAAATTAAGCATGGCATGAGCAACTATAATCTCTAATTGTCATTGCAAACATGTTTCATTCATAATAAGTTGAATCAGGAACCATGAACTAATCATATTTACAAAAACAAGAGAGGTCGAGTTCATACCAGCTTTTCTCATCTCAATCAATCCATCATATATCGTCATTATTGCCTTTCACTTGCATGATCGAACGATGTGGATAATAATAATAGTGCACATGCATTGGACTAAGCTGGAATCTGCAAGCCTTTAATACACAGGAGAAGACAAAGTAATATGGGCTCTTTGTTAAATCAACAATAATGCATATGAGAGCCACTCAACATTTTCATCATGGTCTTCTCCTATCGACCCCAAAGAAGAGAATAAAATAAAACTATTTACACGGAAGAGCTCCCAACAAGCAAAAGAAGAATGAGAATCTTTTTGGGTTTTCTTTTAATTATTACTACTACAGGCACTGTTGAAGAAATTGGCCGTGTCGGGGGGAAACTGCCTCCACGAACACCTATGGGGACCGAGCCCCTTTTCGGTTCGGCGGGGGGGGGGGGGGGGGGGCGTCGCACGAAGAGCAGATCGAGGCGAGGCACACGGGGGGTTTACCCAGCTTCGGGCCGCACGGATGCGTAAAACCCTACTGCTGCTTTGTGGATTGTATTGCGTTCTTGCTCGGGGGCGCGGAGTGCTACAGTACACACCAGCTGCTAACGAGACCGAGCGTGAGTGTTCTCCTCCTCCCCTCTACGTTGCGCATGGGCCTCCTTTTATATGCTCAAGGGGTTACCCACAGGTGGCAACGTAGGCGAGGGTAAAAATGGAAAAGAGCTGTAGTGGGTACAGCTGTATGTATAGTGGCTGTACAGTGCTATCATACCTAAACCTGACGGCAGGGGACAAGGGCATTAAATGCCCGTCTGCGTCGCCCAAACAGTGCGAAAAGGGACTGTTAGGGGCGCCACCGTTTGCCACGATGGCTATCTTGTCAGCGCTGCATGCCACCGCATGCCCCTGGCTGCACAGCCTCCCGCCACATGCGCCTGGAGGAGCCCCAGAGCGACACGTTGGTGGGTGAGCTGGAGCGCAGGCACGGGGTGGTAACTTGTCGCGGAAAGCGTCTTGCCGCGGTCGCTGTCTTGTCGCGCCCGGGAGCTTGTCGCTCGCCGGGCCTTGCCGGGACGTGTGGCGCGTCGCGGCAAGTATTCTTGAGATGCCTTGGTTGGCCTTCCTGGCAAGCTCCTCTTGCCGGGGCCTTGTGCTTCTAGTGGTCTTCCCAGCAAGCTCCTCTTGTCGGGGCCTTTTGTGCTTCGAGTGGCCTTCCCGGCAAGCTCCTCTTGTCGGGGCCTTGTCTTAAACACTTTGTTCTTGAATGGCTCCAAGGGAACCACGGAGGATCTTGGCGGTCACCTGGCAAGCCTTGCCGCGGGGTGCTGTGACTGCCCGTGCACAAGTTCAGGATACTAAGGTACCCCTACTTTAGTACACCGACAGGAGCCCCCGGACCTGGGCCACACACGGTGCCGAGCGCTATTGGGCCAGGCCCAAAACAGTCCACGGGCACGCGCGGCCTGGGTCACGCTGTATCTAACTCTGCATCCACCGCGCCCTCCCCGAACGGCACGCGTCGAACGTGGCGTCGTGGGGCTGTGGCGTGCGTGACGTGAGATGCGTGCGCGGGGCTGAGCCCTGCACGCATGCGTCACGTCGTGGTTGGTTTTCTTTATTCGGAAAGGCGAAACGTCCGCCCCCTCTCCCCTTATAAGCAGGGTAAACAGGGGCAGTTCGCCCATCCGGCAGTTGCTATTCCTCGAAAATCTCCGCCACCTCTCTCCTTCCCAAAGAGAGCAGTGGTCCGCCCCCCCCATCGCCGCCAGCACCACTGACGCCGTCGAACTCTCTCCCCACTTCCGTCATGGATCCGAAAAGCGACAAGGGGAAGGGGAAGGCCGTGAAGTCGGCCGAGGCGCAGCGGCTTGAGGCGTTGCGAAAGGAGTGGGTAACTCCCCCCCCCAGCTCGACGTGGTGGAGCTGAGGGAGGAATTCTACCTCTTCTGGTCGACGGCGACGCGAGCGCATCCGCGCACGAGGGTTCTTCCAGCCGCGGCCCAGAAAAAGTATCCGACTGGGTATCCCTTCTTTGCTCTGTTCTTCTATTGCGGGCTCTGCCTGCCCTTCTCCGAATTTTTCTGTGACATTATGAACACCTATGGGTTCCATCTCCTCGACTTCACCCCCAATGTTGTCCTGACCATGGCAGTTTTCGCACATCTTTGCGAAAACTTTGTCGGAGTCCACCCCAACGTAGCCCTCTTTCGTCACTTCTTTTCTCCTCGAGTTGAGAGAGGAGAGCCTTTATCCGGCGGAATCGCCTGGATCTCAAAGCCTGGCAAGAAGGAAGCTTATCTGGAGGGAGAGCTCCGCAGCAAATGGGAGGAGTGGAGAGCGGACTGGTGCCTGATTGTCGAGGAGAACCCGCAGCCATTTACTGCCCTGCGCCAAACTGCGGCAGTGCGCGGCAGCGACTGGAGCAATGTGGACCCGGAGGACGGCAAGCTGAAGATTGCCGTCGCCCGGATCCTACGCCTCAGGCTTGCCAGGCTCACCGTAGGCGCCGTTGGCGCAGATTTCCTTCGCCGCCGCATCGCCCCCTTGCAGGAGAGGGGGAGACCCGGCTGGGAGTTCCAAAATGCGGCGGACATCATGAGGCTGCGCCCGGGCCTCAACTTCAATTTCACTGTCCTGGAGCTTGACGGGACGCTCAAGGAGCTGTTCAAGCATGACCCTGACCACCCCGAATGGTTCAGGTTGCCGCAGGGTGTCGTCCCACTGTGCAACAACTCTTCGCTCAGCCGCATCCTTGCAATGATGCCGCTGTGCGACTCGCACGGGATCGACCCAACTTGGGAAGAGCCTGCCAACGACGTCGTGCAGGAGTTCTTTGATGGCCTGGTGGAAGTGCCGGTCCACCCCGACGAGCAGAAGGGCCTCACCCGGGATACCACCGACGACGAGCTGGCGCGCATCGCCACCAGGATGGAAAAGGTGGTGGCATCCGCAGCCGCGGGCGAATTCGGATTCACCGTGGATGAGGCAGAGGCAGCGGAGGCGGCAAGTCTCGCCGATCGAGATATGCTTGCTGGCGAGGAAGAGCCTGCCGGCCAGGACGCCGAGTCGGGCGAGCCCGCCGAGGACACGAGCGGCCTGCCGGAGACAGACGCCTCTTCCTCCCAACCTTTGGGCAGCTCGTCGCAAGCAGAGCCCCCGGCTCCACCAAGAAGGCGTCTCCGCAAGGCTGGGGACTTGGTGGGGCGGCAGACGAGCCAACAGCCGCAGCGTCGCGTGACACGCTCCACTGTGGCAACAGGGGCGGGGTCTTCGCGGGCCGCTGCTTCTACTCCTGCCGCTTCTCACGCCGCGACGGCAGCTGGGGCGGGGCCGTCTCAGACCACCACCACCACTGCTCCCGCCAAGCGGCCAAGGGAGCCTACTCCTCCTCCTCCTCGCGCCAGAAGCGGGCCAGTTTTCGACTTCTTCGCGCTCAACTCCGACGAGGAAGGGGAAGAAGAGTAAGACCGTTGTTGAGCTTGCATTTCTTCAATTCTTTGCTATTTTGTCGTGCGTCTCATTTGCTTTTCTCTGAACTTATTCCTTTTCAGGACTCTGATCCAGAGGGAGGCAAAGAGGGCCAAGGTCCCGCTGGTCATCCTCGAGGACGAACCCTCCACGACAGCAGGGGGTGCGCCCGAGGCGAACTTGCCGGACCCGGCGACTGATCTCCAGAGCAGCCCCCAGCGCAGCCCCCAGCGTAAGTATATGACTTGCTTCCCGCTGTTAGGTGCGCATGGGTGCCCTTTCTTTGCTGATTCTTGAATATTGGTTTGTGTAGGAGCAGAGCAATCGCAGTAGGAGCGTCCGGAGACCGCCCCCGTCGTGCCACCTGCCTCGACTACACCGCCAAGGGGGATTTCTCCCACAAGGGAGGAGCCTCCGACAAGGGAGAGCTCTCCGGCAAGGGGGAGTTCTCCGGTAAGGGAGAGGTCTCCGGCAAGGGAGAGATCTCCGGCAAGGGAGAGGTCTCCGGCGAGGGACAGCACCAGCAACCCCTCGGCGACGGAGTCCATGACTGTAGATCCTGCTATAGGTAATCCCCTTGCTTGAAAAACTTCCCTTGGGCTCTTCTTCTTTTTTGGGTATTTGCTTGACTTCTCTCCCTTTTCCGGCCATCAGACCCGTCCGCCACTGACCCGATGGAGACCGAGGTCGTGGTCGTGGAGGATGCGCATGGCAATGCCGACGACGTCGCCGCCACCGAAGAAGCAGACGGCGCTGATGATCCTGCCGGTGAAGAGGCCGCCAAGGCTGCCGCTGCAGCAGCTGGCGAGGGGACCGGCGATCGTGCTGACGGCCCTGGGGCCGCATGTGACGCCCCAAGACCGACGCTCCAGACGGCTTCTATGTTTTTCGTTGTTGCCGTGTGATTTATTTGTGTGTTGCATTCATCATCGCATCATTCGCATTGCATCGGCACTTCGTTGACGTCATGTTTTCATAAAGCTTGCATCCGCTCGTAGTTGACACGCCCCCCTTGCTTTCATTGACCGTTCCGAGACCAACCAGGTTTTTTTGAGTCCCTCTCGTCTGGCCGCTTTATCTTTCTCCACAACCACGACCCCTCGTGCGCGTCCGAAATTGCCCCGAACCCGACCGCTCAGTCATCACCGTTGCATTCGAATCATCCGCTAACATCCCTTAAATATCATCGGTTTATTTATTGAACTCATCTAGTCTATTTTTCTCTACCGCCCGATTTCGATCAGAGGGTCTGAATCTACCCTAAACCCCTCCTCTTTTCTTATATAAGAGACTCCTAGTCTAAATCTGGACAAACCCTAAAATTAAGGACCCTTGTCCCATCCATCCTCCTGCCCGCCGCCACCGACCTGCCTTGGGATCCCCTCATTCCTTCCCGAGCCAACCCAGCGCCGCCACCCACCTTCCTCGAGCGGCACGCCTGCCCGATCCACCACCGCATCAAGCCGTATTAGCAGCTCCAGGAACCCATCGCTCCACTCCCTTTCTCTCCTCCCTCCTGGAGCCCGACCTCGCGCGCCACCTCCTGGCTCCCCTCGTCAGCCAGGAGCCCCATCTCCGAGCTCCAGATCGAGATGAGCTCGATCCCGAGCAGCCAACCATCTCCAGCCTCGACCAGTTGGCCACCGGAGTCCCATGTCACGTAGCTTGTCCCTTCTTCTCGTTTCTTCCTTGTCTCTCTCTCTCTCCCTCTAATCTCTTGGTCTCTCAAATCTCTCTTTCTCTCCTTCTCTGTACAGAAGCGCCATGGCACCACCGTTCGGACCTCCATCGATCGCTGCCGTCTCATCCGGCCACCTCCCTCGTCGACTCTGGACGCGCCCACGGATCCGGTCGTCTGCTGCCATCTCCGCGCCGTCCCCATCCCCGGCGTCGTTCACGCCCAAGCCAATCGCCACCGCCTCCCTGCTTCCTCGTGCTCGAGCCTTTAGCCGCCCGTGCCCAGACAGTGGCTCGAGGAAGGAGTCCCCAAGCACGCCCAAGACCTCCAGGAGCCCGCGGCCTCCTCCGCTTCTCCTCCTCGTGCCTCGCGGGAGCAGATCCACCGTCGGCCGAAGTCCCGCAGGTCACCGTGTTCCCCTGCTCTTCCTCCTCCCTCTGTTTTGTCTCCCCTGTCTCTCTCTCTGAACCCACTCTTGTTTTCTTCAATAGTCCTCTGCTCGCACCCCTGCCCAGATCGAGCGAGCGAGGAGAGCGCTCGCGTTGACTGCGTCATTGCCCCAGCAGTCAAGGCCCAGCCCAGCGCCACTTCTTCCTCAGCCCAGCCGCGCCTCCACCGATCTGGGCCTCAGCCCGTGGTGAGCAGCCCAGTTCTATCAGATTCAGCCTACCATGTATTTTTTTCCTGCGCTGCGAATTTGTCCAATTATCCAGAGAACTGCAGTTTTACAGAAAAACCCTCAAACATCATGCATATAATAACTCATTAACAGTGCATCATATGTAAAAACTTCATATATGAAAAATGCTTAGATTTCTGTCTAGTTTCATAATATGCCACTTCATCCATGTTTAAAATGCTTGAAATGCTGTTTGTTTCAAATTTGCATAAATGCCATGTTAAAATGATTTATTTCATAACTAATTAACCGTAGCTCGGAATTTAATAAACTTTATATGTAAATGGGGTGGAAAAATGCCTAGTTTAACATGGTGCACTTTATTTTGCTGTTTAACAACATTAAAATTGTGTTTATGGCAGAACAGTACCAAATCTAAATTATGGACATGAGGATTTTCCGGAATTGTTGTTTGTTGTTCCGGCCTCATTTAAACTTGCCTAAATAGGTAGTTTTCATATGCTTCACCCCTTGCCATGTTTAACAACATTTAATATTGTTGGGTTCATAACCGAGAGAGAACTAAATAACTTGAATGTGGTGTTTCGTCAATATGCAACTCGTTGCATATTGAGCTCCACTTAAATTGTAGTGTTGTTTGTTGCACTTTGCCATGCCATGCCTCATTAAAACCGGACATGCATCATACTTGGTTGCGCATCATGCCATGTTTATGTGATGGTTGTTTACCATGTTGTTTGCTTCTTTCCGGTGTTGCTTCTTCGGGTTAATTCCGATAACGTCGCGTTTGTGAGGATTTGTTCGACTTCGTCCGTTTGTCTTCTTCATGGACTCCTTCTTCTTCCTAGCGGGATTTCAGGCAAGATGACCATACCCTCGAAATCACTTCTATCTTTGCTTGCTAGATGCTCACTCTTTTGTTATGCATATGCTGCGATACCTACCACTTGCTATATCATGCCACCCATATTGCCATGTCAGCCTCTAACCATCCATGTCCTAGCAAACCATTGATTGGCTATGTTACCGCTTTGCTTAGCCCCTCTTATAGCGTTGTTAGTTGCAGGTGAAGATGAAGTTTGTTCCTTGTTGGAACATGGAGATGTTGTTCCTTGTTGGAACATGTTTACTTGTTGGGATATCACAATACCTTTTATTTAACTAATGCATCTATATACTTGGTAAAGGGTGGAAGGCTCGGCCTTATGCCTGGTGTTTTGTTCCACTCTTGCCGCCCTAGTTTACGTCATATCGGTATTATGTTCCCGGATTTTGCGTCCCTAACGCGGTTGGGTGATTTATGGGACCCCCTTGACAGTTCGCTTTGAATAAGACTCTTCCAGCAAGGCCCAACTTTGGTTTTACCATTTGCCTACCACCTACCACCTTTCCCTTGGGATTTCGCGAGCCTGAGGGTCATCTTTATTTAGCCCTCCCGGGCCAGTGCTTCTCTAAGTGCTGGTTCGAACCGAGCCGCCTGCAGGGCCACCTCGGGGAAACTCGATGCCTGGTTTTACTCGTAGCCTGTCTCATCCGGATGTGCCCTGACCCCGAGATATGTGCAGCTCCTATCAGGATTTGTCGGCACAATCAGGCGGCTTTGCTGGACTTGTTTTATTACTGTCGAAATGTCTTGTAGTCCGGGATTCCGAGACTGATCGGGTCTTCCCGGTAGAAGGAATATCCTTCGTTGACCGTGAGAGCTTATAATGGGCTAAGTTGGGACACCCCTGCAGGGTAATATCTTTCGAAAGCCATGCCCGCGGTTATGAGGCAGATGGGAATTTGTTAATGTCCAGTTGTAGAAAACCCGAAGTTGGTCTTAATTTAAAATACACCAACCGCGTGTGTAACCGTGATGGTCTCTTCTCGGCGGAGTCCGGGAAGTGAACACGGTGTTGGAGTTATGTTTGACGTAGGTTGTTCTAGGATCACTTCTAGTTTCACGACCGTGCCTTGCTTCTCTTCTCGCTCTCTTTTGCGTTGTTAGCCACCATATATGCTAGTCGCTTGCTGCAGCTCCACCTCACAACCCCATCCTACCTTTAAGCTTAAATAGTCTTGATCTCGCGGGTGTGAGATTGCTGAGTCCCCGTGACTCACAGATACTTCCAAAACCAGTTGCAGGTGCCAACGATGCCAGTGCAGATGACGCAACCGAGCTCAAGGAGGAGCTCGATGAAGATCGTGTTCGTTGTGTTGTTTCGTTTCAGTTGATCAGTAGTGGAGCCCAGTTGGGGTCGATCGGGGATCTGTGTAGCATTTGGGGTAGTCTTCTTTTATTTTGGTTCCGTAGTCGGACCTTGATTGTATCTGTATGATGTAATGCTTTACTCATGTATTGTGTGAAGTGGCGATTGTAAGCCAACTATGTATCTCTTTCCCTTATGTATTACATGGGTTGTGTGAAGATTACCTCACTTGCGACATTGCTTTCAATGCGGTTATGCCTCTAAGTCGTGCTTCGACACGTGGGAGATATAGCCGCATCGAGGGCGTTACAAGTTGGTAATCAGAGCCTTCCCCGACCTTAGGAGCCCCCACTGATTGATCGTTTTTAGCGGCCGAGTTGTGTCTAGAAAAAAATGTTTTGAGTCTTAGGATTATATATATCGGAGAGTAGGATTATTTTTACTTCCCAGTCTCCTCATCGCTCTGGTAAGGCATCCTGACGTAGAGTTTTGACTCTTCTCTTCTCAAATTTCACTAATTTTTTTTAGGATCACGCGGGTATCTTAGAATCGTTCCGATGGTTTTGTGATGACAACATTGTCTTGGTGCCTCCTGTCAGCAGGGGTTTAGTGGAAGTGTCCCGGGGAGTTGAGCTCTGAGGTGTTGTCGTCATAATTTTATCGTTGCGGTTCTGGAATACCTGAGTTTAGTACGCCGACATCGAAAATATCTTTTGTACAGTTGTTGGTGAGATAACCCTGATAGCCCAGTACTGAGGCGAGTGCGGGAGTATTGCCATAACTCGTATAATGGATGCTTTTCGAAGGTTGAGGTAAACGATTTCCGAAGGTTTCTTGGTTATGTGTTGAAGGATGGATACAGCTGGATCTAGGTATTGTTAGTTTGGGTGATATATTTTGTGTCCCTTGTATCCCCAACACCTGATTGCATAACCAGAAAGTTTCGAGAGTTTATAAGTGGGAATTCTAGTAGCTTATAGGATATCTTTCCGACAGATGTATGATCTGAGATTGGGGTCTCACGTCTAGTGGTCCGCCCATCCACGGCCGATTTACAGTGGTTGCAAGGCGTCTTAAAGAATCCTTGGCTATGCTGATTCGGGGACGTCTTGTTTGTCATTCGTGACGTCCGCTATACGTCGTGCCCGTGTGGGCCCCACCACGAACACTTTGGGCGAAATCTCTATCATGTGTTTGTTCCGGCTTATTCTGCAAGCCAAAACCTTTGTTTTTGTTTTGTTTTGTGGTATTCGAGTTGCTTTGAAGTCAAGTGTTGATTCCATACCTTTTCTAAGCGGTGTTCTCATATTTCTATGTGGATGCTAATCCTCCTTGTTCATCAAGGTTGTCTTTTCAATCCTTTCCAACCGGTGTGCTTCTCTTCAAGTGGATCCGATCATTTCAACATTCGCGAGATCAATTCTTAGTTCTTTGCAACGGTGTTTGCTTCACCCGTCCCAAGTTGTCTTTATTTTCCCCGCCCCCCCACCCTTTTTCTTCAAGGATTCAGATTTCTTAATCAAGTATCCTTTTATTGATGGGAAGCCTCCCCATTCTTTTCCCTCAATGTTCTTAGCCGGTGATTCTCATGAAGATGCTTAGGAGGTTCAAGTTCATTCGTCTTCGTTCTTATTTTCTTCTCCGGTGGATCCAATTCAAGCTTTCAGTGTTGATCATATTCCTTTCCTCGTTTCAAATGTTTTCTCATGCCGGTGCACCTCTTAATCATTCACCTCTCACTATTCATTTGTTTCGGAGTGCGAAGATATCTCAAGAGATTCGTGCTTCCATTCTCAATCCGTTCAAGGCATTTTGAGGTTGTTATCTTAGTCAAGCCATTTTATTCAACTGGTGCAATCTCTCTTTTAAAAATAACTTCAACGGTGTTTATTTTGAGTGGGCCCTAACCCACAGGTCTTTTCCCAGGATCTTACCTGACTCTTCTAATTTTTTCGGAGTTATTCTCAATTTCATTTAAAAGTTTGACGTAAGAATGAATTATCATCAGTCAAATGTCTTTCTCCAAGATCTTTCAATTTTTTCATCGTTGCTTCAACCTTTCCAATTTTCATTCCGGAGTGTCTCAACAATTCATGGTGGTGTTTCTCATCGTCATTCTCAACATTTGAAGACCGAAGAAGAGTTTCTCTTAAATCTTGCTCCATTCTCTTCAAGACTAATGGTTCTAGCTTGATGCCATCCTCTCATAATTGTTTTCGATTGTGAGAATTCTTTTCACACATCCGGAGCATTTCAGGAGTCTTTTCAGTTTGATTCTCCAGAGCCCATCATCTCAAAATTATTCATTCAAGCTTTCAGCTCTCGTTCTCCAAATCTTACCGGTGCATCATTCAAGTATTCTCTAATCAGTTCATGATCTCTTCGTTTCACTTGTATCTAAATTCTCTCAAGTATCTTCGTTCATTTTCAAATTCTTCCCGGTGTTTCTTATCTTTTCTTCATTCATTTTCAATTTTTACGGTGGTTCGTTCAAGAGTTCTCTTCCTTCGTTATCATATAGATTCATTCGTTCTTTCCAATCCTACCGGTGGTTCGCTGAAGACCTTCCCAAGTTTGCGCTATATCTCTCTCAATCCTTTCTAGGAGAATAAGTAGTATGCCAAATCTGTTGCTTGTCATCAATCTAAATTGGTGAAGGATACGCATAACGTAATTCTTATTATGGTTTCATCTAAGTGATCTAGTTTCTTCTTTCCAGAGTTGTTCATCATGTCACATTTCTCGGTTCGAAATGCTTCATCCTTTTCTTTTCCGGAGTTCCAAGCTTTCTGCATTATCTCATCGTGAAGCTCCATCTAAATCATCGCAAGGCTTCACCTTGTGTTCTCAACTTCTCTTTCTTTTTATCATCCTTTTATTACCAGAGTTCTTCATGGAGGCTCTACATGATGGTTCGTCAAGGATTGTTTTCATTCTTCAATTGTTCATCAAGATTTCTCTCGGAGTTAAGATCCGTCCAGCCATACTTCAAAATAAACATGGTGCTCAACACATGTTTTGTTTTGAGGAGTTCAAGCATTCTTCATCTTGCATTCCGAAGTGCAATTCTTTCAACCTTATCTTTTGAGGTGGTGTTATGTCATTTTGACAGTTTCATTCATGTTTCATGATTCACTTGTTGTCAAGAATGAGATATTTAAATCCATCAATCTCTTCTTTGGAGTTATCTTGGGTTATATTTCACCTTAAGCTTTCCCTAAGGATTGTTGCTATTTATGGTGCTTATAAATGACCCAAGTTCTTCATTTGTCCTCTCGGTGAAATAAGTTTCTCGTCTCCTTGTTGATATCAATCCAATCGTTTGTTTCCGTTGGTGGCAGAAGCTCACCTCATAATGTTGAGATGTTTCCATAAGTCCACTACAAGGTTATTCTTTTCGTTGTTGGTTTTCCAACAACTCCGTTCTATCCTTCTTTTTAAGGGTGCTTTCCAAACTCATTTGTGGTAGAAATTGTCATTTTCTTCTCCATTCCTTTATTCCAATGATCTATCTTCTATTCTTTCTTCCGGAGGCATTGTGATGTTGCTCTTTTCACTCATCTTCTCGGTTTGTGAGGACCGTGTTCTTTTCATGCTTATCCATTTCCAACCGGAGTGTCATGCCCTCTGTTCAAGTTCTTCCCATTCTGTAAAGTTTTGCCTTCCTTCTCAATCGGAAATCTTTCTTACACCTTGTGCCATTCTTTCAATAGTTCCGGAGGCAGTGTGTTGTTGATCTCATCAAGTATCCTCTCATCTTGTCTAGTTCATGTTCAATTCCTTCTATTTACAGTCAGAGTGCTGTCCAAATTATATCATTCTTATTCATTCTCTGTCTTGTTTTAACCGAAGTGGTGTCAATATCTATCTTGTCACTTAACCTCTTGGTTCTCGTCGTATTCCATGTTCCTCCTACCTAACGGAGTGTTCACAATCTCGCTCTTCTCCATTGTATTCTTCTTTCAATCTGTTCAACCTCTCAAGGTTCATTTGTTTCTCTCGTTTGTCAAAGAAGCAACTTAGTTTTACCGCTTATCTTCCTCTTCCGTTTTTTCCCTCCGGTGCCATCCTAGATCTCGGGACGAGATCCTCTCGTAGTGGTGGAGTGTTGTGACGCCCCAAGACCGACGCTCCAGACGGCTTCTATGTTTTTCGTTGTTGCCGTGTGATTTATTTGTGTGTTGCATTCCTCACCGCATCATTCACATTGCATCGGCACTTCGTTGACGTCATGTTTTCATAAAACTTGCATCCGCTCGTAGTTGCCACGCCCCCCTTGCTTTCATTGACCGTTCCGAGACCAACCAGGTTTTTTTGAGTCCCTCTCGTCTGGCCGCTTTATCTTTCTCCACAACCACGACCCCTCATGCGTGTCCGAAATTGCCCCGAACCCGACCACTCAGTCATCACCGTTGCATTCAAATCATCCCCTAACATCCCTTAAATATCATCGGTTTATTTATTGAACTCATCTAGTCTATTTTTCTCTACCGCCCGATTTCGATCAGAGGGTCTGAATCTACCCTAAACCCCTCCTCTTTTCTTATATAAGAGACTCCTAGTCTAAATCTGGACAAACCCTAAAATTAAGGACCCTTGTCCCATCCATCCTCCTGCCCGCCGCCACCGACCTGCCTTGGGATCCCCTCATTCCTTCCCGAGCCAACCCAGCGCCGCCACCCACCTTCCTTGAGCGGCACGCCTGCCCGATCCACCACCGCATCAAGCCGTATCAACAGCTCCAGGAACCCATCGCTCCACTCCCTTTCTCTCCTCCCTCCTGGAGCCCGACCTCGCGCGCCACCTCCTGGCTCCCCTCGTCAGCCAGGAGCCCCATCTCCGAGCTCTAGATCGAGATGAGCTCGATCCCGAGCAGCCAGCCATCTCCAGCCTCGACCAGTTGGCCACCGGAGTCCCAGGTCACGCAGCTTGTCCCTTCTTCTCGTTTCTTCCTTGTCTCTCTCTCCCTCTAATCTCTTGGTCTCTCAAATCTCTCTTTCTCTCCTTCTCTGTACAGGAGCGCCATGGCACCACCGTTCGGACCTCCATCGATCGCTGTCGTCTCGTCCGGCCACCTCCCTCGTCGACTCTGGACACGCCCACGGATCCGGCCGTCTGCTGCCATCTCCGCGCCGTCCCCATCCCCGGCGTCGTTCATGCCCAAGCCAATCGCCACCGCCTCCCTGCTTCCTCGTGCTCGAGCCTTTAGCCGGCCGTGCCCAGACAACGGCTCGAGGAAGGACTCACCAAGCACGCCCAAGACCTCCAGGAGCCCGCGGCCTCCTCCGCTTCTCCTCCTGTTGCCTCGCGGGAGCAGATCCACCGTCGGCCGAAGTCCCGCAGGTCGCCGTGTTCCCCCGCTCTTCCTCCTCCCTCTGTTTTGTCTCCCCTGTCTCTCTCTCTGAACCCACTCTTGTTTTCTTCAACAGTCCTCTGCTCGCGCCCCTGCCCAGATCGAGCGAGCGAGGAGAGCGCTCGCGTTGACCGCGTCATTGCCCCAGCAGTCAAGGCCCAGCCCAGCGCCACTTCTTCCTCAACCCAGCCGCGCCTCCATCGATCTGGGCCTTAGCCCGTGGTGAGCAGCCCAGTTCCATCAGATTCGGCCTGCCATGTATTTTTTTCCTGCGCTGCGAATTTGTCCAATTATCCAGAGAACTGTAGTTTTACAGAAAAACCCTCAAACATCATGCATATGATAACTCATTAATAGTGCATCATATGTAAAAACTTCATATATGAAAAATGCTTAGATTTCTGTCTAGTTTCATAATATGCCACTTCATCCATGTTTAAAATGCTTAAAATGTTGTTTGTTTCAAATTTGCATAAATGCCATGTTAAAATGATTTATTTCATAACTAATTAACCGTAGCTCGGAATTTAATAAACTTTATATGTAAATGGGGTGGAAAAATGCCTAGTTTAACATGGTGCACTTTATTTTGCTGTTTAACAACATTAAAATTGTGTTTATGGCAGAACAGTACCAAATCTAAATTATGGACATGAGGATTTTCCGGAATTGTTGTTTGTTGTTCCGGCCTCATTTAAACTTGCCTAAATAGGTAGTTTTCATATGCTTCACCCCTTGCCATGTTTAACAACATTTAATATTGTTGGGTTCATAACCGAGAGAGAACTAAATAACTTGAATGTGGTGTTTTGTCAATATGCAACTCGTTGCATATTGAGCTCCACTTAAATTGTAGTGTTGTTTGTTGCACTTTACCATGCCATGCCTCATTAAAACCGGACATGCATCATACTTGGTTGCGCATCATGCCATGTTTATGTGATGGTTGTTTACCATGTTGTTTGCTTCTTTCCGGTGTTGCTTCTTCGGGTTAATTCTGATAACGTCGCGTTTGTGAGGATTTGTTCGACTTCGTCCGTTTGTCTTCTTCATGGACTCCTTCTTCTTCCTAGCGGGATTTCTGGCAAGATGACCATACCCTCGAAATCACTTCTATCTTTGCTTGCTAGATGCTCGCTCTTTTGCTATGCCTATGCTGCGATACCTACCACTTGCTATATCATGCCACCCATATTGCCATGTCAGCCTCTAACCATCCATGTCCTAGCAAACCGTTGATTGGCTATGTTACCGCTTTGCTCAGCCCCTCTTATAGCGTTGTTAGTTGCAGGTGAAGATGAATTTTGTTCCTTGTTGGAACATGGAGATGTTGTTCCTTGTTGGAACATGTTTACTTGTTGGGATATCACAATACATTTTATTTAACTAATGCATCTATATACTTGGTAAAGGGTGGAAGGCTCGGCCTTATGCTTGGTGTTTTGTTCCACTCTTGCCGCCCTAGTTTCCGTCATATCGGTGTTATGTTCCCGGATTTTGCGTCCCTAACGCGGTTGGGTGATTTATGGGACCCCCTTGACAGTTCGCTTTGAATAAGACTCTTCCAGCAAGGCCCAACTTTGGTTTTACCATTTGCCTACCACCTACCACCTTTCCCTTGGGTTTTCGCGAGCCCGAGGGTCATCTTTATGTAGCCCCCCTGGGCCAGTGCTTCTCTAAGTGCTGGTTTGAACCGAGCCGCCTGCGGGGCCACCTCGGGGAAACTCGATGCCTGGTTTTACTCGTAGCCTGTCTCATCCGGATGTGCCCTGAGACCGAGATATGTGCAGCTCCTATCAGGATTTGTCGGCACAATCGGGCGGCTTTGCTGGACTTGTTTTATTACTGTCGAAATGTCTTGTAGTCCGGGATTCCGAGACTGATCGGGTCTTCCTGGTAGAAGGAATATCCTTCGTTGACCGTGAGAGCTTATAATGGGCTAAGTTGGGACACCCCTGCAGGGTAATATCTTTCGAAAGCCGTGCCCGCAGTTATGAGGCAGATGGTAATTTGTTAATGTCTGGTTGTAGAAAACCCGAAGTTGATCTTAATTTAAAATACACCAACCGCGTGTGTAACCGTGATGGTCTCTTCTCGGCGGAGTCCGGGAAGTGAACACGGTGTTGGAGTTATGTTTGACGTAGGTTGTTCTAGGATCACTTCTTCATCACTTCTAGTTTCACGACCGTGCCTTGCTTCTCTTCTCGCTCTCTTTTGCGTTGTTAGCCACCATATATGCTAGCACTACAAGAAATATGTCAACTTGTGACCTTCTGTCAGTGACCCTGGAAGAATTGGTCATAGATCTATGACCATTTCAGACCAATTGGTCAAAAGCTGTTCGAGGGGCTCCAAACCCTAAACCATTGCGACCATTTTGGTCAGAAAGGTCGTAATTTCCTTACACGAAATGGTCATAAAGCAAACAGCGCTAGTCCGCTGCCTTATTTCTAGTTGTTAACGACCAATATAGATGGTCATAGCCTTGTAAATTGTGGTGGGTTGCTATGACTAGGCGCCACCTCATCAGTTTTGCCTATGTGTCATGTCCATGTGGCAGTTTTTGCCCTAGGTTGTGAAGCAACCTATAGTTCTGTCATTTCCAAAATTCCCAAAAAAATCTCATAAATTCTTTGGGTCATATCTTCGTCAAATATGTAAAAACCTTCCTTGCCTAGTTCAAAAATAATTCGAAAATATTCATTTTCCTATTCTGTTCAGAGTAACAGCTTGTGAAGGAAGTACCACTTTGGCATGTCCAAATAGTATCCATTTTCTACAGTGCTTTCCTATGCCCAAATAACCATCCTCCACCAAATTCCAGCTCAGTCCATTCATTATTTTGAGCCGAGCTTCAACATTCGTATTTATGTCCAGTGTGGTGGTTTGCAAATCAAGTACCACCTAGGCTCCTCCTTTTGAGCTGAAAATTTGTGAAGACAGTCTTCTTAGTAACTGATCATCCTCAGCCAAAACTCGCGCCCATTAGCCATGTACATTTCTCGTACCGCTAATCAAACACTTGGCTGCTAATTCATGTTTGAGCATCGATCGGTCTCCTCGTGATAACCTTATGTTGTATTTTTATTCCTAGCACCTACCTGGGGAGTGCCCAACCCACAAGACATGCCTAGGCCTCCCAGAACACATGGCGACGCCACAGTCACGCGGTGACCACGCGGCGGGCATGCGAGTTTACGCACTCTAGAGTTGGGCCCTCGGCCACCGCCCAAACCTCGACGTATCGCCACCAAACCATGTATTTATGATTAAATAGGTACTTATGTAACTAGAAATGATTTTTGGAAAAAATAAATAGCAAACTATGAGGCAGCTGCAGTTCAAATTTGCCCCGCTTCTAGCTGAATCAACGGAAATTTGTCTTTTTCATGAGAGGTGGATCAAAACAATTTACACCCAACCATTTTTTCAATTGTGCATTAAATATGGCCTAGTATTTTAGAAAAATGATTTGGTCCAATTTTGCAACAATTATTTGGGAGGTCCTTCACAAAAAAACCTCCTTTTGGGCACTCGGAAAATGGAAAATGGTTTTTTCGTCCAACGAAAATGAAAACTTCCTTAGGCAACATTGTTTGCCATTCCAAGATGCACCCTTGCGCACAATATGAGATCATTTGAACAAACTATGTCATGAATGTGGCCATAAGATTGATCATTTGGCTTGAAAAGCCATGAATCTTCACGCATGATAGCTTGTTTCTGAGAACATTTTTTTCACATAATTACTGTATGACAAGTTTATTATTTTTCCTAGAAACTTAGTCACATATAATGACACAATGCGAAGGTTTTCCAATTTTCTGATTTGTTTTGATTTTTTTATGCCCGTTTCAAAATGTGGTCAAAACGGCGGGCTTAACCGTTCCTAGCTAGTGGTTGAATCTTGGAAAACTTTTGGTGTTCCTATGATAAAATAGATTCTTATGTACCCAGAAATGATTTTTGTAAAAAATAAATAGCAAACTATGAGGCATCTGCAGTTCAAATTTGACCCGCTTCCAACTGAATCGGCGACAATTTATCTTTTTCACCAGAGGTGGATCAAAATCTTTTACACCCAAACATTTTGTCAATTGTGCATTAAACATGGCCTATTATTTTAGAATTTGTTACAATTTTGCAACAATTATTTGGTAGTTCCTTCACAAAAAAACCTCATTTCGGGCACTCGGAAAATGGAAAATGAATTTTCCGTGCAAAGAAAATGAAAACTCCCTTAGGAAACATTGTTTGGAATTCCAAGATGCACTATTGTGCACAATATGAGATCATTTGAACAAACTATGCCATGAATGTGGCCATATTATTGATCATTTGGCTTGAAAGCCATGAATCTTCACGCATGATAGCTCATTTCTGAGAACACTTTTTTAAAATAATTACCGTATTACAAGTTTATTATTTTTCCTGGAAACTTGGTCACATATAATGACACAATGCGAATGTTTTCCAATTTTTTGATTTTTTTTAAATTTATGCCCGTTTCAAAATGCGGTCAAAACGGCGGGATTGACCGTTCCTAGCTAGTGGTTGAATCTTGGAAAATTTTTGGTGTTTATATGATAAAATAGATACTTATGTACCTAGAAATGTTTTTTGTAAAAAATAAATAGCAAGCTATGAGGCAGCTGCAGTTCAAATTTGACCCGCTTCCAACTGAATCGGCGGAAATTTGTCTTTTTCACGAGAGGTGGATCAAAACTGTTACACCCAACCACTTGGTCAATTGTGCATTAAATATGTCCTAGTATTTTAGAAAATTGATTAGGTCCAATTTTGCAATAAATATATGGTAGGTCCTTCACAAAAAAACCTCTTTCGGGCACACGAAAAATGGAAAATGAATTTTCCGAGCAAAGAAAATGAAAACTCCCTTAGAAAACATTGTTTGGAATTCCAAGATGCACCATTGTGCACAATATGAGATTATTTGAATAAACTATGCCATGAATCTGGCTATAAGATTGATCATTTGGCTTGAAAGCCATGAATCTTCACGCATGATAGCTCATTTTTGAGAACACTTTTTTAAAAGAATCGCCGTATTACAAGTCTATTATTTTTCCTGAAAACTTGGTCACATATCATGACACAATGCGAAGGTTTTCCAATTTTTTGATTTTTTTAATTTTTTATGCCCGTTTCAAAATGCGGTCAAAACGGCGGGCTTGACCGTTCCTAGCTAGTGGTTGAATCTTGGAAAACTTTTGATGTTTCTCTGATTAAATAGATACTTATGTACCTATAAATGATTTTTGGAAAAAAAAATAAAAAGCAAACTACGAGGTAGCTGCAGTTCAAATTTGACCCGCTTCCTGCTGAATCGACAGAAATTTGTCTTTTTTCACGAGAGGTGGATCAAAAATTTTGACACCAAACCATTTAGTCAATTGTGCATTAAATATGGTCTAGTATTTAAAAAAAATGATTTGGTACAATTTTGGAAAAAATATTTGTTAGGTTCTTCACAAAAAACCTTTTTTATTCAGTCGGAAAATGAAAAATGAATTTTTTATGCAAAGAAAATGAAACACCTCAAATCAACATTGTTTGTCATCCCAAGATATACACATGTGCACTATATTGATTCATTTTAATAAACTATAAGGTTGTGTTTGACAGTAAAGTACTAAAAAACCAAAGTATTAAAAACCGTAGTATTCTTTAAAACCATGGTATTTGAAAAAACCGTAGCATTCTTTAAATATGTAAAAAATGCAGAGGTATCAAACGGGGCCTAAGTGGTTAATATGTTGAATGTTTGCCCTGAATAAAAGGATGAAAACTATAAGAAGAAACAACATATTTTTTACATAGCCTTAATTCTGATTGATGGAATCAGCTAAGGCGTGGATCGATGACATGGCGTACATCCGTCCATCCACCCGTCCATCCAACCATCCCGAGCCAGCCACCCCACGACCCCAGACCAACCGTGACCTAACCTATCCGCCCCACGATCTCTCCTCTCCTCCACATCCGCTGCACCCACCCACCCATCCCCCGCCGCCGCCTACCTCCACTCCACCGGCGACCTCCGCCCTCTGCCCCCGATCCTCTCCACCTCCCCTCACCTTCTATCCCACAGCGGGGCCCCTAGTTCGAGGAGGCGGGCGCCGTCAGATCCGCCATGCCCACAACTCTCTCTGCCCCACACCAAACCCTACCCACAACCGCCGCCATGCTCCATCACCAGCGACCTTGCCGCCTCCGCCCCTATCCCCTCGCCCTATCTCCATGCCCGCGACGCCGAGCCGGACGGGAGGAGCTACCGTCCCGCAGCACGCTCGCGCCGGTACGTACAGGCGGTGCCCCCGCCGGATCTGAACAAGAATACCGAGTGGTTCATGTACCTGGCCTTCCTAGATCCATCCGCCCCACCCTCTGCTCACCCTATCTCCCTCGGTGTTGGGGCATCCAGATCGAGCAGGTCAGGTGTCGGCGCTCCACGATCTCCATGCGATGCGCCGACGAGGCGACGGTGATGCTCGTGGTGGACGCCTCCGCCGTCTTCCACGGACACACAGCCGCGCCCTCTGACGCCGCTCTTCCACGCGACGAGAGGCCTGGGTGCCGCTCGGCTGGGACAGAACCCCACGCTCGACGATGCCATGGACATGGAGGTCTTCAAGGTACCCTCTTCCTCTCCTTCTCTGTCCCTCATCTCCAATACTTGCCACTGAGCTCGTGACAACGCCATGGCTCACTTGGGCCCTCTGATGCTTGCTCGCTACGGTCTCTCGATGAACACAATTGCTTACTCCTAAAATCCCTAATTCCTAGGGTTTACTCTTGCTGTTCTACATACTGTCATGTACCAAAATCATACTCCAGGCTTGCTTAGAATTGCAATTCCACGCTTAGAATCATGACACCACCGAGTCACAGGGACATCTCAACTTCTGAACGAAAAAAAACATTATTGTTTGCTGCATTGCATATACCATTACAGTTCTTGATTGAGGTGGTGCGTGGCCGTGTGTGTGGCGATATATGGAGCTCTGGAGATTCCTATTGGATTGCCGAGACTTGGTCTTGGTTCTGCCGTTGGCGTGTTGTCTTTGCTCTAATCTGGTTAAAACTGTGTGATTAGACTAGTAGCATCAGCTCTTTATCTGGAAAAAGAATACTATCAAGTCCTTTGCTAGCTAGCTCACTAGTACAAGCTGCAGCCCAATAGGAACAGTAGCTTTCATGCACACATCTAGCTAGCTAATTAGTAATTACACTACTAGTATTCAGAAACAACTTCACTTTGAAACTCTGAATCACTTCTCCCTGACAGACACTTCACCAAAATGTATCCTGTTCCAAACTCTTATTTGTATCATTATTTACCGAATGTTATTTTATTATTTTTGTTGAACTAATCTTGTCTGAATCATCCCTCTTCTGTAGGTCTTTATGAAGCTTTGGGACTGAGGGACGGTGGATCTGACTACTTGGGAAAGGGTGTTTCCAAGGTTCCATTTGAGCAAATTTTATATTAGCGTGAATAATGAATTCCCGGGCTACAGTCTTAAGTAATTCTGTTACCTAGTTAGTGTTACTGTAGTCTACCGTTGCTCACATCTTTTGGTCTAACATATCTGCAGTGTTACTTATGCATGATACCTTGCTGCTCTGTTGCACTGACATTTCTGCATGGTTGTTTTGCACTGCTGGCCTAATTAAACAAGATAAATATGTATACTTCTTTGAGATAGAAATTCCATGCATGTTTATGAGGCACAAATTCTTTGAGATAACCATAACTGTACTTCAAAAGTAAACATTAGCAATTCAAATAACCAGCTTACTGATTATTTGGCAAGTGTGATTTTTATTCTAAGCATTTTTGTCATACTCAATAAGCTAGTTCCTGAATCAAATTTGATAATGAAATGTTTCTGTAGCATGCTATAGTTAATTAGTTGGCAAGTGTGATGTCCATTCATGCCTCCTCTGTTTTTTGCAGGTCTGGCAGCACAGCCGTGTTGACGACGAAGGTGGTGACCACGGCGGCGAGCGGCGCGAGTTGGTGGCTGCGGGACTCGACGGCACGGCTCATATATGCGCGAGCTGGGCATTACTTTGAGTTCATATATGTGCTTGTCACTCCATAGGTTATAGTGATTCCCTCTGTTTCCTTATATGTTCTTGTAGTTTGGTTGCTTTCCTGTTCATGCATGTTTGTACAGCTATATATAGTTCTGCTGTGAATCTGTCGTGCATGTATTGAAATGCAGGAAATGTTGAATACATGTTCACTCTCAGCTGGGATATTGAATTGTACATAGTTATGTGATTCATGTCTGCTTCTTATCTTATTAAGTGATTATCTTTATGTCCTTGCTACCAGTAGGATGGTTAATAGCTTGTTTTGTAGTTCTCTACTTTATGCAAATAGCTTCTTGTAAGGCAATATAATTGGTTGTTTTGTGCTGTTGGCCTAATTAAACATGATCAGTAAGTATACTTCTTTGAGATAGACATTTCATGCATGTTTATGAGGTACGAATTCTACAGATGTCACAAAATATTGGTGGCAAAGTGTCTTCTTATCTTTATATTTGCTTAGCTAAAATCTTAGAGTAACAATAACTGTACTTGACAAGTAAACATTAGCATCTTAAATGATTAGCTAAAATGATGTAGGAGTAGTAGAAACTTCATGGTTGATCCTGATTGCTGAACATGGGAGATGCATCTTCTTTTGCATATCAGTTACATAGTAGTACTATATAATGCTTGCCGATGTGGTACATTCAATACTGGCAGCACTGGCCATTAATTACACTTGCCATTTTACGCTAGGCTTTAGATTCTGCGGAGCCAGATCCGTTGACCCGCGGTTTGATTCGTGGCGTGCGAGATTTGTTCCTGGGCTGACGTGGTGTGTTTGCCGGTGTCATTTTTGCAGGCCTTGGACAAGATCAGTATGGTGCCGATGGGGACCCTCGCCGCCGGCGCCGATGTGTCCATGATTGGGCAGTTTGGTGTTGGCTTCTACTCCGCCTACCTTGTTGCCGAGAGGGTCGTCGTCACCACGAAGCACAACAACGACGGGCAGTACGTGTGGGAGTCCCAGGCCGGTAGCTCCTTCACCGTCACTCGTGATACATTTGGGGAGCAGCTCGACAGCGGTACCAAGATGGTCCTCTACCTCAAGGACGACTAGGTATGCAGTCCAATCCTCCTATACTGTGATGGCTTACTCTTCATGTCTTGATGTGGTTCTCTGCTTAGTGTAGCTGTATTAGACTCACTATGAGATGTCCACTCTTGTTTTGTTAACAAACATGAACTGTTAACTCATCTATTCATGGTCATTGCTTTTGTTCAGTATATATGTGTGCTTTCTGATTTGTATGGGTAGGTGGTTATAGGTTGCTGTGATGAATATAAATATTAACAAGTGCTCATGCATGCCGGTATACTAGAGCTAGTTGTATGTGCTCATTACCTTCCTGTTGTCACTTTGTCAGCATCAATCCAATCCAACCCAGCCCAATGAATCTAAGCTGCTCGTTTAGTTCTCGCCATTGGTGGTAGCCAACAACTAACCGATCTTAGTTGCTGCCGGCTGTTTGGCATCCTATGTATTTTTTGCTGCTAGTCTCAGAAATAATGCATGAATGGCATCAAAACTGCTTCATGCTATCTCTCGGGCAAAGTAGATGCTAGTTTGATTACTATCTGTACATCATCAGGTCTACTTGATGCAAGTCTCTATTTTTTGTTTGTCTCTCTTTGACATATTGCTTTTTCTTTTTGAATGTGCAGATTATTTGCATCTTGATTAGGAGATGATGGTGATCATCTTTTGTTGCGGGGAACCTGTTAGATAAAGTTTAATGTGTTTTGAACCTGCAAGATACAGTTCTGTATAATGTTGTGTGAGATAAAAGTTATGTACTTGTGAACATAGGAGATAAGTTATTGATATGTGTTGGTCTGTCTAATGTTATGCGAGATAAAGTTGTGTGAGAAAGTTTTCTATACTTGTGTTATTACTGTGGGAAAGAAGTACTGTTACTATACTGGTACTATACTGATTTGAGAATATTGGCTGTGAATAAAAGAGGGCTTGGCCCACTATTGGATTGTAAAAAGGCCCTGTCCAGAATTTATATTGCACTCAATACTTGGGCTCTAAAAAGGCCATGGCCCAAACTATGTTGGACTTGTTTCTAAAAAGAGCAATATAAATTCCAGATTCTAAAAAGGTTGAGGCCCAAATAAAATGGATTGTAAAAGATTGCATCTCAGAAAAAAAAAGTCCTAATTGTTGGGCCAGGCCTATTTAGCTAATCAAAGCATAGGGAAAAAATAAATTAAATGGGCTGAATTAATGGGCTCGGCCCATGTAAAACGCTGAATCGGACCGGGCTGAATCTTGTGCCACGTCAGATTGCCACGCTGGATGCCTACGTGGCCTGGGGAGGTTGCTAGTGACCAAAACGCCACAGTAGACGTATTTTGGTCGTAAACGTCTTCGACCATTCCAGAAGAAAGGTCGCTATAGTCAGTTTACGACCGCCAGCTTTTGACCTTCTATTTTTGGTCACAAAAAGGTCGCAAATGGAAATTTGTGACCTTTCAGTGACCAATAGTGGTGGTCACAAGTTGACATATTTCTTGTAGTGTAGTCGCTTGCTGCAGCTCCACCTCACAACCCCATCCTACCTTTAAGGTTAAATAGTCTTGATCTCGTGGGTGTGAGATTGCTGAGTCCCCGTGACTCACAGATACTTCCAAAACCAGTTGCAGGTGCCAACGATGCCAGTGCAGATGACGCAACCGAGCTCAAGGAGGAGCTCGATGAAGATCGTGTTCGTTGTGTTGTTTCGTTTCAGTTGATCAGTAGTGGAGCCCAGTTGGGGTCGATCAGGAATCTGTGTAGCATTTGGGGTAGTCTTCTTTTATTTTGGTTCCATAGTCGGACCTTGATTGTATCTGTATGATGTAATGCTTTACTCATGTATTGTGTGAAGTGGCGATTGTAAGCCAACTATGTATCTCTTTCCCTTATGTATTACATGGGTTGTGTGAAGATTACCTCACTTGCGACATTGCTTTCAATGCGGTTATGCCTCTAAGTCGTGCTTCGACACGTGGGAGATATAGCCGCATCGAGGGCGTTACACCGCAGGAGCGCCAGGCGCTACGCCGACCGCCGACCCTACCGCCGCCGCAGCGTCGGACCCCGAAGAGCCCCAGCCAGGCGTCTACCTGAAGGCCGGCGACGGTATCTTCATCAAGCTCCCCTGGGAGTCGAGCTTCTGCTGGGCTGGTTGAAGGAGAGGTCTTGGATGGAGAGGTGCTCGCCTCTGCTGGGCTGACGCTGGTGGATGCGCCGAGCAGCAGCAGCGGCGAGCCTGAGGAGGAGCGACCGCTCCGGAAGCTGGTGTCACTCTACCGCGCCCGACAAGCCAAGGTGGAACGCTGGGAAGCGCTCGTCGCGAAGGTGGGAGTGGACATGGAGAAGCGCGCCGAGGAGCTCCGGGAGCTCAACCAGGAGGCCCTCCGGTCCCTGGCGGAGGAGCAGAGGCAACTCGACGAGGCGCGGACAACCTTCGTCCTCGAGAAGGCAGAAGCTGAGGAGCAACACAGGCTTGCCGCCGAGGGGCTATCTGCGCGGGAAGGCGAGCTGGTGCAGCAGAAGGCCACCCTCGACAGCCACGAGGAGGAGGTCGCCGCGCGCGAGCAGGCGCTTGGCGGGGCTCTCAAGCAGGCGGAGGACGCTGCCGTAGCCGCCGAGGCCACCAAGAAGGAGCTGGAGGCGAAGGTGGCGCAGCTGGAGATCGACCTCAAGGCGAGCGGTGAGGCGCATGCCGCGCTCAAGCATGGGCGCGAGAAGGACGCCTACACCCTCGGCGAACTGCAGGGTCGCTTCGCCAAGAAGATCAAGGAGCTTGACGCCGCCAAGGACTCCAACGCTGATCTTAAGTTGAAGCTGGACACCCTGACCAAGACGCTGGACGGCGCCAAGGTGCAGGAGGCGGCCTTGAGGGAGGAGATCAAGGCCGACAAGGCGCTGCTGGAGAACGTGGCTGTCACCCATAACGCCTTCAGAGAGACTGTGGAGCAGTGGACGGAGGGTCTTGTGGACATCGCCGCAGCCATCGACAAGGAGCTGGCGCTGCTGGGGATGGAGGGTCACGAGTATCCCTCCGGCGAGAACCTCCAATCCAACGCCAAGCTCACCTTGTTTTTCAAAGGCGTGGCAACAGCCCTTCAGCGACTCCGGGATGGGATCCCAGAGCGGCTGGCTGACGAGTCGCGTGAGATCTGCGCGGGAGCCCTTGAGAGGGTGTTGGTGAAGGTGGTCTTCCGCAATCCAGGCATCAGGCTCACCAACGTCCTCAGGTCCCTGCCGCCGGATGCTGATCTGGAGGAGATCAAGGCCCTCGTCGCACCCATTGTGAAAAGGGTGAGCGAGATCAAGAGGGTCGAGGGCGACCGTGTAGACTAGGCCGCCCGTTTCCTTCTTTTCTTGTCGCTGCTGGTCATGTCATGAGAACAGTCTATTAGAGCTGCGACAAGCTACCTTGTAATATAACTCTATTTTGGGTAGTGATTGCTATGTTATTTCCTTTACTTGATCCCTTCCTTTGTATGTTTTTGCCCTACGCTTTTAGGGAACTTGCCGGCGTAGGCACACTTGCTGAGTGCGGGACATCAGCAGCCCGCTAGCGGTGCCGTTACCGACAAGAAACCTTGTCGCAACTAGTTGCAGCTCACTTAAATTGGTGAACGAACTCGAAACAAAGTAAGGGCGCGACTCTAGTCGCGGCTCACTTAAGTTGTTGAGTGGGCTCGAAGCAAAGTAAGGGTGCGGCTCTAATCGCAGCACACTTAAGTCGTTGAGCGGACTCGAAACGAAGTAAGGGCGCAACGAGCCACGAGCTGGTTCCTCCGTGCACAGGTTTTCCATACAAAATACGGTCGTCAAGGAAGATAACTTAAAAATTTAAAAATTTGATTGCTCAAACTTTGGCAACTTAGCTTTTCTGTCGTTTGCTGCCCGGCAAGGTGAAACTTCTCTTGAACGACGCCTGGTCCACACTCTTATCTTCTTCTTTCCCCCCGGCAAACTTGTGGGCGAGGGAACCTTCCTTTTCTCGAGAGAAAAGAAAGAAGAGAAAATAAAGGCATGGAGCCTCATGGCTCGTTATTGCTTACCGAGGGTTGGTGCTGCACAAAGTGTCAGACAACACATGCACAAGATAAAAAGCATGAAAGTGACAAGATGTGCGGAGCACATGAGCTGTATCTATGCACAGGGTCTGCGCCCGGCTTTGTACAATGGATTACATGCAACAGCGGTAAGACTTGTACAAAGGGGTGGTTGCCAGAAAAGGGTTCGACAACCGCACCTTACGGGTAAAACTTACGAAGATGCTCAACGTTCCAGGAGTTGCTCACTGGAATGGCATCTTCGGTCTCAAGGCGGACAGCGCCAGGCCTAATGACCCGTTTCACCCGGTAAGGGCCTTCCCACTTCGTCGAGACTTCTGGCACTAACTTTGCGGCTATGGAAGCGGCGCAAAGCTTGCTGGTAGTGAGCAGCTCGCACAACGGCCTGAAGACGGTCCTCCTCAAGGAGCAGCGCGCCATCTGGGCGCAGCTGCTTTTGCTCGAGCTCAGCGTGAGCGAGCACTCGAGGTGACCCGTATACGAGATCCGTGGGGATAACTGCCTCTGCTCCAGAGACTAGAGCGAAAGGTTGCCTGGTCATACCTGGGCTTACCTCCCCTACCTGGCGCGCCAAAGATGTCGGGGGGAAACTACCTCCACGAGCACCTATGGGGACCGAGCCCCTTTTCGGTTTGGCGGGGGGCGGAGGTCGCACGAAGAGCAGATCGAGGCGAGGCACACGAGGGGTTTACCCAGCTTCGGGCCGCACGGATGCGTAAAACCCTACTGCTGCTTTGTGGATTGTATTGCGTTCTTGCTCGGGGGCGCGGAGTGCTCCAGTACACACCAGCTGCTAACGAGACCGAGCGTGAGTGTTCTTCTCCTCCCCTCTATGTTGCGCATGGGCCTCTTTTTATATGCTCAAGGGGTCACCGACAGGTGGCAACGTAGGCGAGGGTAAAAATGGAAAAGAGCTGTAGTGGGTACATCTGTATGTACAGTGGCTGTACAGTGCTATCATACCTAACCCTGACGGCAGGGGACAAGGGCATTAAATGCCCGTCTGCATCGCCCAAACAGTGCGAAAAGGGACCGTTAGGGGCGCCACCGTTTGCCACGATGGCTATCTTGTCAGCGCTGCATGCCACCGCATGCCCCTGGCTGCACAGCCTCCCGCCACGTGCGCCTGGAGGAGCCCCAGAGCGACACGTTGGTGGGTGAGCTGGAGCGCAGGCACGGGGTGGTAACTTGCCGCGGCAAGCGTCTTGCCGCGGTCGCTGTCTTATCGCGCCCGCGAGCTTGTCGCTCGCCGGGCCTTGCAGGGACGTGTGGCGCGTCGCGACAAGTATTCTTGAGATGCCTTGGTTGGCCTTCCCGGCAAGCTCCTCTTGCCGGGGCCTTGTGCTTCTAGTGGTCTTCCCGGCAAGCTCCTCTTGCCGGGGCCTTTTGTGCTTCGAGTGGCCTTCCCGGCAAGCTCCTCTTGCCGGGGCCTTGTCTTAAACACTTTGTTCTTGAATGGCTCCAAGGGAACTACGGAGGATCTTGGCGGTCACCTGACAAGCCTTGCCGCGGGGTGCTGCGACTGCCCGTGCACAAGTTCGGGATAGTAAGGTACCCCTACTTTAGTACACCGACAGGCCGACTCAGCACTTTATCGGCTGATTTATCGCTTATCGTGTGGTGACCGCTAAGATAAGGCCTTATCTTTGACATTTATCATTTGGACCGAATTATTGCTCTGACAGGCGATAAATCATTAGATTCCCGATTAATCGGGCTGGGCCCGTAACATCAGAAAACCCAAAAGGCTGAATTTTGGCTCCCCAAAGGCCCCTTCGGTGGCCTTCCCGCACAGCAGCACCACACATTTGGGATTTCCCCCACTCAGTTAGGGTTTCAGCCTCCCATCGTGCCACGATGCGAGATCCACCATGACACCATCACACTGCTGGCCTCCGGCAAACATAGCTAGCAGCACCCGAGCTAGGCGCCCTGTGGATCCCCCTCTCCTCTTCCGCGGGACCTCAACCAGCAGCTCCCATCGCCATCGCGACTCCCCCACATCGCCATCGCCATCACGACTCCTCTGCAGCTCCCATCACTGACGACCGGAGCTGCTCCCCATTGCCATACCTTGCTGCAGCAGCACAAGAGCTGCGGCCCTCTTCCTCTACCAGCATCGGAGCTGTGCCGATCTTCCTCTTGCGGCATCGGAGCCCCGCATCTTTTCTCCATCACCGACAACTGGTGTTGCTTGCCGCCGCCACCCTTCCGCCAGCAGCAGTACATCGGCTCCATCTTCTACCTCCTACTCCGACAAACGGCAGCAGCTAGACACGCCATCCCTTCTCCAGCTGTAACATCCCAAAATTCTAAATTTTGGAATGTTATAATAAATAGATAGATTTGATTGATTGATTGATTGATTGACTGAAAGTGAGTGAAGTTCGAAACTTTTTGAAAGTTAAATTAGAGGGAATAAAAGGACTTTCCCAAACTTTCATTTTTGCATTTTGATCTCCGTGAATTCAAATTCTTTTCAAATACAAAACCCCTGAGCGAAGATGATATGACTTCTTCCATTTAATTAAATGAAAGGGTATTTGAAAATATTTGAATCTCATTTGGAAATATTTCAATTCAGAAACTTCAAGCAACTCAATGATTTTCATGAGAGAAGATAAAATGACTTCTTCAAATTATATGAAATATGAGTTGGGAGTTTCAAATAATTAAATTCAAAGTTCTTTTGAATTTATTTTTTATTTGGAATTATTTGAGTTTTATTCAAATTATTTTTCTCCAAAAATAAAATACATGGAAATTAGGGTAACATGATTCCCTACAACAGAAAATTGGAGAGAAATAAATTTGAAATCATTTTGGGATTTTTAAAATGATTTTTATTGGATTTTATTAAAGCAGGAGCATTGTTGGAATTATTAGAAATTGAGTGTATTTTATTTAATGCTACAAAAAGTCCACATTGTAGAAAATCTTTTTCTGCAAATTTTGATATATTATATGCCTATATAGTATTTTATTTTATTTTTTGTTTTTATGTTTATGTTTGTCTGCAAAAAAAAAGTTAAAAAAAAAACTTCTTCCCGACTGGGCCGGCCCAGCTAGCCAGCCAGGCCCAGCCCAGCCATCGTCGTCCCCGAAAGGGACTCCTCACGAGTCCATGTCGCCGCCGCCGCTCGCCGTGGCCAACTCGGCCACCTCCGCGCCGCCTTGCCCTACTCCCATAAATACCGGGCCCCGTCCCCCTGACCCCGTTCGCTGCCGCCCCCCTCTGCTCCCGCAACCACCGTCGCCGCATCTCGACGCTGCCGCTGGATTGCCGCCGCCGCCGCCTCACTGCTCGCTGCCCCTCGCCGCCGCCGTTGCTCCACCACCGCGCCGCCTCTTGCTTCGCCCCGCGCCGCCTTTCTCTGCCGCAATCGCCGCCGTCGCCGCCTCCCCGGAGAGCCACCGGGAAACCGCCGCCGCCGTCGGTTTATTTCTTCCGAGCCGGTAAAAGTCACCGCTTTTCTTTCGGTTTTACAAAACAAAACCCTAGATCGGTTTTCTATAGAAAACCTGGATTTTTTTAGTTTAGTTATGTAGTGAACGTTTACTGTTTATTCCTTCGCAGCGAACGATTTTTTTCGTTAGCGTCCGGTAGCGAACATTCGTTATATAGTATTTTCTTTTTCTTTTAATTTCGGCTAGGGACTTATTCGTGATAAATTTCTTCACAGATTAGTCCCTGTACTTCAAACGGCTACAACTTTTTACTCGTTTATCCAAATCCAACAAAACCAACGCCCACTTCTTCGTTATGAACCCCTCTATCCAGTAATCCAACTCAAACATGTTTTTGAAAGTTTTTATATTTGAATTAGATTAGATTTGTATTCAAACTTCGTTTGATCATAACTTGAGTTTCGTAGCTCCGTTTGAGTTGATTCTTTTTGCAAATTAAAGCCCTTGACCTAAACTTTCTAATAAGGCCAAATTCACATAATTTTGGTAATGTTAGAAATTGTTTTATGTTACAAGAGTTATTTGTTTGGTTTTGATGTTTTCCGAATCGTCTTCTTCGATTTTTCCGATCTTTTGAGTGATTGCTTATGTGTGGTTACTATTGCTTGCTTACGATAGATTGACCGGAGTGTGACGAGTAGACCTATCAAGAGTTTTGAATGCGAATCATCTTCATCAACTTGCAGGCAAGTTCACGCTTTGATCATATCTCTTTCATACCCAGTTTTATTGCATTAGATCAATCCTCAAACATTGCATGATTAGGATCTAATTAAATTGTGGGATGGGAAGTCATTGAGGTAGTACCTATTGCCCTGTTATATCAAACCCTTGGGAGTTACTTCTGCGCGTTGCTTATATTGCCATGCTATGCTCGTAGACGTGGATTGGGTTTTGAGAGTATCCATGACAGATGTGAGATTGTTAATTAATGGTTTATTTAAGGTGGCAACTTAAACACACATCTGGGTGGATTGAGGTACCTGGGTATTCTAGGATTGCCTGTCTAGGTACCTGGGTACTCCAGGATTGCCTGTTTTTTTTATGGACCGCCACCCAGGCTCAAAGGGATCATAAGATTAATCATACTAGAAACTTCTGTGTGCATCCACAAGCTAGTATGGGCTCTGGCATAGTTGATTAAGTCGTGCGAACTCTTACAGGGTAGACTAGCAGATGTAGGGGAAAGTAGGTGTACCGGTCTATCCAACGTAAGGTGCTAGCGCTTCTGAAAGACTATGTCTCGGTCATCCGTTTCTCAAACATCATGTAGTGCGAGAAATCCAACGGAGGCGATCGAGTCTTGTGGGAAAAAGTGCGCAAACCTCTGCAGAGTGTACAAACTAATCAT
The DNA here is from genome assembly GCA_032464435.1 of Aegilops umbellulata. Classification (NCBI taxonomy): domain Eukaryota; kingdom Viridiplantae; phylum Streptophyta; class Magnoliopsida; order Poales; family Poaceae; genus Aegilops; species Aegilops umbellulata. Next base: position 247,620,709 of record CP136054.1, on the reverse strand, counting down.
GATTAGCCGTGTCCCCGGTTATGGACATCTTGAGTATCTAGTTCTTGGGTTATCCTGTAGATCTCATCACGTTACTTTAATTAATTTGTTGGGTTTTAATGATGATGCTTAGTTGGGATTGAGAATGCTGTCAACCATTCTCAATGTTTAACAACCACCATGATAGTTAAATAAAATTTATTCCTTTGTAGTAGGGAAAAATTGGCTTTTCGCAAAAACATTATAACCATAGAGCTTTTCCACCAGCCATATATGCATGTAGTGATAGCCATTGTTCATCATTTTTTCTATGGTGTGAATTTGCCAGTACATTCAATGTACTGACCCGTTTCGGGCTGCAATGTCTCATGTTGCAGGTTTCTTACGACAAGTAAGTGATACGTTAGGGTTACGATTTCTACACTCAACTTTGCCATTGGTGTTGATGGGAATCCACAACCTTGTTGCTTCCGCTATATGGATTGAGGTAATAGTATTTACGTTACTTTGTACATGTGATTTACCTCTGTTATAAATCCTTCGAGTACTGTGTGTGTCAGCATACCGATCCAGGGATGACACTTAAGCACAAAGACTTGATCCATTCGGGTCAGGTCGCTACACCAGCTGTCCTACATCCTGGTATTGTTTCTTTGTCGCGTTGTTGTCCTCTTTTAAGTTTTCTTCAGTCGATTAAAATGAGTGGCCACTGTCATTTCTTCAGTCAATTTTTTCAGCTAAACTGTAGTTGCTGTCATTTCTTCAGTTGATTAAAATTAGTGGATACTGTCATTTCTTCAGTCAATTTCTTCAGCTAAACTAAAGCTGATGTGATTTCTTCAATCGATTAAAATGAGTGGCAGCTATTGTAATTTGTTCAGTCAATAACTGTGGTTGTAAGCAATTTTTATTGTCATTAACTGCAGCTGTAACCTGTAAGCAAATTGCCATTTCTTCAGCCAATAACTGCCTACTAATAGTGATAAAATTCAATCAGTTTTTGAGTTTAACCGCAAGTCTGCAGCTACTAACTACTAGTTGTTGTTGCCCTGCAGCCATTTAGTTAGTAGTGATAAAATTCAGTCAATTTTGAGTTTAATAGGATCATGTACAGAATAAGTTGCCCTCCTATGGTGTTGCTCTTTTCTTTTTTTGAAGGATATTGCTGCCCTTTTCTTTTATGTATAGGGTGATCACAACAAGGTGATCAGGTTCGGAGAAGGACTACAAGGTGATCACAACAGCCATGGAGAGCAAGATGGTGTTGGAAATATGCCCTAGAGGCAATAATAAAAGCATTATTATTATATTTCCTTATTCATGATAATTGTCTTTATTCGTGCTATAATTGTGTTAACCGGAAATCGTAATACATGTGTGAATAACAGACAGCAAACATGTCCCTAGTGAGCCTCTAGTTGACTAGCTTGTTGATCGACAGATAGTCATGGTTTCCTGACTATGGACATTGGATGTCATCGATAACGGGATCACATCATTAGGAGAATGATGTGATGGACAAGACCCAATCCTAAACATAGCATAAGATCACATAGTTCGTTTGCTAGAGTTATCCAATGTCAAGTATCCTTTCCTTAGACCATGAGATCGTGTAACTCCCGGATACCGTAGGAGTGCTTTGGGTGTGCCAAACGTCACAACGTAACTGGGTGACTATAAAGGTATGCTACGGGTATCTCTGAAAGTGTCTGTTGGGTTGACATGGATCGAGACTGGGATTTGTCACTCCGCTTGATGGAGAGGTATCACCGGGCCCTCGGTAATGCATCATCACAATGAGCTCAATGTGACCAAAGTGTTTGATCACAGGATCATGCATTACGGTACGAGAAAAGTGACTTGCCGGTAACGAGATTGAACGAGGTACTGGGATACCAACGATCGAATCTGGGGCAAGTAAAATACCGATTGACAAAGGGAATCGTATACGGGATTAATTGAATGCTTGACATTGTGGTTCATCTGATGAGATCATCGTGGAGCATGTGGGAGCCAACATGGGTATCCAGACCCCGCTGTTGGTTATTGCCCGAGAGCCGTCTCGGTCATGTCTACATGTCTCCCGAACCCGTAGGGTCTACACACTTAAGGTTCGGTGACGCTAGGGTTGTAGGGATATGTATGTGCAGTAACCCGAATGTTGTTTGGAGTCCCGGGTGAGATCCCGGACGTCACGAGGAGTTCCGGAATGGTCCGGAGGTAAAGAATTATATATAGGAAGTGCTGTTTCGGCCATCGGGACAAGTTTCGGGGTTATCGGTATTGTACCGGGACCACCGAAGGGGTCCCGGGGGTCCACCAGGTGGGGCCACCTGCCCTGGTGGGCCACATGGGCCTTAGGGGGTGCGCCTTGGCCTGCTTGGGCCAAGGGGAACCAGCCCCAAAGGTCCCATGCGCCTAGGGTTCCATCTAGTAGGAGTCCTAGTGGTGGAAGGCACCTCCTAGATGGCTTGGGGGGGAGGGAAACCTCCCTGGCCGCCGCCCCCCTTGGGAGATTAGATCTCCCAGGGCCGGCGCCCCCCCAAGAGGCCTATATAAAAGGGGGCAGGGGAGGGGGGCAGCGCACCCAATTGCCCTGGCGCCTCCCTCTCCCTCTCCAACACCTCCTCCTCCTCCATTGAGCACGGCGAAGCCCTGCCGGAGTACTGCAGTTCCACCATCACCACGCCGTCGTGCTGCTGCTGGAGCCTTCTTCCCCAACCTCTCCTTTGCCTTGCTGGATCAAGAAGGAGGAGACGTCACGCTTTCCGTACGTGTGTTGAACGCGGAGGTGCCGTCCGTTCGGCACTAGATCATCGGTGAATTGGATCACGGCGAGTACGACTACCTCATCCACGTTCACTTGAACGCTTCCGTTGCGATCTACAAAGTGGTATGTAGATGCTATCTAATCTGAATACTCGTTGCTAGATGAACTCATAGATGGATCTTGGTGAAACCGTAGGAAAATTTTAATTTTCTGCAACGTTCCCCAATAGTGGCATCATGAGCTAGGTCTATGCGTAGTTCTTCTTGCGCGAGTAGAACACAATTTGTTGTGGGCGTAGATGTTGTCAACTCTTCTTGCCGCTACTAGTCTTATCTTGCTTCAGCGGTATTGTGGGATGAAGCGGCCCGGACCAACCTTACACGTACGCTTACGTGAGACCGGTTCCACCGACTAACATGCACTAGTTGCATAAGGTGGCTGGCGGGTGTCTGTCTCTCCTACTTTAGTTGGAGCGGATTCAATGAAAAGGGTCCTTATGAAGGGTAAACAGAAGTTGACAAATCACGTTGTGGCTTTTACGTAGGTAAGAAAACGCTCTTGCTAGAACCCTAATTCAGCCACGTAAAACTTGCAACAACAATTAGAGGACGTCTAACTTGTTTTTGCAGCAAGTGTTTTGTGATATGATATGGCCAAAGTTGTGATGAATGATGAATGATCTATATGTGATGTATGAGATGTTCATGCTATTGTAATAGGAATCACGACTTGCATGTCGATGAGTATGACAACCGGCAGGAGCCATAGGAGTTGTCTTTATTTTTGTATGACCTGCGTGTCATTGAGAAACGCCATTTAAATTACTTTACTTTATTGCTAAACGCGTTAGCCATAGTAGTAGAAGTAATAGTTGGCGAGCAACTTCATGGAGACACGATGATGAAGATCATGATGATGAAGATCATGGTGTCAAGCCGGTGACAAGATGATCATGGAGCCCCAAGATGGAGATCGAAGGAGCTATGTGATATTGGCCATATCATGTCACGTTTATTATTTGATTGCATGTGATGTTTATCATGTTTTGCATCTTGTTTACTTAGAACGACGGTAGTAAATAAGATGATCCCTCATAATAATTTCAAGAAAGTGTTCACCCTAACTGTGCACCGCTGCGACAGTTCGTTGTTTCGAAGCACCACGTGATGATCGGGTGTGATAGATTCTAACATTCACATACAACGGGTGTAAGACAGATTTACACACGCAAAACACTTAGGTTGACTTGACGAGCCTAGCATGTACAGACATGGCCTCGGAACACAGAAGACCGAAAGGTCGAGCATGAGTCGTATAGAAGATACGATCAACATGAACATGTTCACCGATGTTGACTAGTCCGTCTCACGTGATGATCGGACACGGCCTAGTTGACTCGGATCATGTAATACTTAGATGACTAGAAGAGGGATGTCTATCTAAGTGGGAGTTCATTAAATAATTTGATTAAATGAACTTTATTATCATGAACTTAGTCTAAATATTTACAATATGTCTTGTAGATCAAATGGCCAACGTAGTCCTCAACTTCAACGCGTTCCTAGAGAAAACCAAGCTGAAAGACGATGGTAGCAACTATACGGACTGGGTCCGGAAGCTGAGGATCATCCTCATAGCTGCCAAGAAAGATTATGTCCTACGAGCACCGCTGGGTGATGCACCTATTCTCCCTGCAGAACAAGACGTTATGAACGCTTGGCAGTCACGCTGCGATGATTACTCCCTCGTTCAGTGCGGCATGCTTTACAGCTTAGAGCCGGGGCTCCAAAAGCGTTTTGAGAGACATGGAGCATATCAGATGTTCGAAGAGCTGAAAATGGTTTTCCAAGCTCATGCCTAGGTCGAGAGATATGAAGTCTCCGATAAATTCTTTAGCTGTAAGATGGAGGAAAATGGCTCTGTCAGTGAACACATACTCAAAATGTCTGGGTTGCACAACCGCTTGACTCAACTGGAAGTTAATCTCCCGGATGAAGCGGTCATTGACAGAATCCTCCAGTCGCTTCCACCTAGCTACAAGAGCTTTGTGATGAACTACAATATGCAGGGGATGGTAAAGACCATTCCTGAAGTATATGCTATGCTGAAATCAGCAGAGGTAGAAATCAAGAAGGAGCATCAAGTGTTGATGGTGAATAAAACCACTAAGTTCAAGAAGGGCAAGGGTAAAAAGAACTTCAAGAAGGACGGCAAGGAAGTTGCCGTGCCCGGTAAACAAGTTGCCGGGAAGAAGCCAAAGAATGGACCCAAGCCCGAAACTGAGTGCTTTTATTGCAAGGGAAGTGGTCACTGGAAACGGAACTGCCCCAAATACTTAGCGGACAAGAAGGCCGGCAAAACCAAAGGTATATGTGATATACATGTAATTGATGTGTACCTTACCAGTACTCGTAGTAGCTCTTGGGTATTTGATACCGGTGCAGTTGCTCACATTTGTAACTCAAAGCAGGAGCTGCGGAATAAACGGAGACTGGCGAAGGACGAGGTGACGATGCGCGTCGGGAATGGTTCCAAGGTTGATGTGATCGCCGTCGGCACGCCGCCTCTACATTTACCTACGGGATTAGTTTTAAACCTCAATAATTGTTATTTAGTGCCAAGTTTGAGCATGAACATTGTATCTGGATCTCGCTTAATTCGAGATGGCTACTCATTTAAATCCGAGAATAATGGTTGTTCTATTTATATGAGAGATATGTTTTATGGTCATGCTCCGATGGTTAATGGTTTGTTCTTGATGAATCTCGTACGTGATGATACACATATTCATAGTGTGAGTACCAAAAGAGTTAAAGTTGATAACAATAGTCCCACATATTTGTGGCACTGCCGCCTTGGTCACATAGGTGTCAAACACATGAAGAAGCTCCATGCAGATGGACTTTTAGAGTCTCTTGATTATGAATCATTTGACACGTGCGAACCATGGCTCATGGGTAAAATGACCAAGACTCCGTTCTCAGGAACAATGGAGCGAGCAACCAACTTATTGGAAATCATACATACCGATGTGTGCGGTCCAATGAGTGTTGAGGCTCGCGGTGGCTATCGTTATGTTCTCACCCTCACTGATGACTTGAGTAGATATGGGTATGTCTACTTAATGAAACACAAGTCTGAGACCTTTGAAAAGTTCAAGGAATTTTAGAGTGAGGTTGAAAATCAACGTGATAAAAGGATCAAGTTTCTACGATCAGATCGTGGAGGAGAATACTTGAGTCATGAATTTGGCACACACTTAAGAAAATGTGGAATAGTTTCACAACTCACGCCGCCTGGAACACCTCAGCGTAATGGTGTGTCCGAACGTCGTAATCGCACTCTATTAGATATGGTGCGATCTATGATGTTTCTTACCGACTTACCGCTATCTTTTTGGGGCTATGCTTTAGAGACTGCCGCATTCACTTTAAATAGGGCTCCGTCGAAATCCGTTGAGACGACACCGTATGAATTATGGTTTGGGAAGAAACCTAAGCTGTCGTTTCTAAAAGTTTGGGGATGCGATGCTTATGTCAAGAAACTTCAACCTGAAAAGCTCGAACCCAAATCGGAAAAATGCGTCTTCATAGGATACCCTAAAGAAACTGTTGGGTATACCTTCTACCTCAGATCCGAAGGCAAGATCTTTGTTGCCAAGAATGGATCCTTTCTAGAGAAAGAGTTTCTCTCGAAAGAAGTAAGTGGGAGGAAAGTAGAACTTGATGAAGTGTTACCTCTTGAACCGGAAAATGGCGAAACTCAAGAAATCATTCCTGAGGTGCCTGCACCGACTAGAGAGGAAATTAATGATTATGATCAAGATACTTCTAATCAAGCTCCTACTAAAATTCGAAGGTCCACAAGGACACGTTCCACGCCAGAGTGGTACGGCAACCCTGTCTTGGAAATCATGTTGTTAGACAACAGTGAACCTTCGAACTATGAGGAAGCAATGGCGGGCCCGGATTCCGACAAATGGCTGGAAGCCATGAAATCCGAGATAGGATCCATGTATGAAAACGAAGTATGGACTTTGGCTGACTTGCCCGTTGAACGGCGAGCCATAGAAAATAAATGGATCTTTAAGAAGAAGACAGACGCGGATGGTAATGTGACCATCTATAAAGCTCGGCTTGTCGCTAAGGGTTATCGACAAGTTCAAGGGGTTGACTATGATGAGACTTTCTCACCGGTAGCGAAGCTGAAGTCCGTCCGAATCATGTTAGCAATTGTCGCATACTATGATTATGAGATATGGCAAATGGACGTCAACACGGCATTCCTTAATGGTTTCCTTAAGGAAGAATTGTATATGATACAGCCGGAAGGTTTTGTCGATCCTAAGAATGCTGACAAGGTGTGCAAGCTCCAACGCTCGATTTATGGGTTGGTGCAAGCATCTCGGAGTTGGAACATTCGCTTTGATGAGATGATCAAAGCGTTTGGGTTTACACAGACTTATGGAGAAGCCTGTGTTTACAAGAAAGTGAGTGGGAGCTCTGTAGCATTTCTCATATTATATGTAGACGACATACTTTTGATGGGAAATGATATAGAACTCTTGGACAGCATTAAGGCCTACTTGAATAAAAGTTTTTCAATGAAGGACCTTGGAGAAGCTGCTTATATATTAGGCATCAAGATCTACAGAGATAGATCGAGACGCCTCATAGGTCTTTCACAAAGCACATACCTTGATAAAATATTGAAGAAGTTCAATATGGATCAATCTAAGAAAGGGTTCTTACCTGTGTTACAAGGTGTGAAAGTGAGCTCAGCTCAATGCCCGACCACGGCAGAAGAAATAGAAGAGATGAGCGTCATCCTCTATGCCTCAGCCATAGGTTCTATTATGTATGCCATGCTGTGTACCAGACCTGATGTAAACCTTGCCGTAAGTTTGGTAGGAAGGTACCAAAGTAATCCCGGCAAGCAACACTGGACAGCGGTCAAGAATATCCTGAAGTACCTGAAAAGGACCAAGGAAATGTTTCTCGTTTATGGAGGTGACGAAGAACTCGTCGTAAAAGGTTACGTCGATGCTAGCTTCGACACAGATCTGGATGACTCTAAGTCACAAACCGGATACGTGTATATTTTGAATGGTGGGGCAGTAAGCTGGTGCAGTTGCAAGCAAAGCGTCGTGGCGGGATCTACATGTGAATCGGAGTACATGGCAGCCTCGGAGGCGGCACATGAAGCAATATGGGTGAAGGAGTTCATCACCGACCTCGGAGTCATACCCAATGCGTCGGGGCCAATCAAGCTCTTCTATGACAACACTGGAGCTATTGCACTTGCAAAGGAGCCCAGGTTTCACAAGAATACTAGGCACATCAAGCGTCGCTTCAACTCCATTCGTGAAAATGTTCAAGATGGAGACATAGCAATTTGTAAAGTGCACACGGATCTAAATGTCGCAGATCCGTTGACTAAACCTCTCCCTAAGGCAAAACATGATCAGCACCAGAACTCTATGGGTGTTCGATTCATCACAATGTAACTAGATTATTGACTCTAGTGCAAGTGGGAGACTGTTGGAAATATTCCCTAGAGGCAATAATAAAAGCATTATTATTATATTTCCTTATTCATGATAATTGTCTTTATTCGTGCTATAATTGTGTTAACCGGAAATCGTAATACATGTGTGAATAACAGACAACAAACATGTCCCTAGTGAGCCTCTAGTTGACTAGCTTGTTGATCGACAGATAGTCATGGTTTCCTGACTATGGACATTGGATGTCATCGATAACGGGATCACATCATTAGGAGAATGATGTGATGGACAAGACCCAATCCTAAACATAGCATAAGATCGCATAGTTCGTTTGCTAGAGTTATCCAATGTCAAGTATCCTTTCCTTAGACCATGAGATCGTGTAACTCCCGGATACCGTAGGAGTGCTTTGGGTGTGCCAAACGTCACAACGTAACTGGGTGACTATAAAGGTATGCTATGGGTATCTCTGAAAGTGTCTGTTGGGTTGACATGGATCGAGACTGGGATTTGTCACTCCGCTTGACGGAGAGGTATCACCGGGCCCTCTCGGTAATGCATCATCACAATGAGCTCAATGTGACCAAAGTGTTTGATCACGGGATCATGCTTTACGGTACGAGAAAAGTGACTTGCCGGTAACGAGATTGAACGAGGTACTGGGATACCGACGATCGAATCTCGGGCAAGTAAAATACCGATTGACAAAGGGAATCGTATACGGGATTAATTGAATCCTTGACATCGTGGTTCATCCGATGAGATCATCGTGGAGCATGTGGGAGACAACATGGGTATCCAGATCCCGCTGTTGGTTATTGCCCGAGAGCCGTCTCGGTCATGTCTACATGTCTCCCGAACCCGTAGGGTCTACACACTTAAGGTTCGGTGACGCTAGGGTTGTAGGGATATGTATGTGCAGTAACCCGAATGTTGTTCGGAGTCCCGGATGAGATCCCGGACGTCACGAGGAGTTCCGGAATGGTCCGTAGGTAAAGAATTATATATAGGAAGTGCTGTTTCGGCCATCGGGACAAGTTTCGGGGTTATCGGTATTGTACCGGGACCACCGAAGGGGTCCCGGGGATCCACCAGGTGGGGCCACCTGCCCTGGTGGGCCACATGGGCCTTAGGGGGTGCGCCTTGGCCTGCTTGGGCCAAGGGGAACCAGCCCCAAAGGGCCCATGCGCCTAGGGTTCCATCTAGGAGGAGTCCTAGTGGTGGAAGGCACCTCCTAGATGGCTTGGGGGGGAGGGAAACCTCCCTGGCCGCCGCCCCCCTTGGGAGATTAGATCTCCCAGGGCCGCCCCCCCCAAGAGGCCTATATAAAAGGGGGCAGGGGAGGGGGGCAGCGCACCCAATTGCCCTGGCGCCTCCCTCCCCCTCTCCAACACCTCCTCCTCCTCCATTGAGCACGGCGAAGCCCTGCCGGAGTACTGCAGTTCCACCATCACCACGCCATCGTGCTGCTGCTGGAGCCTTCTTCCCCAACCTCTCCTTTGCCTTGCTGGATCAAGAAGGAGGAGACGTCACGCTTTCCGTACGTGTGTTGAACGCGGAGGTGCCGTCCGTTCGGCACTAGATCATCGGTGAATTGGATCACGGCGAGTACGACTACCTCATCCACGTTCACTTGAACGCTTCCGTTGCGATCTACAAAGTGGTATGTAGATGCTATCTAATCTGAATACTCGTTGCTAGATGAACTCATAGATGGATCTTGGTGAAACCGTAGGAAAATTTTAATTTTCTGCAACGTTCCCCAACAGATGGATGGGAGGCTAGATACCAAGTTGCACATGGCAGCATTCAGTTAGTACTGTGTGTTGTTTGCTAGCAGCCTACTGCCTTATTTTGGTTGTGACTTGTGACCACTTGTGAGAGAATCAGAGAGCTAAGAACGACCTTATTTTGGTTGATTGGTGTTTGGCTGTTTGCTAGCAAAGTAGTAACTAGTGTAAGACTAAGAAGTTGAAGTAGACGTGTATAAGTAGAACTAAGCTTATTTGTGTACTCTGGACATGTTATGTACTGCTGTGTTGCCTATCTATCCAGTATCCAAAATGATACTATCTCAGTTTATTTGTGGACTAAGACTAATATATTTATATATGTACTACATCCTATCTACTATCTCAGTTTATTTTTGGACCCATATATATATATATATATATATATATATATATATATATATATATATATATATATATATATATATATATATATATAGTTATGTACTGCTGTTCTGCCTGTTGTTGATTGTTATGTAAAATTGTAAATGAGTAAATCTATGCACTGCTATTGTTTCAGTGTTGTCCAATTTTTGTTTGTTATGTAATAATGTAATATTGTAGTATCTATGTACTCCTGCCCTATTTGAATTTCAAACACGGAAAAACATGACATGTACTGTTGTTATATAATATATATTGATGTAGTGTTAAAGGCTTAGAGCACACACTTGTTGATTTTTTCCAAATTTTCCTTATTAGTGCTTGAAATGTAGGTCTTGCAAAAAAACTTGCCGATTAATAGTCAACCGATAAAATTGATTAATCGTCCGATTTCCGATTAATCTCTAATCCCCAGCCGACCGAGACGATAGCGATAAGCGATATCCCAAACAGTGACTACATGCATGGAAAGTAAACTAGCTAAAAGCTACAACTATTTTTTTGTTTTTCTTAAGGTTTTTCATACACACAAGAAGAAGACTCAAAATAGAAAATAAACTAGCATGGATAGTACAATGAAAAAGTATGAGCACCGACAACTAGAATAAGTGTGTGAACATGAATGTAATGTCGGTGAGAAATACTGTCACATCCCTAGCTTTACCTTGCACTAGGCTAGCACTTGTGTGTTGCATCATGTTTAAATTTTATGTAAAGCTGAAATGGAGATTGATCGAACCCTAGCACCAGAAAGAATTCAAATAGGTTCAAATAAAATCTTTTTCAAAGAACCCGAAATGCCTTTGAAAATGTTCATGATTTCTGATAATGATGAAAACCTCTGCCAAAAATGATGAGCATATTTCTTGGCCATTTATGGATTTTTGAGTTAAATCTATTGTATTTGAATTGGAGCATTTAATGCTTATAAATATTTTAAATGCTTCAATACTTCTGAAAACAATTGGGGGCTGTTGGAAATAATTCAAATAGTGCCGACAATTATTTTCAGGATTTTACAAAATGAGTTAGTATTTTACTAATTCAAAACAGATTAAAATAAATAGAAAACAGAAAACAGAAACAAAAGTAGAAGTAAAAGAGAGAGAGAGAAACTTACATGGACCCACCTGTCTGTGCAGCCCACCTGGCCCGGCACTGCGCCGACCCAGCTCACTGGCCCTGCCAGTCATCTTCTCCACGGCGCCAGGAGGACAGCGGCGCGTGGCCGATGTGCGTGAGCATGCTCCGCGCCACCTCCTGCTTGTCGATGAGCCCTGGACGCGTGGCCGACTTCCTCGGTGCCGTCCCAATCCCTCCGGCTCGCTCACTCTTCCCCCTGCTCTCTTCCTTGCCGTTCCCCACCTCATCGAACGTGCCCGCCGCCGACTAGCAACACCGCGGCCACCGCCTCTCCCTCCTCCCCTTGAGCAGTCCAGAAGCTCCGCCTCATCGCCATAGCACTCTCCGTCGGCTCACGCGACCGGAAGACCCTCGACGCGTCATCCTCGACCTCATCTTATTCCTCGGCCACGGGAGGTCGCAGCCGGGATTCCGACGCATCCAAGCCTTCCCCGAGCACGCTGACCCTCTCCCCGTCCTCCCTGTGAGCTACTGCATGTCCCCCCTCTCCTCTCTCTGCTTTTTGCGCCCCCAGCTAGCTTCACTGCCGTGCCCGAAGCTCGCCGCCGCCGTGCCATGTTGTTGCCGCGGCCACAGCTACCTCCGCCCGCTTTTGAGCATGTCGCCATTCTCACCGTGCTCCTAGGAGCCAAACGCATGCACCAGCTCCTCCTGCCGTGCTCCCTAACACAGAACCCGAGCTCGCCCGGGCTCCGGCCGCCGCCTCACTCGTGATCGTTGCCGATTCCGGCCACCCCAGCACCCACACCTGCCACCGTCCGACGCGCCTCATCGCGCCGATCCCGAAGAACCCATCCGCACAACCTCTCATCACCGTAAACGGCTGGACAAAGACCTCCGTTGTGTCTTGCGTAGCGCCGATGGCTAATCATCGGTTAGCCGACGTGGCCGCCATTAGAGTAGGGGCTAACTAACCCTATTAGTTTAACACTAGACACTGACTGTGGGACCCGCTTTGTTAGTTACTGGATAACAAAAATAATTAGATTATTTAATAAAATCAGTGGCCCACGCGTCAACTTTGACTTTGCTGATGTGGCCGTTGACCGGTCCCACCTGTCTGTGACACGGGTCAGCGCTGTGAGACTGACCGATGGGACCCATGGGTCAGGTTTGACCTGGAGGGGCCATGTTGACTTGCTGACGCCACAGTGACGTGATGCTGATGCAATAAAGCATTTTCTCGATTTAGCTTATTTAAATAGCCAGGGAATTCCAAAAAATGTTAGAAACTTCGAAAAATCATAGAAAATAATCTATAACTCGGAATGAAATAAATTATACATGAAAAAAGATTAGAAAAATCCAATCTATCCATTGGTACTGGTTTCATGCATGATAAAGCAACTTAACCTTGCTTTTTTAATAAAAACATGATAATGGCATTTAAAATGCTTGATATGGAGTTTGCATATGAACCCTTGGTTCATATGGACTTCATTTAAATTGTTGCTAGCTGCATTAGCTCAAATCACAGCATATTGCCATGTCACATTTCATGCATCATATTGTTGCATTGCATTGATTGTGTTTCTTCTTTGTTTGCCGGTGATTGTCCCCTCTAAGTAGATGTGGTTCTGTCGATGAGTTCGATGACACTGATGAAGAACTATACTATCTTTAGAAGTGCGAGGCAAGCAAAACCCCCTTGTTCATTCCGATACAATCCCACTCTCTCGCTCCTCCTCTCTTTTGCTGCATTAGGACAACAACGATTCAACTGTTACATGCTGCGGTAGTTGAACCCCTTTCCTCTGCATGACCTGTCATTGCCACAGTAAATAGATGAAACCCACTAGCATGAGTAGGAGTTGTTTGAGCCCTGATGTGCCTACTCATTCATGCTTATTGTCATGCTTGCTACTGCTTAGAGTTGAGTCAGGTCTGATTCATCGGGGATGAATTGGAATGTGGTGAACATGTCTTACTGTTGAGAGCTAAGTGTGTGAACACGATTTGGTAAAGTTAGCGGTGGGAGGCCATGTAGGAGTACATGGTGGGTTGTCTCATTGAAACCATCCTCAAGAACTGAGTTCCGTGTTTGTGATCCATGAACAGTTACTACCACACATTGGGTTCCGGTAACTCGACCCCTCTCGGCTTATTAATCGCCTCGATCTCTATCCAGGAGTTGCAACTAGTTTCTGGTGTTTGAAGGATATGTGTTGGGGGCCTGATACGTCTCTGTCGTATCTATAACTTTTGATTGTTCCATGCCAATATTCTACAACTTTCATATACTTCTGGCAACTTTCTATACTATTTTTTGGGACTAACATACTGATTAAGCGCCAGTGCCAGTTCCTGTTTGTTGCATGTTTTTGTTTCGCAGAATATCCATATCAAACAGAGTCCAAACGGGATAAAAACGGACAGAGAATTATTTTGGAATATTTATGATTTTTGGGAAGTAAAATCAACGCGAGACGGTGCCTAAGGGGGCCACGAGGCAGGGGCGCGCCCTGGACCCTCGTGGGCACCCCGTAAGGCGGTTGACGCTCTTCTTTTGCCGAAGGAAAGAAATTTTTATGAGGAAAATCTGGGCGAAAGATTCACCCCAATCGGAGTTACAGATCTCCGGATATAAAAGAAACGATGAAGGGCCAGAATCAGGGAACACAGAAACAAAGAGACAGATCCAATCTCGGAGGGGATCTTGCCCCTCCCATGCCATGGAGACCATGGACCTGAGGGGAAACCCTTCTCCCATCTAGGGAGAAGGTCAAGTAAGAAGAAGAAGGAGGGAGGCTCTCTCCCCCTTCCTTCCGGTGGCGCCGGAGTGCCACCGGGGGCCATCATCATCACCGCAATCTTCACCAACAACTTCACCGCCATCATCACCAACTCTTCCCCCTCTATGTAGCGGTGTAACCTCTCTATTACCCGCTGTAATATGTACTTAAACATGGTGCTCAACGCTATATATTATTTCCCAATGATGTATGGCTATCCTATGATGTTTGAGTAGATCCGTTTGGTCCTAATGGCTATTTAATGATCAAGATTGATTTGAGTTACATGTTTTATTATTGGTGTTGTCCTATGGTGCTCTCTGTGTCGCGCAAGCGTGAGGGATCCCCGCTGTAGGGTTTGCAATATGTTTATGATTTTCTTATCGTGCGTGGCGTGAGTAACAGAAGCACAGACCTGAGTAAGTAGGTTGTTTACGTATGGGATAAAGGGGACTTGATACTTTAATGCTATGGTTGGGTTTTACCTTAATAGGGCACTTGGAGGTTATTAAATGTTTCCACGGACAAGATGTTGAGCCCTGCCCCTTTGTCGATGAGGGTCCTGGTGACTAGAACATTGCTGATGACTGGGGAACAGAGCATCGGGAGCACCCCTGCTGTGGCCGCACACTTGAGCTGGTCTGCTGAGCTGAACGCGATGGCGCAAGCCGACCACCTGAGGGGGCGCGTTGCTTCGAGCTTGGGGAGAGCTGCATTCACTTCTCGGGCAAACTGCTTGAAGATACGCTGAGAGGCTGGGGCTTGAGCTCCGCCAAGGATGCAGGCGATTGCGCGTGGCTCTTGGAAGCCCCCAGCCCCTTCGTCTTGGTGACGGTCTTCATTCCTTCTTGGCTGAGGCGGCAGCGGCGGCGGGTCTGGGTTGCCATGAGGGCGGTCCTCACGAGGCTGGTCCCTCCAGTCCCCCTCGCGAGGCTGGTCACGCCAACGGTCCTCGCGAGGTTGGTCGCGCCAGCCCTGGCGCGGGCCGCGATCTTCCCAGCGTCCTGGGTTCCTTCCTCCTCCTCGGCCGTAGCCCCGATCAGCACGGTCAGGGCGTCGGCCGACTCTTCCTTCTCGCACGGCGCGGAGCTCTTGGCATTCGTTGGTGTTGTGGGTGTGGAGGTCATGGTACACACAGTACCGTCTGCCTCTAGAGGATTCTGGCAGATCCTTGCCCCGCTTGGTGTCTGGTTCCATTGCGAGCACGGCAACCCCCTTGCGCTTCACGTCCTTGGCCTTGGGCTTCTTCTCTTCTGGGTCTGCGGCAGGCAGCTCGAGGAGGGAGATGCGTCCCTCCTCAGCCCTGGCGCACTTGGTCGCCAAGTTGAACAGTTCCAGGGAGGTGCAGAGGTCTTCATGCATCGCCAGCTCCTCCTTCATCTTGACGTCGCGCACGCCGTCGGAGAAGGCTGAAATGATGGCTTCCTCGGACACCCTGGGGATCTTGAGGCGCGCACTGTTGAAGCGCTGGATGTACTTCTGCAGGGTCTCCCTAGGTTGCTGCTTGATGCGGCGCATGTCGCTCACGGCGGGAGGCCGGTCACGGGTACCTTGGAAGTTGGCGATGAAGCGAGTACGCATCTGGTCCTAGGAGGAGATCGTGCCTGGGGCCAGGTTCAGGAGCCATGTGCGGGCGCCTTCCTTCAGCGCCATGGGGAACCAGTTGGCCATGACCTTTCCATCCCCGCTGGCAGCTTCGATTCCCAGCTCGTAGAGCTGGAGGAACTCTGTGGGGTCAGTCGTGCCATCGTAGCGAGGAGGCAGGTCCGGCTTGAACTTGCCGGGCCATGTGACACCGCGCAGTTCGGCAGTGTAGGCGCGGCATCCTGCGGTGACAGTGGGAGGTTTTGGTCGAGCGAGAGCCTGGCCTTGCGGGTCCCCTTGCGCTGCAGCTGGGAGCAGCGCGGGGTCTTGATGCGCCAGAGCTGGAGCGGGGTCGCGGTGAACTGGAGCCGGGAGCGCCCGGGCGGCCTCTTGCGGTCGCGGGACTTCTTGGCAGCTCCGGTCCTGCTGGGCTGACGCTTGACGGAGCGGGTTCCGCCCAGGGGCTGCGCGCCCTGGGGCCACGACGTCTTCTTGGAAGGGGGGCGGCTGGAACGCCCCGGAGCTTCATTGCCCGCGCGGGGCGGAGTGCGGCGCAGCGGTGCGGACGGCGCGTGAGAGCCCCCTGCGGCGCGGACGAGCTCGGCGACGCGGTCGAGCCACTCCTCGTAGACGTCGCCGATGGGGCGGTAGTGCAGGAGCTCGTTCGCCGCGATGAGCGCAGCTCGAGCCTCCAAGGACGCGCGGAGCGCGTGGGACGAACAGCCAGCCGGGGTGAGCGATGGAGTAGCGGTGCGGCCGTCTCGCCGCATAGACGGGTGCTGAGAGGATGCCTGCTGCTCGTTCCCCGCCGGGCCGGTGGCGGCGTTGACGGCGGGCGACGGGGAACGACGAGGACGTCCACCGACAGGGGCCATCTGGACGACGTGGGAAGCGATGGCAGCCCGGCGCTCAGCGCTGGCCCGACGAGCGTCGGACATGGATGCGACGGTCGGAGGAGAACGGAGCGGCGGAAGGCAGATTCCGGCGCACCCCTACCTGGTGCGCCAAATATCGGATCACGGGTTCCGGCAGACCCTTAAGGTTCGAAATCTGGGGTGCGCGCGAAGATCGTGCCTTCTACCTCTCCGTCTCGCAAGGATCTAACTACTACAAGAACAACACAAGAGACACAGAGTTTATACTAGTTCGGGCCACCGTTGTGGTGTAATACCCTACTCTAGTTTGTGGTGGGTGGATTGCCTCTTGGGCTGATGATGAAGAACAGTACAAGGGAGAACAGCCTCGCGAGGGCCTGTTCTTGGCTTTGGGGATGAACTGCTAGGGGGAGTTCGATCGCCCTTCTCTCTCTCTACTTGCTCAAGCTCTTAGTTCTGCTTGCCTGATTGCTAGGTGCTTCTCAATTCTCGATGCCTCTACCCTGGGGGTGGCTAGCCCTATTTATAGGCAAAGGCCCTGGGCCTCTTCCCAAATATTTGAGCGGGAAGGGCGCCAACAATTGGCCAATTCGAAGGGGAACATCCAGTACACTTATCCTGACTAAAGTTGGTCTTCGCCTGCCAAAGGCCCTGTGGTGACGCTGTACTGGGCTCCATGGTGACCTCCTTCGTGCCGTTGGACTGGTCTTGGTCTTGTTGCACCGAAATGGATGCCTTTGCTTGATCCTCTTGCCTGCGCTTGCCCCCTTTGCACCAAAGAGGAAAGGGAGACGCTGCGCGGGCTGGCGCCCGCCTGGCACCCTTGGTCGTCATGGCTTGCGTCATGGGCACCTCGTGAGGTACCCCGCCTTGATCTCTCCGCCTCCTCGCGAGCCAGCCTGAGGAGGCCGTGCTTGAGGAAGCGTCATGTCGTCCGCCTCGCGAGGCTTGGCCGAGGGTCTTGAGTCTTGTGTTGATGAAGCTGGGCCATGCTGGGCCCCCATTTAAGCCACGCCGCAGGCCGCAGGCAGGCAAGTCTGGGGACCCCCGTTCCCAGAACGCCGACAAATGCAATGCAACAATTATGATGCATGGTAATGACATGGGAATATGCTATGATTTCAGCTAATGCAACTAGCAACAATTTAAAGGAGTTGGTTTGAATACAAGATTCAAATTCAAACTCCATATGTGATTATTCAAATGCCATTTAATTGATTTGACCTGATCAACAGACATAAGTTGCTCAAACATGCATGAAAATGATAGGGATGGACAGATTGGATTTTTCTGATCATTTTTCAAATATAATTTATTTCATTTTGAGTTATAGATTAATTTCTATGATTTTTTGAAGTTCATACTATTTTCTGGAATTTCCTGGATTATTTTAAACATAGAAAATAATTACCGCGTTAGGATGACAGCAGCATGACATCACCAGGTCAACTGTCGCTGACCAGGGTCAAACCTGACCAGTGGAGCCCGCTGGTCAGTGACCCACTGGTTAAGCCCAGTAAAAACCGGTCCTGACTGGGTTTGACCCGCTTGTAGGGCCCGCTATCAGTGGCAGTGAGGTGGCTAAACAGCGAGATTAGCCCCTAATGGTCGTGCCACGTCAGCGTGGTTACGCCGGCGATGACCCGACGCGGCGGCGATCGCCGACCGGCCATTTCCGGCCACGGCTGGTCGCGCGGTTAGGTGCTTTGGAGAGCCCGTCGTGCGGGGCATCCAGTGGTGGTCGTGGGGATGCCGGGGATGGCGTGTAGCTGCGGCGGCGACGAGCGTATGCAGCAGCGGAGCTCGGTAGTGTGCGGGTGCTACGGTGGAAAGCAAGCGAAACGGGGGTGCGGGTTGGTTTCCCGAAGACGCTCGGAGCGCGGGCAATAGCAACTCTGGCCATGGTTGCGACGTTGCCGGCAGCGATATGCTTACGGGCATGGCGGCAAGCTAGCTAGGGAAGGTCCAGGGCAGTGAGAAGTGAGGTGAAATAGACAGGGGCTCACGGCGAGTCTTCTGGCGCGGTCATTGAGCTCGGGGGCTCTTGGGTCGAAGCGGATCGACGGCGATGAACCGCGGCGACCGAGGGCGAAGACGACGATGGTGGTGACATTGTAGGGCGCCCGAGGATGTGTGGCTCGTCTGGGATGATGCAGACGACGAGGCAGAGCCAATGGGCTTGGCGGTTGGTCGAGGGACGGCCAGAGAGCGCGGTGGCAATGAGCGGCGGCGACGGTGGTGATGGGCGTGCTTGGTGGGTGAGAGGGAGAGCGGTCCAGGGAAGGAGGGGGAGGGCAAAGGGGCTCCAGGGCCTCTCCAGGCGTGGGATCAGGGAGAGGGACGGTCTCCAGCGCAAAGCAGGAGGTGGCCCTCGTCTCTTGTGCGTGCGCCACACACAGTGCACACTGGCGGGAGGAAGGGGATGACTGGCATGTTGCCTGGTGGGCCGGGCCTCCAGCAACAGTGCCAGGCCGCAGGTGTGACTTCTCTCTCTTTCTTCTCTGTTTGAATTTTCTATTTTGCATGTTTGTTTGAATTGGGTTACTGGACCAAATCAATTTTGTACATTCAGAACACTTTTGTGGATGCTGAAATAATTATTCCAGGGCCCCACACAAAGTTTCAGAATTATTGGGGCTAGGGAATTATTTATAGAAATTTATAGCCCCAATTCAAATACTTAGTGACTTAATTCAAAGACCAAATATGCCAAGGTAAAATATACATCACCACTAGATAAGGTTTTCACCTTTATCACTAGATCATGAACTTTTTTAAAGGGCATCTTGGTTTCGTTGAAAATGTTTTGAGTTGAATCTATTTGATTTGATCTCATGCTAGGGTTTGAACAATCCCCATGTCAACTTTGATTGAATTTAAACATGATGGCATGATGATCAAGCAAAGACAAAAGGTGCTGAGCTAGGGCTGTGACAGCAGCTTCTCATAGAACCCTACTACCCCTCCTTCGCTATTGACTGACCTCAGAGATCAAGGAGTCGTACGTGGCCGCACCAGTGAGCCGAGCTGCAGAGGTGCCTGCAGGTGAGGACGAGCAAGGTGACAACAACGAATCAAGAGGGGAACTGAGGTGTTGTTGGGAACAAATCCGCAATGCTCGGGTGGAAGCAATTTTGGAGCCAGGGGGTGGAAAGAGATGAAAAGGGGATCGGTCAAAAGCTATGTTTTTCACTTTCACAATATTCAAAAGCTACGTGTGAGTGTGTGAAGGTGCGAGTGCGAGAGAAATGATCCTGTTCGGCTTCCACCAGGAAAAATGTGTGCAGTCTGTACATCTCTGTGATCCTGCTCGGCTTCCAACAGAAAAAAATCATGCTAAAAAAAGAAAAACATTCATTTAAAGACAACGAAAAATTCCTTTTTTTTGCAATCACAACTAAAAAAATTGCTACTAATCAGATTGCGTACAGGTGGAGTTCACATACGTATGCCCAGCCTAAATTATACACCCTTGGAAAATACTTGTCAGAAAAGTGATGTATCTAGACGTATTTTAGTTCTAGATATATCTATTTTTTTATCATTTTATGTCACAAGTAATTCCGGTCGGAGAAAGTATGTTTAAGTTGTAAAATGCTTTGAATAGTACGCACTCATAACAAAAACATCTCGAACCGGTAACAATCATTGTTATTTCGACTATGCATATGAAAGTATTATTTTATGTCAAACCATCACAAGCTATCAACACCATTGTGCAGATGCATCCGGTAAATCCACAGTTAGAGCGAGGTACCCCAAAAGAATTCAGCGAGAAAATTTGAGCTTGATATTTTCCCAATATAAACGATAAGTCATCGTATCATCAAAACCATCAAAGATGTGTCTAAGGGTAAAATCATGTTTACCACCACAACTTGACGAACAATCAAATATAAATGTCAGACATCTACTTTGTTAGTTATCCAAAATATACCAAGGGTGGTTTATATTTTAACTTTATATAGTTTGCTATCACAGTGTCCATCCTTGGCAAAACAGTGCAGGTGCAAATAGTCACGATTGGTACTATTGGGCATGTCTATGAAAACAAATACTCCCTTCGTCTCAAAATATATGATTTTTTGCATTGGTCAAAACAATTTCGGTAAAGAAACAATAATTAAATATGCTAATCTTGTGTACCGTTAGCATTAGGAAAAACTAAGCAATATGATAAAATTGTTAGCAAAAGTATAATAATATGATTTGAAGAATGCAGGCGATCAGAAGAATACAATATACAAATATAATTTAAAGAACACAAACGAAACAGCAGTTAGTATGGCATGTATAATTAACCATTAAAGGATCGGACAACACATATATTCATATATCAATAAAAACAAAACATAAAAAACATACCACCTTTGGTTTCAATTTTTCTTTGAAAAACAGAATAAATATTCTTAAAATTTAATTTCGTAAAATCCTAGCCCGCGCATCGAGTGAGCCACTTTGCTAGTGTGCTCAAATTTTGTTATCAAAAAGTAACGAGATAGACCTTCTTCAAGTCAATCAACATGTGTTCAGAAAACAAAAAATGTCGAAAATTACAAAACAAGGACCTCGAGGTTAATTCAACTAATAGGAGGGAGCACTATATACTTTTAAGACAATTAAATGTTTACAGTAACCACGTCCCATCAGTTAAATCCTACTTATATAGTAGGATGTGGGTATATTAGGTAATTAAATCGCAAATAATTTTTTATTAACCGTATGTGTACGTGTCCTTTCGTCCCCCTCTCGCACGTCTTGCCACCCCGCTGCAGCAGACGACTTCGAGCGCAAGCTTGCGTAGAGCGCGGGCGTTTTTTGGCCAAACGGTGGTGAGCCCATTCCCGCGTAGGTTCCCACGTAAGCTTCCTGCCCGACTCGACGAAATCCCCCAAAATCCCAATGCTTATCATTCTACTATATAAACCATCACGACCGGCGAGTCCTGCGTCGCATTTTCCCCTCCCTCCCTGTAGCTTATCTTGTGTGCTTCTCCTACAATCGCCAATGGCACCAGTTAGTCGTCATCGCTTAGCCACTTCGCCATCATTAGAGGACAACTCCAGCTGGGAGGCTACACCACGGTGGAGGCGCAGTCCCCGGCGTAGTGTAGTGCGCGTGGCGTCCTTGTTGGGTGTCCGTGGGACACCCACCACACCCTCTGCCTCCGCTGCCCGTCGACAGCTGTTGCCGGCCGCCATTACTGCCACACCACCGTCGAAAGCCATGGACATGGCCCGCTCCGCCACCGCGGCCCGAAGGCGGGAGGTGGTTGTCGGGAACGACACCTATGGGATCACATGGAATCCCTACTACGGTTGGCAGGGCGCGGGGCTGTGCAAAGAGCTCGTCTAAAAGATCAACACGAGGGGATTTTTACCCAGGTTCGGGCCGCAAATGATGCATAATACCCTAGTCCTGCTTTGGTGTATATATGATGTTCTTGAGCTCTTGAACTAGCTGCGGTGCATTCCCAGTCGAAAAAGTCTGAATCCTTCCTCAGTACGCCTCGGGCCTCCTTTTATACATCAAAAGGGGTCGCCATAGTGGCACACAGGAGGTGGAAAGCATCAGCAGTGTACAAGTTTATCTCTTGACATCACAGGACAAATGCATTTAATGTGCCGCCTATGTGTCCTCTTGCTTTATCGGGGACGACAACAATGCTCGTCCCCGTCCGTCGCCGCCTCGCCTTGCTTCGACGCGCATCCAAGCTGACGAGGCATGTTGCGCCACGCTGGCTGGCTGGCTGCTGCACTAGTGCGGTGATAGAGTCTTCACGAAGATCTGCATGCCGCCATGCAGGTGCTTGCTTAGTTGGCCTGGAAGTTTCACGTTGTCACGCATACGCTCGGCTAGTTGGCGGGCTGGTTGCCGTGTTGGAACGGCCGTGGGGCAGCGGAGCCTTGGTAGGTGTGGGCCTAGCTATGGCCCTGCAGATGTCCCCGACAAGGGTCTCGCCTGGGTCTCGTAGGCGTCCCCGGCAAGGGTCTTGCCGGGGGTCTTCGGCCGTCCCCGACAAGGATCTTGCCGGGGGTCTTTGTCTTCTGGTTCTCATCTAGATTTGCAGGCCTTTGGTCTTCACAAAGATCTGCATGCCACCATGCAGGCGCCCTCGAGCCTTGGTCCCGATGTTGTCGATGGTGTCAGGACTCTTAGGCCTAAGGGAATGCAACTTCTGTCCTTACCAGGTGGATTAATGTTGATACTCACCATAATCTCTTGGATTTCCTTCCAAAGGAGTGCCAATGGGTTCAGAAACTTGGCTGAAAAGCAGTTGCAAATGATGTGCTTTGACTTTCAAGGAAAAAAAGTCCAGCTTAGGGGCCGAATTTAAGGGTCCTCCAGGCCTCTTACGCAACTCGTAAGTATTTTCTAGATTCCCACGCTCGTCGCGAGCATTTTGAGTACTTATGGGTCCGAAACAGACTCCGAATGACCAAGTTATTACCGTTTTAGTTAACACCGGTCCTTTATATGGCAGTCTTTGAAAGAATTTCATTTTCTCATGAGTCGTTCTGGCACGCCGCCCTTAAATTGTGTGTCCTCCATAGTGAAGATGTTGTTTCCACATATATATTGACCAATGCCAGGAGTGCCCTCCTATTATTGGCTGTCACATACATACGTGACGGCATGCCACAAGGCAAAAACAAGGAGAATAAGGCTTATAGTCACCTTATTTTCTTGAATTTATAACCAAATGGGATTCCCCAGATCATACACCATGTGCAGAATGCAACGTTTGTGCTTACCTAGCGGACTAATGTTTATACTCACCATAATCTCTCGGATTTCCTTCCAAAGGAGTGCCAATGGGTTCAGAACCTTGTCTGAAAAGCAGCGGCAAATGATGTTCACTTTCAGGGGCAAAAAGTCCTGCGTAGGGGCCGAATTTAGAGGTCCTTTAGGAATCTTGTGCAGCCCGAAAGTATTTTATAGATTTCCACGCTCGTCGCGAGAATTTGGAGTACTTGTGGGTCTGAAACGGACTCCGAATGACAAAGTTATGACCGTTTTAGTGAACACCGGTCCTTTAATTGGAAGTCTTTTAAAGAACTTCATTTTGTCATGAGGTGTGCTGGGGCGCCGCCCCAAAAATTTGTGTCCTCCATAAGGGAGATATTGTTCCACATATATGTTGACCAGTGCCAGGAATTCCCCTCCTATTATTGGCTGTCACACACGTACGTTACGGCATGCCACACGGCGAAAACAAGGAGAATAAGGCTTATAGTCGCCTTATCTTCTTGAATTTAGAACCAAATGGGATTCCCCGGCTCATAGAGCATATGTAGAATGCAAATTTTGTCCTTACCTGGCGGACCAATGTTTATACTCACAATAATCTCTCGGATTTCCTACAAAAGGAGTGCCAATGGGTTCAGAAAGTTGTCTGAAAAGCAGCGGCAAATGAGGTTCTTTGATTTTCAGGGGCAAAAAGTCCTGCCTAGGGGCCGAATTTGAGGGTCCCCCAGGCCTGTTGTGCAAGCCGGAAGTATTTTCTAGATTCCCTTGCTCGTCACGATAATTTTGAGTACTTGTGGGTCCGAAACGGACTCCGGATGACAAAGTTATGACCGTTTTAGTGAACACCAGTCCTTTATATGGAAGTCCTCGAAAGAACTTCATTTTCTCGTGATACGTTATGGTGCGCCGCCCCAAAATTTTGTGCCCTCCATAGTTGTCGGTGGGAACGACACCTATGGGATCACAAGAATCCCTACTATGGTTGCGGGGCGCGGGGTCGTGAGAAGAGCGGATCAAACAGATAGCACACGGTTCGTTTATCTAGGTTCGGGCCGCGAAGATGCGTAAAACCCTACTCCTGCTTTGGTGGATTGTTTATCTGTGTTCTTGAACTAGCTATGGAGCGTGAGGAGCTCCAAAAAGACGAATCCTCCTCCTGGTCGCCTCGGGCCTCCTTTTATAGGAAAGGGGCTACCACAGTGGCACACAGGAGGTGGAAAGGGTACAGTGATGCAAGGTTATCCCTCCCATTACATGACAAGGCGCATTTAATGCGTCTTGCTTAGGTGTCCTTGCTTTATCGAGGACGGGGGAGAGCCCTGTCTCGTCCGTTGCCGCTCCCTCTCGTGTCGACATGCGCCCTGGCCAGCGGTGTCCGCGGTGCCATGCAGGCAGGCATGCAGGTGAGGTGGCGCAGCGGTGGGTCTCCACAAAGATCCGCACGCCGCCACGCAGGTACCTGCCCAGCTAGTTGGGTCGGCAGCCGCATGCGAACGGTGGTGGAGGTTTGACTGGCGTGGGCCTGATGGTGGCCCTACGGGTGTTTTTGGCAAGGGCCTTGCCGGGGCCCCGGCAAGGGTCTTGCCGTGGCGCCTGCAGTCATCTCCGGCAAGGCTCCTGCCGGGGGCCTTGTGGTCCTCCTTGGCTGGGATCCCGCCAAGGATCATCATCTTCTAAAGCGTGTATCTGATCCTGAATGTCTTCACAAAGATCTGCATGCCACTACGGGTATGTCTCCCGAATCCTTGCCCCATGGGGGCAGTGGACTCAAGGGTGACTCGCTCCGTAGGTGTGGGGCGAGCTGCCACAGCAAGGGTCTTGCCGGGTTTGCTAAAACCGCCTCCCGGCAAGGATCTTGCCGGGGGAGTCCGCTTCGTCCCTTTTGCTCTTTGTGGTCTTGGTCTTGGCGTCGTTCTGCTTCTCTCGAGCTTCGGTCTTACCTTGGCTCACCTCCCTTGCCTTGCTCAGCGTGGTGGTGCCCGTGGCGTGGGGAGGCGTGTGTGACGTGGGCGGCATGCGTGGGGTTGCCTCCCGTGGGCATGCGTCACATCGCAGTTAATGTGAAAGGAGGCGGCCCTCTTCCCCTGTGCCTTTTCCAATCATAGAGCCGCCGTTCCCTCTCTTCCTTCCTTCCTAAGCTTTCGTCGTCGTCCGCCGCCGCTGCTTTGCCACCCCCTTCCTCAACCTTCTAGACTTCTCGGCCGCCATGGCTCCCAAATCCGGCAAGGGCAAGGGAGTGGCTAAGGGCTCTGGGACCGTGGAGCCGCCGGAGAGCGTGCTGTTGGGGGAGCGGACGAAGTCCTCCTTCTTCTTCCCCTCGACGGTTGATGTTCATGAGCTCCGGGCCTCCTTCAAGCCCCTATGGGGAGTGAAGATGGGGGGAGAGGATTCGGGGCATCCGGCGACGCACGTCATTCCTGCCGCTTGCGCCGATCCTGCCCCAAATCGGTACCCCTTCTTCATTGATTACTTTTCTTGTGGGTTATGCCCCCCTTTCTCCGATTTCTTCTGCGACATTATGCACACCTTCGGTTTTCGCCTCTTGGATTTTACTCCGAATGCGGTGGCGTGCATGTCTTTATTTGCGCATCTTTGCGAGGGCTTCGCCGGGGTGCAGCCCAACACGGCACTCTTCCGCCATTATTTCTACCCTCGAATCCAAACGGGAGGTGCCGTCTCCGGTTGTGTCACCTGGATCCCAAGATCCAAGGAGGCGTACCCGGACGGTGCCGTGAAGGAGAGGTGGGAGGAATGGCGTGACCAGTGGTGCTGGATCGAAGACGAAGACCCGCCGGAATTTTGCAAGGTCCGCCGAGTGCCGCCGGTCCGCGGTAGTGATTGGGGTGATGTCGATGCCGCCGACGGGAGGCTTACTGTTGCCACCACCAGGATTCTTCGGCTGACCCGGGCTGGGCTCACCCTTGAGATGATCGGGGCGGACTTTATTCGCCGCCGGATCGCCCCGTTGCACAATAAGGGGAGGCCAGCCTGGCTTTTTACGAATCCAGCTGACATTATGCGGCTCCGCCCTGGCCTCGACCACAACTTCACGGTGATGGCGCATGCCCACTTCTGCCAGCGGCTCTTTCAGTTGGATGTGGGTCGCGACGGCAAGGTTGAGCGGACCGGCAAGGCCGCAAGGGTTGCCGTAAAGGTTGGCAAGGCCGTCAAGGGGCCGTTCTTCAAGTTGCCAGCGGGGGTGGTCCCGTTGTGCAATAATTCACGCCGGTCCGAGATCATCACCATGATGCCGGACTGCAACGCGCACGGCCCCGTCCCGAGCTGGAAGGAGCCGTTGGACGTAGATGTGCAGCAATTCTTCGACACCTTGATTGAGGTGTACGTCAATGCTGACGTCGAGCGGTGGCTTGTCATGGACACCACCCAGGCAGAGCTGGACTACATCGCCACCAGGGCGAGGGAGGCACAACTTGCCTTGGAGGCCGGCAGCGCCGGGGGCATGGAGGACAAGGCCGCAACGGCCGCGGAGGAGGAGCAATTCACCCTGTGGGCGGCGGCCACCAAGGAGGCTAGCAGCGCCGACACCGGAGCTTCGCTTGTCGAGGACGCGGCCGACGAGTCGTCGTAGGAGGAGGGCATGGCGGCGGGCTCGACGCCGGCCAGGGGAAGAGGGCGAGTCCTGCGGCGGTCTGGCTTCGGCGAGCCGGTCTGGCCCGGCAGGGCTACGCATCCTGAATTGACCTTGGAGGGGTCCGGACGCCACACGAGGGCCACGACGGCGAAGAGGCTGATGAAGGCCGCTGAGAAGAAGAGGGCGGCAGCCCCTTCCTCATCCGGGCGCGCACAAACCCCACCGCCTGTGCCTCCTCCGGCAAGCGTCGACTCGGATGATGATGTGGAGCTCCCCGTTGATCTCGGGCCTCTCAGCCCAGAGAGGAAAAGGAAACTGGTGAAGGAGGAGGAGACGGACGACGAGTAAGTACTCTGTTCCTTACTGTCATTTCCATTTCCCCGAATTGGGTCGCTTGTCTTGATCCATTTTTGCTTTTGCAGGGAGGCAAAGACGCTGGCCCAGAGGGTGAAGAGGGCAAGGACCTCGGCGAGCGGCCAGTCCCCGGCTGGGGCTTCAAAGACACCACTGGTGGTGCTGAGCAGCCTGGGCAGCAGCCCCCGGCACAGCCCCCAGCGTAAGTTCATCACCCTCTTCTTACTCGACATGTGGTAGGCGCTCGATGCCATGATGCTGACCTTGCTGGGTTTGCAGGAGGGGAGCGGCAGCAGGAGGAGCCACAGAGGGCTACTCCTAACACACCACCCCCATCGACTACGCCGCCGCGGGGGGCGTCCCCGGCAAGGGCATCTGGCACGGAGTCCACACCCATGGAGGAAGAGGGGAACTTTGGCGCAGGCGGCTCTGCCACGGCGCCAAATGCCGACGGAGAGGGGACTTCTGCTTCACAGCCTGGCACTGGTGAGTCGCCTGTCCTTCGTCTCTGTTTTTCCCTTATCCTTTTCTTGGCTTCATTACTCCCGTTGCTGCCCAGGCCCTCCTTCAACAGATATGGAGGACGTGGACACTGTTGTCGGAGACATTGCCGAGGAGGCCGCGGCTGAGGCCGACAAAATTGCCGTCGAGGAGGCCGCCAAGGATGCCGACGAGGCCGCCGCTGATGAGGCCGCCAAGGGTGCTGCCGAGGATGCCGCTACGGGGCCCGCCAAGGCTACCGCCGAGGCTTCTGCCGAGGGCACCAGCGGTGGTCCTGCCGGGGAGGCCAGCAAGGCCTGTGCCGAGGAAGAGGTGATGGATGATCAGCCTCCCTCCTCCTCAACCTCGGGCCCCGACAGATACCTGAAGGTGGGCGATGATCTTTTCGTCCACCTCCCAGGGCCGTCAAGCCGAGCGCCCGCCGAAGGGGAAGTTTTTGACGGTGAAGTGCTCGCCGCCACCGGACTCGAGGTGGTCGACGCGCCGGGCGTTGGCGGCGACAGTTCTCTGGAAGAGCAGCTTTTCCGTGCCATGGGGGCCAATTTCCGGAAGCTCCAAGTGCTCTACCGTGCCCGCCTGGACAAGGTCAAGTCCAGGATGGCAACGGTGGACAACGCGGAGGTGGACTTCAAGGCGCGCGTCACTGAGACGCAGACCTGGTTCCACCAGACCCGCGAGGAGCAGAGGGCCTTTCAGGAGAAATTGGCCCAGCGCGATGTAGAGCTCACCATGAAGATGGCCGACATCGAGAAGGCCCAGGAGAAGGCGGCGAACTTGGCTGCCACGGCCGAAGCCGCCCGGAACCAGCATCAAGCCGCCTTGGACTCCCAGGAGGAGGACCTCTCTATGCGTGAAGCGAAGCTTGCTGCAATGCTTCACGGCAAGGATGAGGAGCTCGAGGCCCTTGTCGCGCAACGGACTCGCGAGCTGGAGCAAAGGCACAAAGAGGCACTCGATGCCTAGGCTCTGGCCCATGCCGGCAGGGTTAAGGAGCTGGAAGCGAGGCGGGACAAGCTGAAGGAGCAGGCCCTCAAGCTGTCCGGCGAGAAGAGCACGCTCAACCCCGCCTTGATAGAGGCGCAAGGAGCAGTCATCAGCAGGACAGGGGAGCTCTCCGACGCACAGAACTCCATCAGAGACCTCAAGCTGAAGCTGGAGGATCTCGAGAAGATGTTGTCAGGAGACCTTGACCAGGAGCCTCGAGGAGGAGAAGCAGCTGCGGGCGAGCGAGGCCGCCTCCCACCAGGAATATGTGGCAGGTGAGAACAGGTGGATCAGCTATCTGGAGGTCATCGCCGGCAGGGTTACCTCGCAATTGGCGACCATGGGGTTGCCAAACATGAGGTACGCCCCCGAGCGCAGCGGGACCGTCAACGCCAAGCTGACCCAGTTCTTTGAGGGTGTCCTCGGAGCCTTGGCCTATCTTGACTCCAACAGGACGACCACGCTGGCCGAGGAGGCTCGGCGACTTTGCCGGAGGGTCGTGACCAAGGTCCTCACCAAGATGGCGTTCTGGAATCTCGATCTTGACTTCGCGACCGCGATGAAGAGCTTGCCGGATGGTGTTGACCTCACGGTGCTCAAGGAGCGCATCAAGCCCATCACCGACTGCATCGACGAAATCAAGAGGGTGGAAGGCCAGCGCCGGGATTAGGCATCCCGTTCTTCTTCGATGCTGCGGGTTCCCGACCAAGACAAATTTTATTTTTAGTTAGAACCGCAGCTATAATGTGATGTAATATAACTTTGAAGTACTCTTAATTTTCATGCATGTTATTTCCCCGTTCAATTCCTCTTTGCATGAGTGCCCTACGTCGATCGGGAAGGCTTGCTGGCGCGGAAGCCCCTAGCGGCGTTTTGGGGACGGATCCCCGTGGCCTGCCGGGTACGCGTGCTGCCGGACGAGCCACCTTTCCGTTCCGAACGCGGCCGCTCGAACTATCGAGCTTGACTCGAGTCAGAATCGGGGGCGTTGTTGATCGCGGAAGGCTACTCTGCCATTCTCGACACAGCCGCTTGAGCTGTTGAGCGGACTCGAAACAGGGCAAGGGCGTTGCCGATCGTGGTAGAGCCCCCTGGCGTGCAGGTTCCTCATACAAAGCAAACATATCCGGGAGGGGGGATAACCTCAAATAAGAAGGGCAGCACAAATAAGGGTTCAGTGCAACTTAGCTTCTGTTTGTGATCGTTCGAGTGTCGATCTTCTGGCCTCCTTTCTTCTTCAAGGGTCACGAAGATGAAGGAGTGCCGGGCTAACTGCTAGAGCCGATTCTCACAACTGCGCCCCCTACCTGGCGCGCCAAAGATGTCGGTGGGAACGACACCTATGGGATCACAAGAATCCCTACTACGGTTGCGGGGCGCGGGGTCATGAGAAGAGCGGATCAAGCAGATAGCACACGGTTCGTTTATCCAGGTTCGGGCCGCGAAGATGCGTAAAACCCTACTCCTACTTTGGTGGATTGTTTATCTGTGTTCTTGAACTAGCTATGGGGCGTGAGGAGCTCCAAAAAGCCGAATCCTCCTCCTGGTCGCCTCGGGCCTCCTTTTATAGGAAAGGGTCTGCCACAGTGGCACACAGGAGGTGGAAAGGGTACAGTGATGCGAGGTTATCCCTCCCATTACATGACAAGACGCATTTAATGCGTCTTGCTTAGGTGTCCTTGCTTTATCGAGGACAGGGGAGAGCCCTGTCTCGTCCGTCGCCGCTCCCTCTCGTGTCGACACGCGCCCTGGCCAGCGGTGTCCGCGGTGCCATGTAGGCAGGCAGGCAGGACGCTACGGTCGACGCCCAAAGCGCAACGACCGGGGCTACGACCGCGGAGGAGGACGTGGAGGCGGACGCTAGGATGATCGTGGCCCGCTCAAGGAGTGGCGTGACCAGCCTCGTGAGGACCGCTGGTAGGACCAACGTCGCGAGGGCGCCTGGAGGGACACGCCTCGTGAGGATCGCCCCCAGGGCAACACCGGTCTTCCCCCGTTGCCGCCACTAAGAAGGAACGAC
This sequence comes from Aegilops umbellulata, assembly GCA_032464435.1. NCBI lineage: Eukaryota > Viridiplantae > Streptophyta > Magnoliopsida > Poales > Poaceae > Aegilops > Aegilops umbellulata. Next base: position 247,589,745 of record CP136054.1, on the reverse strand, counting down.
GACCACCACCAGGACGAGGGGGCTGGGGGCTTCCAGGAGCCACGCGTAATTGCCTGCATCCTGGGCGGCGCCCATGCCTCAGCCTCTCAGCGCATCTTCAAACAGTTCGCTCGCGAGGTGAACGCGGTGCTCCCCAAGCTCGAGGCTACGCGCCCGCTCAAGTGGTCCCAATGTGCCATCACTTTCAACTCGGCGGATCAGCTCAAGTGCGCAGCCACCGCTGACACCCTCCCTATGCTGTGCTCCCCAGTCATCAGCAATGTGCGGGTCACCAAGACGCTCATCAACGTCAGCGCAGGGCTCAACGTCCTGTCCGTCAACACGTTCGACAACCTCCAAGTGCCATATGAACAGCTCCAGCCCACCAAGCCTTTCTCAGGAGTGACCGACGGTTCCACCACACCGATAGGGCAGGTCCGCGTGCCTGTGACCTTCGGGGAACGCAGGAACTACCGCACCGAGCTCATCAACTTCGACGTTGCGCACATCCGCCTGCCGTACAATGCCATCCTCGGGTATCCAGCCCTGGCCAAGTTCATGGTAGTCACTCATCACGGCTACAACGTTCTCAAGATGCCAGGAAGCGGAGGAACCATCATGGTCCCATGTGAGGAGAGGGATGCGGTGTGCTCCCTCGAGCGCGCCTTTCAAGCCGCAGCAATCGACAACCCCGACAACAGAAGTGAAGGCCCTCCGGAGGCCATCCCCAAGAAGAAGCAGCCGCGCCGCGCAGGACCTCAGGAGGATGGCGTCGTGGCAGGAGCCTCGTCAGGATCAGCGCCCGCTCCAGGGGCGCCTCCCTCCATCACATAGGAAAGCGCGCCTGGCGCCCTCCTCGGGCAGGGCTCAAGGGCTCTCTTCTGGAGGGCGTCGGACCTTGCCTACCTCATGAGGGAGGCGCTTGGGCACCACTTGGAAGCGTGTTTCGCGGCACATGTCCCTCAGGAGAGCACAGGGCAAGGAGTGCCCACCACTCAGGAGTTCATCACCAAGACCACCCAGGAACTGCAAGAAGAAAGAGCCATGCGTGGCGACAGCCGCTCACGAGGCGCAGCTCCGCATCCTGGCGAGGATGCTGGGCTACGTGTCTGCATCGACGTCCCTGGGCTCAACAGGGCCGCATCTCAGGAGCGCTTCTGGCCATCGCGTTTGGGCCGCTGCGAGGGCCCACCACACAGCTACGTTCGCATGCCCTTTAGCTTGCCAAGCTTGGCCTCAGCCTATCAACGCGACCTGCGGCGTGTCTGCGGCTGAGGAGGCCAGGTACCACGCCGTCCTGGAGGAGATGGAGATGGTCTTCAGGGAACCTCCCGAGCCCCAGATCCTCTCGAGGCTCAGGGTCCCGGTGGCTCATGAGGAGTCATTTCTTCAACGCACGCCTTCAGCTGCGCCAACTCTACTTCGTCTATAGAACCAGGTGACATCTTCCGAGCTCGTTTAAGCTGGGAGCACCCCTCGGGCTGCATTATTCCCAGGCCGCGTGGGTCCGTCCCTGCGGCATGTATCCCTTTTGCTTATGTCCTTAGCTTACCTTGCTGGGGGCGCCCCTCGGGCTGCATCATTCCCAAGCCGCTCGGGCCGGACCCGGTGGCATGTATCTTCCTGCATTTATCCAGTTGATCTGCTCTCCATGCTTAACCTGCCAACGGCTATCGCTTGCTCGATTGCTGCCCGCCACGGGTCTGTTCATCCTATGGAATTCGCTTGCACGTTAAAAGGGGGGTTCCTGAGCATCACGACTCAGGAGCTCTTACTGGCTCTCCAGCCCTCACCCCCTGGCCTTGACCACGGCAACGCGACCTGGCATACCAGCGGCGGCTGAGCTCGCTCGAGGGCCGGGACCTGAGGACGTAGAGTGCTTGCATCTAACCGCCTTGCAGGAACATACATTCACCAAGACTCAAGACCAGGCGCAACCCGCCTTGAGGTAGGGCCTCGTGAGTCCCGCACTGGCTCACGAGTTCCCAGATACACCTCGCAGCCCTGTCGTGCAAGCCACGTGTCAGGGCGGGGCTGTACACGCCCCGGGGGCTCCTCCTGGAGGGACCCCCATCCCACGCCCAAGTGGAAGCACCATGCTCCCCGCTGGCTGTCGACACTGCCGAGGAGCGGCTATGCCTGTGCACAAGCGGAAGCACTATGCTCCGCGCTGGTGATAAACAACTGAGGGCGGCCCCATGGTCGTACCAACCTCAGGGAGCCCAAAGCTCAGTGCCCAGCCTTACCACAACACCGCGCGAGGGGGCTGGGCATGGGGGCTGCGCTCGGGTCACACTCAAGCGCACGCCACCCAACTAGGTCCCTCGGACCTGGGCGTCGCGCGCCCCTCCCAAGGCCTCGGCGAGGGCATGTATGGAAATTGTTTGCACGTCAAGGGGGACTCCTGAGCATCGCGACTTAGGAGCCTAACTGGTCACGTAGCCCCTCACTCCTTGGTCCATCCTGGTCTCCGGTCGGCCCAATGGCGGTTGAGGTATGCGCGGGGCCGGGCTCTGCCGACGTAGAACATTAATCAATCCTCACGAACTCTCCCTATATGCTGTTTGCGCGTCAAGGGGGCCTCCTGAGCATCGTGACTCAGGAGACTAACTGGTCATGTAGCCCCTCACTCCTTGGACCGTCCTGGTCTCCGGTCTGCCCAATGGCGGTTGAGGTATGCGCGGGGCCGGGCTCTGCCGACGCAACAAAGCAAATAGGAAGGAAAACACAAAATCTCGAAGCAAATATTACAAGCATATTGTTCTCACAATACCAAATGAAAAGTCTAAACGCCTCCACGAGGCCTGACACATGTTGCAGGAACGAAACAGGAAGAATAGCCGCAGGTCACCCCTGGATATCGCCATCACTTGCGGAAAGTGCTCCCCCATGGGCAACGATGTTCTCACCTTCACCACCAGCCGCAGGATCCGTGGCGTTGCCAGACAGAGGATCGGAGACAAAGCCGCGGAACCTTCCCAGCAAGGCCTCCACTTGACCTTGTACAACTGCGGCGGTGGCGTCGCAGTGATCTTTAGCCACAGGCTCCAGCAGCTCGTCAAGGCGAGCGTTGGGGTCGCGGAGGTGCAGATGGCTGAAGACGCGAGTCAGTGCGGCTAAAGACAAGACACGAGCTTCTGCCTCCGCCATGGGACCAAGGCTATCAATGACCTCATCAAGCGCCTTCACCATGAGAGGAAGCAGCTGGGCGGGGCCATCCTCGTCGGTGTCTAGCGGCTTCTCCAAGCCGGTGCTGAGGAGTTCTTGACCTTGCGCGGCGCCATGGGCGGCAGATGCAGAGCAAGGCTGGAGCAGATCTGGAGGTAGCGGCGGCGAAGAGCGAGAAAGGGAATCTAGAGCGAGGCAAGGAAGAAGCAATGAAGGTAAGTGCTGCCTGCGCTAGCCTTTTGTCAGGACAAGCAGTTGCCGAGGCAGCATGGGGAAGCGGAGACGCCCACGTCCAATCAACCGCCACGCGTCAACTGAGGACGCAGTCGTTTGGGGCCCGCGGAGCTCCGATCTTGACCCTTGGCTTCACCGCGAAGCCAAGCCCGAGCGCACCTTGGGCCCGGGGGCTAGTGTCAGCGTTCTGGGAACGGGCGTCCCCAGACTTGTCTGCCTGCGGCCCACAGCGTGGCTAAGCCAGCAGGCCGTATTGCCCATCTTCATCAACAAGGCATCCAAGACCCTCGCGAGGGTCCAAGCCTCGCGAGGCGGACGACGCAAGACTCCCTCTGGAGTGGCCTAGCCAGGAAGGCTCGCGAGGAGCAGAGATATCAAGGCGGGGCAAAACCTCACGAGGCCCTCGTGACATGAGCCATGACGCATGACACCAGGCGGGCGCCAGCGCATGTAGCGTCCTTATTTCCTCTTTGGTGCTAAGGAGGCCAGCGCAGGCGAAGAGTACCGAGGCATCAGGCAAAGGTTGCTATATTGGTGCAACGCGACCAAGACCAGGAGGACGGCGAGACGGAGGTCATCGTGGAGCCCAAGATGGCGTCACCACCAGAGCTTTTCGCCGGCAAAGACCACTTTTGTCAGGATAGCTTGTACTAGCTGTCCCCCTTCAAATTTGCCCGCCGTTGTTGGCTCCCTTCCCGTTCGATACTTGGGAAGAGGACCAGAGCCTCTATAAATAGGACTAGCCACCATAGTAGGGGGGGATCTCATCTTAGCTTGATCCAAACTGATCTCTATCAAATCGGGAGACGCGCACAAGCTCGTACGCACAAGAACACCTCAACCTCAGGAGGCTGTTGTTCCCTTGTACTGTTCATCATCAGCCCAAGAGGCAATCCACCACCACCACACTGGAGTAGTGTATTACACCACAACGGTGGCCCGAACCAGTATAAACCTCGTGTCTTTCTATGCCGTGAGTTCGTTGAGTTTGTCCGCGAGATCTTAGCGAGCTAGGGCGTAGATCAGTAGGAGGGAAAGACTTCGCGCGCACCCCAGTGTTCGAACCTTAAGGGTTTGCCGGAACCCCACATCCGACATTTGGTGCTCCAGGTAGGGGTGCGCCGTAGCTTCCCTTCCGTCAGTTCTTCGCTCCGTCGCTCCGTCGTCTCCATGGCGAACGCTCATCGTGCTCGAGCTGAGCGTCGGGCTGCCCTCACCGCCCGCGTCCCTCAGACGGCTCATGTTGGCGGGCCACCTCGTCGTTCTTGGTCTCCTGCCGCCAACGCTGCCACCGGCCCAGCGGGGAACGAGCAGCAGGCGTCCTCGCTGCATCCTTCGGTGCGGCAGGACGGCCGCACCGCTACTCCATCACTGACCCCTGCCGGTTCTTCATCTCACGCGCACCGCGCTCCCATGGAGGCACGAGCCATGCGGCGAACGAGCTCCTGCGCTACTGCCCCGTCAATGACCTCTACGAGGAGTGGCTCGACCGCGTCACCGAGCTCGTCCGCACCGCAGGGGGCTCTCCGGCGCCATCCCACTCTTTGCCTCCACCACCTCAGCCCCAAGACGGCGCCTCGGCACCAAGGCGCGCGGCTCCGCGGCGTGAACCGCCGAGCCCGGCGCCGGCACACAAAGAGAGAAGCTGCCAAGAAATCTCGCGGCCGCAAATGATGTTCACTTTCAGGGGCAAAAAGTCCTGCCTAGGGGCCGAATTTGATGGTCCTTCAGGAATCCTGCACAACCCGAAAGTATTTTCTGATTTCCACGCTCGTCATGAGCATTTGTAGGACTTGTGGCTCCGAAACGGACTCCGAATGACAAAGTTATGACCGTTTTAGTGAACATCGGTCCTTTATTTGGTAGTCTTTGAAAGAACTTCATTTTCTCGTGACGTGTGCTGGGGTGCCGCCCCAAAATTTTGTGTCCTCCATAGTGGAGATATTATTCCACATATATGATGACCGATGCCAGGAATGCCCTCCTGTTATTGGCTGTCACGCACGTACTTTACCGCATGGCACACAGCAAAAAGAAGGAGAATAAGGCTTATGGTCGCCTTATTTTCTTGAATTTACAACCAAATGGGATTCCTCGGATCATAGAGCATGTGCAGAATGCAATGTTTGCCCTTACCAGGAAGACTAATGTTTATAGTCATCATAAACTCTCGGATTTCCTTCCAAAGGAGTGCCAATGGGTTTAGAAACTTGTATGAAAAGCAGCGCCAAATGATGTTCTTTGAATTTTAGGGGCAAAAGGTCCTACCTAGGGGCCGAATTTGAGGGTCCTCTGGGCGTCCTGCGCACACCAGAAGTATTTTCTTGATCCCCATGCTTGTCGCGAGCATTTTGAGTAGTTGTGGGTCCAAAACGGACTCCGAATAACAAAGTTATGACCATTTTAGTGGACACTGGTCCTTTATATGGTAGTCCTTGAAAGGCCTTAATTTTCTCGTGATGCGTCACGGCGCGCTGCACCAAAATTTTGTGTCCTCCATAATGGAGATATTGTTTCTACATATATATTGACCGATGCCAGAAATGCCCTCCTATTATTGGCTGTCACACACCTACGTAACGACATGCCACACGGCAAAAACAAAGGAGAAAAAGGCTTATAGTCGCCTTACTTTCTTGAATTTACAACCAAATGGGATTCCCCGGATAATAGAGCATGTGCAGAATGCAACGTTTGTCCTTACCAGGCAGACTAATGTTTATACTCAGCATAATCTCTCAGATTTCCTTCCAAAGGAGTGCCAATGGGTTCAGAAACCTGTCTGAACAGTGGCAAATGATGTTCTTTGACTTTCAGGGGCAAAAATTCCTGCCTAGGGGCTGAATTTGAGGGTCCTCCGGGACTCCTACACAAGCTTGAAGTATTTTCTAGATTCCCACGCTTGTCACGAGCATTTTGAGTACTTGTGGGTCCGAAACGGACTCCGAATGACCAAGTTATGACCGTTTTAGTGAACACCGGCCCTTTATATGGCAACCCTTGAAAGAACTCATTTTCTCGTGACGCGTTCTGGCACGCCACCCACAATTTTGTGTCCTCCATAGTGGAGATATTGATTCCATATATATACATTGTGTGATGCCAGGAATGCCCTCCTACTATTGGCTGTCACCCACATACGTTACGGCACGCTACACGGCAAAAACAAGGAGAATAAGGCTTATGTTCACCCAATTTCCTTGAATTTGCAACCGAATGGGATTCCCCGGATCATAGAGCATGTGCAGAATACAACTTTTGTCCTTACCAGGCGGACTAATGTTGATACTCACCATAATCTCTTGGATTTCCTTCCAAAGGAGTGCCAATGGGTTCAGAACCTTGTCTGAAAAGCAGCGGCATCTGATTTTCTTTGACTTTCAGGGGCGAAAAGTCCAGCTTAGGTGCCAAATTTGAGGATCCTCCAGGCCTCCTGCGCAAGCCGTAAGTATTGTCTAGATTCCCACGCTCATCGCGAGCATTTTGAGTACTTATGGGTCCGAAACGGACTCTGAAGGACCAAGTTATGACTGTTTAGTGAACACCGGTCCTTTATATGGCAGTCCTTGAAAGAATTTCATTTTCTCATGAGCCGTTCTGGCACGCCGCCACAAAATTTTGTGTCCTCCATAGTGGAGATATTGTTTCCCCATATATATTTATCGATGCCAGGAATGCCCTCCTATTATTGTCTGTCACACACGTACGTTACGGCATGCCACACAGCGAAAACAAGGAGAATTAGGCTTATAGTCGCTTTATTTTCTAGAATTTGCAACTGAATGGGATTCCCCGGATCATAGAGCATGTGCAAAATGCAACATTTGTCCTTACCAGGCGGACTAATGTTTATACGCAGCATAATCTCTCGAATTTCATTCCAAAGGAGTGCCAATGGGTTCGGAAACTTGTCTGAAAAGCAGCGGCAAATGATGTTCTTTGGCTTTCAGGGGAAAAAAGTCCAGCTTAGGGGCCGAATTTGAGGTTCCTCCGGGCCTCCTACGCAAGTCAGAAGTATTTTCCAGAATCCCACGCGCGAGCATTTTGAGTACTTCTGGGTCCGAAGCGGATTCCGAATGACCAAGTTATGACCGTTTTTGTGAACACCGGTCCTTTATATGCCAGTCATTGAAAGAACTTCATTTTCTCATGACATGTTCTGACATGCCGCCCCAAAATTTTGTGTCCTCCATAGAGGAGACATTGTTTCCACATATATATTGACCGATACCAGCAATGCCCTCTTATTATTGGTTGTCACCCACGTACATTACGGCATGCCACACGGCAAAAACAAGGAGAATAAGGCTTATAGTCACCTTATTTTCTTGAATTTACGACCAAATCAGATTCCCCGGATCATAGAGCATGTGGATAATTTAACTTTTGTCCTCACCAGGCGGACTAATGTTGATACTCACCATAATCTCTTGGATTTCCTTCCAAACGAGTGTCAATGGGTTCAGAATCTTCTCTAAAAAGTAGTGGCAAATGATGTTCTTTGACTTTCAGGGGCAAAGTGTCCGGCTTAGGAGCCAAATTTGATGGTCCTTCGGGCCTCCTGCATGAGCCGGAAGTATTGTCTAGATTTCCACGCTCGTCGTGAGCATTTTGAGTACTTGTCGGTCCGAAACAAACTCCGAATCACAAAGTTATTACCGTTTTAGTGAACCCCGGTCCTTATTATGGCAGTCCTTGAAAGAACTTCATTTCTCGTGACGTGTTTTGGTGCTCCGCCCCAGAATTTCGGGTCCTCCATAGTGGAGATATTGTTTCCACATATATGTTGACCGGTGCCAAGAATACCCTCCTATTATTGGCTGTCACACACGTACGTTACGACATGCCACATGGTAAAAACAAGGAGAATAAGGCTGATAGACGCCTTATCTTCTTGAAATTAGAACCAAATGGGATTCCCCGGATCATACAGCATATGCAGAATGCAAAGTTTGTCCTTACCTGGCGGACTAATGTTTATACTCACAATAATCTCTCGGATTTCCTTCCAAAAGAGTGCCAATGGGTTTATAAACTTGTCTGAAAAGCAGCGACAAATAATGTTCTTTGACTTTCAGGGGCAAAAAGTCCTGCATAGGGGCCGAATTTGAGGGTCCTACAGTCCTCTTGTGCAAGCCGGAAGTATTTTCTAGATTCCCACGCTCGTCACGAGCATTTTGAGTACTTGTGGATCCGAAACAGACTACGGATGACAAAGTTGTGACTGTTTTAGTGAACACCGGTCCTTTATATGGCAGTCCTCGAAAGAACTTCATTTTCTCGTGATGCGTTATGGCACGCCACCCCAAAATTTTGTGCCCTCCATAGTAGAGATATTGTTTCCACATATATATTGACCGGTGCCTGGAATGACCTCCTATTATAAGCTGTCACACATGTACGTTACGGCATGTCACACGGCAAAAACAAAGGAGAATAAGGCTTATAGTCGCCTTATTTTTTTTGAATTTACAACCGAATGGGATTTCCCGGATCATTGAGTATATGCAGAATGCAACGTTTGTCCTTACCAGGCGTTCTAATGTTTATACTCAGCTTAATCTCTAAGATTTCCTTCCAAAGGAGTGCCAATGGGTTCAGAAACTTGTCCGAAAAGCAGAGGCAAATGATGTTCTTTGACTTTTAGGGGCAACAAGTCCTACGTAGGGGCCAAATTTGAGGGTCCTCCGGGCCTCCTACGCAAACCGGAAATATTTCCTAGATTCCCACTCTCGTCGCGAGCATTTTGAGTAGTTGTGGGTCCGAAACAGACTCCGAATAACAAAGTTATAACTGTTTTAGTGGACACCAGTCCCTTATATGGCAGTCCTTGAAAGAACTTCATTTTCTCGTTGTCGGTGTACTAAAGTAGGGGTACCTTAGTATCCCGAACTTGTGCACGGGCAGTCGTAGCACCCCGCGGCAAGGCTTGCCAGGTGACCGCCAAGGTCTTCCGTGGTTCCCTTGGAGCCATTCAAGAACAAAGTATTCAAGACAAGGCCCCGGCAAGAGGAGCTTGCCGGGAAGGCCACTAGAAGCACAAGACCCCGGCAAGAGGAGCTTGCTGGGAAGACCAGTTGAAGAACAAAGGCCCCGACAAGAGGAGCTTGCCGGGAAGGCCAACCAAGGCATCTCAAGAATGCTTGCCGCGATGCGCCACGCGTCCCGGCAAGGCCTGGTGAGCGGCAAGTTCCCAGGCGTGACAAGACATCGACCGCGGCAAGGCACTTGCCGCGGCAAGTTACCACCCCGTGCCTGCGCTCCGGCTCAACCACCAACGTGTCGCTCTGGGGCTCTTCCAGGCGCACGTGGCGGGAGGCTGTGCAGCTAGGGGCATGCGGTGGCATGCAGCGCTGACAAGATAGCCATCGTGGCAAACGGTGGCGCCCCTAACGGTCCCTTTTCGCACTATTTGGGCGACATAGACGGGCATTTAATGCCCTTGTCCCCTGCCGTCAGGGTTAGTTATGATAGCACTGTACAACCACTGTACATATAGCTGTACCCACTACAGCTCTTTTCCATTTTTACCCTTGTCTGCGTTGCCACCTGTCGGTGACCCCTTGAGCATATAAAAGGAGGCCCATGCGCAACGTAGAGGGGGGGGGGAGAACACTCACGCTCGGTCTCGTTGGTCGTTGGTGTGTACTGTAGCACTCCGCGCCCCCGAGCAAGAACGCAATACAATCCACAAAGCAGCAGTAGGGTTTTACGCATCCGTGCGGCCCGAAGCTGGGTAAACCCCCCGTGTGCCTCGCCTCGATCTGCTCGTCGTGCGACCTCTGCCCCCCGCCGAACCAAAAAGGGGCTCGGTCCCCATAGGTGCTCGTGGAGGCAGTTCCCCCCCCCCCCCCGACATCTTTGGCGCGCCAGGTAGGGGGCGTCGAGGTTGTGTGAACCTGATCCGGCGTTCGCACGAGCTAGATCTTCATCATCTTCATCGACATGCCACCGAAGAAGAAGGCTCCGGAGGTGGCTGGTCCGTCTGCATCGAACCCACTGCCCCCAGAGCAAACGGGTGGTGGGATAGACGCCGGCGGAGGAACGGGCGTCGGCGACGCAGCTCACGGCGTCACGGCGTTCGAGCAGGCACCGCGCCCATCTCAGGAGGCGCGGGACAAGCAGCGTCTTGGTGCTCATGGTACCATACGCTCGCTGGACCCAGATCGAGCTGGCGGATCTCGGGATGCTCAAAACCAGCCTACGCGCCAGCAGGCTGGCACGAGCGAGGTACGGTCGCCTGGACGGGGTGCTGCTCCTTCCAACATAGTTGGAAGTCCGAGCACGTCCCGCTCCATGCGCCGTTCGCCACCGCTACCCGCCACTCCAGCGGAAGCTTTGGCGCGAGCTCAACTGCTCCTAGATTACCCTCCAACGGCGGAAAAGATCGACGACTGGAGGGCCACCATACATAGTCTCATCGGCTTTGCCAACGGCGACACTCAGCGGCAGCCGAGTGCATCGCAGCCGCGTCGAGTCGGCCAGGCACGAGCCGATGGCGACAAAACCGGCGGCGGAACAACAGGAATAAGAAAAACAAAGATGTGCTAGTTGTTGAGCAGTCCGGCAGCGAAGGTGGCGCCAAGAAAGCCGAGGCTACCAGTAGCCAGGCTGTGGCGGTCGCCGACAAGCAGGGCGGCACCAACAAGCAGTACTGCAAGATCCACCGCACCAAGGGCCATGATCTCCAGAGCTGCTAGAAGGTCGAGCAGCTTGTCGAGCTGCAAAAGGCCGAATACGAGCGACGCGACAAGGAGAAGGCCCAAGAAGGTACTGGAGGATCCGGCACGAAGCGCCCTGGCCAGGGAGGACGCCGCGGCAAGTACAAGCAGCAGCAAGGAGACAGGCCTCCCCGCGGCCGCGACAAGGATAAGGATGAAGATGACGACGACGACGACGAAGACATGGATGATGCCGAGACCAGTGAGCAGGAGTTCCAGAAAGCCACAGAGGTCTTGTGCGTTGACGGTGGTGCTTCTCTGCATACTTCTCACCGCAAACTCAAGCAGTGGGTGCGGGAAGTCAATGCAGCGGAGCCGCCCATCGAGTCACGCAAGCTTCTGAAATGGTCCAGCACGCCTATCATCTTTGACATTGAGGACCACCCTGATCGCACAACTGCGGTCGGGTGCTTGCCGATGTTGGTTTCACCAACCGTCCGCAACCTCAAGGTCACTAAGATGCTAGTTGACGGCGGGGCCGGCTTGAACCTGATCTCCTCTGCTGTGCTCCGGAAACTCCAAGTCCCTGACAGCGAGCTCGAAGAGACCGACACATTCCAAGGAATCAACCCGGGAAGGAGCAAGCCGAAGGGGAAGATCACGTTGCCAGTCACATTTTGGCAGCGAGTTGAACTTCAGGACTGAAAGGATCACTTTTGACGTTGCCGATTTTCCATTGCCTTATAATGGAATTCTCGGCCGTCCAGCGCTCGCCAAGTTCATGGCGGCCTCTCACTACGCATACAACATGCTGAAGATGCCCGGCCCGATAAGTGTCATCTCTGTCCCCGGCTACAAGAGGGACGCTCTTATCTGTGCCGACAAGATCTACCGGGAAGCAGCAGCCGCAACGGGTCGCGAGACACTTACCGCTGAAGCTCCCGGGGGGAAGAAGACCAAGTCCGGCAAGAGCTCTGGTGCCCACTCCGGCAAGCGCTCCTCTTCGGAGTGCTGCGCTGCCGTCGAGGACGCACCATCGAGCTCCACCGGCAAGTGTAAGAAGGCAATGGCAGCTCCGCCAGCGACCAAGAAGGTGCCCGCCAAGGAGGACGGCACTGGTGGTACCTTCACCATCAGTGCCACGCTTGACCCTAAATAGGAAAGCGCGCTCGTTGCTTTCTTGCGGGCGAATGTCGATGTGTTTGCATGGCAACCGTCTGACATCCCCGGTGTTCCCAGGAAAGTAATTGAGCACCACCTTGCCGTCTGCCCTCACGCGCGGCCTGTCAAGCAGAAAGTCAGGAAGCAGGCAGTGGAGCGCCAAGAGTTCATTGCAGAAGAGATCAAGAAGTTGGAAGCAGCAGGCCTCGTCAGAGGAGTGCTCCATCCTACGTGGTTGGCCAATCCTGTAGTCGTGCGCAAAGCAAACGGGAAAAGGAGGCTTTGCATCGACTTCACCGATGTCAATAAAGCTTGTCCCAAAGACCCATTTCCCTTGTCGCGCATTGACCAGATTGTTGACTCCACGGCCGGATGTGACTTGCTTTCATTTCTTGATGCATACTCAGGATACCATCAGATCTTCATGGCAGAAGAGGATGAGGAGAAGACCGCATTCATCACTCCATGTGGCACGTACTACTTTGTACGGATGCCTTTCGGTTTGAAGAATGCTGGTTCAACATTTGCAAGGGTAGTCCATGCTGTCTTTGAGCCACAGATGCACAGAAATGTGGAAGCCTACATGGATGACATAGTGGTCAAGAGCAAAGACAAGGCAACCCTGGTTCAAGATTTAGACGAGACGTTTACAAATCTGCACAAGATCAACCTCAAGCTTAACCCCGAGAAGTGCGTGTTTGGAGTCCCCTCCGGCAAGCTTCTCGGGTTCTTCGTGTCTCAGCGAGGAATTGAAGCCAACCCCGACAAGATCAAGGCCATCGAGCAGATCGAAACACCAAAGCGCGTCAAGGATGTACGAAGACTTGCCGGTTGCGTGGCAGCTCTCAGCAGGTTTATCTCTAAGTCTGCTGAGCGCGCCCTGCCGTTTTTCAAAATATTGAAAAAGGCAGGTCCTATGAAATGGACTCCGGAAGCGGAGGCTGCACTGCAAGACTTGAAGAGATACCTGTCCTCCACTCCAATACTTGTCGCGCCTAGGCCACAAGAGAAGTTGCTGCTGTACCTAGCGGCAACCAATCAAGTGGTTAGTGCTGCATTAGTAGCGGAGAGGGAGGCAGACGACGAGCCAGCAACCGCGGCAGGCACATCCAGCGACAAGCAGGGGGCTTCCCCGACAAGCTCTGGTCCCGACAAGGATGGATCTGCGCAGGCGTGTGAGGAGGTGCAGAAGAAAATGGTGCAGCGCCTAGTTTACTTTGTCAGCTCCCTTCTGCAGGGGGCTAGGTCGAGGTTCTCGGGTGTGCAGAAATTGCTTTTCGACCTTCTCATGGCCTCGAGAAAGCTGCGCCATTACTTCCAAGCACATGAGATCACAGTTGTCACTCGCTTTCCGCTGAAGAGGATACTGCAGAATCCAGAAGCAACAGGCAGGATTGTTGAGTGGGCACTGGAACCGTCAAGCTTTGGCCTCAAGTTTGAAAGCACTTCAACAATACAGAGTAGAGCATTGGCAGAATTCATAGCAGAGTGGACGCCAACCCCAGATGAAGAAATCCCAGAGACGAGCATCCCCGTCGAAGAAGCAAGCAGAGTGGCTGATGTACTTTGATGGTGCCTTCTCGCTGCAAGGCGCCGGTGCTGGCGTGCTGCTTATCGCACCCACCAGAGAGCACCTCAAGTACATAGTCCAGATGCACTTTCCCAAGGAGCAAGCAACAAACAATACTGCAGAGTATGAAGGTTTGCTTGCCGGTCTCAGGATCGCAGCAGACCTTGGGATTAAGAAGCTCATTGTCAGGGGTGACTCGCAGCTTGTCGTCCGCCAAGTGAACAAGGATTATCAGAGTCCGTTGATGGAAGCATACGTTGATGAAGTGAGAAAGCTAGAAGAGCGCTTTGACGACCTGCAAATGGAACATGTTCCAAGAGCTGAGAACGACATTGCCGATGGCCTGTCAAAGTGCGTCGCACTTAAGTTACCTATGGAACCAGGGATCTTTGTGCTCAAGCTGACTCAACCATCTATTACGCCATCAACTTGACAGAGCAAGAAGAGGAAGTTGATTTCTGGTGACTATCTTCTGGCAGATCTTCCCGAAGCCGCCGCCAAGAAGGTCCCCAAGATCGACACCAAGAGTGCTGAGGAGCAGTATGCTCCGGCGAGCCCTAGGGCTCGTTCCGTTGAAGCAAACGCTCCCGACAAGTTTTGCTCCGGCAAGCTTGCCGGGGAACATCAAGCTCCGGCTGAGCCGCAAGTTCTCGCCGTAGAAGCAGATGTTCCCACAGCAGCAGATGTGCCTTTAGTCCTTGCTGTCGAGCTATAAGCTCCAGCATGGGCGCAGCAGATTGTCCGTTTCCTTCAGACAGGAGAACTTCCCGAAGAGCAAGAAGAAGCGGAAAGAGTAGCCCGGCAGTCAAGTATGTACCAGTTTGTCGACGACACACTGTACAGAAGAGGACGCAACGGTGTGAAATTGAAGTGTATTCCCCGGGAAGACGGACAAGAGCTGTTGGCAGAGATACACGGAGGCATATGTGGTCACCACATTGGCGCAAGGGCACTTGCCGGCAAAGCGTTCCGGCAAGGTTTCTTCTGGCCGACAGCCCTCCAGGATGCAACTGCACAAGTAACCAAGTGTGAAGCGTGCCAGTTCCATTCCAAGCAGATACACCAGCTAGCTCAAGCTCTCCATACGATCCCTTTATCCTGGCCCTTTTCGGTCTGGGGGCTCGACATCCTCGGCCCCTTCCCCCGAGCTGTCGGGGGCTTTGAGTACTTGTATGTTGCAATCGACAAGTTAACAAAGTGGCCGGAAGTGGAACCAGTGAGGAAGGTGACAACACAGTCAGCAGTCAAGTTCTTCAGGTCGATTGTTTGCCGCTTCGGGATCCCTAACAGGATCATCACCGACAACGGTACGCAATTCACGAGCCGCACCTTCATGCAGTACGTCCAAGATCTTGGTGCCAAGGTCTGCTTTGCTTCTGTTGCTCACCCCAGAAGCAACGGTCAAGCGGAGAGGGCAAACGCTGAAGTGCTGCGCGGGCTCAAGACCAGGACTTTCGACAGGCTGCGCAAGTGCGGAAGAAACTGGATCGAGGAGCTGCCGGTGGCTCTTTGGTCGATCAGGACGACGCCAAATCGAGCCACTGGCCAGACACCCTTTGCTCTAGTCTATGGAGCAGAAGCTGTTATCCCCACGGAACTCGTATACGGGTCACCTCGAGTGCTCGCTTATGATGAGCTTGAGCAAGAGCGTCTGCGTGAAGATGACACGCTGCTCCTTGAGGAAGATCGTCTTCAGGCCGCTGTGCGAGCTGCTCGCTACCAGCAAGCTTTGCGCCGCTACCATAGCCGCAAAGTTAGCGCCAGAAGCCTCGAGGAAGGCGACCTTGGTCTTCGGCGCGTTCAGTCCGCCAAGAATTCCAACAAGTTGACGCCGAAGTGGGAAGGCCCTTACCGGGTGAAACGAGTCACTAGGCCTGACGCTGTCCGCCTTGAGACTGAAGGTGGCGTTCCGGTGAGCAATTCCTGGAATATAGAGCATCTTCATAAGTTTTACCCGTAAGGCGCGGTTGTCGGACCCTGTTCCGGCAACCACCCTTTTGTACAAGTCTTGCCGCTGTTGCATGTAATCCTTTGTACAAAGCCGGGCGCAGACCCCGTGCGTAAATGAAGCGCTGGCGCCCTAAGTTTTAGCATGCATGCTGAGTCGAGTCTCGTCCTTGGTTAGGGTTGATAGTGCTTAGCAGCGGCTAACCCCTAGCTTAGAGGTCGAGTGTGCGTCCTTTTGCCGTTCTGTCATTTCCCTTGGTTCGCAGGGCTCGCATATCCTAGCCGGACCACATGAGGACGAAGAAAAAGAGAAGAGGGGCGGACCAGCATCAAGACCCCGGCAAGACAGAGTTGCCGGGGGCTACAAGTACAAAGATTCATCCCCGGCAAGCCAGAGTTGCCGGGGGGCTGCAATCTCAGATAAGTTTTTCATCCCTTATCATGCACTCTCTTATGGACTGAGGTATGCGAAACCTCGTTTCTTCCTAAAAGCTAACATGCTCCCTAACTCTAGGCCCTAGGGCCCGTTCCTTGGGGCCAGATTTGGTCATAGCCGCGGCAGCAAAGGAACGAAACGAGGAGCCTGAACCCGCCTCATCCCTGCCTCCGCCAAGAGCGTGAGAAAGGTCGAGCGACGTGGGAAGACGGCAGGGCCTGCTGCCGGGCAAGGAAGTGTCTATCTTAGAGATACCAAGGATTCGCTCCTTGACGTGGGTTCCACCCGCGAGACAAGTGACCCGGCAAGCATCCCCTTTTCATTAAAAAACATTCCACTCAGGTACAGTCCATAGAGAATGAAAAACATGAATAATGGGATTACAAGCTTTAAATGCAGCTAGGGCCCGAGGGCTTACAAATTAAAAAGAGATAAGGTGCCCGTAATCCCTTTCCTGTCCCTCTCTTCAGGAGGTAGGTCAAGGAGGCGAAAAGGGCAAAAGGGGCGCCTAGGCGAGCTACGGGTGGCAGAAGACACCAAGAGAACATCTCGGGGGCCGTCCAAAGGCTGGATGGTGAGGCGGCGCGGGAAGCAGAGCTAGAAGATGAGGCGGCAGGACGTCAGCACGCTGTCGAGGACGTGCCCACATACTCCGACTTGACGGCCTTGCCGCCCGCCCTCTTCCTCTTCCGCAGCCTCCCTACGCCAGCCGCCCAAGGAGACGACCCCGAGAAGCTCAAGGAGCCGCCGACACGGATGATGGGGTTGCCGGAGCCGCACGGAGCGGCGCCCGACACCTAGTCGGACCCGTCATCCTGCCGCCCGCTACCCCCATCGTCGTCGCTGCTGCCCTCCTCGTCACTCTCGCTCAAGGAGGAGTCTTTGCTATCGGAGGAGCTGTCCACGCAGCCCCTTGCCCGAGTTCCGAAGTCCCCGAAGACCTTGACGGAGAGGAGATCGCCCTCCATCAGCTTAAAATGGAGGGTGAACCCCTCCATCAGACTGTGGATACGGGCAAACGTCTTCCACCCTCGACCAAGATACATCACATTGGGGGCTGGGAATTCAACGTGGACTCGCGTGCCGCTGATTCCACAGCCCCTCATGCGCAGATTCAGTGTCTCGGGCGGATTCGACTCCATCGCGCTTGCGAATGGAGCCGGGAGTCGGAGGCGACGACGAGGCGCCCGGCGCAGCCTGACGAAGAACTCGCAAGGGTCGTCCCCGATATGGACCGCCGTGAGAAGAGGAGCCGCTGGCGGAGGCGAAGCCGGCGCACCACCCCGCCCGCCTCTTCCCCGAGCGCCTCGACCTCGTCCTCGACCTCGCCCACGGCCTCGCCCCCTCCCTCTTCCCCTTACGGCTGGCTCTGCCACCACGGGCGCGAGAGGAGGAGGGGCGCGTTGCCTAGCGGCGACCCTCGCCGCCATCGTTGAAGGACCAGGGTTCCCTTCCTCCGTGGTGAATGAGAGTAAGGGGATCAGAAGCTAAAGAAAAGAGAAGATGAAGGAATGCAGGCTCCGACCTTCCCCTCCTGCTCCTTATAAAGGAGCGGGGTGGGGGCTCGGCCGCCCCACTCAGCTAATCAAGACGCAGGAGGAGCAGGGAACTGGGACCGATCCGTTGCCTCGACCCACGACGGCCCGGTTTCCCGCCTCCACCGTTCGCCTCCCCAAGCGCATGGAAGCCGCCTGGCAGACGTGCAGTACCGAGGCGACGGGTGAGGCGACCTTTCCCCCACCCTGTGATCGTGGGGAACGGACGCCTCGAAAACCGCGCCTCGGCCCCGTCCAATAAAGAAACCATGACGTGACACATGCGTGCAGGGCTCAGCCCCGCGCACGCCGCCCACGTCACGCACGCCTCAGCCCCACGGCGCCGCGTTCGACGCGTGCCGTTCGGGGAGGGCCCGATGGATACAGAGTTAGATTCGGCGCGACCCAGGCCGCGAGTGCCCGTGCACTGTTTTGGGCCTGGCCCAACAGCGCTCGGCACCGTGTGTGGCCCAGGCCCGGGGGCTCCTGTCGGTGTACTAAAGTAGGGGTACCTTAGTATCCCGAACTTGTGCACGGGCAGTCGCAGCACCCCGCGACAAGGCTTGCCAGGTGACCGCCAAGGTCTTCCGTGGTTCCCTTGGAGCCATTCAAGAACAAAGTATTCAAGACAAGGCCCCAGCAAGAGGAGCTTGCCGGCAAGGCCACTAGAAGCACAAGACCACGGCAAGAGGAGCTTGCCGGGAAGACCAGTTGAAGCACAAAGGCCCCGGCAAGAGGAGCTTGTCGGGAAGGCCAACCAAGGCATCTCAAGAATGCTTGCCGCGACGCGCCACGCGTCCCGGCAAGGCCTGGTGAGCGGCAAGTTCCCAGGCGCGGCAAGACATCGACCGCGGCAAGGCACTTGCCGCGGCAAGTTACCACCCCATGCCTGCGCTCCAGCTCACCCACCAATGTGTCGCTCTGGGGCTCTTCCAGGCACACGTGGTGGGAGGCTGTGCAGCCAGGGGCATGCGGTGGCATGCAGCGCTGACAAGATAGCCATCGTGGCAAACGGTGGCGCCCCTAACGGTCCGTTTTCGCACTGTTTGGGCGACACAGACGGGCATTTAATGCCCTTGTCCCCTGCCGTCAGGGTTAGGTATGATAGCACTGTACAGCCATTGTACATACAGCTGTACCCACTACAGCTCTTTTCCATTTTTACCCTTGTCTGCGTTGCCACCTGTCGGTGACCCCTTGAGCATATAAAAGGAGGCCCATGCGCAATGTAGAGGGGGGGGGGGGAGAACACTCACGCTCGGTCTCGTTGGTCGCTGGTGTGTACTGTAGCACTCCGCGCCCCCGAGCAAGAACGCAATACAATCCACAAAGCAGCAGTAGGGTTTTACGCATCCGTGCGGCCCAAAGCTGGGTTAGCACACACGTGTGCCTCGCCTCGATCTGCTCTTCGTGCGACCTCCGCCCCCCGCCGAACCGAAAAGGGGCTCAGTCCCCATAGGTGCTCGTGGAGGCAGTTTCCCCCCCAACACTCGTGACGCGTTATCGTGCGCCTCCCAAAAATTTTGTGTCCTCCATAGTGGAGATGTTGTTTCCACATATATATTGACTGATACCAGTAATGCCCTCCTATTATTGGTTGTCACCCACCTACGTTACGGCATACCACACGGCAAAAACAAGGAGAATAAGGCTTATGGTCGCCTTATTTTCTTGAATTTACAACCAAATGGGATTCCCCGGATCATAGAGCATGTCAATATGCTACTGTTGTCCTTACCAGGCGGACTAATGTTGATACTCACCATAATCTCTTGGATTTCCTTCCAAAGGAGTGGCAATGGGTTCAGAAACATGTCTGAAAAGCAGCGCCAAATGATGTTCTTTGACTTTCTAGGGCAAAAAGTCCAGCTTAGGTGCCAAATTTGAGGGTCCTCCGGGCCTCTTGCGCAAGCTGTAAGTACTTTGTAGATTCCCACGCTCATTGTGAGCATTTTGAGTACTTATGGGTCCGAAACAGACTGCGAATGACCAAGTTATGACCGTTTTAGTGAACGCCGGTCCTTTATAAGGCAGTCCTTGAAAGAATTTCATTTTCTCATGAGGCATTCTGGTGCGCCGCCCAAAAATTTTGTGTCTCCATACTGGATATATTATTTACACATATGTATTGACCCATGCTAGGAATGTCCTCCTATTATTGGCTGTCACACACGTACATTACGGCATGCCACATGGCAAAAACAAGGAGAATAAGGCTTATAGTTGCCTTATTTTCTTGAATTTGTAACCAAATGGGATTCCCCGGATCATTGAGCATGTGCAAAATGCAACATTTGTCCTTACCTGGCAGACTAATGTTCACACTCAGCATACTCTCTCAGATTTCCTTCCAAAGGAGTGCCAATGGGTTCAGAAACTTGTCTGAAAAGCAGCGGCAAATGAAGTTCTTTGGCTTTCAGGGGCAAAAAGTCCAGCTTAGGGGCCGAATTTGAGGGTCCTCCGGGCCTCCTATGCAAGTCAGAAGTATTTTCTAGATTCCCACGCGTGAGCATTTTGACTGCTTGTGGGTCCGAAACGGATTCCGAATGACCAAGTTATGACCGTTTTTGTGAACACCGACCCTTTATATGGCAGTCATTGAAAGAACTTCATTTTCTCCTGACGCGTTCTTGCACACCGCCCCAAAATTTTGTGTCCTGCATAGTGGAGATATTGTTTCCAAATATATATTGACCGATGCCAGGAATGCCCTCCTATTATTGGTGGTCACTCACGTATGTTACGGCATGCCACACGGCAAAAACAAGGAGAATAAGGCTTATAGTCGCCTTATTTTCTTGAATTCACAACCAAATGGGATTCCCCGGACCATAGAGCATGTGCAAAATGCAACTTCTGTCCTTACTAGGCGGATTGATGTTCATACTCACCATAATCTCTTGCATTTCCTTCCAAAGGAGTGCATATGGGTTCAGAAACTTGTTTGAAAAGCAGTTGCAAATGATGTTTCTTTAACTTTCAGGGGAAAAAGTCCAGCTTAGGGGCCGAATTTAAAGGTCCTCCGGGCCTCTTGCCCAAGCCGTAGGTATTTTCTGGATTCCCACGCTCGTTGCGAGCATTTTGAGTACTTATGGGTCCGAAACGGACTCCGAATGACCAAGTTATGACCGTTCGAGTGAACACCGGTCCTTTATATAGCAGTCTTTGAAAGAATTTCATTTTCTCATGAGGCGTTCTGGCGCGCCGCCCCAAAATTGTGTGTCCTCCATAGTGGAGATGTTGTTTCAACATATATATTGACCGATGCCAGGAATGCCCTCCTATTATTGGTTATCACACACATACGTTACAGCATGCCACACGGCAAAAACAAGGAGAATAAGGCTTACAGTCGCCTTATTTTCTTGCATTTATAACCAAATGGGATTCCTCGGATCATAGAGCATGTGCAGAATGCAACGTTTGTCCTTACCAGGCAGACTAATGTTTACACTCACCATAATCTCTCGGATTTCCTTCCATAGGAGTGCCAATGGGTTCAGAACCTTGTCTGAAAAGCAGCGGCAAATGATGTTCACTTTCAGGGGCAAAAAGTCCTGCCGAGGGGCCAAATTCAAGGGTCCTTCAAGAATCCTGCACAACCCAAAAGTATTTTCTAGATTTCAACGCTCGTCGCGAGCATTTGGAGTACTTGTGGGTCCGAAACGGACTCCGAATGAGAAAGTTATGACCGTTTTAGTGAACACTGGTCCTTTATTTGGCAGTCTTTGAAAGAACTTCATTTTCTCGTGACGTGTGCTGGGACGCCGCCCCAAAATTTTGTGTCCTCCATAGTGGAGATATTGTTCCACATATATGTTGACCCATGCCAAGAATGCTCTCCTGTTATTGGCTGTCATGCACGTACTTTACGGCATGCCACACGGCAAAAACAAGGAGAATAAGGCTTATGGTCGCCTTATTTTCTTGAATTTACAACCAAATTGGATTCCTCGGATCGTAGAGCATGTGAAGAATGCAACGTTTGCCCTTACCAGGCGTACTATTATTTATACTCAACATAAACTCTCAGATTTCCTTCCAAAGGAGTGCCAATGGGTTCAGAAACTTGTCTGAAAGCAGCACCAAATGATGTTCTTTGACTTTTAGGGTTCAAAAGTCCTACCTAGGGGCCGAATTCGAGTGTCCTCTGGGCCTCCTACGCACACCGCAAAAATTTTCTAGATTCCCACGCTCGTCACGAGCATTTTGAGTAGTTGTGGGTCCGAAATAAACTCCGAATAACAAAGTTATGACCGTTTTAGTGGACACCGGTTCTTTATATGGTAGTCCTTGAAAGAACTCAATTTTCTGGTGACGCGTTATGGCGCGCCGCCCCAATTTTTTGTGTGCTCCATAGTGGAGATATTGTTTCCACATATATATTGACCGATGCCAGCTAAGCCCACCTATTATTGGATGTCACACACGCACGTTACGGCATGCCACACGGCAAAAACAAAGGAGAAACAGGCTTATAGTCGCCTTACTTTCTTGAATTTACAACCAAATGGGATTCCCCGGATAATAGAGCATGTGCAGAATGCAACGTTTGTACTTACCAGGCAGACTAATGTTTATACTCAGTATAGTCTCTCGGATTTCCTTCCAAAGGAGTGCCAATGGGTTTTGAAACTTGTCTGAACAGTGGCAAATGATGTTCTTTGACTTTCAGGGGCTAAAATTCCAGCCTAGGGGCCAAATTTGAGGGTCCTTTGGGCCTCCTACGCAAGCTGGAAGTATTTCTAGATTCCCACGCTTATCACGAGCATTTTGAGTACTTGTGGGTCCGAAACGGACTTCGAATGACGAAGTTATGACCATTTTAGTGAACACCGGTCCTTTGTATGGTAGTCTTTGAAAGAATTTCATGTTCTCATGAGGCGTTCTGGCGCGCTGCCCCAAAATTGTGTGTCCTCCATAGTGTAGATATTGTTTCCATATATATATTGACCGATGCCAGGAATGCCCTCCTATTATTGGCTGTGACACACGTACATTACGACATGCCATAAGGTAAAAACGAGAATAATAAGGCTTATAGTCGCTTTATTTTCTTGAATTTACATCCTAATGAGATTCCTCAGATCATAGAGCATGTGCATAATGTAACCTTTGGCCTTACCAGGCGGAGTAATGTTGATACTCACCATAATATCTCAGATTTCCTTCCAACAGAGTGCCAATGGGTTCAGAAACTTGTCTGAAAAGCAGCGGCAAATGATGTTCCTTGGCTTTCAGGGGAAAGTCCAGCTTAGGAGCCGAATTTGATGGTCTTCCGGGCCTCCTGCGCAAGTCAGAAGTATTTTCTAGATTCCCATGCGCGAGCATTTTGAGTACTTGTGGGTCCGAAACGGATTCCGAATGACCATGTTATGACCATTTTAGTGAACACCTGTCCTTTATATGGCAGTCATTGACAGAACTTCATTTTCTCAAGACGCGTTCTGGCACGCCGCCCCAAAATTTTGTGTCCTCCGTAGTGGAGATATTGTTTCCACATATATATTGACCGATGCCAGGAATGCCCTCCTATTAATGGTTGTCACCCGCTTACAGTCACCTTGTTTTCTTGAATTTAAAAACCAAACGGGATTCCCTTGATCATAGAGCATGTGCATAATGCAACATTTGTCCTTACCAAGCGGACTAATGTTTATACTCACCATAATCTCTTGGATTTCCTTCCAAAGGAGTGCTAATGGGTTCAGAAACTTGTCTGAAAAGCAGCGACAAATGATGTTCTTTGACTTTTAGTGGAAAAAGTCCTTCCTACAGGCCGAATTTGAGGGTCCTTCGGGCCCCTTGCGCAAGCCGAATTTATTTTCTAGATTCCCACGCTCGTCGCGAGCATTTTGTGTCCTTGTGGGTCCAAAACGGACTCCAAAACACAAAGTTATGACCGTTTTAGTGAACAACGTTCCTTTATATGGCAGTCCCTGAAAGAACTTAACTTTCTCGTCACGCGTTGTGGCACGCCGCCCCAAAATTTTGTGTCCTCCATAGTGGAATGTCATCCTATTATTGGCTGTCACACACGTATGTTACAGAATGCCACACGGCAAAAACAAGGAGAAGAAGGCTTATAGTCGCGTTATTTTCTTGAATTTACAACCAAATGGAGTCCTCGGATCATAGAGCCTGTGTAGAATGCAACTTTTGTGCTCACCAAGCGGAGTAATGTTGATACTTACCATAATCTCTTGGATTTCCTTCCAAAGGAGTGTCAATGGGTTCAGAAACTTGTCTAAAAAGTAGTGGCAAATGATGTACTGTGACTTTCATATGCAAAAAGTCCAGCTTAGGAGCCGAATTTGAGGGTCCTTTGGGCCTTCTGCATGAGCCAGAAGTAGTTTCTAGAATACCACGCTCATCTCGAGCATTTTGAGTACTTTTTGGTCTGAAACAAACTCCGAGTGACAAAGTTATTACCGTTTTACTGAACCCCGGTCCTTCATATGGCAGTCCTTGAACGAACTTCATTTTCTCGTGACGCGTTCTGGTGCGCCGCCCCTGAATTTCGGGTCCTCCATAGTGGAGATATTGTTTCTACATATATGTTGACCGGTGCCAGGAATGCCCTCCTATTATTGGTGGTCACACACATACGTTACGGAATGCCACACGGTAAAAACAAGGACAATAATGTCGGCGTTCTGGGAACGGGGGTCCCCAGACTTGCCTGCCTGCGGCCTGCAGCGTGGCTCAAAGGGGGGCCCAGCACGACCCATCTTCATCAACACAAGTCCCAAGACCCTCGCGAGGGGCCAAGCCTCGCGGGGCGGACGACGCGGAGCTTCCTCAGGCACGGCCTCATCAGGCTGGCTCACGAGGAGGCGGGGAGATCAAGGCGGGGTACCTCACGAGGTGCCCATGACGCAAGCCATGACGACCAAGGGCGCCAGGCGGGCGCCGGCCCGCGCAGTGTCCTCCTTTCCTCTTTGGTGCAAAGGGAGCAAGCGCAGGCGAGAGCATCAAGCAAAGGCACCCGTTTCGGTGCAACGAGACCAAGACAAGTCCAACGCAGGAAGGAAGTCATTGTGGAGCCCAAGCTAGCGTCACCACAAGAGCCTTTGGCAGGCGAGGACCAACTTTAGTCAGGATAAGTGTACCAGATGTTCCTCTTCAAAATGGCCAATTGTTGGCGCCCTTCCCGCTCAATATTTGGGAAGAGGCCCAGGGCCTTTTCCTATAAATAGGACTAGCCACCCCCAGGGTAGAGAGAGCTAGAGTCCCGGCAATATGTTAGAACAGCGAAGGCAACAGACAGAGAGAGAGAGAGAAGGGCGGTTGAACTACTCCTAGCAGTTCATCGCCCCAGCCAAGAGCAGACCCTCGCGAGGCTGTTCTTCCTTGTATTGTTCATCATCATCAGCCGGAGAGGCAATCCACCACACCACACTGGATTAGGGTATTACACCACATCGGTGGCCCGAACCAGTATAAACCTTGTGTCTCTTGTGCTCTTCTTTCGATAGTTTAGATCTTTGCGAGCTGGAGGGGTGCAGGTAGGTAGAAGGCGTAATCTCCGCGCGCAACCCAGAGTTCGAACCTCAAGGGTTTGCCGGAACCCGAAATCCGACATTTGGCGCGCCAGGTAGGGGTGCGCCGGAATTCGTCTTCCGCCGCTCCGTTCTCCTCCAACCGTCGCGTCCATGTCTGACGCACGCCGGGCCCGCGCCGAGCGCCGGGCCGCCCTCGCTTCCCGTGTCGCCCAGACGGCTCCCGTCAGCGGGCGTCCTCGCCGTTCCCCGTCGCCCGCCGTCAACGCCGCCACCGGCCTGGCGGGGAACGAGCAGCAAGCGTCGTCGCAGCATCCGTCCGTGCGGCAAGACGGCCGCACCGCTACTCCCTTGCTCACCCCAGCTTGTTCTTCGTCCCGCGCGCTCCGCGCACCCATGGAGGCTCGAGCTGCGCTCATCGCGGCAAACGAGCTCCTGCGCTATCGTCCTGTCGATGACGTCTACGAAGAATGGCTCGACCGCGTCGCCGAGCTCGTCCGCGCCGCGGGGGGCTCTCCCGCGCCGTCCGTTCCACTGCACCGCACCCTGCCCCGTGCGGGTGACGAAGCTCCGGGGGCGCCCCAGCCGCCTCCTCATCAAGAAGACGCCATGGCTCCAAGGCGCGTGGCCCCTAGGCGGAACCCGCTCCGCCAGGTGCCGGCGCGGCAAGAACAGAGCTGCCAAGAAGTCCCTCGCCCGCAAGAAGCTGCCCGGGTGCTCCCTGCTCCGGCACGTCGCGACCACACTCCTGATCCCGCACGTCAAGACCCCGCGCTGCTCCCAGCTGCAGCGCATGGGGACCCGCAAGACCAAGCCTTTCTCCAGAGTCACCGACGGCTCCACGGTCCCGATTGGGCAGTTCTGCCTCCCTGTCACCTTCGGGGCACGCAACAACTACCGCACCGAGCTCATCGACTTCGATGTCGCTCACATTCGCCTGCCGTACAACGCCATCCTCGGGTACCCAGCGCTGGCCAAGTTCATGGTCGTGACTCACCATGGCTACAATGTCCCCAAGATGCCAGGGAGTGGCGGAGTCATCACGGTGCCCTGTGAAGAGAAGGGCGCGGTGTGTTCCCTGGAACGAGCCTTTCAGGCCGCATCACTCGAAGACCCGGATCGCGGAAGCAGGAGGCTTCCCGAGACCACCCCCAAGAAGAAGAAGACATCGCCAGGCTCAGACCCTCAGGAGGCAGGCCCCTCAGGGTCCGCGCCTGCCCAAGGGGAACCTCCTTCCATCGCATAGGAAAGCGCGCCCGGCGCCCTCCTCAGGCAGGGCTAGGGGGCTCTCCCCTGGAGGGCCACCGACCTGGCTAAGGTCACGACGGAGGCGCTTGGACACCACATGGAGGCGTGCTTCGAAGCACGTTTCCCTCAAGAAGGAGCAAGGCAAGGAGGGTCGGACCCTCAGGAGTTCGTCAACAAGGCCATTCAAGAACTACAGGAATCAAGAGTCATGAGAGGCTGCCGCTGCCTACCAGCTGTGGCTCCCCATCCAGGCGAGGATGGTGGGCTGCGCGTCTGCGTCGACGTACCAGGGCTCAACCAAGTCGCCCTGCTGGAGCGCCTCTGGCCCTCGCAAGTGGGGCGTTGCAAGGTCCACCCCACAGCTACGTTCGCCTGCCTTACGGCTTGCCGAACGCGGCTGCCACGTACCAGCGCCTCATGAGGGGCATCTTGGAGGCTCAAGCGGCCACACGTTCCGCAGCCTTGGCGGAGATGGAGATGATCCGCGAGGAGCCACCAGTGCCCTCGGAGCCTTCCGAGGCTCCTGGGCCTGGGGGCTCGTGAGGTTAGGCTTCCGCAGCCCACCTAGTCTGCTGCACCAACACTCCTTCGTCCTCGACATCATCAGGTGACATCTTTCATGTTTCGTTTCCAGCTGGGAGCGCTACCTAGGGCTGCATTATTCCCAGGCCGCGTGGGTCCGTCCCTGCGGCATGTATCCCCTTTATTTCATGTTGTTAGTTTACTTTGTTGGGAGCGCCCCTCGGGCTGCATCATCCCCAAGCCGCTTGGGCCAGACCCAACGACATGTATCCCTCTTGCGTTTATTCATGGTTAGGCGTTCTACCCACCATGCTTGATTATTCGTTGCCGGTCCACGGCACCTCTTCTTCTCCAAGTCGACCACTTGCACATTAAAGGGGGGGTACCTGAGCATCACGACTCAGGGCTCTTACTGGCTCTCCAGCCCTCACCCTCTGGCCTTGTCCATGGCATCGCGACCTGGCATACCAGCGACGGCTGAGACCAGCTCGAGGGCCGGGACCCGAGGACGTAGAGTGCCGGCATCTAACCAAATTTACAGGAACACATCACAAGATAAGGCCCAGTGCCAGGTGCAACCCGCCTAGAGGTAGGGCCCCGTGAGTCCCGCGCTGGCTCACGTGTGCCCAGATACACCTCACCAGGCCCTACCGTGCCAGCCACGTGTCAGGGCGGGGCTGTACACGCCCCGGGGGCTCCTCCCGGAGGGGAGGCCCCTCCTACGTACCAGTGGAAGCACCATGCTCCGCGCTGGCTGACGACACTGCCGAGGAGCAGCTATGCCCGTACACATACGGAAGCGCTATGCTCCGCGCTGGTGATAAACAACTGAGGGTGCCCCCCGGGCCGCATCAACCTCAGGGAGCCCAGAGCTCAGTGTCTAGCCTCATCGCAACGCCTCCCCTCGGGAGTGCCGCGCGAGGGGGCTTGGCACGGGGGCTGCGCCTGGGTCATGCCTAGACGCACGCCACCCAGCCAGGCCCTCCCGGGCCTGGTTCATCGCGCGTCTCTCCCCGAGCGGAGCCAAGGTACGAAGGCCGTTTGAGAGTCAAGGGGGACTCCTAAGCATCGCGACTCAGGAGCCTAACTGGTCACGTAGCCCCTCACTCCTTTGGTCCCGTCCTGGTTTCCGGTCGGGGCTAATGCTGGGTGAGGTACGCGCGGGGCCGGGCTCTGCAGACGTAGAATGGTAGATCCACCTACATCACAACTCCCTACTTGTTGTTTGTGTGCCAAGGTGGACTCCTGAGCATCGCGACTCAGGAGCCTAACTTGTCACGTAGCCCCTCACTCCTTTGGCCCGTCCTGGTTTCCGGTCGGGGCTAATGCTGGGTGAGGTACGCGCGGGGCCGGGCTCTGCCGGCGTAGAACATAAGCAAGTAGGAAGGAAAAGCGTAAATTCAAGGAATTTAAAAGCAAATATTACAGTCCACACTGTCCTCTCAATACCAAACGCAAGTTTAAACGCCTCCCCGAGGCATGATACATGTGCAGGGATTAAAAGCAGAACAGGAGCCACAACGGAGTCACTCGTCGGCGGTGGAGCAGCGCGGAGTGGCTTCGCCTCATGGAGCAGCAGGGTCGGCAGCGCCTTGCTTCGGCTTGGGTCTGAAGGCCCGGAACTTACCCAACAGAGCCTCCGCACGACCCTTCACGGCCAAGGCAGCGGCAGCGGGACGCTCGCCGCTCACAGGCTCTAGCAGGCTGTCGAGGTCGACGTTGGGGTCGCGAAGGTAAATTTGGGTGAAGTCCCGTGTTAGTGCTGCAGAAGACAGGACACGCGCCTTGGCCTCGACCGTGGGGCCAAGGCCAAGGGCGACATCCTCAAGAGCACGAACCAGGAAGGGAAGCAGCTTGGCGGGGCCGTCCTCGGCGCCAGCCAGCGGGCTCTCCAGGCCGCTGGCGTAGAGCATCTTCAGCGAAGCACGAGCCTTCGCCTCCATGTCTGCGAAGGCCACGCGGTCCTCGGCGAGAACCCAGGCCTTGCCGTCCAGCTTGACCTTCATCGCCTCCAACTCCTTCTCCAGCGCGCCTAGGCGGTCGCGGCGCTTCTTGAGCTTGGCCTCCCGGACCTCGATGGCATCCTCGCGAGCCTTCACGCCTTCTTCTTGCTCTTGGCGAAGGCGGACCTCTTTCACGAGCTGGTCCTGCAGGCCTTGCAGCTCCTCCTCCAGCGCCTTGCAGCGACCGCGGACGTCAACCACCTCCCCCAGGGTTGCATCGCGAGCAGCCTTCGTCTCAAGGACGGCCTGCCTCTCCTCATCTTAGGCCGTCGAGGCCTGAACCAGCGCCGCCCGAATCGAAGCGTCGGAGCGAATCCATCCTGAAGCCAGCTCCAAGCGCCCAGCCACCAAGCGAGGGTCGGCGCCAAGAAGATCCTGCCGCAGCCGGTCCAGTTCAGCAGCAACACGCTCCAGAACGGCAGGAGGAGTCAGAGAGAACGCAGTCAGTGGAGCAGGAGGAGAAGGCGGCAGCACGACCACAGCATCCTGAGGCGGAGTCTGCTGCACCCCAACGGCTGTGGTGGCAGCAGCAGGCAAAGGCACCTCGGGAGTCACTTGGGCCATGGGGGCTGAGCTCGCCCCAGCTAGCTCGGCCAGGCCTCGCGAGGATGACCGGGTAGGAGAAACCCGTGCGTCGTGGTCACTTTCCTCCGCAGGCAGAGGCGCTGTCGCGGATGGAACCTCAGGAGCCCCCTTCAGCTTCTTCACCGCGGGCGCTAGCCTATCCAAAAAATGCGGACGTCAAGCCTCAGCAGTAGAATAGGAAATAAAGATAAGGATCAAGTGCTTACAGGTCGTCGCCAGTGAGCTCGGGCAGCCTCCGACCAAACTTGAAGCCTGAAAGCCGACTGGAGGGGTCAACCTCGGAAGAGGAAGGCGCGTCTGCGGTCCGCCTCTGGGCAAGGGCAGACCCGCAGGAGATCAACCCGGTCCTGTCCTTCTTGGGGATCGGGGGCAAGCTCCCGCCGACCTGCTCGTCATCATCCTCGTCGTCATCGCTCGGAGAGATGCGGAGAGTGCGGGACCTGCGCCGGGGGAGGGGAGCCCTCAACTCTTCGTCAGTCGCCTCGAAGTCATGCCCCTTCTCCCGCTCCCCTCCGTCCTCCTCTTCGCCGGAGTCGTCGGAGGACACGTCCACCGGTCCCTCGGGAGCCTCCGCGGGCACGGGCCCGTCCCGTTGAAGACGGGCATGGATTACACCACCTGCTCCCAGTCGTTGCGGAGGAACAAGGGCGTAGGAGCGCCCTCCAACCTTGCCACCTCGCCCCCGACCAGAGATTGGAGGATCGCGGCCAGATCTCCGTCACCCAAGGCCGCGGGGCTCGGATGAGGCCTCCACATCGGAGGTGAGTACTGCCGAAGCGGAGCCAGCTGGTGCTCCAGGAATTCCCTCAGCAGCGACGCGCCGGTCAGGTTCGCCGCCACCATGCTGGCCGGCCTCAGATCCGCGTACATCTTCTCCAACACCAGCTTCGTGCGGGGGTCCGTGAGCTCCGCTCGACCCCAATCGCCGGAGCTCGTTGGCAGCTCCGTGGGCAAGATCAGCCGAGGGTGGATGCGCCCAGCATCTGCCAAGACCCACTTTCTCCTAAAGCCCTCAATCCTTTTCCCGGGCTTCGAAATGGCAATGGCGCCACCGTACGCGATGAAGCTCGCACACGCGGAAGGAGAACCGCGAGAGACCCGGAGGGAGAAGTAGTGGCGCAGCAAGGCCACTGAGGGCTGCACCCCTACGTGAGCCTTGCAATAATAGGCGAAGATTGCCAGGAGAAGGACGGAGTTGGGGTGGAGATGCAGAGGACCGAGAAGAAGAACTCGGAGAAGGGAGGCACCAGGCCAGCAGCAATGGAGCTTGAAAAGAGCGGATAGAAGGTGCTCCCTCGTTCCTCAGGGGTGGTGGAGCTGGCCTTGAACACCCTCGCCCCGTCGATGCCCTGCGCCGCCGCCATCCGGCGCAACCGGGCAAGGCTCGCCTCCGACACGTTCGGCGAGTCCAGAGCAGACGAGTACCAAGCTTCGGCCGGGGACTGACGAGGCGCCATGGCTTCCTAGGTCAGGCGGTCGAAGTAGATCTGGAAATTTGGAGGAAGGAAGGAGAGGCGCAAGAAAGGGGATCTGAGCAGCAACCGGAGAAAACAAAAAGAAAAGCCGAGGCAGATGCCGCTCCTTTATCAACCTGCGCGGTTGCTGAAGCGCTCCCGTCCAATCAACGCCACGCGGCGCCCAAGGCCGCAGGCTGTTAGGGCCCGCGGCGCTTTGCCCTTGCCCTTTCGCCTCTCTGCACGGCCAAGTCCGGGTGCGCCTTGGGCCCGTGGGCTACTGTCGGCGTTCTGGGAACGGGGGTCCCTAGACTTGCCTGCTTGCGGCCTGCGGCGTGGCCCAAAGGGGGGCCTAGCACGGCCCATCTTCATCAACAAAAGACCCAAGACCCTCGCGAGGGGCCAAGCCTCACGGGGCGGACGACGCGGAGCTTCCTCAGGCACGGCCTCATCAGGCTGGCTCACGAGGAGGCGGAGAGATCAAGGCGGGGTACCTCACGAGGTGCCCATGACGCAAGCCATGACGACCATGGGCGCCAGGCGGGCGCCGGCCCGCGGAGTGTCCTCCTTTCCTCTTTGGTGCAAAGGGAGCAAGCGCAGGCGAGAGCATCAAGCAAAGGCACCCGTTTTGGTGCAACGAGACCAAGACCAGTCCAACGGCAGGAAGGAAGTCATTGTGGATCCCAAGCTAGCGTCACCACCAGATCCTTTGGCAGGCGAGGACCAACTTTAGTCAGGATAAGTGTACCAGATGTTCCCCTTCAAAATGGCCATTTGTTGGCGCCCTTCCCGCTCAATATTTGGGAAGAGGCCCAGGGCCTTTGCCTATAAATAGGACTAGCCACCCCCAGGGTAGAGTGAGCTAGAGTCCCGGCAATTAGTTAGAACAGCGAAGGCAACAGACACACGCAGAGAGAAGGGCGGCTGAACTCCTCCTAGCAGTTCATCGCTCCAGCCAAGAGCAGACCCTCGCGAGGCTGTTCTTCCTTGTATTGTTCATCATCATCAGCCCGAGAGGCAATCCACCACACCACACTGGAGTAGGGTATTACACCACATCGGTGGCCCGAACCAGTATAAACCTTGTGTCTCTTGTGCTCATCTTTCGATAGTTTAGATCTTTGCGAGGCGGAGGGGTGTAGGTAGGTAGAAGGCGTAATCTCCGCGCGCACCCCAGAGTTCGAACCTCAAGGGTCTGCCGGAACCCGAAATCCGACAAATAAGGCTTAAAGTCGCATTATTTTCTTGAATTTACAATGAAATGGGATTCTCTGGATCATAGAGCATGTGCATAATGCAACGTTTGTCCTTACCAGGCGGACTAATGTTTATACTCACCATAATCTCTCGGATTTCCTTCCAAATGAGTGCGAATGGGTTCAGAAACTTGTCTGAAAAGCAACAGCAAATGATGTTCTTTGACTTTCAGTGGCAAAAAGTCCTTCCCACAGGCCGAATTTAAGGGTCCTTCGGGCCTCTTGCACAAGACGGAAGTATTTTCTGGATTCCCACGCTCGTCGCGAAATGGACTCCAAATGACAAAGTTATGACCGTTTCAGTGAACAACATTCCTTTATATGGCAGTCCTTGAAAGAACTTAATTTTCTCGTCACGCGTTCTGGCACGCCGCCACAAAATTTTGTGTCCTCCATAGTGGAATGTCATCCTATTATTGGCTGTCACACACGTATGTTACGGCATGCCACACGGCTAAGACAAGGAGAAGAAGGCTTTATAGTCGCCTTACTTTCTTGAATTTACAACCAAATGGGATTCTCCGGATCATAGAGCATATGCAGAATGCAATGTTTGTCCTTACCAGGCGGACTAATGTTGATACTCACCATATTCTCCCTGATTTCCTTCCAAAGGAGTGCCAATGGGTTCAAAAACTTTTTTGAAAAGCGGCGGCAAATGATGTTCTTTGACCTTCAGGGGCATAAAGTCTAGCTTAGGGGCTGAATTTGAGGGTCCTCCAGGCCTCCTGCACAAGCCGGAAGTATTTTCTAGATTCTCACGCTCGTGGCGAGCACTTTGAGTACTTGTGGGTCCGAAACGTACTCCGAACGACCAAGTTATGACCGTTTTAGTGAACATGGGTCCTTTATATGCCAGTCCTTGAAAGAATTTCATTTTCTCATGACACGTCCTGGCGCGCCGCCCCAAAAATTTGTGTCCTCCATGGTGGAGATATTCTTTCCACATATATGTTGACCGATAACAAGAATGCCGTCCTATTATTGGATGTTACACACATACGTTACGACATGCCACACGACAAAAACAAGGAGAATAAGGCTTATAGTCGCCTTATTTTCTTGAATTTACAACCAAATGGGATGCCCCGGATTATAGAGCATATGCAGAATGCAACTTTTTTCCTTACCAGGCAGACTAATGTTATTACTCACCATAGTCTCTTGGATTCCCTTCCAAAGGAGTGACGATGGGTTCAGAAACTTGTCTGAAAAGCAGCGGCAAATTATATTCTTTGCCTTTTACGGGCAAAAAGTCCAGCTTAGGGGCTGAATTTGAGGGTCCTCTGGGCCTCCTGCAAAGCTGGAAGTATTTTCTTGTTTCCCACGCTCATCTCGAGCATTTTGAGTACTTGTGGATCCGGAACAGACTCTGGATGACCAAGTTATGACTGTTTTTTTAACATCGGGTCCTTTATATGACAGTCCTCGAAAAAAAATCATTTTCTCGTGACGCGTTCTGGCGCGCCGCCCCAAAATTTGTTGTCCTCCATGTGGAGATATTTTTTCCACATATATGTTGACCGATGCCGGGAATGCCCTCATATTATTGGTTGTCACACACGTACGTTACGACATGCCACACGACAAAAACAAGGAGAATAAGGCTTATAGTCGCCTTATTTTCTTGAATTTACAACCAAATGGAACTCACCGGATCATAGAGCATCTGCAGAATGCAACGTTTGTCCTTACCAGGCGGACTAATGTTTATAGTCACCATAATCTCTCGGATTTACTTCCAAAGGAGTGCTAATGGGTTCAGAAACTTGTCTGAAAAGAAGCGGCAAATGATGTTCTTTGACTTTGAGGGGCAAAAAAATCCTACCTAGGGGACGAATTTGAGGGTCCTTCGGGCCTGCTGCGCAAGGCGGAAGTATTTTCTAAATTTCCACGCTCCTCGCGAGCATTTTGAGTACTTGTGGGTCCAAAACAGACTCTGAATGACGAAGTTATGACCATTTTAGTGAACACCGGTCCTTTATATGCCAGTCCTTGAAAGAACTTCATTTTTTCTTGCGTGTTCTGGTGCGCCACCCCAAAATATTATATCCTCCATAGTGGAGATATTGTTTCCACATATATGTTGACTGATGCCAGGAATTCCTTCATATTATTGGCTGTCACACACGTATGTTACGGCATGCCACACGACAAAAACAAAGGAGAATAAGTCTTATAGTCGCCTTTTTTTCTTGAATTTACAACCAAATGGGATTCCCAGGATCATAGAGTATGTTGCAAAATGCAACGTTTGTCCTTACCAGGCGGACTAATGTTTATACTCACCATAATCTCTCGGATTTCCTTCCAAAAGAGTGCCAATGGGTTCAGAAACTTGTCTAAAAAGCAGCGGCAAATGATGTTCTTTGACTTTCAGGGGAAAAAAGTCCTGCATAGGGGCCGAATTTGAGGGTCCTCCGGTCTTGCTATGCATGCCAGAAGTATTTTCTAGATTCCCACGCTTGTCGCGAGGATTTTGAGTACTTGTGGATCCAAAACGGACTCCGAATGGCAAAGTTATGACCGTTCCAGTGAACACTGATCCTTTATATGGCAGTCGTTGAAAGAACTTCATTTTCTCGTGACGCATTATGGCACGCCGCCCCAAAATTTTGTGTCCTCCATGGTGGCGATATTGTTTCCACATATATATTGACCGATGCCAGGAGTGTCATTACAGCATGCCACATGACAAAAACAAACAAGAATAAGGCTTATAGTGCCTTATTTTCTTAAATCTAGAACCAAATGGGATTCCCCGGATCATAGAGCATGTGCAGAATGCAACGTTTCTCCTTACCCGGACTAATGTTTATACTCAGCATAATCTCTCGGATTTCCTTCAAAGGAGTGCCGATGGGTTCAGAAACTTGTCCGAAAGGCAGCGGCAAATGATGTTATTTGACTTTCAGGAGAAAAAAGTCCTGCTTAGGGGCCGAATTTGAAGGTCGTCTGCTCCTCCTGCGCAAGCCAGAAGTATTTTCTAGATTCCAGGCTCGTCGCGAGGATTTTGAGTACTTGTGGGTCCGAAACAGACTCGGAATGAGAAAGTTATGACCGTTTTTTGTGAGCGTCGGTCCTTTATATGGCAGCCCTTGAAAGAACATAACTTTCTCGTGACACGTTCTAGCTCGCCGCCTCAAAACTTTGTGTCCTCCATATTGGATATATTGTTTCCACATATATATTGACCGATTGCAGGAATGCCCTCCTATTATTGGCTGTAACACACGTACGTTACGGCATGCCACACAGCAAAAACAAGGAGAATAATGCTTATAGTTGCCTTATTATTTTAATCTATAACCAAATGGGATTTCCCCGATCATAGAGCATGTGTAGAAGATTTCCTTCCAAAGGAGTGCCAATGGGTTCAAAAAATTGTGTGAAAAGCAGCGACAAATGATGTTCTTTGACTTTCAGGGGCAAAAAGTCCAGCTTAGGGGCCGAATTTGAGAGTCCTCCGGGCCTCTTGTGCAAGACGAAAGTATTTTCTAGAGTCATGCGCTCGTCGCGAGCAATTTGAGTACTTGTGGGTCCGAAGCGCATTCTAAATGACCAATTTATGACCGTTTTTGTGAACACCAGTCCTTTATATGGCAGTCCTTGAAAGAACGTCATTTCCTCGTCACGCGTTCTAGCACGCTGCCCCAAAATTGTTTGTCCTCCATACTGGAGATATTGTTTCCACATATACATTGACCGATGCCAGGAATGCCTTCCTATTATTGGTTGTCACCCACGTACGTTACGTCATGCCACACGGAAAAAACAAGGAGAATAAGGCTTATAGTCGCCTTATTTTCTTGAATTTACAACCAAATGGGATTCCTCGGATCATAGAGCATGTGTGGAGAATGCGACGTTTGTCCTTACCAGGCGGACTGATGTTTATACTCACCATAATCTCTCAGATTTCCTTCCTAAGGAGTGCCAATGGGTTCAGAAACTTGTTTGAAAAGCAACACCAAATGATGTTCAATTTCAGGGGCAAAAAGACCTTCCTAGAGGTCGAATTTGAGGGTCCTTCGGGACTCCTGTGCAAGATGGAAGTATTTTTTAGATTTCCACGCTCGTCATGAGCATTTGGAGTACTTGTGGGTCCGAAACGTACTCCGAATGACAAATTTATGACCGTTTTAGTGAACATCGATCCTTTATATGGCAGTGTTTGAAAGAACTTCATTTTCTC
This sequence comes from Aegilops umbellulata, assembly GCA_032464435.1. Taxonomy (NCBI): domain Eukaryota; kingdom Viridiplantae; phylum Streptophyta; class Magnoliopsida; order Poales; family Poaceae; genus Aegilops; species Aegilops umbellulata. The sequence continues at coordinate 247,553,289 of CP136054.1, read as the reverse complement.
GTGACGTGTGCTGGTGCGCCGACCGAAATTTTGGTCGCCATATTTTCTTGAATTTACAACCAAATGGGATTCCCTGGATCATATATCATGTGCTTAATGTTTATAATCACCATAATCTCTGGGATTTCCCTCCAAAGGAGTGCCAATGGGTTCAAAAACTTGTTTGAAAACAGTGGCAAATGATGTTCTTTGACTTTCAGGGAAAATTAGTCCTACCTAGGGGCTGAATTTGAGAGTCCTCCCGGCCTCCTATGCAAGCCGGAAGTATTTTCTAGATTCCCACGCTTGTCGCGTGCATTTTGAGTACTTATGGGTCTGAAATAGACTCCGAATGCCACATGGCAAAAACAAGGAGAATAAGGCTTATAGTCGCCTTATTTTCTTGAATTTACAACCAAATGGGATTCCACGGATCATAGAGCATGTGCAGAATGCAATGTTTTTCCACACCGAGTGGACTAATGTTGATACTGACCATAATCTCTTGATTTCCTTCCAAAGGAGTGCCAATGGGTTTAGAAACTTGTCTGAAAAGCAGCAACATATGACGTTCTTCGACTTTTAGTGGCAAAAGATCCAGCCTAGGGGCTGAATTTGAGGGTCGTCCAGGCCTCCTGCCAAGCTGTTAGTATTTTCTAGATTCCCACGTTCGTCGCGAGCATTTTGAGTACTTGTGGGTCCTAAACGGACTCCGAAAGACAAAGTTATGGTCGTTTTTGTGAACACCGGTCCTTTATATGGCAGTCCTTGAAAGAACTCCATTTTCTCGTGACGCGTTCTGGCGCGCCGCCCCAAAAGTTTTTGTCCTTCATAGTGGAGATATTGTTTCCACATATATATTGACTGATGCCATGAATGCCCTCCTATTATTGGATGTCACCCACATACGTTACGGCATGCCACACGGCAAAAACAAGGAGAATAAGGCTTATAGTCACCTTATTTTCTTGAATTTACAACCAAATGGGATTCCCCGGATCATAGAGCATGTCCAGAATGCAATGTTTGTCCTTACCAGGCGGACTAATGTTTATACTCACCATAATCTCTCGGATTTCCTTCCAAAGGAGTGACAATGGGTTAAGAAACTTGTGTGAAAACCAGCGACAAATAATGTTCTGTGATTTCAGGGGCAAAAAGACCTCCCCAGGGGCCGAATTTGAGGGTCCTCTGGTCCTCTTGCGCAAGCCGGAAGTATTTTCTAGATTCCCACGCTTGTCGCGAGCATTTTGAGTACTTGTGGATCTGGAACGGACTCTGAATGACAAAGTTATGACCGTTTTAGTGAACATCGGTCCTTTATATGACAGTCGTTGAAAGAACTTTGTTTTCTCGTGACGCGTTATGGCGCCGCCCCAAAATTTTGTGTCCTCCATGGTGGATGTATTATTTCCAGATATATAATGACTGATTTCAGGAATGCCCTCCTATTATTGGTTGTCACACACATACGTTACGGCATGCCACACGACTAAAACAAAGGAGAATAATGCTTATAGTCGCCTTATTTTTTTGAATTTACAACCAAATGGGATTCCCCGGATCATAGAGCATGTACAGAATCCATCTTTTGTACTTACCAGGCGGACTAATGTTGATACTCACCATAACTTCTTGGATTTCCTTCCAAAGGAGAGCCAATGGTTTCAGAAACTTGTGTGAAAAGCAGCGGCAAATGATGTTCTTTGACTTTTAGGGGCGAAAAGTCTAGCTTAGGGGCCGAATTTGAGGGTCCTCCGGGCCTCCTGCACAAGCCGTAAGTATTTTCTAGATTCCCACGCTTGTCGCGAGCATTATACTACTTATGGGTCCAAAACAGACTCCGAATGACCAAGTTATAACCGTTTTAGTGAACACCGGTCCTTTATACGGCAACCCTTGAAAGAATTTCATTTTCTCATGAGGCGTTCTGGCGCGCCACCCCAAAATTGTGTGTCCTCCATAGTGGAGATATTGTTTCCACATATATATTGACCGATGCCAGGAATGCCCTCCTATTATTGGCTACCACACACGTACGTTACGACATGCCACACGACAAAAACAAGGAGAATAAGGCATATAGTCGTCTTATTTTTTTCAATTTACAACGAAATGGGATTCCCCGGATCATAGAGCAGGTGCAGAATGCAACGTTTGTTCTTACCAGGCGGACTAATGTTTATACTCACCATAATCTCTCGGATTTCCTTCCAAAGAAGTGCCAATGGGTTCAGAAACTAGTCTGAAAAGCAACGGCAGATGATGTTCATTTTCAGGGGCAAAAAGTCCTGCCTACGGGACAAATTCGAGGGTACTTCGGGACTCCTGTGCAGGCCGAAAGTATTTTCTAGATTTCCACACTCGTCGCGAGCATTTGGAGTACATGTGGGTCCGAAACAGACCCCGAATGACAAAATTATGACCGTTTTAGTGAACACTGGTCCTTTATTTGGCAGTCTTTCAAAGAACTTCATTTTCTCATGACGTGTGCTGCTGCGCCGCCCAAAATTTTGTGCCCCCCATAATGGAGATATTGTTTCCACATATATGTTGACTGATGCCAGGAATGCCCTCCTATTAGTGGCTGTCACACACGTACATCACGGCATGCCACATGGCAAAAACAAGGATAATAAGGCTTACATTCGCCTTATTTTCTTGAATTTACAACCAAATGGGATTCCCTGGATCATATAGCATGTGCAGAATGCAACATTTGTCCTTAACAGGCAGGCTAATGTTTATACTCACCATAATCTCTCGGATTTCCTTCCGAAGGAGTGCCAATGGTTTCGAAATCTTGTCTGAAAACGACGGCAAATGATGTTCTTTGACTTTCAGGGGCAATTAGTCCTGCCTAGGGGCCGAATTTGAGAGTCCTCTCGGCCTCTTGTGCAAGCAGGAAGTATTTTCTAGATTCCCACGGTCGCCGCGAGCATTTTGAGTACTTGTGGGTCTAAAATAGACTCGGAATGACAAATTTATGACCGTTTTACTGGACATCGGTCCTTGAAAGAACTTCATTTTCTCGTGACGCGTTATGGCGCGCCGCCCCAACATTTTGTGTCCTCCATAGTGGAGATATTGTTTCCATATATATATTGACCGATGCCAGGAATGCCCTCCTATTATTATCTTTCACCCACGTAAGTTACGACATGCCACATGGCGAAATCCAGGAGAATAAGGCTTATAGTTGCCTTATTTTCTTGAATTTACAACCAAATGGATTCCACGGATCATAGAGCATGTGCATAATGCAATGTTTTTCCTCACCCGGTGTACTAATGTTGACACCCACCATAATCTCTTGGATTTCCTTCCAAAGGAGTGCCAATGGGTTCAGAAACTTGTCTGAAAAGCAGCGACAAATGACCTTCTTTGACTTTCAGTGGCAAAAAGTCCAGCCTAGGTGCCGAATATGAGGGTCCTTCGGGCCTCCTGCCAAGCCGGAAGTATTTTCTAGAATCCCATGTTCGTCGCTTGCATTTTGAGTACTTGTGGGTCCGAAATGGATTCCGAATGACAATGTTATGACCGTTTTTGCGAATACCGGTTCTTTATATGGCAGTCCTTGAAAGAACTCCATTTTCTCGAGACGCGTTCTAGCGCGCCGCCCCAAAAGTTTGTGTCCTTCATGGTGGAGATATTGTTTCCACATATATATTGACCGATGCCATGAATGCCCTCCTATTATTGGCTATCACCCACGTACGTTACGGCATGCCACACGGCAAAAACAAGGAGAATAAGGCTTATAGTCACCTTATTTTCTTGAATTTACAACCAAATGGGATTCCCCGGCTCATAGAGCATGTGCAGAATGCAACGTTTGTCCTTACCAGGCGGACTAATGTTTATACTCTCCATAATCTCTCGGATTTCCTTCCAACCAAGTGCCAATGTGATCACAAACTAGTCTGAAAAGCAGCGGCAAATGATGTTCACTTTCAGGCGCAAAAAGTCCTGCCTACAGGCCAATTTAGGGTCCTCCGGGACTCCTGTGCAAGCCAAAAGTATTTTCTAGATTTCCACACTCGTCGCGAGCATTTGGAGTACATGTGGGTCCAAAACAGACTCCAAATGACAAAGTTATGACAATTTTAGTGAACATCAGTCCTTTATTTGGCAGTCTTTGAAAGAACTTCATTTTCTCGTGACCTGTGCTTGGGTGCCGCTCCAAAATTTTGTGTCCTCCATAGTGGAGATATTGTTTCCACATATATGTTGACCGATGCCACGAATGCCCTCCAATTATTGGCTGTGACACACGTAGTTTACGGCATGCCACACGGCAAAAACAAGTAGAATAAGGCTTATGGTCACCTTATTTTCTTGAATTAACAACGAAATGGGATTCCCCGGATCATAGAGCATGTGCAGAATGCAATGTTTGTCCTTACCAGGCGGAGTAATGTTTATACTCACCATAATCTCTCGGATTTCCTCCAAAGAAGTGCCAATTGGTTCAGAAACTAGTCTGGAAAGCAGCGGCAAATGATGTTCACTTTCAGGGGCAAAAAGTCCTGCCTACGGGCCAAATTTGAGGGTCCTTCGGGACTCCTGCGCAAGCCGAAAGTATTTTCTAGATTTCCACACCCGTCGTGAGCATTTGGAGTAATTGTGGGTCCGAAACAGACTCTGAATGACAAAGTTATGACCGTTTTAGTGAACACAGGTCCTTTATTTGGCAGTCTTTGAAAGAACTTCATTTTCTCGTGACGTGTGCTTGGGCGCCGCCCCAAAATTTTGTGTCCTCCATAGTGGAGATATTGTTTCCACATATATGTTGACCGATGCCAGGAATGCTCTCCAATTATTGGTTGTCACACACGTACTTTGCGGCATGCCACACGGCAAAAACAAGTAGAATAAGGCTTATGGTGGCCTTATTTTATTGAATTAACAACCAAATGGGATTCCCCGGATGATAGAGCATGTGTAGAATGCAAAGTTTGTCCTTACCAGGTGGACTAATGTTTATACTCACCATAATCTCTCGGATTTCCTTCCAAAGGAGTGCCAATGGGTTCAGAAACTTGTCTTAAAAGCAGCGGAAAATGACGTTCTTTGACTTTCAGTGGCAAAAAGTCCAGCCTAGGTGCCGAATTTGAGGGTCCTCCGGGCCTCCTGGGAAGCCAAAAGTATTTTCGAGGTTCCCAAGCTCGTCGCGAACATTTTGAGTACTTGTGGGCCAAAAATGGACTCCGAATGACAAAGTTATGACCGGTGTAGTGAACACCGGTCCTTTATCTTGCACTCCTTGAAAGAACTTCATTTTCTCGTGACCCGTTATGGTGCGCCGCCCCAAAATTTTGTGTCCTCCATAGCGCAGATATTATCTCCACATATATATTGACCGATGCCATGAATGCCCTCCTATTATTGGCTGTCACACACGTACGTTACCGCATGCCACACGGCAAAAACAAAGGAGAATAAGGCTTATAGTCGCCTTATTTTCTTGAATTCAGAACCAAATGGGATTCCTCGGATCATAGAGCATGTGTGGAGAATGCGACATTTGTCCTTACCAGGCGGACTGATGTTTATACTCACCATAATCTCTCAGATTTCCTTCCTAAGGAGTGCCAATGGGTTCAGAAACTTGTTTGAAAAGCAACACCAAATGATGTTCAATTTCAGGGGCAAAAAGACCTTCCTAGAGGTCGAATTTGAGGGTCCTTCGGGACTCCTGTGCAAGATGGAAGTATTTTTTAGATTTCCACGCTCGTCGTGAGCATTTGGAGTACTTGTGGGTCCGAAACGTACTCCGAATGACAAATTTATGACCGTTTTAGTGAACATCAATCCTTTATATGGCAGTGTTTGAAAGAACTTCATTTTCTCGTGACGTGTGCTGGTGCGCCGACCGAAATTTTGGTCGCCATATTTTCTTGAATTTACAACCAAATGGGATTCCCTGGATCATATATCATGTGCTTAATGTTTATAATCACCATAATCTCTGGGATTTCCCTCCAAAGGAGTGCCAATGGGTTCAAAAACTTGTTTGAAAACAGTGGCAAATGATGTTCTTTGACTTTCAGGGGAAATTAGTCCTACCTAGGGGCCGAATTTGAGAGTCCTCCCGGCCTCCTATGCAAGCCGGAAGTATTTTCTAGATTCCCACGCTTGTCGCGTGCATTTTGAGTACTTATGGGTCTGAAATAGACTCCGAATGCCACATGGCAAAAACAAGGAGAATAAGGCTTATAGTCGCCTTATTTTCTTGAATTTACAACCAAATGGGATTCCACGGATCATAGAGCATGTGCAGAATGCAATGTTTTTCCTCACCGAGTGGACTAATGTTGATACTGACCATAATCTCTTGATTTCCTTCCAAAGGAGTGCCAATGGGTTTAGAAACTTGTCTGAAAAGCAGCAACAAATGACGTTCTTCGACTTTTAGTGGCAAAAGATCCAGCCTAGGGGCTGAATTTGAGGGTCGTCCAGGCCTCCTGCCAAGCTGTTAGTATTTTCTAGATTCCCACGTTCGTCGCGAGCATTTTGAGTACTTGTGGGTCCTAAACGGACTCCGAAAGACAAAGTTATGGTCGTTTTTGTGAACACCGGTCCTTTATATGGCAGTCCTTGAAAGAACTCCATTTTCTCGTGACGCGTTCTGGCGCGCCGCCCCAAAAGTTTTTGTCCTTCATAGTGGAGATATTGTTTCCACATATATATTGACTGATGCCATGAATGCCCTCCTATTATTGGATGTCACCCACATACGTTACGGCATGCCACACGGCAAAAACAAGGAGAATAAGGCTTATAGTCACCTTATTTTCTTGAATTTACAACCAAATGGGATTCCCCGGATCATAGAGCATGTCCAGAATGCAATGTTTGTCCTTACCAGGTGGACTAATGTTTATACTCACCATAATCTCTCGGATTTCCTTCCAAAGGAGTGACAATGGGTTAAGAAACTTGTGTGAAAACCAGCGACAAATAATGTTCTGTGATTTTAGGGGCAAAAAGACCTGCCCAGGGGCCGAATTTGAGGGTCCTCTGGTCCTCTTGCGCAAGCCGGAAGTATTTTCTAGATTCCCACGCTTGTCGCGAGCATTTTGCGTACTTGTGGATCTGAAACGGACTCTGAATGACAAAGTTATGACCGTTTTAGTGAACATCGGTCCTTTATATGACAGTCGTTGAAAGAACTTTGTTTTCTCGTGACGCGTTATGGCGCCGCCCAAAAATTTTGTGTCCTCCATGGTGGATGTATTATTTCCAGATATATAATGACTGATTTCAGGAATGCCCTCCTATTATTGGTTGTCACACACATACGTTACGGCATGCCACACGACTAAAACAAAGGAGAATAATGCTTATAGTCGCCTTATTTTTTTGAATTTACAACCAAATGGGATTCCCCGGATCATAGAGCATGTACAGAATCCATCTTTTGTACTTACCAGGCGGACTAATGTTGATACTCACCATAACTTCTTGGATTTCCTTCCAAAGGAGAGCCAATGGTTTCAGAAACTTGTGTGAAAAGCAGCGGCAAATGATGTTCTTTGACTTTTAGGGGCGAAAAGTCTAGCTTAGGGGCCGAATTTGAGGGTCCTCCGGGCCTCCTGCACAAGCCGTAAGTATTTTCTAGATTCCCACGCTTGTCGCGAGCATTATACTACTTATGGGTCCAAAACAGACTCCGAATGACCAAGTTATAACCGTTTTAGTGAACACCGGTCCTTTATACGGCAACCCTTGAAAGAATTTCATTTTCTCATGAGGCGTTCTGGCGCGCCACCCCAAAATTGTGTGTCCTCCATAGTGGAGATATTGTTTCCACATATATATTGACCGATGCCAGGAATGCCCTCCTATTATTGGCTACCACACACGTACGTTACGACATGCCACACGACAAAAACAAGGAGAATAAGGCATATAGTCGTCTTATTTTTTTCAATTTACAACGAAATGGGATTCCCCGGATCATAGAGCAGGTGCAGAATGCAACGTTTGTTCTTACCAGGCGGACTAATGTTTATACTCACCATAATCTCTCGGATTTCCTTCCAAAGAAGTGCCAATGGGTTCAGAAACTAGTCTGAAAAGCAACGGCAGATGATGTTCATTTTCAGGGGCAAAAAGTCCTGCCTACGGGACAAATTCGAGGGTACTTCGGGACTCCTGTGCAGGCCGAAAGTATTTTCTAGATTTCCACACTCGTCGCGAGCATTTGGAGTACATGTGGGTCTGAAACAGACTCCGAATGACAAAATTATGACCGTTTTAGTGAACACTGGTCCTTTATTTGGCAGTCTTTCAAAAAACTTCATTTTCTCATGACGTGTGCTGGTGCGCCGCCCAAAATTTTGTGCCCCCCATAATGGAGATATTGTTTCCACATATATGTTGACTGATGCCAGGAATGCCCTCCTATTAGTGGCTGTCACACACGTACATCACGGCATGCCACATGGCAAAAACAAGGATAATAAGGCTTACATTCGCCTTATTTTCTTGAATTTACAACCAAATGGGATTCCCTGGATCATATAGCATGTGCAGAATGCAACATTTGTCCTTAACAGGCAGACTAATGTTTATACTCACCATAATCTCTCGGATTTCCTTCCGAAGGAGTGCCAATGGTTTCGAAATCTTGTCTGAAAACAACGGCAAATGATGTTCTTTGACTTTCAGGGGCAATTAGTCCTGCCTAGGGGCCGAATTTGAGAGTCCTATCGGCCTCTTGTGCAAGCAGGAAGTATTTTCTAGATTCCCACGGTCGCCGCGAGCATTTTGAGTACTTGTGGGTCTAAAATAGACTCGGAATGACAAATTTATGACCGTTTTACTGGACATCGGTCCTTGAAAGAACTCCATTTTCTCGTGACGCGTTCTGGCGCGCCGCCCCAAAAGTTTTTGTCCTTCATAGTGGAGATATTGTTTCCACATATATATTGACTGATGCCATGAATGCCCTCCTATTATTGGATGTCACCCACATACGTTACGGCATGCCACACGGCAAAAACAAGGAGAATAAGGCTTATAGTCACCTTATTTTCTTGAATTTACAACCAAATGGGATTCCCCGGATCATAGAGCATGTCCAGAATGCAATGTTTGTCCTTACCAGGTGGACTAATGTTTATACTCACCATAATCTCTCGGATTTCCTTCCAAAGGAGTGACAATGGGTTAAGAAACTTGTGTGAAAACCAGCGACAAATAATGTTCTGTGATTTTAGGGGCAAAAAGACCTGCCCAGGGGCCGAATTTGAGGGTCCTCTGGTCCTCTTGCGCAAGCCGGAAGTATTTTCTAGATTCCCACGCTTGTCGCGAGCATTTTGCGTACTTGTGGATCTGAAACGGACTCTGAATGACAAAGTTATGACCGTTTTAGTGAACATCGGTCCTTTATATGACAGTCGTTGAAAGAACTTTGTTTTCTCGTGACGCGTTATGGCGCCGCCCAAAAATTTTGTGTCCTCCATGGTGGATGTATTATTTCCAGATATATAATGACTGATTTCAGGAATGCCCTCCTATTATTGGTTGTCACACACATACGTTACGGCATGCCACACGACTAAAACAAAGGAGAATAATGCTTATAGTCGCCTTATTTTTTTGAATTTACAACCAAATGGGATTCCCCGGATCATAGAGCATGTACAGAATCCATCTTTTGTACTTACCAGGCGGACTAATGTTGATACTCACCATAACTTCTTGGATTTCCTTCCAAAGGAGAGCCAATGGTTTCAGAAACTTGTGTGAAAAGCAGCGGCAAATGATGTTCTTTGACTTTTAGGGGCGAAAAGTCTAGCTTAGGGGCCGAATTTGAGGGTCCTCCGGGCCTCCTGCACAAGCCGTAAGTATTTTCTAGATTCCCACGCTTGTCGCGAGCATTATACTACTTATGGGTCCAAAACAGACTCCGAATGACCAAGTTATAACCGTTTTAGTGAACACCGGTCCTTTATACGGCAACCCTTGAAAGAATTTCATTTTCTCATGAGGCGTTCTGGCGCGCCACCCCAAAATTGTGTGTCCTCCATAGTGGAGATATTGTTTCCACATATATATTGACCGATGCCAGGAATGCCCTCCTATTATTGGCTACCACACACGTACGTTACGACATGCCACACGACAAAAACAAGGAGAATAAGGCATATAGTCGTCTTATTTTTTTCAATTTACAACGAAATGGGATTCCCCGGATCATAGAGCAGGTGCAGAATGCAACGTTTGTTCTTACCAGGCGGACTAATGTTTATACTCACCATAATCTCTCGGATTTCCTTCCAAAGAAGTGCCAATGGGTTCAGAAACTAGTCTGAAAAGCAACGGCAGATGATGTTCATTTTCAGGGGCAAAAAGTCCTGCCTACGGGACAAATTCGAGGGTACTTCGGGACTCCTGTGCAGGCCGAAAGTATTTTCTAGATTTCCACACTCGTCGCGAGCATTTGGAGTACATGTGGGTCTGAAACAGACTCCGAATGACAAAATTATGACCGTTTTAGTGAACACTGGTCCTTTATTTGGCAGTCTTTCAAAGAACTTCATTTTCTCATGACGTGTGCTGGTGCGCCGCCCAAAATTTTGTGCCCCCCATAATGGAGATATTGTTTCCACATATATGTTGACTGATGCCAGGAATGCCCTCCTATTAGTGGCTGTCACACACGTACATCACGGCATGCCACATGGCAAAAACAAGGATAATAAGGCTTACATTCGCCTTATTTTCTTGAATTTACAACCAAATGGGATTCCCTGGATCATATAGCATGTGCAGAATGCAACATTTGTCCTTAACAGGCAGACTAATGTTTATACTCACCATAATCTCTCGGATTTCCTTCCGAAGGAGTGCCAATGGTTTCGAAATCTTGTCTGAAAACAACGGCAAATGATGTTCTTTGACTTTCAGGGGCAATTAGTCCTGCCTAGGGGCCGAATTTGAGAGTCCTATCGGCCTCTTGTGCAAGCAGGAAGTATTTTCTAGATTCCCACGGTCGCCGCGAGCATTTTGAGTACTTGTGGGTCTAAAATAGACTCGGAATGACAAATTTATGACCGTTTTACTGGACATCGGTCCTTGAAAGAACTTCATTTTCTCGTGACGCGTTATGGCGCGCCGCCCCAACATTTTGTGTCCTCCATAGTGGAGATATTGTTTCCATATATATATTGACCGATGCCAGGAATGCCCTCCTATTATTATCTTTCACCCACGTAAGTTACGACATGCCACATGGCGAAATCCAGGAGAATAAGGCTTATAGTTGCCTTATTTTCTTGAATTTACAACCAAATGGATTCCACGGATCATAGAGCATGTGCATAATGCAATGTTTTTCCTCACCCGGTGTACTAATGTTGACACCCACCATAATCTCTTGGATTTCCTTCCAAAGGAGTGCCAATGGGTTCAGAAACTTGTCTGAAAAGCAGCGACAAATGACCTTCTTTGACTTTCAGTGGCAAAAAGTCCAGCCTAGGTGCCGAATATGAGGGTCCTTCGGGCCTCCTGCCAAGCCGGAAGTATTTTCTAGAATCCCACGTTCGTCGCTTGCATTTTGAGTACTTGTGGGTCCGAAATGGACTCCGAATGACAATGTTATGACCGTTTTTGCGAATACCGGTTCTTTATATGGCAGTCCTTGAAAGAACTCCATTTTCTCGAGACGCGTTCTAGCGCGCCGCCCCAAAAGTTTGTGTCCTTCATGGTGGAGATATTGTTTCCACATATATATTGACCGATGCCATGAATGCCCTCCTATTATTGGCTATCACCCACGTACGTTACGGCATGCCACACGGCAAAAACAAGGAGAATAAGGCTTATAGTCACCTTATTTTCTTGAATTTACAACCAAATGGGATTCCCCGGCTCATAGAGCATGTACAGAATGCAACGTTTGTCCTTACCAGGCGGACTAATGTTTATACTCTCCATAATATCTCGGATTTCCTTCCAACCAAGTGCCAATGTGATCACAAACTAGTCTGAAAAGCAGCGGCAAATGATGTTCACTTTCAGGCGCAAAAAGTCCTGCCTACAGGCCAATTTAGGGTCCTCCGGGACTCCTGTGCAAGCCAAAAGTATTTTCTAGATTTCCACACTCGTTGCGAGCATTTGGAGTACATGTGGGTCCAAAACAGACTCCGAATGACAAAGTTATGACAATTTTAGTGAACATCAGTCCTTTATTTGGCAGTCTTTGAAAGAACTTCATTTTCTCGTGACCTGTGCTTGGGTGCCGCTCCAAAATTTTGTGTCCTCCATAGTGGAGATATTGTTTCCACATATATGTTGACCGATGCCACGAATGCCCTCCAATTATTGGCTGTGACACACGTAGTTTACGGCATGCCACACGGCAAAAACAAGTAGAATAAGGCTTATGGTCACCTTATTTTCTTGAATTAACAACGAAATGGGATTCCCCGGATCATAGAGCATGTGCAGAATGCAATGTTTGTCCTTACCAGGCGGAGTAATGTTTATACTCACCATAATCTCTCGGATTTCCTCCAAAGAAGTGCCAATTGGTTCAGAAACTAGTCTGGAAAGCAGCGGCAAATGATGTTCACTTTCAGGGGCAAAAAGTCCTGCCTACGGGCCAAATTTGAGGGTCCTTCGGGACTCCTGCGCAAGCCGAAAGTATTTTCTAGATTTCCACACCCGTCGTGAGCATTTGGAGTAATTGTGGGTCCGAAACAGACTCTGAATGACAAAGTTATGACCGTTTTAGTGAACACAGGTCCTTTATTTCGCAGTCTTTGAAAGAACTTCATTTTCTCGTGACGTGTGCTTGGGCGCCGCCCCAAAATTTTGTGTCCTCCATAGTGGAGATATTGTTTCCACATATATGTTGACCGATGCCAGGAATGCTCTCCAATTATTGGTTGTCACACACGTACTTTGCGGCATGCCACACGGCAAAAACAAGTAGAATAAGGCTTATGGTGGCCTTATTTTATTGAATTAACAACCAAATGGGATTCCCCGGATGATAGAGCATGTGTAGAATGCAAAGTTTGTCCTTACCAGGTGGACTAATGTTTATACTCACCATAATCTCTCGGATTTTCTTCCAAAGGAGTGCCAATGGGTTCAGAAACTTGTCTTAAAAGCAGCGGCAAATGACGTTCTTTGACTTTCAGTGGCAAAAAGTCCAGCCTAGGTGCCGAATTTGAGGGTCCTCCGGGCCTCCTGGGAAGCCAAAAGTATTCTCGAGGTTCCCAAGCTCGTCGCGAGCATTTTGAGTACTTGTGGGCGCAAAATGGACTCCGAATGACAAAGTTATGACCGGTGTAGTGAACACCGGTCCTTTATCTTGCACTCCTTGAAAGAACTTCATTTTCTCGTGACCCGTTATGGTGCGCCGCCCCAAAATTTTGTGTCCTCCATAGCGCAGATATTATCTCCACATATATATTGACCGATGCCATGAATGCCCTCCTATTATTGGCTGTCACACACGTACGTTACCGCATGCCACACGGCAAAAACAAAGGAGAATAAGGCTTATAGTCGCCTTATTTTCTTGAATTCAGAACCAAATGGGATTCCACGGATCATAGAGCATGTGCAGAATGCAACGTTTGTCCTTACCAGGCGGACTAATGTTTATACTAACCATAATCTCTCAGATTTCCTTCCAAAGGAGTGCCAATAGGTTTAGAAACTTGTCTGAAGAGCAGTGGAAAATGATGTTCTTTGACTTTCAAGGGCAAAAAATCCAGCCTAGGGGCCGAATTTGAGGTCCTCCGGGCCTCCTGCCAAGCCGGAAGTATTTTCTAGATTCCCACGTTTGTCGCGAGCATTTTGAGTACTTGTGGGTCCGGAACGGACTCCGAATGACAATGTTATGACCGGTTTTGTGAACACCGGTCCTTTATATGGCAGTCCTTCAAAGAACTTCATTTTCTCGTGACGCGTTCTGGTGCGCCGCCCCAAAAGTTTGTCCTTCATAGTGGAGATATAGTATCCACATATATATTGACCGATGCCATGAATGCCCTCCTATTATTAGCTGTCACCCACGTACGTTACGACATGCCACACAGCAAAAACAAGGAGAATAAGGCTTATAGTCACCTTATTTTCTTGAATTTACAACCAAATGGGATTCCCTGGATCATAGAGCATGTGCAGGATGCAATGTTTGTCCTTACCAAGCGGACTAATGTTTATACTCACCATAATCTCTAGGATTTCCTTCTGAAGGAGTGTCAATGGGTTAAGAACTTGTCTGAAAAGTAGCGGCAAATAATGTTCTGTCATTTCAGGGGCAAAAAGTCCTGCCTAGGGGCCGAATTTGAGGGTCCTATGGTCCTCCTATGCAAGCCGGAAGTATTTTCTAGATTCCCACTCTTGTCGCGAGCATTTTGAGTACTTGTGGATCTGAAATAGACTCTGCATGACGAAGTTATGACTGTTTTAGTGAACATCGGTCCTTTTTATGGCAGTTGTTGAAAGAACTTCATTTTCTCATGATGCTTTATGGCGCCGCCCCAAAATTTTGTGTCCTACAAGGTGGATATATTGTTTCCAGATATATATTAACCGATTTTAGGAGTGCCCTCCTATTATCGGCTGTCACACACATACGTTACGGCATGCCACACGACTAAAACAAAGGAGAATAATGCTTATAGTCGCCTTATTTTCATGAATTTACAACCAAATGGGATTCCCCGGATCATAGAGCACGTGCAGAATGCAATGTTTGTCCTTACCAGGCAGAGTAATGTTTATACTCACCATAATCTCTCGGATTTCCTCCAAAGAACTGCCAATCGGTTCAGAAACTAGTCTGGAAAGCAGCGGCAAATGATGTTCACTTTCAGGGGCAAAAAGTCCTGCCTACGGGCCAAATTTGAGGGTCCTTCGGGACTCCTGCGCAAGCCGGAAGTATTTTCTAGATTTCCACACCCGTCGCGAGCATTTGGAGTAATTGTGGGTCCGAAACAACCTCTGAATGACAAAGTTATGACCGTTTTAGTGAACACAGGTCCTTGATTTGGCAGTCTTTGACAGGACTTCATTTTCTCGTGACGTGTGCTTGGGCGCCGCCCCAAAAATTTGTGTCCTCCATAGTGGAGATATTGTTTCCACATATATGTTAACCGATGCCAGGAATGCTCTCCAATTATTGGTTGTCACACATGTACTTTGCGGCATGCCACACGGCAAAAACAAGTAGAATAAGGCTTATGGTCGCCTTATTTTCTTGAATTAACAACCAAATGGGATTCCCCGGATGATAGAGCATGTGCAGAATGCAACGTTTGTCCTTACTAGGAGGACTAATTTTTATATTCACCATAATCTCTCGGATTTCCTTCCAAAGGAGTGCCAACGGGTTCAGAAACTTGTCTGAAAAACAACGACAAATGATGTTCTTTGACTTTCAGTGGCAAAAAGTCCAGCCTAGGGGCCGAATTGGAGGGTCCTCCGGGCCTCCTGGGCAAACCAAAAGTATTTTCTAGTTTCCCATGCTCGCCGCGAGCATTTTGAGTACTTGTGGGCCCAAAACGGACTCCGAATGACAAAGGTATGACCGGTGTAGTGAACACCGGTCCTTTATCTTGCATTCCTTGAAAGAACTTCATTTTCTCGTGACCCGTTATGGCGCGCCGCCCCAAAATTTGTGTCGTCCATAGCGCGAATATTATCTTCACATATATATTGACCGATGCCATGAATGCCCTCCTATTATTGGCTGTCACACACGTATGTTACCGCATGCCACACGGCAAAAACAAAGGACAATAAGGCTTATAGTCGCCTTACTTTCTTGAATTCACAACCAAATGGGATTCCAGGGATCATAGAGCATGTGCAGAATGCATCGTTTTCCCTTACCAGGCGGACTAATGTTTATACTAACCATAATCTCTCGGATTTCCTTCCAAAGGAGTGCCAATAGGTTCAGAAACATGTGTGAAAAGAAGTGGAAAATGATGTTCTTTGACTTTCAAGGGCAAAAAATCCAGCCTAGGGGCCGAATTTGAGGTCCTCTGGGCCTCCCGCCAAGTCGGAAGTATGTTCTAGATTCCACCACGTTCGTCGCGAGCATTTTGAGTCCTTGTGGGTCCGGAACGGACTCCGAATGACAATGTTATGACCGTTTTTCTGAACACCGGTCCTTTATATGGCAGTTCTTGAAAGAACTTCATTTTCTCGTGACGCGTTCTGGTGCACCGCCCCAAAAGATTGTGTCCTTCATAGTGGAGATATTGTTTCCACATATATGTTGACCGATGCCAGGAATGCCCTCCAATTATTGGCTGTGACACACGTACTTTACGGCATGTCACACGGCAAAAACAAGTGGAATAAGGCTTATGGTCGCCTTATTTTCTTGAATTTACAACCAAATGGGATTCCCCAGATGATAGAGTATGTGCAGAATGCAACGTTTGTCCTTACCAGGCAGACTAATGTTTATACTCAGCATAATCTCTCGGATTTCCTTCAAAAGGAGTGCCAATGGGTTCAGAAACTTATCTGAAAGGCAGCAGCAAATGATGTTCTTTGACTTTCAGGGGCAAATAGTCCTTCCTTGTGGCCGAATTTGAGGGTCCTTCGGTCCTCCTGTGCAAGTCGGAAGTATTTTCTAGATTCCCACGCTCGTCGCGAGCATTTTGAGTACTTGTGGGTCCAAAATAGACTACGAATGACAAAGTTATGACCGTTTTAGTGGACACCGGTCCTTTATATGGCCATCCTTGAAAGAACTTCATTTTCTCATGACACATTATGGCGCGCCGCCCTAAAATTTTGTGTCCTCCATAGTGGAGATATTGTTTCCACATATATGTTGACCGATGCCCGGAATGCCCTCCTATTATTGGCTGTCACACACGTACTCTACGGCATGCCACACGGCAAAAATAAGTAGAATAAGGCTTATGGTCGCCTTATTTTTTTGAATTTACAACCAAACGGGATTCCCTGGATCATAGAGCATGTGCAGAATGCAACATTTGTCCTTACCAGGCGGACTAATGTTTATACTCAGCTTAATCTCTCGGATTTCCTTCCAAAGGACTGCCAATGGGTTTAGAAACTTGTCTGAAAAGCAGCGGCAAATGATGTTCTTTGACTTTCAGGGGCAAAAAGTCATGCCTAGGGCCGAATTTGAGGGTCCTCCGGGCCTCCTACGCAAGCTAAAAGTATTTTCTAGATTCCCATGCTTGTCACGAGCGTTTTGAGTACTTGTGGGTCCGAAACGGACTCTGAATGACCAAGTTATGACCGTTTTATTGAACACCGGTCCTTTATATGGCTGTCCTTGAAAGAACTTCATTTTGTCGTGATGAGTTCTGGCACGCCGCCCCAAAATTTTGTGTCTTCCATAGTGGAGATATTGTTTCCATATATATATTGACCGATGCTTGGAATGCCCTCCTACTATTGGCTGTCACCCGCGTACATTACGGCATGCCACACGACGAAAATAAGGAGAATAAGGCATATAGTCGCCTTATTTTCTTGAATTTACAACCAAATGGGATTCCCCGGATCATAGAGCTTGTGCCGAATGCAATGTTTTTCCTTACCAGGTGGACTAATGTCGATAGTTACCATAATCTGTTGGATTTCCTTCAAAAGGAGTGCCAATGGGTTTAGAAAGTTGTGTGAAAAGCAGCGGCAAATGATGTTCTTTGATTTTCAGGGGCAAAAAGTCCTACCTAGGGGCCGAATTTGAGGGTCCTCTAGGCCTCCTGCGCAAGCCAGAAGTATTTTCTAGATTCCCATGCTTGTCGCGAGCATTTTGAGTAGTTGTGGGTCCAAAACGAACTCCGAATAACAAAGTTATGACCGTTTTAGTGGACACTGGTCCTTTATATGGTAGTCCTTGAAAGACCTCAATTTTCTCGTGATGCGTTATGGTGCGTTGCCCCAAAATTTTGTGTCCTCCATAGTGGAGATATTGTCTTCACATATATATTGACGGATGCCAGGGATGCCCTCCTATTACTCTGAATTACAAAGTTATGACCGTTTGAGTGAGCACCGGTCCTTTATATGGCACTCGTTGAAAGAACTTCATTTTCTCGTAACGCGTTATGGCACAGACCCAAAACTTTGTGTCCTCCATGGTGGATATATTGTTTCCAGATATATATTGACCGATTCCAGGAATGCCCTCCTATTATTGGCTGTCATACACACACGTTACGACATGAACACACGACAAAAACAAAGGAAAATAAGGCTTATAGTCGCCTTATTTTCTTAAATTTACAACCAAATGGGATTCCCCAGATCATAGAGCATGTGTAGCACGCATCTTTTGTCCTTACTAGGAGGACTAATGTTGATAATTACCATAATCTCTTGGATTTCCTTCCAAAGGTGTGCCAATGGGTTCAGAAACTTGTCTGAAAAGAAGCGGCAAATGATGTTCTTTGACTTTTAGGGGCAAAAATTCCAGATTAGGGGCCGAATTTGAGGGTCCTTCGAGGCTCATGCCCAAGTCGGAAGTACTTTCTAGATTCCCACGCTCGTCGCGAGCATTTTGAGTACTTGTGGGTCCGAAACGGATTCCTAATGACCAGGTTATGACCATTTTTGTGAACACCGGTCCTTTATATGGTAGGCCGTGAAAGAACTTCATTTTCTCGTGATGCGTCCTGGGACGCCGCCCCAAAATTTTGTGTCCTCGATAGTGGAGATATCATTTCCACATATATATTGACCGATGCCAGGAATGCCCTCATACTATTGGCTGTGACACACGTATGTTACGGCATGCCACACGGCAAAAACAAGGAGAATAAGGCTTATAGTCGCCTTATTTTCTTGAATTAACAACCAAATGGGATTCCCCGGATCATAGAGCATGTGCAGAATGCAACATTTGTCCTTACCAGGTAGACTAATGTTTTACTCACCATAATCTCTTGGATTTCCTTCCAAAGGAGTGTAAATGGGTTCAGAAACTTGTCTGAAAAGCAGCGGCAAATGATGTTCCCTTTTAGGGGCAAAAAGTCCTGCCTACGGGACGAATTTGAGGGTCCTTCTGGACTCCTGCGCAAGTCGAAAGTATTTTCTTGATTTCCACGCTCGTCGCGAGCATTTGGAATACTTGTGGGTCCGAAACGGACTCCGAATGATAAAGTTATTACCGTTTTAGTGAACACCAGTCCTTTATTTGGCAGTCTTTGAAAGTACTACATTTTTTCGTGACGTGTGCTAGGGCACCGCCCCAAAATTTTGTGTCCACCATAGTGGAGATATTGTCTCCGGATAGAGGCAAAGGTGTCCCGTCTTTCGATGAGATGGTGGCTATTGTTTTGGACGAAGTCTACTTTGACGATCCGACTACTAACGTGCGAGGATGTCACACCTTAGCAATCGCTAAACCAACTCCGAGAGGTTATTGACCATGTCGGAGCACGATCAACCTGACCACGAAGGTCTGTTTCCTGCAGGCAAACAAAGAACAAGCAAGAAACTAAGGTTGCAATCTGGATATTGCGAATATAAGAGGAAAGCTTTATTGATCAAGGTGGGGTTCTATGACGCCTTGGTTTGGTCATTGAACACAAACGAAGTACGCAAAGTTGCAGCTATGGCGAACTTTTAATCTAAACAAAACCCAAAGTCTAAACGTCGCCCTAAGGGCTGTATATATGGAGGAAGAGGAGGGAATTTCGTGGCCCTTGAGGGAGGGGTCCGAAACCAACCCTAACTCTTGTTTCCCCACACATACGGACTCTAAAAACAGCCTATACTTAAGTATTTTGAAATTACATGGGCCTGGCCCAATAATAAGGTGACACAACACCTAGAATAGCCTAAGGACGAATATTATGAAGTTGCATCTTGTATATTTCGTCCAAGGCTTCATGCACTCATTATGGTGGCTTCAAAGTCCTAGAATCATCACTTGTAACTCCGTTCTTGTTCCCCTTGCGCATCCCAACATCTCCATGCTTGAACTTGCTCCAAGGTTCATCTTTCTTGTCCATGGTAGGCCCTTCATTTGTAAGCAAAACAAATGTATCCAATTTAGGCAGCATCATATTCTCGTGAACATTGGAATCGTTATCAAGAAACGAAAGTACCTGATAATTACATTGGCGTGCGCGAGCTCTAGTAATTAGTCCAGTATGTATAGCAGCAGGGGTTGTGGGTGTAATAATGTTATTGATGTCCTCATCACCCTTCCCTTCTTGAAATGAAGTCGTCCTCGACGGAAGCTCATCTTCCTCACCCAAATAAGGCTTCAAATCTGCAATGTTAAATGTGGGACTAACCCCAAAATCTGCAGGCAGCTCAAGTTTATATGCATTATCATTTATTTTCTCTAACACCTTAAAAGGGCCATCAGCACGTGGCATTAGCTTTGATTTGCGCAAATTAGGAAACCTATCCTTACGCAAATGTACCCAAACAAGATCTCCAGGTGCAAAGACAACATGTTTTCTACCCTTATCTCCAGCAAGTTTTTATTTAGCATTCATACGCTCAATGTTTTCCTTAGTTAACTCATGCATTTTTAAGATCAATTCAGCACATTGTTTAGCATCAAAATTAACCTTCTCCGAAGATGGAAGAGGCAACAAATCAATGGGTGCACGAGGTAGGGAACCATACACAATTTCAAAAGGGCACATCTTAGTAGTAGAATGCAACGAATGATTATAAGCAAATTCAATATGAGGCAAGCATTCTTCCCACATTTTCTTATTATTCTTCAAAACAGCCCTAAGCATAGTAGACAATGTTCTATTGACTACTTCAGTTTGACCATCAGTTTGGGGGTGAAAAGTAGTACTAAAAAGCAGTTTAGTCCCAAATTAGCTCATAAACATCTCCAAAAGTGGCTAAGAAATTTAGTATCACGATCTGAAACAATAGTATTTGGCACACCATGCAAGCGAATAATTTCATGAAAGAACAAATCAGCAACATTAACAACATCATCGCTTTTATGACATGGTATAAAGTGTGCCATTTTCGAGAATATATCCACGACAACAAATATGCTATCCCTCCCCTTGTTTGTTCGAGGTAAACCTAAAACAAAGTCCATAGTTATATCCTCCCAAGGAACACTAGGTACAGACAAAGGCATATATAAACCATGAGGATTGAGTCATGACTTAGCTTTTTGACATGTAGTGCAGCGAGCAACAAAACGCTCAACATCCCGTCTCATCTTTGGCCAAAAGAAATGTGTAGCAAGTACGTCCTCCGTCTTCTTCACGCCAAAGTGTCCCATTAATCCTCCTCCATGCGCCTCCTGCAACAACAAAAGACGAACAGAGCTAGCAGGAATGCATAGCTTGTTAGCAGGAACACAAAGCCATCATTAATAACGAACTTGTTCCATGTTCGTCATTCTTTACAATTCTACATTACATCTTTAAAATCAGCATCACACACATATTGATCTTTGATGGTCTCCAAACCAAATATTTTGAAGTCAAGTTGTGAAAGGATAGTATAGTGACGAGACAAAGCATCAGCAATAACATTTTCTTTACCCTTCTTGTGTTTAATGACATAAGGAAAAGTCTCAATGAATTCAACCCATTTAGCATGTCTACAATTCACTATAGCTTGACTTTTAATATGTTTCAAAGATTCATGATCAGAATGTATAACAAATTCTTTGGGCCATAAATAATGTTGCCATGTCTCTAAAGTCTGAACAAGAGCATATAATTCTTTATCATAAGTAGAATAGTTCAGACTAGGCCCACTCAATTTTCAGAAAAGTGTGCAACAGGTTTGCCATCTTGTAATAACACACCTCCTAATCCAATTTCACAAGCATCACATTCAAGCTCAAAAGTCTTATTAAAATCAGGAAGTTGCAGTAAAGGAGCATGTGTCAACTTATCTTTCAATACCGTGAAGGCTTCTTCCTGTGCTGTACCCCAAACAAAAGGCACATCCTTCTTTGTAAACTCATTGAGAGGTGCAGCAATGGTGCTAAAATCTCTCACAAAACGCCTATAGAAACCAGCGAGTCCAAGAAAACTCCTCACTTGTGTGACCGTTTTGGGCTGCGGCCAACTCTCAATAGCTTCAATCTTGGCTTTATCAACTTTAATTCCCTATGGAGTAACAACATAGCCAACAAAAGAGACTCGGTCGGTGCAAAAGGTGCACTTCCCAAGGTTACCAAACAAACGTGCATCACGTAGAGCAATAAAAACAACACGTAAATGTTCCAAATGTTCTTCCAAAGATTTGCTATAAATCACTATATCATCAAAATAGACTACCACAAATCGTCCAATGAAAGCACGTAAAACTTCGTTCATTAGTCTCATGAAAGTACTAGGTGCATTAGTTAACCCAAAAGGCATGACTAACCACTCATATAAACCAAACTTAGTTTTAAATGCTGTTTTCCATTCATCTCCCAATTTCATACGAATTTGATGGTATCCACTACGCAAATAAACTTTGGAGAATATTGTAGAGCCACTCAATTCATCGAGCATATCATCTAGCCTAGGAATAGGATGACGATAATGAATAGTAATATTATTAATGCCTCTACAATCAACACACATACGCGACGTACCATCCTTTTTAGGCACTAGTATAATAGGAACAACACAAGGACTAATAGATTCCCGTATATAACCTTTGTCGAGCAGCTCCTGTAATTGACGCATAATCTCCTTCGTCTCCTATGGATTGGTACGGGATGGTGCACGGTTGGGTAGCGATGCATCGGGAATTAAGTCAATTTGATGCTCAATCCCTCGAATAGGTGGTAATCCCGGTGGCACGTCTTGTGGGAAGACGTCAGCGAACTCCTACAAAATGTTAGTGACTGCAGGGGGCAAAGAGGAAGGCACGTCCTCAAATGAAAATAATGCCTCTTTGCACACAAAAGCTTAGCAAACAGATTTGCTAAAAACTAGCTCATCAATATCAGATTTGGTGGCAAGTAAACATGCACTTTTCAATTTAATTTCAGAAGCAACACTAGATGGTTTATTATTAGGCTTCATTTGTTGCTCAAATTCTTTTGCCACAATCTGATTTTCACTCTTATTTTTCTCCTGTTTTGCTTTATTAGCTCTATGACTATCATCTTTCAAAATGGAATCAGGAGTCATAGGAAGCAATGTAATATTTGTATCCTTATGAACAAGAGTATACTGATTGTTTCTACCATGGTGTACATATTTTTTATCAAATTGCCATGGTCTACCAAGTAATAAGGAACATGCTTGCATAGGTACCACATCACAGTCAACATAATCAGCATATGTAGAGATACTAAAATGCACCCGAACAGTACGTGTTACCTTAACCTTGTCGCTGTTGTTGAACCATTGGATGTAGTAAGGATGTGGAGATGGTCTTCTGGTGAGAGATAGCTTCTCCACCATCTCCATGCTAGCCAAGTTGCTGCAGCTCCCTCCATCTATGATGACGCGAATAGAACGTTCCTTCACAACTCCCTTTGTATGGAACAAATTATGCCTCTGATTTTGCTCAACTTGTGTAACCTGCACACTCAAAACACGTTGAGCAACTAAACATTCGTACCTGTCAGCATCTTCAGCAGCCATGTATTGCGTCTCATGATCAGAATCATCTCCACCGTGTTCTTCATGTGTAATAAGAGGCAAAGTCTCCTCATCATAGTCACTAGCGGACTCATACCCACCATCCTCAGAAGCAATCATCACACGCTGAGATTTGCATTCTCTCACAAAATGTCCTCTTCCCTTATAACGACGACAAATAATATCACTTGTGTGCCCTGTTGACGCCATGGAAGAAGAAGAGCTCTGTGCAGGCCCGACAGGTGTGCTCTTGGCAGATAGTGGTGGTTGTGCCCGCTTTCTTGGATCACGGTTGGAGATGGCACCTGAAGAAGGTGATGGTGCAGTGGAAGTAGATGATGCATGTGGTGTCCAAGATGAAGGTCGACCTGCAGAAAAGTTAGTTCGCGCCAATGCCTGTTGATCCTGCACTTCACGTTCAACTTTACAAGCAAGATGGAATAAACGAGTGATATTATTATAATCCTTATACTCTAGAATGGTCTGAATCTCTCTATTTAATCCACCCATAAAATGTGCAAGCATAGCTTCATTCTCCTCAACAATACCACATCTAATCAAGCCAGTTTGTAATTCCTGATAATATTCTTCTACAGAATTTTTTCCTTGTCTTAAGCGCTGCAATTTTTGAAGTAATTCACGTTGATAATATGGTGGAACCCAATGAGTACGCATAGCAGTTTTCAAAGAAGCCCATGTAGCTGGAACAGGATATAATCTACGATGTTCAGACCACCAAACACATGCAAAGCTTATGAAAGCACAAACAGCAGCAGGAACACGTCTCTCCTCAGGATATTGTAAACATGTAAATCGTTGTTCAGTTTCTAATTCCCAAGTAATATATATATCAGGAACATATCTACCCTCAAATGGTGGAATATTGAATTTCAGTTTAGGGAGATGGTCATGATCTCATACCTGAGGGGGAGCCCTAACATTGACATTATTTGCATGTGGACGACCTGGTGGTTGTGGTGCTGGTGGTTGCACGTAGTTCTGATTTTGATCAACCTCATCCTCGTAATCTCCCGCATAATCATCCTCCTCCACATCAGCAGCAGGAGCCACAGAAGTATCAACAGCAGCACCAGCAATTTGGCCAGGCTGAAGAGGGACACGGCTCGCTCGGCGGAGGGCTGTTTCCCGACGTGGAGGTAGTTGTTGTTGTTGTTGCAGAGGTGCGGCAGGTGTAGCCGGTGGTGGTGGTGGGAAACGCGAAAGCAATTTAGCAAACTTGTTATCGAGCTTTGTTTCAAACGTCTTCTCCATGCCATCTATCTTCTCCATGGCCTCTTCAAATCTGTTTAGCACATCTTGCACCTGTCCACTCATCATTTGCTGAAACTTATCATGAAGCTCCTTGTTCGTCAAGTTCTCCCAGTCAGTATCGTCAGCTTGTGATCCTGGCATGGTTAGCTGCAATAGAAACACACAAGAATATGATCCTACAGACTACTAACAAGTGGTGGTGGTGGCGGGTATCACAAATCCATCAAGAAAATCTCAAATTCTTACCAGTTCTTACCCAGCAGCAGGCGGTGATCGGCAACCGATGTAGTCAAAACTCTCAAAGCTTCGATAGAGCGATTACCAGGGAGAGTCAAATGCACGATGTAGATGTATGTGGAGCTGGGAAGGCTTATAATATGGTAGCAAAAAGGGTCATCAATAATCAATTCAGAGATGCAAAGTTGAATAAACGCTCAACGACGGTACTGTGCTGGTCCTAGGCTAGACCGTACTAGAGACGCGAGCCTAGAGCACTAACAAAATCACGGCGCTGCACGTAAACAAGGGAGGAGCACACTCTGAATTTTTTTTCTTTTTTTTCACTTTTTTTGCACTTTTTTCCCTCTTTTTTTTGCTCCGCAACAAATTTTTTCTGAAAAAGTATACAAATGGCCTAAAAACTGCCTAGCCAGAATTTTCCAGATTGGAACTATTTTTGTTCTGCGGATGGCTCGGAAGTTTGGGAGTCCTACTCTGTCACGACTCGGAGTATCGCGTGATATGGAAATCAAGAACAAAGCAACAATTACTGGACTCGGACTAGGACTAGCGGCGGAGATGAATCTGGTGGAAACTCAGACTGGTGGCAGATATTTGCAGGGCGATGGAACACGGACAAGTGGCGAATCTGTGATGGAGGTGGACTCGGATTAGCGTGATGGCGGTGGATATGTGGTATATGGTAGCGGCGATGACGATGGTGGTATATGGCAGCGGTGATGACGATGGTGGTATATGGCAGCGGTGATGACGATGGTGCGGCGGTGGCGTGACAACTTGTGAACAGAACTCGAAACTCTAAAGTACTAGACGCTAGGACCAGCAACTTGACACGACGATGCAACCGCAAATTCAACAAAGAAAATACAGAAAAGATTATGCAAAGGCTCAGATTGGTTCAGATAAGATGAACTAACCCTAATTTTTTTGGCTTTTTCGTGGACTATAGGTATAAAGAACAGACTCGATCTAAACTATGAAAAACTGTAAAATCTCACCAAGCAACCTGAAAATCTGATAACACTTGATAGAGGCAAAGGTGTCCCGTCTTTCGATGAGATGGTGGCTATCGTTTTGGATGAAGTCGACTTTGACGATCCGACTACGAATGTGCGAGGACGTCGCGCCTTAGCAATCGCTAAACCAACTCCGAGAGGTTATTGACCACGCCGGAGCATGATCAACCTGACCACGAAGGTCTGTTTCCTGCAGGCAAACGAAGAACAAGCAAGAAACTAAGATTGCAATCTGGATATTGCGAATATAAGAGGAAAGCATTATTGATCAAGGTGGGGTTCTGTGACGCCTTGGTCTGGTCATTGAACACAAACGAAGTACGCGAAGTTGCAGCTATGGCAAACTTTTAATCTAAACAAAACCCAATGTCTAAACGATGCCCTAAGGGCTGTATATATGGAGGAAGAGGAAGGAATTTCGTGGCCCTTGAGGGAGGGGTCCGAAACCAACCCTAACTCTTGTTTCCCCACACATACGGACTCTAAAAACAGCCTATACTTAAGTATTTCAAAATTACATGGGCCTGGCCCAATAATAAGGTGACGCAGCACCTAGAATAGCCTATGGACGAATATTATGAAGTGGCATCTTGTATATTTCGTCCAAGGCTTCATGCACTCATTATGGTTGCTTCAAAGTCCTAGAATCATCACTTGTAACTCCGTTCTTGTTCCAATTGCGCATGCCAACATCTCCATGCTTGAACTTGCTCCAAGGTTCATCTTTCTTGTCCATGGTAGGCCCTTCATTTGTAAGCAAAACAAATGTATCCAATTTAGGCAGCATCATATTATCATAAACATTGGAATCTTTACCAAGAAACGAAAGTACCTGATAATTCAATTGGCGTGCGCGAGCTCTAGTAATTGGTCCAGTATGTATAGCAGCAGGGGATGTGGGTGTAAAAATGGTATTGATGTCCTCATCATTTCCACATTTATGTTGACCGATGCCAGGAATGCCCTCATGTTATTGGTTCTCACGCACGTACTTTATGGCATGACACACGGCAAAAACAAGGAGAATAATGCTTATGGTCGCCTTATTTTCTTGAATTTAGGTCCAAATGGGATTCCCCGGATCATAGAGCATGTGCAGAATGCAACGTTTGTCCTTACCAGGCGGACTAATGTTTATACTCACCATAAACTCTCGGATTTCCTTCCAAAGGAGTGCCAATGGGTTCAGAAAATGGTCTGAAAAGCAGCGCCAAATGATATTCTATGACTTTTAGGGGTAAAAAGTCCTACCTAGGGGCCGAATTTGAGGGTCCTCCGGGCCTACTGTCCAAACCGGAAGTATTTTCTAGATTCCCTCGATCGTCGCGAGCATTTTGAGTAGTTGTGGGTCCGAAACGTACTCCAAATAACAAAGTTATGACCGTTTTAGTGCACACCGGTCCTTTATATGGCAGTCCTTAAAAGAACTTCATTTTCTCGTGACGCGTTATGGCGTGCCGCCCCAAAATTTTGTGTCCTCCATAGTGGTGATATTGTTTCCACATATATATTGACCGATGCCAGAAATGCCCTCCTATTATTGGCTGTCACACACGTAAGTTACGACATGCCACACAACAAAAACGAAGATGAAAAAGGCTTATAGTCGCCTTACTTTATTGAATTTACAACCAAATGGGATTCCCCGTATCATAGAGAGTGTGCAGAATGCAACTTTTATCCTTACTAGGCGTACTAATGTTGATACTCACCATAATCTCTTATATTTCCTTCCAAAGGAGTGCTAATGGGTTTAGAAACATGTCTGAAAAGTAGTGGCAAATGATGTTCTTTGACTTTCAGGGGCAAAAAGTCCAGCTTAGGGGCCGAATTTGAGGGTCCTCGGGGCCTCCTGCGCAAGCCGTAAGGATTTTCTAGATTCCCATGCTTGTCGCAAGCATTTTGAGTACTTACGGGTCCGAAACGGACTCCGAATGACCAAGTTATGACCGTTTTAGTGAACTGTGGTCCTTTGTATGGGAGTCCTTGAAAGAATTTCA
This sequence comes from Aegilops umbellulata, assembly GCA_032464435.1. Lineage (NCBI taxonomy): Eukaryota > Viridiplantae > Streptophyta > Magnoliopsida > Poales > Poaceae > Aegilops > Aegilops umbellulata. The sequence continues at coordinate 247,525,224 of CP136054.1, read as the reverse complement.
TTTTCTCATTAGGCGTTCTGGCACGCCGCCCCAAAATTTTGTGTCCTCCATAGTGGACATTTTGTTTCCACATATATATTGACTGATGCCAGGAATGCCCTCCTATTATTGGCTGTCACACACATACATTACAGCATGCCACACGGCAAAAACAAGGAGAATAAGGCTTATAGTCGCCTTATTTTCTTGAATTTATAACCAAATGGGATTCCTCGGATCATAGAGCTTGTGCAAAATGCAACGTGTGTCCTTACCAGGCGGACTAATGTTTATACTCACCATAATCTCTCGGATTTCCTTCCAAAGGAGTGCCAATGGGTTCAGAAACTTGTTTGAAAAGCAGCGGCAAAAGATGTTCATTTTGAGGGGTAAAAAGTCCTGCCTAGGGGCCTAATTTGAGGGTCCTTCAGGACTCCTGCACAAGCCAAAAGTCTTTTCTATATTTGAACGCTTGTCGCGAGCATTTGGAGTACTTGCGGGTCTGAAACGGACTCCGAATGACAAAGTAATGACCGTTTTAGTGAACACCAGTCCTTTATTTGGCAGTCCTTGTGTAACGCCCCGGATTCGATGCGCCAGGTGTCTCCAGTTATTCGTCGCTGTTGCCATGTCATTTGCTTGCGTTGCACTTTGCCATGTCATCATCTGCATTTCATCAGCATGTTTTTCAAAACTTGCATCCGTTCGGGTCCTCCCGGTTCTCTCCGTTGTTTGTTTGGAGCCCAACCACACTCACACGCGCCCGCGACCCCTCCGAATATTATTTTATAAGTGTCATAAAAATGTTCTCGGAATGGGATGAAACTTGTCGAGCGGGCTTATTATAGTGTAGACAGACCGCCTGCCAAATTTCATCGTATTCAGAGTCCGTTTGATAGCCCAACCGTTAAACATATAGCGGCACCGTTGCCGGTATTTTCGCCAGACGTTTCGGTCTCCGGAACAGTCGTCGGGCCTCACTTCTCTTCTCTCCTCTCAGCCCACCTAGTTCCCCCTTTGTATGGAGCCGTCCGATCGTGATCCGAGGGTCCGAAAATGGATGAAACCCCCCAACCCTAACCCCTTTTTGCTATATATACACCCCCTCTCTCCATTTTTGGCCTAAACCTAGCCCCTAACCCTCCCCTAACCTCCAGCCGCCGCATCAACCTCGAAGCCCGCGCCGCCAGCCAGATCCAACCACCTCGCCCTCATTTTCCGGCGCCCTCCACCTGACACCCGCCACTTGGTGCGCCCAGATTGGCGCAGCCACCGCCCGCAGCCGCCCGTGGCCACTCGCAGGCGACCACGTGGCCTATCCTCGCCCCCAGCGCTCCCCACCGCGTCGGCCCGCTAGGCCCGCGCGTGGCCCGCCCGGGCCCGGATCCCCGCCGCCGCAGGGCCCGAGCGCCCCAGCGCTGCGCCGCCCGTTCGCCCGCGCACCACCGCCGCCGCAGGCCTGAGCCCCGCGCCTCCTGGCCGCACCGATCCCCGCCGCCAGCGCCTCGCCGGCGCGCCCCGCCGGACCTCCCGCACCCGCGGCCAGCGCCGCAGCCGCCGCCTCTCCTCCCCGCGCCTCTCCTTCCCCCGCCCGAGGCCGCCGCACCGCCGCATGTTCCGCCGGTCGCCGCTGCCGCACCTCGCCTTCGCCGGCGCCGCCCCGCTCCGGCCGGATCCTGCCGCTTCCCGCCGTCCCCGGCCTCCCCGATGACTCCTCACGCCTCCTCCGGCCCTCCTCCGACCTCTCCAGCGATCACCGGATCGAAAGGGTCGCCGAAGCCGGTGACCACCCGGATCGGGATGAGATCCACCAGCCTCGGCAACCAAACGCCTCCGCTCGTCCCCGCACGTCTCTGTCCCGGAACCCCGAGATCCAGTTTCTGCGAGGGTAAAATCTGCTAAGTCCTGAGATTTGCACATTACGTTGTCCTGTTCATCACATCATATCTTCTTGCATACTACTCCGTCTCGTGCGTGAAATATATCGAAATGTTCATCTGGTTGTGCTCGTCATTTTGTTCCATTGTGCCCTGTTTGTTTGAGTTCATCTTGATTCCCGAAATGCTGTTGCAAGAGTGCTAGTTTCTGTTAGTTTCAGTTTCTTATCAGAACATGTACTTTTGTCATTTTTGCCATGATGGATGTGTGCATCCTATGATCTTGAGCCCTACATGTGTTTTGAAGTATGCCATGCCATATTTACGGGGGTGTATGCCATGTATTTTTGTGATCTATGTGGTGACTAGAACAAGCATGCAAACTAGGCTTCATGATGTTGCTGATTTCAGCCCTTGTTCTGTTGTTATTGTGATGCCATGTATTCATGTTGCTACAGTGAGATCCATGCCTCTTTTGAGTATGTTCAGTAAGGGTGTTTTGTTCATATGGTTATGCTATATCCATCCATGCTCCTGGTTGCATTTATAGAGTGCTATAACATGTCTTAATCTTGCTCTACTTTTGCTATAAAATGTTCCTGGCAGATTGTTTACATGTTATTCAACTTTGCCAAGGTTGTTGTAGTTTATCCATGCATGCTATGTTGTTGTTCTTGCCATGTATAGCTTCTATGCCATGTCTAATTGCTGGATGTATGCTTATTTTGTCATGCAATGCCTCGTAGTGAGTGCATCGAGCTCGTAAACATGCCTACTCGTTATCTGTTTTGCCATGCTCCAGTTTTTCACTAAGTCTGAATCTGTTTATGTTTTTGCTATGTTCACATGCTTGCTATTGTATTTTCTGATCCCTTTTGCCATGCATCTTAACTTGCTGTTTAACAAACTTGAACATAAGGTTATTCAGATCTGGACTAATTTCGAAATTTGCATATGACGACTTACCGGATTTGTTATATGTTGTTCCCAGCCTCATTTAAACTTGCTTTGTTGTGTTGCCCTTGTATGCATCTTCTCTTGCCATGCGTAGCCCCATGTAGCCTTGTCATGCATCATACTTGGTTGTGCATCATGCCTTGTTCATGTGTGGTGTGTTTACCATGTTGTGTGCTTCTTCTCGATAGTTTCCGTTTCGTTGCGATCGTGAGGATTCGTTCGTCTACGCTTGGTTCGTCTTCGTGGCTTCATCTTCTTCATGGACTCGTTCTTCTTCCTTGCGGGAGTTCAGGCAAGATGACCGTCACCTTGGATCTCATTACTATCATTGCTATGCTAGTTGCTTCGTTCTATCGCTATGCTGCGTTACCTACCACTTGTTGCTCAAGCCTCCCAAATTGCCATGAACCTTTGACCTATGTTACCCTTCCTAGCAAACCGTTGTTTGGCTATGTTACCGCTTTTGCTCAGCCCCTCTTATAGCGTTGCTAGTTGCAGGTGAAGATGAAGATTGCTCCATGTTGGATTATGCTTATGTTTATGTTGGGATATCACAATATCTCTTATATTATTAATGCATCTATATACTTGGTAAAGGGTGGAAGGCTCGGCCTTATGCCTGGTGTTTTGTTCCACTCTTGCCGCCCTAGTTTCCGTCATATCGGTATTATGTTCCCGGATTTTGCGTCCCTAACGCGGTTGGGTGATTTATGGGACCCCCTTGACAGTTCGCTTTGAATAAGACTCCTCCAGCAAGGCCCAAAATTGGTTTTACCATTTGCCTCACCTATGCCCTTTTATTTCCCTTGGGTTTCCGGAGCCCAAGGGTCATCTTTATTTTAGCCCCCCCGGGCCAGCGCTCGTCGTGAGTGTTAGTCCAAACCGTCAGCCGCCGGTGGCCATCAGGGGCAACTCTGGGCTCGCCTACCGGAAGTTTGGACAATCCGGTGTGCCCTGAGACCGAGATATGTGCAGCTCCTATCAGGATTTGTCGGCACATCCGGGCGGCTTTGCTGGACTTGTTTTATTACTGTCGAAATGTCTTGTAGCCGGGATTCCGAGACTGATCGGGTCTTCCCGGGGAGAAGGAATATCCTTCGTTGATCGCGAGAGCTTATAATGGGCTAAGTTGGGACACCCCTGCAGGGTTTGATCTTTCGAAAGCCGTGCCCGCGGTTATGTGGCAGATGGGAATTTGTTAATGTCCGATTGTAGTAAACTTGAAGCAAACTCTTCTAAAATACACCAACCGTGTGCGTAACCGTGAGAGTCTCTTTTCGGGGTTGATCGAGAGGAGAACACGGTTTCTGGGTTATGTCTGACGTAAGTAGGAGTTCAGGATCACTTCTTGATCATTACTAGTTGACGACCGCTTGCTTTGCTTCTCTTCTCGCTCTTATTTGCGTATGTTAGCCACCATACATGCTTAGTCGCTGCTGCAACCTCGCCACTATACCCCTTCCTTACCCATAAGCTTTGCTAGTCTTGATACCCATGGTAATGGGATTGCTGAGTCCTCGTGGCTCACAGATTACTACACCACCAGTTGCAGGTACCGTTAATGCGATGTTCATGACGTGAGGGCGATGATCATTTGTGCTGGAGTTCGTCTGTTTCTTCTTCGATTGAGGGATAGGTTCCAGGTCGGCAGCCTGGGCTAGCAGGGTGGATATTGTTTGAGTTTCTGTTTATGTGTCATCCGTAGTCGGATGTTGATCTTGTATATGATGTATTGTTGTATTCATGTGACATTGTATGTATTGGATGTATCCCCACTATTATGTAATGTTGATGTAATGATATCCACCTTGCAAAAGCGTCTTCGAGATGCGCTTCTATCCTTGGTGGGACCTTCGAGTTCCTTTAGGATAGGGTCGCAGCTTGGGCGTGACACCTTGAAAGAACTTCATTTTCTCGTGACGTGTGCTAGGGCGCCGCCCCAAAATTTTGTGTCCTCCATAGTGGAGATATTGTTTCCACATATATGTTGACCGATGCCCGGAATGCCCTCCTATTATTGGCTGTCACGCACATACTTGACGGCATGCCACACGGAAAAAACAAGGAGAATAAGGCTTATGGTCGCCTTATTTTCTTGAAATTTCAACCAAATGGGATTCTCCGGATGATAGAGCATGTTCGGAATGCAACGTTTGTACTTACCAGGCGGACTAATGTTTATACTCACAATAATCTCTCGAATTTCCTTCCTAAGGAGTGCCAATGGACTCAAAAACTTGTGTGAAAAGCAGCAGCAAATTATGCTCTTTGACTTTCAGGGGAAAATAGTCCTGCCTAGGGGCCGAATTTGAGGGTCCTTCGGGCCTCCTGTGCAAGCTGAAAGTATTTTCTAGATTCCCACGCTCGTCGCGAGCATTTTGAGCACTTGTGGGTCCAAAACAAACTCCGAATGACAAAGTTATGACTGTTTTAGTGGACACCAGTCCTTTATATGGTAGTCCTTGAAAGAACTTCATTTTCTCGTGACGTGTTAAGGCGCACCGTCCTAAAATTCTGTGTCCTCCATAGTGGAGATATTGTTTCAAATATATATTGACCAATGCAAGAAATGCCCTCCTATAATTGGTGCTCACACACGTACGTTACGGCATGCCACACGACAAAAACAAAGGAGAATAAGGCTTATAGTCGCCTTATTTTCCTGAATTTACAACCGAATGGGATTCCCCAGATCATAGAGCATGTGCAGAATGCAACGTTTGTCCTTATCTGGTGGACAATGGTTTATACTCAGCGTAATCTCTCCGATTTCCTTCTAAAGGACTGCCAATGTGTTCAGAAACTTGTCTGGAAAGCACCGGCAAATGATGTTCTTTGACTTTCACGGGCAAAAAGTCTAGCGTAGGGAGGAATTTGAGGGTCCTCTGGGCCTCCTATGCAAGATAGAAGTATATTCTAGATTCTCATGCTTGTCACGAGCGTTTTGAGTACTTGTGGGTCCGAAATGGACTCCGAATGACTAAGTTATGACCGTTTTAGTGAACACCGATCCTTTATATGGCAGTCCTTGAAAGAACTTCATTTTGTCTTGACGTGTTCTGGCACGCTGCCCCAAAATTTTGTGTCCTCCATAGTGGAGATATTGTTTCCATATATATATATTGACTGATGCCAGGAATGCCGTCCTATTATTGGCTGTCACCCACGTACGTTAAGGCTTATAGTTGCCTTATTTTCTTGAATTTATAACCAAATGGAATTCATCGGATCATAGAGCTTGTGCGGAATGCAACGTTTTTCCTTACCAGCGGGATTAATGTTGATACTCACCATAATCTCTTGGATTTCCTTCCAAAGGAGTGCCAATGGGTTCAGAAACTTGTGTGAAAAGCAGCGGCAAATGACATTCTTTGACTTTCAGGGGCCAAAAGTCTGGCCTAGGGGATGAGTTTGAGGGTCCTCTGGTCTTCCAATGCAAGCTGGAAGTATTTTCTAGATTCTCACGCTTGTCGCGAGCATTTTCAGTACTTGTGGGGTCTAAAATGGACTCTGAATTACAAAGTTATGAGCGTTTGACTGAACACCGGTCCTTTATATGGCAGTCGTTGAAAGAACTTCATTTTCTCGTGACTCATTATGGCGCCGCCCCAAAATTTTGTGTCCTCCATGGTGGATATATTGTTTCCAGATATATATTGACCGATGCCAGGAATGCCCTCCTATTATTGGCTGCCACACACACGTGTTACGGCATGCCACACGACAAAAACAAAGGAAAAAAGAAAGGAAAATAAGGCTTATAGTCGCCTTATTTTCTTGAATTTACAAACAAATGGGATTCCCCGGATCATAGAGCATGTGCAGAATGCATCTTATGTCCTATCCCAGGCAGACTAATGTTGATAATCACCATAATCACTTGGATTTCCTTCCAAAGGAGTGCCAATGGGTTCAGAAACTTGTGTGAAAAGCAGTGGCAAATGATGTTCTTTGACTTTCAGGGTAAAAAGTCCAGCTTAGGGGCCAAATTTGAGGGTCCTCCGGGCCTCCTGCGCAAGCCATATGTATTTTTTAGATTTCCACGCTCGTCGTGAGCATTTTGAGTACTTATGGGTCTGAAACAGACTCGAATGACCAAGTTATGACCGTTTTAGTGAACCCCGCTCCTTTATATGGTAGCCCGTGAAAAAATTTCATTTATCATGAGGTGTTCTGGCGCACCGCCCCAAAATTTTGTGTACTCCATAGTGGAGATATTGTTTCCATGTATATACTGACCGATGCCAGGAATGCCCTCATATTTTTGGCTGTCACACCCGTATGTTACGGCATGCCACACGGCAAAAACAAAGAGAATAGGGCTTATACTCGCCTTATTTTCTTGAATTTACAACCAAATGAGATTCCTCGGATCATAGAGCATGTGGAGAATGCAACGTTTGTCCTTACCAGGCGGACTAATGTTTTACTCACCATAATCTCTTGGATTTCCTTGCAAAGGAGTGCCAATGGGTTCAGAAACTTGTCTGAAAAGCAGCGGCAAATGATGTTCACTTTCAGGGACAAAAAGTCCCGCCTAGGGGCCGAATTTGAGGGTCCTTCGGGACTCGTGCGCAAGCTGAATGTATTTTCTAGATTTCCACGCTCGTCGCAGTCATTTGGAGTACTTGTTGGTCCGGAACGGACTCTGAATGAAAAAATTATGACTGTTTTAGTGAACACCGGTCCTTTATTTGGCAGTCTTTGAAAGAACCTCATTTTCTCGTGACGTGTGCTGGGGCGCCGCCCCAAAATTTTTTGTCCTCCACAGTGGAGATATTGTTTCCACATATATGTTGACCGATGCCAGGAATACCCTCCTATTATTGGCTATCACGCACGTACTTTTGGCACACCACACGGCAAAATAACAAGAATAAGGCTTATGGTCGCCTTATTTTCTTTAATTTACAACCAAATGGGATTCCCCGGATCATAGAGCATGCATAGAATGCAACGTTTGTACTCCTGGCGGAGTACTGTTTACAGTCACCATAATCTCTCGGATTTCCTTCCAAAGGAGTGCCAATGGGTTCAGAAACTTGTCTGAAAAGCAGGGCCAAATGATCTTCGTTGAATTTTAGGGGCAAAAAGTCCTACCTAGGGGGCGAATTTGAGGGTCCTCCGGGCCTCCTGCGCAAACCGAAAGTATTTTCTAGATTCCCATGATCGTCGCGAGCATTTTGAGTAGTTGTGGGTCCGAAATGGACTCCGAATAACAATGTTATGGCTGTTTTAGTGGACACCGGTCCTTTATATGGTAGTCCTTCAAAGAACTTCATTTTCTCGTGACGCGTTCTGGCACGCCGCCCCAAAATTGTGTGTCCTCCATAATGCAGATATTGTTTCCACATATATATTGACCGATGCTAGAAATGCCCTCCTATTATTGGCTGTCACACACGTACGTTACGACATGCCACACGACAAAAACAAAGGAGAATAAGGCTTATATTCGCCTTATTTTCATGAATTTACAACCAAATGGGATTCCCCGGATCATAGAGCATATTCAGAATGCAACGTTTGTCCTTACCAGGCAGACTAATGTTTATACTCAGCATAATCTTTCAGATTTCCTTCCGAACGAGTGCAAATGGGTTCAGAAACTTGTCTGAAAAGCAGTGGCAAATGATGTTCTTTGACTTTCAGGGCCAAAAATTCCTGCCTAGTGGCCGAATTTGAGGGTCCTCTGGTCCTCCTACGCAAGTTGGAAGTATTTTCTAGATTCCCACGCTTGTCACGAGCATTTTGAGTACTTGTGGGTCCGAAACGGACTCCGAATGACCAAGTTATGACCGTTTTAGTGAACACCGGTCCATTATATGGCAGTCCTTGAAAGAACTTCATTTTCTCGTGACGCGTACTGGCACGCCGCCCCAAAATTTTGTGTCCTCCATAGTGGAGATATTGTTCCCATATATATATTAACCGATGCCAGGAATGCCCTCCTATTATTCGCTGTCACCCACATACGTTACAACATGCCACACGACAAAAACAAGGAGAATAAGGCTTATAATCGCCTTATTTTATTGAATTTATAACCAAATGGGATTCCCCAGATCATAGAGATGTGCAAAATGCAAATTTTGTCCTTACCAGGTGGACTATTGTTGATACTCACCATAATCTCTTGTATTTCCTTCCAATGGAGTGCCAATGGGTTCAGAAACTTATTTGAAAAGAAGCGGCAGATGATGTTCTTTGACTTTCTGGGGCAAAGAGTCCAACTTAGGTGCCGAATTTGATGGTTGATGTACAGTCAAAAAAATTTGATGGTTGATGCGGAGCATCCCAAGGTCATCCCCGTGGACCTACCATCATCTCATCAAGTGCCTAGAGGACCCATGACTCGATCACGTGCAAGAGCTCTCGAGACCGAGGTTACATCTCTCCTTTCACAATTCCACTTCGATGACCGTGAGACATGGCTACTACCTCAAACGGAGACATTGTGCATACTCAGGTATCAAGAAGTTAGCCATGGAGACGCCAAGGAGCAAGAAGAATCTTAAGAGGAAGATGGACGTGAAGACGGAGAAGGAAAAGGGCTAAGTCAGCAGAAGCCTGGACGATCCGGACCGCCGTCTGGACGATCCGGCCTCAGCCCGGATGATCCGGACCCCGGCCCGGACGATCCGGATAATACGCCCAGCGACGCCCGTAGCTTCAACCTGAAGCGGGATCATCCGGACCCAGGCCCGGATCATCCGGCCACACCCGGACGGCCGGACCAGGACCCGGACATCCGGGCCTCCTGCAGCTGCTCCACCACTACTAGACCATCTGGACACCGACCCGGATCATATGGACCCCCGAAGCCCGGATCATCCGGACTAACTCCCGGATCATCCGGCCACCGCCTGCGTGCGTGACTTGGGCCGAGGCCCGTGTACCCGTTTCGTCCCCTCACTTACCCCTTTGCCCCTTGGGCTATAAGTAGACCTCCTCCTCCTCATTTTTAGGGTTAGCAAAGTGATAGCTCATATGTGAGGATAGCTTTTGCTCATCCATATCGGATCGTCTCTTCGAGAGTGACCGCGGCCCCTCTACGGAGAAGATCCTCTTGGATTCAAGACCCCCTCTTGGGTGGCCCCATCAAGACCTCCTATACGGAGAAGAACCGGTTACCGTTTGTATCGTCCGTTGTTGACTTTGGATCTTGTATCTTACCTTTGTGTTCATCGATCTAGCACATGTGTGATCTATTCTTGTTGGTTGAGTGATTTCTCTCGTGTTTCCCTCGTGCTTCCCCTTGTGTGCATCGCGTTCTTCGTAGGGATCCGCTCCTTTCGTGAAAGATCGGGCCACTAGGGTTCTACCCTACACCATCTTGGTATCATGAGCCACGTTGATCACGATTTCGGTGCCTCCCCGTTGTGTTTTCTAGCTTGATTTTGTTGTTTTTCGTCCTAATCCGAAAATCCCCACAAAAATAGCCCAAAAAATTTTCTTGTGATTTGTGAGTTTTGATGATGTTTTGTTGGTTTTGATCCGTGAGCTTGTTGTGTTGCAAGTGGATCTAGCCTTCCCCCACCATCTCCACCTCGAAATCCCTCCAAAATCCGTGAAATCCCCGAATTTTGTGGCCGTTTTCGAGTTCATGCCGAGCCATCCCCAAGCGAGATTGACCCGCCTGGATCATCCGGCTGATCACCCGGATCATCCGGCTCCTAGCCCGGATCATCCGACTTCCTCTGCCGAAACTGCATTTCCTGCAGTTTTTGACCACTGCCGCCTACGCCTCTGCATACCCACTTCGACCACCACCACCTAACTTCCGCAAACCCCTCCAAAAACCTTTCCCATACCCCAACCATACCACCAATTGACCACTACCTACTCCGCCACTTTTTGTCGCATTTGGTTTTGAGAATTTGAGTTGTGGATCACCCTTTCCTTTCGTGTTTCGGCTACTTAGGGACGGTTCGACATCAACATCACCATCGCTCATCTTTGCCAAGGACTACTACGAATGACTACACCCTTGTGGTATCAACTTTGCATTGGTATCATCTTGGTATTGTGATATCATCGTACTCTCTTGCATTTGCATTGATAACCCCATAGCCTTACTTTTGCATAGCTTACCCATCGAGACTAGCCTTTGAGTATTGCCGGCAACGTGACTTGTGCACATTAGTGATCATACATCCCATAGCATGCATACTATCAATGTGTTGCATATCTTGGAATCATCTCTTGCGTCACAAAGTTGTCATTGCATACACAATTGCTATCTTGGTTCATGAAACATTGCATGAGAAAAGAGCTCAAACAACAAAGAGCCAAACAAGCTTTTAAGCAAAAGAGAAGGATAAGCAAATAGCTTATAAGCAAGAACCATAGCATCATACAAAATTAAGATTGTCATACTCGATCATCTTGGATCATATCTCCAGAACATCATACATAGAGCATACTTGGGATAGAAGTCGTTGCATTTTTTCTTAGTAGGTTGTGCACAAGTTCATATTCGCCTTTTGTGCAATCGTGCTAGCGTCTCTCTAGTGTTGTGCAACAAGAGCATTTTCGTGGATTCCACATTTTGGCTCACCCTTGGTTGCACGGCCCCATTTAGCTTTCCGTGTGTTGTGTTTCTGTGTACCATATCTTGCTATTGGTCTACTTGTTACATTTACAAGTCGCAAATCTTCCCCAACATTATTGAATCTTGCTTACATTCACATCAAAAATTGTGCCACTATCCTAACCAAGCTCCACCATAAGCTTTTACTTGTGTAGGTGTGAGGACCGACAAGAATTGGTACCAATTGTGCTATTTCCTTACTACACATTGGAGTGATCTTTGATCCATTTTCAACTTTGGTCAAGGTACATTTGGTATTGGTTCTTGTTTGTCTCCCACTCACATATCTTTGTTTGAAATGATGGATAGGCCAAGTACTTCTACCAACCCACTCTTCTTGGAGCAAGACGAAGACATGTCATCCTACGTCACCAAGACTCAACTATTTGGTGCACACCGAGCTTTGCATCAAGAACAACTTGCTTTGGGCGACCGCGTCGACAACCTCGCCACCGGCTTGTGTCGGTGTACTAAAGTAGGGGTACCTTAGTACCCCGAACTTGTGCACGGACGGTCGTAGCACCCCGCGGCAAGGCTCGCCAGGGGAACGCCAAAACCTTCCATGGCCCTCTTTTTGCCATTCAAGGACAAAGTACGAAGACAAGGCCCCCGGCAAGAGGAGCTTGCCGGGCCAAGGAGGCAAGACCCCGGCAAGAGGAGCATGCCGGGACGACCAAGCAAAAGCACAGAGACCCCGGCGAGAGGAGCCCGCCGGGAGGGCCCACCAGGGCATATCAGGGAAAACTCGCCTCGGCGCATCGAGTGCCCCGGCAAGGCCTGGCGAGCGGCAAGTTCCCAGGCACGGCAAGACAGCAGCCGCGGCAAGCCACTTGCCGCGACCAGCCACCACCTCAGGCCTGCGCTCCAGCTCACCCACCCCACGTGTCGCTCTGGAGCCTACCCAGATGCACGTGGCGCGAGACTGTGCAGCCAGGGGCGTGCGGTGGCGAAGCGATACTGACGAGCCATCCATCGTGGCAAACGGTGGCGCCCCTGACGGTCCCTTTCTCTGCCCCGTCTGGGCGACGTAGACGGGCATTTAATTCCTTTGTCCCCTGCCGTCAGGGTTAGGTATGATAGCACTGTGCAGCCACTGTGCAGGCGGCTGTACCCACTACAGCAATTCCCATTTTTGCCCTTACCTACGCTGCCACCTGTGGGTTGCCCCTTGAGCATATAAAAGGAGGCCCCCATGCGCACGTAGGGGGGAGTGGACCATTCACGTCCAGACTCGCAAGCAGCTCGAGTGTACTGTAGCATCTTGCGCTCTCGAGCAAGAACTCCAAATCAACCAGACAAGCAGCAGTAGGGTTTTACGCACCAGTGCGGCCCGAAGCTGGGTAAAATCGTTGTGTGTGTGTGTGTCACCTCGATCTGCTCTTTGTGCAACCTCCGCTCCCCGCCGAACCGAGAAGGGGCTCTGTCCCCATAGGTGTTCGAGGAGGCCGATTTCCCCCGACATCTTTGGCGCGCCAGGTAGGGGGAATCGGGGTTGTGTGAACCTGATCTGGTGACCAAAGGTAAGCTCAGGTATGACCAGGTACCATTCCGCTCCAGCCCATGGAGCGGAGGCATTTCTCCTCATGGATTCGCGTACGGCCCTCCTCGAGTACTCGCTCACGCTGAGCTCGAGCAAGAGCAGCCGCTCCTTGAGGAGGACCGTCTTCAGGCCGCTGAGCGAGCTTCTCGCTTCCAGCAAGCTTTGCGCCGCTCCTATAGCCGCAAAAGCTAGCGCCAGAAGTTGTGAGAAAGGCGACCTTGTTCTCCGGCGCGCTCAGTCCGCCAAGACCCTGACAAGTTGACGCCGACCGTGGGGAGGCCTTTGCCAGCACGGTTGTCGGAATCCGTTCCGTCAACCACCCTCTTTGTCCAAGTCTTGCCGCTGTTGCATGTAATCCTTGGTACAAAGCCGGGCGCAGATCCCGTGCATAGTTCATGTGCCTCGCACATCTTGTCGAATCCGTGCCTTTTTACTTTGTGCATGTATTATCTGACACGTTGTGCAGCACTTACCCTTGGCGAGCAATGGCGAGCCGCGGAGCCCCGTGCCTTTATTTTCTCTACCTCTCTTTTCTCTCAAGGAAAAGGGGGGGGAGAGGGTAACAGTATGGACCAGGCGTCGCCCAAGAAAGCTTCGCCTTGCCGGGCAGCGAGTGACCAAAAAGCTAAGTTGCCAAAGTCTGAGCAATTAAGTTTCTAAATCCTTGAACGGCCGAGCTTTGTATGGAAAACCTATGCGCGGAGGGGCCGGCTCGTGGCTAGTTGCGCCCTTATTTCGTTTCGAGTCCACTCAACGACTTAAGTGTGCTACACCTAGAGTAGCGTCCTTACTTTGTTTCGAGCTCGCTCGACATCTTAAGTGTGCGGCGACTGCAGTCGCAACACTTACTTTGTCCTGAGCCTGCTCAACAATATAAGTGAGCTGCAGCTGGCTGCGGCAAGGTTTTCTTGCCGGTAGTAGCACCGCTAGCGGGCTGCTGACGTCCCGCACTTAGCGCCCGCGGCAAGGCGGAGGCCTACGCCGGCAAGTCCCCAGAAGCGTAGGGCAAAAGCATACAAAGCGCGGGATCAAGTAGAGGAAATAACAGTGCAATCGACTACCTAAGATAAAAGTTATATTACAGAATAACTTGCCGCAGCTCTAACCAACTGTCTCCATGACACGTTCGGCAGCGACAAGTGAAGAAAGGAAGGGACGAGCGGCCTAATCCACGCGGTCGCCCTCGATCCTCTTGATCCCAGCCACCCTCTCCACGATGGGCGCGACAAGGGACCTGATCCCCTCCAGATCAGCATTCTCCGGCAAGGACTTGAGGGTGTTGGTGAGCCTGATGGTGGGGTTGCGGAAGACGATCTTCACCAGCACCTTCTCAAGGGCCCCGGAGACGGCGTCGCTCGTCTCGTCGGCCAGCTGCTCTGGGAGTGCCTTCCGGAGATGCTGAGTGCCTTCCAGAGTTGCTGGAGCGCCGCCACCACACCTTTGAAGAACGAAGTGAGCTTGGCGCTGGGTGGGATGTTCTCGCCGGAGGGATACTCGTGGCCTTCCATCCCCAGCTGCGTCAGCTCATTGTCAATCACATCGGCGATGTCAACGATACCTTCGGTCCACTGCTCCACCGTCGCCGTGAAGTTGTTCTGGGTGACGGCGGCGCTCCTCAGCAGCTCCTCGTTGTCGGCGACCTCCTTCCGTAAGGTCGCCTCCTGCTCCCTGGCACTCTCCAGTGCCTTGGCCAAGGTGTCCAGCTTCAGCTCAAGATCAGCCCTGGAGTCTTTGGCGGCATCGAGCTCCTTGATCTTCTTGGCGAAGCGAACCTGCAGCTCGCCGAGGGTGTGGGCACCCTTCTCGCGCTCCTGTTTGAGCGCGGCGAGCTCCTCGCCGCTCGCCTTGAGATCGATGCTGAGCTGAGCCACCTTCGCCTCTAGCTCCTTCTTGGCGGTCTCGGCAGCCGTGGCGGCGTCCTGCGCCTTCTTGAGGGCCCCGCCGAGCGCTTGCTCACGCGCGGCAACCTCCTCCTCATGGCTGGCGAGGCTGGCGGTCCGCTGCACCAGCTCGCCTTCCCGCGCAGATAGCCCCGCGGCGGCGAGCCTCTGCTGCTCCTCAGCCTCGGCCTTCTCGAGGATGAAGGCCGTCAGCGCCTCGTCAAGCTGCTTTCGCTCCTCCGCCAAGGATCGGAGAGCCTCCTGGTTGAGCTCCCGAAGCTCACCGGCGCGCCTCTCCATATCTGCTCCGGCCTTCGCAACGAGCGCCTCCTGACGCTCCACCTTAGCTTGCCGGGCGCGGTAAAGCGATACGAGCTTGCGTAGCAGTCGCTCCTCCTCGGGCTCGCCAGCGCTGCTACTCGGCGCGTCGACTAGTGTCAGCCCGGCGAAGGCGAGCACCTCTCCGTCCAAGACGTCTCCCTCGACCGGCGCCCTGGAGCTCGACTCCCAGGGAAGCTTGATGAAGACATCCTCGCCGGACTTCAGATAAACGCCGGGCTGAGGCTCCTCGGGGGTCGACGCTGTGGCAGTGGGAGGGTCGGCAGTCGGCGAAGCGCTTGGCACCCCCGCAACCTCGGGGCCGTCGGTGCGATCGCCGGTCCCCTCGCCAGCTGCTGCAGCGGCAGCCTTGGGAGCCTCGGCGTCCCCATCACCGGCAGGATCGTCAGCACCGCCCGTTCCTTCGGTGACGACGACGTCGTCGGCATCGCCACGGGCGCTCTCTTCGACGATGGCCTCGGTCTCCGCCGTGTCCGCGGCGGGCGGGTCTGGTATCCGGAGATGGGAGCGGAGTCAAGCAACTACCCGACAAAAAGAAGAAAAGCCAAAGAGAAGTTTTCCGCGCAAAAAGGGTTACTGGTGGTGGGGTCCGTGGCCGCGGCCTCCGTTGCCGGGGGGTCGTTGGTACTACCCCTCACCGGGGAGCTCCCCCTTGCCGGAGAGCTTTCCCCTGCCGGGGGCTCTTCCCTTGCCGACGAACTCCCTCTTGGCGGTGTGGTCGATGCGGACGGCGCGGCGAGGGCGCTCTCTGGGCGCTCTTGCTGGGGTTGCTCCGCTCCTGCACGAAGCGACAACCAGATATCAACGACAGAAGGGAAGAGGAGCGCCCGGCTGCGCCAAACAGCGGAAGTAAACCTAACACTTACGCTGGGGGCTGCGCTAGGGGCTGCTCAGAAGATCGGCAGCCAGGTCCGGCAAGGTCGTCCCGGACGTACCCCCTGTTGCCGGGGTGGGTTCGTCCTCGAGAACGACCAGCGGGATCCTGGCCCTCTTTGCCTTTCTCTGAGCCAGGGTCCTAGAAAGGAACAAATTCAGAGAAAGACAAATGAGCTGCGAGAACCAGATAATAAAAGTCAAACGGATACGAGCTCAGTAAAGGACTTACTCTCCTTCCTCCTCGTCGTCGTCGTCGCTGAGTGTGGAGAAGTCAAAGACTGGCTTGCTCCTGGCGCGGGGAGGCGGGGGAGTAGGCTCCCGCGGCCGCTTGGCGGGGGCGGCGGACGTTCCCGCCCCTGCTGCCGCCACGGCACGAGGGGCGGCAGGAGCAGAAGCCGCAGCCCGCGAAGACTCCGCTCCCGCTGCCTCAGAGGAGCGGGTCACGCGGCGCTGTGGTTGTTGGACCTCCTGCCGCACCACCTCTCCAGCCTTGCGGAGGCGCTTCCTTGGCTGGGCAGGGGGCTCAGCCTGCGACGAGCTGCCTGGAAGTTGCGAGGAAGAAGCTTCAACCTCCGGCAACCCATTTGCGTTCTGGACGGGTTCGCCCTCGACGCCGTGCCCGGCGAGCTCTTCCTCGTCGGCAACCTCCACCTGCTCGGCAAGGCTCGCCACCTCCGCCGCGTCTGCCTCCTCCGGGGTGAAACCAAATTCACCTGCGGCCGCGGCGGCCGCCGCCTCCTCCATCCTGGAGGCGATGTACACCAGCTCGTCGGGGGTGGTGTCTCGAGTGAGCCCCTTTTTCTCGTTGGTGTCAACTGGCACCTCCTCCAGGGTGTCGAAGAACGCCCGCACGACGTCGCCTGCGGGCTCCTGCCAGGTCGCGTCGATCCCGTGCGAGTCGCACAGCGGCATCATTGCGAGGATGCGGCTGAGCGACGAGTTGTTGCACAAGGGAACGATGCCCTGCGGCAGCCTGAACCATTCGGGATGATCAGGGTCGTGCTTGAACAACTCCCTGAGCATCCCGTCAAGCTCCAAGACAGTGAAATTAAAATTAAGGCCCGGACGCAGCCTCATGATGTCCGCCGCGTTCTGAAACTCCCAAGCAGGTCTCCCCTTATCCTACTGGGGGGCGATGCGGCGGCGGAGGAAGTCCGCACCAACTGCGCCGACGGTGAGCCCGGCAAGCCTGAGGCGCAGAATCTGGGTGACGGCGATCTCCAGCTTGGCGTCGTCCGGAGCCACGTCGCTCCAATCACGGCCGCGCACCACTGGAACTTGGCGCACGGCGGTGAAGGGCTGCGTTTTCTCTTCGACGATCAAGCACCAGTCCGCCCTCCACTCCTCCCATCTGCCGCGGAGTTCCCCCTCCAGGTAGGCCTCCTTCTTGCCAATCTTGGAGATCCAGGTGATCCCGCCGGATAAAGGCTCTCCCTTCTCCACCCGGGGAGTAAAGAAATGGCGGAAGAGGGCTACGTTGGGGTGGACTCCGACAAAGTTCTCGCAAAGATGCGCGAAAACTGCCATCGTCAGAACGGCATTGGGAGTAAAGTCGAGGAGGTGGAGGCCATAGGTGTTCATGATGTCGCAGAAGAATTGAGAAAAGGGCGGGCAAAGCCCGCAATAGAAGAACACTGCGAAGAAAGGGTACCTGGTCGGATACTTCTTATGGGCGACGGCGGGAAGAACTCGCGTCCGCGGATGCGCTCGAGTCACCGTCGACCAGAAGAGGTAGAATCTGTGCTTCAGCTCCGCCGCGTCGAGATGAGGGGGAAAGGTCGCCCGCTCCTTCCGCAGCGCCTCTAGCCGCAGCGCCTCGGCCGACTTCACGACCTTCCCTCTCCCCATCTTTGGAGGCACGGTGGAGGCGCGGAGAGAGATCGACGGCGGCGGCGGCGTTGGTGGCAACCGGGACAGAGAGCTGCTTTCTTTGGAAGAAGGAGGTGGCGGAGATTTTCGAGGTACGGCAACCGGCGGAATGGCGAACTGCCCCTGTTCCCCTGCTTATAAGGAGGGGGAGGAGGCGGGCGTTTCGCCTTTCCGAATAAAGAAGTCGCCCGCGATGTGACGCATGCCTGCGGGGCACGGCCCCGCGCACGCTGCCCACGTCACGCACGCCTCTCCCCACGACGCCGCGTTCGACGCGTGCCATCTGGGGAAGGTGCGTGGGGCGCGGAGTCAAGATGCAGTGCGACCCAGGCCGCGCGTGTCCGTGCACTGTCTTGGGCCTGGCCCAACAGCGCTCGGCACCGTGTATGGCCCAGGCCCGGGGGCTCCTGTCGGTGTACTAAAGTAGGGGTACCTTAGTACCCTGAACTTGTGCACGAACGGTCGCAGCACCCCGCGGCAAGGCTCGCCAGGGGAACGCCAAAACCTTCCATGGCCCTCTTTTTGCCATTCAAGGACAAAGTACGAATACAAGGCCCCCGGCAAGAGGAGCTTGCCGGGCCAAGGAGGCAAGACCCCGACAAGAGGAGCTTGCCGGGACGACCAAGCAAAAGCACAGAGACCCCGGCAAGAGAAGCCCGCCGGGAGGGCCCACCAGGGCATATCAGGGAAAACTCGCCTCGGCGCATCGGGCGCCCCGGCAAGGCCTGGCGAGCGGCAAGTTCCCAGGCACGGCAAGACAGCAGCCGCGGCAAGCCACTTGCCGCGACCAGCCACCACCTCAGGCCTGCGCTCCAGCTCACCCACCCCACGTGTCGCTCTGGAGCCTACCCAGATGCACGTGGCGCGAGACTGTGCAGCCAGGGGCGTGCGGTGGTGAAGCGATACTGACGAGCCATCCATCGTGGCAAACCGTGGCGCCCCTGACGGTCCCTTTCTCTGCCCCGTATGGGCGACGTAGACGGGCATTTAATGCCTTTGTCCCCTGCCGTCAGGGTTAGGTATGATAGCACTGTGCAGCCACTGTGCAGGCGGCTGTACCCACTACAGCAATTCCCATTTTTGCCCTTACCTACGCTGCCACCTGTGGGTTGCCCCTTGAGCATATAAAAGGAGGCCCCCATGCGCACGTAGGGGGGAGAGGACCATTCACGTCCAGACTCGCAAGCAGCTCGAGTGTACTGTAGCATCTTGCGCTCTCGAGCAAGAACTCCAAATCAACCAGACAAGCAGCAGTAGGGTTTTACGCACCAGTGCGGCCCGAAGCTGGGTAAAATCGTTGTGTGTGTGTGTGTGTGTCACCTCGATCTGCTCTTTGTGCAACCTCCGCTCCCCGCCGAACCGAGAAGGGGCTATGTCCCCATAGGTGTTCGAGGAGGCCGATTTCCCCCGACAGCTTGTGTCTCTTCAACAACAAACTCGACGAGCACAAGCATTAGAATGATGCAAGAATGGATGAGCTTCGTGCCTTGTTGATCAACCGCTCTTCTACCACTTCGTCCTACTCAAGAAGGACCCGCTCAAGTCGACACTCCTACGACACCATCTCTAGTTCAAGTACACCGACATCGAAAACTCTTCGTCGTGCCGTGCGCCAAGACCGTCAAGCTAACCGCAATCCTATACACGACACCGACTCTCAAGAGCATCGACATCGTCCAAACCAAGTTGCATTTGCGCAAGCACAAGAACGGCAACGCCAACGACAACAAGAACAAGAGGAGCGAGCGCGACAACATCAAGATGCACAACATGCCGAGGCGGAACACCGACAACAACAACTCCGTGAAGCTCAAGCACTTGAGGCGCAACGTGCCCTTCATGACTCAAGTCGTGCCGTAGCCAATCAAGGCCGACTAGCTCGACTTCATCAAGAAGCACTTCACGACGAAGCTCAAGAAAGAATTTACCAAGCACGTGTGCATCGACAAGCTCCTCATCAAGATCGACAAGCTCCTCCTCAAGCGACACAAGAACATCAAGTCCATCAAGAGCAAGAAGACAATGGACCCCGTCCTCGCCAAGAGCAACATGCGGATGACAACCGTCCTGATGAGGACATCAATACCATTGTTACACCCACAGCTCCTGCTGCTATACATACTGGACCAATTACTAGAGCTCGCGCACGCCAATTGAATTATCAGGTACTTTCGTTTCTTGGTAATGATTCTAATGTTCATGAGAATATGATGCTGCCTAAATTGGATACATTTGTTTTGCTTACAAATGAAGGGCCTAGCTTGGAGAAGGATGATCATTGGAGCAAGAACAAGCTTGGAGTTGATGGCATGCGCAAGGGAGACAAGAATAGAGTTTCAAGTGATGATTTCAGGACTTTGAAGCCACCATAATGAGGGCATGAAGCCTTGGACGAAATATACAAGATGCCACTTCATAATTTTTGTCTAGAGGCTATTCTAGGTGCTGCGTCACCTTCTTTTTGGGCCAGGCCCATGTAATTTCGAAATACTTCAATATAGGCTGTTTTTAGAGTCCGTATGTGTGGGGAAACAAGAGTTAGGGTGGGTTTCGGACCCCTCCTCCAAGGGCCACGAAATTCCCCCCCTCTTCCTCCATATATACAGCCCCTAGGGCATTGTTTAGACTTTGGGTTTTGTTTAGATTAAAAGTTCGCCATAGCTGCAACTTCGCGTACTTCGTTTGTGTTCAATGACCAGACAAAGGCGTCATAGAACCCCACCTTGATCAATAAAGCTTTCCTCTTATATTCGCAATATCCAGATTGCAATCATAGATTCTTGCTTGTTCTTCGTTTGCCTGCAGGAAACAGACCCTCGTGGTCAGGTTGATCGTGCTCCAGCGTGGTCAATAACCTCTCGGAGTTGGTTTAGCGATTGCTAAGGCGCAACGTCATCGCACGTTCGTTGTCGGATCGTCAAAGTCGACTTCATCCTAAACGATAGCCACCATCTCATCGAAAGACGGGACACCTTTGCCTCTATCACGTCCTTGCCAAGAGCAACATGAGGATGACAACCCTCCCCGCCAAGAGCAACATGCGATCGTCAATCCTCAACGACATGGGCGTCATCATCCCCGACCCCAACACAATGAAGAGCAACGATATGGCAAGCTAAAGTTCACCATGCCCAAGTTCACCGGTAGCAACGACCCCAAAGAGTACATCTCATGGGCGTTGAAGGTTGACAAAATCTTCCGCTTGCACAACTACGAAGAAGAGAAGAAGATCACAATGGCATCCCTCGAATTCCAAGACTACGTCCTCATTTGGTGGGTACAAATCATTGAGCACTGAGCGGCAAGAGGTGAACCACCCATCACCACTTGGACACAAATGAAGGATACCATGAGAGCACGATTCGTGCTAAACTACTACAACCGTGACCTCTTCAAGAAACTTCAACAACTCAAGCAAGGAACCAAGAGTGTTGAAGAATACTACAAGGAAATGGAAATTGCCATGATACGAGCCAACGTCAAAGAAGATGATGAGCAAACTATGGCACGATTCTTGAATGGACTCAATCACCCTATCAAGAAGATTGCCGACTTTCAACCATACTTGAACCTCATCGAGTTAGTGCATCAAGCTACCAAAGCGGAACGCCAAGTGAAAGACGATTTCAAGTATGCCAAGTTCTCATCCAAGTCGCAAGGCTTCTCCAACACCCAAGCTTCAACGGCTCCAACACATTCTACAAGCAACGTCGACAAGTCAAGTTCCAAGAAAGCTTCAACAAGTTCAAGTCGTCCTCCAAATACAAGCAACTTCAAGAAAGCTTCATCATCATCTACTCCAACCGATGAGACCATCAAGACAAGTTCCATCAAATGCTTCACATGCGGCGGCCGAGGCCACAAGTCTTTCGAGTGCACCAACAAGCGCACCATGATCCTCAACGACGACGGAACCTATGACTCCATGAGTGAAGGAGAAATGGAAGCCCTTGAGCAAGTGGCCATGCACTGACAAGTGAACAACAAAGACGAAGATGATCAAGTCTTTTGCAACGAAGATTCAAGTCCCGCTCTTGTTGTCTCCAAGGTCTTAACTTTTCAACATCAACAAGACGAAGGTCAAAGATGTCATATCTTCCACACAAAGGTCGGCATTAATGGATGTTCCGTCAAGGTCATCATTGATGGAGGTAGTTGTCATAACCTCGCAAGTGAAGAACTATGCTCCAAACTCCAATTGGTCAAGACGAAGCACCCACACCCTTACAAGGTTCAATGGCTAAGCGACACCGGCACCATACAAGTCGAGCATAGGGTACAAGTCTCTTTCAAGATCGGCGCCTATGAAGACACTTTGGAGTGTGATGTCCTTCCGATGACCGTGTGCCACCTCCTTCTTGGACGGCCATGGCAATTTGACCGAGGTGTCATTCACAATGGGCATACAAACCACTATAGTTTCAAGATGAAGGGGAAAGAGTTTGTGCTACGACCTATGTCTCCAAGCCAAGTGCTCGCCGACAAACAAAACACCCATCGTGGAGAGAATAGTGAGAGAGTGAACCACCAAAAATAGAGTGAGCGCCACAAGACCAAATTGAGTGCCTCCACGATGAGAGGCAAGAAAAACTTAGTTCTCTTTTCCACCAAGCGTGAGATGAGAGAAGTGTGTGAGAACCCATCAAGTGTCCTACAATATGTCCTATTATGCAAGGACGAGGTCACAAAAATTAACACCCCTCACAAGCTACCTTTGGTGTTATCTTCTCTATTGCAGGAATTCCAAGATGTTTCCCCCGATGAGCTACCTCCGGGTCTACCTCCACTACGAGGCATTGAGCACCGAATCGACCTCATCCCTGGAGCGCCTCTACCTAATAGAGCACCATACCGCGTCAACCCCGAAGAAACCAAAGAAATACAAAGGCAAGTAAAACATCTCATAGACCATGGACATGTGTGTGAAAGTTTAAGTCCTTGTGCCGTACCGGTCATCCTTGTACCAAAACGAGACGGTAGCTTTCGCATGTGTTCCGATTGTTGACCCATCAATGCCATCACCGTTAGATATAGGTACCCCATTCCACACCTTGATGATATGCTTGATGAACTTAACGGTGCCACTATCTTTTCCAAAATTGATCTTAAGAGTGGTTACTATCAAATACGCATACAAGAGGGTGATGAATGGAAAACCGCTTTCAAAACAAAGTTTGGTCTATATGAGTGGTTAGTCATGCCTATGGGTTTATCGGAAGCACCGGGTACTTTCATGCGTCTCATGCATTATGTGTTTCGCCCTTACATTCGTGAATTTGTTGTTGTCTACTTTGATGATATCCTTGTGTTTAGCAAATCTCTCAAAGAGCATGTCACCGACCTTCGCACCGTGCTACAAACTCTTAGAAAAGAGCAACTTTATGCTTATATGGAAAAATGCCTCTTTGGTGTTGATAAGCTTGTTTTCTTGGGTTTCGTAGTATCTTCTAAGGGTGTTCATGTTGATGAATCTAAGATCAATGCTATTAAAACTTGGCCCCAACCAACCAATTTGCAACAAGTGCGTAGTTTTCTTGGTTTAGCCGGTTTCTACCGTAGATTTCTGAAGGATTTTAGCACCATTGCTTCACCTTTACATGCTTTGAGTAAGAAAAATGCACTGTTTGTTTGGGGAACATCCCAAGATATCGCTTTCAATGAGCTTAAAAACTTGCTTACTCATACTCTCATGCTTGCATTACCCAACTTTGACAAACCTTTTGAAATTCATTGCGATGCTAGTGGTAATGGCATAGGAGGTGTGCTAACACAAGAGAAGCGCCCCATTGCATATTTTAGTGAGAAACTATATGGAGCGCAACTCGATTATCCCATCTATGAAAAAGAGCTATTTGCTTTTGTGCGAGTTTTGCGTGAATGGGAACATTACCTTCGCCCTCATGAGTTCATCATCCATACCGACCATGAAACACTTAAATACCTTAAGGGTCAAACTAAGTTGAACAAGCGTCATGCTAAATGGAGTGAATTTATTGAGTCATTTCCTTATGTCATCAAGTACATTAAAGGAAAAGAAAATGTTGTGGCGGATGCGCTTTCCCGTATATGCATGCTTGTCACTACACTTGAGTTGAATGTCATTGGTTTTGAGCACATAAAAGACTTGTATGAACATGATCCTACATTTGCTATTCCTTATGACAAGTGTTTGACGCATACTTCTTGGGATCGATACTACATCAAAGATGGATATCTTATGAGAGATAACAAACTTTGCACACCCGAGTCCTCTCTTCGCTTATTGCTTTTGCAGGAATCTCATGGAGGCGGACTCATGGGACACTTTCGACGCGACAAGACATTTGCTACGCTCTCAAAGAACTACTTTTTGGCCCAAGATGCATCGCGACGTCAATCGCTTCACCAACCGATGTTCTACATGTCGCAAAGCTAAGTCTAAAGCCCAATCTCATGGCCTCTATATGCCACTTCCAATTCCATATCAACCATGGGAAGATATTAGCATGGACTTTGTGCTTGGTTTGCCTAGAACTCGAAATGGCAAGGATTCCATTTTTGTTGTTGTGGACCGTTTCTCCAAAATGGCTCATTTCATTCCTTGCAACAAGATAGACGATGATTCACATGTTGCACATTTGTTTTGTAGGGAAATCTTGCGACTTCATGGAGTGCCAAAGACGATTGTCTCGGACCGCGACGTCAAGTTCTTGAGTTACTTTTGGAAGACCTTATGCGCCAAGCTCGGAATCAAGCTACTATTCTCCACGGCATATCATCCACAAACCGACGGCCAAACGGAGGTGACAAACCGTACGCTCTCCACCCTTCTTCGCGTGCTAATCAAGAAGAACATCAAGGAGTGCGAAGAGTGCTTACCCATCGCCGAGTACGCCTACAACCGCGCAAGACATTCGAATACCGGCAAGTCCCCCTTCGAGGTCGTCTACAGCTTCAATCCGTTGTCCCCATTGGACATTCTACCTCTACCACTCCAAGAGTGCACACACATGGACGCGAGTGCCCGAGTCAACCACCTCAAGAAGATGCATGAAGATACAAGGCACACCATCGAGCGCCACGTACAACGACTCGCGACCAAGCTCAACGTCAACAAACACCCCATGATCTTCAACATTGCGATCTTGTGTGGCTACACCTCTGCAAGGAACGCTTCCCCAACGAGCGCAAGTCCAAGCTCCTACCACGATCCGATGGACCATTCAAGGTGCTTGCATGCTACAACAACAACGCATACAAGATCGACATTCCACGTGACAAGTACTCCGTGAGAGACATCTTCAACGTCAAAGATCTCTCCCCATACCATGGTGCTGAGGATTTCGATCCGAGGTCGGATCTTTCCCAAGGGAGGGGAGATGATGTGGAGCATCCCAAGGTCATCCCCTTGGACCTACCATCGTCTCATCAAGTGCCTAGAAGACCCATGACTCGATCACGTGCAAGAGCTCTCGAGACCGAGGTTACATCTCTCCTTTCACAATTCCACTTCGGTGACCGTGAGACATGGCTACTACCTCAAACGGAGACATTGTGCATACTCAGGTATCAAGGAGTTAGCCATGGAGACGCCAAGGAGCAAGATGAATCCGAAGAGGAAGATGGACGTGAAGACGGAGAAGGAAAAGGGCTAAGTCAGCAGAAGCCCGGACGATCCGGACCGCCGTCCGGACGATCCGGCCTCAGCCCGGATGATCCGGACCCCGGCCCGAACGATCCGGATAATACGCCCAGCGACACCCGTAGCATCAACCTGAAGCCGGATCATCCGGACCCAACCCGAAATATCGTTTAATTATCTTTCTAGAAAATCCAGGCCACTTGATATTTCCTACATATTCTAGCACAAGTCATGCCAAAATTAACGGAAAATTTCGGCATGACCTTTGCTAAAAAAGGACATATTGAGCGCCTGAAATTTGCCAGAACGGATATTAATCAACACTCCGGAAAAATGTAGGCCACTCGGAGGTGTAACCTGCAAACATGACCGGCCACTTGGGCAACCACATATACTATTTGAGAAACACAAGATATACATGTTTTTATCTACATCATATCTTATAGGACTCATATTGACATGGAGATTTGGCTGGTCTCACCTCGAGGTCAGAGGGGGTCAGTGACGGGGACGACGGCGGGGATGATGGAGGGGCTCCTAGATTTCTGCAAAAATAAAACCCTATAAGTAATCACTAATACATCCCGAATAGTATGATAGATATAACATCAGTAATAGAATTAAAACCCAACGAACGACGGGTATCGACGATGAGAATACGGGATAGGCATTGTCAACGTCGATGCGGGAATAATTGCTTAAACTAAACGAATAACAACAAATGTGACATGTTCAACTAGTTCTATTAATTCAACTAGTTCTTACTAAAAATAAACTTACTATAAATAAAAATAAACTAGTTCTTTCTAAAAATAAACTAGTTCAACTAGTTATATTAATTTTCTTACTAAAAAATACATTAGTTCTATTAATTCAACTAGTTCTTACTAAAAATAAACTAGTTCAACTAGTTTTATTAATTTACTTACTAATTATTTTAAACACTTACTAAAAACAGTAAAAAACTACATTATACAATAGTAAAAAAACTACAATAAAAACAGAAAAAAAAGAGATGGGGGAGGAGGGGAAGGGAGGGGGAAGGAGAGAGGAGGAGGGGAAGGAGGCCGGTGGGATTGGAGGAGGGAGGGGGTGGGGGAGGAGGGGGAGGGGGCGGCCGGAGGAGGAGGAGGGAGGGGGAGGCCGGAGGAGGAGGAGGGAGGGGGCAGCCGGAGGAGGAGGAGGGAGGGGCGGTGGGAGGAGGGCGGCTGGAGGAGGAGGGAGGAGGAGGGATGGGAGGAGGGAGGAGGCAGGAGGAGGGACAGAGGGAGTACCTCGGTGGAAGAGCAGCGCGGCGGCGGCGGCGGCGGGTTCGGCGCAGGCGAGAGTGAGTGAGAGGGTCAGGCACGTGGTGAGGATAAGGTAAGTAAGTACTAGTGCGTTTCCGGGATACGCGGTACTACTATGGAACGTAGCAGTAGCGGTGGTTGCAGATACATGCTAATGCAAAGTGGGGCTAGCCATCTGCGCCCAGTACAAACATAGCAGCGGTGCGTTTTCCTAGAGCGTGCTACTGCTAAAGTAGTAGCAGTAGGGCGGTTTATTTAAACACGGTACTACTAAGTAGCAGTAGCACACTATTTTATCCAGTGCTACTGCTAAGATGTTGTGTATAAGGTTTTCCCTAGTAGTGTGCGCTGACTGCCTGGGAGGCCGCGGCTGCCGAGAAGGCTGGGAAAGATGATGGGCCGTATTGCAAGATTCATCGGACCAAAGGCCACGATCTCCAAGAGTGTCATCAGGTTGGGCAGCTCATCAAGAGGCAGCGGGATGAATATGAGAAAGGTGATAAGGAAAAGGGTCAGAATGGCACTCGTGGGATGGGCCAAGGCGGTGAAGCAAATTACCCTGGCAAGGCTCTTCGGAACAAACGAAAACCCGCCAGGGGCCGAGTGATGGAGGGGATGAAGAGGAAACTAGCGAGCGGGAATTCCAGAAGGCCACTAACGCCCTATGCATTGACGGGGGTGCATCTTTGCACTCCTATCACCGCCAACTTCAATGGTGGGAGCATGAGGTCAATGCCATGGAGTCAGCAGCAGAGTCTTGGAAGCCACTCAAATGGTCACGCACGCCCATCATCTTTGACGAAGAGGACCATCCTGACCGCACCACCGCGGTAGGGTGTTTGCCATTGTTAGTCTCACCAACAATTTGCAACCTCAAAGTCACAAAGATGTTGGTTGATAGCGGGGCCGGGTTGAATCTGATTTCCCTAAAGGTTATCAGCAAGCTTCAGATAGCAGAGGAAGAACTAAAGGTCACAGGCACGTTCCAAGGAGTCAATCCTGGCAGGAGTCATCCTAAGGGAAAGATCACGTTGCCAGTGACATTTGGGGGAGAATTGAACTACCGGACTGAGAAGGTTGTGTTTGATGTGTTCGACCTCCCCCTACCGTACAATGGGATCCTTGGACGCCCAGCTCTGGCAAAATTCATGGCGGCATCCCACTATGCCTACAACACTTTGAAGATGCCAGGGCCGGTAGGAGTCATTTTCATTCCGTCAGACGAGAAAGAAGCAATCATTTGCATGGATAAGATGTACCAGGACGTAGTCGCGATAGAGGCCGCGGTAGCAGCAGTGCTCGCCAAGGAAAATAAAGGAAAGAAGAAGGACATCAGGGACACCAGCAAGGAATCTGGGAAGAGTATCTCTTCGGAGTGCGCTATGCCTGTGGATGACTTGTCGGAGAGTTCCACCAGCAAGAGATCCAAGGCTGCTGCACCACACGTGAAAAAGGTCCCTACACGGCTGGCTGGCGTTGATGGTACCTTTATTATCAGCGCCACCCTTGATGACAAATAGGAAAGCATGATTGTTGCCTTCCTGCGAGTGAATATCGACGTGTTTTCCTGGCAACCTTCTGATATCCCCGGTGTTCCTAGGGAGGTAATCGCGCACCACCCTGCAGTCAACCCACATGTCCGACCCGTCAAGCAGAAGGTTCAAAAGCAGGCCTTGGAGAGGCAGTAGTGTTGGATTTTGGGTTCCGGCAGAACATTGTGGTTCGAACTCTGGGGTGCGTGCGGAGATTGCGACTCCTACCTACCTGCTCCCCACCGCCATGCAAAGATCTAAGCTATCGGAAGAACAGCACAAGAGACACAAGGTTTATACTAGTTCGGGCCACCGATGTGGTGTAACACCCTACTCCAGTGTGTGGTGTGTGGATTGCCTCTCGGGCTGATGATGATAAGCAATACAAGGAAGAACAGCCTCGCGAGGGTCTGTTCTTGGCTGGGGGATGAACTGCTAGGAGGAGTTCAGTCACCATTCTCTCTTTCTCGGTGTGTCGTCCTGGTCGATTCCAATTGCCTCTATTCTCTGGCTGTCTAGATTGTTCCTACCCTGGGGGTGGCTAGTCCTATTTATAGGCAAAGGCCCTAGGCCTCTTCCCAAATATTGAGCGGGAAGGGCGCCAACAATTGGCCATTTTGAAGGGGAACATCTGGTACACTTATCCTGACTAAAGTTGGTCCTCGCCTGCCGAAGGCTCTGGTGGTGACGCCGGTCTGGGCTCCACAATGACTTCTTCCCTGCCGTTGGACTGGTCTTGGTCTTGTTGCACCGAAACGGGTGCCTTTGCGGGATACTCTCGCCTGCGCTTGCTCCCTTTGCACCAAAGAGGAAAGGAGGACACTGCGCGGGCTGACGCCCGCCTGGCGCCCTTGGTCGTCATGGCTTGCGTCATGGGCACCTCGTGAGGTACCCTGCCTTGATCTCTCCGCCTCCTCGCGAGCCAGCCGGATGAGGCCATGCTTAAGGAAGCTTCGTGTCGTCCGCCCCGCGAGGCTTGGCCCCTCGCGAGGGTCTTGGGTCTGTGTTGATGAAGATGGGCCGCGCTGGGCCCCCCTTTGAGCCACGCCGCAGGACGCAGGCAGGCAAGTCTGGGAACCCCCGTTCCCAGAACACCGACAGTAACCCCCGGGCCCAAGGCGCGCCTGGACTTGGCCGTGCAGAGAGGCGAAAGGGCAAGGGCGACGCGCCACGGGCCCTAATAGCCTGCGGCCTTGGGCGCCGCGTGGCGGTTGATTGGACGTGGCCGTCTCCACTTCCCCACGACGCCTGGCAACTGCGCGGATTGGACAAGTCCCTCCATGCAAAGCGGGTCATGATTACCTGCGATCGTGGAGGTCGACGGTTGGCCTTCGCCGGCCATAAGTACGGAACGGTGCGCGCCCTTCCTGTGGCGCCCGGATAATCAAGCTACAGTAACATCGGCTAATGATGCCACGTCACCACAATTACTATTGCTAAGCTATCGTTAGATCAAAAACCGTTCCAAAATTAAATTCAAAATATGTCAAACAACAAAAGTTTTCCAAAAATTGAAACAAAAATGTTCGGGCAGTGCCAAAATTGGCATAGGTAATTATAGTAAAGAAAACACAAATTTATAAAATACTTAAATGCCCTAAGTTGAATTAAAACAGTAAAAGAAAATAAATAAAAGAAAAGAGATAAAACAGAAAAACAAAAGACAAAAAAAATAATAGAAGAGAAACCCCCCGGGCTTCGGCCCAGCTGACCACAGGCCCAACTGGGCCACCACCAGGCCCAGCCAGCCACTCCCCAGACCCCCACTCCCTCTTATCCACTTTCCCCCAGGAAACCCTAGCCCACGCACCACTCCCCCCCATGTCGCCACTGCCCGCCCCTCCCCCGATCTGATCTGGATCGGGGCCCGTCGCGCCCTGCGGTCGACACCGACGACACATTCCCCCCGCCGCCGTCGTTGCCCGTGGCCCACGCCGGGGCCGCCTCTCGCTGCAGCCGCTCGTCTTCGTCGTCCCCGTCATCGCCGGTCTTCCTCCCCTCTATGTCGACGCCGACGTCCCCGTCCACCTCCTCGAGCTCGAGCACGCTGCCATGACCCCCACGAACGCCGGTGAGGCTCCGGCCTCCCTCTCCCTCTCCCCCTGTTCTCTGTTGCCGGCGCCGTCCACCACGCGCCGACCACGCTCGGCCCTGCGCCTCGTCGTGGTCCCCCGCGCACCTCGTGCCGCTACCTCGTCCGCCGGCCTCCTCTTCCCCTAATCGCCGCACCCCGATGCCTAGCACCCGCGCCCGCCGGAGTTGCCCTCCCGCGTGCGCGCCCTCCTCCCCAGCGCCCGCGCACGTCGCCCGGGGCCGTGCCCCGCGCGCCCGCCTCTAACTGCTGCCGCTGACCGTGCCTCGCCGTGCCGTACCGCCTCCACCGCTCTTCCCCTGTGCGTCGCGCTCGCCGGCGCTGCCCGCGCTCGCCGCCCTCGCTCTATGGCCTCGCCCCCTTGCTCCCGCTCCGCCGCAGCTGCTGCCTACTGCAGCTGCCGTGGCCTCGCCCCTCGCGCCAGCCCGTCCGCGCGGCCCCACTCCGACGGCGCCGCCCCTTGCCCGCTGCCGCTGCTCCACTCGAAGCGGCGCCTCTGCCGAGCCCACCCACCGTTCCGGCCATCGCCGGAGATGGCCGCGCCGGTTTGCCCCGCTCGGGTGCCCAGCCGGGTCCCGGCGCCCACCCGCGCCCGTGTGCCTGCAAGGCCCTGGACCACTTACACGCAGGCCCCATGCGCCCACAACGTTTTAAAGAAAAAAAGAATTAAAAATATATATATATTTAATAAATAAATAATTAGTAATAAAATTAATTAACTAATTAATTAACTTAATTAATTCTGATTAATTTAACTAATTAAGATTAATTAACCTAATGACTAATTAGCCTAATTAACTACTGTTAATTAACTTAGTAATGTATGACAGTGGGGCCCACCCCCCTAATTAATACTAATTAGGCTAATTAAACTGTTTAATTAAAATGTGTCACTGACCAGTGGGACCCACTAGTCAGGTTGACCAGTCAACTCTGTTGACTTCTGACGTCAGCATGACATCATGCTGATGTCATTAATCTATTTTCGAATTTAGTTTAAATAATTAATTAAATTCCAGAAATTAGTAAAATCTTTAGAAAATCATATCTTTTAATCCATAACTTGGATTAAAATATTTTCAACACGAAAGTTGCTCAGAACAACGAGACGAGTCCGGATACACAGCCCGTTCGTCCGCCACACATCCCTAACATATCAAACTCGCAACTTTCCCCCTCCGGCTCCTCTGCCCAAAAACGCGAAACACCGGGGATACTTTCTCGGATGTTTCCCCCTTCACCAGTATCACCTCATACCGCGTTATGGCACCTCCAGCACCGACACTTGTCATGTCATGCATCGCTATGCATCTGCTTGCTTAAATATTTATTGTTTCTTCCCCCTCTTCTCTCACTAGACACCGAGACCGACGCCGCTGCTACCCAGTACGACTACGGAGTTGACGACCCCTCTCTCTTGCTAGAGCAACTAGGCAAGCCCCCCCCCCCTTGATCACCAGATATCGCCTATTCTCTTATATACTGCTTGCATTAGAGTAGTGTAGCATGTTACTGTTTTCCGTTATCCTATCCTGATGCATAGCCTGTCCTTGCTACTACTGTTGTTACCTTTACCTGCAATCCTACATGCTTAGTATAGGATGCTAGTGTTCCATCACTGGCCCTACACTCTTGTCCGTCTGCCATGCTATACTACTGGGCCGTGATCACTTCGGGAGGTGATCACGGGCATATACTATATACTTTACACTATTACATTACATGTGATACTATTCGGAGATGGGGGCTGAAGGGGCAGGTGGTTCCACCCAGGTAGTGGTAGGCCTGGGTTCCCGACGGCCCCCGACTGTTACTTTGTGGCGGAGCGACAGGGCAAGTTGAGACCATCTAGGAGAGAGGTGGCCTGGCCCTGGTCGGCATTCGCGGATACTTAGCATGCTTAACGAGATCTTGGTATTTGATCTGAGTTTGGCCACTAGCCTATACGCACTAACCAACTACGCAGGAAAATATTGGCACTCGACGTCGTGGTATCAGCCGAAGCCTTCGTGACATCAGCGACTGAGCGACGCGCGCCGGGTTGGACCACGTAACGTGACTTCCTTTGTAATGGAGGTTGCTAGGTCTGCTCTCCGGCCGTATACGCAACGTGCAGGTGTGCAATGGGCGATGGGCCCAGACTCCTGCACGCACAGGATTTAGACCGGCGTGCTGACCGCTCTGTTGTGCCTAGGTGGGGCTGCGACGTGTTGATCTTCCGAGGCCGGGCATGACCCAGAAAAGTGTGTCCGGCCAAATGGGATCAAGCGTGTTGGGTTATGTGGTGCACCCCTGCAGGGAAGTTAATCTATTCGAATAACCGCGTCCCTCGGTAAAAGGACGACCCGGAGTTGTACCTTGACCTTATGACAACTAGAATCGGATACTTAATAAAGCACACCCTTCGAAGTGCCAGATATAACTCGGTGATCGCTCTCTAACAGGGCAACGAGGAGGGGATTGTCGGGTAGGATTATGCTATGCGATGCTACCAGGAGGACTTCAGTCTACTCTCTTCTATATGCTGCAAGACGGAGGCTACCAGAAGCGTAGTCAACGACAGGATTAGATATCCCCCTCTTACTCTGGCTTTCTGTAGTTCAGTCCACCGATATGGCCCTTTACACATATATCCATGCATATGTAGTGTAGCTCCTTGCTTGTGAGTACTTTGGATGAGTACTCACGGTTGCCTTTTTCCCCTTTTCCCATTTCTCTACACGATTGCTGCGACCAGACGTTGGAGCCCATGATCCAGGCGCCACCGTTGACGATGACTCCTACTACACCGGAGGTGCCTACTACTACGTGCAGCCCGCTGAAGACGACCAGGAGTAGCTAGGAGGATCCCAGGCAGGAGGCCTGCGCCTCGTTCAATCTATATCCCCGTTTGTGCTAGCCATCTTATGGCAACTTGTTTAACTTATGTCTGTACTCAGATATTGTTGCTTCCGCTGACTCGTCTATGATCGAGCACTTGTATTTGAGCCCTCGAGGCCCCTGGCTTGTATTATGATGCTTGTATGACTTATTTTATTTGTAGAGTTGTGTT
Organism: Aegilops umbellulata; assembly: GCA_032464435.1. Taxonomy (NCBI): domain Eukaryota; kingdom Viridiplantae; phylum Streptophyta; class Magnoliopsida; order Poales; family Poaceae; genus Aegilops; species Aegilops umbellulata. The sequence goes on along the minus strand of CP136054.1, from coordinate 247,491,728 downwards.
GTGATATCTTCCCATGAGTCCCTGATCTTGATCGTACACGTTTGCGTGCATGATTAGTGTACGATTGAATCAGGGGCGTCACAAGTTGGTATCAGAGCCGACTGCCTGTAGGAATCCCCCTTTCCAACTCATTGGCCGAAGTTGAGTCTAGTCATTGAAAACTGTTTTACTAACATGGCTGTGTGGCTTACGGGCCCACGTCGCCATTGGGTGGTATTAGGATCTTTTATTCCTCGTCTATACTCTGGGACTCTGATCTCTCTTTTATTTGGGATAAATGAATTTTTCTAACTCTAACATTAGGATCTCGTGATCACTTCCATCCGGAGAACCCCTTATTACAGAAGATCACCTGCTTCGTCAGAAGATTCTGAGGATATGCCTCGATATTTTCCCGAGACACTTGTGCTCATCACCTTTGCAATTCACTGCCACCGATATATCTCTATGGATATCTGCATGCACTTGTCATTCTCATGATCATTCCTCGTCACTCTTGTCGTTACAAGATGCCTCGATATACTCTCCGTTGTCCCGATAATCCTTTGAGTTTACTGACTTGCAGTTTTATTTCGCATGAAAACCCTTATGGTTATTTCCTCACATTTATCGAGGATCCGTTCTTCTCAATTATTCATGTGTCTCACAGAATTCTTCGAATTTGATCTTTCGAAAATCCTCTGCAACCTGTTACTCTTGAAATTCTTTCTTGCTTGCATTATGGTTAATTCCATATGACTAGTAGTCTTCGTTAACATCCTTTGTCTTAGCCATTTTGGGCCTATTGATTCAATGTGTGTGTATGCACGCAATCATCAGGTTATCCTTTTTAAAATTTTCTTTTCGGCTCAGACGTCATTCCAGACATGAGTTGGTTCTCGACAATTCAAACCTTTATTGATTGTCCAACTAAGTGACTTCAAATTATCCATCATTGATCAGAGCGTCTGCTTCTGATCCTTTGTTTGGAAACCATAATTTCGTTCTATTTAAGCATCAGACTAAACAGGTGATTCTTCAACCTGATGCCTCTGTATTCTTTCTTCCTCTGAGTGAGTATTGATACTCACATCAGCTCCGTTGTGGGTCGCCCCATCCATTGTTGATTGTTATCCGACAGTGTCCTTCATATTCAATCATCTTGTGAGTTCTTCCCCTGATACATAATGCCTTTGGTAAATTGTATCCTCTGCTTGGCCAACCATGCTCTGCTTTCGAGCTTGTGTTTTTTACTTTTGAAACTTGTGGTATATGTTACTAAGACGTCCGATGGGTTGAACCTATGCCTTCCCCTAATCCGTGAGAACCCGAAAGTTTTCACAAGTCTTACTCTTCCGGTGTTCTACCAGATAAAATTCCAACACTACTGTTTTATCAAAGTGAGGTGAATGAAATGATATGCATTAAAGAAGTGGGAGTCGACCTTGAACTTTGAGTTCATTCCCATGAAAATGATGTAGACCGTCTCGGAAGCTTCTTGCAAAATGATTATCCACCTGTATGATTCTTTCGGTATTCTTGAATTGATTCCTTACAGTTATGATTCCGACCATGTTGTCCTGATCTAATATATCTGATGGGAATTCATTTCAGTGCCTCATCTATTTTTGGCAAGGTTGAAGTATCTACTGTCATAGGTCAATGACCCGGTTCTACTTCTATCATGTTCTACCTTTGAGTACTACCCCCTGGTATCTCGAAGATGTCTTTCCATTGCACCACATCTTACTAACTTTGTTAAAGTAATGTCTTTCCTTGTCATAATCACTCTACGGGTTATGGGTTGTTGTCAATCGAGGACCTCGACTAGTGAAATTATTCCTCACTACAAATCAAATACCCCTAGTATTTTTACTGGGAAATTCTGAACTCAATCTGGTCATTCCTAGACTATCGGCTGCATCCTAGTCTTGCTATCTTTGACTGTGCTACCTCGTCCTTCTCTAGTGCATGAATTCTTCAGTGTGTGAGAACGACTTACGTCGAGCTTTCAACATCATGTTGCTTGTCTTGAAAGGCAACTTTGGTTCTGAGCTTGCATCTTATATATTGATCCTATAACTTGTCGCTTCATCATCCCTTTCAACTTGATGTCATCACCGACCGATTACATCTTCATGAGATCTCTCAACAAATGTGTCGTGATTATCATGAGCATTCTGAGCTCTTCCAGGATATCAATTGAATTCATGATGAGAAATACCATCCTTGCCCTCGATGATTTGTTTTATCATCGACCACTTTATTGCCTTCTGTTCAACACAAACTTGTTCGTGTTTTGTGTTATACCTTGAGATTCTTGCTATCCAGCATTTGTTCTTCTTTACCTTGGAGTATTACCATCTTTTATGTCAAGAATGTCATGAGAATTTCACAACCTCTTAAGAATTCTTGATACAGGTGATACTTCTTGCCATATCCGTTCATTCCTTGGTCCCCGTGTTGTTCCTAACCGGAAAACTGACAGTTGAACTATGGTGTGCGACTTCAAAACTTCTAGCAACCCTATTGCTTTGAAGTTAATGGTCGATATTTCATTCTTACACCATTGGTTATCAAATCACCATTCTAACATTGATCATGCTACCTAAGCCCATATTTCGGGTGCGCCTTTCAACCAATGTTTAACTGTGTATGTTTTCCTCGAGCATACATCATTATATCGTTTGATCTGACTAATGTTATCTCCTTGTTCACATAATTGTGGAAACCCATCTTTTGGAAGTCTCGATGAATTGTCGCTGAGTTCATCAACTACCTCCTTATCCCTTCATTGGTTTAATGATGAGCTCTTGTTTCGGAACTCGCTTCCGTAGTACATTTCCCGAGAATCTTACAATGTCATCTTGTCAATTTGTTTTGAATCTCGGTCAGATATGATGGTTGAAACATTTTTCCAAGAGTTATAACATCGGTCTTTTATGACCCGGTAAGGTGATGACATGCTCAGCACACCTGGCCGGAGGACCTACTGTTATAGTTTCCTTACTAGCAAGGTTATCCATTCTTCCATGAGGAAATTGTAAGACTTATTCCATAAGTTGTTTTTGATGGATCCTTTGTATCCAAAGTCTGACCTTTGCTTGAAGACCATGTCAATGCTATCTCGAAGCATGTCTGTGCTAATCCGATTTTCAATAAAAACATTGAAAGCACAAAGGCTAAATTTTCATTATCAATTACCCAAACACCGTTGTATGGGTAATGTCATGAAGTTTCTCTCCTCTTATCTAAAGAGTTTTCTACTCTATATCCTGTCATGGATATCATGCCCTACTCGTCCGTGGGAAGGTATACCCCTGAAATATCTGATAATCATATTTTCCTTTCCATTATTTGGTTTAACCTTTCTGGTGATCATTATGGTCTAAGCAGTATTAATTCCCTGTTTATGTAAATCCCTCGGTGTACAATTCTGTCAGTAAGACCCTGTTACTTTTGTGGATGACATTCCGGTAACCACCGATGGACGGGAACTTTGCCTATTGGTCTGCCTCGTAGCAACGAGCAGGAAAATGGTTCTCTTCGTCCCTCGCCCTTGGTACCAACATTGATGCCGACATAACTGACATGGTACTCTCTGACATGCCTTGCTATCATGACCATGCAAGATGTCACTGCTCCTATTAAAGAAAAACCACATGGTGGGCCCATAACCCACAGTTCCACATGATCGAAACCTGACTCTCCTGTACACCCCCTATTCCCAAGGTTATTCCTCGCGCGTGGCCTCGTATGTAATTCACGGGCCACCGTCCTAGTGATCTATGCTGGTAACAGATGCAATATTCAATCTCGTTGCTTTGGACCCCTTTCGCGTGTTGTTTCAGACATCGAACGATTGCCTACCCGTTTGAAACTTCTCATGGTAGCTTCTTACTTTACTCTCGATAATATCTTAAGTATCTATTCGAGAGTTACTTGTACCACATTCCCTCAGTTATCTGCCAGGTAGTTGACCTTGAAGGTTTATTCTTCAGTAGTTACCCCTTATCATTATCGTAAGTACGATGGAGTTCCTGAAGAAAGGACGACAACCTCATCATGATGCATTGATGCATAGGAATGAAGACATCAGCGCTATGGATCGACCACTTCGAGAAGAGCAACCAAGACCGAGAAGAATCGTTAGAATCTCGTAACCTATTCTTCCCCCTTACTCCCCTCTTAAATCTCGGGACGAGATTTCTTGTAGTGGAGGAGAATTGTGACGCCCGGATAATCAAGCTACAGTAACATCAGCTAATGATGCCACGTCACCAAAATTACTATTGCTAAGCTATCGTTAGATCAAAACCGTTCCAAAATTCAAATTCAAAATTTGTCAAACAACAAAAGTTTTCCAAAAATTGAAACAAAAATGTTCGGGCAGTGCCAAAATTGGCATAGGTAATTATAGTAAAGAAAAAACAAATTTATAAAATACTTAAATGCCCTAAGTTGAATTAAAACAGAAAAAGAAAATAAAAAAAGAAAAGAGATAAAACAGAAAAACAAAAGACAAAAAAAATAATTGAAGAGAAACCCCCCGGGCTTCGGCCCATCTGACCACAGGCCCAACTGGGCCACCACCAGGCCCAGCCGGCCACTCCCCAGACCCCCACTCCCTCTTATCCACTTTCCCCTGGAAACCCTAGCCAACGCACCACTCCCCCCACGTCGCCACTCCCCACCCCTCCCCCGATCCGATCTGGATCGGGGCCTGTCGCGCCCTGCGTTCGACACCGACGGCACAGCCCCCCGCCGCCGTCGTTGCCCGTGGCCCACGCCGGGGCCGCCTCTCGCCGCAGCCGCTCGTCTCCGTCGTCCCCTTCATCGCCGGTCTTCCTCCCCTCTACGTCGACGCCGATGTCCCCGTCCACCTCCTCGAGCTCGAGCACGCTGCCATGACCCCCACGAACGTCGGTGAGGCTCCGGCCTCCCTGTCCCTCTCCCCCTGTTCTCTGTTGCCGGCGCCGTCCACCACGTGCCGACCACGCTCGGCCCTGCGCCTCGCCGTGGTCCCCCACACACCTTGTGCCGCTACCCCGTCCGCCGGCCTCCACTTCCCCTGCTCGCCGCACCCCGCTGCCTAGCACCCGCGCCCGCCGGAGTTGCCCTCCCGTGTGCGCGCCCTCCTCCCTAGCGCCCCCACACGTCGCCCGGGGTCGTGCCCCGCGCGCCTACCTCTGGCTGCTGCCGCCGACCGCGCCTCGCCGTGCCGTACCGCCTCCACCGCTCTTCCCCCGTGCGTCGCGCTCGCCGGCGCTGCCCTCGCTCGCCGCCCTCGCTCTACGGCCTCGCCCCCTTGCTCCCACTCCGCCGCCGCTGCTGCCTACTGCAGCTGCCGTGGCCTCGCCCCTCGCGCCCGCACGTCCGCGCGGCCCCACTCTCGCAGCGCCTCCTGCTGCCGCCGCGGCCACGCCGGCGCCGTCCCTTTCCCGCTGCCGCTGCTCCACTTGAAGCGGCGCCTCTGCCGAGCCCACCCACCGTTCCGGCCATTGCCGGAGATGGCCGCGCCTGTTTGCCCCGCTCGGGTGCCCAGCCGGGTCCCGGCGCCCACCCGCGCCCGTGTGCCCGCAAGGCCCTGGACCACTTACACGCGGGCCCCATGCGCCCAGAACCTTTTAAATAAAAAAAGAATTAATATATATATATATATATAATAAATAAATAATTAGTAAAAAAATTAATTAACTAATTAATTAACTTAATTAATTCTGATTAATTTAACTAATTAAGAATAATTAACCTAATGACTAATTAGCCTAATTAACTACTGTTAATTAGCTTAGTAGTGTATGACAGTGGGGCCCACCCCCCTAATTAATACTAATTAGGCTAATTAAACTGTTTAATTAAAATGTGTCACTGACAAGTGGGACCCACTGGTCAGGTTGACCAGTCAACTCTGTTGACAGCTGACGTCAGCATGACATCATGCTGATGTCATAATCTATTTTCGAATTTAGTTTAAATAATTAATTAAATTCCAGAAATTAATAAAATCTTTAGAAAATCATATCTTTTAATCCGTAACTCGGATTAAAATATTTTCAACACGAAAGTTGCTCAAAACGACGAGATGAATCCGGATACGCAGCCCGTTCGTCCGCCACACATCCCTAACATATCAAACTCGCAACTTTCCCCCTCCGGCTCCTCTACCCGAAAACACGAAACACCGGGGATACTTTCCCGGATGTTTCCCCCCCTTCACCGGTATCACCTCATACCGCGTTAGGGCACCTCTAGCACCGATACTTGTCATGTCATGCATCGCTATGCATCTGCTTGCTTAAATATTTATTGTTTCTTCCCCCTCTTCTCTCACTAGACACCGAGACCGACGCCGCTGCTACCCAGTACGACTAGGGAGTTGACGACCCCTCTCTCTTGCCAGAGCAACTAGGCAAGCCCCCCCTTGATCACCATATATCGCCTATTTTCTTCTATACTGCTTGCATTAGAGTAGTGAAGCATGTTACTGCTTTCCGTATCCTATCCTGATGCATAGCCTGTCCTTGCTACTACTGTTGTTACCTTTACCTGCAATCCTACATGCTTAGTATATGATGCTAGTGTTCCATCAGTGGCCCTACACTCTTGTCCGTCTGCCATGCTATACTACTGGGCCGTGATCACTTCGGGAGGTGATCACGGGCATATACTATATACTTTACACTGTTACATTACCTGTGATACTATTCGGAGATGGGGGCTGAAGGGGCAGGTGGTTCCACCCAGGTAGTGGTGGGCCTGGGTTCCCGATGGCCCCCGACTGTTACTTTGTGGCGGAGCGACAGGGCAAGTTGAAACCACCTAGGAGAGAGGTGGCCTGGCCCTGGTCGGCATTCGCAGATACTTAACACGCTTAACGAGATCTTGGTATTTGATCTGAGTCTGGCCACTGGCCTATACGCACTAACCAACTACGCGGGAAAGATATGGGCACTCGACGTCGTGGTATCAGCCGAAGCCTTCGTGATGTCAGTGAATGAGCGGCGCGCGCCGGGTTGGACCGCGTAACGTGACTTCCTTTGTAATGGAGGTTGCTAGGTCTGCTCTCCGGCCGCGTACGCAACGTGCAGGTGTGCAATGGGCGATGGGCCCAGATCCCTGCGCGCATAGGATTTAGACCGGTGTGCTGACTGCTCTGTTGTGCCTCGGTGGGGCTGCGACGTGTTGATCTTCCGAGGCCGGGCATGACCCAGAAAAGTGTGTCCGGCCAAATGGGATCAAGCGTGTTGGGTTATGTGGTGCACCCCTGCAGGGAATTTAATCTATTCGAATAGCCGTGTCCCTCGGTAAAAGGACGACTCGGAGTTGTACCTTGACCTTATGACAACTAGAACCGGATACTTAATAAAACACACCCTTCCAAGTGCCAGATATAACCCGGTGATCGCTCTCTAACAGGGCAACGAGGAGGGGATTGCCGGGTAGGATTATGCTATGCGATGCTACTTGGAGGACTTCAGTCTACTCTCTTCTATATGCTGCAAGACGGAGGCTGCCAGAAGCGTAGTCTTCGACAGGATTAGATATCCCCCTCTTACTCTGGCTTTCTGCAGTTCAGTCCACCGATATGGGCCTTTACACATATATCCATGCATATGTAGTGTAGCTCCTTGCTTGCGAGTACTTTGGATGAGTACTCACGGTTTCCTTTTTCCCCTTTTCCCATTTCTCTACCCGATTGTTGTGACCATATGTTGGAGCCCAGGATCCAGACGCCACCGTTCACGACGACTCCTACTACACCGGAGGTGCCTACTACTGCGTGCAGCCCGCTGATGACGACCAGGAGTAGTTAGGAGGATCCCAGGCAGGAGGCCTGCGCCTCGTTCAATCTGTATCCCCGTTTGTGCTAGCCATCTTATGGCAACTTGTTTAACTTATGTCTGTACTCAGATATTGTTGCTTCCACTGACTCGTCTATGATCGAGCACTTGTATTCGAGCCCTCGAGGCCCCTGGCTTGTATTATGATGCTTGTATGACTTATTTTATTTGTAGAGTTGTGTTGTGATATCTTCCCGTGAGTCCATGATCTTGATCATACACGTTTGCGTGCATGATTAGTGTACGATTGAATCGGGGCGTCACACTTCCAGTCCATATCTTCTTGCTTCTCCTTCTTCTCGGTCCTTGCTCCGTCCTGCTGCGATGGCTCCGATCCGACGGTTCTCGGCGACAGAGAAGGGAAAAGCTCCTCGAGAGGAACCAGTCCCGCTCCCGCCAAAGAAACGGCTCGCCCTGCGTGACCGGGACGACGGGGCCCTCCAGGTGGCGTCGAGGCCTTGGTGCGAGCGGCCTCCGTGGTTCCCGCTTCCCTTGTACGCCCACATCGAGGGCCCTGAAGGAGTCGATGCCGATCACTGCGGTCGGCGCCGTCGTCGACGTCGACGGGTCACGAAGGTGTGGGTCGTCCCTCCTGGGGTCCACACCGAGGGCTCCTCCCGTGAGTTCGTGCTTCATGCCGCCATGCCTCCTCAATATTGGATTCACCTTCCTCCCTTCTTCGCCTGCATCATCCCGTAGGGAGAACTCCTGGAGCTCTGGCTGCAGCACGCCGACTGCGGCACCCTTGCGACAGAGGCAGAGGTCGCGGTGGTCACCCTGGGCGAGGTCTTCATGACCAGAGGCTGGAGCGAAATCGCCCGGGGTTGCAGGACATGGGGCGCCCTCACAATCCACTTGGAGTACGATGGTGCTTCGGTGATGTTCTTCAAGGTCTTCGACACGAACGGGCGCCGGCTAGAATGCTGCCCCGGGAGAGGTGGCCAGGACCCTGCCACGGTGAGGGCTAGGCCCGCCGACCGCTCCCTTGGCGGCCCCTCAGGAGGCGGAGGTGTCGGGGGATCCAGCGACTCCGGCGAGCTCTTCGCGACTCCGAAGACGAGCGGCGACAGCTACGAGCCCACGTGCCGGCGCCGCTCCTGGAGCAGGGCGGGCTCGTCAGGCCGTCGCCGACTCTGATCTGGATGGGGTTGGCGCCGATGCTTGATGGCCCACTGTTGATGATGGCGTCTTTTGCAGGGCCGCGTGTAGTTAGCATCACTTTAGGATCTGTTCCCTGCGAGGAATCAAGAACGCGCCCCGTGGGGGCTTGTAAGGTGCCTATGATCCTGTTTGTTAATATAACCCTTGTTGTAGAATTGTGTGAGTTGCTCATTCTGTCTTAGCTCAGTTCTCCCTTTCGAACCTCATGAGGGCTTGGTGCTCTGCGCCGACAGGTCCCAGTCCCAAGGCGGCTTTAGCCGTCGCTGGTATGCCAGGTCGCGATGCCGTGGTCAAGGCCAGGAGGTGAGCGACCCGGGGTCCAGTAAGAGCCACTGAGTCGCGATGCTCAGGAGGTCCCCTTTGGCGCTCAAGCAGCCGTCGTTTGGTGAGAAAGGAGAGCGGCGTCGCTAACACGGGATGGCATTAAGTGCGGGGGTGGTGCCACGGTAGCTAGTGCTTTCGGGTGGTGACTTATCTCGAGAATCAGGGACCGCTCCCTTGTGAGACATCGGGCTCGTGCATCGGCAGGCGTGAGGTTGCTCGTGACGCAGCCCTAGGGGAGGTGGTCGACGTCCGTGGTCGCTGCAAGGTGCTGGAGGACGAGCTGCAAGGTCTGCGGGACCAGCTCGTGAAAGAGGCCCGTCTTCGCCAAGAGCAGGAAGAAGGCGTGAAGGCTCGCGAGGCGGCCATCAAGGAGCGGGAGGCCAAGCTCGGGAAGCGCCGTGACCGCCTAGGCGCGCTGGAGCAGGAGTTGGAGACGAGGAAGGTCGAGCTGGACGACAAGGCCCGGGTTCTTGCCGAGGACCGCGTGGCCTTCGCGAAGATGGAGAAGAAAGCTCGTTCCTTGCTGAAGACGCTTTACGAGAGCGGCCTGGAGAGCCCGCTGGCTGGCGCTGAGGACGGCCCCGCCAAGCTGCTTCCCTTCCTGGTTCGTGCCCTTGAAGATGTCGCCCTTGGCCTTGGCCCCACGGCCGAGGCCGAGGCGCGTGTCCTGTCTTCTGTAGCGCTGACGCGGGTCTTCGCCCACATCTACCTTCGCGACCCCAGCGTCGACCTCGACAGCCTGTTGGAGCCAGTAAGCGGCGAGGGTGCCGCCGCCGCTGCCGAGGCCGTGAAGGGGCGCGCGGAAGCTCTGTTGGGGAAATTCCGGGCCTTGAGCACCAAGCCGAAGCAAGGCGCTGCCGACCCCGCTGCTCCGTGAGGCGAGCCCACTCCGCGCTGCTCCGCCGTCGACAAGTGACTCCATCGTGGCTCCTGTCCTGCTATTAATTCCTGCACATGTATCATGCCTCGGGGGGGTGTTTAAACTTGCGTTTGGTGTTGAGATAACAGTATGGACTGTAATATTTGCTTTTGAATTCCTTGAATTTTATGATTTTCCTTCCTACTTGCTTGTGTTCTACGCCGGCAGAGCCCGGCCCCGCGCGTACCTCACCCAGCATTAGCCCCGACCGGAAACCAGGACGGGACCAAAGGAGTGAGGGGCTACGTGACAAGTTAGGCTCCTGAGTCGCGATGCTCAGGAGTCCTCGTTGGCGCACGAACAACAAGTAGGGAGGTGTGATGCTGGTGGATCTACCGTTCTACGTCTGCAGAGCCCGGCCCCGCGCGTACCTCACCCAGCATTAGCCCCGACCAAAAACCAGGACGGTACCAAAGGAGTGAGGGGCTACGGGACCAGTTAGGCTCCTAAGTCGCGATGCTCAGGAGTCCCCCTTGACGCGCAGACAACAAGTAAGGAGGTGAGATGCGAGTGGGTCTACCGTTCTACGTCTGTAGAGCCCGGCCCCGCGCTTACCTCACCCAACGTTAGCCTTTCGAAACTAAGGAGTGAGGGGCTATGGGACCAGTTAGGCCCCTGAGTCGCGATGCTCAGGGGTCCCCTTGACGCTCAAACGGCCTTCGTACCTTGGCTCCGCTCGGGGAGAGACGTGCGATGAACCAGGCCCGGGGGGGGGGGGCTGGCTGGGTGGCGTGCGTCTGGGCGTGACCCAGGCGCAGCCCCCGTGCCCAGCCCCCTCGCGCGGCACTCCCGAGGGGAGGCGTTGCGATGAGGCTAGACACTGAGCTTTGGGATCCCTGAGGTTGGTGCGGCCCGGGGGCCACCCTCAGTTGTTTATCACCAGCGCGGAGCATAGCGCTTTCGTATGTGTACGGGCATAGCCGCTCCTCGGCAGCGTCGTCAGCCAGCACGGAGCATGGTGCTTCCACTGGTACGTGGGAGGGGGCTCCCCTCCGAGAGGAGCCCCCGGGGCGTGTACAGCCCTGCCCTAACACGTGGCTGGCATGGTAGGGCCTGGTGAGGTGTATCTGGGCACCCGTGAGCCAGCGCGGGACTCACGGGGCCCTACCTCTAGGCGGGTTGCGCCTGCCACTGGGCCTTATCTTGTGATGTGTTCCTGCAAATTGGGTTAGATGCCGTCACTCTACGTCCTCGGGTCCCGGCCCTCGAGCTGGTCTCAGCCGTCGCTGGTATGCCAGGTCGCGATGCCGTGGACAAGGCCAGAGGGTGAGGGCTGAAGAGCTAGTAAGAGCCCTGAGTCACGATGCTCAGGTATCCCCCCCTTTAACGTGCAAGTGGTCGACATGGAGAAGAAGAGGTACCGTGGATAGGCATCAAGTAATCAAGCATGATGGGTCGAACGCATAGCCGAAAATAAACGCAAAGGAGATACATGCCGCTGGGTCTGGCCCGAGCGACTTGGGGATGATGCAGCCCGAGGGGCGCCCCCAACAAAGTAAGCTAACAACATGAAATAAAAGGGATACATGCCGCAGGGACGGACCCACGTGGCCTGGGAATAATGCAGCCCTGGGGGGCGCTCCCAGCTGGAAATGAAACTTGAAAAGATATCACCTGATGATGTTGAGGACGAAGGAGTGTTGGTGTAGCAGACTCGGTGGGCTGCGGAAGCCGATCCTCACGAGCCCCCAGGCCCAGGGGCCTCGGGAGGCTCCGGAGGCGCTGGTGGCTCCTTGCGGACCATCTCCATCTCCGCCAGGGTTGCGGAACACCTGGCCTCTTGAGCCTCCATGATGCCCCTCATGAGGCGCTGATACGTGGTAGCCGCGTTCGGCAAGCCGTAAGGCATGCGAACGTAGCCGTGGGGTGGACCTCCGCAGCGCCGCACTTGCGAGGGCCAGAGGCGCTCCAGGGAAGCGACTCGATTGAGCCCTGGTACGTCGATGCAGACGCGCATCCCACCATCCTCGCCTGGATGGGGAGCCACGGCTGGTAGGCGGCGGCCGCCTCTCATGACTCTTTACTCCTGTAGCTCCTGAATGGTCTTGCTGATGAACTCCTGAGGGCCTGGCCCTCCTTGCCTTGCTCCTTCTTGAGGGAAACGTGCTTTGAAACACGCCTCCACATGGTGCCCAAGCGCCTCCCTCATGACCTTGGCCAGGTCGGTGGCCCTCCAGGGGAGAGTCCCCGAGCCGTGCCTGAGGAGGGCGCCGGGTGCGCCTTCCTATGCGATGGAAGGAGGTTCCCCTTGGGAAGACGCGGGCCCTAAGGGGCCTGCCTCCTGAGGGGCCGGTCTGGACGATGTCTTCTTCTTCTTGGGGGTGGTCTCGGGAAGCCTCCTGCTTCCGCGATCCGGGTCTTCCAGTGACGCGGCCTGAAAGGCTCGTTCCAGGGAACACACTGCATCCTTCTCTTCACAGGGCAACGTGATGACTCCGCCGCTTACCGGCATCTTGAGGACGTTGTTGCCGTCGTGAGTTACGGCCATGAACTTGGCCAGCGCTGGGTACCCGAGGATGGCATTGTACGGCAGGCGAATGTGGGCGACGTGGAAGTCGATGAGCTCGGCGCGGTAGTTGTTGCGTGCCCCGAAGGTGACAGGGAGCCGGACCTGCCCAATCGGGACCGTGGAGCCGTCGGTGACTCCGGAGAAGGGCTTGGTTGGCTGAGGTCATAGGGCACCTGGAGATTGTTGAACGTCTCCACGGACAGGACGTTGAGCCCTGCTCCGCCATCGATGAGGGTCCTGGTAACCAGTACGTTGTTGATGACTGGGGAGCAAAGCATCGGGAGGACTCCGGCTGTGGCCGCACACTTGATCTGATCCGCTGAGCTGAACGTGATGGCGCACGCCGACCACCTGAGAGGGCGCGTGGCCTCGATCTTGGGGAGGACTGCATTCACTTCGCAGGAAAACTGCTTGAAGATGCATTGAGAGGCTGGGGCTTGAGCTCCGCCCAGGATGCAGGCGATCGCGCGCGGCTCCTGGAAGCCCCCAGCCCCCTCGTCTTGATGGCGGTCTTCGTTTCTCCTTGGTTGCGGTGGCAGCGGAGAGAGGCCTGCGTTGCCTTGCAGACGATCCTCGCGAGGCTGATCCCTCCAGTCTCTCTCGCGAGGCGGGTCTCACTAGCGGTCCTCGCGAGGTTGATCGCGCCACCCTTGGTGCGGGCCGCGGTCTTCCCAGCGTCCTGCGTTTCTTCCTCCTCCTCGATCATAGCCCCGGTCAGCGCGGTCGGGACGACGGCCGATCCTTCCTTCTTGCACGGCTCGGAGCTCTTGGCATTCGTTGGAGTTGTGGATGTGGAGGTCGTGGTAGACGCAGTACCGACTGCCCTTAGAAGATTCCGGCTGATCTCTGCCCCGCTTGGTGTCTGGTTCTGCCACGAGCACGGCAGCCCCCTTGCGCTTCACATCCTTGGCCTTGGGTTTATTCTCTTCTGGGTCTGCGGCAGGTAGCTCGAGGAGGGAGAGACGCCCTTCCTCAGCCCTGGCGCACTTGGTCGCCAAGTTGAACAGCTCCAACGAGGTGCACAGGTCTTCATGCATTGCCAGCTCCTCCTTCATCTTGACGTCGCGCACGCCGTCGGAGAAGGCTGAGATGATGGCCTCCTCGGTCACCTTGGGAATCTTGAGGCGTGCGTTCTTGAAGCGCTGGATATACTTCTGCAGGGTCTCTCCGAGTTGTTGCTTGATGCGGCGCATGTCGCTCACGGCAGGCGGCCGGTCGCGAGTACCTTGGAAGTTGGCAATGAAGCGGGTGCGCATCTGGTCCCAGGAGGAGATCGTGCCTGGAGCCAGGTTCAGGAGCCAGGTGCGGGCCCCGTCTTTGAGCGCCATGGGAAACCAGTTCGCCATGACCTTCTCGTCTCCGTTGGCAGCTTTGATGCCCAGCTCATAGAGCTGGAGGAACTCCGCAGGGTCGGCCGTGCCGTCGTAACGAGGAGGCAGGTCGGGCTTGAACTTGCAGGGCCATGCGACGCTGCGCAGCTTGGTGGTGAAGGCACGGCAGCCTGCTGTGGCCACGGGAGGCCTTGGGTGGCGGAGAGCTTGGTCTTGCGGGTCCCCATGCGCTGCAGCTGGAAGCAGCGCGGGGTCTTGACGTGCGGGAGCAGGAGCGTGGTCGCGACGTGCTGGAGGAGGGAGCGCCCGGGCAGCTTCTTGCGGGCGAGGGACTTCTTGGCAGCTCTGCTCTGGCCGCGCTGGCACCTGACGGGGCGGGTTCCGCCCAGAGGCCGCGCGCCTTGGGGCCATAGTGTCTTGTTGAAGAGGAGGCGGCTGGTACGCCGCGGGAGCTTCGTCGCCTGCGCGAGGCGGGGGGCAGTGCAGCGGAACGGACGGCGCAGGAGAGCCCCCCGCGGCGTGGACGAGCTCGGCGATGCGGTCGAGCCATTCTTCATAGACATCGTCGACGGGGCGGTAGCGCAGGAGCTCGTTTGCCGCGATGAGCGCAGCTCGAGCCTCCCTGGGCGCGCGGAGGGTGCGGGACGAAGAACCAGCTGGGGTGAGCGAGGGAGTGGCGGTGCGGCCTTCTTGCCGCACGGACGGATGCTGAGACGACGCTTGCTGCTCGTTCCCTGCCGGGCCGGTCGCGGCGTTGATGGCAGGCGACGGGGAACGGCGAGGACGCCCGCCGACAGGAGCCGTCTAGGCGACGTGGGAAGCGAGAGCGGCTCGGCGCTCGGCGCGGGCCCGACGAGCGTCATACATGGACGCGATGGTCGGAGGAGAACGGGGCGGTGGAAGACGAATTCCGGCACACCCCTACCTGGCATGCCAAATGTCGGATTTCAGGTTCCGGCAGACCCTTGTGGTTCTAACTCTGGGGTGCGCGCGGAGATTGCGACTCCTACCTACCTGCTCCCCACCGCCATGCAAAGATCTAAGCTATCGGAAGAACGTCACAAGAGACACAAGGTTTATACTGGTTCGGGCCACCGATGTGGTGTAACACCCTACTCCAGTGTGTGGTGTGTGGATTGCCTCTCGGGCTGATGATGATAAGTCATACAAGGAAGAACAGCCTCGCGAGGGTCTGTTCTTGGCTGGGGGGATGAACTGCTAGGAGGAGTTCAGTCACCCTTCTCTCTTTCTCGGTGTGTCGTCCTGGTCGATTCCAATTGCCACTATTCTCTGGCTGTCTAGATTGGTCCTACCCTGGGGGTGGCTAGTCCTATTTATAGGCAAAGGCCCTGGGCCTCTTCCCAAATATTGAGCGGGAAGGGCGCCAACAATTAGCCATTTCGAAGGGGAACATCTGGTACACTTATCCTGACTAAAGTTGGTCCTCGCCTGCCAAAGGCTCTGGTGGTGACGCCGGTCTGGGCTCCACAATGACTTCTTCCCTGCCGTTGGACTGGTCTTGGTCTTGTTGCACCAAAACATGTGCCTTTGCTTGATACTCTCACCTGCGCTTGCTCCCTTTGCACCAAAGAGGAAAGGAGGACACTGCGCGGGCTGACGCCCGCCTGGCGCCCTTGGTCGTCATGGCTTGCGTCATGGGCACCTCGTGAGGTACCCCGCCTTGATCTCTCCGCCTCCTCACGAGCCAGCCTGACGAGGCCATGCCTAAGGAAGCTTCATGTCCGCCCCGCGAGGATTGGCCCCTCGCGAGGGTCTTGGGTCTGTGTTGATGAAGATGGGCCGCGCTGGGTCCCCCTTTGAGCCACGCCGCAGGCCGTAGGCAGGCATGTCTGGGGACCCCCGTTCCCAGAACGTCGACAAGTAGTTCATTGCCGAAAAGATTAAGAAGCTTGAGGCAGCTAGTTTGGTCAGAGGAGTACTACATCCAGCATGGTAAGAAAAGCCAGTGGTCGTACACAAGTCTAACAGAAAATGGAGGCCTTGCATAGATTTCACAGGTCTCAACAAGGCTTGCCTGAAGGACCCATTTTCCTTGTTGCGCATCGACCAGATTGTGGACTCCACTTCAGGTTGTGATTTGCTCTCCTTTCTGGATGCATACTCTGGATATCATCAGATCTTCATGTCCAAGGAAGACGAAGAGAAGATCTCATTCATCAGCCCATGTGGTATGTACTACTTCGTGCGCATGCCTTTCGGGTTAAAGAGTGTTGGGTCCACTTTTACAAGAGCAGTCAGGTTGGTTTTGAACCATAGTTGCACAGAAACATTGAGGCTTATATGGGTGATATTGTGGTCAAGACTAAGGACAGATCAACCCTCATCCAGGATTTGGAGGAGACATTTGCTAATCTGCGCAAGATCAACTTGAAGCTAAATCCGGAGAAGTGTGTGTTTGGCGTTCCCTCTGGCAAAGATACTTGGGTTCTTCATCTCCCAATCAAGGCCAACCCTAATAATATTAAGGCTATCATGTAGATTCAGGCACCCAGGA
Source organism: Aegilops umbellulata (assembly GCA_032464435.1). NCBI lineage: Eukaryota > Viridiplantae > Streptophyta > Magnoliopsida > Poales > Poaceae > Aegilops > Aegilops umbellulata. Next base: position 247,475,146 of record CP136054.1, on the reverse strand, counting down.
CAGTTAAAGATGTGAGGCGTCTGACAGGGTGTGTTGCCGCACTTAGCAGATTCAGCTCCAAGTCTATCGAGCATGCCTTGCCATTCTTCAAAAAAATTTAGAAGGCAAGGCCCATGAAGTGGACCCCAGAAGCGGATGCAGCATTCCAAGATTTGAAGACGTACTTGTTCTTTGTGCCCACTTTGGTTTCTCCCAAACCACAAGAGCCGTTGCTACTATACTTAGCGGCAACTAATCAAGTGGTTAGTCCAACCCTAGTGGCACAACAGGTAGTAGAGGAGACAGAGAGTGAGCAAAGCCCGGCAGGACCGGATGAGGATCAGGAGAAAGAGGAGCACAACAACAGGGGCAACCCCAAGGACACGACAAGGAAGAAAGTGGTGCAGCGCCCAGTATACTTCGTCAGTTCCCTGTTACAGGGGGCTAGATCGAGGTACTCTGGTGTGCAAAAGTTGATTTTTGGCCTCATCATGGCTTCAAGGAAACTGCGCCACTACTTCCAAGCCCATGAGATCACAGTTGTCACCCGCTTACCCTTGCAAAGGATACTCGGAAACCCTAAGGCTACCAGCAGAATAGTAGAGTGGGCTTTGGAGTTATCCAGCTTCGGCCTGAAATTTGAGAGCACATCAACAATTGAGAGCAGGGCATTGGCAGAGTCTACTGTAGAATGGACGCCAACTCCTGATGAAGAGGTGATGGAAACAGTTACCCCGGCAAGGAAGCGCCCCAAGAATAGATCATGTATTTCGATGGTGCATTCTCCCTGCAAGGTACAGGGGCTAGCGTGCTTCTCGTCGCTCCCAGTGGGGACCGCTTGAAGTACATCGTCCAGATGCATTTTCCTCGGGAGGAGGCAACGAACAATACAGCAGAGTATGAAGGGCTCCTTGCATGGCTCAGGATTGCAACAGAATTGGGAATCAAGAAACTGATCATTCGAGGAGATTCACAACTTGTGGTGAGACAAGTTAACAAAGATTACCAAAGTCCATTGATGGATGCATACGTTGAGGAAGTGACAAGATTGGTGGAGCGCTTTGACGGATTGCAAACAAAGCACGTACCCCATGCGGAAAACAACATACCTGATCATCTGTCAAAGTGTGTTGTGCAAAAACTTCCTGTGGAACCAGGAACTTTTGTTCTCCATCTTACTCAGCCCTCCGTATTCCCGGAAACAATGGCTTGAAAGAGGAGGAAGTTGGACTCCGGTAAGCCTCTCCCAGTAGATCCTCCCGGAAACAACACCCCATAGATTGTCGGGCTGTGCCCTCCTGCCGGGCCAATGGTCCCCACGATCAAGGAACGCACTCCAGCAAATGAGGAGGTGTCACTAGTCCTTGTTGCTGAGCCCCAGGATCCAACTTGGGCAAGGCACATAGTCCATTTCCTCCAAAATGGAGAACTTCCCGATGAGCAAGAGGAAGCTGAAAGAGTTGCCCACAAGGCCAGTATGTATCAGTTTGTCGATGACACTCTATACAGAAGGAGGCCCAATGGTGTGAAATTGAAGTGCATTTGCCGAGAAGAAGGAAAGGAACTGATGGCAGAAATACACAAAGGCATGTGCGGCTCCCACATTGGATCAAGGGCATTAGTTGGGAAAGCATTCCGGCAAGGATTCTATTGGCACACAGCCCTCCAAGATGCGGTCGAGCTAGTCACCAAGTGTGAAGTCTGCCAGTTCCATTCCAAGAACATCCATCTGCCTGCACAAGCTCTTCATACAATCCCTTTGTCATGGCCATTGACAACCCACAAGTATAGGGGATCGCAACAGTTTTCAAGGGTAGAGTATTCAACCCAAATTTATAAATTCACACAAGGGGAGCCAAAGAATATTTGTAAGTATTAGGAGCTGAGTTGTCAATTCAACCATTCTTGGAGATTAATTATCTGCAACAAAGTGATCAGTACAAAGTAGTATGATAGTTTTGATATTAGTGGCAACTACAATAGTAATGGTAACAGTGATAGCAATGATTTTGTAGCAAGTGCAATTGTAACAATAGCAGTAGAAACTTAGCAAGATCAATATGTAGGAAAATTGTAGGCATTAGATCAATGATTTGTTGGATGATATTCTTCATGTGACAGTTATAACCTATGGCGATACAACACTAGCTCCAGTTCATAAATATAATGTAGGCATGTATTCCATAAATAGTCATACGTGCTTATGAAAAGAACTTGAATGACATCTTTTGTCCTACCCTCCCATGGCAGCGGGGTCCCATTGGAAACTAAGGGATATTAAGGCCTCCTTTTAATAGAGAAACCGAACAAAGCATTAACACACGGTGAATACATGAACTCCTCAAACTACGGTCGTCACCGGGAGTGGTCCCGACTATTGTTACTCTAGGGTTGTCGGATCATAACACGTAGTAGGTGACTATAACTTGCAAGATCGGATTTAGAACATAGACATAATGGTGATAACATAAACAGTTCAGATCTGAAAACATGGTACCCGGACCCAAAGTGACAAGCAACGTGATAATTCTTTCTCCCTGATTTTTTTCTGGAAAAATAGGATTTTATAGCGTCAGTTTTAGGGTCTGCGGGGCCACCAGGTGGGGACAACCCACCTGGGCGCACCTAGAGGGGGGGACCCTGGTGGGTTGTGCCCACCCAGGTGCCCTCCTCCAATGGTTCTTGGCTCCATAAATTATCATTTATTATATAAAAAATCCTCGCAAAGTTTCATTCCATTCCGAGAACTTTTATTTCTGCACAAAAAACAACACCATGGTAGTTCTACTAAAAATAGCGTCAGTCCGGGTTAGTTTCATTGAAATCATGCAAGTTAGAGTCCAGAACAAGAGGAAAAGCATTAGGAAAAATATATATGTCGGAGACGTATCAACTCGTCAACCTTAAACCTTTGCTTGTCCTCAAGCAATTCAGTTGATAAACTGAAAGTGAAAAAGAAAAACTTTTACGAACTCTTTTGCTCTTGTTTGCAAAAATAAGCTTAAAGAACACCCAGGTTTTCAGCCAATATTATAACTAACCATGCCGACAATAACTCTTAAAAATGATATTGACTCATATCAATGACATAATCAGGTAGCAAGCAATAATAAGATATCTCAAACAGCAACAGGTTATCAAAACAACCATGATATAATATGACAATAGTGGTATCTCACTAGCCCTTTCTGAGACCGCAAAACATAAGTGTAGAGCACCTCCAAAGTTCAAGCAACGACTGAACATTGTAATTCATGTTAGAAAAGATCCATTCATGATGCACCCAACATTAGCTACACACAATGCATAAGCATGCCAACAATGCTCTCAGGTTCTGTCACTTATTTTAGAAGGTGATGACACAACATAAAAGTAAATAGACAGTCCCTTCGCAGAGGAGAGCAGTGATTTGCAGTGGTGCCAGAACTCAAGTTTTTAAAATAGAGGTAAATCAAATTTTAAAAAGGCACCCTTCTTATTTACTTCGCGACCATCGGTTATCAATTTCTTCCATGCTAAACACATTAGTAGCGGTTCCCAAGCGATAAAGTAAATGTGTTGACTCCATAGGAGTTTTTGTTTGATTATTTGTAAGCTTTTTCTGTTTGTAGTTTGGGACAGGGCATCCCTATTACCGCCCCTTTCTTGTGTAGCGGCGAGTGAATAAACACTCAACCCAAGAATAATCCGCTTAGCATGGAATTTACCGACTACCTCCTGTCGCTCTATGAACAATCCAGGCACACAAAAAGGATATTTATTTGAAGTTTTTAGATATGGCACATGCAAATTTACTTAGGACGGCAGGGTAATACCGCATATAGGTAGGTATGATGGACTCATCTGGAATAACCTGCGTTCAAGGTTTTTGATCCACAAACAGAATTCCCACTTAGTGCAGGTGAAGGCTAGCAAATAGGATGAGAAGCGGCCAGCTAGAGAGCAACAACGGTCATGAACATGCATTATGCATAAGTAACATTGGACACTAGCATGAGTAGGATATGAACACCTTGAACATACATATAATAAAGGCTATGTTGGTTTTGATTCGACTACATGCATGAACATGTGCCAAGTCAAGCCACTCGAACATTCAGAGGAGGATATCATATCATCATACTATAACACAATCATTTTAATGCAATGTTGACATCGAAGATAAATCATTATCCACTCCTAGCTACTTATGCATGGCATGAGAAACTATAATCTCTAATTGTCATTGCAAACATGTTTAATCATAATGAGCTGAATCATGGATACTAGGTTAAACATATTTACAAAAACAGAACAAGTCGAGTTCATACCCATTTCTCTCTGCCACGACCAGTTCATCAAACGTCGTCATTATTGCCTTTCACTTCTACGACCGAACGATATAAAAATAATAATAGTGCAAGAGTGCCGTGGACTAACCTGGAATCTGCAAGCATTTTATTCAACAGGAGAAGACAAGGTAAAATGGGCTCTTTGTAACATTGACAATTATGAAAATGAGAGCCACTCAACATTTTCATCGTGGTCTTCTCCTCGGTATTACTAAATAAAAGGAAAAGAAATTCAGAGAAACACTCTGAAATATTTTTGGAGTTTTTAGTTTTTTCTAAAGAAGCAAATAAAAGGGAAAAACAAAAATGAGAGAAACTATTTACACGGGAAAGCTCCCAACAAGTAAACGAAGAACAAGGAAATCTTTTTGGGTTTTGTTTTTAGTGCTACAGCAAACTACTCTAGAAAGAAAAATGAAAAAGAAGCAGGAAATATTTTTGTATTTTCTCAAAGTTTTTCAAACACGAAGAAGAAAGCAAGAAATAAATTTAACAAGGATAATACAAGGAAAAAGATGTGAACACCGACAACTAGAATGAAATGTGTGAACATGAATGTAATGTCGGTGGAAATACATACTCCCCCAAGCTTAGGCTTTTGGCCTAACTTGGTAGTCAGTCAGTAGCCTGCATAGTGAATGGAGTGATAGCCTATGGAGGCTCTTGGTGCGGATGCCTCAGCCCGCCGTGCGGCCACAACCGCCGCATTATGAGCTTGGGCCTCGCTCTCAAGAACAAAATATCTTCCCCTACTGTGAAAATCAAAGAGAGTAGGTCCAGGCAAATATGTGTAAACCACGGAACTTTGATTAAATAACAATTTATAGGTGAAATTATGGGGATCATCTCTAAGGTTCTTATGACGTTTCATAGCATCAAAGTCTAAACACTTCGTGGGTAAAATATGGTCATAGGGCAAAGGTGAAACACACAACTCTCTTGCTAAGCGTGTGTCATAAATTCCACCATCGAAATAGCCACTACTAGCGTTGTGTTGCAACCTGCGTGCAACAATCGCTCCAAGATTATAACTTCTGTCACCAGTGAGAGCGTTGCGTATGAGGCTCAAGTCTGGAGCACAAAGTGTACTACAATCTTGTTTGCCTACAATACATTTTCCCTTAAATAATGCAAAGTATTGAATTGCGGGAAAATGAATGCTCTTTATTCTACCTTGCGTCACTCCCCTGGTCTCACCATATCAAAGACTAGTCAAAAATGTTTGGAACTCAGACCTTGGTGGTTCGTCAAGTGAACCCCAGAATGGGATTTTGCAGTGGTGAACAAATCTCTCTAAATATATGGTAAATGGATTTTCATACATTTTAAATGACACCCTAGACTCACTAGGGTGGAATTTAAATCCTTTGACAAATGATTCAGTGAGAGTGTGGTGTTGGTTGCACTTATCTGAAATGTAGGGACCGAGATCGGTATTGTGAACATATTTCTCAAATTCCTGTTTAATGCCCACACTCACCATATAATCATTGCATGGCCATAGGCATGTTTTGGTGGCGGCATCTCGTATGGAACTTTCACTTGGTTCAACATAAGACCGACGAACGGAGCTGTCACTAGAAAATGCCTCCGAGGATCTCCTCCTCGAAGAACTCCTTCCAAAGAGGATCATCATATTCGCGTACAATTTTCTGAAAATTTCTGGGTGACAAAAGTTTGTCAACAAAACTTCACAATATCAATAGCAACTACTCATAGGGATGCATAGAGGCCATAGCAAGCATTAAAACTACTTAAAACTCTAAGAACTCAACATGCAAGCTCATCTACAACAGCACCAACAACAACTAATTATTCAAAATATAAACCACTAAAGCAAAAACTAATTGGACAAACGGAGGAGTCACATACCAAGCAACAATCCCCTAAAACAGTTTTGGAAACGGAGCTTCGAGGAAAGAGATCGAAATGTGCGGGTTTGAGAGTAAGAACACGAGAGAGAGAGAGCAATGGTGATTTTTTATGGTGGTAGGTGGTGATGTGGGAAGAAGAGATAAGTGAGGGGGGCCACGTGGGGATCACAACCCATCAGGGCGCACTTGGGAGTCCTGGCGCGCCCAGGTGGGTTGTGCCCACATGGTGCACCTCCCTCTGATATTATTTGCACCAGAAATTCTTAAATATTCAGAAAAAAACATATTAAATTTTCAGAGCATTTTGAGAACTTTTATTTTTGGGTCATTTTTTTATTGCACGGGAAATTCAGAAAACAGGCAAAACATGGCATTTTATTTTATTTAACTAATAAAAACAGAAATCAAAAGGTAGGGACAAAAGATAGTGCTTACTAAATTCATCAACTTCATACCTCTAAAAAATGATCCATTAATAAGGTTGATCATGTCTTATTAACAACCACTTTCAATTAGCATGAAACCAAAGAATTCTTGTAAGTCACCAGGTTACCTCAACGGGGCTATGAATATCCCCAACAATAAGGATTTCATATTTGTTTTTTACAGTAGGTAGAGGTAGTTGAAAACTTCCAATAGTGATTGTCGGAGAGTTTTCAATAACATTAATACCATTCACTTGGAATTGTTTCTTCGGAAAGTGCACCGTATGCTCATTACCATTGATATGAAAAGTGACCATGGTTTTATTGCAATCAATAACAGCCCATGCAGTATTCAATAAGGGTCTACCAAGGATAATCAACATGTTATCATCCTCGGGCATCTCAAGTATAACAAAGTCAGTCAAAATAGTAACGTTAGCAACAACAATGGGCACATCCTCACAAATACCAATAGGTATGGCAGTTGACTTATCAGCCATTTGCAAAGATATTTCAATGGGCGTGAGTTTATTCAAATCAAGTCTTTTATATAAAGAGAAAGGCATAACACTAACACCACCTCCCAGATCACATAAAGTAGTTTTCACATAATTTCTTTTGATGGAGCAAGGTAAAGTTGGTATCTCCGGATCTTAAGTTTTTTAGGTACTCCATCTTTAAAAGTATAATTGGCAAGCATGGTGGATATTTCAGCTTCCGGTATTTTTCTCTTATTGGTGATGATGTCTTTCATGTACTTTGCATAAGGAGGCATTTTAAGGATATCCATCAAGCGAGCACGCAAAAAGACTGGCCTCAGCATTTCAGCAAAGCATTCAAATTATTCATCATCTTTCTTTTTAGTTGACTTAGGTGGAAAGGGCATAGGTTTTTGAACCCATGCTTCTGTTTCCTTACCATGTTTTCTAGCAGCAAAGTCTCTTTTATCATATCTTTTATTCTTAGGTTGTGGGTTATCGAGATCAACTCCTGTTTCTGTCTCAATATCATTGTTTGGTTCTTTATTATTTGTTTGAGTGTCTTCATGAACCTCATCATTATCTTTTTCATTATCAGAAGGTGAGTGTTCACTACCAGATTGAGTTTCAACATCAGAGATAGAAACTTCATTATCAGGATGTTTTTCTATTTCATGTTCACTAGAGGCATGCAAAGTCCTATCATTTTTCTTCTTATTTTTATTTTTAGATGGACTACGTGCCTCAGTGTTAACCCTTTGGGAGTCTTCTTCAATTCTTTTTGGGTGTCTGTCGGTGTCAAAACCGGCGGATCTCGGGTAGGGGGTCCCGAACTGTGCGTCTAGGCCAGATGGTAACAGGAGGCAAGGGACACGATGTTTTTACCCAGGTTCGGGCCCTCTCGACGGAGGTAATACCCTACTCCTACTTGATTAATATTGATGATATGGGTAATACAAGAGTAGATCTACCATGAGATCAAGGAGGCTAAACCTGGTTCGGGCCGCATAAACGAGCCGCCTATTTAACGGGATGGGGATTCAGATCCAAACCACACCTTCTCCCCTCCGCGAATAATCATCAGAGCGCCTCCAGCAAAGGTCCATTCCAACATGGCCAGCCGTCGCAGCTCCTCCTCTCGCCCTTCCAGTCCTAAAACCGGAGACTGGGAGAGTTGCTCCATCCCGCACAGCGAGTTAGTGTCGCTTCAGGCCAAGGGATTTCTCCCTCAGGCTTATATGGTCCCGGTCCGAGCCGGCCTATAATGTCCGAAGACAAGCGGACAGCACCCCCAATCCCTCTAAAGGAGAGCGGGTGTGCCTCGTCCCTTATCTAATAAGGGGACTGGGATTTCCAATTCATCCATTTCTCCGTGGGCTTCTGGAGTTCTACGGCCTCCAGCTGCACAATCTCACGCCCGCCTACATATTACATATCGCGGGCTTCGTCGCCCTTTGTGAGCTATTTTTGGGTGTTGAGGCTCATTTCGCGCTGTGGAAGAGGATATTCTGCCTTGTGCCCCATTCTCAAGAGGGGCCTATATATCAAGTGGGCGGAGCCGAAGTGTGGCGCATCGCCGGGACCGGATACCTATCCGGAACCCCAAAGAAGGCGTCCGAGGACTGGCCTTCGGAATGGTTTTATATAGATGATGTCCCGCTACCGAATCCTATCCAGGTCGGTCTCCCTGAGTTCAACAGCGCTCCGTTAAAGAAACGCTTGAGCTGGCGTCCGCGGAGCTCTCAGAGAGAAAGCGACATAGATGTCCTTTACCTGATGGGCCGGATAAGACTATTGGCTCATTCCGGACTAACCATGATTGGAGTCATGGCCGCATGCATTATGCGGGGGGTGCAGCCACTTCAATATAGAGGCCACCCCATGTGGGATTTTAACGGGGAGGATGACGCCACCCGTTACGGTCGTAAGGGGCCAGCCTCAGCTGCCGCTCTAGTAAAGATCTTATCCTCTTTGTACAAAGGAGAAAAGGAGGAATTCCTCCGCGTCAACCCGCGGGGCGGATTTACTATGTACGACCCTCCAAGTTGGGTAAGCGGACAATTGTGCTTGCTCGTTCGTTTTATATTCCCATGATTAAATATGTAGTCTAACGACTTCAACGCAGGAACTGCGCCAGGAGGTAAAGGATATAAACAGCCGTCCTCCACAGCCCGAGGATCCAGAACGGTCCTTCGATCCGGACTCCGAAGAGGATCCGGACATATCGGTGGAGCTTATTGACGGGGTGTTCCATCTGCTGAGCAAGGACAATACCTTGGTGGCCATTACGGCTGATTACCCAGGGTTAATCCCGGCCTCCCAGGTGACAGAGACCGGAGTCTCATTCCCTTGAGAGGGATTCCATTCTCACGTATTTCGGTTTTTCTGACGACAACCGTGTTTTGCAGGGGAGATTTTCGAGGTGGGAGGCCGAACCTGCGGCGGCTAGCCAACGAGGGGCCGCAGGGTCCCGTGGGGTAAAAAGGAATGTGGTCCGGACTGAGATGCCAACGCAAAGGTATAGCGCACCCTCTTTTTTCCCTGGTGTTATTCCTTCAGGGCACACTAACGTTCGTGCTATCTTCAGGAAGTAGAGACCTCGCCGGACTACATCCGGAGAGGTTGCCAATCGCGCCTCCACCAGCCAGGCTCCAACGCCTGGCCCGGAAGCGGAGGCGAGCACAAGGCGCGCACCGGACGCTCCTCCGACAGAGGATGCGGACAAGTTGTCTGCCACAAACTCTGAGGTGGAGAGTGCCATGAACCACAGGCGTCGCCGGACAATTCTTCGCGACGCTTGTTTCTCCCGAGAGGCATTAGATGCCTTCAATTCGGGAGGTGCGTACCTCCGTGCCGCTCAAAATGGTTTAGCCAGAGCCACGGAGCAGTATGTAAAAGACATACGGGTAAGAAAATTTTGGTCAAATATATATATACCAGTAGCCCCCGAGACTTGAAACAGTTAGAGTAACTGATTTAAGGATCATTTGTTATGCAGGTTCTTACAGAGAAGAATACCGTATTGTCCCAGGAGCTGGAAGAGTGTAAAGCCCAACTAGAGGCCGCACTAGCCGCGGCAGGGGAGCCCAAAGAGACCCCCTCTGGTAAGATACACTTCGAAAGATTAGTATTTTACAGCGTGGGTGCAAATCTGACAAATCATTTTGCAGATGGCGCCGGACTCGATCCGGAGAGGCAACAACTCTTACGCCGGCTAGAGGCCGGTGAGAGTATGCTGACAAAGGTGAGGCAGGAGAAGAATGATCTTCAGGATGCCAACACCAAGATGGACGTTGAACTTAAAGATGTTCGTGGCTAGCTGTCCGACTCCACGAAGGAGAATCAGCGGCTTCGACGCGGCATATTTAGTATGTGCTTGAGCGAACTTTGAAAAAAGAGTTCGGCGAGGAAGTCGACTAACAGAGTAATGTCTGTAGGTATGCTCATAGGTCGTCCTGCAGAGGAGATGCCCGGTTCTACGGGTGACCTTCTTCCCGAGCTCTTGCAACTGCACGAGCTAGTTTGGCAGGCGATGCGAGGCGTTGCCCAAGCCTTATGGCTTTCCCATTCCATGCCCGAGGGCCTTGGAGAGCTTGCGGAGAAGCTGAAGGGAGCTCGGTGGCGCTTCCGGTTGTGGAAGATATCGGCCTACCGACAAGGCGCTAGGGAGGCCTGGGCCATGGTGAAGACCCGGTTTACGAAGTCTGACCCAAAACACATGGCTGAGGTCGGACCTGTGGGGCTTGACGGGAAGGAGATCCCTGTAAGCCTAGTATACGGCCAAGTAGAGTTGGCCGCAAAGTATTCCCAGCAGGACTGTAAATTAGACAACCTTTTAGATGGTATAGAAGAGGAATACAATCAGTCAGAGTGACTATGTAATTGACATGTGTAATGCCTTCTAGCCGGATTGTAGATCGTTTGTCATTGCCGACCTTTTCGCTTCTACCTCGGGACCTGACGGTCCGGTGTGTGTCCGAATACCCTACCGGTTATGTAAGAACCGGGGTATGCATGGAGACCAGGCGTAGGGGTCATTAGTGCTTTATCAGACAAGTGCCCAACTAGTTATGTTATATTACATGGTTAGTAAGAAACATCTTCCAGAGAGAATAGTTCCGTTAGGGGTTCCTTTCTCTAGGAGGCATGCCCTAAAGTGCATGTCCGGACTGCAAATGCAGGAAAATCATCTGGGGGCATGTATATGAATAAGTAAAAAAGGTCATCTTTTAGTTTACCGACCGAATATTCCCTTAAGAACGCTAGCTTTCGGCTTCACCCAGTCTGAGGTACACATCTGGCTGATCCGGCAGTAACAATCGCAGAGGTGCTCCCTTTACCGCCTAGCCGAACAATCGGGAACGTAGGGGTAAGCACAGGAGCCAAGCAACCCAGCTTGGCCAAAACTTAAGTCATATCGATGCATATAATGGTGAAGAAAAGGTACATGCGGAAGTTTGACGCATGTGTTGGGCGTAAAGCCCATATAAATAAGCTTCTGTTAAAGAAGCCCCCAGGTTTAATGAGCGCGGGTAGCGCGTCACTTGATGAGCCTTTAAGGGCTGTAGAGAAAAGAGGGGAAGGAGAGAAATTTAAGCCAAATAATGTAAAAACTGGACAGAGGAAGAAGACAAACACAGAGTCCGGCGCTAGGCATAGAATCTTCGGAGACGGGCGGCGTTCCAGGGGTTCGGCTCGAGTCGGTTATCCGATGCATCTCGCAGGCGGTACGCCCCACCAGTCAAGACTTGGTCGATTATGAATGGACCTTCCCACTTGGGCTTGAGTTTGTCCTTTTTCTTATCCGGCAGGCGTAGAACTAGTTCGCCAACATTGTAAATTTTGGCCCGTACTTCTCTGCTTTTATATCTTCGAGCCTGCTGTTGATAAAATGCGGAACGGGCTTTTGCCACGTCACGCTCCTCCTCCAAGGCGTCCAAGTTGTCCTGCCAATCGAGCTCGGCTTCTCTTTCTTCGTACATGCGCACTCGAGGTGAGTCATGAATTATGTCACAGGGCAGAACTGCCTCTGTGCCGTACACCATAAAGAATGGTGTGTATCCGGTGCTGCGGTTCGGCGTGGTCCGCAGCCCCCAGAGTACGGAGTCGAGCTACTCTACCCAGTGTGTGTTAGATTCCTTGAGGGACCGCACTAGTCTGGGTTTAGTGCCGCTCATGATAAGACCATTTGCACGTTCGACCTGGCCGTTAGTTTGTGGGTGATAGACGGAGGCATAGTCGAGCTTGACGCCCATGTTTTTGCACCAGGGTTTTACTTCATCGGCGGTGAAGTTTGTGCCGTTATCAGTGATGATGCTGTGGGGGACGCCGTAACGGTGTACAACCCCGGATATGAAGTCTATCACAGGTCCGGATTCGGCCGTCTTAACAGGCTTTGCTTCTATCCATTTGGTGAACTTATCCACCATGACCGGTAAGTATTTTTTCTTGTTGGTTCCGCCTTTATGGGGTCCAACCATGTCAAGCCCCCAGACTGCGAAAGGCCAAGTGATGGGGATAGTTTGGAGGGCGGTGGGTGGCATATGGCTTTGGTTTGCAAAAAGCGGGCAACCGACGCATCGTTGGACCAAGTCCTGAGCGTCTGCTCGGGCCGTCGGCCAGTAAAAGCCTGTACGGAAAGCCATGCTTACAAGGGACCGAGTTGCAGCGTGGTGGCCACCGAGTCCGGCATGAATTTCCGCCAGCAGGTTCCGCCCTTCCTCTTCGGAGATGCACCTTTGAAGGACTCCGGTAGTGCTTTTCTTATAACGCTCTCCCTCGTGGATTTTATAGGCTTTAGATCGCCGCACTATGCAGCGTGCCTCGTTTGGTCCTCTGGGAGTTCCTTCCTAGTAAGGTAGGCTAGGAACGATTCTGTCCACGGGGTGATGACCGCCATTATTACGTGGGCTGAAGGTGTAATTTCGGTAGCAGAGCCTCCAATTATGTTAGATTGTTTGACGTCGGGTGGTGCGGTTAGGTCCGGGCTGTTATCTGCGGGTTCCCCCTCCCATGTTACGGATGGCTTGAACAGTCTTTCTAAAAAGATGTTGGGGGGACTGCATCGCGCTTTGCTCCAATGCGTGCCAGGACATCCGCTGCCTGAGTATTTTCTCGGGCTATATGATGAAACTCCAACCCTTCAAACCGAGCTGACATTTTTAGGATGGCATTGCGGTAAGCTGCCATTTTTGGATCCTTGGCGTCGAAGTCTTCATTTATTTGGGATATCGCGAGGTTCGAGTCCCCGCGTACCTCTAGGCGTTGAATGCCCATGGATACTGCCATCCAGAGTCCATGTAGGAGGGCCTCATATTCGGCTACATTGTTGGAGTCCGTGTACATAATCTGGAGCACATATTGAACTGTGTCTCCTATGGGGGACGTCAAGACGATGCCGGCCCCTAGCCCGGCCAACATTTTGGACCCATCGAAATGCATGATCCAGTTTGAATATGTGCCGTACTCTTTAGGGAGCTCGACCTCCATCCATTCTGCGACGAAGTCGGCCAAAACTTGCGATTTAATAGCTCGCCGTGGCTTATAGGTTATATCGAACGGGAGGAGCTCGATGGCCCATTTTGCGATCCAGCCCGTTGCATCGCGGTTGTTGATAATATCGTTGAGTGGTACTTCCGAGGCTACTGTTATGGAACACTCTTGAAAGTAGTGTTGTAGCTTCCGGGATGCCATGAATACTGCGTATGCAATCTTTTGATAATGCGGGTACCGTGATTTGCATGGGGTGAGGACAGTGGACACGTAGTAGACCGGCCTTTGAAGGGGGAGTTTGGGTCAGTCCGTCTCCCGCTCGACGATGAGCACTGCGCTGACAACTTGATGGGTTGCTGCAATGTACAATAGCATTGGTTCGCCGGTGTTTGGCGCGGCCAGGACTGGGTTTGTTGCCAATATGGATTTTATTTCATCGAGTCTGGCCATGGCAGCATCCGTCCACTCGAAGTGTTCGGTGCGCCGAAGGAGGCGATAGAGGGGCAGTGCTTTTTCTACCAAGCGAGAGATAAAGCGGCTTAGAGCTGCCACGCATCCGGTTAATTTTTGTATTTGTTTGAGGTCCTTTGGGATATGCAGTTGCCACAAAGCTTGGATCTTGGCCGGATTTGCTTCAATTCCTCTACTGGATACAATGAAGCCCAAAAGCTTTCTGGCTGGAACGCCGAAAACGCATTTTTCCGGGTTGAGCTTGATGTCGTATTTTCGGAGGTTGTCAAATGTTAGCCTCAAGTCGTCTACTAGAGATTCGACATGTCTTGTTTTGATGACCACATCATCCACGTACGCCTCTACTGTCTTGCCGATCTGGTTTGCCAGACATGTCTGAATCATGCGCTGATATGTTGCGCCGGTGTTTTTTAGCCCGAAGGGCATTGTGTTGTAGCAGAATAGGACGTATGGTGTGATTAATGCCGTTGCGGATTGGTCTGATTCTGCCATCTTGATTTGATGGTAACCGGAGTATGCGTCGAGGAAACACAACGAATCGTGTCCTGCGGTGGCATCGATAATTTGATCGATACGGGGGAGGGGGAAGGGATCCTTTGGGCAAGCCTTGTTAAGGTCTTTAAAATCGACACACAGGTGCCAGGATTTGTCCTTCTTTGGTACCATTACCAGGTTTGCTAGCCAGTCCGGATGTTTTATGTCTCTAATGAATCCGGCCTCCAATAGCTTGGCTAGCTCCTCTCCCATAGCCTGTCTCTTGGGTTCGGAAAAACGCCGAAGGGCTTGTTTGACAGGTTTGAATCCTTTTAGGATATTTAAGCTGTGTTCGGCCAACCTGCGTGGGATTCCTGGCATGTCTGAAGGGTGCCAGGCGAAGATGTCCCAATTTTCACGTAGAAATTCTCGCAGTGCAGCGTCCATATCAGGGTTTAATCGTGCCCCGATGGAAGCTGTTTTATTGGGGTCCGTTGGATGGACCTGGAATTTGACTATTTCGTCTGCTGGCTTGAAGGATGTGGACTTGGATCTCTTGTCGAGTATCACATCATCCCTGTTAACTGTGGAGCGCAGCGCAGTCAGTTCCTCAACTGCTAAGGATTCGGATAGTGCCTCCAGGGCTAATGCGGCTATCTTGTTTTCGGCGCGGAGTGCTATGTCCAGATCACTAGTGAGAGTGATAATTCCGTTCGGCCCGGGCATCTTGATCTTCATGTACCCGTAATGGGGTATTGCTTGGAAGATTGTAAATGCTTCCCGCCCTAGTAGGGCGTGATATCCGCTGCTGAACGGGGCCACCTGAAATGTGACCTCTTCGGATGTGTAATTATCCAGCGTGCCGAACACCACATCTAGTGTGATTTTTCCTGTGCAGCGCGCTTCCCGGCTGGGGATTATTCCTCTAAAGGTTGTGCTGCTTCACTCAACGCGGCTCCAGTCTAATCCCATTTTTTGAAGGGTTTCCTCATAAATGAGGTTCAATCCGCTGCCTCCACCCATGAGTACCTTGGTGAGGCGAAAGCCGTCCACTATTGGACTGAGGACCAATGCGGCTGGTGCTCGGGCTGTTCAGAATCTAGGTTCATCGCTTGCGTTGAAGGTAATAGCCGTGTCGCTCCATGGGTTTATTGTTGCTACTTGATAGACTTCGGCAAGGCTGCGGAGTGTTCTTTTTCGCATATTATTTGATGCGAAGGTCTCGAAGATTGTGAGAACGGTACTGGTGTCCCCGGGGTGGTTTTCTGTGGCCTCCAAAATTAAGAGGTCCTCGCCAATTTTGGTCGGTATCCAACATGCTCTAAGGCTGTGAGTTTGTGTGGCGTCCTCCGTACTATGAATTTTACAGGGTCCATCAAGCCATCTTTCCAGTACGGTTCCATGCCCTGTAGAGGGTTTTGGTTTTTTGGTGTTTAACCCGGGTGTCTTATGATGATGCACTATCGGTGGGAAACGACACCTATGGGATCACGAGAATCCCTTTCTGCAGTGGCGGGGCGCGGGGGTCGTGAGAAGAGCGGACCGAGCAGGCAGTACACGATTCCTTTACTCAGGTTCGGGCCGCGAAGATGCGTAAAACCCTACTCCTGCTTTGTGGATTATCTGTTTGTGTTCCTGAGCTAGCTATGGGGCGTGAGGAGCTCCAAAAAGCCGAATCCTCTTCCTGGTCGCCTGGGGCCTCCTTTTATAGGGAAAGGGGCTGCCACAGTGGCACATAGGAGGTGGAAAGGGTACAGTGATGCGAGGTTATCCCTCGCATTACATGACAAGGCGCATTTAATGCGCCTTGCTTAGGTGTCCTTGCTTTATCGGGGGCGGGGGAGAGCCCTGTCTCGTCCGTCGCCGCTCTCTCCCGCGTCGACACGCGCCCTAGCCAGCGGTGCCTGTGATGCCATGTAGGTGGGCAGGCAGCTGAGGTGGCGCAGCGGCGGGTCTCCACGAGGATCTGTATGCCGCCACGCAGGTGCCTGCCTAGCTGGTTGGGTCGGCAGCTGCTTGCGAACGGTGGTGGAGGTGTGACCGGCGCGGGCCCGATGGTGGCCCCGCGGGTGTCCTTGGCAAGGGCCTTGCCGCGGCCCCGGCAAGGGTCTTGTCGGGGTCCCGACAAGGGTCTTGCCGTGGCACCTGCTGTCATCCCCGGCAAGGCTCTTGCCGGGGGCCTTGTGGTTCTCCTTGGCTGGGATCCCGCCTAGGACCATCATCTTCTAAACTGTGCATCTGATCTTGAATGTCTTCACAAAGATCTGCTTACCACCACGGGGATGCCTCCGGAAGCCTTACCCCATGGGGGCAGGGGACTCAAGGGTGACCCGCTCCGTAGGTGTGGGGCGAGCTGCCACGGCAAGGGTCTTGCCGGGTTGGCAAAAACCGCCTCCCGGCAAGGATCTTGCCGGGGGAGGGGGGCGGGGCGCTTCGTCCCCTTTGCTCTTTGTGGTCTTGGTCTTGGCGTCGTTCTACTCCTCTTTGGCTTCGGGCTCACCTTGGTTCTACCTCCCATGCCAGGCTTGGTGCGGCGGCGCCCGTGGCTCAGACTGCCCGTGCACAGTCATAGGGGTACAAAAAGTGTACCCCTCTTTTTGTACACCGACAGGAGCCCCCAGGCCTGGGCCACACATGAGCGCTACGCGTTGTTGGGCCAGGCCCAAGAACGGTGCGCGGGCAGGCTGGGCGGTTTTTACCGCGGTAAGTTTCTTCGCGCGCCGCGCCTCCCATGCTTCCCGCGCGTGGCGCAGCGTAGGGAGGTGGGCGTGACGTGGGCGGCATGCGTGGGGTCGCTCCGCGCGGGCATGCGTTGCATCACAGTTAATGTGAAAGGAGGCGGCCCGCGTTCTCCCCCATAAGAAGGAATAACCGTGGGCGCGCTGCTCACTTTCCCCCTTCCTTCGTGCCTTTTCCAATCTCAGAGTCGTCGCTCCTTTTCTTCCTTCTCTTGCAAGCTTTTCACCGTCGCCTGTCGTCGCCGCCTCGTCCCCGCCCTCCTTCCCTTCTTAACCCTCTAAGCTTCTTGGTCGCCATGGCACCGAAATCTGCCAAGGGCAAGGGGGTGGCTAAGGGCCTCGTGACCGTGGAGCCGCCGGAGAGCGCGTTGTTGGGTGACAAGATTAAGTCCGCCTTCTTCTACCCCTCGTCGGTCGACGTCCACGAGCTCCGGGCTTCTTTCAAGCCCTTGTGGGGAGTGAAGATGGGGGGAGAGAACTCGGGGCACTCGGCGACGCGCGTCATTCCTGCCGCTTGCGCCGACCCTGCTCCAAATCGGTACCCCTTCTTTGTCGACTACTTTTCTTGTGGGTTATGCCCCCCTTTCTCCGAGTTCTTCTGCGATATCATGCACAACTTTGGCTTTCACCTTCTGGATTTTACTCCGAATGCGGTGGCGTGCATGTCTTGCTTTGCGCATCTTTGCGAGGGCTTTGTCGGAGTGCGGCCCAACACGGTGCTCTTCCGTCATTATTTTTACCCTCGAATCCAAACTCGAGGTGCCATTGCTGGTTGTGTCACCTGGATCCCAAGGTCCAAGGAGGCATACACGGATGGCGCCATGAAAGAGAGGTGGGATGAATGCCGTGACCGGTGGTGCTGGATCGAAGATGAAGACCCACCGGAATTTTGCAAGGTCGGCCTGACGCCGCCCGTCCGTGGCAACGATTGGGGTGAGGTCGACGCCGCCGATAGGAGGCTCACTATCGCCATCACCAGAATCCTCCGGCTGACCCGGGCGGGGCTCACCCTGGAAATGATTGGGGCGGATTTCATTCGCCGTCGGATTGCTCCGCTGCACAATAAGGGGAGGCCAGCTTGGCTCTTCACGAACCGGACCGATATCATGCGGCTCCGCGCTGGCCTCGATCACAACTTCACGGTGATGGGGCATGCCCACTTCTGCTAGCGGCTCTTCCAGCTGGACGTGGATAGTGACAGCGAGGTCGAGCTGACCAGCAAGGCCGCGAGGGTTGCTGTAAAGACTGGCAAGGCCGTCAAGAGGCCGCTCTTCAAGTTGCCCGCGGGAGTTGTCCCGCTGTGTAACAATTCTCGCCGGTCCGAGATCATCGCCATGATGCCGGACTGCAACGCGCACGGCCCCGTCCCGAGCTGGAGGGAGCTGGCGGCCGCAGACGTGCGGCAGTTCTTTGACACCTTGGCTGAGGTGTATGTCAACGCCGACGCCGAGCGGCGGCTCGTCATGGACACCACCCAGGCGGAGGTGGACTACATCGCCACCAGGGCGAAGGAGGCACAACTCGCCCTGGAGGCCGGCAGTGCCGGGGGCATGGAGGAAGAGGGCGCCGCGGCCGCGGAGGAGGAGCAACTCTCCCTGTGGGCGGCAGCCACCACGGGAGCCAGCGGCGCCGACACCGGGGCTCCGCTCGTGGAGGACGCGGTCGACGAATCGTCGTCGTCGGAGGAGGACGTGGCGGCGGGCTCGACGCCAACCAGGGGAAGAGGGCGAGTCCTGCGGCAGGCTTGCTCCAGCGAGCCAGTCCGGCCTGGCAGGGGCCCGCGGCCTCAATTGACCATGGAAGGGTCCGGGCGCCACACGAGGGCCTCGGCAACGAAGAAGCTAATGACGGCCGCTGGGAAGAAGAAGGCGGAAGCCTCTTCCTCTTCTGGGCGCACACAGACCCCACCGCCTTCCCCGCCCCCTCTGGCAGGCGTCGAGTCGGATGACAACGTGGTGCTCCCCTTTGATCTCGGGCCCCTCAGCCCGGAGAGGAAAAGGAAGCCGGCGGATGAGGAGGAGACGGATGATGAGTAAGTGCTCCGTTCCTTATTGTCATTTCCATTTCCTAGAATGGGGCCGCTTGTCCTGATCCATCTTGCTTTTGTAGGGATGCAGAGACGTTGGCCCACAGGGTGAAGAGGGCGAGGACCTTGGCGAGCAGCCAGCCCCCGGCCGGGGCTTCAACGACACCATTGGTGGTGTTGAGCAGCCCAGACAGCAGCCCCCCGCGTAGCCCCCAGCGTAGTTCATCACCCCCTTTTTACTCGACTTGGGGGAGGCGCCCGATGCCACGATGCTGACCTTGCCGGGTTTGTAGGAGGGGAGCGGCAGCAGGAGGAACCGCAGAGGGCTACCCCTAACACTCCACCCCCATCGACCACGCCGCCACGGGGGGCGTCCCCGGCAAGGGCACCAGGCGCGGGGCCCACACCCTTGGAGGAAGAGGGGAACTTGGGCACTGGCAACTCTGCCTCGACGCCAAAGACCGGCGGAGAGGGGACCTCTGCTTCACGGCTCGGCACTGGTGAGTCACTTGCCCTTCGCCCTTTGTTCTTTTTTTCTTGTGCTTCTCTTGGCTTCATTGCTCCTATCGCCACCCAGGCTCTCCCCCAATGGACACGGAGGACGTGGACTCCGTTGTCAAGGATATTGCTAAAGAGGCCGCGGCTGAGGCCGACAAGGTGGCCGCCGAGGAGGCCGCCAAGAGCGCCGACGACGCCGCTGCTGGCGAGGCCGCCAAGGATGCCGCCGAGGGTGCCGGTGCGGGGGCCGCCAAGGCTGCCGATGAGGCTTCCGCCAAGGGCACCGGTGGTGGTCCTGCCGGGGGCACCGGCAAGGCCCCTGCTGAGGAAGAGGTGATGGATGACCAGCCTTCCTCCTCCTCAGCCTCGGGCCACGGCAGGTACCTGAAGGTGGGTGATGATCTCTTCGTCCACCTCGTAGGGGCGCCAAGTCGAGCGCCTGCCGAAGGGGATGTTTTTGATGATGAAGTGCTTGCCGCCACCGGTTTCGAGATCGTCGATGTGTCGGGCACCGGCGGCGACGGTTCTCCAGAGGAGCAGCTCTTCCCCGCCATGGGGGCAAACTTTTGGAAGCTCCAAGCGCTCTACCGCGGCCGCTTGGACAAAGTTGAGTCCAGGGCGGCAGCGGTGGACAACGCGGAGGCGGACTTCAAGGCGCGTGTCGCTGAAACGCAGGCTTGGTTCCACCAGTCTCGCGAGGAGCAAAGAGCCTTCCAGGAGATATTGGCCCAGCGCGAGGTGGAGCTCGCCTTGAAGATGGCCGACATCGAGAAGGCCCAGGAGAAGGCGGCGAATTTGGCCGCCGCGGCCGAAGCCATCCGGAACCAGCATCAGGCCACCTTGAACTCCTAGGAGGAGGACCTCTTCTCGTGCGAGGCGAAGCTTGCCGCTACGCTCCACGGCAAGGACAAGGAGCTCGAGGCCCTTGTCGCACGACGGACCCAGGAGCTGGAGCAGAGGCACAGAGAGGCGCTCGATGCCCAAGCCCTGGCCCACACCGGCAAGGTGAAGGAGCTGGAGGCAGAGCGGGACGAGCTGAAGGAGCAGGCCCTCCAGCTGTCCGGCAAGACGGACACTCTCAATCGCGCCTTGGTGGAGGCGCAGGGAACGGTCATCAGCAGGACTGGTGAGCTCTCTGAGGCGCGAGCCTCCATCAGAGACCTCAAGCTAAAGCTGGAGGATCTCGAGAAGCTGTTGCCGGAGAGCAGAGCTCGGGAGGAGGCCTTGAGCAAAAGCCTGGAGGAGGAGAAGCAGCAGCGGGCAACCGAGGCCGCCTCCCACCAAGAGTATGTGGCGGGCGAGAACAGGTGGATCAGCCATCTGGAGATCGTCGCCGGCAGGGTTACCTCGCAATTGGCCACCATGGGGTTGCCAAATGTGAGGTACGCTCCTGAGCGCAGTGGGACCGTCAACGCCAAGCTGACCCAGTTCTTCGAGGGCGTCCTGGGGGGCTTGGCCTATCTCCACTCCAACAGGACGGCCACACTGGCCGTGGAGGCCCGGCGTCTTTGCCGGAGGGTCGTGACCAAGGTACTCACCAAGGTGGCATACTGGAATCCCGATCTTGACTTCGCGGCTGCGATGAAGAGCTTGCTGGAGGATGCTGATCCCGTGGTGCTCAAGGAGCGTATCAAGCCCATCACTGACTGCATCGGTGAAATCAAGAGGGTGGAAGGCCAGCGCCGGGACTAGGCGTCCCGTTCTTCTTCGCCGCTGCGGGCCCTCGACCAAGATAAATTTTATCTTTAGTTAGAACCGCAGCAATGATGTGATGTAATATAACTCTGAAGTACTCTTTAATTTCATGCATGTTATTTCCCCGTTCAATTCCTCTTTGTATGTGTGCCCCACGCCAATCGGGAAGGCTTGCCGGCGCGAAAGCCCCAAGCAGCGTCTTGGGGACGGATCCCCATGGCCTGCCGGGTACGCGTGCAACCGGGTGAGCCACCTTCCCGTCCCGAACGCGATCGCTCGAACTGTCGAGCTTGACTCGAGTCAAAATCGAGGACGTTGCCGATTACGGGAGGCTACCCTGCCACTCTCGACGCAGCCGCTTGAGCTGTTGAGCAGACTCGAAACAGGGCAAGGGCGTTGCCAATCGTGGTAGAGCCCCCTGGCGTGCAGGTTTTTTCATACAAAGCGAACATCTCCGGGGGGGGGGGAATAACCTCAAAATAAAAAAGGGGATTATAGGCGAGAGTTCAGCGCAACTTAGCTTTTATCCGCGATCGCTCGAGTGTCGATCTCCTGGCCCCTTTTCTTCTTCAAAGATCGCGAAGACAAAGGAGCATCAAACTGACTGCTAAAGCCGATTCTCACAACTGCGCCGCCCCCTACCTGGAGCGCCAAAGATGTCGGTGGGAAACGACACCTATGGGATCACGAGAATCCCTTTCTGCGGTTGCGGGGCGCGGGGGTCGTGAGAGGAGCGGATCGAGTAGGCAGTATATGATTCCTTTACCCAGGTTCGGGCCGCGAAGATGCGTAAAACACTACTCCTGCTTTGGTGGATTATATGTTTGTGTTCCTGAGCTAGCTATGGGGCGTGAGGAGCTCCAAAAAGCTGAATCCTCTTCCTGGTCGCCTGGGGCCTCCTTTTATAGGGAAAGGGGCTGCCACAGTGGCACACAAGAGGTGGAAAGGGTACAGTGATGCGAGGTTATCCCTCGCATTACATGACAAGGCGCGTTTAATGCACCTTGCTTAGGTGTCCATGCTTTATCGGGGGCGGGGGAGAGCCCTGTCTCGTCCGTCGTCGCTCTCTCCCGCGTCGACACGCGCCCTGGCCAGCGGTGCCTGTGATGCCATGTAGGCAGGCAGGCAGCTGAGGTGGCGCAGCGGCGGGTCTCCACGAGGATCTGTATGCCGCCACGCAGGTGCCTGCCCAGCTGGGTGGGTCGGCAGCTGCATGCGAACGGTGGTGGAGGTGTGACCGGCATGGGCCCGATGGTGGCCCCGCGGGTGTCCTTGGCAAGGGCCTTGCCGTGGCCCCGGCAAGGGTCTTGTCGGGGTTCCGACAAGGGTCTTGCCATGGCGCCTGCTGTCATCCCCGGCATGGCTCTTGCCGGGGGCCTTGTGGTTCTCCTTGGTTGGGATCCCGCCAAGGACCATCATCTTCTAAAGTGTGCATCTGATCTTGAATGTCTTCACAAAGATTTGCTTACCACCACGGGGATACCTCCCGAATCCTTGCCCCTTGGGGGCAGTGGACTCAAGGGTGGCCCGCTCCGTAGGTGTGGGGCGAGCTGCCACGACAAGGGTCTTGCCGGGTTGGCAAAAACCGCCTCCCGGCAAGGATCTTGCCGGGGGGCCCACTTCGTCCCCTTTTCTTTTTGTGGTCTTGGTCTTGGCGTTGTTCTGCTCCTCTTTGGCTTCGGCCTCACCTTGGTTCTACCTCCCTTGCCGGGCTCGGTGCGGCGGTGCCCGTGGCTCAGACTGCCCATGCACAGTCATAGGGGTACAAAAAGTGTACCCCTCTTTTTGTACGCCGACATGCACCCTCTTAGTTCGGACGAGATTGCTATTCAAGGCCGGATTATCCCAAAATTTTATTCCGGTTTTCCAGGCACTTTCCATCGCACAGTACTTTTGTATTATGGACGCCAAGTCAGCAAAGCGTGTAATATCACGACGACTTATGGCGTTAAGGATTCCCTCGTCCGTGCAATTACTGCATAAGATTGATATTGCGTCTCCCTCGTGGCAACCCTTTATCCTGTTCATAACCAGGAGGAATCTGGCCAAGTAATGATGTACTGTTTCCTCGGGCTTTTGCCTGATTTGGGAAAGATCGCTTATGTTCGGGTGGGCGGGTGGCATTGAATCTGAAACCTCGCCCAATCTAAGATTCAGAGGCCGAAGAGCTTCCGAAATCTGAGGTTCGGATTCATGGATGTTGTCCAATGAGTCTAGCCCGTTGCCTGATTCTAAGCTTAGGTCTCGAGTTACATCCTCCCCTCCGCGGGTATCCGGCTAGGAGGGGTCAGGAATTCGGACGTAACTAGTCCCTAAAATAGATGAAGGGTGGCGGCACTGCGCCTCTACCACGGCGACATGGTGGGTATCCTGGGGAGAGTTAATTTCTCTTAGATCGGGTTTAAGCCCAACCTGGTCATAATCCGTGGCGACCCCCAGGGCGGCGATGCGATCCAAGAGCTCATTTATGGAAGAGATATCCATCGGATCTAGCTGCTCGACAAGTTCCGAACTGACGTGAAGGTTGCTTTTGATGACCCGAGAGGTCACCGTCGGCGCAACGGTCGAACATGCGGTCATGAGGAAACCACCTAGCCGGAGAGTTTGGCCGACAGCCAAGGCTCCCTTAGCAACGGCGCCGTCTTTAAAGATGGGAGGAGGCATCCTTCCTGATTGTGACGGCAAAGTGGAACTCTCAATGAAAGCACCAATGTTAGTGTCAAAACCGGCGGATCTCGGGTAGGGGGTCCCGAACTGTGCGTCTAGGCCGGATGGTAACAGGAGGCAAGGGACACGATGTTTTTACCCAGGTTCGGGCCCTCTCGATGGAGGTAAAACCCTACTCTTGCTTGATTAATATTGATGATATGGGTAGTACAAGAGTAGATCTACCACGAGATCAAGGAGGCTAAACCCTAGAAGCTAGCCTATGGTATGATTGTTGTATGATGGAGTTGTCCTACGGACTAGAACCCTCTGGTTTATATAGACACCGGATAGGGTTAGGGTTACACAGAGTCGGTTACAATGGTAGGAGACCTTGAATATCCGCATCGCCAAGCTTGCCCTCCACGCCAAGGAAAGTCCCATCCGGACACGGGACGAAGTCTTCAATCTTGTATCTTCATAGTCCTGGAGTCCGACTGAAGGTATTGTCCGTCTATCCGAACACCCCCTAATCCGGAACTCCCTCAGTGTCCCTCAGGACAAAGTGGTTCCTGAGTCATCTTACCTCCTCTAGTCATTACTCTAACAACATGATCATTGATATTATTATTCATTTTATCAAGCAACTCTCTTTGAGATTTAGCAACTTGTTCTAACTGGGTTTGAACCATAGAAGCATGCTTCCCCACACCTCTTACATCATTTGAGATTCTAAATAACAAGTCACTCAAGCAAGCAATCACATCAGAATTGTATTTCAACTGTTTCATAACATTTGCATTGAAGTGATCATGTTTTCTAATGTAATTCTCAAACTCATAAAGGCATTGGCTAGGGTGCATATTGTGAGGATTATCATTATAATTGAATTTCATTAGAGAATTTACCTCTACCACCTTAGGTAGTGGTGGTGTATCAAGCCCATGTGTTTCTTCAATAGGAGGTAAATTTTGAACATCCTCATCTTTAATACCTTTTTCCTTCATAGATTTTTTTGCCTCTTGCATATCTTCAGGACTGAGATATAATATACCCCTCTTTTTCGAGTGGGTTTAATAGGTTGAGGGAGTCCTAGATTAGGGGGTATCCGGATAGCCGGACTATAACCTTTGGCCGGACTGTTGAACTATGAAGATACAAGATTGAAGACTTCGTCCCGTGTCCGGATGGGACTCTCCTTGGCGTGGAAGGCAAGCTTGGCAATACGGATATGTAGATCTCCTTCCTTGTAACCGACTCTGTGTAACCCTAGCCCCCTCTGGTGTCTATATAGGCCGAAGGGTTTAGTCCGTAGGACCAACAACAACAATCATATCATAGGCTAGCTTCTAGGGTTTAGCCTCTCGGATCTCGTGGTAGATCAACTCTTGTAATACTCATATCATCAAGATCAATCAAGCAGGAGTAGGGTTTTACCTCCATCGAGAGGGCCCGAACCAGGGTAAAAACATTGTTTCCCTTGTCTCCCGTTACCATCCGCCTAGACGCACAGTTCGGGACCCCCTACCCGAGATCCGCCGGTTTTGACACCGACATTGGTGCTTTCATTGAGAGTTCCTCTGTGTCGTCACCATTAGGCTTGATGGCTCCTTCGATCATCGATAACGATGCAGTCCAGGGAGAGGCTTTTCTCCCCGGACAGATCTTTGTATTCGGCGGCTTCGTACTGCGGGCCAACTTGCTTGGCCATCTGGAGCAGATCGAAAGTTATGCTCCTGGCCATCAGGTCAGGTTTGGAAGCTTAAACTACATGGCTGACATACACGGAGACTTGATCTTTGACACATTCGAGCCCCTACCAAGTGCGTCGCATGGTCACGATGAGCATGATCTAGCCCTGCCATCGGATAGTGTTCAGGAGACCACACCGGCAACCGCTCTAACCCTCAATTCGGATCCAGTTGCGCCATCCGCGGATGGGTGGATAGACCCCGCCACAGAGGCCGCACTCTCAGCGGCGATCGAGCCGAATACCATTCATGAGAGCCATGACTCCAAACTGCCGGATTCTTCCCCGGCCACGGACTCCGAACCGCCTGCGCCCGTGCCTATCGAGTCCGACTGGGCGCCGATCATGGAGTTCACCTCCGCGGATATCTTTCAGCATTCGCCCTTCGGCAACATACTGAACTCACTAAGGTCTCTCTCCTTGTCAGGAGAGTCCTGGTCGGACTATGTCCGGCAGGATTGGGACGCGGATGATGAAGAAATTCGCCGCCCACCCACCACCCACTTAGTAGCCACTGTCAATGATTTGACCGACATGCTCGACTTCGACTCCGAAGACATCGATAGTATGGACGACGATGCAGGTGACGAACAGGAACCGCTGCCAACAGGGCACTGGACAGCCACCTCATCATATGATGTATACATGGTGGACACACCAAAAGAAAACGATAACGAGGAGCGGAAGGATGTAGCGAAGGATTGTTCCCTCGAGAAGCAGTCTAGGCGGCGGCGTAAGCGCCGCTCCAAATCCCGCCTCGGCATAAACAGCGCTCATATAGACCCGGCGATAGAGCAGGGTGAGCCAGCGGACGACGAACACGGCAACACGGAGAATCAAACCGAACAACCCGTCTCCGGCGAGGATAACAGTCCGGATGATATCACACCGGACAAACACCTGGAGCAACAGAATCTCCATCAAAGACTTGTCACCACTGCGCGAAGTCTGAAAAAGAAGAAGCGAGAGCTCAAGGCTGCGCAAGATACACTCAGAAGCAGATGGAGTAAAATACTCAACAACGGAGAAGATTATGGCGGCAGCCGCCGTACAAAGAGCTACCCAAAGCAAAAGCTACTACCGGAATTCGATGATGAGGCCTTAGAGCCCACGCAATCAGAAAGCAAAATAGCCACCTGGTCGGATAGACGGCCACATGGCCAACATAGAGCGGCAAACGATGCCGCACACAAGCCAGTACGCGATCCATGCAAGGACTCGCATCAAAAGTACGGCCTAATAAGATCCATCTACGGGCCAAGAAGGCACGCTTCAGCACACAATGCAACACAACAAACGCCCGAACACCAAGGTAAGCCCAAATACAGGGGTGCCGCACACCCCCTATGTTTCACCGATGAGGTGTTGGACCATGAATTTCCAGAAGGATTCAAACCCGTAAACATAGAGGCATACGACGGAACAACAAACCCTGGGGTCTGGATTGAGGAATACATCCTCCATATCCACATGGCTCGAGGAGACGGTCTCCAAGCCATCAAGAACTTACCCCTCAAGCTCAAAGGGCCAGCCAGGCATTGGCTTAAAAGCCTACCCGAAAACACCATCAGAAGTTGGGAGGAGCTCGAGGACGCTTTTCGGGAAAATTTTCAAGGGACCTATGTCCGACCACCGGATGCAGACGATTTAAGTCATATAACTCAACAGCACGGAGAGTCAGCCCGAAAGCTTTGGAACAAGTTCCTCACTAAAAAGAACCAAACAGTCGACTGTCCGGACGCTAAAGCCTTAGCAGCTTTCAAGCACAGCGTGCGAGATGAATGGCTTGCCACACAACTCGGCCAAGAAAAGCCGAGAACAATGGCCACATTAATAAGCCTCATGACCCACTTTTGCGCGGGTGAAGACAGCTGGTTAGCCCGATGCAGCGCCAGCGACCCAAGTACATCCGAAGTTAGGGACGAGAACCGGAAGCCACGACGCAGCAAAAACAAACGCCGAAATAAAGAAGACAACCCGAAGAGCACGACGGTAAACGCTGGATTCAAACGCTCTCGGCCAGGTCAGCAAAAGCCGACACCCAAAGGCAACAGGGACGAACTGTCCAGCCTAAACAAGATTCTGGACAAGATATGTCAAATCCACAGCACCCCCGATAAACCTGCAAATCATACCCATAGAGAATGTTGGGTCTTCAAGCAGTCCGGCAAACTCAACGCCGAACACAAGGGGCTGGATACACCAAGTGAAGACGAGGAAGAGCCTCGCAAACAAAGCATTGGGGAACAAGAAATTTCCACCAGAAGTCAAAACAGTAAACGTATTACACGTGACGAAGGGGAAAAACAAAGCGGCGCTCCTAGAGACACACGCCCCAGGACCCGTCACCACGGAGTTCTGCCACTGGTCATCCCAACCGATCACCTTCGACCATCGGGACTACTCGGCCAGTATCCGGCAGGCAGGATGGGCTGCCTTGGTGTTAGACCCAATAATCGACGGATACCACTTTACACGAGTCCTGATGGACGGTGGCAGTAGTTTAAACCTGATATATCAGGACACAATCCTCAAAATGGGGATGGACCCAACAAAAATTGGCCATAGCAATACTACCTTAAAGGAGTAACGCCAGGCCCAGAAGCCCATTGGACGGGCTCCCTGCTACTAGAGGTTATATTCGGCTTGCCCGATAACTTCCGAAGCGAAAAGTTAACCTTTCACCTCGCTACATTTCAAAGTGGCTATCAAGCACTACTCGGACGTGAAGCTTTCGCCCGCTTTAACGCAATACCGCATTACGCTTCTCTCATGATTAAGATGCCCGGTCTACATGGCATCATTACAGTAAATGGAAATATTGAGTGCTCCTTGCGCGCGGAAGACCGTGCAGCTGCCTTGGCAGCCGCACACTAGACGGCCTCACCAAATAAAGCATCCCACAGGTCGTTAAGACCACGGACACGGTTAGAAGAGTCCGGCGTAGCTATACATAATGGATACAGGTTTGATGGCTATACCCCTATAATAATACAAGGGGCTCAACGCGTGTAAACAAGTGACAATTAGACTCAACTTTACTCATCTTGATCGGTATATGGTTTATTCAGCATAACCTACCTTATTGCACGACTACTTTTTCAACTAAGTTTCTCTCTTTTACAGATGACCATCGTGCTACACCCGTCCAGGATACGGCACAACGGAGACACAGGCGCAGACGTGCAGCAGGGACCTGTTCCAAGGATTCTTTTCAGATTAAGACCATGCGTAAACCTTTTTTACTGTCTCTTGTTGATACACATCCCCCGGATTCTCAGTACAACTGAGAAGGAGGCTGACGTATTGGCATGTGGCCACGTTAGAATATTGCACGTATGTGACGGCCCCGATTCAATCGTACACTAATCATGCACGCAAATGTGTATGATCAAGATCAGGGACTCACGGGAAGATATCACAACACAACTCTAAAACATAAATAAGTCATACAAGCATCATAATACAAGCCAGGGGCCTCGAGAGCTCGAATACAAGTGCTCGATCATAGACGAGTCAGCGGAAGCAACAATATCTGAGTACAGACATAGGTTAAACAAGTTTGTCTTAAGAAGGCTAGTACAAACTGGGGATACAGATCGAAAGAGGCGCAGGCCTCCTACCTGGGATCCTCCTAACTACTCCTGGTCATCGTCAGCGGGATGCACGTAGTAGTAGGCACCTCCGGTGTAGTAGGAGTCGTCGTCGACGGTGGCGTCTGACTCCTGGACTCCATCGTCTGGCCGCAGCAATTGGGTAGAGAAATGGGGAAAAGGGGAAACAAGGCAATCGTGAGTACACATCCAAAGTACTCGCAAGAAAGGAGCTACACTACATATGCATGGGTATATGTGTAAAGGGCCATATGAGTGGACTGAAATGCAGAATGCCGGAATAAGAGGGGGATAGCTAATCCTGTCGAAGACTACGCTTCTGGCAGCCTCCGTCTTGCAGCATGTAGAAGAGAGTAGACTGAAGTCCTCCATGTAGCATCGCATAGCATAATCCTACCCGGCGATCCCCTCCACGATGCCCTGTTAGAGAGCGATCACCGGGTTGTATCTGGCACTTGGAAGGGTGTGTTTTATTAAGTATCCGGTTCTAGTTGTCATAAGGTCAAGGTACAACTCCGGGTCGCCTGTTACCGTGGACACGGCTATTCGACTAGATCAACTTCCCTGCAGGGGTGCACCACATTACCCGACACTCTCGATCCCATTTGGCCGGACACACTTTCCTGGGTCATGCCCGGCCGCAGAAGATCAACACGTCGCAGCCCCACCTAGGCACAACAGAGAGGTCAGCACGCCGGTCTAACCCTAAGCGCACAGGGGTCTGGGCCCATCGCCCATAGCACACCTGCATGTTGCGAACGCGGCCGGAAGCAGACCTAGCAACCTCCGGTACAACGGAAGTCACGTGACGCGGTCCAATCTGGCGCGCGCCGCTCAGTCGCTGACGTCACGAAGTGCTTCGGCTGATACCACGACGCCGGTTGCCCATATCTTATCCCACATGGCGGTTAGTGCGTATAAGGTCAATGACCCAACTCAGATCAAATACCCAGATCTCGTTAAGCGTGTTAAGTATCCGCGAACGCCGACCAGGGCCAGGCCCACCTCTCTCCTAGGTGGTATCAATCTGCCCTGTCGCTCCGCCTCAAAGTAACAGTCGGGGGCCGTCGGGAACCCAGGCCCACTTCTACCGGGATGGAGCCACCAGCCCCTTCAGCCCCCATCTCCGAACAGTATCACAGGTAATGTAACAGTGTAAAGTAAATAGTATATGCCCGTGATCACCCCCGAGTGATCACGGCCCGATAGTATAGCATGGCAGACGGACAAGAATGTAGGGCCACAGATAGGATACTAGCATCCTAAACTAAGCATGTAGGATAGCAGGTAAAGGTAACAACAGTAGTAGCAATGACAGGCTATGCAGCAGAGTAGGATTATCGGAAAGCAGTAACATGCTACACTACTCTAATGCAAGCATATAGAAAAGAGTAGGCGATATCTGGTGATCAAGGGGGGGGGGGCTTGCCTGGTTGCTCTGGCAAGAGAGAGGGGTCGTCAACACCGTAGTCGTACTGGGGTCGCCGGCAATCTCGGGGTCTACCGTAAAGAAGTAACGGAGGGGAACACAATGAATAACAAATAATGAAAGCATCACAAAGCGTAACATGGCAATACGCAGTGCTAGGTGTGCCCCAACGCGGTAGTAGGTGATACCGGCGAAAGGGGGAAACATCCGGGAAAGTATCCCCGGTGTTTCACGTTTTCGGACAGATGAACCGGAGGTGAAATGTTGCAGGTTCGATATGCTAGGGACGCGTGGCGGACGAACGGGTTGCGTGTTTGGGTTCGTCTCGTCGTTCTGAGCAACTTTCATGTATAAAGTATTTTCATCCGAGTTACGGATTATTTTATATTAATTTTTAAACTTTTATTCATTTCTCTGAATTTAATTTAATTTGAAATAAATGTGAATTGCTAGGTGCACCAAGCTCTGGGTACACATAAGTGTACCAGAGGGGCTGACATGTGGGTCCAAGGGGTCCCAGTTGACCAGTCAAACTTTGACTGGTCAACAGGGGGTGGGGCCCCCTTGTCATACACTGTTTTACTAACCTCACAGATTACATAGACTAATTAGGTTAATAGATTAACTACACAGGTTAATTAAGTTATTAACTCTTTAATTAATTAATTAATTAATTTTCTATTATATATTTTTTAACGTATTCAGGGGGCGGCCCCACATGTCATAGGCCAGGGGGCCATAGCGCAAGCTTGGCACTGGGTGCGGGCGCCCAACGAGGGCGAGGCCGTGGCCTCGGCTGGGCACGCCCGCGAGCAGGGGGGCCTCGGCCAGGGCCGACGAGCGGCACCTGGGGCGGGGTGGAGGAGAGCCGGGGTGTTCGCCGGCGAGCCAGGGCGCAGCCGAGCACGGATGTGCGCATGCATAGCGGCGGCGAGTGGCCAGGGGGGCGGATGCGGTCAGCGTCGCAGTCGGATCGACGACAGAGTGCAGGGGAAGCAGGAGGCCGGCGGCCTCACCAGCGTTGAAGAGAAGAGGGGCGGCGAGGCATGAGGAGGCCGGTTGTGGAGGAGGACGAAGGAGGGCGGTCCGGTGACAAGGAATGCCCCTATCCGGATCGGATCGGGGGGGGGGGGAGGGGGGCGAAGGAGAGAGTAGTTGGGGTGCAAGTGGGGGTTACAGGTTACGGTTTCCCCTAGAGTGGGGATATGGAGGAGGGGAGTGGGGCGCCGGCTGGGCCGGTCTGGCTAGCCCAATGGCCAGCTGGGCCGAGCCCCAGCGGGGGGGGGGGGGTGTTCACTTACTTTCGTTATTTTTTTGTTTTACCTTTTGTTCATTTCTCTATTAGTCTTTAATGTATTTTAGTTTAAATAAAGGATAAAATAAACTTCGAAATTAGTATTATCATTTAACCCACGACTACAAAAAGTTTGACCCCTAAATAAAATGTTTTAATATTTAATAATTTAGAAAAGGCATTTAACTAATGTTTTAGTTAGTGTTTTAATTATCATAGTGCATTTAATTATTTTATAGAAATGTGGTTTCTCTACCAATATTACCTATGATTTAATTGCCACAAACCGAACATTTTTGTTTTATTGTTTGAAAACTTTTGTTGGATGCCATATTTGGAATTTGAATTTTGAATCAGTTTTTTGAACTAACGAGGGATTAGCAACAGTAATGGAGGTGATGTGGCATCATTAGCAGAGTTTTTCTATAGCCTAATTATCCAGGCGTCACAATTCTCCTCCACTACAAGAAATCTCGTCCCGAGATTTAAGAGGTAGAGTAATGGGGAAAGTTCTGGTTACGATATTCTAACGGATCTTCTCGAAGAAGTCAATGCCTTCCGCTGATGTCTTCAATTCTTTATTCCAATGCATCATGATGAAGTTGTCATCCTTTCTTCGGGAAGTCCATAGTACTTACGAATAGGTAAGGGGCGGCTCTACAATGATAGAATGATACAAGGATAATTCACTTAGGGGGTATCCCAAGAATGAACACAAGAGTATCTCTTGAGTTGATCAAATGAAACACGTCGAGAGCAAAGTAAGAAGGTATCATAAGAAGCTTCAAGCGGATAGACAATCGTTCGATGTCTGAAACAACATGCGAAAGGGGTCCAGAGCAACGAGATTGAATATTGCGTCTGTTACCAGAATAGATCACTAGGACGGTGGCCCGTGAATTTACATACGAGGCCACGTGCGGGGAATAACTTTCGGAATAGGGGGTGTACAGGAGAGTCAGGTTTCAATCCTGTGGAATTGTGGGTTATGGGCCCACCATGTGGTTAAAAGTAGGAAGGGCATTGACATCTTGCACGGTCATGATAGCAAGACATGTCAGAGGGTAGCCTATCAGTTATGTCGGCAACAATGTCGGTACCAAGGGCGAGGGACGAAGAGAACCATTTTCCTGCTCGTTGAAATGAGGCGGACCAGTAGGCAAGGTTCTCGTCCATCGGCGGTTACCGACATGTCATCAACAATAGTAACAGAGTCTTACTGACACAGTTGTACACCAAGGTGTTTACATAAGCAGAGAATATTACTGCTTAGATCATATAGATCACAAGGAAGGTTAAACAAATCAATGGAAGGAAAATGTGATCATCAGATGAAACAGAACAATGGAAAGGAAAATGTGTTATGACACGTATACCAGGGGTATACCCTTCCCAAGGACAAGCAGAGCATGATATCCATGACATGATATAATGTAGAAAACCTTTTAGGTAGGGGAGAGAAATTTCATGACATTACCCATACAACGGGGTTTGGATAATTGAGCAGAAAACACTTAGGATTGGGCTTCAAATGTTCTTGTTGAAAATTGGAGTACCATAGACATGCTTCGAGATAGCCTTGATATGGTCTTCCAGCAAAGGTCAGACTTTGGATACATGAAGGATCCATCAGGAACAACTTGTAGAATAAGTCTTACAATTTCCTCATGGAAGAATGGATAACCTTGCTAATAAGGAAACTATAACAGCAGGTCATCCGGCCAGGTGTGCTGGACAAGCCATCACCTTACCGGGTCATAAAAGACTAGTGTTATAACTCTTGGAAAAATGTTCCAACCATCATATCTGACCGAGATTCAGATCTGATCGGTGATAGGATACCTCAGACTCAGGATGCCTGAGAGGGAAAGGTGCGACACAAATTGACAAGATGACATCAAATATTCTCGAGAAATGAACTATGGGAGCGAGTTCCGAAACAAGAGTTCATCATTAAACCAAGGAGAGGATGAGGAGGTGGCGGATGGACTCAGCGCTAATTAATTGAGATTTCCAAAAAGATGGGTTTCCACAATTATATGAACAAAGAGATAGCATTTGCTAGATCAAATGATATACTGATGTATGCTCGAGGAAAGCATACAAAATTAACATTGGTTGAAAGGTGCACCCGAAATATGGACTTAGGTAGCATGATCAATGTTAGGCTGGTGATTCGATAACAAATGGTCTAAGAATGAAATATCGACCATTAACTTCAAAGCAATAGGGTTGCTAGAAGGGCAGAATCCAAACAGCACCGTTCACTTGTTGGTACCCCGGTTGGAATCAATACGAGGACCAAGAAAGAATGGTCATGGTGAGAAGTATCACTATACCAAGAATTCTTAAGAGGTGGAGCAATCCTCACGACATTCTTGACATGAAAGATGGTAATACTCCGCGGTAGAACATAACATAAGTTGGATAGCAAGGAACTCAAGGTACAACACAAAACAAGAACAAGTTTTGTGTTGGAGGGAATGCAATAATGTTGTCGATGATAACCCAAATCATTGAGGGCAAAGAATGCTATTTCTCATCAAGAATTCGATAGATATCTTGGAAGACCTCATAAGGTTGATGATGTTCACGACACATTTGTCGAGATATTTCAAGATGTAAACAATCAGCAACGACATCAAGTCAAAGAAATGATGAAGCGGAAGGTCATTGGAACCATGGGTAGGACACAAACTTGAAATCAAGCTTGTTGTTCAAGGTGAACTGATATGACGAGGAAGATTAACGTAAGCTTAGCTCATCATCGAAAGTTGTGCTCCGGGATTAAGGACCAGGTAGCATAGTTGAAATTTAGCACGATAATGATATAGCCGATCAGGCTAGGAATGACTTGAAGGATTATTAAACTCGTAAGCAACAAGAATTACTTAGAGTTATTGAATCGGAGTGCGGAATCGATTCACTTATTGGTGTTCTGGAGTGACTAATAACTCAGAACCTGGGGGGATCCGTGATCGGTGAGAAACAATACTAGATGAAGACTCGCAGGAAGCAACACAGTACTCGAGATACCAGAGGTTAATACTCGAGGAAGATAAAAAATAGAGGTTGCAGAGATGTATCGATCAACAAAAGACAAGTGCTTTGACTTGTCTGAGAAATGGAATCAAGGAGAAAATGTGGTCGGGATCATGATTGCAAATGATCAATACATAGATACCAGATGATGTCATATCAAGGAAATAGTTAATATTGCAAGAAGCTTCTATGATAGGATCTACATCGTGTCCATGGGCATGAACACAAAGTTCAAGGTCGACTCCCACTTCTTTAATGCATGACCTTTCATTTACTTCTCGCCTTCAATGAAGTTGTGGTGTTGAAATTTTATCCGTCATAAC
Source organism: Aegilops umbellulata (assembly GCA_032464435.1). NCBI lineage: Eukaryota > Viridiplantae > Streptophyta > Magnoliopsida > Poales > Poaceae > Aegilops > Aegilops umbellulata. The sequence continues at coordinate 247,439,566 of CP136054.1, read as the reverse complement.
ACCAGTAGAGTATGACCCGTAGTAATTTCCGGGTTCACACAGATTAGAAAAAGGCATATGTTAAACCCGTCAGGGTATCGTGGAAACATATACCACAAGCTTCAATAGTAAATACCACAAGCTCGAAAGCAGAGCATGGTTTGTCAATCAGAGGATAGGATTTACCAATGGAGAAAGAACTTCCAAAGGGATTGAATATGAAGGACGCTATCGGATAAAATCCAACAAAGGACCCGGTGGTCCTCAAAGGATCTGATGTGAGCATCGGTACTCAACCAGAAGAGGAAAGAATGCAAATGCAACAGGTTATGGAATCATCTGAATAATTCGAAGCTTAAATGCAAAGGTATTATGATTCCAAATCGAAGGATCAGAAGCAGATGCATCTGACCAAGGATGGATAAGTTGAATAGACTTAGGGGCATAATCAATGGCAATTTGATTGGTCGAGAACTAGCTCCTACTCAAAATGACGTCTGAGCCGGAAGGGTGAATTCTACGATCTGATTGAGGATTGCGAGCATTCCCAACAAATTGAATCAACGGACTCAAAATGATAATGACAAGAGATGCCAATAAGATTACGAGACTTATGGGATTAACCATAATGCAGGCAAGCAAGAATTTCAAGAGCAAGAGGATGCTCAAGATTTTTGGAAGATCGAATGGTATTTCGAAAACTTTTGTGAAACACATGAACAACTGGGAAAGAGCGGTTACTCAATAAGTGCGAGGAATCATCCGTAGGGGTATTCATGCGGCAAAGATCTGTAAGGCAGTGGCTCAAGGGATTCTTAAGAGTCGAAGAATAATTCGATGCATCTTGTAATAACAAGAGCGGCTAGGGATGAATGTAAGAATGGCAAGTGTATGAAGTTTTCATAGGGGTTGACAGTGGATGGAAATCACAAATGCGATGGCACAAAGACTCGAGAGAGCATCGTAGAGTAACATCGGAATCTTCTAGTGCAGCAGGCGATCATCTGAAGTGAGGGGTTCTCCGGGAGAAAGTATTTTCGAGAACCTAAAGTTAGTTTTGTTTTTAGCAAAATCATTTAACCCGAATAGAAGAGATGTCAGAGTCCCAGAGTATAGGTCGAGGAATAAAAGATCCTACTACCACCCAATGGCAACGTGGGCCCATAAGCTACACAACCATGTTAGTAAAAAGTTTTGCAATTTCTAGACTCGACTTCGGCCAAGGAGTGTGGAAGGGGGATTCCTATAGGCAGTCGGCTCTGATACCAACTTGTGACGCCCCCGATTCAATCGTACACTAATCATGCATGCAAATGTGTACGATCAAGATCAGGGACTCACGGGAAGATATCACAACACAACTCTAAAACATAAATAAGTCATACAAGCATCATAATACAAGCCAGGGGCCTCGAGGGCTCGAATACAAGTGCTCGATCATAGACGAGTCAGCGGAGGCAACAATACCTGAGTACAGACATAAGTTAAACAGGTTTGTCTTAAGAAGGCTAGCACAAACTGGGGATACAGATCGAAAGAGGCGCAGGCCTCCTGCCTGGCATCCTCCTAACTACTCCTGGTCGTCGTCAGCGGGCTGCACGTAGTAGTAGGCACCTCCGGTGTAGTAGGAGTCATCGTCGACAGTGGCGTCTGACTCCTGGACTCCATCGTCTGGTCGCAGCAATCGGGTAGAGAAATGGGGAAAAGGGAAAACAAGGCAATCGTGTGTACTCATCCAAAGTACTCGCAAGTAAGGAGCTACACTACATATGCATGGGTATATGTGTAAAGGGCCATATCAGTGGACTGAACTACAGAATGCCAGAATAAGAGGGGGATAGCTAATCCTGTCGAAGACTACGCTTCTGGCAGCCTCCGTCTTGCAGCATGTAGAAGAGAGTAGACTGAAGTCCTCCAAGTAGCATCGCATAGCATAATCCTACTCGGCGATCCCCTCCTGGATGCCCTGTTAGAGAGCGATCACCGGGTTGTATCTGGCACTTGGAAGGGTGTGTTTTATTAAGTATCCGATTCTAGTTGTCATAAGGTCAAGGTACAACTCCGGGTCGCCTATTACCGTGGACACGGCTATTCGAATAGATCAACTTCCCTGCAGGGGTGCACCACATTACCCGACACTCTCGATCCCATTTGGCCGGACACACTTTCCTGGGTCATGCCCGGCCACGGAAGATCAACACGTCGCAGCCCCACCTAGGCACAACAGAGAGGTCAGCACGCCGGTCTAACCCTAAGCACACAGGGGTCTGGGCCCATCGCCCATAGCACACCAGCATGTTGCGAACGCGGCCGGAAGCAGACCTAGCAACCTCCAGTACAATGGAAGTCACGTTACGCGGTCCAATCTGGCGCGCGCCGCTCAGTCGCTGACGTCACGAAGTGCTTCGGCTGATACCACGACGCTGGTTGCCCATATCTTATCCCACGTGGCGGTTAGTGCGTATAAGGTCAACGACCCAACTCAGATCAAATACCCAGATCTCGTTAAGCATGTTAAGTATCCGCGAACGCCGACCAGGGCCAGGTCCACCTCTCTCCTAGGTGGTCTCAATCTTCCCTGTCGCTCCGCCCCAAAGTAAAAGTCGGGGGCCGTCGGGAACCCAGGCCCACCTCTACCGGGATTTAGCCACCTGCCCCTTTAGCCCCCATCTCCGAACAGTATCACAGGTAATGTAACAGTGTAAAGTAAATAGTATATGCCCGTGATCACCCCCGAGTGATCACGGCCCGATAGTATAGCATGGCAGACGGACAAGAATGTAGGGCCACAGATAGAATACTAGAATCCTAAACTAAGCATGTAGGATAGCAGGTAAAGGTAACAACAGTAGTAGCAATGACAGGCTATGCAGCAGAGTAGGATTATCGGAAAGCAGTAACATGCTACACTACTCTAATGCAAGCATATAGAAAAGAGTAGGCGATATCTGGTGATCAACGGGGGGGGCTTGCCTGGTTTCTCTGGCAAGAGAGAGGGGTCGTCAACACCGTAGTCGTACTAGGGTCGCCGGCAGTCTCGGGGTCTACCAGAAAGAAGTAACGGAGGGGAACACAATGAATAACAAAGCGATCAAAGCATCACAAAGTGTAACATGGCAATACGCAGTGCTAGGTGTGCCCCAACGCAGTAGTAGGTGATACCGGCGAAAGGGGGAAACATCTGGGAAAGTATCCACGGTGTTTCACGTTTTCGGATAGATGAACCGGAGGTGAAATGTTGCAGGTTCGATATGCTAGGGACGCGTGGCGGACGAACGGGTTGCGAGTTCGGGTTCGTCTCGTCGTTCTGAGCAACTTTCATGTATAAAGTATTTTCATCCGAGTTACGGATTATTTTATATTAATTTTTTATGTTTTATTCATTTTCCGAATTTAATTTAATTTTAAATAAATGTGAATTGCTAGGTGCACCAAGCTCTGGGTACACATAAGTGAATCAGAGGGGCTGACATGTGGGTCCAAGGGGTCCCAGTTGACCAGTCAAACTTTGACTGGTCAACAGGGGGTGGGGCCCCCATGTCATACATTGTTTTACTAACCTAACAGATTTAATAGACTAATTAGGTTAATAGATTAACTACATAGGTTAATTAAGTTAATTAACTCTTTAATTAATTAATTAATTTTCTATTATATATTTTCTTAACGTTTTCACGGGGCGGCCCCACATGTCATAGGCCAGGGGGCCATAGCGCAAGCTTGGCACTGGGTGCGGGCGCCCATCGAGGGCGAGGCCATGGCCTCGGCTGGGCACGCCCGCGAGCAGGGGGGCCTCAGCCAGGGCCGACGAGTGGCACCTGGGGCGGGGTGGAGGAGAGCCGGGGCGTGCGCCGGCGAGCCAGGGCGTAGCCTAGCGCGGATGTGCGCACGCACAGCAGCGGCGAGTGGCAAGGGGGGCGGATGCGGTCAGCGTGGCAGTCGGATGGGCGACAGAGTGCAGGGGGAGCAGGAGGCCGGCGGCCTCACCAGCGTTGAAGAGAAGAGGGGAGGCGAGGTGTGAGGAGGCCGGTTGTGGAGGAGGACGAAGGCGAGCGGTCCGGTGACGAGGAATGCCCCGATCCAGCTCGGATCGAGGGGGGGAGGAGAGAGTAGTGGGGGGGGCAAGTGGGGGTTACGGGTTAGGGTTTCCCCCAGAGTGGGGATATGGAGGAGGGGAGTGGGGCGCCGGCTGGGCCGGTCTGGCTAGCCCAATGGCCGGCTGGTTCGAGCCCCAGCGAGGGGGGGGGTGTTCACTTACTTTTGTTATTTTTTTGTTTTACCTTTTGTTCATTTCTCTTTTAGTCTTTAATGTATTTTAGTTTAATTAAAGGATAAAATAAATTTCTAAATTAGTATTATCATTTAACCCACGGCTACAAAAAGTTTGACCCCTAAATAAAATGTTTTAATATTTTATAATTTAGAAAAGGCATTTAATTAATGTTTTAGTTACTGTTTTAATTATCATAGTGCATTTAATTATTTTATAGAAATGTGGTTTCTCTACCAATATTACCTATGATTTAATTTCCACAAACCGAACATTTTTGTTTTATTGTTTGAAAACTTTTGTTTTATGCCATATTTGAAAATTGAATTTTGAATCGGTTTTTTTTGAACTAACGAGGGATGAGCAACAGTAACGGAGGTGACGTGGCAACATTAGAAGAGTTTTTCTGTAGCCTAATTATCCGGGCATCACAACGTACCTGGACACCAGGGGCTTATTACAAAGGGCACTGTTCGGCCCGGTTTACATCATAAAGACCGAATACCTTAGGGAGTGTTCGGCGTCGCGAGTTTGGCCTTATATGCATCAGCTCCGAATCATGTCTTTGGTCAAATGTTGGGTTTGCCTAGCTCCTGTGTTTTTCTGCCTTACGTTCCGCTTTATCGTCTAAGGCGGCACCAGGAGAAGTGCTGTGATTATGCTCTGGTTCATCCGCACGAGCACCTCAGTAGAGAAAGCCGAAAACTGACTGTCATGATATAGCGTGAGACTGGTCAACCACTCGATGACCCACCAGAATCTTCGGGATTCCTCCGCTTTAACGAAGGGTCGTTTCCCGGCCAGGCATGTACGCGCCCCGAATTCGGATGAGCGCGGAGCCACTAGGGGCTATATAGTAGCCCAACTGTCAAACTCCTCTGGCTAAGTGAAAGTGTTAAAGCATTATAGTCCGATTGCCTAGTTCGCTGCACTATCACCTCCTTAAGGGACCAAGACGTTGGATTAAGTGTGAACATGCGTCTTCTGCGAGCAGGCCCGCATTATATGCGTGGGGGCTGAAGCCGACGACTGCCATCTTTCAGGTTATATACATATATACATAAACGGCCGCACGGGAGGTATTATAATTCTTTCAGGCAAAAGTATAAAATAGCCCTTACAATTCAGCAAAACATAGTTTCTTAATGGAAATACATGTCATTAGAAGAAAATATTCTTCGAGCACTGCGCTTCTATTGAACGAGCGCCCTCAAGAACTTCTCGAAAGTAGTGCTCGGCAGGTACTCGGCTCTCGTCCGAATCTTGGGCTGCAATGGCGGTGGTCTCCATCTCCGCCCAGTACGTCTTCACATGGGCAAGGGCCATCCGCGCAGCCTCTACGCACACCGACCTCTTCATCGCGTTGATATGCGGCACTGCACCAAGGAACTGCTGCACTAAACTAAAATAACTGTTCGGCTTTGGCCTTCTCGGCCAGAGATGATCCAAAAGAGACCTCATGGCGAGTCCAGACAATCTATTCAATTCGGCCCATTCGGCCAACCGATCAGTCAATGAAAGCGGACGCTCTGGAAAGTTAAATTGTGACCAGAATAGCTTTTCCACTTCGCGATCTTTTTTATCTCGGAAGTATTCGGCCGCATCAGCAGCACTCGCCGCTAAATCCAGATATGCGTCCACAGAACTCCACAGCCGGTCCAAAGGAGCATACTTAGGATCTCCGAACTTCATCCACAGCATAAAGGGCTTCCCAGCCGCGATATCTCCGGCCTGACGCAGCTCCTCCTTCATCGCTCTCATTGTAGAGCGGGTGTCTTTGGCCGCCATTGTGGCCTTTTCCAGGTCTGTCCTCTTCGCTTGATCTTCCTTTTCAAGAAGCTTACAACGGTCAGCGGCATTCTTCAATTCCATAGCCATCCTGGCTATTTCCTCCTTGCTTTGGCAGTGAGCAGCCTGTTCGGCTTTCAGATCCTCGATTGCCTTTAGGGCAGCCGCATCGCTTTTCCTGGCTTGTTCTTTGGTTCGGGCAAGTTCCGCCCGAAGGTTCTCCACGGCCGCAGCTCCATCTGCATTCACACACATGTTATAGATACTAGCATCATGCTCCTCTTCCCATGTGTTACCGAAGGAAAAACATACCCTGTGGCTCGTTGAGCCGCTTGTCGTCAAGTAAGATGTCGGCATCTGCCACGTCAAGCTGCCGCTTTAACTCGGCAAACTCATCAATCCGGTTGCTCACCGGACACTTCGCCACCTGCATATTTAGGCGGCACGATTATTCCTGGGACTACGATCCTCTGTGCGCCATCGTTGTCGACAGCACCCAGAGTCTCAGGGGCTACTATCTACACAGGGCACATATAAAAATATGCGGTACTGCCAAAATAGTACATCATTTGACGTACCTCAAAGCCCGTTAGTAGACTCATACAGGCTTCACGCCACCCGCTTTCGGCGGACGAAATCCTTTCAATCACCATACCCATCAAAGTGCGGTGCTCTTCTGAGATAGCTGCTCGCTCTAGCAGATCCCTCAGTACGTCCGACCGCGCACCAGATGGTGCTGGACTCTTTTGATTGCTCTCTTCAAGAGCTGGACACTGAGGACTTCGGGTGGCCATAGGATTACCCTCTGGAGAAACCCTCCGTGACGACACCTCGGGGTCGCCCGCCTCACAAGGCGGTATGGCAGGGCGTGGAGACCCACTCTCCATCATCTTTGGAAGAAGATCCCCTGAAGACGAGCTCTGCTGAGAAGGGCTAAGATCCGAACTGCAAGATAAATGCTTCGGTTGTCCTCCTCAGAATTAAGGCAAGATATTTTCATTATCAAGTATCCTTTTACTTACAGCTTGCTGGAGGGCTGATCCCCTTGAGGGTATAGTACGGCCGGGCTATCCCCCGGGGCAGGACCCTCCGGAGAAGATTTCTTCCCCCGTTTAGAGATCATTGTCTCCGGGTCTTCGGAGGCGGTCCTCTTTTTTCCCTGAGGAGAGGAAGCTTTAGTTCCTCCTCCCCGGCTAACCTCCTTCGTGGAGGCGTTAGCCTCTTTGTTCCCCCCTTTATCTTCTCCTGAAGGCACTTGGTAAGGCGTGATGTCCAGCATCCTGGCTAACACGGGATCTGGTGAGGTCTCAGGGAGGGGGCCGGACACCTGATCAACTTCGCCCTCGCTATCCAATCCTGGTCAAAGAGTGGCTTTTTTAGGGCGACGTTGCGATAAATAAATGGACAGTGTGTTCGGATGCGGGGCTACTTACTTGGGTATCCGGGCGATTGTTGCTCAGACCTGCATCCTCAGTGATGTCCAGACACATCATATGTGATCCGAAGAACAATTTGTACATCTCCTCGGTCGTCATGCCAAGGAAGTGTTGAAGAGCTCGCGGTCCCTCCGGATTGAACTCCCATAGGCGGAGGGGACGACGTTTGCAGGGCAGGACTCGGCGAATTAACATGATTTGCATCACCATGACCAGACTGACATCTCTCTCTAAGAGATCTCGTATGTGGTTCTACAGTATGGGCACATCCTTTACTGGCCCCCAGTCCAGCCCCTTACAGGCCCATCACGTTAGTCGTGGCGGGGGACCCGAGCGATAGACAGGTGGGGCCACCCACTTGGTACCCCCGGGAGCTGTGATATAGAACCACTCTTGTTGCCATAAACTGGGCACCTCCTAGAATGAGCCCTCGGGCCATGGGGCGTCGGCGTTTTTGCTTATTACGGCGCCTCCGCACTCTGCGTGCCGTCCCTCGAACATCTTCGGCTCCACTTTGAAGGTTTTGAGCCACAGTCCGAAGTTAGGGGTAATACGGAGGAAGGCTTCGCACACAACAATGAACGATGAGATGTGGAGGATAGACTCCAGAGCTAAATCAGGGAAGTCCGGCCCATAATAGAACATGAGCCCCCTCACGAAGGGATCCGGCGCGAAGCCTAGCCCTCGGAGGAAGTGAGATATGAACACGACGCTCTCACCGGGCTTGGGAGTGGGAATAACTTGCCCTCGAGCAGGCAGCCCGTGCGGGATTTCACCGGTCAGGTACCTGGCCTCCCTTAGATTTATTATGTCTTCCTCCGTGTCAGAGGAAGGCATCCACCGACCGCAAAGGTTGGATCCAGACATAGTCGGAGGTCCGAAGCGCCTAACCCCGAGCTTTGGGTGTTGGAACTCGAGGCGAGAGGCGGATTCGATTGAGGTCGAAAGAAAAAGAACAGGCCTTGGTCCCTTTATAAAGAGATTGAATACCAAGTGTCCTCCTCGTGACCGTTTGGGACTTACCTCCAATCGAGGGGTCATACTAACGGGCACGATTGGGTTACCCACGTCCGTGTTGATGAGAATCCCGTAATAAAGGGGACACGATCTCTGCTTCGACAAGACGTGCCAAGGAGATCGCCTCGCGAAACGCGCTGAGATTGGAAAAACGATTCGAATAAAGGCTTGGCTGTGATGTGATGTCACACTGTGGGGCATGTCAGTAGATTAGGTTTGTGGAAATATTATTCTCTCTACGTTGGTATGTGGAACTTGTTTTGTAGAGCCGGACACGATCCTCGTGTTCAAAATCTTCTATGAAGTATTCGGAGGAGGAACCTGCCTTGCAATGCCGAAGACTATCTGCGCGCCAGACTCATCGTCATTGAAGCCTGGTTCAAGGGCCATTGAGGGAGTCCTAGATTAGGGGGTATCCGGACAGCAGGACTATAACCTTTGGCCGGACTGTTGGACTATGAAGATACAAGATTGAAGACTTCGTCCCGTGTCCGGATGGGACTCTCCTTGGCGAGGAAGGCAAGCTTGGCAATACGGATATGTAGATCTCCTTCCTTGTAACCGACTCTATGTAACCCTAGCCCCCTCCGATGTCTATATAAACCGGAGGGTTTAGTCCGTAGGACCAACAACAACAATCATATCATAGGCTAGCTTCTAGGGTTTAGCCTCTCTGATCTCGTGGTAGATCAACTCTTGTAATACTCATATCATCAAGATCAATCAAGTAGGAGTAGGGTTTTACCTCCATCGAGAGGGCCCAAACCTGGGTAAAAACATCGTGTCCCTTGTCTCCTGTTACCATCCGCCTAGATGCATAGTTCGGGACCCCCTACCCGAGATCCGCCGGTTTTGACACCGACATAGGTAGTTCAGGAAGAGTCCAATCCTCATAATTTCTCAATATGTTATTCAATAATTCTTCAGCTTGCCCAATAGTTTGTTCCCTGAAAACACAACGAGCACAAATATCTAGGAAATCCCTAGAAGCATCGGTTAGTCCAATATAGAAGATATCAAGTATTTTATTTTTCCTAAGAGGATGATCAGGCAAAGCATTAAGCAATTGGAGAAGACTCCCCCAAGTTTGTGGGAGACTCTCTTCTTCAATTTGCGCAAAGTTAAATATTTCAGTAAGGCAGCTCGTTTCTTATGAGTAGGAAAATATTTTTCAGAGAAGTAACAAATCATATCTCAGGACTATGCACACAACCAGGAGCAAGAGTATTGTACCAAGCTTTAGCATCACCCTTTAATGAGAACAGAAATAATTTGAGAATATAATAATAGCAAATTTTCTCATCATGAGCAAAAAGCATGGCTATGTCATTCAACTTAGTGAGATGTGCCACAACAATTTCAGTTTCATAACCATGAAAAGGACCAGATTCAACCAAGTAATCAACTCTGGGTTGACAGAGAATTCATAATCCTTATCGTCAATAAATATAGGTGAAGTAGCAAACTTAGGATCACATTTCATTCTAGCATTTAAAGTAAACTTTATACTTGCATAATAATTTCTCTAGATCATCTCTATCCTTAAAAGCAAGAATATGTCTAGCTGTCTCCTCATTCATAACATAACCTTCTGGTACCTTTGGCAATTCATATCTAGGAGAGATAGTTCTAGTAGGTGTTTCAAGATTTCCAGTTTCAAGCTCATCGTCAGTTTCAAGAATATCATGTTGTCTTACTCTAGCAATTTGTTCATCAAGACATTCACCCAGTGGCACATTATCATCAAGCATGGTACTAGCATCATCATCAACATCATTCATAGCAGAAGTAGCATCATCAATAACTTGCGACATATCAGGATAAATAGCATGTGGTGGTGTTGCAAGTTTACTTATAACAGAAGGTGAATCTAAAGCAGAGCTAGATGGCAGTGCCTTACCTCCCATCGTCTTAGAGGGAAAATTGTCACACCCTAATTTTCATGCCACAACACTTAAGCTAATAAATCATGATAAGATGTGGTTTTACAAAAACTTTTGAGTGTTTTGGACCTTGCCTTGATTGGATTTTTGTCTGTTGTTTGCAAGTGCTCTAAAAATCAAATAAATCCTCCAACTCTTATACTCCTTCTCCTTGATCCAAAACCTCTTCCCAATGATCATGCCATGTGTATAGTGCAATATAGTATTTTCTTACAAAAATAATTTGGCCAAATGGTATTTTCAAAAATTAGTTTTCCAAAAACCCCTTGATTGAGGATTGCACTGCAAGTACTTAACTAAGGGCAGTAAAAATCTTTACAAAAATATTTTTGACTCCTATTAGATATAGGTTACCCAGAAACCACAAAAATATAATTTTAAAAGTTATTTTACTATTTTATTTAAAGGCTTTTTCTTAAGGCCAGAAATGGTCTTTAATAGGTTAAAATTATTTTAAGCTTTAAAAATATTTGAGAAAAATTAGGAAGACTCAATGGACATATATTTTCCATATATATGAGTTTCAACATATGGTCATGATCAAAATATTGGGCAAAACCTCCCAAACCATTTCTGCCCATTTCAAGGATTTGAAATATTTCTACAGGAAATATTTTCATCAAAATCCAAGAAAATTCTAGCATGTCACATATGACATTTTTGATGATCTTGCCAAGTCTCATGTCATGGAGAATAGTATAGCCCCATGAAACCCTCTCAAAACCACTTCTGTCCTTTTTCAAGTTTGAACAGCTTTGCACTGTCAAACATGTCCAAATGCTCTCAAACTTTGTGCACATTCTCAAATGCTGTAATAATGCATCTAGACCAAATGGCACAAGTTGGAGAGAAATTTATCTTGATCAAAGTGCCCCAAAACCCTCTCTGACCAGAATCAAATTTGACCAAGTTTGTACTGCCAACTTTTTCTCCTTGACCCCAAATTTTGTGAGCATGTTCAAATCCTCAAATTTTGACACTACACCAAGTGGTGCATCAAGGAGAATAGATTTGCATGACTAAATCTTGGTAAAACCATTTCGGTTGATTTCTAGGGTTCACAAAAGTTGCATTGGCAACTTTGCCCAAATAAGCTCAAATTTGGTGGCACACCCTATTTCTAAGTGACATACCATCCTGTTTATTCTCATACCAAATGGAGTTCATTGAATCACCCAAACAAACATCAAACACCTTCTGCCATTTTTCCAAAATCATCATTTTGACCACTTCCCCTCTTCTCCATGACCTCAACTTTTTACCACAGCCTCTCCTAGACCTCTCCTACCTCAAGTAACTCTCCTCCTTCAACAGCTCAATTATTTGGGGGGTGAAAACCCTCATTTCCTTCTCTGGACAGCAGCATTCTTCTCCTTTCTCACCTCCCTCCTCATTCTAGTGGTTCACCGGGGCATCCAAGGCCACCACCCATTTGTTTACTCCTCCCCTGATCCCCTAGACACTAGTGGCCATGCCCTGGGCGCCAAAAATATGCCAATGCCAGCCATATGCGTGCTCTGGAGCGCGCTACAGTGCACCAGGGCACTGTAGCCGCGTCCTGCCCGAGGCTTCTAACCACCTAGGGCCTCCCCCTTGTGTCCCCCGAGGTCGCCTCGGCGTCCGGGACACGCCAGACGGTCGGCCCCCTCCTCCTTCTCTCTCCGGCGACCTCTGACACGCGTGCCCGAGCGCCGCTCGCGTCCGCCAGTCGCCGCACTCGTGCGGGACCTTCTCGAGCTCGCTCTCCTTCTCCTCTCCCCTAAGAGAGCCATGGGCCACGCCCACGAGCACCCCAGGCACGCACCAGATCGCCCGTTTGGCCTCTGGCGATGCCCCGGGCCGCGGCCGTGAGCACCGTCCATGGTACACCATCGCCTCGCCATATAAGGCCGCCCGAGGCCTCACTCTGGGGCCCCTTCGCCCTCTATACCTCTCGTACGTCGCCCGGACCCCTCTCCCCCTCTCCAGAGCCGCTCCGTCGCTCCCCACGGCCGAAGCCGAGCCGCCGGACTTCGCCTAAATTCACGCGCACCTCTCCTCCTCCTTCCCTCTGGACCGCACTAGAGCATCACCACCATCACCGCGAGCCCCTCCAATGCTTCTCCCTCTCCTCCCGGTGGCCGTGGCGTCGTAACCGCCGCCTCCGCCGACCTCCTCCGCCGCGGGTGACGTCGTGCTCGAACCGGAACTCCTCGGCGGTCGTGCCACCCATGGATGGGCGCGACATCGCCTCCTGAGCACGCTGGTGTGCCGATCGTCGCCGGAGGTGGCCCGTGCCGCCCGGGAGAGCACCGGCACCGCTCGGCCTCGCCTCCCCTGCCTCTGCTCTGTTCGAGCGGGAGGTAGGAGACGGCCTGAGCCCCGGGCCCGCTCGTCAGTGACCCAGCGGGCAGGTCCCACCGTTTAAGTGGAGACGGCTTCGGCCGGATCCGCCTCCCCTGCGCGAAGGCGCACCCCCGCAAACCCGCCTCCGACGTGGCCCCTATCGCCAGCGCAGCCGAGCCACTGGGCCGGCCCACAGTCTATCTGTCGCCCAGTGCGCAGGATAAGGTTAAATCCTTATTTCCTTTTTCCTTTTTCCAGTCAACTTCAAAAATCCTTAGACAATTCAAATTAACTCCAAATTTGATGATTCAAATTTCTAGTAGTTAATAAATTCATTTCCTATCACATGGTGCTATTTGCACATTTTTCCATAAAGATTTTATTCACAAATATTTATCAAATCCCATATTTCCATTTCTGTGATGAACTTTGGAAAATCACAGAGGGCTCAAATTTAATCCAAATGCCATGATTCAAATTCATAGATGTTTCTAAGTTCAAAAATTAGTTTTTGAACATTTTTAATAATACTTTCTGTACCACATGAATTATTGAGCCATTTCTTCATATTTACCAACTTTGCAAATTCATAGGAAATTCATTTCAACCCCAAATCGAGTGAAACCAATTCCTCGAAGCTTCCAAAATCATTCTTTGTTAAATGGGTGCCTTTGCTCATTTTTCAAAAATTTGTTTCTGTACACTTCTTGCAATCCCATAAAACCCCTTGATCCCATCATATCAAAATGTTTGGAAATATCCACTTATCCAATTCCACTGAAACCACTTTGGTCATACCTCATATGACCAAAGGTATCCTAGAAAAGTCCAACTTGCAATTTTGGAGCACTTTTATTTTTGCCTTGTTGTGTTGCTTATTGTGATTGTTTCCGATGTTAGTTGACGAAGTAGACGGAATACTTGGAGAAGGACCAGAAGATCTCAAGACTCTGATGAACCAGGCAAGCAGCCCTTTGACCATGTCTATGAAACCTTTTTATGCATGTCATATAGCACTTTATTAGTGTTGCTTCGGAATCATGATGTGATGGTAACCATCTTGGTGGGTTGCCTTCGTTACTTCCTCGTTGATACCTGCATTATGCATGACCCTACCTCCTTATGAGGGTTATGCTGGTGGGAGTAGATAGGATGCTAAACTAGTTGCTACGCAAAGTGGGTCAGGGTTATGCATGGAAAGAAATAAGTGTGGTTTGGCATACTTGCAAACAACCCCAGTGGGTGCCACTAATGCCCCTGGGAGACGAGGATGAACTAGGTCACTACTTGGTGGAGAATTAGTGTATCGAGGCTTGATAAAAGTGTTGTTTACAGAAACGGATTAGATTTAAGATTTGTCGACTGTCCCAACCTTACATGCGCAACCACTCTACCCTTATATGGGAAAGGGCATTATTGATTACCTAGGTCGATACTAGCTTGGAGCCCGCATTACTAGTGACGGGGGAGAGTTGGTGCTCTCTCTCGGGACGGGGTCGTGCCAGGTAGGGCGACCAAGAACATTTTTATGGGGCACCGGACACACCGTTGGTACCCCGTGCCAGTGGTATGTGATGAATATGAGAGCGAGGCTCCACAATTGTCAGTTTTGAAATGTTGGGCACGGGGGTTACTACCAATCGAGTGGACTCCATGTTAGTGTCGTCTAGGGAAAGGTAGTGATCGGGTGCTTACCCCGGGTACTTGAGGTACCGCGGGTCGTGGATGACACGGAAGTTCCCCGGATCTAGTGGGTAAAGTGTGCAACCTCTGCAGAGTGTAAAACTATTCGAATAGCCGTGTCCACGGTCAAGGATAGTTGGGTGGTGCTGCTTAGACTACGTCCATATGTTTCTGACAAACAACACAGTTTGGTGAATCTGTTGATGTGATTCGTGAGGAGTCACGATGAGCTTGAGCATGAGTTGTTTATAACTCTCTCTCGATGTTGATGTCTATAACCTCCTGATACTTGTTGCAGACGCATTCATATCCTTGATAAATGTTGATCATACTTGCATGAGGAAAACTAGCTTTCCACAAAAATGCCAAAATAGCAGTAGTGCCTTGCATAATTATTCTGTTATCACCCTTGGGTTGCTTGCGAGTACATTCAAAGTACTCATTGGCTTGCCACTGGTTATTTTATTGGCCAGGCATGAAAGAACAGGATATGATGATGAATACTTCGGTGACGAGCATGCGAGCTAGGACGCTTCCCAGTCAGAATGCCTGTTGGGTTAAGGCAGATGACATGGGTCCAAGTTATCGACGAAGATTTCCGCTGCGATGTTATACTCAAGACTTGACCACAATGGTCCTACTTGTGTAATACGGTATGTATGGATGTAAGACTCTTGTTAATTAGCTTCTGTGTGTTCAGTGAGCATTGATCTCTGGGATCACTGTACACGTGCATTCGGTGATCACGACTTATGAGTTGGGGTCCCCACAGAGCTGGTATCAGAGCCATCCTGACTGTAGGAAGCCTTAGTTAGCATGGTCGTTAGTTAGGGCAAAACTATTTCCAAAACTACTACTAGTTTTCAAAACTATCTATACTTCTCTTCCCTTCTCAGTTTTTCGAAGACTAAGGTATACTTTCCTTATTGATCTCTTCCCCTTCAAAACCTTTGGTCGCTAGAACCCTTATGCCCCTAACCACTGGATTCCTTGTAATCCTCATGGATAATCTAGAAGGAGTACACCTTGCCAAACAATCACCCACCTCTTCTGAACCCAAGATTGGTGACACCACGACAAGACGATGCCAATAGAAGATACGCCTTTGAAGAATGAGGACATGAAGACCCAGAGGATGGTGACACCTTTGAATTTGCCCCCGGATGATGCAACCTTGTCCTATGAGGATCAGGGTGTAAGATATGCAAGACCATGATAGACATCGCTAATAGACCAAACATGTCATTACCGTTGTTTTATCGGCAACCACCGGTGGATGAGAACCTAGCCATTTGGTCCGCCTCACTAGAGTGAGCAGGAAAACGGTTATCTTCATCCCCCGCTCTCGGTGATGATTTTGTCAACAGTGAGTCCGACAGATTGGACCTCTATTATGCCTTGTTAATGTCATGGCATAAAGGATCACTTACCTGGTACCATCGACGCCTTAGAAGAAAAAACGGGATCGTCAGGATTAAGAAGACAATAGAAGACCGAGTCAATACCAGCTACGAGGAGCCACCTTCACCCCATCACTTCAACAGGCAAGAAGTTGTTGAAGAATCTTCAGGCTCAACCTGGATCGTTCCATCAAACAACTACAAGGGACGTAGCAACACCTGAGGAAACTCAAAAGACTGCACGAGGTTCAAGGCACGATTACTGGATCCGAGAACCCCAAGGGTAGGATGAGTCGTGTACCCCCTATGCGCAGTCGAGTCCATATGATGGTTCGAATAGAACCATGATTGTGTGTTGCTTGCTTTTATTTGTTTGTGTTTTGATATAAGTCGCCATTTTTGCCCTAGGCAACAAGTACGTGACTATATCACCTGCCTTATTTTGTTGTTTGTGCTTGGCCCTTTTTGGCACTTGTTTGTTGCACCTGCACTATAGAACCCCCTTTAGGCATTCCCCTCCTCTATGCTACCTTCCCCCTCTCTTCCCTCTCATCAACTGAAGACCAGCAAGACAAGATGCACCAAGGATTCTGCCTCGGCAACCGACTAGCAATGAAGACTTCTGCTACAACCTCCACGACCAAGTGCAACCCCGTAGAGTTATGTTTAACCCTCCAGACTAGAAACCCATTCCTAGACCCTTCGAGACTTCACGAGATACCCCAGCTCGAGTCCTTAACCATGTGCTTAACCCATAGGATTGCAAGAGAACCAGTTAAGCCTCTATAAACCTTGCACAACACTGGGTTCATTATGGAACTAGTGGACATAGTGAACAAGCACATTATCATCCTAATATAGCACAAGAACTGACGATGCCATAGGAAAGACCAGTTTGAGGGCATATGAATAGAGGACAGATGACTTGGTGAGTTTATATCAATGACTTTGAGGAATCATCTGAAACTATTTGGTGGATTATGAGGCTTTCATGTTGGTGGATGAACTTGGTGGGATCATGATTATAGAGTAGCTTAGCTTCCATTACCCCTGGATAAATTGGATTTACTGGGACAATTAAGATCGCAAGCTGAATTCTTGGAAGTATGAGGATTTGACTTAGCCAGGGGATATTGATAGGAGATAGTTGACCTTGTGATAATGACTTGGTGGAACGAGTAGGAATTCTCGTTGGGCATGAGATTTGGATTCAATAGGTTACCCTAGTGGAGTATGGATGCAGAGTAATTCTACATGGTTCGGAGTAAATTGGATTCGGACTGATGATCTCAATCATGATACCATGTTTCTTGGAAGACAATAAACAAGGAGATTGGATTAATCATCGGAGTTGATATAAGCTTGACCTTGGAGTTACTGACCATGATAATGGAAATTGGTGGACTGACTATAGTAGAGACAGCCCTTTCAAGTATCTAGGGAATTACATAGACTTTAAGAGATCATGTGGAACACCATAGACATTGGATTTGTAAAGTTAATGGGCTATTGGAGTTGATTCATAGGAAGGAAACAAGATCTTGGAGTGGCTTACGACGTGTTTCCTTAGGATAGAGATGCTTTATCATGGACCTTGGATTAATAGACTGAGCACTTGGATTGTGATGATTAAATTCAATCTTAGCAGTTTATATGCTCTACCCATGGATTTTTAGGGGTAGCCATGAATACGAGTTTGGGGATTATAGACATATATGATTTTGTTAGACCTCCTCTCGAGAGTCATGAGGATATGAATAACATGAGTGATGATTGGAGTTGACCTATACGGGATGATTCTTTTGGTGGCATGATTGTTTGGAAGACTAGATAGAACGATTGGCATCTCAGAAACTGTGCTCAAGGATAAGATGATAAATGTTCACTCGCACACTAGATCCTTGAAACACTTAAGCCCTACCAAGCCATAACATGGTCGGATCCTGACCTTGGGCTTTGGCTCTAGATCGATAAGACCTTGGCCAATGCTCAACCATGACCATCCCCAATGCCTCAGCCCACTTTACGTACCCTATAGACTTCACGGAGTGCTTGGACAAGTTAGTTGCCATCTTTCTTTGGTGACATACTTGCCTACCCGAAGACGGAAGAAGAATCGTTGAGCTGGTCAAGGAACATCTGAAGATCGTCATGTCTAGGAGGAAGAACTATGCCAACCACCATCTTCAAGAAGTATACCTCCGGTTCAAAGACCAGGCATATCTGCAAACATTTCTCTCGAAGGAACCAACATTTTCATGTCAAGGGAAGCTCACACTAAGATTTATCGGCCCTCTACTAGATCACTGCAAGACGAAGAATATACGGCTACCAGCTGGAGTTACCATCTGAGTTACCCACTGTGCTCAACGTTTTCCACGCGACACCGCTCCGGAAACATTTCCAACTTCCTAACTAGCCCGGTCTCTACCAGGACATCGATCACCGAGCCATCGACCTCCAGACCAATATGACCTACGTGAGAAACCCCAATTGCAATCTGGATCAAGCGGGACGACAAACACGAAGCCACGCCATCAAGTACTTCAAGGTTCAATGGAGCACCAAACGGAAGCAGAAGCAGTATGAGGACGTGAAGACTACCCCAAATCCAAGTTTCCGTATTCCTTTCCGCGCCTAGTCTGGGAATCTCGGGGACGAGATTCTTGTAAGGGGGGTAGGTCTGTCACACACTGATTTTCATGCCACAACACTTAAGCTAATAAATCATGATAAAATGTGGTTTTACAAAAACTTTTGAGTCTTTTGGACCTTGCCTTGATTGGATTTTTGTCTGTTGTTTGCAAGTGCTCTAAAAATCAAATAAATCCTCCAACTCTTATACTCCTTCTCCTTGATCCAAAACCTCTTCCCAATGATCATGCCATGTGTACAGTGCAATATAGTATTTTCTTACAAAAATAATTTGGCCAAATGGTATTTTCAAAAATTAGTTTTCCAAAAACCCCTTGATTGAGGATTGCACTGCAAGTACTTAACTAAGGGCAGTAAAAATCTTTACAAAAATATTTTTGACTCCTATTAGATATAGGTTACCCAGAAACCACAAAAATATAATTTTAAAAGTTATTTTACTATTTTATTTAAAGGCTTTTTCTTAAGGCCAGAAATGGTCTTTAATAGGTTAAAATTATTTTTAAGCTTTAAAAATATTTGAGAAAAATTAGGGAGACTCAATGGACATATATTTTCCATATATATGAGTTTCAACATATGGTCATGATCAAAATATTGGGCAAAACCTCCCAAAACCATTTCTGCCCATTTCAAGGATTTGAAATATTTCTACAGGAAATATTTTCATAAAAATCAAAGAAAATTCTAGCATGTCACATATGACACTTTTGATGATCTTGCCAAGTCTCATGTCTTGGAGAATAGTATAGCCCCATCAAACCCTCTCAAAACCACTTCGGTCCTTTTTCAAGTTTGAACAGCTTTGCACTGTCAAACATGTCCAAATGCTCTCAAACTTTGTGCACATTCTCAAATGTTGTAATAATGCATCTAGACCAAATGGCACAAGTTGGAGAGAAATTTATCTTTATCAAAGTGCCCCAAAACCCTCTCTGACCAGAATCAAATTTGACCAAGTTTGTACTGCCAACTTTTTCTCCTTGACCCCAAATTTTGTGAGCATGTTCAAATCCTCAAATTATGACACTACACCAAGTGGTGCATCAAGGAGAATAGATTTGCATGACTAAATCTTGGTAAAACCATTTCTGTTGATTTCTAGGGTTCACAAAAGTTGCACTGGCAACTTTGCCCAAATAAGCTCAAATTTGGTGGCACACCCTATTTCTAAGTGACATACCATCCTGTTTATTCTCATACCAAATGGAGTTCATTTAATCACCCAAACAAACATCAAACACCTTCTGCCATTTTTCCAAAATCATCATTTTGACCACTTCCCCTCTTCTCCATGACCTCAACTTTTTACCACAGCCTCTCCTAGACCTCTCCTACCTCAAGTAACTCTCCTCCTTCAACAGCTCAATTATTTGGGGGGTGAAAACCCTCATTTCCTTCTCTGGACAGCAGCATTCTTCTCCTTTCTCACCTCCCTCCTCATTCTAGTGGTTCACCAGGGCATCCAAGGCCACCACCCATTTGTTTACTCCTCCCCTGATCCCCTAGACACTAGTGGCCATGCCCTGGGCGCCAAAAATATGCTAATGCCAGCCATATGCGTGCTCTGGAGCGCGCTACAGTGCACCAGGGCACTGTAGACGCGTCCTGCCCGAGGCTTCTAACCACCTAGGGCCTCCCCCTTGTGTCCCCCGAGGCCGCCTCGGCGTCCGGGACACGCCAGACGGTTGCCCCCTCCTCCTTCTCTCTCCGGCGACCTCTGACACGCGTGCCCGAGCGCCGCTCGCGTCCGCCAGTTGCCGCACTCGTGCGGGACCTCCTCGAGCTCGCTCTCCTTCTCCTCTCCTCTAAGAGAGCCATGGGCCACGCCCACGAGCACCCCAGGCACGCACCAGAGCGCCCGTTTGGCCTCTGGCGATGCCCCGGGCCGCGGCCGTGAGCACCGTCCATGGTACACCATCGCCTCGCCATATAAGGCCGCCCGAGGCCTCACTCTGTGGCCCCTTCGCCCTCTATACCTCCCGTACGTCGCCCGGACCCCTCTCCCCCTCTCCAGAGCCGCTCCGTCGCTCCCCACGGCCGAAGACGAGCCGCCGGACTTCGCCTAAATTCACGCCCACCTCTCCTCCTCCTTCCCTCTGGACCGCACTAGAGCATCACCACCATCACCGCGAGCCCCTCCAGTGCTTCTCCCTCTCCTCCCGGTAGCCGTGGCGTCGTAACCACCGCCGCCGCCGACCTCCTCCGCCGCGGGTGACGCCGTGCTCAAAACAGAACTCCTCGGCGGTCGTGCCACCCATGGATGGGCGCGACATCGCCTCCTGAGCACGCCGGTGTGCTGAGCATCGCCGGAGGTGGCTCGTGCCTCCCGGGAGAGCACCAGCACCGCTCGGCCTCGCCTCCCCTGCCTCTGCTCTGTTCAAGCGGGAGGTAGGAGACGGCCTGACCCCCAGGCCCACTCGTCAGCGACCCAGCGGGCAGGTCCCACCGTTTAAGTGGAGACGGCTTCGGCCGGATGCGCCTCCCCTGCGCGAAGGCGCACCCCCGCAAACCCGCCTCCGACGTGGCCCCTGTCGCCAGCGCAGCCGAGCCACTGGGCCGGCCCACGGTCTATTTGTCGCCCAGTGCGCAGGATAAGGTTAAATCCTTATTTCCTTTTTCCTTTTTCCAGTCAACTTCAAAAATCCTTAGACAATTCAAATTAACTCCAAATTTGATGATTCAAATTTCTAGTAGTTTCTAAATTCATTTCCTATCACATGGTGCTATTTGCACATTTTTCCATAAAGATTTTCTTCACAAATATTTATCAAATCCCATATTTCCATTTCTGTGATGAACTTTGGAAAATCATAGAGGGCTCAAATTTAATCCAAATGCCATGATTCAAATTCATAGATGTTTCTAAGTTCAAAAATTAGTTTTTGAACATTTTTAATAATACTTTCTGTACCACATGAATTATTGAGCCATTTCTTCATATTTACTAACTTTGCAAATTCATAGGAAATTCATTTCAACCCCAAATCTAGTGAAACCAATTACTAGAAGCTTCCAAAATCATTCTTTGTTAAATGGGTGCCTTTGCTCATTTTTCAAAAATTTGTTTCTGTACACTTCTTGCAATCCCATAAAACCCCTTGATCCCATCATATCAAAATGTTTGGAAATATCCACTTATCCAATTCCACTGAAACCACTTTGGTCATACCTCATATGACCAAAGGTATCCTAGAAAAGTCCAACTTGCAATTTTAGAGCACTTTTATTTTTGCCTTGTTGTGTTGCTTATTGTGATTGTTTCCGACGTTAGTTGACGAAGTAGACGGAATACTTGGAGAAGGACCAGAGGATCTCAAGACTCTGATGAACCAGGCAAGCAGCCCTTTGACCAAGTCTATGAAACCTTTTTATGCATGTCATATAGCACTTTATTAGTGTTGCTTCGGAATCATGATGTGATGGTAACCATCTTGGTGGGTTGCCTTCGTTACTTCCTCGTTGATACCTGCATTATGCATGACCCTACCTCCTTATGAGGGTTATGCCGGTGGGAGTAGATAGGATGCTAAACTAGTTGCTACGCAAAGTGGGTCAGGGTTATGCATGGAAAGAAATAAGTGTGGTTTGGCATACTTGCAAACAACCCTAGTGGGTGCCACTAATGCCCCTGGGAGATGAGGATGAACTAGGTCACTACTTGGTGGAGAAGTAGTGTACCGAGGCTTGATAAAAGTGTTGTTTACAAAAACGGATTAGATTTAAGATTTGTCGACTGTCCCAACCTTACATGCGCAACCACTCTACCCTTATATGGGAAAGGGCATTATTGATTACCTAGGTCGATACTAGCTTGGAGCCCGCATTACTAGTGATGGGGGAGAGTTGGTGCTCTCTCTCAGGACGGGGTCGTGCCAGGTAGGGCGACCAAGAACATTTTTATGGGGCACCGGACACACCGTTGGTACCCCGTGCCAGTGGTATGTGATGAATATGGGAGCGAGGCTCCACAATTGTCAGTTTGGAAATGTTGGGCACGGGGGTTACTACCAATCGAGTGGACTCCATGTTAGTGTCGTCTAGGGAAAGGTAGTGATCGGGTGCTTACCCCGGGTACTTGAGGTACCGCGGGTCGTGGATGACACGGAAGTTCCCCGGATCTAGTGGGTAAAGTGTGCAACCTCTGCAGAGTGTATAACTATTCAAATAGCCGTGTCCACGGTCAAGGACAGTTGGGTGGTGCTGCTTAGACTACGTCCATATGTTTCTGACAAACAACACAGTTTGGTGAATCTGTTGATGTGATTCGTGAGGAGTCACGATGAGCTTGAGCATGAGTTATTTATAACTCTCTCTCGATGTTGATGTCTGTAACCTCCTGATACTTGTTGCAGATGCATTCATATCCTTGATAAATGTTGATCATACTTGCATGAGGAAAACTAGCTTTCCGCAAAAATGCCAAAATAGCAGTAGTGCCTTGCATAATTATTCTGTTATCACCCTTGGGTTGCTTGCGAGTACATTCAAAGTACTCATTGGCTTGCCATTGGTTATTTTATTGGCCAGGCATGAAAGAACAGGATATGATGATGAATACTTCGGTGATGAGCATGCGAGCTAGGACGCTTCCCAGTCAGAATGCCTGTAGGGTTAAGGCAGATGACATGGGTCCAAGTTATCGACGAAGATTTCCGCTGCGATGTTATACTCAAGACTTGACCACAATGGTCCTACTTGTGTAATATGGTATGTATGGATGTAAGACTCTTGTTAATCAGCTTCTGTGTGTTCAGTGAGCATTGATCTCTGGGATCACTGTACCCGTGCATTCGGTGATCACGACTTATGAGTCGGGGTCCCCACAAAAATCTTGGTCTTAGCATCCTTCAGATTCTTCATAGTTATAAACTGATAATAATCCCAAGTGACTCAACAAATATAGCTATGCTCCCCGGCAACGGCGCCAGAAAAAGGTCTTGATAGCCCACAAGTATAGTCAATCGCAACAGTTTTCGAGGGTAGAGTATTCAACCCAAATTTATAGATTCGACACAAGGGGTGCCAAAGAATATTTGTAAGTATTAGCAGCTGAGATGTCAATTCAACCACACCAGGAGATTAATTATCTGCAACAAAGTGATCAGTAGCAAAGTAGTATGGTAGTTTTGATAGTAGTGGCAGCAGCAATAGTAACGATAACAGTGATAGCAGTGATTTTGTAGCAAGTGCAATAGTAACAATAGCAGGAGTAACTTAGCAAGATCAATATGTAGGAAAATTGTAGGCATTGGATCGATGCTTTGTTGGAAGATATTCATCATGTGACAGTTATAACCTAGGGCGATGTGGCACTAGCTCCAGTTCATAAATATAATGTAGGCATGTATTCCGTAAATAGTCATACGTGCTTATGGAAAGAATTTGCATGACATTTTTGTCCTACCCTCCTATGGCAGCGGGGTCCTATTGGAAACTAAGCAATATTAAGGCCTCCTTTCAATAACAACTGGAACAAAGCATTAACACACGGTGAACACATGAACTCCTCAAACTACGGTCGTCACCAGGAGTGGTCTCGACTATTGTCACTCCGGGATTGCCGGATCATAACACATAGTAGGTGACTATAACTTGCAATATCGGATCTAGAACATAGATATAATGGTGATAACATAAACGGTTCAGATCTGAAATCATGGCACCCGGGCCCAAAGTGACAAGCTTTAAGCATGGAAAAGTCATAGCAACATCAATCTCAGAATATGGTGGATACTAGGGATCAAGCCCTAACAAAACTAACTAGATTACATGATGAATCTCATCTAACTCCTCACCGACCAACGAGCCTACGAAGGAATTTCTCACTCCCAGTGGGGAGCATCATGGAATTGGTGATGGAGAAGGGTTGGTGATGATGAAGATCGAAGATCCACCTCTCTGGAGACCAAACGGTCTCCGGATCTGGCCTCCTAATGAAGAACAGGAGATGGAGGCGGCTCCGTCTCATGGAACGCGATAATTCTTTCTCCCTAATTTTTTTCAGGAAAAATAAGATTTTATAGCATCGGTTTCAGGGTCTGCGGGGTCACCAGGTGGGGACAACCCACTTGGGCGTGCCAGGAGGGGGGCGCCCTAGTGGGTTGTGCCCCCCTCCGGTGGTTCTTAGCTCCAGAAAATCTCTTTTATTATATAAAAAATCCTCGCAAAGTTTCGTTCCATTCCGAGAACTTTTATTTCTTCACAAAAAACGACACCATGATAGTTCTACCGAAAACAACGTCAGTCCGGGTTAGTTTCGTTCAAATCATGCAAATTAGAGTCCAAAACAAGAGGAAAAGTGTTAGGAAAAGTAGATACGTCGGAGACGTATCAGCAGTTTTCGTTCTGGGGGCTCGATATCCTCGGCCCTTTCCCCGTGTTGCCGGGGGCTCTGAATTCTTGTTCGTTGCGATCGACAAGTTGATAAAGTGGCTGGAAGTAGATGCCGTGAGAAAGGTGACTGCTAAGTCAGCTATCAAGTTGTTGAAAGGATTGGTGTGCCGCTTCGGGGTCCCAAACCAATAGAAGCTTCCCCCAAAATATTTGACATGCAAGCTCAAGAACAGGGTCACCTAAGAAGCAAAAATTTGCAATAAATAAAGCACTAGAACAAAAACTAATTGGACCATTGGAGGAGTCACATACCAAACAACAATCCCCCAAAGCAGTTTTGTGAGTGGAGCTTTGAGCAAGGAGATTGAAAGTCGCAGCAAAACGAGCTAGAACACGAGTATGAGCTGTGTGGGGATTTTTTTCTCAAGGAAGAAGGAGTGCGTGGGTGCAGGAATAAGCGGAGGGGGCTACGAGGGGCCCACGAGGCAGGGGGTGTGCCCAGGGGGGTAGGGCGCGCCCTGGACCCTCACTTGAGGGTATGCCCTAACATCCGCCCGGTAAAGCAGAAGGCACGACAACAGTCCACGGAGAAGCAGTCCTTCATCATCCAGGAGACCCGCAAGCTACAAGGAGAAGGTATCATCCGTGAGGTGCGGTACCTGCAGTGGCTGGCAAACCCAGTCGTCGTACCCAAGAAAGGCGGGAAGGAACGCATGTGCGTCGAATTCACCAACCTCAACAAAGCCTGCCCTCAAGACCCGTTCCCGCTTCCGCGCATCGACCAGATTGTTGACTCCACCGCCGAGTGTGACCTGCTATGCTTCCTAGATGCCTTCTCGGGTTACCACCAGATCAAGATGGCGGTGCAGGAAGTCGAGAAGATGACCTTCCTAACCCTGTGCGGGGTGTACTGCTACACATGCATGCCGTTCGGGCTGCGCAATGCTGGGGAGACTTTCCAGCGACTCATGCACGTCGCTCTAGGACAATAGCTCGGGAGGAACGCTGAAGCCTACGTCGATGACATTGTGGTAAAATCTCGGGAGGCAAGGACCCTCATTCAGGACCTGGAGGAGACATTCGCCAGCCTGCGCAAGGTGGACCTGCGGCTCAACCCGGAGAAGTGCGTGTTCAGCATCCCCTCCGGCAAGCTGCTGGGTTTCCTCGTGTCGCCCAGGGGGATTGAGGCGAACCCGGAGGAGGTCAAGGCAATAGAAGACATGAGCCCGCCACAAACTCTCAAGCAAATGCAGAAGCTCGCGGGCTGTGTGACCTCGCTAGGGCGCTTTATCTCCAAGCTAGGAGAGCGCGCCCTACCATTCTTCAAGCTGGTGAAGTAGAAGGGCCCGTTCGTGCGGACCCCAGAGGCCGACTTTGCGTTTCAAGACCTCAAGAGATACTTGACCAGCCCACCGGTGATGGTAGTGCTTCGTCCCCTCGAGCCCCTGGTGCTTTACCTGGCGGCCACGCCTCATTCAGCTAGCGTAACGTTGGTGGTCGTCCGAGAGGACCGCCAAGTCAAGAACTTGCCACGCAACGCTGCACATTCAGTCGGGATGATGTGGCACCAAGACGGCGCCCCTGAAGCCGCAACAGCGCTGGCAGATGACCAGGCTCCACAAGACGGCGCTCATGAGGCTGTGGTGGCCTCTATGGGCAACCAAACTCCTGAGGTCCCCCGGCCTCAGGAGGCGTCCCAACCCTCGGAGACCTCGGACTCCACCAACGCTCCCGCCCTCATCGAGCACCCCGTGTACTTTGTCAGCACGGTGTTACGGGATGCGAGGGCACGCTATCCCATGCCGCAAAAGCTTCTACTCACGCTCCTCGTGGCATCCCGCAAGCTGCGTCACTACTCCCATGGTCACCCCATCAAGGTCGTCTCATCTTACCCACTAGAGAGGGTACTCCGGAGCCCCAATGCGGCGGGGAGGATCGCCGAGTGGAACATCGAGCTGCAGGCATTCCAGCTCGAGTTCAGTACCACCAGGGTCATCATGGGAGCTGGGCTCACCGACTTTGTGGCGGAGTGGACTGACGCCCCAGTGCCCGAAGCAGGCGAGGACCGATCTCTCTCGCTGGGGAGTGAAGCGTCAGACTGTTGGGTCATGTACTTCGCCGGCGCCTTCGGGCGTTAGGGCACAGGGGCTGGATGCGTGCTCATCGCGCCCACTCAAGACAAGCTCTACTACGTCGTGCAGCGCTGCTTCCAGCGGGGCGATAAGGTCTCCAACAACATCGTGGAGTACGAAGGACTGATCGCCGGCCTCAAGGCAACGGCGGCCTTGTGGGTAAGGAGCCTCACCATCAAGGGCGACTCTCAGCCCTTCGTCAACTTTTCCAACAAAGTGTACGAGTCAAAGGACGAGCACATGGAGGCATACATTGCAGAGGTAAGTAGAATGGAGAAGCAATTCTTGGGCCTGGAACTGCAGCATGTGCCCCGCGGGACGAACAAGGAAGCTGACAACAACGCCAAGAGGGCATTAAGGCGTCAGCCCAAGGAACACGGTTTCTTCAAGGAGTGGCTCTTCAAGCCTTCAGTAGCCCCCCGGCTGTGGAACCTACGCCGCCTCGGGAGGAGCTTCCCCCGGCACCAACCTCAGGAGCTGCTGCCTGTGGCCCGACCTCAGGAGCACGCCTGCTCCTCACGATCGAACCCCAGGAGGGGTGCTGGACTAAGGAATTCAAGGCGTACCTACTGCAAGGGACCCTGCCAAAGAAGGAGGAGAATGCAGAGTGCATGGCTCGTCAAGCTACAGCCTACTGCATCCAGGACGGTGAGCTATACCGAAAACGACCGAATGATGTTTCCTTGCGATGCATCTCTAGGGAGCAAGGGTGCGAGCTGCTAGCTGACATACACGGCGGAGACTACGGGCATCATTCGTTGTCGCACACCTTGGTGGGCAAGGCGTTCCACAGCGGGTTCTACTGGACCACGACACTCAACGACGCAACCGAGCTAGTGAGATCCTATGAGGCCTGCCAGTTTCATGCCATGCAAATCCACCAGCCTGCTCAGGGCCTCCAGACTATTCCGCTCTCGTGGCCGTTTGCGGTCTGGGGGCTGGACATTCTGGGCCCATTCCCTCGAGCGCCCGAGGGCTACCGCTACCTCTGTGTCTCCATCGACAAGTTCACCAAGTGGGCGGAGGTGGAAGCCGATCACACCATCCCAGCCGGCTTCGCAGTCAAGTTCATCAAGGGACTCGTGAGCTGGTTCGGAGTCCCTAATCGCATCATCACCGACAACGACTCGCAGTACACTAGCAATCTCTTCAGAACATATTGTGCTAACCTTGGAACGCAGATATGCTATGCCTCAGTGGCACACCCCAGAAGCAATGGCCAAGCTGAGCACGCCAACGCGGAGGTCCTGAGAGGACTCAAGACAAGGACCTTCAAGAAGAAGCTCGAGGCCTATGGCAGGGGCTAGTAGAACTAGCTCCAGTCCGTGCTGTGGTCCATCCACACCACAGCCACCAAGCTAACGGGCGAGACTCCGTTCTTCCTCGTCTACGGAGCCGAAGAGGTTCTCCCTCACGAGGTCAAGCATCGCTCCGCGCGGGTCTTGGCATTTGACGAGGAACGTCAGGACGCCATGTGGAGGATGGACCTCGTGCTGGGGAGGAAGTCCACCGCCATGCCTCGCTCCGAGCGGCACCAGTAGGCCCTGCGGCGGTACCACTGCCGCAGCGTCCGCTCCAGGACGCTCAAGCTGGGCGATCTCGTCCTGAGGTGGGTGCTCTCCAAGGAAGGGCTGCATAAGCTTTCACCCATGTGGGAGGGCCCATTTAGGATTGCCTGTGTCTCTAGGCTTGGCACCGTGTGCTTGGAGACTCGGGATGGGATCCCCATCCAGAACGCCTCGAACATGTAGCACCTCCGGAAGTTCTACCCATGAAGCAAGGCCCAGTGCCTATGAAGGTCTCTGCTCGTGACACTCTCACGTAATAATGAGTGGGGTTGTACATGCCTCGGAGTCTCTGGAGTGCCGCCCTCGGGCCTCGGGGGCTCCTTGCCATGTCCTAGTGGCAGCACTTAACTTTGCGCTGGTGAGAAGACAAGACTAGGTGCCGGACTCGGCTGTTCATTTTCTTTCCGTAGCTGATTTGCAACCTTTTTAATGAAATTTGGAGTTCTGGCGTTTCTCGATTGCTTGGTTGACTCCCCCTTCGTTTACTTCTTTGCTCGCTTCTTTGTCTTGCTTCAGGGAGGACGGCAGTTGCCCGACGCTCTCCCTCGTGCGCCTTGCGCGGGGGCTAGACAGGTGTGTGCGTGAGCTGGGCTCGCCTAAACCACTGACACACCTTGCCGAAGCCCTGTCGCCCCAGAGCTTAGGCTCCCTTGATCTTCGCGAGACGCCCTCGAATGAGCTCGTGACTGGCACACCCTCCTAAGTCCGTGCCCCACGGGTACCGCGACGCGGTGCACTAAGCCATGATTAGCCCATGCCTGAGGGCTTGCTCAAGGAGGAACAAGGCACCCGACGAATGTCCTAACAAATTCTGCAGCTTCGTGGTGACTCCCGAGGTCAGCGGCCCCCGAGCCGGCAACAAGGAGGCCTCTCCAGACGCCAGAAGGCGCGCCTGATAACCCACAAGTATAGGGGATAAACTGTAGCCTCTTTCAATAAGTAGGAGTGTCGAACCAACGAGGAGCTAAAGGTAGAACAAATATTCCCTCAAGTTCTATTGACCACCGATACAACTCTACGCACGCTTAGCGTTCGCTTTACCTAGAACAAGTAAGAAACTAGAAGTACTTTGTAGGTGTTTTTGAAAGGTTTGCAAGAAAATAAAGAGCACGTAAATAAAAACTAGGGGCTGCTTAAGTAAAGACACAATAAAGTAAATATAGGGAGTGTGGAAAAGTGGTGGTAGGAGTTGTGAAATTGTCCCTAAGCAATTGAATACTTTACTAGACCGATAGCAAGTTTTATGTGGGAGAGGCCCCTGCTAGCATGTCATCCCTTACTTGAATTCTATGCACTTACAATTGGAACTATTAGCAAGCGTCTGCAACTACTAACGTTCATTAACGTAAAACCCAACCATAGCATTAAGATATATTGGTCCCCCTTCAATCCCGTATGCATCAATTTCTATGCTAGGTTGAAGCTTCTGTCACTCTTGCCCTCCAATACATAGTCCTATCAACATACAACTAACCCTATGGTGTGATCCATGCGCGCGATCATATGATGGGCACCAAAGGACAGGAACATAACCACAACCAAATTAAATCAATCATAGCAATTCATCAACCACCTATAGGACAACGAAAATCTACTTAGACATCATAAGATGGCAACACATCATTGGATAATAATATGAAGCATAAAGCACCATGTTCAAGTAGAGGGTATAGTGGGTTGTGGGAGAGTGGACCGCTGTAGATAGAAGGGGGAAGGTGATGGAGATGTTGGTGGAGATGGCGGAGGTGTTGTTGAAGATCGCGGTGATGATGATGGCCCCCTGCGGTGTTCCGACGCCACCGGAAGCAAGGGGGAGAGAGCCCCCCTCCTTCTTCTTCTTCCTTGATCTTCTCCCTAGATGGGAGAAGGGTTTCCCCTTTGGTCCATGGTCTCCACGGCGTGGGATGGGCGAGAGCCCCTTCGAGATTGGATCTGTCTCTCTGCCTCTCTCTATTTCTGCGTTCTAATATTCCGCCCTTTCACCGTTGCGTATATATATATGGAGATCCATAGCTCCGATTGGGCTGAAACCTTCGCCATGATTTTTTACCAAAATTTAGCTTTCTTGCAGCCGAAGAAGGGCATCAACCGCCTTACGGGTGGACCACGAGGGTCAGGGCGCGCCCAGGGGGGTGGGGTGCGCCCCCTTGCCTCGTGCCCACCTCGGACACCGTTTCGCATTGATCTTTCTCCCAGATTTTCCAAATATTCCAAAAATAAGCTTCTTCCGTTTATATCCCGTTTGGATTCCATTTGATATGGATATTCTGCGAAACATAAAACATGCAATAGACAGGAACTGGCACTGGGCACTGGATCAAAATGTTAGTCCCAAAAATAATATAAAAAGTTGCCAAAAGTATATGAAAGTTGAATAATATTGGCATGGAACAATCAAAAATTATAGATACGACGGAGACGTATCAGCGCCCATAAGAGACAGGAAACCACCCCGAGCATATCAAGCTAAGTTACCCCCTTTTTTTTACATCTATAAGGAGCACGAGCAACATCAGAGCAATAAGTGTAACATAGCAGCATGAGGATCATAGTTCATTACATGCCCCAGCAGGGCCATCTACTTTTTCAAAATGCGGGAAGAAAGGAAAAGTCAAACAAAAGTCGCCCACACAGTTGTGGCAGCTCACGAGGCACGGCTCCGAGGGTCCCCCGGATTCAGCTCATTCTGAGCCCCTCTCGCGTCTCACCGCCGCGTGGATACGGGATGACCCGCCATTGTCGGCGTTCTGGGAACGGGGGTCCCCAGACTTGCCTGCCTGCGGCCTGCGGCATGGCTCGAAGGGGGGCCCAGCGCGGCCCATCTTCCTCAACACAAGACCAAAGACCCTCGCAAGAGGCCAAGCCTCGCGGGGCGGATGACGCGGAGCTTCCTCACGCACGGCCTCATCAGGCTGGCTCACGAGGAGGCGGAGAGATCAAGGCGGGGTACCTCACGAGGTGCCCATGACGCAAGCCATGACGACCAAGGGCGCCAGGCAGGCGCTGGCCCGCGCAGTGTCCTCCTTTCCTCTGTGGTGCAAAGGGAGCAAGAGCAGGCGAGAGCATCAAGCAAAGGCACCTGTTTCGGTGCAACGAGACCAAGACCAGTCCAACGGCAGGAAGGAGGTCATTGTGGAGCCCAAGCTAGCGTCACCACCAGAGCCTTTGGCAGGCGAGGACCAACTTTAGTCAGGATAAGTGTACCAGATGTTCCCCTTCAAAATGGCCAATTGTTGGCGCTCTTCCGCTCAATATTTCGGAAGAGGCCCAGGGCCTTTGCCTATAAATAGGACTAGCCACCCCCAGGGTAGAGACATCCAGAGCCCCGGCAATCAGTTAGAACAGCGAAGGCAACATACACACACACACACAGAGAGAGAGAGAGAGAGAGAGAGAGAGAGAGAAGGGCGGCTGAACTCCACTTAGCAGTTCATCGCCCCAGCCAAGAGCAGACCCTCGCGAGGCTATTCTTCCTTGTATTGTTCATCATCATCAGCCCAAGAGGCAATCCACCACACCACACTGGAGTAGGGTATTACACCACATCGGTGTCCCGAACCAGTATAAACCTTGTGTCTCTTGTGCTGTTCCTTTAATAGTTTAGATCTTTGCGAGGCGGAGGAGTGCAGGTAGGTAGAAGGCGTAATCTCCGTGCGCACCCCAGAGTTCGAACCTCAAGGGTCTGCGGGAACCCGAAATCCGACATTTGGCGCGCCAGGTAGGGGTGCGCCTGAATTCGTCTTACGCCGCTCCGTTCTCCTCCAACCGTCGCATCCATGTCTGACGCACGCCGGGCCCGCGCCGAGCGCTGGGCCGCCCTCGCTTCCCACGTCGCCCAGACGGCTCCCGGCGGCGGGCGTCCTCGCCGTTCCCCGACACCCGCCGTCAACGCCGCCACCGGCCCGGCGAGGAACGAGCAGCAAGCGTCGTCTCAGCATCCGTCCGTGCGGCAAGACGGCCGCACCACTATTCCATCGCTCACCCTAGCTGGTTCTTCATCCGGCGCGCTCTGCGCACCCATGGAGGCTCGAGCTGCGCTCATCGCGGCAAACAAGCTCCTGCGCTACAGTCCCGTCGATGACGTCTACGAAGAATGGCTCGACCACGTCGCCGAGCTCGTCCGCGCCGCGGGGGGCTCTCCCGCGCCGTCCGTTCCTCTACAGCGCACCCCGCCCCGCGCGGGCGACGAAGCTCCGGGGGCGCCCCAGCCGCCTCCTCATCAAGAAGACGCCATGGCTCCAAGGCGTGTGGCCCCTGGACGGAACCCGCTCCGCCAGGTGCCGGCGCGGCAAGAACAGAGCTGCCAAGAAGTCCCTCGCCCGCAAGCAGCTGCCCGGGCGCTCCCTTCTCCGGCACGTCGCAGCCACGCTCCTGCTCCCGCACGTCAAGACCCCGCGCTGCTCCCAGCTGCAGCTCATGGGGACCCGCAAGACCAAGCCCTCCATCACCCAAGGCCTCCCGTGGCCACAGCGGGCTGCCGCGCCTTCACCACCGAGCTACGCCGCGTCGCGTGGCCCGACAAGTTCAAGCCGGACCTGCCTCCTCGCTATGACGGCACGGCCGACCCTGCAGAGTTCCTCCAGCTCTACGAGCTGGGCATCAAAGCTGCCAACGGAGACGAGAAGGTCATGGCGAACTGGTTTCCCATGGCGCTCAAGGATGGGGCCCGCACCTGGCTCCTGAATCTGGCTCTAGGCACGATCTCCTCCTGGGACCAGATGCGCACCAGCTTCATCGCCAACTTCCAAGGTACTCGCGAACGGCCACCCGCCATGAGCGACATGCGCCGCATCAAGCATCAACCCGGAGAGACCCTGCAGAAGTACATTCAGCGCTTCAACAACGCACGCCTCAAGATTCCCAGGGTGTCCGAGGAGGCCATCATCTCTGCCTTCTCCGACGGCGTGCGCGACGTCAAGATGAAGGAGGAGCTGGCAATGCATGAAGACCTGTGCACTTCCTTGGAGCTGTTCAACTTGGCAACCAAGTGCGCCAGGGCTGAGGAAGGGCGTCTGTCCCTCCTCGAGCCACCTGCCGCAGACCCAGAAGAGAAGAAGCTCAAGGACAAGGACGTGAAGCGCAAGGGGGCTACCGTGCTCGCGGCAGAACCAGACACCAAGCGGGGCAAAGATCAGCCCGAATCCTCCAGGGGCAGTCGGTACTGCGAGGTACCACGACCTCCACACCCACAACACCAACGAATGCCAAGAGCTCCGAGCCGTACGAGAAGGAAGGATCGGCCATCGCCCCGACCGCGCTGACCGGGGCTACGGCCGAGGAGGAGGAAGGAACGCAGGACGCTGGGAAGACCGCGGCCCGCGCCAAGGATGGCGCGATCAACCTCGCGAGGATCGCTGGTGAGACCCGCCTCGCGAGGGGGACTGGAGGGATCAGCCTCGCGAGGACCGCCCACAAGGCAACGCAGGCCTCCCTCCGTTGCCGCCTCGGCCTAGGAGAAACGAGGACCGCCATCAAGACGAAGGGGCTGGGGGCTTCCAGGAGCCGCACGCGATCGCCTGCATCCTGGGCGGAGCTCAAGCCCCAGCCTCTCAGCGCATCTTCAAGCAGTTCGCCCGCGAGGTGAACGCAGTCCTCCCCAAGATCGAAGCCACGCGCCCTCTCAGGTGGTCGGCGTGCGCCATCACGTTCAGCTCAGCGGATCAGCTCAAGTGCGCGGCCACGGCCGGAGTCCTCCCGATGCTTTGTTCCCCAATCATCAGCAACATGTGGTCACCAGGACCCTCATCGATGGCGGGGCAGGGCTCAATGTCCTGTCCGTGGAAACGTTCAACAATCTCCAAGTGCCCTACAACCAGCTTCAGCCAACCAAGCCTTTCTCCGGAGTCACCGACGGCTCCACGGTCCCGATTGGGCAGACCCGCCTCCCAGTCACCTTCGGGGCACACAACAACTACCGCACCGAGCTCATCGACTTCGATGTCGCTCACATTCGCCTGCCGTACAACGCCATACTCGGGTACCCAGCGCTGGCCAAGTTCATGGCCGTGACTCACCACGGCTACAACGTCCTCAAGATGCCAGGGAGTGGCGGAGTCATCATGGTGCCCTGTGAAGAGAAGGACGCGGTGTGTTCGCTGGAACGGGCCTTTCAGGCCGCATCACTCGAAGACCCGGATCGCGGAAGCAGGAGGCTTCCTGAGACCACCCCCAAGAAGAAGAAGACATCGTCAGGCCCAGAACCTCAGGAGGCAGGCCCCTCAGGGCCCGCGCCTGCCCAAGGGGAACCTCCTTCCATCACATAGGAAAGCGCGCCTGGCGCCCTCCTCAGGCAGGGCTCGGGGGCTCTCCCATAGAGGGCCACCAACCTGGCTAAGGTCACGAGGGAGGCGCTTGGGCACCACATGGAGGCGTGCTTCGAAGCACATTTCCCTCAAGACGGAGCAAGGCAAGGAGGGTCGGACCCTCAGGAGTTCGTCAACAAGGTCATTCAAGAACTACAGGAATCAAGAGTCGTGAGAGGTTGCCGCCGCCTACCAGCTGTGGCTCCCCATCCAGGCGAGGATGGTGGGCTGCGCGTCTGCGTCGACATGCCAGGGCTCAACCAAGTCGCCTCGCTGGAGCGCCTCTGGCCCTCGCAAGTGGGGTGTTGCGAAGGTCCACCCCACAGCTACGTTTGCCTGCCTTACGGCTTGCCGAACGCGGTTGCCACGTATCAGCGCCTCATGAGGGGCATCTTGGAGGCTCAAGAGGCCAGGCGTTCCACAGCCTTGGCGGAGATGGAGATGATCCGCGAGGAGCCACTAGTGCCCCCGGAGCCTCCCGAGGCTCCTCGGCCTGGGGGCTCGTGAGGATCGGCTTCCGCAGCCCACCGAGTCTGCTGAACCAACACTCCTTCGTCCTCGACATCATCAGGTGACATCCTTCAAGTTTCGTTTCCAGCTAGGAGCGCCACCCAGAGCTGCATTATTCCCAGGCCGCGTGGGTCCGTCCCTGCGGCATGTATCCCCTTTATTTCATGTTTACTTTGTTGGGGGCGCCCCTCGGGCTGCATCATCCCCGAGCCGCTCGGGCCAGACCCAACGGCATGTATCCCTCTTGCATTTATTCATGGTTAGGCGTTCTACCCACCATGCTTTATTATTCATTGCCGGTCCACGGCACCTCTTCTTCTCCATGTCGACCACTTGCACGTTAAAGGGGGGGGTACCTGAGCATCGCGACTCAGGGCTCTTACTGGCCCTCCAGCCCTCACCCTCTGGCCTTGTCCACGGCATCGCGACCTGGCATACAAGCGACGGCTGAGACCAGCTCGAGGGCCAGGACCCGAGGACGTAGAGTGCCGGCATCTAAACAAATTTCCAGGAACACATCACAAGATAAGGCCCAGTGCCAGGCGCAACCCGCCTAGAGGTAGGGCCTCGTGAGTCCCGCGCTGGCTGACGGGTGCCCAGATACACCTCACCAGGCCCTACCGTGCCAGCCATGTGTCAGGGCGGGGCTGTACCCGCCCCGAGGGCTCCTCCCGGAGAGGAGCCCCCTCCCACGTACCAGTGGAAGCACCATGCTCCGCGCTGGCTGATGGCACTGCCGAGGAGCGGCTATGCCCGTACACATACGGAAGCGCTATGCTCCGCGCTGGTGATAAACAACTGAGGGTGGCCCCCCGGGCCGCATCAACCTCAGGGAGCCCAGAGCTCAGTGTCTAGCCTCATCGCAACGCCTCCCCTCTGGAGTGCCGCGCGAGGGGGCTGGGCACGGGGGCTGCGCCTGGGTGTCACGCCCAGACGCACGCCACCCAGCCGGGCGCCCCTGGGCCTAGTTCGTTGCGCGTCTCTCCCCGAGCGGAGCCAAGGTACGAAGGCCGTTTGAGCGTCAAGGGGGACTCCTGAGCATCGCGACTCAGGAGCCTAACTGGTCATGTAGCCCCTCACTCCTTTGGTCCCGTCCTGGTTTCCGATCGGGGCTAATGCTGGGTGAGGTATGCGCGGGGCCGGGCTCTGCAGGCGTAGAACGGTAGATCCACCTACATCACAACTCCCTACTTGCTGTTTGTGCGCCAAGGGGGACTCCTGAGCATCGCGACTCAGGAGCCTAACTTGTCACGTAGCCCCTCACTCCTTTGGTCCCGTCCTGGTTTCCGGTCGGGGCTAATGTTGGGTGAGGTACGCGCTGGGCCGGGCTTTGCCGTTGTAGAACATAAGCAAGTAGGAAGGAAAAGCATAAATTCAAGGAATTTAAAAGCAAATATTACAGTCCACACTGTCATCTCAATACCAAACACAAGTTTAAATGCCTCCCCGAGGCATGATACATGTGCAGGGACTAAAAGTAGAACAGGAGCTGCAGCGGAGTCACTTGTCGGCGGTGGAGCAGCGCGGAGTGGCTTCGCCTCATGGAGCAGCAAGGTCGGCAGCACCTTGCTTCGGCTTGGTGCTGAAGGCCCGGAACTTCCCCAGCAGAGCCTCCGCATGACCCTTCACGGCCTCGGCAGCGGCAGCGGCACGCTCGCCGCTCACTGGCTCCAGTAGGCTGTCGAGGTCGACGTTGGGGTCGCGAAGGTAAATGTTGGTGAAGACCCGCGTCAGTGCTGCAGAAGACAGGACGCGCGCCTCAGCCTCGGCCGTGGGGCCAAGGCCCAGGGCGACATCCTCAAGAGCACAAACCAGGAAGGGAAGCAGCTTGGCGGGGCCGTCCTCGGCGCTAGCCAGCGCGCTCTCCAGGCCGCTGGCGTAGAGCATCTTGAGCGAAGCACAAGCCTTCGCCTCCATGTCTGCGAAGGCCACGCGGTCCTCGGCAAGAACCCGGGCCTTGCCGTCCAGCTCGACCTTCATCGCCTCCAACTCCTTCTCCAGCGCGCCTAGGCGGTCGCGGTGCTTCTTGAGCTTGGCCTCCCAACCCTCGATGGCAGCCTCGCGAGCCTTCACGCCTTCTTCTTGCTCTTGGCGAAGGCGGACCTCTTTCGCGAGCTGGTCCCGCAGGCCTTGCAGCTCTTCCTCCAGCGCCTTGCAGCGACTGCGGACGTCAACCACCTCCCCCAGGGCTGCGTCGCGAGCAGCCTTCATCTCAAGGACGGCCTGCCTCTCCTCATCGTAGGCCGTTGAGGCCTGAACCAGCGCCGCCCGAATCGAAGCGTCGGAGCGAATCCATCCTGAAGCCAGCTCCAAGCGCCCGACCACCAAGCGAGGGTCGGCACCAAGAAGATCCTGCCGCAGCCGGTCTAGTTCACCAGCAGCACGCTCCAGAACGGCAGGAGGAGTCAGAGAGACCGCAGTCGGTGGAGCAGGAGGCGAAGTCGGCGGCACGACCACAACATCCTGAGGCGGAGTCTGCTGCGCCCCAACGGCTGTGGTGGCGGTAGGAGGCAAAGGCACCTCTGGATTCACTTGGGCCATGGGGGCTGAGCTCGCCCTAGCCAGCACGGCCAGGCTTCGCGAGGACGACCGGGCAGGAGAAGCCCGCGCGTCGCGGTCTCTTTCCTCCGCAGGCAGAGGCGCTGTTGCGGATGGAACCTCAGGAGCCCCCTTCAGCTTCTTCGCCGCGGGCGCCAGCCTATCCAAGAAATACAGACATCAAGCCTCAGCAGCAGAACAAGAAATAAAGACAAGGATCAAGCGCTTACAGGTCGTCGCCAGTGAGCTCAGGCAGCCTCCGGCAAAACTTGAAGCCTGAAAGCCGGCTGGAGGGGTCAACCTCGGAAGCGGAAGGTGCGTCTGTGGTCCGCCTCGGGGCAGGGGCAGACCCGCGGGAGATCAGCCCGGTCCTCTCCTTCTTCGGGATCGGGGGCAAGCTCCCGCCGACCTGCTCGTCATCATCCTCGTCGTCATCGCTCGGAGAGAGGCGGAGAGTGCGGGACCTGCGCCGGGGGAGGGGAGCCCTCGACTCTCCATCAGTCGCCTCGGAGTCAGGCCCCTTCTCCCGCTCCCCTCCGTCCTCCTCTTCGCCGGAGTCGTCGGAGGACACGTCCACCGGTCCCTCGGGAGCCTCCGCGGGCACGGGCCCGTCCCCGTTGAAGATGGGCATGGATTGCACCACCTGCTCCCAGTCGTCGCGGAGGAACAAGGGCGTTTTAGCGCCCTCCAACGTTGCCACCTTGTCCCCGACCAGAGATTGGAGCACCACGACCAGATCTCCGTCACCCAAGGCCGCGGGGCTCGGATGAGGCCTCCACATCGGAGGTGAGTACTGCCGAAGAGGAGCCAGCTGGTGCTCCAGGAATTCCCTCAGCAGCGACGCGCCGGTCAGCTTCGCCGCCGCCATGCTGGCCGGCCTCAGATCCGCGTCCATTTTCTCCAACACCAGCTCCGCGCGGGGGTCCGTGAGCTCCGCTCGACCCCAATCGTCTGAGCTCGTGGGCAGCTCCGTGGGCATGATCAGCCGAGGGTGGATGCGCCCAGCATCTTCCAAGACCCACTTGCTCCTGAAGCCCTTAATCCTTTTCCCGGGATTTGAAATGGCAATGGCGCCACCGTACACGATGAAGCTCGCACACGCGGAAGGAGAACCGCGAGAGACCTGAAGGGAGAAGTAGTGGCGCAACAAGGCCACTGAGGGCTCCACCCCTACGTGAGCCTCGCAGTAATAGGAGAAGATTGCCAGGAGAAGGAAGAAGTTGGGGTGGAGATGCAGAGCCTGTAAGTTGTAGTGGCGGAGGACAGAGAAGAAGAACTCGGAGAAGGGAGGCACCAGGCCAGTAGCGATGGAACTTACAAAGAGCGGATAGAAGGTGCTCCCTCGGCCCTCAGGGGTGATGGAGCCGGCCTTGAACACCCTCGCCCCGTCGATGCCCTGCGCCACCGCCATCCGTCGCAATCGGGCAAGGCTCGCCTCTGACACGTTCGGCGAGTCCAGAGCAGATGAGTACCAAGCTTCGGCCGGGGACTGACGAGGCGCCATGGCTTCCTAGGTCACGCGGTCGAAGTAGATCTGGAAATTTGGAGGAAGGAAGGAGAGCCGCAAGAAAGGGGATCTGAGCAGCAACCGGAGAAAACAAAAAGCAAAGCCTAGGCAGATGCCGCTCCTTTATCAACCTGCGCGGTTGTTAAAGCGCCCACGTCCAATCAACCGCCACGCGGCGCCCAAGGCCGCAGGCTGTTAGGGCCCGCGGCGCTTCGCCCTTGCCCTTTCGCCTCTCTGCACGGCCATGTCCGGGCGCTCCTTGGGCCCAGGGTCTACTGTCGGTGTTCTGGGAACGGGGGTCCCCAGACTTGCCTGCCTGCGGCGTGGCTCGAAGGGGGGCCCAGCATGGACCATCTTCCTCAACACAAGACCCAAGACCCTCGCGAGGGGCCAAGCCTCACGGGGCGGACGACGCGGAGCTTCCTCAGGCACGGCCTCATCAGGCTGGCTCACGAGGAGGCGGAGAGATCAAGGCGGGGTACCTCACGAGGTGCCCATGACGCAAGCCATGACGACCAAGGGCGCCAGGCGGGCGCCGGCCCGCGCAGTGTCCTCCTTTACTCTTTGGTGCAAAGGGAGCAAGCGCAGGCGAGAGCATCAAGCAAAGGCACCCGTTTCGGTGCAATGAGACCAAGACCAGTCCAACGGCAGGAAGGAGGTCATTGTGGAGCCCAAGCTAGCATCACCACCAGAGCCTTTGGCAGGCGAGGACCAACTTTAGTCACGATAAGTGTACCAGATGTTCCATTTCAAAATGGCCAATTGTTGGCGCCCTTCCTGCTCAATATTTCGGAAGAGGCCCAGGGCCTTTGCCTATAAATAGGACTAGTCACCCCCAGGGTAGAGACATCCAGAGCCCCGGCAATCAGTTAGAACAACGAAGGCAACAGACAGAGAGAGAGAGAAGGGCGGCTGAACTCCACTTAGCAGTTCATCGCCCCAGCCAAGAGCAGACCCTCGCGAGGCTGTTCTTCCTTGTATTGTTCATCATCATCAGCCCAAGAGGCAATCCACCACACCACACTGGAGTAGGGTATTACACCACATCAGTGGCCCGAACCAGTATACACCTTATGTCTCTTGTGTTGTTCTTCTGATAGTTTTGATCTTTGCAAGGCGGAGGGGTGTAGGTAGGTAGAAAGCGTAATCTCCGCGCGCACCCCAGAGTTCGAACCTCAAGGGTCTGCCGGAACCCGAAATCCGACAGCCACTGTCCTCGAAGCAAACACGGCTGTGAGGCGGCTGGTCGTAGCCTCCGCTGCTGGTGCTCTCACCGGCGTATAAGCTGCAGCTGCTGGGTGAACCGCGGCTGTCGCCAAGGGCAAGTTCACCCTCAGCCTCAGCACGGCCATCGCCCGGGCTGAGGTCGTCGCCCCACCGTTGTCTCCGGG
Organism: Aegilops umbellulata; assembly: GCA_032464435.1. Lineage (NCBI taxonomy): Eukaryota > Viridiplantae > Streptophyta > Magnoliopsida > Poales > Poaceae > Aegilops > Aegilops umbellulata. The sequence continues at coordinate 247,398,786 of CP136054.1, read as the reverse complement.
GCAGCACCCTGCGTGGCGGCCATCTTCCCCAAACAACCTCCCGAAGAGGGTCACGGCGCCATCGTACTTGAAGTGGAGGGTGCACCGCCTACTTAGGCCGCGCGCACGGGCGAACGTTTTCCAGCCGCGGGCCAGGGCCACATTGCCCGCGATGGAGACCTCCACCACAACCCACGAGGCCTTGCTGCAACAACCCTCGGCCTACAGCCAGAGGTCGTCAAGACCCCTGGCCGACAGCTCACAGGCAAAGGAGCGCGGAAGATGGATCCAGGTGCCAGCCGGACTCTCCGACCACACGACGAACTCCGGAAGCACCTCCGCCGCGTGGAAGCGCGACCGAGGAGGCCGCGAAACCACGGCACGCCTCCCCTCGGCGCAAGGGCTGCTCCGCCTAGAGCGGCCCCCACCGTGGGAGGAGACACCTCTGCGGCCGCCGAGGATGACGCTGGCCCCCGAAGGAGTACGACCACGCCCCCAAGGGGCCATAGCGAGGGTCGTAGTGTGATTGCGGTGGCGGCCTCGCCCCCTCTTGGGCGGTGGCGAGCAGGCCCCTCTTGGCGATCCTTCCCCTTCTCCGCTGCCGAGAACCTCTTCTTGGGCGCCATGGACTGCAGCAGGGCGGCGAGGAGAGGAAGAAGAAGAAGGAGGAGCGGGCAGCGAGAAGAAGGGGATGAGCGATGGGGCTCCGCCCCCTCCGCATTGATAGCCAGGAGAAGGCCAACCATCGACCTCCACGATCGCACGCAATGATGATTTTCCTCTGCATGCAGGAGGGTCTCGTCAAGTCAAATGGTTGCCGAGGCAGCGTGGGGAAATGAAGGCGCCCATGTTCCGTCAATCGCCACGCATCGACCAAGGCCGTAGGCGGTTGGGACCCGCGGTGCTCCGCACTTGCCCTTTGGCTTCGCCTCGAAGCCAAGTTCGAGCACGCCTTGGGCCCAGGGGCTACTATTGGCGTCCTCGCAATGGGGTGCCCAGACTTGCCTGCGTGCGGCCCACGACGTGGCTCCACCAACAGCCCGGTACTACCCAGCTTCGGCAGCAACAACTCAAGACCCCCGCAAGGGGCTAAGCCTCGCGAGGCGTCCTCACTAGGCTGGCTCCTGAGGAGCGGAGATATCTATGGGGGGGCCACCTCGCGAGGTTCACGTGACGTGAGCCATGACGACCAAGGCCAGGCGGGCGCCAGCGGGCGCAGTGTACCAGTTTCATCTTTGTTGCTAAAGAGGCAAGCGCATGCGAGGAGTCCCGAGGCATCAAGCAAAGGTTTCCATATCTGTGCAACAAGACCAAGACCAGCAGGACGGCAGGACGGAGGTCATCGCGGAGCCCACAACAGCGTCACCACCAGAGCCTTTGGCAGGCGAAGACCACATTTGTCAGGATAACTTGTACTAGTTGTCTCCCTTCAAAATTGGCCATTGTGGGATCTCTTCGCGCCTACATTTGGTAAGAGGACCAGGGCCTCTATAAAGAGGACTAGCCACCACCATAAGAAAGGATGGATCATTCGGACCACCCTCACACACACCAGCTCGTCGAGCTCAAGAACACCTCACCTCCTGAGGTTGTTCATCCACTGGACTAGTACATCCCCAGCCCTTTAGGTAATCCACCACAACACTGGAGTAGGGTATTACACCACAACGGTGGCCTGAACCAGTATAAACCTCTGTGTCTCGTGTTCTTCAGGTTCATCGAGCTAGGCCGTGGGATCGTTGGGTAGGCAGGCTGGGGAGAAAGAGTCCTTCGTGCGCACCCCAGAGTTCGACCCTCTCAAGGGTTTACGGAACCCCGAATCCGAGACATTGGCGCCTCTCCGATGATGCTTGAGTAGTTCTTTGTAAACCTTCGGGTCCATAGTTAGTAGCTAGATGGCTTTCTCTGTCTCGCTGAATTCTCAATACAATTGTCCCTTGGAGATCCATATGATGTAAATCTTTTCCGGTGTGTTTGTTGGGATCTTATGAACTTTGAGTTTATGATCGGTTATATCTTTTTATATCCATGAAAGTTATTTGAGTCTTCTTTGATATCTTATATGAATGATTCCTTATAGCCTCGTATTTCTTCTCCGACATTTGGATTTTGTTTGGAAAACTTGATCTATTTATCTTGCAATGGGAAGAGGTGCTTTGTAGTGTGTTCGATCTTACGGTGCTTGATCCCAGCGACAGAAGGGGAACCGACACGTATGTATCATTGCTACTAAGGATAAAACGATCGGGTCTATATCTACATAGATAGATCTTGTCTACATCATGTCATCATTCTTATTGCATTACTCCATTTCTCCATGAACTTAATACACTAGATGCATGATGGATAGTGGTTGATGCGTGGAGTAATAGTAGTATATGCAGGCAGGAGTAGGTCTACTAATCTTGGACGTGATGCCTATATATTGGTCATTGTCTTGGATATCGTCATAATTATTTAATCTTCTATCAATTGCCCGACAGTAATTCATTTACCCACTGTGTGCTATTTCTCGAGAGAAGCCACTAGTGAAATCTACGCCCCCCGGGTCTGTTCTTTATCATATTTGCTTTTGATCTATTATTTGCCACTTTTATTTTTAGATATATTATTCCAAAAACCCCAAAATACCTTGCTGCACTTTTTTTTGCATATTTTATTTCATGTTTTATCGAGAGCTATTTATCAAGTCTGCCACAAATTTATCTATATTTTTACCGTGGAGGGATTGACAACCCCTCTTACGCGCCGGGTTGCAAGTTTTTGTTCTTTGTGTGCATGTACTGTTTACATAGTGTTGCTTAGTTACTGGATTGATACCTTGGTTTCACAACTGAGGGAAATACCTAACGTAGCTGTACTGCATCATCCCTTCCTCTTTGGGGAAATACCGACACAGTTTCAAGCGACATCAAAAGGAATTTCTGACCCCGTTGCCGGGGAGACATCATCAACACCTATCAGGTTACTAATCACAAATCTCATCTCCTTGCAATTTACATTATTTGGCATTTTCCTCTCGTTTTCATCTCCCCACTTCACAAAAATTTGTATTTTTATTCGCCATTTTTCCGTTCGCTGTTTTCTCGTCAGATCTATCTTTTTGTTTGCAATCTTGTTTGACTATGTTGACATTATGGCTAGTTCTTCCTCTATTTCTTATACCCCCAAGATCGAGGCTCTTAATTCTAAACAAAGGGGATGGGAGAATCTAAAAGATGCTTTGTATAGGATTTGCAATGCTCATAATAGATCTACGCGTAAGCAGTCTATCGTTATTCTTCTTCGCAGTTTTTATGATTACCGGTGGGAATTTTTTGATGTGTCCATCTTTAGATTCTTTTAATGCCACGGAAGATCTAGTGGGTGCACCACGTATAATTATTAATGAAACAATTTTAACTCCTGAACTTGTTATGCAAATATTATACGCTATTGAAAAGAAGATGGTCACCTTAGAGCAAATTGAAAATTTAGATACAAAGATGAAGAATCTTGCAAATAAATTTGGGTCAAAAGTGGGCGATCTTTTCAAATTACTAAAGGAGGAGGAAACCATAATTAGTGAAAGAATTGGAGAAAGCCCTTGTCAGATTGTTAAAATTGGAAGAAATTATTAGTAACTTAAGCTCTGCTGTTTCTTCTGTTAGAACTATTGAAAAAACTCCCTTAAAATTTGGAAAGATTACTCAAGTAACTAAGAACAAGGGTGCAACTTCTAATAATAAAAAAGAAGATGTTAAAATTATTAGTATTCACCTTGACTTTGTTCAAGTTGTAAGAGACCCTACTTGCAAGAATGAATTCTTCAATCTTATTCCTAGAAGAATTATTATCGAAAATATGCATGCTAAATCTTTGCAGAATATTGGTTGTGCTATTGAGGAATTGGAAACTAAAGATGACAGTACTTGAATCTGTGATTTATGCCTAGCTAGGGGAAACGATAGCGCTTGTTGGGAGACAACCCAATGAATAAAATGTATTTTTTTGCCTTTTTCTTTCTGTTCTTGAGTGTTTGCACAATTACGCCTCTGTTACAATTGTCTTTTCATGTTTTAATTAGTATTTGTGCCAAGTAAAGCCTTTGGGATTATGTTTGGTGATAGTTGATTTGATCTTGTTGGAAAACATTAACTTTTGTGTCCAGTAAAAAAATTCTTAAAAATCATAGAAGCGACAAAAAATTCTGAATTTGTTTACACAAGATTGATATACAAATTTCATATGTTGTCCTAATTTTTCAGAATTTTAGGAGTTACAGAAGTATGGTCGAAGTCCAGATTACTATAGACTGTTCTGATTTTGATAGATCCTATTTTCGTTGCATTGTGTGCTTATTTTGATGAATCTATGGATTGTATCAGGGGATATAAGCCATGGTAAAGTTGGAATAGAGTACATATAATGCAATAAAAAATATAAATGGGTTTGCAATAGTACTTATATTGGTGATTTGCTTTATTATAGTAACGGATCTCACAAAGGTTTTGTTAAGTTTTGTGTGATTGAAGTTTTCAAGTTTTGGGTGAGATCGCGATGGATGAAGGAATAAGGAGTGAAAAGAGCGTAAGCTTTGGGATGCCCATGGCACCCCAAGTTAAAATTCAAGGAGAACCAAGCAACTAATCTTGGGGATGCCCCGGAAGGCATCCCCTCTTTCTTCTAATGACCATCGGTATTTTACTTGGAGCAATATTTTTATTCGTCACATATCATGAGTTTTGCTTGGAGCGTCTTGTATTATATGAGTCATTGCTTGTTTTGCTTTTTAGTTTCTGTCATCTATTCTTGATGTACACACCTAATTGAGAGAGCCAAAATTATGCTACGATTTGTTAGAATTGCTCTTTATGCTTCACTTAAATTTTTTGAGCTATGAATTGCTTTAGTACTTCGCTTATATATTTTTTAGCACTGTTGTCGACGTTATAGGAACCGGGGTGCCTAGACTTGCCTGCCTGCAGCCCATGGTGTGGCTCCCTCGACGGCCTGGTACGACCCATCTCCAAGACCGCTGAGACAAGACCCTCGTGAGGGTCCAAGCCTCGCCAGGCGGACGACACCAAGACCTCCCGAGGGGAGTGGCCTCCCCAGGCGGCCTCCTGAGGAGCGGAGATTTCTATGCAGTGATGACCAAGGCCAGGTGGGCGCGAGCGGGCGCAGAGGAGGCAGTTTCCTCTTTGGTGCTAAGGAGGCAAGGACAAGCGTGGGTTCCCGAGGAATCTCCCAAAGGTTTCCATTCTGGTGCTACAAGACCAAGACCACAGGCTCGGCGGGCGGAGGTCATCACCGGGCCCACCGCTGCATCACAACCAGAAGCTTTGCAGGCAAAGACCACCTTTCGTCAGGATTAGATGTACTACTTGTCTCCTTTCAAATTGGTCGTTGTGGGACCCCTTCCTGCCTAAGATTTGAGGGAAGAGGACCGACGCCACTATAAATATAGGTTAGCCACCACCATAGAGAGGGCTCCAGATCCATCCGTTTCAACCCTCATAAGAACAGCCCTCGCGAGCTTGTTCATCCTCTGTACTCGTTCATCATCAGCCCCTCATGAGGCCAATCGACCACAAAGCAGGAGTAGGGTTTTACACCGCAAGGTTGCCCGAACCTGGGTAAATTGTCGTGTTCATCTTCTTCCTTGCTCACGCGAATCCGGCTAGGCAAGGCTATGGGGCGACGGGCTCTAAGCTTGAGAGGTTGAGATCTTCGCACACGCCCTAGAGTTCGAACCTTCTTGGGTCTGCGGAGCCCTGAATCTGACATTTGGTGCGCCAGGTAGCGGCGTGTCGACTTCCACCATCGAGTTCCGCTCCGTCCCACTTTATCACCTCCATGGCCAACGCCCGCCGGGTCCGCGCCGATCGCCGGGCCGCTCGCGTCGATACGACGGCTCCTGTGGGCCACGGCGCCCCGCCCCATTCTGCTTCCCCTATGGCCAACGCTGCCACCGACCCTGCCGTCCATGGGTAGCTAGATTCGTCGCTGCCACCTTCCATGCGGCATGATGGCTCCTGAAGTCTATAATGCAACCTTCTTCTTGTAGACACGTGTTGGACCTCCAAGCGCAGAGTTTTGTAGGACAGTAGCAAATTTCCCTCAAGTGGATGACCTAAGGTTTATCAATCAGTGGGAGCCGTAGAATGAAGATGGTCTCTCTCAAACAACCATGCAACCAAATAATAAAGAGTCTCTTGTGTTCCCAACACACCCAACACAATGGTAAATTGTATAGGTGCACTAGTTCGGCGAAGAGATTATGATACAAGTGCAATATGGATGGTAGATATAGGTTTTTGTACCCTGAAAATATAAAAACAGCAAGGTACCAAGTAACGAAAGTTAGCAAAAATGGTATTGCAATGCTTGAAAACAAGGCCTAGGGTTTATACTTTCACTAGTGCAAGTTCTATCAACAATGATAACATAACTAAATAATATGGCAATCCCTCAACGTGCGAAAAAGAGTCACTCCAAAGTTCCTATCGCGAAGAACATAAGATGAAATTGCTTGTACATTACGAAACCACCTCAAAGTTATTCTTTCCGATCAATCCATTGGGCTATTCCTATATGTGTCACAAAGAACCCTAGAGTTCATAGTAAAATAACACCATATGACACACATCAATTGAACCGAATGTCTCCTAGATACTCCAATGTCACCACAAGTATCTATGGGTCAATTATACGATATGCATCAAACAACTTCAGATTCATAATATTCAATCCAACATAAAGAACCTCAAAGAGTGCCCGAAGATTCCTACCGGAGAAACAAGGATGAAAACATACAAAACCCCTATGCGTAGATTACCCCAATGTCACCTCGGGAATCCGCGAGCTAAGTGCCAAAACATATGTCAAGTGTTCTCAAATCCATAATAGTATTGAATACAATAATAGTGAAACCTCAAAGGTAAAACTCAATTCATCACAAGAAGATAGAGGGGGAGAAACACCATATGATTCAACTATAATAGCAAAGCTCGCAGTACATCAAGATCGTGCCAAATCAAGAATATGAGAGAGAGAGAGAGATCAAACACATAGCTACTGGTACATACCCTCAGCCCCAAGGGTGAACTACTCCCTCCTCGTCATGGAGACCGCCGGGATGATGAAGATGGCCACCAATGATGGTTTGCCCCTCCGACAGGGTGCCGAAACAGGCTCCCAATTGGTTCTTCGTGGCTATAGAGGCTTGTGGCGGTGGAAGTCCCGATCTAGGTTTATTTCTGGAGGTTTCCGAATTTATAGTGATTTTTCCATCGGTTTCACGTCAGGGGGGGTCCACGAGTCAGCGACAGGCAGCGGCCGCGCGCTAGCGAGGTGGGCACGCCCTCCACCCTTGTCATCGACTCGGGACTCTTCTGGCCCAACAGTTGTGCTTCGGGGGGCTTCTTCTCGTCGATGAGAAATCACCGTAAATTTTTAGCTTGTTTGGACTCCGTTTGATATTCCTTTTCTGCAAAACTCAAAAAGAAGAAAAAAAACAGAAACTGGCAGTGGGCTCTAGGTTAATAGGTTAGTGCCAAAAATATTATAAAATAGCATATAAAACATCCAAGATGGATTTTATAATAGCATGGAATAATAAAAATTATAGATACGTTGGAGACGTATCAAGCATCCCAGGTTAATTCCTTCTCGTCCTTGAGTAGGTAAATGATAAAAACAGAATTTTTTTGTGGAATGCAACCTAACATATTTATCAATGCAATCTTATCTATTGTGGCAACAATATTCAGATCCATAAGATTGAAAACAAAAGTTTAATTTTGACATAAAAACAACAATACTTCAAGCATACTAAAAAGGAAATCATGTCTTCCGACAATAACATGGCCAAAGAAATTTATTCCTACAAAACAATATAGTCTGGCTATGCTCCATCTTCATCAGACAAAGTATTCAAATCATGCACAACCCCAATGACAAGCCAAGCAATTGTTTCATACTTTTGATGTTCTCAAACCTTTTAACATTCATGCAATATATGAGCATGAGCCATGGATATATGTCACACCCTGCAATTTGTAACATGTTATTTGCATTATTAAAGCATGAAAATTTGGACCAACAAAAACTTTTGAATTATTTGGCTTTTATTTTGAAGTTGGTTTTCTCTATGTGGTTTTTCAAGTGCTCTTTATAGTCAACTACCCCACCTCCTATACTTCATCTCCTTGTCCCAAACTTCTGCCAATGATCATGCCATGTGTATAGAGCAATATAGTATTTTCTTACAGAAATAATTTGGCCAAAAAGTATTTTCAAAATTTAGTTTTCCAAAAACCCCTGGATTAAGGTTTGCACTTCAAGTACTCAATTAAGGGCAGTAAAAATATTTTCAAAAATATATTTGACTCCTATTAGATATAGGATACCCAGAAACTGCAAAAATATAATTTTAAGAGTTATTTTCCTATTTTATTTAAAGGATTTTTCTTAAGGCCAGAAATGGTCTTAAATAGGTTAAAATTATTTAAAAGCTTTAAAAATATTTGAGAAAAATTAGGGAGACTCAATGGACATATATTTTCCATATATATGAGTTTGAGCACATGGTTATGATCAAAATATTGGACAAAACCTCCCAAAACCATTTATGCCCATTTCAAGGATTTGAAATATTTCTACAGGAAGTATTTTCACAAAAATCCAAGAAAAATCCAGCAAGTCACAAATGCATATTCTGATGATCTTGCGAAGCCTCACTTCAATCAAGATCATTTTGGTCCACCAAAATGCCCCAAAACCCTCTCTGACCAGAACCATATTTGAACAAGTTTGTACTACCAACTTTCTCTCCTTGACCCCAACTTTTGTGAGCATGTTAACAAGACCAAATGAGTCCACTACACCAAGTGGTTCATCAAGGAGAAGTGATTTGCTCAACTAGATCTACTCAAGTCTATTTCTGCTCATTTCTAGGGTTTACAAAAGTTGCATTGGCAACTTTGCCCAAATAAGCTCAAATTTGGTGGCACACCCCATTTCTAAGTGTCTTTCAATCCTGTTAAGTATCATGGCAATGGGATTTCATTTGCTTGCCCAAACCATTATCAAACACTTTCTGCCACTTCCCAAAAATCCCTCTTTTGACCACTAAAACTGTTCTCCTTGAGCTAAGATTTTTACCACAACTCCTCCTAGACCCCTTTCACCTCCAGTAACAATGGCAAGTCCATACCTCACTTATTAGATGGGTAAAACCCCACTTCCTCTCTCTGGTCAGCCCATTTGCACACTACATCTTCCTCTCCCCTCACTCTACTGGCTCTCCAGGGCATCCAATGCCCCTCTCCTCTTCTTTACTCCCCCCAGACCTGCTAGACACTAGTGGACGCGCCCCTGCCCTTTAAATAATGCCATGCCGGCCATATGGGCGCTCTGGAGTGCGCTACAGTGCGCTCCCGCACTGTAGCCGCCCCCTTCCAGCCACATCCGGCCACCTCGGCTCTCCCCCTCGTGTCCCCCGAGGTGCCTCGACGTCCAGGACACGGCACACTGCCGTCCCCCTCCTCTCTCTCTCTCTCCTGCCCCTATCCACACGTGCACCATGGCCGCCCGAGCGCTCCAATGGGCAAGCTCACACGCGCGCACCCCTGGCCTCTCTCCACTCCCTCTCTCTACCTCACCCGACGTGGTCGACGTCCAGGAACACCCCAGACACAACCAAGCAAGCCCCCGTGACCCGTGGCAACGGCAACAAGCAAGCCGGCGCACAGGTCCACGGTGGACCACCGTGCGGCTATATAAGCCCACCCCGGGCCGCTCCAAAGGCATTCGCCTCCCTCTCACACCCCCAGGAGCACGCCCGCACCACCCAATCACCCCCGGAGAGCCTCTGTGCTCGGGATCGACTGGAGCCCGGCCGCCTCGGCTCGTCTGCGTTCGCGCGGTACAGGCCTCCTCCGCCCCCGTTTTCTCTCGGTCTGGAACCGCGCGGCCACGCTGACCCTTTCCCCTCTCTTCCCCACCCTTTTTGCAGTCGGGAACGGCCGGAGCCATCGACGCCCGAGGCACCTCCGCCGCGTGACCTCGTCGCCGGCGAACCAGGCTGCTCCGGCGACCGTCTCCACCACCACCCAAACGGCGACAACCTCCCGAGTCCAACGGTACCACCCAAGCAGCCTCCCTTTCCCTGTATCGCCGCCGGCGAGCTCGCCGTTGCCTCTGGACGGAGGTAGACGACGATGGCCGTGGGCCCTACCCGTCAGCCTCACGCCCTGACGGGTGGGATCCACCCGTCAGGTTTAAACACGCACGCGCGCGCACCGGTTCGCTGCGTCGGCTGGAGGCGTATTTCCCAAATACGCCTTCGACGTGGCAGCTCTGCACGGGCTGGATTCCCTCTGGGCCTACTTCACTGTGGCCTTTCTGGCCCAGTGGCACAGTGTAACGCCCCGGATTCGATGCGCCAGGTGTCCGCCAGTTATTCGCCGTCCTTGCCATGTCACGTGCTCGCGTGTTGCATTTTGCCATGTCATCATCTGCATTTCATATCATGTCATCATGTGCATTGCATTGCATACATGTTCGTCTCATGCATCCAAGCGTTTTCCCCGTTGTCCGTTTTGCAATCCGGCCCTCCTATGTCCTCCGGCGCCCCCATTTACCTCCTTTCGTGTGCGGGTATTAAACTTTCTCGGAATGGACCGAGGTTTGCCAAGCAGCCTTGGTATAGCACCGGTAGACCGCCTGTCAAGTTTCGTGCCTTCTCCAAGACCGTTTCAAATTCTTTCATGTTTGGGTCAATCTTCCCTCTTTTCATTCTTCCGGAGTGGTTCAACAAATTCTTCAAGGTGTGCTCATCGTCTTTTTCGACATTGGAAGACCGAAGAAGAGTTTCTCTTTAATATTGTCCGTTCTCCCGGAGATTCGGCTTGCTAGCTTGATGTTATTCTATCTAATTGTTTCCAGTCATGCAAATTCTTTTCATCCATCCGGAGTATTTCAAGAGTTGTTTTTCCGTCTCGATCATTCGGAGGCCATCCTTTCGGAAGATTTCTTCATTCTAAGTTTTCAGCTTCGTTCTCTCAATTATTCTATATTCATGCCTTTTGTCCGTTCTTCATATTCTTCTGGTGCTTCGTCCAAGTTCTAATCAGTTCACGATCTCTTCGTTCTCGTGCATCTTGTTTTACTCAAGTATTTTCGTTCATTTTGTTATTCTTTCCGGCGATTTGTTCTCTTCTCTTCGTTCGTTTACATTTACACGGTGGTTCATTCAAGATTCCTTTTCCGTTCTTATCACATATATTCATTCGTTGTTTCCAATCCTTCCCGATACATTGTGTTATTCCTCTCGTCAAGTATCATTCCATCTTCTCAAGTTCTTGTTCTACTCTTTCCATGTTTAGCCGGAGTGATGTCCAATTCTTCCGTTCTTATTCCTTTCCTATCTTGTTTTAACTGGAGTGGTTTCGAATACATTTTGTTTCGGAGCATTGATTCTCGTCATATTCGTCGTTTCTTTTCTTCCTACCAGAGTGTTCTCGTCTTTGTTCTTCATCTCTTTGTTGTTCTTATTTCACCTCATCGCTTTTGCCTTCCGTCTCGGTCCTAAGATCTCGGGACGAGATCTCTTGTTAGTAGAGGACAGTTGTAACGCCCTGGATTCGACGCGCCAGGTGTCCGCCAATTATTCGCCGTCCTTGCCGTGTCATGTGCTCGCGTGTTGCATTTAGCCATGTCATCATCTGCATTTCATATCATGTCATCATGTGCATTGCATTGCATACGTGTTCGTCTCATGCATCCGAGCGTTTTCCCCGTTGTCCGTTTTGCAATCCGGCCCTCCTATGTCCTCCGACGCCCCCTTTTGCCTCTTTTCGTGTGCGGGTATTAAACTTTCTCGGAATGGACCGAGGTTTGCCAAGCGTCCTTGGTATAGCACCGGTAGACCGCCTGTCAAGTTTCGTGCCATTTGGCGTCCGTTTGATACTCCAACGGTTAACCGGGTAACCATAAAGGCCTCTTTGTGTTGCAGCCCAACACCCCTTTCAAAGTGGCCCAAAACCCATCCTAACCCCCTCCATCCTCTCGGTCGTTCGATCACGATCGTATGGGCGAAAACCGCACTCCATTTGGAACTTCCTAGCTCCCTCTACCTATAAATATGTGTCTCCCCCGAAATTTTCGCGGATGAACCCTAGCCTTCCTCTTCCCTCTGCGCCGCCGGACATGTCCGCCCGCCGGCGGATGCGTCCACCCGCGCCGCCGCCGCTCGGCCAACCGCAGGCTGCCACGTGGCCCTGCTCCGCCGTGCCCCGCTCCCGGCCCCCGCGCCTCCAGCGCGCCCCTCCGCCGCCAACCCAGCTCGCCGCCGGCCGGATCCGGCCAGATCCGGGCCGGGGCCGCCTCCCCGCGCCTCCCCGCGCATCCGCCGCGCCGTTCCGAGCTCCGGCCGCCGCGGACCTCGCGCGCGTTGACTTTTTCCCCGAGGTCGATTTTCTTCAAGTCCCTGAGATTTTTGCATTCTGAGGCTATGTTCATCGCATCATATCTCTCTGCATATTGCTCCGTTTCATGCATATAATATACCAGAATGTTCATATGGATGTGTTCTACGTTTTGTTCCATTGTGCCATGTTCATTTGAGTTCATCTAGATGCCCTAATCTTTGTTGCAGAACTGCTATATGATGTTGTCTGCTGCCTGTTATCAGAACATGCACTTTTGTCATTTTTGCCATGATTGATGTGTGCATCCTATGATATTGAGCTCTACATGTGTTTTTCATTGTGCCATGCCATCTTTCCAGGGGTGTATGCCATGTATTTTTTGATCTATGTGGTGACTAGCACGAGCATGCAAACTAGGCTTCGTGATGTTGCTGATTTCAGCCCTTGTTCTGCTATTATTGTGATGCCATGTATTCATGTTGCTACAGTGAAATCCATGCCTCTTTTGGGTATGTTAAGTAAGAGTGTTTTGTTTATATGGTTATGCTATATCCATCCATGCTCCTGGTTGCATTTATAGAGTGATACAACATGTCTTAATCTTGCTCTACTTTTGCTATAAAATGTTCCTGGCAGATTGTTAACATGTTTAGCAATTTTGCCTAGCTTGTTGTTGTTGATCCATGCATACTATGTTGTTGTTCTTGGCATGTCTAGTTTTTTTGCCATGTCTAGTTTCTGGGTGTATGCTTATTTTGTCATGCAATGCCTCGTAGTGAGTGCATCGAGATCACCAACATGCCTACTTGTTATCTGTTTTTGCCATGCTCCAGTTTTTCACCAAGTCTGAATCTGTTTATGTTTTTGCTATGTTCACATGCTTGCAATTGTATTTTCTTATCCCTTTTGGCTTATGGTCAGTAAGGGACTCTTGTTATATGCTTTGATTAGATTCATGCCATGCTCTACTTTGACATGATAGCTTGTTGTAACATGTTGTTTTATAGCTCTGAACTTTGCAATCTGATGTTATTTCTGCCATGTCCTGTGAATTCTGCCGAGTCTGTGAACATGTTATTATTTGCAACCTTGCCATGCTTGTTTGAGTATGATCTCGTGATTTCTGGAGATAGCTCAGTGTTCATGTTTTGTAATGCTTTACCTCTATATCATGTCCATGCCTTTTGTTATCCTTTTATGGTGCTGTAGCATGTTGTTTTGATGCTTGCTAGATGCCTACTTGCTGTTTTGGTCAGATTGTTGTTATGTCTTGTATAGGGTGTATGTGTTGCACCGTTGCTCCGTTTCGAGCGTGCTCTATATGAAACTTGCTTAGTTTTGCATGTAGTTTCATGTTACCTTGTTGGATTCATGTTTTGGGGTGAGTGCTTGATATTTGAATGCATTTTGCATCAATGCCATGCTTATCTTGTTTTGCTCATATTTTCTAGGCCGTAGCTCCGAATCTAATGAATTTTATATGTAACTTGACTAGAATTTCGTGTAGATCATGTTGGTGCATCTTAACTTGATGTTTAACCACTTGAACTTAAGGTTTATTCAGATCTGGACCAATTTTGAAATTTGCATGAGGACTTACCGGATATGTTATATGTTGATTCCGGCCTCATTTAACTTGCGTTGATGTGTTGCTCTTGTTTGCATCATCTTTTGTCATGCATAGCTTCATGTAGCCTTCTCATGCATCATACTTGGTTGAGCATCATGCCTTGTTCATGTGTGGTGTGTTTACCATGTTATGTGCCTCTTCTCGATAGTTCCCGTTTCGTTGCGATCGTGAGGATTCGTTCCTCTACGCTTGGTTCATCTCCGTGGCTTCATCTGCTTCATGGACTCATTCTTCTTCCTTGCGGGATTTCAGGCAAGATGACCGTCACCTTGGATCTCATTAATATCATTGCTATGCTAGTTGTTTCGTTCTATCGCTATGCTGCGTTACCTACCACTTGCTGCTCAAGCCTCCTAAATTGCCATGAACCTCTGACCTTTGTTACCCTTCCTAGCAAACCATTGTTTGGCTATGTTACCGCTTTGCTCAGCCCCTCTTATAGCATTGCTAGTTGCAGGTGAAGATGAAGATTGCTCCATGTTGGATTATGTTTATGTTGGGATATCACAATATCTCTTATATTATTAATGCATCTATATACTTGGAAAAGGGTGGAAGGATCGGCCTTATGCCTTGTGTTTTGTTCCACTCTTGCCGCCCTAGTTTCCGTCATATCGGTATTATGTTCCCGGATTTTGCGTCCCTAACGCGGTTGGGAGATTTATGGGACCCCCTTGACAGTTCGCTTTGAATAAGACTCTTCCAGCAAGGCCCAACCTTGGTTTTACCATTTGCCTCTCCTAGCCGTTTTTCCCTCGGGAGTCGCACTCTCGAGGGTCATCTTATTTTACCCCCCCCCCGGGCTAGTTCTCCTCTGAGTGCTGGTCCAAACTAGAGCGCTTTGCAGCGCCACCTCAAGGAAACTTGGGGTCTGGTTTTAGTTGTACGGACAGCTCATCCGGTGTGCCCTGAGACCGAGATATGTGCAGCTCCTATCAGGATTTGTCGGCACATCCGGGCGGCTTTGCTGGACTTGTTTTATTACTGTCGAAATGTCTTGTAGCCGGGATTCCGAGACTGATCGGGTCTTCCGGGGGAGAAGGAATATCGTTCGTTGATCGCGAGAGCTTATAATGGGCTAAGTTGGGACACCCCTGCAGGGTTTGAACTTTCGAAAGCCGTGCCCGCGGTTATGTGGCAGATGGGAATTTGTTAATGTCCGGTTGTAGAAAACTTGAAGTAAACTCTTCTAAAATACACCAACCGTGTGCGTAACCGTGAGTGTCTCTTTTCGGGGTTGATCGAGAGGAGAACACGGTTTCTGGGTTATGTCTGACGTAAGTAGGGGTTCAGGATCACTTCTTGATCATTACTACTTGACGACCGTTCCTTTGATTCTCTTCTCGCTCTTATTTGCGTAAGTTAGCCACCATACATGCTTAGCCGCTGCTGCAACCTCACCACTTTACCCCTTCCTTTCCCATTAAGCTTTGCTAGTCTTGATACCCATGGTAATGGGATTGCTGAGTCCTCGTGTCTCACAGATTACTACACCACCAGTTGCAGGTACAGATTATGCGATGATCATGACGCGAGAGCGGTGTTACTTGTGTTGGAGTTCTTCTTCTTCTTCGTTGATCTTGGGTTAGGTTCCGGGTCGGCAGCCTGGGCTAGCAGGGTGGATGTCATTTGAGTTTCTGTTTATGTTTCATCCGTAGTCGGATGTTGATCTTGTATATGATGTACTGTTGTATTCATGTGCCATTGTATGTATTGGATGTATCCCCACTATTATGTAATGTTGATGTAATGATATCCACCTTGCAAAAGCATCTTCAAGATGCGCTTCTATCCTTGGTGGAACCTTCGAGTTCCTTTAGGATAGGGTCGCATCTTGGGCGTGACAAGTTGGTAATCAGAGCCTCGACCGAACCTAGGATCCCCCTTGATTGATTTGTAGTTTGGCCGATGTCGAGTCTAGAAGAAAACTTTTTCGGAGTCTAGTTATATCCGAGAGTAGGATTTCTTTTTACTCATCTGCCCCTTGGTCGCTCTAGTAAGGAATCTTGACATAGGTGTTTTGAACTACTCCTCTTCCCATTCAATTTTTTCTTTAGGATCACGCGGTTAGTTTTCATTCGGTGTCAACTCTTTCGACCCGAAGCATTTCTCGTCAAGTCGACTCGAACCTCTTTGTCTTTTGGGAGATCAATCCTTAGTTCTTTTCAATCGTCGTTGATTCCCTGTCCGAAGTTGTCTTTGTTTTTCACCACCCGCCCACCGTTCTTCTTATTGGAACCGGAGTTTGTAATCGAGTATCCATCCTACTCGTGTGAAGCCTTTGTATTTTCTGCTCAATCATTTCAACCGGTGCTTTTCCTTCAAGTTAGTCGTCGATTCCCTGTTCAAGTTGCCTTTGTTTTTTCCCGCCCTCCCACCCTTTTTTATTCCGAAGTCTGAGCCTCTATTCGAGCATCAATTTCATTCGTGCAGAGTATCTTCAGTCTTTCCTCAATTGTTTCCAACCGGTGAAGTCTCGTCTAGTTCATCAATGTTCGTCTTGTTTTTCTTTCCGGTGGATCCAATTCAAGTTTTCGTTGTCGGTCGTGTGTTGTCCCTCAGCTCAAATATTTCCCTTTGCTCGTTTGCCTCTCGCCATTCTATTATCCCGGAGTGCTGAAGACATCTTTAAGATTTGCGTTTGCATTCTATTATTTCGAGGTTGTCACCACATTCAAGTCGTTCAATCATTTCGGTGCAACATCCCTCTCGTCAACAATCCTTTCCAACGGGCTTGTCTTTCTAGTGGGCCCTAACCCACAGGTCTTTTCCAGGATCTTACCTGACTCTTCTGATTTTCCCCGGAGTTATTCTCAAATTCTTTATGAAGTTTGGCGTAAGTATGAATTTCATCAGTCAGATGCCTTCTCCAAGACCGTTTCAAATTCTTTCATGTTCGGGTCAATCTTCCCTCTTTTCATTCTTCCGGAGTGGTTCAACAAATTCTTCAAGGTGTGTTCATCGTCTTTTTCGACATTGGAAGACCGAAGAAGAGTTTCTCTTTAATATTGTCCGTTCTCCCAGAGATTCGGGTTGCTAGCTTGATGTTATCCTATCTAATTGTTTCCAGTCATGCAAATTCTTTTCATCCATCTAGAGTATTTCAAGAGTTGTTTTTCCGTCTCGATCATTCGAAGGCCATCCTTTCGGAAGATTTCTTCATTCTAAGTTTTCAGCTTCGTTCTCTCAATTATTCTATATTCATGCCTTTTGTCTATTCTTCATATTCTTCCGGTGCTTCGTCCATGTTCTAATCAGTTCGCGATCTCTCCGTTCTCGTGCATCCTGTTTTAGTCAAGTATCTTCGTTCATTTTGTAATTCTTTCCGGCGATTTGTTCTCTTCTCTTCGTTCGTTTACATTTTCACGGTGGTTCGTTCAAGATTCCTTTTCCGTTCTTATCACATATATTCATTCGTTCTTTCCAATCCTTCCGGAGACATTGTGTTATTCCTCTCGTCAATTATCATTCCATCTTCTCAAGTTCTTGTTCTACTCTTTCCATGTTTAGCCGGAGTGCTGTCCAATTCTTCCGTTCTTATTCCTTTCCTATCTTGTTTTAACCGGAGTGGTTTCGAATCCATTTTGTTTCGGAGCGTTGATTCTCGTCATATTCGTCGTTTCTTTTCTTCCTACCAGAGTGTTCTCGTCTTTGTTCTTCATCTCTTTGTTGTTCTTATTTCACCTCATCCCTTTTCCCTTCCGTCTCGGTCCTAAGATCTCGGGACGAGATCTCTTGTTAGTAGAGGAGAGTTGTAACGCCCCGGATTCGATGCGCCAGGTGTCCGCCAGTTATTCGCCGTCCTTGCCATGTCATGTGCTCGCGTGTTGCATTTTTCCATGTCATCATCTGCATTTCATATCATGTCATCATGTGCATTGCATTGCATACGTGTTCGTCTCATGCATCCGAGCGTTTTCCCCGTTGTCCGTTTTGCAATCCGGCCCTCCTATGTCCTCCGGCGCCCCCTTTTACCTCTTTCGTGTGCGGGTATTAAACTTTCTCGGAATGGATCGAGGTTTGCCAAGGGGCCTTGGTATAGCACCGGTAGACCGCCTGTCAAGTTTCGTGCCATTTGGAGTCCGTTTGATACTCCAACGGTTAACCGGGTAACCGTAAAGGCCTATTTGTGTTGCAGCCCAACACCCCTTTCAAAGTGGCCCAAAACCCATCCTAACCCCCTCCATCCTCTCGGTCATTCGATCACGATCATGTGGGCGAAAACCGCACTCCATTTGGAGCTTCCTAGCTCCCTCTACCTATAAATATGTGTCTCCCCCGAAATTTTCACGGATGAACCCTAGCCTTCCTCTTCCCTCCGCGCCGCCGGACATGTCCGCCCGCCGGCGGACGCGTCCTCCCGCGCCGCCGCCGCCCGGCCAACCGCAGGCTGCCATGTGGCCCTGCTCCGCCGTGCCCCGCTCCCGGCCCCCGCGGGCCCAGCCGCCGCCGCCGCGGCCCGAGCAAGCCGCGCCGCCCGCCGCCCTTCACGCGCCGGTGCCGCCCCGCTCCGCCCGGCGACCGCGGCCGCCCGCCACCGCAGCCCGCTCGCCGTCCTCCGTCGGCGACCTCGTCTCCCTCCGCGCCCGCAAGCCGCCGGCGCCACCCGGCCTCGCCCTCATCCCCGCGCCTCCAGCGCGCCCCTCCGCCGCCGACCCAGCTCGTCGCCGGCCGGATCCGGCCAGATCCGGGCCGGGGCCGCCTCCCCGCGCCTCCCCGCGCATCTGCCGTGCCGTTCCGAGCTCCGGCCACCGCGGACCTCGCGCGCGTTGACTTTTTCCCCGAGGTCGATTTTCTCTAAGTCCCTGAGATTTTTGCATTCTGAGGCCATGTTCATCGCATCATATCTCTCTGCATATTGCTCCGTTTCATGCATATAATATACCGCAATGTTCACCTGGATGTGTTCTACATTTTGTTCCATTGTGCCATGTTCATTTGAGTTCATCTAGATGCCCTAATCTTCATTGCAAAACTGCTATATGATGTTGTCTGCTGCCTGTTATCAGAACATGCACTTCTGTCATTTTTGCCATGATTGATGTGTGCATCCTATGATATTGAGCTCTACACGTGTTTTGAATTATGCCATGCTATTTTTCCAGGGGTGTATGCCATGTATTTTTTTGATCTATGTGGTGACTAGCACGAGCATGCAAACTAGGCTTCGTGATGTTGCTGATTTCAGCCCTTGTTCTGCTATTATTGTGATGCCATGTATTCAAGTTGCTACAGTGAAATCCATGCCTCTTTTGAGTATGTTAAGTAAGAGTGTTTTGTTAATATGGTTATTCTATATCCATCCACGCTCCTGGTTGCATTTATAGAGTTATCTAACATGTCTTAATCTTGCTCTACTTTTGCTATAAAATGTTCCTGGCAGATTGTTAACATGTTTAGCAATTTTGCCTAGCTTGTTGTTGATCCATGCATACTATGTTGTTTTTCTTGCCATGTATAGCTTTTATGCCATGTCTAGTATCTGGGTGTATGCTTATTTTGTCATGCAATGCCTCGTAGTGAGTGCATCGAGCTCACCAACATGCCTACTTGTTATCTGTTTTGCCATGCTCCAGTTTTTCACCAAGTCTGAATCTGTTTATGTTTTTCCTATGTTCACATGCTTGCAATTGTATTTTCTTATCCCTTTTGGCTTATGGTCAGTAAGGGACCCTTGTTATATGCTTTGAGTAGATTCATTCCGTGCTCTAGTTTGACATGATAGCTTGTTGTAACATGTTGTTTCATAGCTCTGAACTTTGCAACCTGATGTTATTTCTGCCATGTCCTGTGAATTCTGCCAAGTCTGTTAACCTGTTATTATTTGCAACATTGACATGCTTGTTTGAGTATGATCTATTGATTTCTGGAGATAGCTCAGTGTTCATGTTTTGTTATGCTTTACCTGTACATCATGTCCATGCCTTTTGTTATCCTTTTATGGTGCTGTAGCATGTTGTTTTGATGCTTGCTAGATGCCTACTTGCTGTTTTGGTCAGATTGTTGTTATGTCTTGTATAGGGTGTATGTGTTGCACCGTTGGTCCGTTTCGAGCGTGCTCTATATGAAACTTGCTTAGTTTTGCATGTAGTTTCATGTTAACTTGTTGGATTCATGTTTTGGGGTGAGTGCTTAATGTTTGAATGCATTTTGCATCAATGCCATACTTATCTTGTTTTGCTCATATCTTCTAGGCCGTAGCTCCGAATCTAATGAACTTTATATGTAACTTGACTAGAATTTCGTGTAGATCATGTTGGTGCATATTAACTTGATGTTTAACCACTTGAACTTAAGGTTTGTTCAGATCTGTACCAATTTCGAAATTTGCATGAGGACTTACCGGATTTGTTATATGTTGATTCCGGCCTCATTTAACTTGCGTTGATGTGTTGCTCTTGTTTGCATCATCTTTTGTCATGCATAGCTTCATGTAGCCTTCTCATGCATCATACTTGGTTGAGCATCATGCCTTGTTCATGTGTGGTGTGTTTACCATGTTATGTGCTTCTTCTCGATAATTCCCGTTTCGTTGCGATCGTGAGGATTCGTTCCTCTACGCTTGGTTCATCTCCGTGGCTTCATCTGCTTCATGGACTCGTTCTTCTTCCTTGCGGGATTTCAGGCAAGATGACCGTCACCTTGGATCTCATTAATATCATTGCTATGCTAGTTGTTTCGTTCTATCGCTATGCTGCGTTACCTACCACTTGCTGCACAAGCCTCCTAACTTGCCATGAACCTCTGACCTTTGTTACCCTTCCTAGCAAACCATTGTTTGGCTATGTTACCGCTTTGCTCAGCCCCTCTTATAGCGTTGCTAGTTGCAGGTGAAGATGAAGATTGCTCCATGTTGGATTATGTTTATGTTGGGATATCACAATATCTCTTATATTATTAATGCATCTATATACTTGGAAAATGGTGGAAGGCTCGGCCTTATGCCTGATGTTTTGTTCCACTATTGCCGCCCTAGTTTCTGTCATATCGGTATTATGTTCCCGGATTTTGCGTCCCTAACGGGGTTGGGTGATTTATGGGACCCCCTTGACAGTTCGCTTTGAATAAGACTCTTCCAGCATGGCCCAACCTTGGTTTTACCATTTACCTCTCCTAGCCCTTTTTCCCTCGGGAGTCGCGCTCTCGAGGGTCATCTTATTTTAACCCCCCGGGCTAGTTCTCCTCTAAGTGCTGGTCCAAACTAGAGCGCTTTGCAGCGCCACCTCAAGGAAACTTGGGGTCTGGTTTTAGTTGTACGGACAGCTCATCCGGTGTGCCCTGAGACCGAGATATGTGTAGCTCCTATCAGGATTTGTTGGCACATCCGGGCGGCTTTGCTGGACTTGTTTTATTACTGTCGAAATGTCTTGTAGCCGGGATTCCGAGACTGATCGGGTCTTCCCGGGGAGAAGGAATATCCTTCGTTGATCGCGAGAGCTTATAATGGGCTAAGTTGGGACACCCCTGCAGGGTTTGAACTATCGAAAGCCGTGCCCGCGGTTATGTGGCAGATGGGAATTTGTTAATGTCCGGTTGTAGAAAACTTGAAGTAAACTCTTCTAAAATACACCAACCGTGTACGTAACCGTGAGTGTCTCTTTTCGGGGTTGATCGAGAGGAGAACACGGTTTCTGGGTTATGTCTGACGTAAGTAGGGGTTCAGAATCACTTCTTGATCATTACTACTTGACGACCGTTCCTTTGATTCTCTTCTCGCTCTTATTTGCGTAAGTTAGCCACCATACATGCTTAGCCGCTGCTGCAACCTCACCACTTTACCCCTTCCTTTCCCATTAAGCTTTGCTAGTCTTGATACCCATGGTAATGGGATTGCTGAGTCCTCATGGCTCACAGATTACTACACCACAAGTTGCAGGTACAGATTATGCGATGATCATGACACGAGAGCGGTGTTACTTGTGTTGGAGTTCTTCTTCTTCGTCGTCGATCTTGGGTTAGGTTCCGGGTCGGCAGCCTGGGCTAGCAGGGTGGATGTCGTTTGAGTTTCTGTTTATGTTTCATCTGTAGTCGTATGTTGATCTTGTATATGATGTACTGTTGTATTCATGTGCCATTGTATGTATTGGATGTATCCCCACTATTATGTAATGTTGATGTAATGATATCCACCTTGCAAAAGCGTCTTCAAGATGCGCTTCTATCCTTGGTGGGACCTTCGAGTTCCTTTAGGATAGGGTCGCATCTTGGGCGTGACACACAGTGCCACTTTTCTTTTCCTTTTTCTTTCTGTCTTATAAAAATTCCACAGGATAAAATATTTGTCCAAATGGAATAATTCCAACTCCTAAAATCTTAGAAAAATCCCACCTATTTAATGGTGTAACTCTCATATATTTCCATCAAACTTTTCTGCACTTTTCAAATTTAAATTCAAATTTGAGCATTTAAATTCCCCTCTAAAAATTCATTTCTCCTATTCCACAACTCCAAATCCAAATTTAGGGATTTTCCCCTTCTTAGTTTTCAACCTATTATTTTATAAAAATGAGTTGACATTTTTCTGAGCACTTTGATTTTTCTGTTTTATTATTGCCTTATTTTCTCGTTATTATTTTGCGACGATAGATTGCGTTGCTGATGAAGGAGTTGGACCAGAAGACTTTGAAGACCCAGAAGACCTCGTTGAGCCAGGCAAGCAGCCCTTTGACCATGTCTATGAAACCCTTTTTATGCATGTCATATAGCACTTCATTATTGTTGCATCGGGATCATGATGAGATGGTAGCCACTTTGGTGGGTTGCCTTCGTTACTTTCTCGTTGATACCTGCATGGTGCATGACCCTACCTTCTTATGAGGGTTATGCCGGTGGGAGTTGATAGGATGCAAAGTAGAGCTATGCAAAAAGGGACGGGAATATGCATGATGATGGAGACAAAGTATTTTCAAAGGACTTTTCAAAAACCCCGTTGGGTGCCACTTATGCCCGAGGGAGATAATGAGTTGGGTAACCGCTTGATGACGAAGTGGTGTACCGAGGCAAGTGTGTGTGTTGTTTTCGAAAACGGATTAGATTTAAGATTTGTCGACTGTCCCAACCTTACATGCGCAACCACTCTACCCTTATATGGGAAAGGGCATTATTGATTACCTAGGCCGATACTAGCTTGGAGACCACATTACTAGTGACGGGGGAGAGTTGGTGCTCACTCTCGGGACGGGGTCGTGCCAGGTAGGGCGGCCATGACTGTTTTCACAGGGCATCAGATACACCGTTGTGTCCACTCTCGGATGTTACGATCTCGAGTGAGTCTCGTATGATGTACATCGTGAGGATACGGAACAACGAGTGGACTCCTTGTTAGTGTTGTCTAGGGAAAGATAGTGATCGGGTGCTTACCCCGGGTACTTGAGGTACCGCGGGTCGTGGATGACATGGAAGTTCCCCGGATCTTGTGGGTAAAGTGTGCAACCTCTGCAGAGTGTAAAACTATTCGAATAGCCGTGTCCACGGTCAAGGACAGTTGGGCGGTGCTGCTTAAACTACGTCCATGTGTTTTCAGACCAGTGTGTGTGATGGATAAGTTGGAAGAACTACTTGGGTCAAGCCAAGGGCTTGACATGATTGAGTTGGGTTGGTGCCCACTCTATTTATGTTGATATCTGTAACCTGTCCTCATGGTTACTTGAATTCGCCTGATGCATGTCTTGCAAGTTGTTGAACATATCATTGCACTCAAAACTAGCTTTCCGCAAAAATTTACCTATATCATGCATTGTTGTACCTTGAACCAAATCATGGGTTGCTTGCGAGTACATTCAAAGTACTCATTGGCTTGCCACTGGTTATTTAATTGGCCAGGCATGGAAGAACAGGAGTTCGAAGAAGAGTTCTTTGAAGACGAACATGCGAACTAGGACGTTTCCCAGTCAGAATGCCTGTAGGGTTAAGGCAGATGGCATGGGTTCTACTTATCGACGAAGATTTCCGCTGCTTGTGTTTCATTTGATGTTCAGCCCTTAAGGCTTTGTAAATGTAAGACTTGACCATAATGGTCATAATTTGTGTAAGACGATATGTATGGATGTAAGACTCTTGTTATTCAGCTACTGTGTGTTCAGTGAGCATTGATCTCTGGGATCACTGTACACGTGCATTCGGTGATCATGAGTTATGAGTCGGGGTCCCAACAGAGCTGGTATCAGAGCCATCCTAACTGTAGGAAGCCTTAGTTAGCTTGGACGTTAGTTAGCTTGAGACCATCTGAACCTATCTTCTTTTCTAAGCTTACCCACCCAAGATATATATTTCCCTTATTGACCTCTCCCATTCAACCTTTGTAGATGGCTGCCGTACCCGAAGACTTCCTGACCACCAGATTTCTCGTGCTTCTCGAGGATAGCCTCAAGAAGTGTCAGTTCCACCGAGCCCCCATTTTCACCTACCATGAGCATTGGATCACCGACACCGTGACAGAGTATCATGTGGAAGTGATCGTGAAGGCCAATAACTCTCCAACAAGTTGGTTCTTCGAGGGACCCCAAATGGAAACACTAGTTCTTGCCATCGAGACGGCAACCCTCAAGGCACTCACCCGCCTTCGAGACCTCCTTCCCGAGATGGCAGACGAGATGGCAACCCGCTTCTTGCCTTATCGGAAGGAAGGTGAGGATGAGAGCAGTGCACCAGCTCCACCACTAGAAGAAGGACTTCCACTCCGATTCCATACCTACTTCAGCCTTTGTGCCGATAGTTTGGCTCAACACTTGGCCTCGGAATCAATGGAACTCCGAAAGGAACTGCATGAGACCAAGGCACTTCTTCGCCAAGCACAAGAGAAGACGGATAGGATCAAGAAGGAAGGTGCTCCCCCTGGTCAACCCGCAATCGCATACAGAGGCGGAAGACCCCCAAAGGATGGAGAACCACCGCAGCAACACTGCACGAGCGCAAAGGAATACCGCAAGCTCTTCGCACCACCGGCAAAGCAACGCCGTGTTGAGCTCCTCCACTCCCCCACTCCTTCAAGTGAAGAGGAAAGTTAGGCCACCGATGACGAGGAGGAAGACCTAGAAGAGCCAGACTACGCGACCGAGCATTCCACCACTTAGGCATCATTCGCAATCCGGATATGCCCGTTAGCAACCCCTACGGTAGGATAGGTCGTGTACCCCTATGCGAAATCGAGTCCTTGTAATGGTTCATATGAAACCATGTAGTGTTGTGTTTGCTTTTGATGTGATTGATGTACGTCGTGCTTTCCTTCGGGAACGTGTAAGCGACTACATCACCCATTTGGATTTTAATGGATGTGTTTTGCCTTCTGGCCCTTGCATGAAAACAATTAGTGTCATACCAACCCCCTTATTAGGCATCCCATGTATATTGCTTTCCCCATCTTTCCCAATCATGAGACCTTGATCGCTCCAACAGGATGCCTGTTGTAACTCGTACTGGTACCTCTACCCAGCAGCAAGAAGCCGGAGAAGGAGCCAGTCAGGACCAAAACCAAGGACAAGTTCCACCACCGCCACCACCTCCAAGCATGGACATGGCTCAGCTTCTCCAAGCCTTCCGAGAGGAACGCCAAGCCAACACTGCAGCCCTCCAGATGATTGCTCAAGCTGTCAACCGCCAGCTGGCAGGAAACGGCAATGGACGTTCCACGTTGGTGGAGTTCAAGAAGCATGCACCACCCACCTTCATCGAGACTGCTGAACCCCTGGATGCAGACGACTGGGTCCGCACCATTGAGGATCTGCTGGAACTAGTCGGATGCACTGAGGACCGTGATAAGGTGGCGTATGCTGCTTACTATCTCGGGGGAACTACTAGAGCTTGGTGGGATGGATTCAAGGCCATGCGTGCTGAGCAAAACATCACTTGGAATGACTTCAAGGAAGAATTCTGCAAGGCCCACATTCCTTCCGGAATCATGGCCATCAAGAAGCGTGAGTTCCGAGCCCTGAAGCAAGGTAGTAGCACCGTCAAGGAGTACATGCAGAAGTTCAGTGTTCTCTCAAGGTATGCCCCTGAAGATGTCAGCACTGATGCTGCCAAAAGGGAGCACTTCATGGAAGGCCTTAACCAGACTCTGCAATACTCGCTTGTTGTGTGTGACTGCCAGACCTTTCCTGATGTGGTAAACAAGGCACTCATGCTTGAAGACAAGCGACGTGCTTTGGATGATACCCGCAAGCGCAAGATGATCAGCAAGGGTAGCTCCAGCAACCAGAAGCCTCGCCCGTGGCAGCCAGCCCCGGTCAAGCCAACCTATCAGCAGCCAAGAGCTCCTGCACCCCGCACCAACTATCCAACTCAGAAGTATGCCAACCCCAGGCCAGCTTACAACAACCCCTATAACAATGTCGGCAAGAGCAGCAACCCCAACCAAGTCACTTGCTTTGGATGCGGTCAGCCAGGACACTACTCCAAGAATTTCCCCAACAAGAAGCCCGACACCCCGCGCCCCAATGCGCAGAACCCAGGGCAAGGCCGTGGAATGCCACCAAGGAACCAAGCTCCGCGTATGCAGCCCAACAACGGTAGGGGTCGTGTGAATCATGTCACTGCAGAAAAAGCCCAGGAAGACCCGGACGTCGTGCTGGGTACGTTCCTTGTCAACTCAACACCTGCAACTGTCTTGTTTGATTCTGGAGCCACGCATTCATTTGTCACTCAAAAGTTTGCATTAAAAAGTGGCATGACCCCTACACCCCTGAATAACCCCATGGTGGTACAAACCCTCGGAGCAGAGATGAGAGCCAAGATAGGATGTAAAGGAGTCGGGATTGTCATTAATGGGGTAGACTTCCAAGCAGACCTTATCATCTTAAGATCACAAGGCTTGGATGTGATCTTAGGAATGGATTGGCTCATCAAGCACCAAGGCTTGTTAGATTGTGCCAACCGGTCAGTCACTATGACCAATGACCAAGGAGTCAAAGTAAAGTTGCTTCCAACCCCTCCTCTGCTCGAGTCAACCAAGTCAACTGTCTGACTGAAGTTGGATTGGAGCAAGTGCCGGTAGTATGCGAATACCCCGATGTCTTTCCTGATGAGCTACCGGGAATGCCTCCTGACCGAGAGATTGAGTTCATCATTGAGCTCATGCCCGGAGCAGGACCCATCTATAAGAAGCCTTATAGAATGGGATCGAAAGAGTTAGCAGAGTTGAAGAAGCAACTAGAAGAGCAGTTGAGGAAGGGATTTATCCGCCATAGTGCCTCCCCTTGGGGATCGCCTGTTCTGTTTGTGGCAAAGAAGGACGGTACCATCCGCTTATGCATTGACTACTGCTCCCTCAATGAAGTTACAATCAAGAACAAGTATCCACTTCCCAAGATTGAAGATCTGTTTGATCAACTCAATGGGGCCAAGGTGTTCTCCAATATTGACCTCAGATCTGGGTACTACCAGCTGAAAATCAGACCCCAAGATATTCTGAAGACGGCATTTGTAACCAGATATGGCCTGTATGAGTGCACAGTCATGTCCTTTGGATTGACCAATGCCCCAACTTACTTCATGTATCTCATGAATAAGGTCTTCATGGAATATTTGGACAAGTTTGTCGTTGTCTTCATTGATGACATTCTTGTCTTCTCAAAGACGGAAGAAGAGCACGAGCAACACTTGAGGATGGTCCTAGACAAGCTTCGAGAGCACCAACTGTATGCCAAGTTCAGCAAGTGTGAATTTTGGTTGCATGAGGTTGGATTCTTGGGTCATGTTTTGACTGAAGAAGGATTGTCGGTCGATCCCACTAAGTTTGAAGCCGTGACCGAATGGCAATCCCCAAGCAATGTGAAGGAAGTCAGAAGCTTCCTCGGACTCGCGGGATATTACCGCAAGTTCGTTGAAGGATTCTCAAGCATTGCCCGACCCATGACTCAGCTCTTGAAGAAGGGCAAGAAATTGGAATGGACGCCTAAGTGTGAAGAAAGCTTCCAGGAGCTAAAGAAGAGATTGACCACCGCCCCAGTTTTGGCCACACCAGATATACACAAGGAGTTTGTGATATATTGTGATGCATCAAAAACCGAACTGGGAGGTGTTCTGATGCAAGAGGGGAGAGTCGTAGCTTACCTTTCAAGACAACTACGGCCTCATGAAGAGAACTATGCTACTCATGACCTCAAGTTGGCAGCTATAGTTCATGCCCTGAAGACATGGCGACATTACCTCCTAGGGAAGCAGTGTGAGATATACACAGATCACAAAAGTCTGAAGTATATTTTCACCCAGAAGGAATTGAACATGAGGCAAAGAAGATGGCTAGAGTTGATCAAGGATTACGACCTCAGTGTTCAATACCACCCTGGAAAGGCTACCCGCCTTGTATGAAGAACTTGAAAGCTTCGAGTTGGAACTGGTTGCACCAGGATTCTTAGCCAACCTTGAAGTCAAGCCTACCCTGATGGATGATATTAAGGAAGCTCAGAAGGGACACGAAAGTATTGAAGGCATCAAGAGGAAGATCAAGGCAGGCAAGGCCCCAGGATTCTCAGAGGATGAGCAAGGAATTGTGTGGTTTGGGAATCGCATTTGCGTACCCAACAAGATTGAGCTCAAGAATTTGATCTTGCAAGAAGTTCATGACACACCATATTCCATCCACCCCGGAGGGACCAAGATGTATCAAGACCTAAAGGAAAGATTTTGGTGGCACGGGATGAAAAGGGAGATTGCCACCTATGTCGCAAAGTGTGATGTATGCCAAAGGGTCAAAGCTGAATATCAGCGACCTGCTGGATTGCTCCAACCACTCAAGGTTCCCGAGTGGAAATGGGATAAAGTCGAAATGGATTTCATCACTGGACTACCTAGGTCGAACAAGGGACATGACTCCTTCTGGGTCATAGTCGATCACTTGACCAAAGTAGCCCATTTCATTCCTGTAAAGACCACTTATGATGGCAACCAGCTAGCAACTCTATACATCAACAGAATCGTAAGCCTTCATGGTGTTCCCAAGGAGATTGTGTCAAACCGAGGAACCCAGTTTACCTCAAGGTTCTAGAAGAAGTTCCAAGAGGCCCTGGGAACCAAGTTGTCCTTCAGCACTGCTTTCCACCCGCAGACCGGAGGCCAGACAGAACGAGTGAATCGTATACTCGAAGACATGCTTTGAGCCTGTGTCTTAGCTTATGGAGCTAGGTGGGAAGATTGCCTTCCTTTTGCCGAGTTCTCCTACAACAACAGTTATCAGTCAAGCCTCCAGATGGCACCATTTGAGGTATTGTACGGTCGGAAGTGCCGCACACCCCTCAATTGGTCAGAAACCAGAGAAGGACTAGTATTTGGGCCTGAAATCCTCCGCGAAGCAGAAGAACAAGTTCAGCTAGTCAGAGAGCAACTGAAGACCGCCAAGTCCAGACAGAAGAGCTATGCTGACACTCGTCACCGACAAGTAGACCTCCAAGTCGGAGACCATGTATACCTACGAGTGACTCCTCTTAAGGGAACCAAGCGTTTCCACATTAAGGGAAAGCTCGCACCAAGGTTCATCGGCCCCTTCGAGATCACCGCACGACGTGGAGAAGTGGCTTACCAGTTGGAACTGCCACCTGAACTATCCGATGTGCACAACGTATTCCACGTGTCACAACTCCGGAAGTGTCTCCAAGTCCCAGCCAAGCCTGATCTTTACAAGGACGTCAAACATCAAGCCATTGACCTTCAGCCTGATTTGACTTACCGTGAGAGTCCTATCTGCATTTTGGATGAGGCTGAACGACGCACTCGAAGCCGCACCATCAAGTACTTCAAGGTCCAATGGAGCAACCACACTGAAGCAGAAGCAACCTAGGAACGTGAAGACTACCTTAGATCCGAGTTTCCATATCTCTTTAAAGCCTAGTTTAGGAATCTCGGGGACGAGATTCTTGTAAGGGGGGTAGGTCTGTCACACCCTGCATTTTGTAACATGTTATTTGCATTATTAAAGCATGAAAATTTGGACCAACAAGAACTTTTGCATTATTTGGCTTTTATTTTGAAGTTGGTTTTCTCTATGTGGTTTTTTAAGTGCTCTTTATAGTCAACTACCCCACCTCCTATACTTCATCTCCTTGTCCCAAACTTCTTCCCAATGATCATGACATGTGTATAGAGCAATATAGTATTTTCTTATAGAAATAATTTGGCCAAAAAGTATTTTCAAAATTTAGTTTTCCGAAAACCCCTGGATTGAGGTTTGCACTGCAATTACTCAATTATGGGCAGTAAAAATATTTTCAAAAATATATTTGACTCCTATTAGATATAGGATACCCATAAAACCACAAAAATATAATTTAAGAGTTATTTTCCTATTTTATTTAAAGGATTTTTCTTCAGGCCAGAAATGGTCTTAAATAGGTTAAAATTATTTAAAAGCTTTAAAAATATTTGAGAAAAATTAGGGAGACTCAATGGACATATATTTTCCATATATATGAGTTTCAACACATGGTTATGATCAAAATATTGGACAAAAGCTCCCAAAACCATTTCTGCCCATTTCAAGGATTTGAAATATTTCTACAGGAAGTATTTTCACAAAAATCCAAGAAAAATCCAGCAAGTCACAAATGCATATTGTGATGATCTTGCAAAGCCTCACTTCAATCAAGATCATTTTGGTCCACCAAAATGCCCCAAAACCCTCTCTGACCAGAACCATATTTGAACAAGTTTGTACTACCAACTTTCTCTCCTTGACCCCAACTTTTGTGAGCATGTTCACATGACCAAATTAGGCCACTACACCAAGTGGTGCATCAAGGAGAAGTGATTTGCTCAACTAGACCTACTTAAGTCTATTTCTGCTCATTTCTAGGGTTTATAAAAGTTGCATTGGCAACTTTGCCCAAATAAGCTCAAATTTGGTGGCACACCCCATTTCTAAGTGTCTTTCCATCCTGTTAAGTATCATGGCAATGGGAGTTCATTTGCTTGCCCAAACCATTATCAAACACCTTCTGCCACTTCCCAAAAATCCCTCTTTTGACCACTAAAATTGTTCTCCTTGAGCTAAGATTTTTACCACAACTCCTCCTAGACCCCTTTCACCTCCAGTAACAATGGCAAGTCCATAGCTCACTTATTGGATTGGTAAAACCCCACTTCCTCTCTCTGGTCAGCCCATTTGCACACTACTTCTTCCTCTCCCCTCACTCTACTGGCTCTCCAGGGCATCCAATGCCCCTCTCCTCTTCTTTACTCCCCCCCAGACCTGCTAGACACTAGTGGACGCGCCCCTGCCCTTTAAACAATGCCGTGCCGGCCATATGGGCGCTCTGGAGCGCGCTACAGTGCGCTCCCGCACTGTAGCCGCCCCCTTCCAGCCACATCCGGCCACCTCGGCACTCCCCCTCGTGTCCCCCGAGGTGCCTCGACGTCCGGGACACAGCACGCTGCCGGCCCCCTCCTCTTTCTCTCTCTCCTGGCCCTGCCCACTCGCGCACCATGGCCGCCCGAGCGCTCCAATGGGCAAGCTCACACGCGCGCACCCCTGGCCTCTCTCCACTCCCTCTCTCTAACTCACCCGACGTGGTCGACGTCCAGGAACACCCAGACACAACCAAGCAAGCCCCCGTGACCCGTGGCGACGACAACAAGCTCGCCGGCGCACAGGTCCATGGTGGACCACCGTGCGGCTATATAAGCCCGCCCCGGGCCGCTCCAAAGGCATTCGCCTCCCTCTCACACCCCTAGGAGCACGCCCGCACCACCCAATCACCCCCGGAGAGCCTCTGTGCTCGGGATCGACTGGAGCCCCGCCGCCTCGGCTCGTCGGTGTTCGCGCGGTACAGGCCTCCTCCGCCCCCGTTTTCTCTCGATCTGGAACCGCACAGCCACGCTGACCCTTTCCCCTCTCTTCCCCACTCTTTTTGCAGTCGGGAACGGCCGGAGCCATCGACGCCCGAGGCACCTCCGCCGCGTGACCTCGTCGCCGGCGAACCAGGCTGCTCCGGCGACCGTCTCCACCACCACCCGAACGGCGACAACCTCCCGAGTCCAACGGTACCACCCATGCAGCCTCCCGTGCCCTGTATCGTCGCCGGCGAGCTCGCCGTTGCCTCTGTATGGAGGTAGACGACAACGGCCGTGGGTCCTACCCGTCAGCCTCACTCCCTGACGGGTGGGATCCACCCGTCAGGTTTAAACACGCACGCGCGTGCACCGGTTCGCTGCGTCGGCTGGAGGCGTATTTCCCAAATACGCCTTCGACGTGGCAGCTCTGCGCGGGCTGGATTCCCTCTGGGCCTGCTGCACTGTGGCCTTTCTGGCCCAGTGGCATAGTGCCACTTTTCTTTTCCTTTTTCTTTCTGTCTTATAAAAATCCCACAGGATAAAATATTTGTCCAAATGGAATAATTCCAACTCCTAAAATCTTAGAAAAATCCCACCTATTTAATGGTGTAACTCTCATATATTTCCATCAAACTTTTCTACACCGTTCAAATTTAAATTCAAATTTGAGCATTTAAATTCCCCTCTAAAAATTCATTTCTCCTATTCCACAACTCCAAATCCAAAACTAGGGATTTTCCCCTTCTTAGTTTTCAACCTAGTATTTTATAAAAATGAGTTGACATTTTTCTGAGCACTTTGATTTTTCTGTTTTATTATTGCCTTATTTTCTCGTTTTTATTTTGCGACGATAGATTGCGTTGCTGACGAAGGAGTTGGACCAGAAGACTTTGAAGACCCAGAAGACCTCGTTGAGCCAGGAAAGCAGCCCTTGGACCATGTCTATGAAACCCTTTTTATACATGTCATATAGCACTTCATTATTGTTGCATTGGGATCATGATGAGATGGTAGCCACTTTGGTGGGTTGCCTTCGTTACTTCCTCATTGATACCTGCATGGTGCATGACCCTACCTTCTTATGAGAGTTATGCCGGTGGGAGTTGATAGGATGCAAAGTAGAGCTACGCAAAAAGGGACGGGAATATGCATGATGATTGAGACAAAGTATTTTCAAAGGACTTTTCGAAAACCCCGTTGGGTGCCACTTATGCCCGAGGGAGATAATGAGTTGGGTAACCACTTGATGACGAAGTGATGTACCGAGGCAAGTGTGTGTGTTGTTTTCAAAAACGGATTAGATTTAAAATTTATCGACTGTCCCAACCTTACATGCGCAACCACTCTACCCTTATATGGGAAAGGGCATTATTGATT
Organism: Aegilops umbellulata; assembly: GCA_032464435.1. Classification (NCBI taxonomy): domain Eukaryota; kingdom Viridiplantae; phylum Streptophyta; class Magnoliopsida; order Poales; family Poaceae; genus Aegilops; species Aegilops umbellulata. Next base: position 247,365,624 of record CP136054.1, on the reverse strand, counting down.
ACCTAGGCCGATACTAGCTTGGAGCCCGCATTACTAGTGACGGGGGAGAGTTGGTGCTCTCTCTCGGGACGGGGTCGTGCCAGGTAGGGCGGCCATGACTGTTTTCACAGGGCACCGGATACACCGTTGTGTCCCCTCTCGGATGTTACGATCTCGAGTGAGTCTCGTATGATGCACATCGTGAGGATACAGAACAACGAGTGGACTCCTTGTTAGTGTCGTCTAGGGAAAGATAGTGATCAGGTGCTTACCCCGGGTACTTGAGGTACCGCGGGTCATGGATGACACGGAAGTTCCCCGGATCTTGTGGGTAAAGTGTGCAACCTCTGCAGAGTGTAAAACTATTCGAATAGTCGTGTCCACAGTCAAGGACAGTTGGGCGGTGCTGCTTAAACTACGTCCATGTGTTTTCAGACCAGTGTGTGTGATGGATAAGTGGGAAGAACTACTTGGGTCAAGCCAAGGTCTTGACATGATTGAGTTGGGTTGGTGCCCACTCTATTTATGTTGATATTTGTAACCTGTCCTCATGGTTACTTGAATTCTCCTGATGCATGTCTTGCAAGTTGTTGAACATATCATTGCACTCAAAACTAGCTTTCCGCAAAAATTTACCTATATCATGCATTGTTGTACCTTGAACCAAATCATGGGTTGCTTGCGAGTACATTCAAAGTACTCATTGGCTTGCCACTGGTTATTTAATTGGCCAGGCATGGAAGAACAGGAGTTCGAAGAAGAGTTCTTTGAAGACGAACATGCGAACTAGGACGTTTCCCAGTCAGAATGCCTGTAGGGTTAAGGCAGATGGCATGGGTTCTACTTATCGACGAAGGTTTCCGCTGCTTGTGTTTCATTTGATGTTCAGCCCTTAAGGCTTTATCAATGTAAGACTTGACCATAATGGTCATAATTTGTGTAAGACGATATGTATGGATGTGAGACTCTTGTTATTCAGCTACTGTGTGTTCAGTGAGCATTGATCTCTGGGATCACTGTACACGTGCATTCGGTGATCACGACTAATGAGTCGGGGTCCCCACAATATAGCACTATGGGTGGAATAGAATATGGTGGTTGTGGAGAAGACAAAAAGAAGGAGATAGTCGCACATCAACTAGGTGTATCAACGGGCTATGGAGATGCCCATCAATAGATATCAATGTGAGTGAGTAGGGATTGCCATGCTAAATATGCACTAGAGGTATAAGTTTATGAAAGCTCGAAAGAAAACTAAGTAGGTATGCATCCAACTTGCTTGCTCATGAAGACCTATGGCAATTTGAGGAAGCACATCATTGGAATATACAAACCAAGTTCTATAATGAAAAATTCCCACTAGCTAGTATGTGAACGTGACAATATATGAGACTCTCTATCATGAAGATCATGGTGCTACTTTGAAGACAAGTGTGGAAAAAGGATAGTAGCATTGCCCCTTCTATCTTTTCTCTTTTTTTGAATTGGCTTCTTTGGCATCTTTTTTTGTTGGCTTCTTTGGCCTCTTTTATTTTTCCTCACATGGGGCAATGCTCTAATAATGAAGATCATCACACTTTTATTTACTTGCAACTCAATACTTAGAACAAAATATGACTCTATATGAATGCCTCGGCGGTGTACCAGGATGTGCAATGTCTCAAGAGTGACATGTACGAAAAATGATGAATGGTGGCTTTGCCACAAATACGATGTCAACTAGATCATGCTAAGCAATATGACCATGATGAAGTATGTCATAATAAACAGAACGGTGAAAGTTGCATGGCAATATAGCTCGGGATGGCTATGGAAATGCCATAATACGTAGTTATGGTGGCTGTTTTGAGGAAGGTATATGGTGGGTGTAAGGTATTGGTAGAAGTTGGGCAGTACTAGAGAGGCTAGCAATGGTGGAAGGGTGAGATTGCGTATAATCCATGGACTCAACATTAGTCATAAAGAACTCACATACTTATTGCAAAAATCTATTAGTCATCGAAACAAAGTACTACACGCATGCTCCTAGGGGGATAGGTTGGTAGGAAAAGACCATCGCTCGTCCCCGACCACCGCTCATGAGGAAGACAATCAATAAATAAATTATGCTCCGACTTCATCACATAACTGTTCACCATACGTGCATGCTACAGGAATTACAAACTTTAACACAAGTATTTCTGCCAATCCACAATTACTCACTAGCATGACTCTAATATCACCAACTTTATATCTCAAAACAATCATAAGGAATGAAACTTCTCATAGTATTCAATGCACTTAATATGAAAGTTTTTATTATATCCCTTTTGGATGCATATCATATTAGGACTAAATTCATAACCAAAGCAAATTACCATGTTGTTTAAGACTCTCAAAATAATATAAGTGAAGCATGAGATTTCATCAAATTCTTCAAAATAGAACCACCGTCGTGCTGTAAAAACATATAAGTGAAGCCCTAGAGCAAATGATAAACTACTCCAAATGATTAAGTGAAGAAGAATGAGTAGGCCAATAATTATGTGACGATGTGAAGACTTTCTAACATTTGAGAATTTCAGATCTTAATATTTTATTCTAACAGCAAGCAAAACAAAAAATTACTTATTCTAAGGATAACACATATCATGTGAAGAAGCAAAAAATTAGGTTCAACTGATACTAACCGATCATTGTTGAAGAAGAAAGGTGGGATGCCAACGGGGCATCCCCAATGTTAGATGCTTGAGACTTCTTGAATATTAATTAGGGATGCCTTGGGCATCCCCAATCTTGAGCTCTTGTGTCTCCTTAATTCCTCTCATATCATAGTTTCCTGGAATCTTAAAAACTTCATGCACACAAAACTCAACAAGAACTCGTGAGATAAGTTAGTATATATCAATGCAAAACCTTATCATTCTCTACTATAGAAAATCACTAAAATTCTAATTTGACATTGCATACTAAATGCCTCTGCATATTTAATACTCTATCCTCAAATAGAGTCATTAAAGAAGCAAACATATGCAAACAATGCAAACATAGCAACAATCTATCTAAACAGAATAGTCTACAAAGAATGCAAGAGGAATCATACTTCCCTAACTCCAAAAATTCTGAAAATTTACCACACTGTAGAAAATTTGTTGTTACTCATTGTGTTAAAATTTCCAGATTTTATCATGTTCTGATTATTCACAATTATTTAGACAATTATAGAAAACTTTCTGTTTTCAAAACAGCAACATATAGACTTGTAAAATAAGCATGGTTAAGGCTACACTTGATCTTTTTATTGAACTAAAAGATGCAAACATTACTCTAAGTAACAGCAAGTAAATCTTAATAAAATAAAATGACGCTCCAAGCAAAACACATATCATGTGGTGAATAAAAATATAGCCTCAAGTAAATATACTGATGGATTGAAGACGAAAGAGGGGATGCCATCCGGGGCATCCCCAAGCTTAGTTGCTTGCATATTCCTTGAATATTACCTTGGGGTGCCTTGGGAATCCCGAAGCTTAGGCTCTTACACTCCTTATTCCATAGTCCATCGAAACTTTACCCAAAACTTGAAAACTTCACAACACAAAACTCAACAGAAAACTCGTAAGCTCCGTTAGTATAATAAAGCAAAGCACCACTTAGGTACTGTCGTGAACTCATTCTAAATTTATATTGGTTTTATATATACTATATTCCAACTTCTCCATGGTTCATACCCTCCGATACTGCACGTAGATTCATAAAAATAAGCAAACAACACATTGAAAACAGAATCTGTCAAAAACAGAGCAGTCTGTAGTAATCTGGAAACTTCTTATACTTCTGTAACTCCAAATTCTGAAAAATTAGGAAAACCTGGGGAATTTGTATATCAATCTTGTGAAAAAAGAATTAGTATTTTATAATGCTCCTGCAGAAAATGAAAATTATTTTACTTAGCACAAAAGTTTCTGTTTTTCAGCAAGATCAAATCAACTATCACCATAGACCATCCCAAAGGTCTTACTTGGCACTTTATTGAAACAAAAGCTATAAAACATGATTACTACAGTAGCTTAATCATATGAACACACAAAAATAGTAGATATAAATATTGCGTTGTCCCCCAACAAGCGCTTTTCTTTAATGCCTTTTTAGCTAGGCATGAAGATTTTGATGATGCCCACATAAAAGATAAGAATTGAAACACAAACAGAGCATCATGAAGAATATGACTAGAACATCTAAGCCTAACCCAATTAGTATGCATAGGGATTTTGTGAGCAAACAACTTGTGGGAACAAGAATCAACTTGCATAGGAAGGCAAAACAAGTGCAACTTTAAAAATTTCGACACATAGAGGAAACTTGATATTATTACAATATGGAAGAGCACATGTTCCTCTCTAATAATAATTTTCAGTGACATCATGAATTAATTCAACAATATAACTGTCACATAAAGCATTATTTCATGATCCACAAGCATAGAAACTTTATTACTGTCCACATAAGAAAATATATTCTCATGAATAGTAGTGGGAGCAAACTCAACAAAATAACTATCATGTGAGGCATAATCCAATTCAAAATTAAAAGCATGATGACAAGTTTCATGGTTATCATTATTATTTATAGCATACATGTCATCACAATAATCATCATAAATAGGAGGCATCCTTTCATCATAATAAATTTGCTCATCAAAACTTGGGGACCAAAAATATCATTTTCATCAAACATAGCATCCCGAAGCTTGTCGCTTTGCATATCATTAGCATCATGGATATTCAAAGAATTCATACTAACAACATTGCAATCATGCTCATCATTCAAAGATTTAGTGCCAAACAATATATAGACTTCTCTTCTAACACTTGACCACAATTTTCCTTTCCATCATTTTCGCGAAAGACATTAAAAATATGAAGCATATGATACAATCTCAATTCCATTTTTGTAGTTTTCTTTTATAGACTAAACTAGTGTTAAAACAAGAAACTAAAAGATTCAATTCCAAGATATAAAGATATACCTTCGAGCACTCACCTCCCTGGCAACGGCGCCAGAAAAGAGCTTGATGTCTACTACACAACCTTGTTCTTGTAGACTCGTGTTGGGCCTCCAAGCGCAGAGTTTTGTAGGACAGTAGCAAATTTCCCTCAAGTGGATGACCTAAGGTTTATCAATCCGTGCGAGCCGTAGGATGAAGATGGCCTCTCTTAAAAAACCCTGCAACCAAATAACAAGAGTCTCTTGTGTCCCCAAGACACCCAACACAAAGGTAAATTGTATAGGTGCACTAGTTCGGCGAAGTGATGTGGATACAAGTGCAATATGGATGGTAGATATAGGGTTTTGTAATCTGAAAATATAAAAACAGCAAGGTAGCATGTACCGAAAGTGAGCAAAAACGGCATTGCAATGCTTCAAAACAAGGCCTAGGGTTCATACTTTCACTAGTGTAAGTTCTCTCAACAATGATAACATAATTAAATCATATGGCAATCCCTCCACGTGCAACAAAGAGTCACTCCAAAGTTCCTATCATGGAGAACATAAGATGAAATTGCTTGTATGGTACGAAACCACCTCAAAGTTATTCTTTCCGATCTATCCATAGTGTCACAAAGAACCCTAGAGTTCATAGTAAAATAACACCATATGACACACATCAATTAAACCGAATGTCTCCTAGATACTCCAATGTCACCACAAGTATCCATGGGTCAATTATACGATATGCATCAAACAACTTCAGATTCATAATATTCAATCCAACATAAAGAACCTCAAAGAGTGCCCGAAGATTCCTACCAGAGAAGCAAGGATGAAAACATACAAAACCCCTATGCGTAGATTACCCCAATGTCACCTAGGGAATCCGCGAGCTGAGTGCCAAAACATATATCAAGTGTTCTCAAATGCATAATAGTATTGAATCCAATAATAGTGAAACCTCAAAGGTAAAACTCAATTCATCACAAGAAGATAGAGGGGGATAAACACCATATGATTCAACTATAATAACAAAGCTTGCCTTACATCAAGATCGTGCCAAATCAAGAACACGAGAGCGAGAGATCAAACACATAGCTACTGGTACATACCCTCAGCCCCGAGGGTGAACTACTCCCTCCTCGTCATGGAGACCGCCGGGATGATGAAGATGGCCCCGACAGGGTGCTAGAACAGGCTCCCGATTGGTTTTTCATGGCTATAGAGGCTTGCGGTGGCAGAACTCCCGATCTAGGTTTATTTCTGGAGGTTTCGACATTTATAGGAATTTTTAGCGTCGGTTTCACGTCAAGGGGGTCCACGAGTCAGCGACAAGGCAAGGGGTGCGCCCTCCACCCTTGTTGTTGACTCGGGACTCTTCTGGCCCAACTCTTGTGCTTCAGCGGCTTCTTGTGGTCCATAAAAAATCACCGTAAATTTTCAGCTCGTTTGGACTCCGTTGGATATTCCTTTTCTACAAAACTCAAAAACAAGAAAAAAACAAATACTGGCACTGAGCTCTAGGTTAATAGGTTAGTCCCAAAATAATATAAAATAGCATATAAATGCATATAAAACATCCAAGATGGATAATATAATAGCATGGAACAGTAAAAAATTATAGATACGTTAGAGACTTAACAAGCATCCCCAAGCTAAATTCCTGCTCGTCCGCGAGTAGGTAAATGATAAAAACAGAATTTTTGATTAGAAATGCTACCTAACATATTTATCAAAGTAATGTTCTCTATTATGGCAAGAATATTCAGATCCATAAGATTCAAACAAAAGTTTAATATTGACATAAAAACAATAATACTTCAAGCATACTAGTATGGCAGTCAGGTCTTCTCAAAATAACATGGCCAAATAAAGTTATCCCTAGAAAATCATATAGTCTGGCTATGCTCCATCTTCATCACATAAAGTATTCAAATCATGCACAACCCTGTTGACAAGGCAAGCAATTGTTTCATACTTTTGATGCTCTCAAATCTTTTCATCTTTCTTGCAATACATGAGTGTGAGACATAGATATAACACTATTGGTGGAATAGAATAGTAAGTTCTCGGTACATTGTTTCGCAACTTCTATTTCCTTTGAACTGCTCTTATTCCTGGATATTTCATACAGCCGATATGTTGCCATATTCTCGTATGGAGCAGTGATCCAAAAGGATTTCGTCGAAGAGTATGAGCTTCTCACAAAGCAAGGAGGAGGCTATCCCGGTTTAATCTCTTGGTTCAAACAAACGGTAATTTCTATTAGACCATTTCATTTCATTCGCTAATTTGTGCCTAATGCAACAATCCTTTCGTATTAAACTTGTAGGCTAATTCAGAGTCTATGGACGCCGAATTGAGACAAGTCTCTAATGGTTTTGACTATAAAGTCCGTTCATTTGACAAATACGGCATCACGGATATCGCTTTCGTACCTATGGCAAAGAGCTATCTATGGCCGACCAAAAGTCTACAAATTGTTGTGTATCTTCTATCGGCGAAGGAGGTACCGAGTATTATGGGAGAGTTGAAACAATTTATGAACTTCTATTCTATGGTGAAAACCCACCGAATGTCGTAGTCTTCTAATGTTATTGGTTTCAGCTGAAGGAGACTAGAAGGACTCATGAACATATAGGGCTAGTTGAAATCAAACAAAGAACCCATTTAGATGTTCCTGATGTCTATATTACGCCTCGACAGGCGACCCAAGTATTCTATCTACCGTGGGCTGCCAAACCAATCCAAATCTGAAAGGTTGGGATGTCATTTATGAAGTGTCGCCACGTGCTAGACTATCTCCCCCAAAGGTAGAGGATTATGAACCTTACATTAACCCAGACACATATGAAGGAGAATTCTTCCAAGAGATACGTCTTTCCAAAAAACGTTTCAAGAACCGCTATACTTCACCCCAAAACATTGAAGTAGACAGCGACAGTGAATTCGGCATCACCCCAGAGGAGGAACAAGAAGAGCCGGAACAAGAAGAGGTTACTGCTGCGAATGACCTGTCAATGCTTCACCAATTACGTCAAGGTGGCCTTCCACATGTTGATGCCGCTGAACCCTATGAGCACGTCATTGATTATAGTGATGATGATGATTATGCATTTATTGATGGTAGTGATCGAGATTATTAGTAGCCCGCTCCTACACCTCCACGATCACGGTAAGTTTCTCTAGTGTTTTGCTTAACAAATGCATAAAGACATAGACTTAGCTTTATTTCCTCCAAAATGACATAATAAGCTTACTAACCTCCAAAACCATCCATTTTACCTAAGTTAGATATAAAACGATCTATACTTAGCTTTGTTTCCTCCAAAATGACCTAAGTTAGCTCTTATATGCGTAGTTAACTAGGTTTGCTCAATAATGACATGTACTTAGCTTACTTATGTCAAAAATGGCATAATTAGCTTAGTTAGCTCATAAATGATCCATTTTACCTAAGTTAGCTCTAAAATGATCCATTTTACCTTAGTTAGCTCATAAACGACCCATTTTACCTAAGTTTGCTCTAAAATGACCCATTTTACCTTAGTTAGCTCATAAATGATCCATTTTACCCAAGTTAGCTCTAAAATGACCCATTTTACCTAGGTTACCTCCAAAATGATCAATTTTACCGAGGTTAGCTCTAAAATGACCCATTTTACCTAGGTTAGCTCCAAAATGACCCATCTTACGTAGGTTAGCTCTAAAATGATGCATTTTACATAAGTTAGCTCATAAACGATCCATTTCACCTAGGTTAGCTCATAAACGATCTGTTTCACCTAAGTTAGCTCACAAATGATCCATTTCACCTAAATTAGCTCATAAACAAGCCATTTCACCTAAGTAAGCTCATAAATGATCCATTTCACCTTAGTAAGCTCATAAATGATCCATTTCACCTAAGTTAGCTCATAAATGATCCATTTCACCTTAGTAAGCTCATAAATGATCCATTTCAACTAAGTTAGCTCATAAATGATCCATTTCACCTAAGTTATCCATTTCACCTAATTTAGCTCATCAATGACATATACTTCTTCTTCTATTCTTCTTCTTCTAGTCACCTTTTTCTAACTTTCTTATTTTCCATTTTGCAGATTTCATTCACTTCACGAAAGCTAGCTTGCTATGATGGAGTGCTTGTTTTTTCTTTCAATCTCTTCTGGTATTCTTCTAGATTGCTATGATGGAACTTGCTATCTTGATGAAACTTTGCATTGTAACATGTATGGATGGAACAATGTGTATGTGCAACTCGCTATGTATGAATTGATAGAACTATATATGTATGTACGATGAAACTTATGTGCTGGATATGTCATATGTTTTCTGTGAAATAGCCCTGTGAAACACACACACACACACACACACACACACACACACATATATATATATATATATATATATATATATATTTGCTATGAAAATTATTGGATTTGAACAAAAACAGAAAAAAAGAGGCAATGCAGGCTCTTTGCCGTCTGCCACCGACGGCAACATGCTCTTTGTCATCCGCCGCGGATAGAAAGAAGCCACATGGCAGCCACCTGTGTTTCCTGGAAGCTGCCCCATTTGGTAAGTTTGCCTACAGTGGCAGACGAGAAAGGATCACTGCGTTTGCCTATGGCGGCGGACGGCAAAGCCTTGGTGGGCAGTGACGTCCAACTGACGTCATTTGGCCGACGGCAAAGGCCGTCTGCTCTTTGCCGTCAGCCGCTGATGGCAAAGACTGCTGTTAGCCACCTAACGGACTAACAACGATTTTATTGCCGTCGGCTTTCTTCGCCGTCAGCTGCTGATGGCAAAGGCCCCTTTGTCGTCCACTTCCGAAAGCAGACGACAAAGAAGGTCTTTAACGATGCTATATTTGTCGCCGCCTGTTGCCGTCCGCGGCAGACAGCAAAGGCCTTTGCCGTCCGCCATCCATGCCTTTGCCGTCTGCCTTGGCGGACGGCAAAGTAGCTGATTCCTGTAGTGACTAGTAGCCTAGGCTAGTTATAGTGGCAACACTGGTGCGCGTCGGTCCTAAACAAACGGTTTTTAACCCCTTTCCGTGACGGCATTCGGAACCGTCGCCAAGTGAGTGTGGGCGATAGGGGGGTCCATCCCACATGACCCAGAAACCGTTGGGGGGCCCTCCTGGCACACATGCTCGGTAAAATGAGGTTGTGTGCGACCGGCGAGCACTCAAATACAGAAATACATACAGTAGTGCTTAAGAAAATACAATTATACAGGCGAAATCATTTCCGGTCATAATTACATCCCACACAGTCAGTCACCACTAAACGTTTCCGTTCGTCTACACATCCCACATAGTCCCTACAAGAAAAACATTTGCGCAAGGTGGCGTAATGCAAACAGTTTTGAAGAGAATGTCGTGTGTGATTGTTCATTGATCCAACACGGTTTATTCCTAGAAAGTGCGTGTGTTGCCTGAGGTCATCGCCCATGGTGGTTTCTCATTAACAGTTTGCAATAGGAAAACCCTATTAGCAAGCTAATTGGCCAATTAGCGGGCTAATTGCCCTATTATTAATAATCCATTTACTAATCTAATTGACATTCCTATTAAGCACATAATATATTCCATTTCCATATTAAGGAAGCAGGATTTCATAATTGAAATACATCAGAGTACAACAAGATATAGCTTCAGCACTCAGCTACCCCATTACACAACTTCACCACCACCAAGTTTCACATGCAACATCTAGAACCTTTCGAAATTAGCATCATAGACGGTACACAGAGAGATGCATCTCATCTGGAAAACTACTGAAGCGGAAGGCGAATATTGAGCCTTCATTCATGTTGAAGGTCTTTGCAACTTTAGGCCAGTGCCTGTGGATGATTAACCGTCCATCCTTCGACCTCTTCAGGAACACTTCAATATTGAACTGGGGGTGTTGTATGAAAACTTTACTCGCCTCCTGATCACAGAGGTGGTTTGAGTGGTAGTCATCAGTGAAACCTGAAAAAAAGGATGTGCATAAATATCTTCTCTATATTGTAAATGGGGAAAAGGAATACAAAAAGGCAAGGTATAATAGTTAGTACCATCTTGTAAACTCAGTGCTTCCCATTGTTTCCCTGCAACACATATAAGGTAGTTAGTCATGAGATTAAGTAAGGGTTCGCATGCTATCAGTAAAATATGTTGATGATAAATAAGCACATTACAGATTCATCAGATTAATTCAAGCCACATGGAAAACCCATTTATCCAAACCAAGCATGATTAAAAACTAGGAAATATAGCACTTGTATATGTTTCTCATTTATTAAGTGCAGCCAAATTCGATTTATTCCTCACATGGTATACAGTAACAGAATGCAGCCACAACAATTGAACATCGCATTGCAGAATTGAACGAAGCAGTTAACTAAACACCATAACAAATGAACCAAATGTTAACTGAGAACCACATTGCGCAATATAACATACTCCTAATAGAAGATCAGACAGTTAACCAAACCAAGCATGCTTAACAACTTGGAAATATAGCAATTGTATTTGTTTCTCATGTATTTAGTACAACAAAATTTGATTTATTACTCACATGGTATACAATAAGAGAATGTAGCCACAACAATTGAACATCGCATTACAAAATTGAACCAAGCAGTTAACGAAACACCACAACAAATGAACCAAGTGTTAACTGAGCACCACATTGCACAACATAACATACTCCTAATAGAAAATGAAAATAAGATACCAAAATGTTCGGAAAAACATCACGTGTATGTCAATGTCACTTGCATTCATGACAAAAGTAATGGTAAGTGCGCATCAAAGTTTTAGCTCTTGTCATACGACCATGAACAGTAAAATCTAAAAAAATCAAAAAATTTAAAAATAAATTTGGTGGCGAAGAACGAAAAATGTTTTAAGTGCTTGCCAGATGTCATCAGGAAATGACATTCATGGAAGTCGTGAAAAAAAAATCTATTTTGGAGTGTTGATTTTTTTTTGCCATGACTTCCACAAATGTCATTCCCTGATGAAACTTGGCAAGCACTTAAAACATTTATCATTCTTTGGCACCAAATGTTTTTGGAACTTTTTGAACTTTTTGAACTTTTTGATATTTTATTGTTCATGGTGGTATCATAAGAGCTAAAACTCGGATGTGCACTTTGCAACAGTTTTGTCATGAATGCAAATGATATTGACATGTAGATGATGTTTTCCCAAACATTTTGGTATCTTATTTGCATTTTTCTGATTTAGTATGAATTAGTTATGAAGTTTTCAAAGTGACAGTCAAACGTTCAAAGGGCAAAATCACAAGACGACCAAAGTGGGTTGGACAGAACCGCTGGCCTTTGGAAATTAGGGGCAATCCTGTCGAGTGGGACACAACTAGGGGCATAAAATCAATTGTCCTTATAACATACTCCTAATAGAAGATCAGACAGTTAACCAAAAAAAGCATGTTTAACAACTTGGAAATATAGCAATTGTATTTGTTTCTCATATATTTAGGACAACCAAATTCGATTTATTCCTCACACGGTATACAATAATAGAATGCAACCACAACAATTGAACATCGCATTGCAGAATTGAACCAAGTAGTTAACTAAACACCACAACAAGTGAACCAAGCCACAACAAATGAACCAAGCAGTTAACTAAACACCAATTGAACAATATAACATACTCCTAATAGAAGATCAGACAGTTAACCAAACCAAGAATGCTTAACAACTTGCAAATATTGCACCCTAAAGAATTGAACATCACATTTGCAGAATTGAACCAAGAAGTTAATTGAATACCACATTGCATGATATATAGAACATATACACTATAGCAGAAGGTTGCATGGTGAAAGTAGATAGCACAATTAACTAGAATTTGTTAAGGACAGGCAGTAGCTAGCAAACTGAACATGGGTCCTTATAGTGAGCTAATAAGACAAGCTACTCCTCATTGTCAGAGATATCTATGACGATTGGCTCCTTGGACATGGAAGAGGGCGAGCCCTCCGCATCGTGGGTGCCCTCGTTGTAGTGGTGAGTTGCCTGAGATGCTCCAGGCACCAACCTTTTGGACCTCGAGATGAGGTAATCACGTGCACGCTAAGAAAACACCTCGTAGTCTTCGTCGAAGGCACCGACGGTGGCCTCGAGAAAATGCAATGAACTATCATTTAAAGCAGCCAACCGTGTTGCGGCGTCGGTGCGCGAGGCGTCAATGGCGGCCTCGACGGCGAGGTGCTCCTCCAAGATCTGTGGGTAGGCACGAATGGCAGCCAACGCAACCTCATCCGCGCGTGGGGCCGCGATTTGCTTCTCCGCTACCAAATGCTCCTTAAGGTCCTAGATATACCGCGGGCACCATGGCTTAGACCGGCGCTTATTTGGTGGAGGGGTCGGTGATTTGGGTGGAAGCTGTCGCGCTAGCGTCGGCGGTCGGGGAATGTGGGATGTGGAAGGAGGATGAGGATGGGGGTCGTGTGTGGATTACCTGCCTGGATAGGCGAGGCCGAGCAGCGTGAAGGTGGGTCACCGGCAAGGAGGCGGGGGCGCTGCAAGCAAGGAGTGAAGGTTTCAACTTGGAAAGGAAGGCGTAAAAGGGGGAAATATGGATTTTGGTAAGGGAGAGGGGGCGGGGAGGTAGATATTTCTGCAGAAGCCGAAAATTTGGAATCGCTTCACACAAAAAACTGGCGCGCAAAGTGTCATCAGACACGGTCCCTTATTCAGGCACAGTCCAAGGATATTTACGCTGCATCTCACATGGTTGGTTTTAATAAACTTTGTGGGATCTACTTGATTTTTGGTCTTGATTTGAATTACATAATGGGGTCACAGCGGCCATGGACGGTGTTTGAATTGCTAGACCTTTTATCTGCAGTGATCCTAAAAGAATTGGACTTATTCAGGGTTCGTTTGGAGATTTTGATGCAATAAGTGAGTTTTCAATGCATTTATGTAACCAATTCAAATCTTTGTCCTTGGGTGCATGCTTAGGTCCCATGCAAGAAATGGGAATGAATTTCAAACACCATGGCACCGTTGATTGCCGGCAAAACAATTAGATGCCTGGTTTTTAAATTCTAGTAAATCAAAAACTCATCTAAAATTCATGAAACTTGGCATGCTATCGTGGAGTGGCATGAACATGCCGTGGTACAAATTTTGTCGCATTTGGGGCACGTTTGGTTATATGCTTCTCACAAACCGGAGCTTCTCACAACAAGCATGATGGTTTTCGGTAGGGAACGTCCCTCCTTTGGGGACGAAACAATATCCATTGCCTCTTATTGCTTTCAGATTTATTCTCGTGTCAACATATAACAACAGGAGTGTTGTGTGAATTTTTGGGGTTCGTTTCGACATTTTTATGCAATAACTGAGTTTTCAATGCATTTATGTGCATAATTCAAATTTGAACTACATGCGCGTGCTCCAGTGCATATAAATTGGTCAAAAATGAAATCTGTGTCCTTGGGTGCATGCTTAAGTCCCATGCAAGAAATGGGAATGAATTTCAAACACCAGGGCACCGTTGATTGCTGGCAAAACATTGAGATGTCTGGTTTTTAAATTCAAGTAAATCCAAAATTCGTCTGAAATTCATGAAACTTGGCATGCTATCATGCAGCGGCATCAACATGCTGTGGTACAAATTTCGTCCCATTTGGGGCAGGTTTGGGTCTATGCTTCTGACAAACCGGAGCTTCTCACAACAAGCATGATGGTTTTCGACAGGGAACGTCCCACCTTTGGGGACGAAACGATATCCATTGCCTCTTATTGCTTTCAATTTTTTTCTCGTGTCAACATAGAACAACATGAGTGTTGAGTGAATTTTTGTGATTTTTCAGGGTTCATTTGGACATTTTAATGCATTAACTGATTTTTCAATGCATTTATGCGCATAATCCAAATTTTAACTACATGTGCATGCTCCGGTGGATATAAACTGGTTGAAAAATCATATCTGTGTTCTTGGGTGCATGCTTAGGTCCCATACAAGAAATGGGAATGAATTTCAAACTCCAGGGCACCATTGATTGCCGGAAAAACATTGAGATGCCTGGTTTATAAGTTCTAGTAAATCCAAAACTTGTCTGAAATTTGTGAAACTTGGCATGCTATCATGCAGCGGCATCAACATGCTGTGGTACAAATTTCGTCCCATTTGGGGCAGGTTTGGGTCTATGCTTCTGACAAACCGGAGCTTCTCACAACAAGCATGATGGTTTTCGACAGGGAACGTCCCACCTTTGGGGACGAAACGATATCCATTGCCTCTTATTGCTTTCAATTTTTTTCTCGTGTCAACATAGAACAACATGAGTGTTGAGTGAATTTTTGTGATTTTTCAGGGTTCATTTGGACATTTTAATGCATTAACTGATTTTTCAATGCATTTATGCGCATAATCCAAATTTTAACTACATGTGCATGCTCCGGTGGATATAAACTGGTTGAAAAATCATATCTGTGTTCTTGGGTGCATGCTTAGGTCCCATACAAGAAATGGGAATGAATTTCAAACTCCAGGGCACCATTGATTGCCGGAAAAACATTGAGATGCCTGGTTTATAAATTCTAGTAAATCCAAAACTTGTCTGAAATTTGTGAAACTTGGCATGCTATCATGGAGCGGCATCAACATGTCGTGGTACGAATTTTGTCCCATTTGGGGCAGGTTTGGGTCTATGCTTCTCACAAGAAGCATGATGGTTTTCAGTAGGGAATGACCCACCTTTGGGGACGAAATGATATCCATTGCCTCCTATTGCTTTCACATTTTTTTCCCATGTCAACATAGGACAACAGTAGTGTTGTGTGAATTTTTGTGATTTTTCGGGGTTCGCTTCGACATTTTTAGGCATTAACTGAGTTTTCAATGCATTTATGTGCATAATTCAAATTTGAACTACATGTGCATGCTCCAGTGCTTATAAATTGGTTGAAAAATAAAATATGTGTCCTTGGGTGCATGCTTAGGTCCCATGCAAGAAATGGGAATGAATTTCAAACACCAGGGCACCGTTGATTGCCGACAAAACATTGAGATGCCTGGTTTTTAATTCTAGTAAATATAAAACTCGTTTGAAATTCATGAAACTTGGCATGCTATCATGGAAGGGCACCCGACATGTTGTGGTATTTTTCATGTCCATTTTGAGAGAAGGCGCACTAGAATAATGACAGCCAACAAAAGCATTTTGCAAACAAATAGCTGCCACTTTAATATCTCAAATGTTTGTATAATTCAAATCGTGCGTGTTCGGTTAACCATTCACGTGATGCCATGTGTCTTGGTTTTCATGGCTGGAGGTTTTAATTGCTCTTGATCGCAAACTTTTTAGATAGAACACCCGTATGCAAAGTGAGAGCAGGATTTGTGCATCTCTTGAACGCAAACGGTTCTTTTGGATGACCCGTGTGATCCACTTACAAACAATTTGGTGCGATTTGCATCTGTCATATTGGGTATGTTGCCATTTGTCAAACTAGAAAGATTGACATTTGTTGATCTAGTAACATTGCCATTTGCCAACCTTGTAACACTGAGATTTGTCAAAATATGAAGGTAAAAATCACTAGCAGTATCAATTTTTTGCAACTAAAATTCAGTAATTAAGCATAGATGGAGGCGAGGAGGCGTGTTCACCCGGGCATGCAGCGGGCGGTGTAGTACTATTCGATTTGAAAGCGGGCGGCGCAGTTCCCGATACGGCTTTATTGCAGACGAGGGAGAGGGTAGAGGTTCTCGAAATGTTGAACGGGCAATGATGCGTCCTCCTTCAATTAGCATCGTGTGAATGCATGAGGGCAGTAATGTGAGGATGACCGGGAAAAGAGGCAGCACGATGTGAATGCAACGCAGTTTGCACTCATATAAAGGCGCCCCTCCATTCCAATGCATCTACCACATCATACGCACCTAAGCATTTACCTAAGCACCTACACTAATAATCGCAAAAGTGCTCACTCCAGACTCATGGCAGCGATGTGCGCGAGTGGCCAGTGGCTGTGCCAGATGGTCCACGACGCCGTCCTACAGCATGGCACCGTGGATCGTCTCCACATGGTGTTGACGACCGGCTGGTGGATGGCCGCCGTCGACGCCATCTACGACTCTCAGTACTACCATATGATCGTTCGCACCACCAACAGGTTCATTGTTGTCAAGAAGCTCGCAGACGACATCGCCGTACTCCTCCAGCCCGCGTGCCCGGGCTCCTCATTGCCTGCCACCCTAATCGGCCTCCATGGTCGGAACCTCTTTCAAGCACTGGTGGCCCTGCGACTGCCCACCGACACCACGAAGAATGTCCACCTGGAGGTCGCGCTTGCCGCGAGGCGCCTCGCCCTACAAGAAACCGTCGACCTACACATCCATGTGTACGAGCAAATCATTTACATAGGTATCTACAAGGCCAGTGAGGATGCTACGACGTTGGCCTTCTTCAACCGGCTGGAATCCTTGGATGCCATTGTTGAGAAGCACCTTGACCTCGCCACAAAAGCCGCCGGTCGGTGGCCCGGTGCACTGAGTTGAGGAGGAGGAGGTCGTACGTTGATGGATGCATATTTCTTCTTGCCTAATTATATGCATCACTGTAACTAGTACTCCATCCGTCAATTTATAAGTTGTGCCGCCAGTGTCTATATCTTTACTTTTTGATCATTTTTGTTTTTTGAACACATGTTGATTGGCTTGAATGAAGGTCTATCCTGCCGTTAGGCGCCGGAGCGTGCTGTGCTCGCCGTTAGGCGCCGCAGCATGCTCTACTCGCGTCCGTTGGCGCGCTCTGGTCGCTTACGTCGCCGCACTCGGTTTGTGGACAGCTTTTCCTTGTGCCTTCAACTGCTATATGCATATATATGGTTGCTCGTCGTTGAGGCGACCGCGGAGCGCTCTCCTCGCATCCCTCCGCGCGCGCTTTGCCAGCGGTTGGGCGTGCACACGATCAAGTCGAGGCCCCCATATGCATGCGGTTGTGCCGCGTGCGTTGCCATGCGATGCAATTACGTGCGGCACGATGGAGTTACGCGCTGCAAATTAGAAGTGCCATCAGGGCCTGCCGATATTCCTGGCCGTCCGGCTTCCTCTTTAATTCCCGCGGACATTACAACCTTAGTCTCTTCAACCTTTCAATCGCGCCCCACAACACAACCAGCACACCCACGACGACACATAGAGAGGGGATGTCTAGCGGCGCTCCAATGGAGTTCTTCGAGCATAGAGTGGAGACCCATGCGAGGGAGACGGATCTCTCGGTGGTGTACACCATCGACCCGGCCATGGTGGACGACTACATCAATAGCGTTGAGCAGTTGCTTGCTCGAGACAAGTACAAGGTGGTCGACATCGACCTCCAGTACACCACCGGTCGTCCCAGCATAGATCAGAAGGTTGCCATCACCCAGTTGTGCGTGTGCCATCATGTCCTCATCTACCACAACTGCATGACCACAGAGCCTTGCGACCGTTTCAAGAGGTTTGTCAACAGCACCGACTACAAGTTCGCCACGGTGGAAACCAAAGACGATGTAAAAGCACTCAGTGTTACGGGCTTGGCCTGCAAGAACCTTGTTGAAATCCGTTACCACTACAGGGTCTAGGGCAGCACAAAGCAGGACTCCCTGGTCGAACTCGCCTCATCCATCATCGACCACTACTACGAAAAGATGAAGCAGGATGCCTAGAGAACAAGTCCCATATCCTGGCACAAGGCCTGCATGCGGCAACTGGATGAACCTCACCTCAGGTTCGCGGCCAAGAGCATGTACACATGCTATGAGATGCATAGGTGGATCGTTGACAAGAGGAAGTGCCTCATTACCCAAATCGACGAACCTGGATCGAGCCACAAGCAGAGCAAGTGTCACAAGAAGTAAATGATAATCAGATGATCGTTTATGCTAGTTAATCATGCATGTAATATATAGTTTACTTTATTGGTGTGTGGAAATGTCATGTGTGTAGTAGACACCTATGTAATTATGCATGTAATAGTGTACTTTGGTGTGTGCAAATGCCATGGTTGTAGTAGCCACCTCTGTAGGTGGATGTTTAATTTGGTTATGCAACCATGTCCTTATAAGTGTGTATATAATGTTGTTGTTCTGTATGCAATCCCATCGCACAACACACACGTCTTATTAGCAGCAACCGTCTGTGTTATTATTGGTCTTCGCACACATTTCTGATTACAGACCTGTTTGCCGCGTATCACACACATCTTGTTATGTTGAACCATTTATGTTCTCTTGTCTCAACACAAACAGTTCATCAGTGTGAACCGCATGCTGTATATCGCACACACCTTGATCTGGCGGACCATTTCTTTTGTGTTGCCTAATCACAAACAGTTTATTCGAGTGAACCGTATGCTTTATATCGCACACACCTTCATTTGTATGCCCATTTCTTTTGTTCCTCCTCATCGCAAACAGTTAAGTGGACTGAACCGTATGCCCTGCATTGCACACGCAACTTAAATCTGAACCGTGTTTGATGCATCCTCGATCGCAAATGTTTTCCACCTTTTTTATGGGTTTTTTACACCATCGTTTGCGATTATGGCATCGCACACAGTTTCCCCGAAGGGTCTCTGATCGTAGTGTCGCATTAGCAGCATCCTACAGTAGTGCAAGTAACTTAGACTAGTAACTCTACGGTTAGCCTAAGAGCAAGAACTACCTCCGTCCAGGTTCACTCTTCGTATTTTGTAGTATCAAAATTTAACCATAGATTTAACTGACAAAATTTTAATGCATGTCACTAAAAATTATATCATTGGATTCGTATTTGAACATAATTTCAAATGTTATAATTTTTGGTGACATGCATTGGCATTTTCTTAGGTAAATCTATGGTCAAAATTTTACACTAAATACGAGGTAGTACAAAAGTGGTATATAATGGCCCACCACTATGTAGGCCAAAACACGTGTCAAATTCACTTCTGATGCATTTGGCATTGATGCCCCTCCATTTCTCACCTGGTGGCCCAAATCTGGATCACCTCGGTTGCTCCAGTGCCAAATTAACTCACGCAATGAAAAACACTTGGGTGGGAGAGGAAGAGGACTGAGGCAATAAAAATCACTTGTTTGGGAGAGGGAGAGACTGGTGTAGTTGGTTCGATTGATTTGTTTATACATGTGGGTCTATGTGCACAGCGGTGCCAACTCTTTCACATCGCTAGAGCGGTGCCAAAATCTTCTGATTGGACATCGATGCATATTATGTGGCATTCTTTTGAGAAATATGGCATTGGTCACATAGTGGAAGGCAAAAAATGCCCAAGCTCTTCACGTGCTCCTAGGTAAATGAGAGGAAAGAGAAAGAGAGAGAGAGAGAGAGAAAATATCACTAGCCTTAGAGACAACCCTATAGCCAACGCTATCATATGAGCGAATGATATTGGTACCTCTTGATGACACGACAATCTTCTACAGCCAGCTGCTCTCATGTGGTATCTTCTTTTGCAGATAAAAAAAGAACCGGAAGAGAAAAATGTGCTGCACTATAGCAATCTCATCGAATGCCTTGATCTCCATCTTACATAAATTGATTTGATCGACTACTGAGGCAACACATCTGAGATTAAATTGGCCATAATCTTTGTTCTGTAGGCAAGTGTGCTCAAAGTAATGAGGTTTGGCGTTCTCTGGCTCAATAATGAATGGCGTGCTGATCACCGCAAGCGTCTAAGCCTGAATAACAAAGTCTCCGTAGAAGCTGATTTTTTTGAAACATCAAGTCGCCAGACACTCACAAAATTATTTGCCTAATAGTAACTTGTCAGGGCGGTGGATTTTAGTTTGTACGATAATGTTGCATCCACCTAAAGTAATGAAAGTTCGTACGTAAACTTCCTAATAATTCCCTCTTCATAGGTGCAGCATTACTCCTAGCATTTGTAATATCTGTTTGAAACTTGTAATAGTACGACTATCTAGCACGAGGTACTATGTTACGATAAATGTTCACGTGCATAGGTGTGGCAATGATATACCAATTACTCGAGTAGAATATTTATTATTACTAGCAAGAGGCCCATGCGTTGCACGGAACATCAAGGTGCATTTATACGAGTTGTTTATCTTGTGGGAGACGAAGATGAACTAGGGAAGGCCTTATCTTTTTGCAAAATTGCCATAGTTTGCTTTCTATCCATCAGATATAGATTGGACGGTCTATATTGTAGGATGGCAAGCACAACATCATCACCAACTCGCTTTTTTATAAGAGTTTCTCTATTTATCTATTTCTCTATGCTACTCCTATAAAAACTTGAGAGCTCCTTTGATTCAAGGGAATTCTATAGGATTTTTGGAGGATTGAAATCCTTTGAAATTTTTTCTACGTTTGTCCTTTAATTCATAGGATTGAATCCCATAGTAATTTTTCCAATGGCATGTTTTGTACTACATTTCATAGGAAATCTAACATCCACTCTAACGTCTTTTTACAATTACTTTGCTTTTCCCGTGAAATCAAACGCTCCTTGCTAATCCTATAGGATTCAAGTGGCCATGACATTGCAACCCTATACTTTTCTATTCCTGCATTTTCAAAATCATGCTAATCGAAGAGGTCCTGAGTTGGTGATGATGGTGTGCCTGCCATCTTTCACCAATAGCCGTCGGATTTAGATCTGACGCATACAAAGCAAGCAGCTGCAATTTTGCAAAAACATGCATGTAGTTGTTCCCTATTTACAAACAACTCTTTGTCTCTCACAATCAGCCTTATCTCTTATCCACCACATCTAGAAGGCCATGGAACAATCTGGCGCGATGGCCGCTGCTGGCGCCATCCACCCCCAATCTTGGTGTTCCGTGCAATGCACGGGCATCTTACTCGTATAAGAAAAGAGTAGAGATACTCGTGGCAACGCACGGGAAATTATGTCGAACACGGCTAGTTGTAAGCAGGCTAGATCTACAGCCATGATCATAGTGACTGCACACGGTGAGGCTGTCTTCGGTATGCCGAACACGACGCCTACCCTCAAGTGTCATCTCCGGTGTAGGGTCTTGTCTAATCACTGTGATGAGTGGCACATAATAATTTGACCAGCGGGTAGTACAGTACTACTACATTGGTAGTACTACTAGTAGTCTAGCACCACCGTCTGGATTTAGTAGTACTACCATGTCCGTATGGATTTAGTATTTGACTAGCAATATGTGGGTACGCTGACTCATAAGTTGTGATCACCGTATGCACGTGTACAATGGTCCCAGAGATCAATGCTCACTGAACACACAAAAGCTGAATAACAAGAGTCTTATATCCATACATACTGTTTTACTCAAATATGACCTTTATGGCCAAGTCTTCATAAACTCGCAGCGGAAATCTTCAATGATAGCTTGAATCCATGCCATCTGCGTTAACTATACAGGCATTCTGACTGGGAAGCGTCCTAGCTTGCATGTTCGTCACCAAGGTACACTTCATTATATACTGTTCTTTCATGCCCGGCCAATAAAATAACCAGTGGCAAGCCAATGAGTACATTGAATGTACTTGCAAGCAACCCATATTTTGGAACAAGGCACAACAATGCATGATATAGCACTGAGTAAGTAATTTTGAAAAAAAGCTAGTTTTGAGTGCAATGACATGTCCTAACAACTTACAAAGCATGCATCATAAGAATCCAGATATCAATGTGAACTGGTTACATATATCAACATAAATAGAGTTTGGATCAACTCCATCTTAATCGACATGTCAAGTCATTAAACTTGACTCAAGTAGTTCTCTCAACACACACACCATGTTTTTGCGAACCATGGGCGTAGCCCAAGAGCGGTTATCCAACCGTCCTTGACCGTGGACATGGCTATTCAAATATTTTTGCACTCTAGAGAGGTTGCACACTTTACCAACAGGATACAGGGAACATCCGTGTCATCCACGACCCACAGTACCTCAAGTACCCGGGGTAACCACCCGATCACTACCCTAGCCGTGATTAATATAGAGTCCACGCTTTTGTTAGCATCCCCCGTGCCAAACATTTTCACATAGTAAATTTTGTGGAGCCACGCTCCCATATTCATTACACAACACAAAGCATGGGGTACCAATTGTGTGACTGGTTCCCTTTAAAAACAGTCATGGCCGCCTATCCAAGCACAACCCCATCTCGAGAGTGACCACACCACTCCCGTCACTACTAATGCGGGCATCCATGTTAGCACAAACTAGGTAATCAATAATACAATTTTCCATATAAGGGTAGAGTGGTTGCGCATGTAAGGTTGGAGTAACGGTCGCAACTTAAACCAATCCGTTTTAAAAAACAACACACGCACTTGCCTCAGTACACCACTTCATCATCAAGTGGTTACCTAGCTCAACATCCTCCTCGGGCATTAGTGGCACCTGACAGTTTTTTAAGTCTTTGAAAATACCATTGTCGCCATAACCATGCATATACCCGTCCCATTTGCGTAGCAACTACTTTAGCATCCTATCTACTTCCACCCGCATAACCCTCATAGGAAGATAGGGTCATGCACAATGCAAGTATCAACAAGGAAGTAATGGAGGCAACCCACCAAAGTGGTTACAATCTCATCATGATTTCGATGCATCAACAATAAAGTGCTATATGACATGCATAAAAAGGGTTTCATAGACATGGTCAAGGGGATGCTTGCCTGACTCAACAAAGTCTTCAAATCTTCTGGCCCATCTCCGGGCACTCCGTTTACTTCGTCAACTAATGTCAAAAGCAATCACAATAAGAAACACAAAAACACAGAAATACAAGTGCTACAAAAATATGAATTTGACTTTTCTAGGATACCTCTGGTCATATAAAAATGACCAAAGTGGTTTCATTGGAATGGGATCGATGGATATCTCTGAACATTTCAATATGATGGAAAGAAGGGATTTATGGATTTGCAATAATTTTACAAAAAAATATTTGAAAAATGAGAAAAAGGCACCCATCAAATCAGGCATGATTTTAGAAACATTTAGAAATTGGCTCCACTCGATTCGGAGTCCAAATGAATATCCTATGGATTTTTGAATTGGACTTATGTGGATAAATGACCTTTTTAATGGATCCAGTGAAAAATAGGCATAGTAAAATGTTCACTGTTACCTACTCAATAAAGAATGATTTATGTAGTCTCTGGAAATTTGAATCATCAATTATGGACTTGAAATGGCTCTCCTATAGTTTTCTAAAGTAGCCCGAAAAAGAAAAAAGGAGAGAAATTACCTAAGGGCCAAAATTGTGCCCTAGGCGCAGGATAATGGCGGTAAACTGGGTCGGTCTAGCGGCTCAGTCACACGTGTTCAGGGGGCCACGCCGGAGGCGTAATCCCTGGATGGTGTTTCCCTCGCAGGGACGCAGAAACGGGCAGAAGCCGTCTCCACTTAAATGGGCAGGGCCTGCTAGCAGAGTCACTGACCTGGGGGGCCCCCATAGGGTTTTCTTGTTCCTCCCGCTCGAGCAGAGCGCTTGCCGATGCCCGTTCTAGTGGCTTCGACTACCTACGACGACCGTCTGGACACCGACAAGCTCGGGAGGATGGGCCGCGTCCACCTGGGGGGGGGGTCCCGTTTTCGCCGAGGAGCGTCGGAGCAAGCGAGGCTTCGGTCGTAGCGGGGATAGGCGATGGTGAGGCACGAGGAGAAGGGGATGGAGCACGGGGTGAGTTGGCGGTGGTGATGAGAGGGTGCGAGGGTGTTCAAGGGGAAGAGAGAGGGGATGAGGCCCAGGAATTTAAGCGGTGGTCGGCGGCATCGCTCCGGCCATGGAGGTGCAAGGAGAGCACGAGAAGAGGAGTGGGTCGGTCAAGAGGATGCACGGGAGGGAGAGAGAGAGTCAGCAGAGTAGAGAAGGGGCCGGGCGTAACCTTATATGGGCCTGGCTGTAGTGCACCGTTGCCAGCGTCCACGGACACACTCAGGTGAGCTCACGGAGGGGAGGGGAGAGAGGGTTAGGAGGGGTCCGGCAGCGTGCCGTGTTGCGGATGCCCAGGCGGCCTCGGGGGACATAAGGGGAAGGCCTGAGGTGGTCGAGGGCATTTGGCAAAGAGCGGCTACAATGCCTTGGTGTACTGTAGCGCACTCTGGAGCACATGTATGGCATGACAGTGCATTGTTTAGGTGCCCTGGACGTGTCCTTTAGTATGTAGGGGGTCTAGATGGATTTAAACTAGGGGGAGAAGCATTGGATGCTATGGAGGGGCACTAGAGTGAGAGAGGGTAGAGAGAGAGAGAAGAAACAGTGTTGTCCAGGGGTGAAAATTAGGGTTTTCACCCCTCAATCATTGAGTTGTGGATGAGTGGGTGCTACTGGAGGTAGAAGAGAAATAGAAGGAGCTGTGTTAAAAAGTTGAACTCATGGAGAATAGTGGAAGCGGTCAAAACAATGGTTTTAGTAAAATGGCAGAAGGTGTTTGATGTAGCAAGTAACAAGATTCTCCTAGCCATAATATTTAACAGTATCAAATAGTATATGTAAATGAGGTTGATCACTAAGTTTAAGTCCATTTGAGAAAGTTGCCAATGTAACTTTCGCAAACCCTAGAAATCAACAGAAATGGGTTTTCCAAGATTTAGTCATGCAAATCTTTTCTCCTTGATGCACCACTTGGTGTAGTTTCATCATTTGAGGATATGAGGATGTACACAAAAATTGGGATCAAAAGGAGATAGTTGGCAATGTAGAGTTGCTCAAATTTGGTTCTGGATACATATTGTTTTGAGAAGGTTTGATGGTGTTATGTTGTTCTCCATGTCATGATATTTGGTAGTATCATAAAGTAGGACATATGTGACATGGTAGAATTTTCCTGGATTTAATGGAGAATATTTACTTTGTAATCATCTCAAAAGCTTGAAATGTCCAGGAAGGGTTTTTGAGGGATATGACAAATATTTTGGTCATGACCATGTGTTTAGACTCATATATATGCACAATATATGCCCACTGAGCTTCCCTAAAGTTTCTCAAATATTTTTGAAACATTGAAATAATTTTAACCTGTTAAACACCATTTCTGGCCTAAAGAAAAAGCCTTTAAATAAAAAATCAAAATAACTTTTAAAATAATATGTTTGTGGTTTTGGGGAATCCTATATCTAATGGGAGTCAAATATATTTTTTGAAAGATTTTTATCATCTTAACTTAGGTACTTGTAGTTCAAGCCTGAGGTCAGGGGCTTTTGAAAAACCTAATTAAGAAAATGCTTTTTGGCCAAATTATTTTTGTAAGAAAATACTATTCTGTCCTACACACATGGCATGATTATTGGGCAGAATTTTAGATCAAGGGAAGGAAGTATAAGAGTTGGAGAATTTATTTGATTTTTTTAGAGGACTTGCAAACAGCAAACAAAATCCAATCAAAGCAAAGACCAAAACACTCAAAAGTTTTTATTAAAACTCATTTTATCATGGTTTATTAGATTAAGTGTTGTGGCATGAAAATCAGGGTGTGACAGACCTACCCCCCTTACAAGAATCTCATCCCCAAGATTCCCAAAGTAGGCACGGAAACTTGGATCAAGGGTAGTCTCCATGCTCCTATGTGGCTCCTTCCTTGGTGTGGTTGCTCCACTGAACCTTGAAGTACTTGATGGTGCGGCTTCGTATTTGATGTTCTTCTTGATCCAGCTTGCAAATGGGTCTCTCGTGGTAGGTCAAATCGGGCTGGAGATCAATGGCTCGATGATCGATTCCCCTGCAGGGATCGTGCTTGTCAGGAAGTTGGAAAGACTTTCGGAGTTGTGACGCGTGAAAAATGTCGTGCACATTTAATAACTCAGGTGGAAAATCCAGCTGGTAACCGTCTTCTCTTTGCATCGTAGTGATCTCTAGAGGGGTCGATAAATCCTAGTGTGAGCTCCCCTTTGACATGGAAATGCTTGGTTCTCTAGAGAGGAGTGACCCGTAGGTACACATGGTCTTCGACGCGGAAGTTCACTTCTTGAAGACGATGGCTGGTATAGTTCTTCCTCCTATACATGGCGGTCTTCAAATGTTCCCTAACCAGCTGAACAACTCTTCTTCTGCCTTCGGTAGACGAGTAGGTCACCAAGTAATGATGACACCCAACTTGTCCAAGTACTCCATGTAGACTTTGTTCACGAGGTACATAAAGTAGGCTGGGGAATTGGTGGTGGTCATGGTTGAGTGTTGGCCAAGGTCCTCTAGATCTAGAGTGTGACTCCCCCGATTCAATCATACACTAATCATACACGCAAACATGTACGATCAAGATCAGGGATTCACGTGAAGATATCACAACACAACTCTAAAAAGAAATTAGTCATACAAGCATCATACTAAAAGCGAGGGGCCTCGAGGGCTCGAATACACGTGCTCGATCATAGACGAGTCAGCTGAAGCAACAATATCTGAGTACATACATAAGTTAAATAAGTTGCCATAAGATGGCTAGCACCAAATGGGATACAGATCGAAAGAGGTGCATGCCTCCTGCCTGGGATCCTCCTAAACTACTCCTGGCCATGGGCGGCCTGAACGTAGTAGTTGGAACCTCCGGTGTAGTAGGAGTCCTCGTCGACGGTGGCGTCTAGCTCCTGGGCTCTAGCATCTGGTTGCAACAACCGGGAAGAAAGGGAAGGGGGAAATGGGGGAAATTGGGGAAAGGGGGAGCAAAGCAACCGTGAGTACTCATCCAAAGTTCTCGCAAGCAAGGATCTACACTACATATGCATTGGTATCAATGAAATGGGTAGTATCTGTGGACTGAACTGTAGAATGCCAGAATAAGAGGGAGATAGCTAGTCCTGTCGAAGACTACGCTTCTGGCAACCTCCATCTCGCAGCATGTAGAAGAGAGTAGATGGTAAGTTCACCAAGTATCATGTAGAAGAGAGTAGATGGTAAGTTCACCAAGTATCATCGCATAGCATAATCCTACCCGGCGATCCTACACTCGTCGCCCTGTGTGAGAGCGATCACCGGGTTATATCTGGCACTTGGAAGGGTGTGTTTTATTAAGTATCCGGTTCTAGTTGTCATAAGGTCAAGGTACAACTCTGGGTCGTCTTGTTAACGAGGATCACGGCTATTCGAATAGATAAACTTCCCTGCAGGGGTGCACCAAATTACCCAACATGCTCGATCCCTCTGGCTGGACACACTTTCCTGGGTCATGCCCGGCCTCAGAAGATCAACATGTCGTAGCCCTACCTAGGCACAACAGAGAGGTTAGCATGCCGATCTAAATCCTATGCGCGCAGGGGTCTGGGCCCATCGCCCATTGCACACCTGCATGTTGCGAACGCGACCGAAAGTAGACATAGCCCCGTTTTAATACAAGCTCAGGTTACGGTCCAATCCGGCATGCGCCGCTCAGTCGCTAACGTCAAGAAGGCTTCTGCTGGTACCACGACGTCGGGTGCCCATAACACTTCCCGCGTAGTTGGTTAGTGCGTATAGACCAGTGGCCAGACTCAGATCAAATGCCAAGATCTCGTTAGGCGTGTTATTTTGAAGTAACCGCGGACGCCGACAAGGGCCATGCCCACCTCTCAACTAGGTGGTCTCAACCTGCCGAGTCGCTCCGCCACAAGGTAACAATCGAGGGCCGTCGGGAACCCAGGCCCACGTCTACCGAGATGGAGCCACCTGTCCTTTCAGCCCCCACATCGGAATCACACTTGCGGGTACCATACGAGCCGACCCGACTTTAGTCACATCATGTAATCTGTATAATATGTATGTATGTATATACCCGTGATCACCTCCCGAGTGATCATGGCCTGGGTAGCATAGCATGGCAGACGGACAAGAATGTAGGGCCACTGATGGAATACTATCATCCTATACTAAGCATTTAGGATTGCACGTAAGGGTAACAACTGTAGCAACAATGACAGACTATGCAGCAGAATAGGATTAATCGAAAGCAGTAACATGCTACACCACTCTAATGCAAGCAGAAGAGAGAAGGAATAGGCGATATGTGGTGATCAAGGGGGGGGGGCTTGCCTGGAAGCTCTGCGAGAAGGAGGGGTCGTCAACACCATAGTCGTATTGGGTAGCAGCGGCGTCGGTCTTGGTGTCTAGCGAGAGAAGAGTGGGAAGAAACAATAAATATAATGCAAACATATGCATGACGATGCATGACATGACAATTAATGGTGCTATGTGTGCCCTAACGCGGTAGGAGGTGATACCGGCGAGGGGGAACATCCGAGAAAGTATCCCCGGTGTTTCGCGTTTTCAGACAGATGAACCGGAGGGTGAAAGTTGCGTGTTCGCTATGCTAGGGATGTGTGGCGGACGAACGGGCTACGTACTCGGATTCATCTCGTCATCCATCCGAGTTAGGGTTTATTTTATATTATTTTTCGAAGTTTTAATCATTTTCTAAATTGATTTAATCCGAAAATTAAATGTTAAATTGCTATGGGTACTCAGAAGTGTACCCAAAGAAGGGCTTGTGTGGCTGACCAATAGGCCCAGTTGACTTGGTCAACTGCCCAGTCAGCAGAGACTGACTCGTTGGGCCGGTCAAAGTCAACAGTCTAGTCAGCTGAGAACGTTGACTGGTCAAACTGACCAGTGGGTCCCTACTGTCATTGAAACATGGACTAACTAACAATTTAAGTAGTTATTAGGGTAGTTAAACTTAATTAGATTAATTAAACATGATTAAGTGACTTAATTAACTCATTAATTCATTACTACCTTATTAATTTTAACACAATTTTAATTCTTTTTATTTAAATTTTTGTTCTGGGGCGTGGGGCCCATTTGTCATAGGCCTAGGGGAGGCCTTAGCAGGCTCGGGCGCATTTCTCGGGTGCCAGGACCCGGCTGGGGCACCCAAGCGGGGTTGTGGGTGCCGGGTCGCTGGACCCGAGCGCGTGCTGCCTGGCCGACGGCCACGGCAGGGCGGCCTCAACCGGCCGGAGTGGGGGAAGCGAGCTGAGGGGGCGGTGGCCAGGTGTAGCGCAGGGATAGGGGCAATAGCAGGGAAGGGAGTGCAGCGGCGGGAGGTCGGGGCGCGACGGGCGCGGTCTGACGCGGCCAGGCGGAGGTGGAGGTGGCCTGGAAGAGGCCGGAAAAGGCGGCGCGGGCGCGGGGTACGCGAGGGGACCATCGGCGCGGCGACTGTAGGCGCATGAGGCCGCATTAGCAGGTGCGGCAGCCGGATCCGCGCCGTACGGAGGGCGCGGCCGGCAGCGGCGGTTGGTGCGGGCGAGCAGCGCTGTATGTGAGCGGGGCGGGGGCACTTAGGCCGGCGCGTGAGGCGGGCTGCGGGACGGATCGGCGAGCGGAGGTGCTGGAGGCACGGGCTGCAGGGCGAGGTGGTGCGCACGGTGGGCACGGGGACGGAGGAGAGGAGAGGTGCGCGACTTAATGGCTCTGTGCAGACAAGACGGTGCGAGGAGCAGAAGCGGGCCAGGCGTGGCCTATGCGGCGGTGTGCGCATGTGGTACGGTTCGGGCACGTGGTGCGGGCACACGTACGGGGCGGAGGTCAGAGCGGGGTAGGACTGTCGGGGTTCCTCGCCGAGGGGCCGTAGGGACTAGGGCAGCGGGGCTCGGGGTGGAAGGCGGGGACGACGACGATGATGGGGACGAGGTGGTCGAGGCAGAGAGGCTCCAGTGATGTGGTTCTCCAGGCGGCGGCGGTTGGCGTCGAGGTGGGCTCGGGATCGCTCCCTCTATCCAGATCGGATCGAGAGGGGGGAAAGCGACGTGGGAGAGGGGAAGAGGGGCGACAGGGGTTAGGGTTTCGTGGTAGTGGGGTAATATGGGCGCGGCCGGTGGGCCGGCCTGGCAGCCTGGTGGCCTGCTGGGCCGTGTCCAAGTGGGAGGGAGGCCTTTTCTCTATTTTTTATTTTTTATTCTGTTTGTTTTTGTTTTGTTTATCTTTTAAATTATCCTTTTGTTTTTTCTTTTAGTTTCTTCTTAAATTTAGTTTTACAAAAGTTACCACTAACACCTAAATTGGTATTAACAAATATACTACTACCACAATAATTAAGTTGCCCTAATTAATTGTAAAATGCAATTAGTTAATTGTTTCTTCTGCTGTTTTATTTATTTCAGCACATTAATTATTTTATAAAAGTGTGGTTCCTTCAACAATATTACCTCGGGATTATTTGCCATCGTTTACACATTTTAGTTTTAACTTTTCTAAACTTAAAATGTTTGACTTGATTTTGAATTGATTCTGAATCAGAGTGAGTTTAGAACCAATAAAAGGGTGACATGGCATCATTAGTAGAGAGTTACTATAGCTTGATTATCCGGGCGTCACAATTCTCCTCCACTACAATAAATCTCGTCCCGAGATTTAAGAGGTGAAGTAAGGGGGAAAGATCTGGTTACGAAATTCTAACAAATCTTCTCCGTGTTGGTTGCTCTTCTTGAAGAGGTCGATCCATTATGTTGATGTCTTCATTTCTCTACTACAGGTCATCATGATGAAGTCGACATCCTTTCTTCGGGAACTCTATCGTACTTACAAAAGAATAAAGGGTGGGTATTCTGGGAGAACGGACCTCTGCAAGGTCGACTACCTGGTCGATAACATCGGGGAAGGTGGCGAAAGTATCTATTGAATTGAAATTTAAGAAAATATCAAGAGCAATGTAAGGAGGTATCATGGGAAGTTTCGAGCGAACAGGCAATCGATCGATGCCTGAAACAGGGCGTGAAAGGGGTTCAACCAATCAGGAATAAGTATTGTGACTGATACCAGAATTGATGATCTCTCGGAAGGTGGCTTGTGGATTATATACGAGGCCATGCGCGAGGAATAACTTTGGGAACATGGAGGTGTATAGTAGAGTCAGGTTTCGATCCTGTGGAACTATGGGTTATGGGCCCACCATGTCGATTAAAAGAAGGAAGGTGGTGATGTCTTGCACGATCATGCAAGTAAAGAATGTAAGAGGATAGCCGGTCAGTTATGTCGGCGACAACGTCGGTACCAAGGGCGAGGGACGATGAGAACCATTCTCCTACTCGTTGGAACGAGGTGGACCAATGGGCAAAGTTCTCGTCCATCGGTGGTTACCGGAAGGTCATCAACAATAGTAACAGGGTCTCACTGACAGAGTTGTACACCGAGGTGTTTACATAAGCTGGGAATTATTACTGCTTATATCATATAGGTCATAAGAAAGGTTAACCAAAACAATGGAAAGGAAAATGTGATTATTACATTAATCAAACCAACGTAAAGGAAAAGGTGTTTATACTCAACTATTAGAGTATATCTTTCCCAAGGAAAGACAAAGCAAGATATTAATGATAGGGCTCCAAGTATGTAACCATTTAGACAAAGGGGCAAGGATTTAAAGAGATTTACTCATACTACGGTGTTTGGATAATGATCTAGAAATTTTAGCATTGTGCTTCAAATGTTCTTATTGAAGATCGAAGTACCACAGACATGCTTCGAGATAGCATTGACATGGTCATCAAGTAAAGGTCAAACTTCGGATACATGAAGGATCCATTAGGAACGACTCAGAGAATAAGTCTTACAATTTCCTCATGGAAAAATGGTTAACTTTGCTAAAAATGAAGAACTATAACAATAGGTTCTCCGGCTAGGGGTGCTAGGAAAGACATCACCTTACTAGGCTATACAATGACCAATGTTATGGCTTTTGGAAAATGTTCCAACCATCATATTTGACCGAGATTCCATTCTAATTGGTGATAGGATACCTCAGACTCAGGATGCCTGAGAAGAAAAAGGTGTTACACAAATTGACGAGATGACATTGTAAGATTCTTGGGAAATGAACTATGGAAGCGAGTTCCGAAACAAAATTTCATCATTAAACCAAGGATAGAATGAGGAGGTGGCTGATGAACAAAGCGACAATTCATCAAGATTTCAAAAAGATGCAATTCCACAATTATATGAACAAGGAGATAACATTTGTCAGATCAAATGATATAATGAGGTATGCTCGAGGAAAACATACACAATTAAACCTTGGTTGAAAGGTGCGCCCGAAATATGGGCATAGATAGTCTGATCAATTGTTAGAATGGTGATTCAATAACCAATAGGCTAAGAATGAACTATCGATCATTAACTTCAAAGCAAAAGGGTTGCTAGAAGTGCAGAATCCAAACAGCACCATTCACTTGTCGGTATCCCGGTTAGAATCAACACAGGGACCAAGGAAGAATGGTGACGGTGAGAAGTATCACTATACCAAGAATTCTTAAGAGGTGGAGAAATCCTCACAACATTCTTGATATAGGAGATAGTAATACTACAAGGTAGAACATAACCTAAGAAAGATAGCAAGGAAATCAAGGTACAACACGAAACATGAACAAGTTTGTGTTGGGGGAAGGCAAGAATGTTGCCGATGATAACACAAATCATCGAGGGGAAAGGATGGTATTTCTCATGATGAATTCGATTGATATCCTGGAAGAGCACGGAATGTTGATGATGATCACGACACAATTGTTGAGAGTTTTCAAGAAGGTGTAATCGATCGGTGATGACACCAAGTCAAAGGAATGATGAAGCAAAAGGTTATTGGAACCACAGGTACATCACAATCTTGGAATCAAGATTGTTGTTCAAGGGGAAATGATATGACGAGGAAAGTC
This sequence comes from Aegilops umbellulata, assembly GCA_032464435.1. Classification (NCBI taxonomy): domain Eukaryota; kingdom Viridiplantae; phylum Streptophyta; class Magnoliopsida; order Poales; family Poaceae; genus Aegilops; species Aegilops umbellulata. The sequence goes on along the minus strand of CP136054.1, from coordinate 247,332,059 downwards.
AACGTAAGCTTAACTGATCATTGAAAATTGTGCTCCAGGAAGAAGGATCAGGTAGCACAGTTAAAAAGTTGCACGATAAGGATATAGCCGATCAGGCTAGAAATGACTTGAAGGATTATTAAACTCATAAGCAACGAAAATTACTTAGAGTTATTGAATCAGACTGCAGAATCGATTCACTTATCGGTATTTTCGAGTGACTAATAACTCAGAACCCGGGGGAAAATTGGAATCGACGAGAATAATAGTTGATGAAGAACTCGTAAGAAATTATGTTGTTCCGTGATATCTCGAGATACCAGGGTGTAATACTCGACGAAAGATCAAAGTAAAGGATGGACTGGTGTATTGATCCACAGAAGACAAGTGCTTAAACTTGCCCGAGAAATGGGATCAAAGAAGAACATATGGCCAGAACCACAATTGCATAGGATCAACTTCACCGGTACCAAAGGATACTATATCAAGGAAATAGTTATTATCACAAGAAGCTTCCATGATAGGATCTACATCGTGTCCATGGGCATGAACACAAAGGTTCGAGGTCGACTCCCACTTCCTCAATGCATAACCTTCCATTCACTGCTCTAGATAAAAATGATTTCAGTGTCAAAACCTACCTAGTGAATCACCAGAGGAGTATAAGCTGTGAAAACTTTCGGATTCACATAGATTAAGGAAGGCATAGGTTCAACCCATCAGGGCTTCTTAGAACATATACCATGAACTTCAAGAGTAAATAACACAAGCTCAAAAGTAGAGCATGGTTGACAAAAGTAGAGGATACAATTTACCAAAGGAATTATTTATCAGGTAAAGAACTCACGGGAATTTTGGTTGTGAAGGACACTGTCGGATAATAACGCGACAATGGGTATGGCGGTCCACAATGGGGCTGATGTGAGTATCGGTACTCAATCATAGGAAGAAAGAATGCCAAGGCATCGGATTATAGAAACCACCGACTAATTCAAAGCTTAATACAAAGAAATTTTATAATTTCCAAATCAAGGGATGAGAAGCAATCGTTCTAATCGAAAATGAATAAGTTCAATAGACTTAGAAGCACAACCTATCAAGGCATTGATTGGTCAAGAACAATCTCATATCCAAATGACGTCTGAGCCAGAAGGATAATCCTAGGTTTGGACTGATGATTGTGAACATTCACAACTTATTGAATCAATGGACTAAAAATGATAGTGACAAAGGATGCCAATAAGATTACTATACTTATGGGATTAACCATAATGCAAGCAAGCAAGAATTTTAAGAACAACATGCTGTTGAGGATTTTTGAAAGATCAAATAGTATTTTGAAGGCTTATGTGAAACACCTGAACAACAAAGAATGTGCGGATACTCAATAAGTGCAAGGAATTATCCGTAGGGGTATTCTTGTGGCAAAGAACTGTAAGGCAGTAAGCTCAAAGGATTAGCGGAACAACGGAGAACAATTCGTTGCACCTTGTGATAACAAGATCAATGGGATTGAATGTAAGAATGGCAGGTGTATGTAGTTATCCATAAGGATATAACAGTGGTAGGGAATTTGCAAAGGCGGTGGGCACGAGTGTCTCGGGAGAACATCGTAGAGTATCTTCGAAATCTTCTAGCGCAGTAGGCGATCATTTGTGATAAGGGGCTCTCCGGGAGAAAGTATTTACGAGAACCTATAGTCAGATTTAGTAAAATCATTTAACCCAAAATAGGAGAGAGATCAGAGTCTGAAAGTATAGACGAGGAGTAAAAGATCATAATACAACCCAATGGCCACGTTGGCCCGTAAGCCGCACAACCATGTTAGTTAAAGTTTTTCAATGCCTATACTCAACTTCGGCCACGGAGTTTGGAAGGGGGATTCCTACAGGCAGTCAGCTCTGATACCAACTTGTAATGCCCCCGATTCAATCGTACACTAATCATACACGCAAACATGTACGATCAGGACCAGGGACTCACGGGAAGATATCACAACACAACTCTAAAAATAAATAAGTCATACAAGCATCATAATACAAGCCAGGGGCCTCGAGGGCTCGAATACACGTGTTCGATCATAGACGAGTCAGCTGAAGGAACAATATCCGAGTACAAACATAAGTTAAACAAGTTGCCATAAGATGGCTAGCACAAACTAGGATACAGATCGAAAGAGGCGCAAGCCTCCTGCCTGGGATCCTCCTAAACTACTCCTGGCCATGGGCGGCCTGAACGTAGTAGTAGGAACCTCCAGTGTAGTAGGAGTCCTCGTCGATGGTGGCGTCTAGCTCCTGGGCTCTAGCATCTGGTTGCAACAACCGGGAAGAAAGGAAAGGGGAAAATGGGGGAAAGGGGGAGCAAAGCAACCGTGAGTACTCATCCAAAGTTCTCGCAAGCAAGGATCTACACTACATATGCATTCTTATCAATGAAATGGGTAGTGGTCATGTCGAAGACTACGCTTCTAGCAACCTCCATCTTGCAGCATGTAGAAGAGAGTAGATGGTAAGTTCACCAAGTATCATCGCATAGCATAATCCTACCCGGTGATCCTCCCCTCGTCGCCCTATGTGAGAGTGATTACTTGGTTATATCTGGCACTTGGAAGGGTGTGTTTTGTTAAGTATCCAGTTCTAGTTGTCATACGATCAAGGTACAACTCCTGGTCGTCCTGTTACCGAGGATCACGGCTATTCGAATAGATAAGTCTACAAAAAATACACTTCTGTGATGATACGTGTTTGTCATAGTAGGTCACGTTTTCTGTCATGCATGTACATCCATGGCAAATTGAATCAAGATAGTCATACTTGTGCTGTCGTAGAAGTGTTCCATGACATTACCAAAATTATCATCACGGAAGTGTCCACTTCCATGACGATAAATCACGCATCACAGAAGTGCTTTCGTCAAGGGTGACCGACACATGGCATCCACCGTAACGGAACGCTGTTAAGCTATCGGGTCCGGTTTTGGATCCGATAACCCGTTAACAGCCCCGACCAATGGGGATTTTCCACGTGTAAAATCATCATTGGCTGGAGGAAACACGCGTCGGCTCACCGTTGGGACAGATGTCATCCACTCATTGGACCCAAAGCGCCTATGATACGTCGACATGTGGCACGGCCCAACAGAGGCCCATTCCTATGAAAAGGCCGGCCCGTTTGACTTGGTCAAAAGGTGGTGGGCTGGCCCACAGCAAGCCTGTTAACGGCTTGTTCGCATATAGCCCATTTACAGCCCGCTAACCTAGGGCCAGTTTACGGCCTATCCGAATTAGGCCCAGTAGCGTCATCTGGGCCGTCCAATATAATTCCAGCCCGTTTTAACTTCCGACCCATGTATAGCTGTCGGTGTCAAAACCGGCGGATCTTGGGTAGGGGGTCCCGAACTGTGCGTCTAGGCGGATGGTAACAGGAGGCAGGGGACACGATGTTTTACCTAGGTTCGGGCCCTCTTGATGGAGGTAAAACCCTACGTCCTGCTTGATTAATATTGATGATATGGGTAGTACAAGAGTAGATCTACCACGAGATCAAGGAGGCTAAACCCTAGAAGCTAGCCTATGGTATGATTGTTGTTCTATGTCCTATGGACTAAAACCCTCCGGTTTATATAGACACCGGAGAGGGTTAGGGTTACACAGAGTCGGTTACAATGGTAGGAGGTCTACATATTCGCATCGCCAAGCTTGCCTTCCACGCCAAGGAAAGTCCCTTCCGGACACGGGACGAAGTCTTCAATCTTGTATCTTCATAGTCCAGGAGTCCGGCCGAAGGTATAGTCCGGCTATCCGGACAGCCCTTAATCCAAGACTCCCTCAGTAGCCCCTGAACCAGGCTTCAATGACGACGAGTCCGGCGCGCAGATTGTCTTCGGCATTGCAAGGCGGGTTCCTCCTCCAAGTACTTCATAGAAGATTTTGAACACAAAGGATAGTGTCCGGCTCTGCAAAATAAATATCCACATATTGCCATAGAGAGAATAATATTTACACAAATCTAATCTGCTGACGTATTCCATAGCGTGGCATCACACTACGGCCAAGCCTTTATTCGATTCATTTTTACTCCCCCACCTCAGCCCGTTTCACGAGGCGGTTTCCTTGGCACGTCTTGTCAAAGCAGAGATCGTGTCCCCTTTATTTACGGGATTCACATCAATACGGACGTGGGTAACCCAACCGCGCCATTGATTACGGTGCTTGGGAGATAAGCGAGTTTTATCAGGCCGGTGGGGATGCATAGCCGCATCCGCCCATGTAAGGGGATAAGGATCCACCTTTTTACCTACACCTTCTTCCTCCTTTGCCTATCCATCTTCCGCGCACTCGAGCTCTAGCGCCCAAGCCTGCATTTCCCACCTCAACCTTCTCCAGCCATGTCTGGAGCGGGAGGCAAGTGGATGGTCTCCTCCGTCACGGATGGGCACATCGAAAAACTGAGGAAGGCCGGATACTTGTCTAACGACATCGCGCATCGGCTTCCCGAAGAGGGGCAGCTCCTCCCCACCCCAAGGCCCCATGAGAGGGTAGTGTTTCTCTCCCACTTCCTCTGTGGACTGGGCTTTCCTCTCCACCCATTCGTCCGGGGGCAAATGTTCTACTATGGCCTGGATTTCCATGATCTGGCCCCGAACTTCGTCCTCAACATCTCAGCGTTTAACGTCGTGTGCGAGGCTTCAATGTCAATCCGAAGGTGGTGCGCGGCAACCAGGCGGAGTGCGGAGGCGCCATGGCGGGCAAGATGCCCCATGTTCTATGGCTCGAGGGCTCCTTTGTGGAGACCTTGAAGGGGTGGCAATCGGGGTGGTTTTACATCACCGAGCCGCGTGACCCTGAGTGGGTCGCAACCCCCGAGTTCTGGTCCGGACCCCCTACGCGGCTCACGTCCTGGAAAGAGACGGGCCTGTCATGGGGCAGCAAAGAAGAGGTGAATGGACTGCAAAAATGCATCCGAACCCTGGTGAACAAGCAGCTCAAGCTTGTCAACGTAATCTAAGTTATGCTCATACGCCGGATTCTCCCGTGTCAACAACGTGCCTTCAATCTGTGGGAGTTCGACCAGGCGCAGCACCGAACTCTGAGCAGGATCTTCGACACGACGAACGAAGATGCCTGGAAGGTGCTTTTCAAGGGCGCTGAGGCTCCCGCATCCGCTTCCGAGGATCGCGGATTCAGCACGCAGCGTCACGCTAGCGCGGTAAGCTATTTGTACCTTTTACAGGGTATTAGTTTCCATAGTTTGACTCTATGCGGGATCTAAGGTCCCTTACCTTTGACAGGATTGGCAGGCGAAGTCCGGACAGATCAACTGTCCGGCTCCCTTGCCCGAAGACCCAGCCGATGCTCGGTTAGCGAAGCTGCTGGCTCCGGCACCCTATGTGGTGCCGGAGAAGAAGGCCAAGAAGAAGGCCACATGGACTCGAAAGAGTGCCTGGCGCCTGGAGGTGTCGGATTCATCATCCGACGAATCCGAGACGCGCTCCTCCCGTGAAGAGGTGGAGGAGGAGGAAGAAGAAACCTCTCTCCCTCCAGTGGGGGGAGGAAAGAAAAGAAAGGCCGCCCCGACCGAGGAGGCCGAAGGGTCCAAGAAGGGGAAGACCCTTCCTCCGGACTACTCCACCAACATTGACGACGACGAAGAGGAGTGGCCGCACAGGGCCAAGCGCCCGGCGAAATTGTAAGCATCCGCATAACAGAGTAATTCATAGTATTCCTTTATTGCACAGCCTTTCCTTATGTCGAATATGATTTATGCAGTCCGCCCAAGGCCGGGCTCAACGAGTCGTCGAGTGGCTCCCTGGATTCGTTGGATGTGAATACACTTCCGGCGGCTACCTCCCCCTGCCCTACGGACGACGCCGAAGTGTTGTCCCAACAGGTTCCAAGTCAGGAGGAGGTGATCCCGGAGGTGCCACAAGGCGACCTCCCGGATTCCAGGAGTAAAGGGGATAGATCCCCCAAGGGCTCCGAGTCTGGCTTTGAGCCGGACTCCGTGCCGGAACCCTCAACGGTTCCGGACTCCGGTAGGCAGCCTCCTTCCAAGAGGAGCAAGGCTACCGAGCCGGTGGCCTCCGTCCAACTGGAGGTACCGGACAATTTGCTGGAGGTGCTTAACGGCGCCTCCATCGACGAGGAGCACCGCTCTGTTATGAATGCGGTGATCCAGAAGGTTCAGTCCGCCAAGAGCGGACTGACTGAAGCCTGTGCCAGCCTTTTAACAGGCTTTGAGGTAAGTAAAGAATATGTAAAAATATTACCGCATAGACAATAGCCCCTTATGCTCTATTTGGCGTTCGGAAAGAAAAGCCTAATAGAGGATCTAACGAAATTCGCAGGAGTCTAACAAAAAATGAGACGATATGCGTATGCAGGCTTCGCTGCTGGCGTCCGCCGCACTGACTGCGGAGGTGGGTACGCTGAAGCAGGACCTTGAGCGGTCGGAGCAAGAGCTCAGCCTTTTCAAATGGCAGCTCGAGGAGAAGGAAGGTAAGAGATACCTTATTGAAATACATAAAAGGTGCAATTGCCAAAAAGTGACAGGATTAACGTGGCTAATGTAGGGGCCACGTCGGAGGTGGTGACCCTTAAGCAAGCGTTGTCCGAGGCCGAGAAGAGGGCGGCCACGGAGCGCACCGAGCGAGAGAAGTATGAGGCCCAGGTTGGCGAGGTGCGGCAAGAGCTCCAGGTTCTCATGAAAAAACATGAGAGTTTGGCGCTTGACTCAAAGACGCGAGCGTCCGAGCTCGCGGCGGCTATCGAAAATGCCAAGTCTGCCAAGGCCGAATCCGAGAAGGCCCTCCAGGAGTTGGATGCGGTGAAAAAGATAGCGGCGGGTATGGCATTCTTTATGCAAAGCAAACATGTAAGAGTCAGTTACTTGTTACTTAACCGAATCCGGAGCTCTCCAGGAGCATTCGCAGATTTACCCCATAGCGTGTCCGATGCCGCCGCATTCTACCGAGCCGAGGAAGGCAGCTCGACGGAGAAGGTGTTCTGGTCTCAGTATGCTGAGGACGGACACCCTGTGCCCCTGAGCGACCAACTGAAGCAACTGGTCGAGCTCCACAAGGTGGCCGAACAGGCCATGAAGGGTCTCATAGTTCGGCTGTGGCCTGGAGAGGCTCTGCCTGGGAGCTACTTCGGGCTGGTGCGGCGGCTGGCGGAGGCCTATCCAAGGCTCGAAGTCATCAAGTGCTCCGTCTGCATCGAAGGTGCCTGTAGGGCCCTTGCCCGCGCTAAGGTGCACTGGGGCAAGCTTGATGCTGAGAAGCTTGTGAAGGACGGGCCACCGCCGGGGAAAGAGCATCGCAAGCCCAAGAATTATTATAAGGACGTTCTGAAGGGTGCCCGCCTTATGGCGGATGAATGTTCCCGGGATGTAATTTTTGAGTAAACTTGCTCATTTCGTCCTGTGCGCTGAAAACGTGTTCAAATGCGCTAAGCAATGCTTTTGGAATTTAAAATATTACCTTCTGTGCGGCCATTTATCAAATTTGAGAGTTGGCGAGTTGTCGGCTTGTGCCCCCATGCCACTAGTGCTGGGGTGTTTGGCAGAAACCGGAGCGCTCTTTTTCCCATGTTTGGGTCCTTCGAGGGAGGCGCTCAGCACAACGAACAAGGCAATCAGACTATAATGCTTGAACACTCTCACTTAGCCATAGAATTCTATAATTTTAAATTTCGGCGAAGCCCCTAGTATTCGGAAGACCAAGTTCGTGGCACTATCCACGCCTTGGCCGGACAAAGCCGACTCCTCGCTCTAAGCGGCATAAGTCTTTAGGGACTCGAAAAACCTCTCGAGCAGCGACCAGCTCTCGCTTCATCATGACAGTCAGTTTTAGCTTTCTCTACTGAGGTGCTCATCCTAGCTCAACTGGGCACAATCGCAGTAGTTCTCCTAGTGCTACCTTAGCCGATATAGCGGAACGTAAGGCACCAAAATATAGGAGCCGCGCAAACCCAACTATTGACCCAAGACATGATTCGGAGCCGATGCATATAATGCTATAAGTTCGGGGTGCCGCACTTTTTAAAGTGTTCGGACTTATCACACCATATTGAGGGGTACTGAAGCCCCTGGCGTATTGGTCATACCAAAGTGTACGGTTGCAACATGTCATTAATGAACATATATTTGTAAAAAAAGGAAATGCAAAAATAGACAGAAGCTATGCATTGTTTATTAAAAGGGCTGTGATCAAAGCAGAACGATACAAATAACGCGATAAGAAAAAGGTTGGACTATTTAACATGTCCGTTCCAGGGGCAGGCTGCGGAATGGTATGTGAAACAGGTATACTGCTCGTGATAGAGACCACCTGGGAATTCCGTAATGCGGCATGGCTTGTCTGCTCCCCTGGTTCTTGCATCGTTTGTGCGGCAATTGTACTGCCGGGCAGGGCTTCCGAAGAATGGAGTCCTGAAAGTAAGAGAAAATTAAAAAATCGGCAGCCCCTAGTGTGGTTTAAGCCGTGATTCGGGCGTGCCGTGATGGTGCCCCTCCCCCTGTGCCCATGTTATTTCGAGAGCGTAGTTATGTACGCGAAGCACTGGTTTTGCATTTTCACGAGGGCTAGGGTTGGGGCCGCATTGCTACGCCTGCTCGGAACATGCCAGGTGGTCTTGTTGAGGCCCTTAGTAATCCACAGCCCATTAACGGCCCGTGGTAAAACTGGCCCGTAATGGACAGTGTATCACTTTATACCCATTAATGGCCCATTATTCCGTTGGTCCGTTTCCATCCCATGTTATCTTTTGGCCTTCTTAAGGCCCATTTATTCTTGGGCTCATTTCCAGCATTCGTTTACTTTCGGCCCGTTACTGTCATTTTCTGCTTGTGGGCCAAATACAGTCCGTGGTTACAGTCGGCCCGTTTGTGGCCCATTAATACGTTGGGCCGTTTTCATAGCATCATCAAATACGACCTATTAACGACGGCCCATTATGGTCGGCCCATGAATGGACGATTTCAACACTAGCCCATTTACGGCCATAATGTGGTCTATTATTGGCCCATGTTTGGCCAACCGATCATACGGCCCATAGAAGGCCCATTGATGATATGGCCCGTAGAAGGCCCATTAATGATATGGCCCGTAGATGCCCCATTGTGTCTACGCCCCGTAGAATGCCTATGGTTTCTCCGGCCCTTAGAAGGCCCATTGTTTCTACGGCCCATAGGAAGCCCATGTTAACTATTGTAAATATGTAGCCCATTGTTAATGTGGCCTAGTTTTAAAATAAGGTTATTGCGGCCACTAGCAAACCGCGGAAAAAGAACTGCACTAACTACAAGAAAACAAATAAACTATACAACAGAAATAAATAAGCAAGCAACTTATGCTAGGCTATCACGGCTATTACACATATTACATCCACTTGGCATCAAATTTCGCCACAAGTGCAAATATAGGGAACAAAGCAGCATATAAACGCCGCCAAAAAACTAGTCCAGAACTGAAACCACTTCAGAAGAGCTCAAGAAACAATATCCTGGGTACCCATAATGCTGCCAAGATGCTTAGCAAGCTTATTAACTTTCTCTTGTTTGGCGCTTAAATCCTCCAGCACTTGCTGTTGCACCAGAAAGTATGCATCTGAATTTTGCAGGGACTTCCTCAGTCCTTCGGCTTCCTGTCCCATAACATCTGATCAATGTCTTTCAACTTGAAGTTGAGACTCAAGAAGATGAATTGATTCAGGCAGCGAGTTCGAAGAGCTGGTGCCAGCAGTAGTAGCCAGTAACTCGAACACTACATCAAGACAGGACTTTGGGGTTGTCTCAGTGTCTTCAATAGAGTTTTTATCAGCTTTGATGGAGAACAACAGGGATGTCTCACTATCTTGAACCTGATCTGCGTTACTTCCTTTACCATTGCATAACAGGGTACTCTTCTCCAATATTTTATCCACGTTCTAAAGGAGAAACAAACAAACACATCACAGGTTTACAATGTAGTATATGAAACTCATTTTGGTAAACCAGTTCAGTAGTAAGGTGGACAGGATAACAACATGAAACAAACATATATCTATGTAGCATGGTCACTGTATGGTCTATATCATTCTAGTTTATGTTGCCAAGTCAATATAGATACAGTTCGAATCATATCTATTTAAGACAAAGCAGCATAGACAGAATATAAGTGTGGGAAACTACACAGCAATAATAACACTTGTAATGGGCATGGCATGAGAACATAACTATTTATTCAATTGAAACTGAAATCAACATTGAGCAAGTTACAACAGCAAACATGTTAAACAAACATGTTTAAAACATACCTGTTGCGCCATTGGAGTTTCAATTGCATCCTTCAAATTTGAAATTAGTTGGTATGAGTAAATACAGTGATGCAAGAGCAAAGTAGTATGAACCATAGCTACGGAACCTCACCTAAGAACAATTCTTCTTTTGCTTTAAGTGTTGACTTGGGGTTCAGAGTGGTGGTCCTCGTGCTTTGGGCACTGCAGTTGCCTTACTAAATGCTCGTGTTTGGGTGCTCTGTGGTGGAGACGGTGCTGTGTCAAAGGGAAATGGGTTACTATCTGCTGGGGTTGGGGTTAGAAGGGGTGTTGCTGGTTCTCTGTCCAACTGGGTAGGGGTACAATCTGCGCGAGTCTCGGTTATGTGTGGTGGGGCTGGTTCTTGGGAAAGTACAACCGTGGTTCTATCTCCATCGACAGGTAGCACGATCTTTTCTGAAGACCGTGTTTTTACTCCCACAGATACTGCCATCATCCCCTCCAATTGAAATAGCTGATAAACAAGAAAAGTAATGAATGTACAGACATTGTAAGATAGACAGGTGCAATGGATAGTAGGGAAGAAAACAGGGCATGAAATAATTCACATTTATGTTGTCTAACCAAACAGAATAGCAGGACATAATTTCAAATATATGATGGCTAATTAAACAAGATAGCATGACACAATTTCATACGTATGATGGCTAACTAAACAGGATAGAATGATATACTTCAAAATATGATGACTGTGTAAACAGGATGACATGATATAACTATACGATGTGTCTATTAAAGTGTTTAGCATGCCATAAATCACAAACATGCCATCGATGGAAACATGATGGCATGATATAATTCACACATAGAATGACATAATTCAAAATATGATGACTATGTGAACAGGATGAGATGATATAACTATATTATGTCTTTAGAAAATGGGTTGGCATGCCATAATTCAGATACATGCTCTCTATGTAAACATCATGGCATGATATAATTCAAATTTGCACCCAACATGAAACTCATAGTAGACACCCGAGATTAACCAGATAGTAGACAGATAGTACTGATTGCTGCCCCAATATGTACCCCACAACCATTTAAAAACTCAAGCTTCAGCATAAATTTGGACCTGAGTCGGACTCTAATAAGTGAACACGATGATAAAGTAGCATGTCATCATATTAAGCGATGCATAACGTCAGTAGACACGGAAGAGTGCGACCTCTCTTGCAGACCCTTGTAGTTCTCAAGGTCATCTGCTCAGTTGATGATGGTAATGCAGTTGTCGTGGCTGCCGGCAGCGGGGAAGAAGATCTGAGGCGGCAAAAGACAGTCTGGAGAGCAGATCCCTGCTGTGGTGAACCCTTTCGTCGTTGGAGCAGCTGAGCTGGGGTGGAACACAGCACCGCAGGAGCAGGACAAACCACACAAGGTTTTCTTTGACACATATCTGTAACAGAAGTAACTGTGTAAGGGCTTGTTTGAATTTCATGATTCTAACAATGCAGGGATAGGAAATAGACAGGAATAGGATAGGAATGCACGTGCAAAACAGAGAATTTAAAAACATAGGATTTCTGCCAATCTGGGTGTTTTGTTCACAAGAATTGGAAGATCACATGATGCAAAGAAGCATGTTGAGATTAAGTCAAACCACAAGAAGTGTACAACCTCTTTAGCGAAGCCATGTCGATCTCAGCATGATTGGGTTGGCTGGTGAGGATGCTCTGGCTGACTTGGCTGTTGGAGGAGGGGAAGAAGATCTTAGGTGTCTGGAGATGGAGCCTGAGGTACTGATCCACTGTGATGGAGGGTTTCGTCATTGGAGCAGTTCCGGTGAGTTGTACGACGCCGAGGCTGAAGCAAGACAAGAGAGACAACGTTAACCTGAGTGGAATTCTAATAGCATCTCCAATAGATGACGTAAAATACATAACTAAAAAGTGCTAGATGTATACATCAGCCGCTCATCTCTGAACTTAACTATCGAAACTAAATTTAACTGTCCAAACTGAACTTAACTACCGAAACTGAATTTTGATGTCGAAACTGAATTTTACTGTCGAAACTGAACGCACTAGAGGTGAGGCTACAAGTCAGTCGACTGACTTTTTCATCTCTAGTTAGTCAATTTTGCAGCCGTTGGATATGAAATCAAGGGCCTACAGTTCATCTACAAGTTCCACCCCCTGAGCCGCAAGCCACCACCGGCCAAACAGCCACCCCCGCCGCCCGCGGCCGGCGGTGCTCCGCCCTCCCGCCCCGAAATCACTCCCCACCGCCGGTCCGCCGACGCCCCGGCCATCCCTGTAGCCCCCCTCGTGCCGAGCTTTTTCTCCGGTGATCCCCACGCCACCGCCCACCACCGCCGGCAACCACCGCCCCCACCCTGAACCCTAAGATATATAGTGGGGTACCTCTCCGGCGAGCCCCCCTCCCTGCTGCAGCTGGTTCTTCCTTAACTCCGGCAAGCCCCCCCTAAAAATCGACTGACCCAAAAGTCGATTCAGTCGACTGAAGTGTAGCTAAATCGGAGAAGCATCGCAAGCAAGAGCAAGAGCATTAGTGCGAGCAAGAGCAAGAGCAGACCAGGCAGGGGACCGAGAGCAAGAGCACAGCAGCAGCGCGAGCGACAGCTAAAGCAGCAGCATCTCCTACTGATGTGGACGTCGCCGCCGAGGGAGCGATGCCGTGTAGGAAGTGGCCGGCGACGCCGCCGTGGATGGAGCCGCGTCATGTCGGCTCGGGACCGAGCGCCGGCAGCACCGTGAGATCGAATCAAGAAGAAAATGCGGCGGTTAGTGTACAACCTCTATGGTGGCGCCGATTAGGCCACAGCTTCATCCGAGGAAATGGTGATGATGATGCTCTTTCGCTGATGTAGGTGAAGACGGTGGTGTGGGAATGGAGGTGGCGCGAAAGACGAGGGGAACGTCGGGGTAGCTCCTTGCAGGTGGAGTACGGGGTGGCTGAACCGACAGGACGACCAGATCGACGACGGATCCTCATCTGGTACGGTGGATGAGGGACATCGAGGTGTTGCTGTGGACGACGTCGTTGGGTAAGAGGCTCCGGCTAGGTGGTGGACGGAGGAGGTTGTGGGGCTTCGCGGGTTTTGCCGGCCTCGGTGTACGAATGGGTGGGCGGATGGGATGGGAGTGAGGAACCATGGCTTAGGGACGCGCTTGGCCAAAATGTGGGGTAAGTTATGAAAGTACCCCCACCGATTTGAGGCAGTTCTTTCGGTTCAGGGGTATCACGGGCATTTCGCGTGTCGGGATTTCACAGGAGGTGGGAGTTTTCGCACGCGTTGCAATTTTGGAATAGCAAGGCGCGGGTTGAGGTTGAGGGAGTTGTCAGAGCACAACGAGACAAAGATATATCTTAAATATTTTGGGCTAACAAGGCACAGGTTGAAATTTCCGGACAAGCCTAATGTGTACTGTACCAAATCAATTCGCACTACAAATGTCATTCAAAACTTTGAATTCATGTTATGTTCAATTAAAATATTTCGCTACGTGTATAATGCATGCATCCTAGTACTCAAATGAACGTTTTAGTGCATTCTAAACGTATATACTACCGCTTCAATATGAACTAAATTTGAATTCGTTTCTCTATTTGAATAAGATCCACAATAATGATTGTTGTGAAGTCAAGGCATTTGAATTCGTTTCTCTGTTTTAATAAGATCTACAATCGTCATTATTGTGAAGTTAAACCATCGGTTGTGTATTATCTTCACAGCACACCACATGATTAGTATCGAGTTACATATGAACTATGTGTACTATATGAACTCGAACTCGATTTTTTGAATCCACTTTATGTTGATTTTAAATCATAGTAAATTTCAAGATCTATCTAGATCTTCACAAACTAAACCATGTCTCATATGTATAATGTGTTTATCACATTATGTATGGTGCCCCGCTCCCTATGCCTACAAGTATTTAGATGTGAGTTGCAAACACCACACATTACCACAAATTCAAATAAAATGTGAGAATGTCTGATATATAGTATTGTTTAGATTGTTCGATATTAGTTGTAAGCTGCAAATGCCACACATTATCAAAAATTCAAATAAAATGTGAGATTGTTCGATGTATAGTATGGTTTATATTGTTCGACATTTAGCTGTGAGTTGCGAACGCCATGCATTATCACATTATGGTATAACATGTGCAAAACCACAACACGTGTATCACCGCTATATTCATGCATGCATTTAAAACAATAAAGATGCGGGCCAACTCACCTCCAGAAGGCTCCCCCGATTGGGGCCTTGTTGGCCGCCCGATCTGCCCCTCCAACTCAGTTACACCGTTGGATCTTCACTTGTAGTTAAATCATTTTTCACCATGCAGATTTTTACTGCCCAATGACAAGTGGGCTCGTCTCACGCTTGTAGTGGCTGGGTCAGCAGGGGTCATTTTCGGCCGGGTGAGCCTTTCCTCGCGCGCCCCGCGTCACGCGTCCTGTGGCTTGCCTGGGGCTGGAGCGAGGAGCCCATTGGGCACGACCGCACCAACCCTAGCTCCCGATCCATAGCCACACACTCCTCTCCCTCTCATAGCCGCCACACTCCATTCCTCTCTTCCGCCTCCCTCCTCCTTCCCGGATCCCTGCCACCGCCACACCCACTCTTCTCCTCCTCTCTCTGCGTCGGCCGAAGCACGAGAGGAGCAGTGGCGGCGGAGATGCTCCGATGGCGGCGTCGAGTTGCGAAGCGACGGCGCTCAGGCGCGAGACGGCAGAAGCAGGAGCGGCTGCTCTGGGCCCCAATCTGGGGGGTTCGGTTCCAGGGTGCTGACGGCTTCTTTGTCTATGACGTGGGGCGAGTGGGATTCGTCGTCACCACGGCCGACCACCTCCCGTCGCTAGGGCCCATGACGTCAGCCGGGTCGGGCCAGGGCAGAACAGTAGGAGGCCATGAAGGGCACGGCTGCTGCTGGCGGAAGTAGCAGGGTTTGAAGCAGCGGTAGATGTGAGCTGGGTTACGGTTGGGGAAGGCTCGCCGACTGGGGGACGGCGAGCATCAGTGAGCGCAACGAAAGGAAGCCAGGCGTCGGCGTACGACAACGATTTGGGCGCCTGCGGCATGACGGCGAGCCGCCGCCGAACGCTCAGCGATAGGGCGAGTTGTTTGAGGCGTCAGTGGTGCCTTTGCTCGTCGCCAAGGATGGCATGTGCGCGATCTGGAGTACGACGCCGGCCAACTTCGGCCTCCGAGGCTTCCCTAACACCCTCCTCTTCCACTATCTCAATAAAAAGGTGAGCTTCGCACTCTCCATTTTTCCCTACAACTTCCAATGACTGTTCAAAAAAGCATCCAAGGGAGAGTAAGTAGCAGGAGAGTGGCAGTAGCACCAGCCCAAAGCTAAGGAAGATCAACTCCTTTTTGGTATTAGCTTTTAACCTTTTGTAATATGTGGTTTTTCTCAGGTCTTCGAAGGATTAGGGCTTAGGGCAACTCGATGGCAGCCAGTCAGAGTTTGCTAAGTTACATATGCAAGTCCTTTTGAAACTGAAACTTTTGTGTGGTGATGAGCTTCTGCTCATCTTGATTGATTCATCTCTAGTGAAGGGGTGTGCCTTTTGATGCATTCATTTTCTCTTTCATACATGGTGTTCATCTTTGTTTTGGAGAACAACACCCTTGCTGATGTTCATCTTCTCTATGTATGTAGGGGGCTTGTCCTTCCATGGTGCTCAGCCACGGACAGATTTGGAGGGAAAATAGGAGATCCTGACGAAAATGAGCATGCTAGCGGTGGATCCAAGGATACATGGTGATTGTGCCAGGTTCGTGTTTGGGCTCTTTTGTTGGGTAAGCTTCTTCACGCTTCTTATCAAGGAGATGTTCATGTCTAGCTAGGTTCCTATAAAGGGATTTTTTTCTTTCCGTTGACCAGATGCTGAGATCTAGCTAGGCTTCCATGTAGAAATGTTGTTGTCTTTGAAAGTTTGTTGGGTGCCTCAACTAAGTTTCTGCAAAGTGGATTTTTGTTTGTTACTGCCCAGGAGATGCTCTTGGATCTAGGTATATTCCTAGAAGTTTTTTTGTTGGCTTTCAAGGTTTGTTTGGTACCTTGATCTTTCCTCGTCGAGAAGGAATAGAGTAGTCCTGGAGTTCCTTTCCTCTTTATAGAGGAGTCTTTTATTCCTTTGCTTGATTTGGCGCCTGGCATCGGCATCTGTTTTAAGTTGGGATGGCATACAATCCATGGAAGTGTATGTAGTTGTTGTATGTATGGCAGATAAAGCATCTTGCCAATTAGTCCCCACTAAAATTAATTTATCATTCCACCTTTTTGGCTCATGGATATCGATGCGAGTACTGTAGGTAAATAACTGCTAGAGATTACCACCCTCGAGTAGGTTTCTCTAAACAGTCAATATATGACGGTATTTCTACTACTGCAGGTTTTTCCATGGTTGTATATGGCATATTGGCGTTCTCAGGAGTTGTGGTTTTGGAATTGTTCGCTGCTCTATAGATCTATTATTTGAATAACTGATGACATACAGTGAGTTACCTTGCAACATTATTTGGCCTTTCAAGCGCTTGATTTGAATTTTTTTAATGTAATCAAAGTGTCCCTATTTCCTAACAAGCCACCCATTTGTCATGTGTATGTGTATGTTCATGTTTTTATATTTGTTCAGATATTTAACTGCATTGGTGAATGTTCTGGGCCTGATACATCAGCTAAGATTAGGTGAGTCCTCATGTTCTATGTGGATCACACATAAAATAGAAATCCTAATTTCTGAAAATAGATTGAATCCTGTATATATTTGCAGGGCAAGACAAGCACATTAGTTGCATCCAACGTGTGAGATTGGAGAGGACTCAACAAAAGGTTTGCAGAATGTTCTGGGGCTGATACATCAGCTAAGCTTAGGTGAGTCCTCATGCTCTATGTGGATCACACATAAAATAGAAATCCTAATTTCTGAAAATAGATTGAATCATGTATATATTTGCAGGGCAAGACAAGCACATTAGTTGGATCCAACGTGTGAGATTGTAGAGTGTCGGGGGAAATCGGCCTCCTCGAACACCTATGGGGACGGAGCCCCTTCTCGGTTCGGCGGGGGGCGGAGGCTGCGCGAAGAGCGGATCGAGGCGATGCACACAAACGATTTTACCCAGCTTCGGGCCGCACGGATGCGTAAAACCCTACTGCTGCTTGTCTGATTGTATTGGGTTCTTGCTTGAGAGCACTGGATGCTACAGTATGCTTGGGGCTGGACGTGAATGTATGTTCTTTGGCCTCTTCTCCTCTACGTGCGCATGGGCCTCCTTTTATATGCTCAAGGGGCTACCCACAGGTGGCAACGCAGATGAGGGTAAAAATGGAAAAGAGCTGTGTGCACAGTTGGCTGCACAGTGCTATCGCACCTAACTCTGACGGCAGGGGACAAGGGCATTAAATGCCCGTCTGGGTCGCCCGAACAGTGCTGAAATGGACCGTTAGGGGCGCCCCCGTTTGCCACGATGGCTATCTTGTCAGCGCCGCATGCCACCGCATGCCTCTGGCTGCGCAGTGCCCCGCCACGTGCCTCTGGGAGAGCCCCAGAGTGACGCGTGGGCGGGTGAGCTGGAGCGCAGGCCCGGGGTGGTGACTTGCCGCGGCAAGTGGCTTGCCGCGGTTGCTGTCTTGCCGCGCCTGGGAATTTGCCGCTCGCCAGGCCCTGCCGGGGCGCGTGGTGCGTCGCGGTGAGCTTTCCTGAGACGCCTTGGTTGGCCTTCCCAGCAAGCTCCTCTTGCCGTGGTCTTCGTTCTTCAGCTGGTCGTCCCGGCAAGCTCCTCTTGCCGGGGTCTTGTCTCTTCGGCCCGGCAAGCTCCTCTTGCCGGGGCCTTGTCTTCTTGGCTTAAATACTTTGTTCTTGAATTGCCCAGAAAAGGGCCATGGAGGGTTTTAGGCGTTCCCCTGGCGAGCCTTGCCGCGGGGTGCTGCGACTGCCCGTGCACAAGTTCTGGGTACTAAGGTACCCCTACTTTAGTACACCGACAGGAGCCCCCGGGCCTGGGCCATACACGGTGCCGAGCGCTGTTGGGCCAGGCCCAAAACAGTGCACGGGCACGCGCGGCCTGGGTCACGCTGTATCTTAACTCCGCATCGATCGCGCCTTCCCAAAGTGGCACGTGTCGAACGCGGCGTCATGGGGAGAGGCGTGCGTGACGTGGGCGGCGTGCGCGGGGCTGAGCCCCGCAGGCATGCGTCACATCGTAATAAAAGGAGCGGTTTGCGCCTTCTCCGCAAGTGGGGGGAGGCGTGGAGGCGCGGTTTGTTCACCGAACGGGGCTGAGGCGCGGTTTTCGAGGCGTCTGTTCCCCACGATCACGGGGTGGGGAGAGGTCGCCTCACCCGTCGCCTCGGCTCTGCGCGCCTGCCACGTGGCCTCCATGCACTTGGGGTCGCGGCGGTGGAGGCAGGAAGCCGGGCCGTCCTGGGTCGAGGCAGCGGGTCGGTCCCAGTCGCCTGCCCTTCCTTCGTCTTGGTTGGGTGAGCGGGGCGGCCAGCCCCCACCCTGCTCCTTTATGAGGAGCGAGAGGGGGTGACGGAAATCCGCACTCCTTCATCTCTTCTTCTCTTCAGCTTCTGATCCCCTCTCTCCATTTGTCATGGAGAAAGGGAACCCTGGTTCTTCATCGGTGGCGGCGAGGGTCGCCGCTAGGCAGCGCGCCCCTCCTCCCCTTGCACCCGTGGTGGCGGAGCCAGCCGTAAGGGGAAGGGGAAGGGGGCGAGGTCGTGGACGAGGCCGTGGACGAGGCCGAGGCGCTCGGGGACGAGGTGGCCGGGGCGATGCGCTGGATTCGCCTCCGCCAGCGGCCCATCTTCTCACGGCGGTTCACATCGGGGACGACCCTTGCGAGTTCCTCGTCAGGCTGCGTCGGGCGCCTCGTCGTTGTCTCCGCCTCCCAGCTCCTTTTGTGAGCGTGATGGATATGGAACAACCCGAGACGCTGAGATTGCGCATGAGGGGCTGTGGAATCAGCGGCACGCGAGTCCACGTTGAGTCCCCAGCCCCCGGCGTGATGTATCTTGGTCGAGGGTGGATGTCGTTCGCCCGCATTCACAGCTTTATGGAGGGGTTCACCCTCCATTTTAAGTTGATGGAGGGCGATCTCCCCTCCGTCAAGGTCTTCGGGGACTTCGGCACCCGGGCCCGGTGCTGCGTGGATAGCTCCTCCGACAGCGAAGGCTCCTCCTCGAGAGAGAGTGACGAGGAGGGGAGCGATAGCGACGACGAGGGTAGCGTTTGTCGGGATGACGGGTCCGACTAGGCACCGGTCACAGCTCCGTGTGGCACCGGCGACCCCATCATCCGCGTCGCCGGCTCCTTGAGCTTCCCGGGGTCGTCTCCTTGGGCGGCTGGCGTGGCGAGGCTACGGAAGAGGAAGAGGGCGGGCGGCAAGGCCGCGAAGTCGGAGTACACGTCGCCTTCGACAGCGTGCTGACGTTCCGCCGCCTCATCTTCCAGCTTCACGCCTGACGCCTTCATCACCCTTGCTCTCGGCAACGGCCACCGGGATCTTCTCTTGGTGTCTTCTGTCACCCGTAGCTCGCAGCTCGCCTAGGCGCCCCTTTTGCCCTTCTCGCCTCCTTGCCCTACCTCCTGAGGAGAGAGACAAGAAAGGGATTACGGGCACCTTATCTCTTTTTAGCTTGTAAACCCTCGGGCCTTAGTTGCATTTAAAACTAGCAATCCCATCTTTCATGTTTTTCATTCTCTCTGAACTGTACCTGGGCGGAATGTTTTTAATGAAAAGGGGATGTTTGCCGGGCCACTTGTATCGCGGGTGAAACCCACACCAAGGAGCGAATCCTTTGTATCATTAAGATAGACACTTCTTTGCCCGGCAACAGACCCTGCCGTCTTCCCGCGCCACTCGACCTCTCTCACGCCCTTGGCGGAGGCAGGGGGAAGGCGGGTTCTGGCCCCTCGTTTCGCCCCTTCGCTGCCGCGGCTACTACCAAAACGGGCCCCAGGAACGCGCTCTGGGGCCTCTAGTTAAGGGAGCACGGTAGCTTCTAGGAGGAAACAAGGTTTTCGTGTTGCACAGTTCATAAGAGAATGCATGACAAGGGATGCAAAAACTTATCTGAGATTGCAGCCCCCGGCAGGTCTGGCTTGCCGCGGGTGAATCCTTGCACTTGCAGCCCCCGGCAACTTTGGCTTGCCGGGATGTAGGTGCTGGCTCGTCCTTCTTCTCTTCTTCGTCCTCAAGCGGCCCAGCTAGGATCTGTAAACCCTGCGAACCAAGGGAAACGAAAGAACAGGAAAAGGGACGCAGACTCGACCTCTGAGCTAGGGGTTAGCAGCTGTTAGGCACTATCAACCCTAACCAAGGACGAGACTCGACTCAGAATGCATGCTAAAACTTAGGGCGCCAGCGCTTCATTATCTGCTGCTCAGGGTCTGCGCCTGGCTTTGTACAAAGGATTACATGCAACAGCGGCAAGACTTGTACAAAATGTTGGTTGCCGGACGGGGTCCGACAACCGCGCCTTACGGGTAAAACTTATGAAGATGCTCAATATTCCAGGAGTTGCTCACCGGAGTGCCATCTTCGGTCTCGAGGCGGACAGCGCTGGGCCTCGTGACTCGTTTCACCCGGTAAGGACCTTCCCACTTCGGCGTCAACTTGTTGTGATTCTTGGCCGACTGAACGCGCCGAAGAACAAGGTCGCCTTCCTCGAAGCTTCTGGCTCTAACTTTGCGGCTATGATAGCGGCGCAAAGCTTGCTGGTAGCGAGAGGCTCGCGCAGCAGCCTGAAGACGATCTTCCTCAAGGAGCAGCGCGTCATCTTCACGCAGCCGCTCTTGCTCAAGCTCATCATAAGCGAGCACTCGAGGTGACCCGTATACGAGTTCCGTGGGGGTAACTGCTTATGCTCCATAGACTAGAGCAAATGGTGTCTGGCCAGTGGCTCGATTCGGCGTCGTTTTGATCGACCAAAGAGCCACCGGCAGCTCCTCGATCCAGTTTCTTCCGCACCTATGCAGCCTCTCGAAAGTCCTGATCTTGAGCCCGCGCAGCACCACAGCGTTGGCCCTCTCCGCTTGACCGTTGCTCCTGGGATGAGTAACAGAAGCGAAGCAGACCTTGGCGCCGAGGTCTTCGACGTATTGCATAAAGGCGCGGCTCGTGAATTGCGTACCGTTGTCGGTGATGATCCTGTTGGGGATCCTGAAGCGGCAAACAATTGACCTGAAGAACTTGACTGCTGACTGTGCTGTCACCTTCCTCACTGGTTCCACTTCCAGCCACTTTGTGAACTTGTCGACTGCGACGTACAAGTACTCAAAGCCCCCGACAGCTCGGGGGAAGGGGCCGAGGATGTCGAGCCCCCAGACCAAAAATGGCCAGGATAAAGGGATCGTCTGGAGAGCTTGAGCTGGTTGGTGTATCTGCTTGGAATGGAACTGGCACGCTTCACACTTGGTTACTTGTGCAGTTGCATCCTGGAGGGTTGTTGGCCAGAAGAAACCTTGCCGGAACGCTTTGCCGGCAAGTGCTCTTGCGCCAATGTGGTGACCACATATGCCTCTATGTATCTCCGCCAATAGCTTCTGTCCATCTTCCCGGTGGATACACTTCAATTTCACCCCATTGCGTCCTCTTCTGTATAGTGTGCTGTCAACAAACTGGTACATACTAGACTGCCGGGCTACTCTTTCCGCTTCTTCTTGCTCTTTGGGAAGTTCTCCTGTCTGAAGGAAACGGACGATCCGTTGCACCCATGTCGGAGCTTGCGGCTCGACGACAAGGACTAAAGGCATGTCTGCGGCTGCGGGAACATCAGCTTCTATGGCGAGAATCTGGGGCTCGGCCGGAGCTTGACGTTCCCCGGCAAGCTTGCCGGGGCAGAGCTTGTCGGGAGCGCCTGCTTCGACGGAACAAACCCTGGGGCTTGCCGGAGCAGACTGCTCCTCAGCACTCTTGGCATCGATCTTGGGGACTCTCTTGGCGGCGGCTTCGGGAAGCTCTGCCGGAAGATAGTCGCCGGAGACCAACTTCCTCTTCTTGCTCTGTCCAGTTGACGGTGTTACGGATGGTTGAGTCAGCTTGAGCACAAAGGTCCCTGGTTCCACAGGTAACTTTAGTGCGGCGCACTTTGACAGGCCATCGGCGATGTCGTTCTCAGCTCTTGGAACGTGTTCCATTTGCAGGCCGTCAAAGCGCTCTTCTAGCTTCCTCACTTCATCAACGTAAGCCTCCATCAACGGACTCTGGTAATCTTTGTTCACTTGGCAGACGACAAGCTGCAAGTCACCCCTGACAATGAGCTTCTTGATCCCAAGTTCTGCCGCGATCCTGAGACCGGCAAGCAAACCTTCATACTCTGCAGTATTGTTGCAGCGAGAAGGTCCCATCAAAGTACATCAGCCACTCTTTGCTTGCTTCCTTGCCGGGGATGCTCGTCTCTGGAATTTCTTCGTCTGGTGTCGGCGTCCACTCTGCTATGAACTCTGCCAATGCTCTGCGTTGGACAGTTGAAGTACTTTCAAATTTGAGGCCAAAGCTTGACAGTTCCAGTGACCACTCGACAATCCTGCCTGTTGCTTCGGGATTCTGCAGTATCCTCTTTAGCGGAAAGCGAGTGACAACTGTGATCTCGTGTGCTTGGAAGTAATGGCGCAGCTTTCTCGAGGCCATAAGGAGGCCGAAAAGCAATTTCTGCACACCAGAGTACCTTGACCTAGCCCTCTGCAAGAGGGAACTGACAAAGTAAACTGGGCGCTGCACCATTTTCTTCTTCTGCACCTCCTCTTGCACTTGCGCAGATCCATCCTTGTCGGGGCCAGAGCTTGCCGGGGAAGCCCCCTGCTTGTCGTTCTGTCGGTGTACTAAAGTAGGGGTACCTTAGTACCCCAGACTTGTGCACGGGCAGTCGTAGCACCCTGCGGCAAGGCCCGCCCCGGAGGCGCCAAGAGAAGACCAAGCATTCAAGACGAGGCCCCCGGCAAGAGGAGCTTGCCGGGCCAGGAAGACAAGGCCCCCGGCAAGAGGAGCTTGCCGGGCCAAGAAGGCAAGACCCCGGCAAGAGGAGCTTGCCGGGACGACTGGGCCCATGTAAGGCCATCCAAGAACAAAGTATACGAGACAGAAGATCGAACCCCCGACAAGAGGAGCTTGTCGGGAAGGCCGAACCCAGGCACCACAAGAGAAGCCCGCCGTGGCGCGCCAAGCGCCCCGGCAAGGCCTGATAGCGTGCCACCCCCGCGGCAAGCCACTTGCCGCGGCAAGATCGCCACCTCAAGACTGCGCTCCAGCTCGCCCGCCCACGCGTCGCTCCGGGGCTTCCCCCGAGGGCACGTGGCGAGGCACCGCGCAGCCTGGGGCATGCGGCGGCATGCAGCCGCCATCGTGGCGAACGGTGGCGCACCTAACGGTCCGCCTCGGTGCTGTCCGGGCGACCGTGACGGGCATTTAATGCCCTTGTCCCCTACCGTCATAAGTAGGTATGATAACACTGTGCCGCACTGTAGCGCCACCGTTCCCGCACTATTACAACTACCACCCCTTTTACACTTTTACCCCTTTCTCTTACGTTGACACCTGTCGGTGACCCCTTTGCGCTATAAAAGGAGGCCCGTGTGCAACGTAGAGGGTGTTCAGGGGGTTCGGCTCCCGGAGGTCCCGGGAGATTCAGCATCCAGACAGCCATACGCTCGGTGCAGCTAGCTCTCCAAGCTCCCGAGCTCCCCAGTTCAATACAACTAAGCAGGAGTAGGGTTTTACGCGTCCATCGCGGCCCGAACCTGGGTAAACCGCCCGTGTGCCCGCCTCGATCTGCTCTCTGTGCTCCCTCCGCCCCCCTCACCGGACAACGAAAGGGGCTCCGGCCCCATAGGTGCTCGCGGGGGGACCCCGTCCGCCCCGACATCTTTGGCGCGCCAGGTAGGGTGTCTTCGCGTCGAGGTTGTGCGGATCAGATCCTGCGTTCGCGCGAGCGTGCTCTTCGCCAGTTTCTCCGAACTCGCTAGCTTCATCAACACCATGGCCCCGAAGAAGAAGGCCTCGGAGGCCGCGGGCCCGTCCGCGTCACTCCCACCGCTGCCGGAGCCCACGGTGGGCGGGGGAGACGCCATCGGAGGGGTGGCCACCGGCGAGAACACTCGCGGTGCCACCAAATCCAAGAACAGGGCGGACGACCGAGCCTCGGCCTCCGAGGACGCGCCGCATCCGTCCCTTCAAACGACGACCCAGCAGCGCCATGCCACGGGAGGTGGCATCCGCTTGCTGGAACAAGGGCAAACAGGAGGTTCACGGGACGCCACGGGCCCCCGTCCGGACACGGGCAAGGCGAAGGCGCCGGGGAGGGACCCCGCTCTTTCTAACATTGTTAGGAGTCCGAGCGTATCCCGCTCCTCGCGCCACTCGCCCCCGCTCCCCTCCACTCCGGCAGAAGCGCTCGCGAGAGCGCAACTGCTCCTCGACTACCCTCCAGCGGCTGGCAAAGCCGAAAGCTGGAGGGCCACCATCCAGAGCCTGATCGCCTTCGCCAACAACGACACTCCGCAGCGGCCGGCGACCTCACGGCCCCGGCAGGTCGAGAAGACGAAGGCCGACGGCGACAAGACCGCCGGAGGTGCAACCACCATGCACTCCCCGGCGCAGAAGCAGAAGACGCCGCCCCGCTGGAACAACGCCGACGACGGCTCCACAGCGTCGTCGGACCCGCGGACTCGCCGGGACCAGCGCCAAGTCCTCGACGAGCGGCAGCAAGAAGACGCTCGAACAAGGATTGAGCGCCGCCGAGAAACTCGGCGGCAATCAGACCAGCGGGCTGGGAACACTGCCGACGCGCACGCGCCCGGTGAACCAGGTGACCTACCGTACGCGGCAGGTTGCCCAGCGTTCACCCGCGAGCTGCGGCGCGTCCGGTGGCCCAGCACGAAGAACTTCAAGCCCGACGTACCGGAGAAGTACGACGGCAGGACGCACCCCTCGGAGTTTCTCAGCATCTACACAATCGCTGTGCAAGCTGCCGGGGGGCGCGACGAGAGGATATTGGCGAACTACTTCCCGCTCGTGCTTAAGCCGAACGTTCGTTCGTGGCTTATGCACTTGCCGGAAGGCTCCATTTCTTCCTGGGCGGATCTTTGCCATCAGTTTGTTGGCGCCTTCACAGGCGGCCACAAACCTCATGGCCAGGATAGCGACCTCCACATACTAGCCCAGAAGGAAGGAGAACCCCTGCGCAAGTACATCCAGCGCTTCAGCCGCGTGCATCGCAACATCCCCGACGTTCACCCTGCCGCGGTTATCAGCGCGTTCCACCAGAACGTGCGTAACCGCCGCATGCGTGAAGAGATGGCCATGACCAAGATCCGGGACGTCAGCGAGCTATATGCCTTGGCTGACAAGTGCGCGCGCGCGGAGGAGGGGAGGAGGCTCCCCGGGGAGGATGCTGGCGCAGGAGAAAGCGACAGTGACGACACCGCCCCGGCGAGGAGAAGCCAGCGGCGGAATAATAGGAGGAAGAACAGGAAAGAGGTGCTTGCCGTCGAGGGGTCCGGCAAGGAGGCCCCCGCCAAGCAAACGCAGGCCGGCGGCTCCGGCAAGGAGCCTGCCCCCGTGGCGGCAGCCGACAAGCAGGACGGCTCCGACAAGCAATACTGCAAGATCCACCGCACCAAGGGCCACGATCTCTCCAACTGCAAGAGCGTCGAGTACCTCGTCGTGCAGCAGAAGGCTGAGTACGAGAGGCGCGACAAGGGGAAGGCCCAGGGTGGGGGTGGCGAACCAAGCAAGAAGCGGCCGCCCGTCGGCCGGGGAGGACGCCGCGGCAAGACCAAGCAGCGGCAAGGCGACCGGCCTCCCCGGGGCCGCGACGAGGATGAAGAAGACGACGACGAAGACGTGGAAGACGAAGATAACAGCGAGCAGGAGTTCCAGAAGGCCACGGAGGTCCTATGCGTTGACGGCGGCGCCTCTCTGCACACCTCCCACCGCCAGCTTAAGCGGTGGGCGCGAGAGGTGAACGCAGCAGAGCCGCCCGTGGAGTCGCGCAGGCTCCTCAAATGGTCCAGCACGCCCATCATTTTCGATCTTGAGGATCACCCCGACCGCACAACCGCGGTCGGGTGCTTGCCGATGCTGGTCTCACCCACCATCCGCAACCTCAAGGTCACCAAAATGTTGGTAGACGGCGTGGCCGGGCTGAACTTGATCTCCTCCGCTGTGATCAAGAAACTCCAGATCCCAGACGGCGAGCTCGAAGAGACCGGATCCTTCCAAGGAATCAACCCGGGGAGGAGCAAGCCCAAGGGGAAGATTACTCTACCGGTGACCTTTGGCGGCGAGCTTAACTTCAGGACTGAGCGAATCATGTTCGACGTCGCCGATATCCCGTTACCATACAATGGGATCCTCGGCCGTCCCGCTCTCGCCAAGTTCATGGCGGCTTCCCACCACGCCTACAACGTACTCAAGATGCCGGGGCCGATAAGCGTCATCACCGTCCATGGCGACAAAAAGGATGCGCTTATCTGCGCCGACAAGATCTACCGGGATGTAGCAGCCGCGGCAGAGAAGGACACACTTGCCGCTGAAGCCCCCGGGGGGAAGAAGACAAAGACCAAGCCCGGTAAGTGCTCTGGGGCCCACTCCGGCAACCGCACCCCTTCGGAGTGCTGCGCCGCCGTCGAGGACGTTCCATCGAGCTCCGCCGGACGGTACAGGAAGGGAATGACCGCTCCTCCGGCAACCAAGAAGGTGTCCGCCAAGGAGGACGGCACTGGCGGTACCTTCACCATCAGTGCCACGCTTGACAGCAAATAGGAAAGCGCGCTCGTCGCCTTCCTGCGGGCGAATGACGACGTGTTTGCATGGCAACCGTCCGACATCCCCGGTGTTCCCAGGAGGGTGATTGAGCACAAGCTCGCTGTCTGTCCTCACGCGCGACCCGTCAAGCAGAAAGTGAGAAAGCAAGCCGTGGAGCGCCAAGAATTCATCAGCGAAGAGATCAAGAAGCTAGAGGCAGCAGGCCTAGTGAGAGGTGTGATCCATCCAACGTGGCTGGCCAATCCGGTCGTCGTGCGCAAAGCCAATGGGAAGTGGAGACTGTGCATAGACTTCACCGACGTGAATAAAGCATGTCCCAAAGATCCATTTCCCTTGCCGCGCATTGACCAGATTGTTGACTCCACTGCCGGATGTGAGCTACTCTCTTTTCTTGATGCATATTCAGGCTATCACCAAGTCTTTATGGCCAAGGAAGATGAAGAGAAGACCGCATTTATCACTCTGTGCGGCACCTATTGCTTCATACGCATGCCGTTCGGACTGAAGAATGCGGGATCAACGTTTGCAAGGGTAGTACACTCTGCTTTCGAGCCGCAGATCCATAGGAACGTGGAGGCCTACATGGATGACATCGTGGTGAAGAGCAGGAGCAAGGAAACCCTGGTCCAAGATCTGGAAGAGACATTTCAGAACCTGCGCAAGATACAGCTCAAGCTGAACCCCGAGAAGTGCGTTTTCGGAGTCCCCTCCGGCAAGCTTCTCGGGTTCTTTGTGTCACAGAGGGGGATTGAAGCTAATCCCGACAAGATCAAAGCCATCGAGCAGATCGAAGCCCCAGAGCGCGTCAAGGACGTCAGAAAGCTTGCAGGTTGTGTGGCCGCCCTCAGTCGGTTCATTTCAAGGTCTGCAGAACGCGCCCTGCCCTTCTTTAAAATCTTGAAGAAGGCAGGCCCCATGCAGTGGACTCCAGAAGCGGAGGCAGCGCTGCAAGATTTGAAAAGGTACCTATCCTCCACTCCAATACTTGTCGCACCTAGACCACAGGAGAAGTTGTTGCTATACCTAGCGGCAACCAACCAGGTGGTTAGTGCTGCGTTAGTGGCGGAGAGGGAGGCCGACGAGGAGCCTATACCACCTACAAGCGAGTCCAGCGACGAGCGGGGGGCTGCTCCAGCAAGCTCTGGCCCCGACAAGGGCCACCCTGCGCAGGAACAGGATGGAGCGCGGAAGAAGATGGTGCAGCGCCCGGTGTATTTTGTAAGTTCCCTCTTGCAGGGGGCTAGATCAAGATACTCCGGGGTGCAGAAACTGCTTTTCGGCCTCCTCATGGCCTCGAGAAAGCTGCGCCATTACTTCCAAGCGCATGAGATAACAGTGGTCACTCGCTTTCCGCTGAGGAGGATATTGCACAATCCAGAGGCAACAGGCAGGATCGTCGAGTGGGCACTGGAGCTGTCGAGCTTTGGGCTCAAGTTTGAAAGTACCTCAACCATACAGAGCCGAGCTTTGGCAGAATTCATAGCTGAGTGGACCCCGACGCCAGATGAAGAGGGCCAAGAAACAAGCGCGCCCGTACAAGGAGCAACAAGCGAGTGGGTAATGTACTTCGATGGTGCCTTTTCGCTGCAAGGCGCCGGTGCTGGCGTGGTACTCATCGCGCCCACCGGAGAGCACCTCAAGTATGTTATCCAGATGCACTTCCCAAGAGAGCAAGCTACCAACAATACTGCTGAGTATGAAGGCTTGCTCGCCGGCCTCAGGATTGCGGCCGAACTTGGGATCAGAAAGCTGATCGTGCGGGGAGACTCTCAACTGGTGGTCCGGCAAGTCAACAAGAGCTACCAGAGCCCTCTGATGGAAGCTTACGTAGATGAAGTGAGGAAGCTGGAAGAACACTTTAAAGGGCTGCAAATGGAGCACGTCGCGAGAGCTCAGAACGAGATAGCAGACGGCCTTTCGAAGTGTGCTTCGTTGAAGTTACCTGTGGAACCAGGGACCTTCTTGCTCAAGCTGACTCAACCATCCGTTACACCATCAGTTGGGCAGTCCAAGAAAAGGAAGTTGGTCTCCGGCGACCACTCGCAGGCGGACCTCCCTGAGACCGCCGCCAAGGTCCCCAAGATCAACAACCAGAACGGCGGGGGACAGCCCGCTCCTGCGGATCCCAGGATCCGTCCAGTCAAAGCCGGTGTCCCCGGTAAGCCTTGCTCCAGCGAGCTGATCAGCAGTCTGAACGCTGGGGAACAGTCCGCTCCTGCGGGCCCGAGGGCCCGTCCAGTTGAAGCGGGGGTTCCTGACAAGCTTTGCCCCGGCAAGCTTGCCGGGGGATCACCGGCTCCGGCTGAACCAGAAGTTCTTGCCGTAGAAGCCGGGGTCCCCGCAGCGGCCTTCATGCCTTTAGTCCTTGCTGTCGAGCCCCGGGCTCCGGCATGGGCGCGGCAGATCGTCCGTTTTCTGCAAACTGGAGAACTTCCCGACGACCCAGAAGAGGTGGAAAAGATCACCAGGCAGTCAAGTATGTACCAGTTCGTGGACAACGAGCTGTACAGAAGGAGACTCAACGGTGTCAGATTGAAGTGCATCTCCAGGGAAGACGGACATGAGCTGTTGGCAGAGATACACGGAGGCATGTGCGGCCATCACATTGGCGCAAGAGCACTTGTCGGGAAAGCCTTCCGGCAAGGGTTCTTCTGGCAAGAAGCCCTCCAAGATGCAACTGCACTAGTAACCAAGTGTGAAGCGTGCCAGTTCCATGCAAAACAGATTCATCAGCCAGCTCAAGCTCTCCAAACAATCCCTTTGTCCTGGCCCTTCTCGGTCTGGGGGCTCGATATCCTCGGCCCTTTTCCCCGAGCCGTCGGGGGCTTCGAGTACTTGTACGTTGCAATCGACAAGTTCACGAAGTGGCCAGAAGTGGAGCCAGTGAGGAAGGTGACCGCGCAGTCAGCAGTCAAGTTCTTCCGGTCGATCGTCTGCCGTTTCGGAATCCCCAATAGAGTCATCACCGATAACGGGACACAATTTACAAGTCGCGCCTTCATGCAATACGCCCAGGATCTCGGCGCCAAGGTCTGTTTCGCTTCGGTTGCTCACCCCAGGAGCAACGGTCAAGCAGAAAGGGCCAACGCAGAAGTGCTGCGCGGACTCAAGACCAGGACCTTCGACAGGCTGCACAAGTGCGGAAGAAATTGGATTGAGGAGCTGCCGGCGGCTCTTTGGTCAATCAGGACGACACCAAGTCGAGCCACCGGACAGACACCTTTTGCTCTAGTCTATGGAGCGGAAGCAGTTATCCCCACGGAACTCGTATACGGATCTCCTCGGGTGCTCGCTTATGACGAGCTCGAGCAAGAGCGGCTGCGCCAAGATGACGCGCTGCTCCTTGAGGAAGGACGTCTCCAGGCTGCGGTACGAGCTGCTCGATACCAGCAAGCCTTGCGTCGCTACCATAGCCGCAAGGTCAAGGCCAGGAGTCTCGAAGAGGGCGACCTTGTTCTTCGGCGCACTCAGTCGGCCAAGAATTCCAACAAGTTGACGCCAAAGTGGGAAGGACCTTATCGGGTGAGACAAGTCACGAGGCCTGGCGCTGTCCGCCTCGAGACCGAAGAAGGCGTACCAGTGAGCAACTCCTGGAACATAGAGCATCTTCGCAAGTTTCACCCATGAGGCGCGGTTGCCGTGACCCGCTCCGGCAACCATCGGTTTGTACAGGCCTTGCCGCTGTTGCATGTAACCCCTTGTACAAAGCCAGGCGAAGCCCCTGGCACCAGATAAAGTTGCCCTGTTAGGCGACCTTGTTCTTAGGCACGTTCAGTCGGCCAAGAATCATAACAAGTTGACGCCGAAGCAGGAAGGCCCTTGTCGGGTGGAACGAGTCGCGAGGCCCGGCGCTGTCCGCCTCAAGACCGAAGAGGGCCTACCAGTGAGCAACTCCTGGGAATATAGAGCATCTTCGCAAGTTCCGCCCACTAGGCGCGGTTGCCGTGATCCGCTCCGGCAACCATCGGTTTGTACAGGCCTTGCCGCTGCTGCATGTAACCCCTTGTACAAAGCCAGGCGAAGCCCCTGGCACCAGATAAAGTTGCCCTGTTAGGCGACCTTGTTCTTAGGCACGTTCAGTCGGCCAAGAATTATAACAAGTCGACGCCGAAGCAGGAAGGCCCTTATCGGGTGAGATGAGTCGCGAGGCCCGGCGCTGTCCGCCTCAAGACCGAAGAGGGCCTACCCGTGAGCAACTCCTGGGAACATAGAGCATCTTCGCAAGTTTCGCCCATAAGGCGCGGTTGCCGTGATCCGCTCCGGCAACCACCGGTTTGTGCAGGCCTTGCCGATGTTGCATTTAAGCCCTCGTACAAAGCCAGGCGAAGCCCCTGGCCGAAGATAATGAAGCGCTGGCGCCCTAGATTTTAGCATGCATGCTGAGTCAGAGTCTCGTCCTTGGTTAGGGTTGTCAGTTCCTAACTGTCGCTAACCCCTAACTTAGAGGTCGAGTCCGCGTCTTTTTCCCATCCTTCCCCTTTTGGCTCGCAGGAATTGAATGTCCTTGCCGGGCCGCTCGAGGACAAGGAAGAGGAGAAGGACGAGCCAACACCTGCCCCCCGGCGGGCCAGAGTCGCCGGGGGCCGCAACCCCAGATAAGTTTTTGCATCCCTCATCATGCATTCTCTTATGGACTGTGGAATCTGAAAGCCTCTTTCCCTCCCGAAAAGCTACCGTGCTCTCTTAGCGGCAAGCCCCAGAGCGCGTTCCTGGGGCCCGTTTCGATAGCAGCCGCGGCAGCAAGGGGGAGGGAAGCGAGGGGCCGGAACCCACCTGCTCCCCGCCTCCGCCAAGGGCGTGAGAAAGGTCGAGCAGTGCGGGGGATCGGCTGGGCGTATTGCCGGGCGAGAAACTGTCTATCTTAACGATGTAAAGGATTCGTTCCCTACCGCGGTTTCCACCCGCGAGACAGATAATCCGGCAAACATCCCCTTTTCATTAAAAACATTCCACTCAGGTACAGTTCAGAGAGAATGAAAAACATGAAAAGAGGGATTACAAGGCTCAAACGCAACTAAGGCCCGAAGGCTTACGAGCTGAAAAGAGATAAGGTGCCCGTAATCCCTTTCTTGTCTCTCTCCTCAGGAGGTAGGTCAAGTAGGCGAAGAGGGCGAAAGGGGCACCTAGATGAGCTACGGGTGGCAGAAGGCACCAAGAGAAGATCCGGGGGCTCCGCCCGGGGGTCTCCGGAGGCTGAAGAAGACGGAGGCGCCGGAGGCAGAGCTGGAAGATGAGGCAGCGGCCTTGCCGCCAGCCTCTTCCTCTTCCGCAGCCTCGCCACTCCGGCCGCCCGAGGAGATCAAGCCCCCGGCAAGAGGAGCTTGCCGGGCCGAAGAGAAGACCCCGGCGGTCGTCACCGAGAGCAAGGGTGATGGCGGCGTCTAGGGCGCATCTGGAATACGAGGCACCGGAGCGTCAGCCAGCTGTCGAAGTCGGCCCGTACTCCGACTTCGCGGCCTTCGACGTCCGCCCTCTATCCTCCTCAGCAGCCCCCCCCCCCTACGCCAATCGCCCAAGGAGACGACCCCCGGGGAGTTCACGAAGCCCGGCGCGGTCGATGGGGCCGCCGGCGCCACACGGAACTGCGGCCGACGCCTAGTCGTACCCGCCATCCCGGCGGCTGCTCCCCTCGTCGTCGCTGTCGCTCCCCTCCTCGTCACTCTCGCTCGAGGAGGAGCCTTCGCTGTCGGAGGAGCTATCTTCGCAGCACCGGGCCCGGATACCGAAGCCCTAGAAGGCCTTGACGGAGAGGAGGTCCTCCCCCACTAGCTTGAAGTGGAGGGTGAACCCCTCCGTCAAGCTGTGTATCCGGGCGAACGTCTTCCACCCGCGGCCCAGACACACCACGCCGGGGGCTCGGGACTCGACGTGGACTCGCGTCCCACTGATCCCGCAGCCCCTCATGCGCAGGTTTAGCGTCTCAGGCCGCTCCACCTCCAACACGTTCGCGAATGGAGCGGGAAGCCGGAGGTGGCGACGAGGCGCCCGGCGCAGCCTGATAATGAACTCACGGGGGTCGTCCCCGAGATGGACCGCGGGAAGGAACGGAGCCGCTGGCGGGGGCAAGGGCGGCGCACCGATCCGTCCGCCCCGAGCGCCTCGGCCCCATCCACGACCTCGTCCGTGACCTCGCCCTCTCCCTCTTCCCCCGACGATCGGCTCCGCCGCCGCGGGCGCAAGGGGAGGAGGGGCGCGTTGCCGAGCAGACACCCTCGCGGCAACCGAAGAAGAACCAGGGTTCCCCCCCTCCATCACAGATGGGGGGAGGAAACCAGAAGCAGAAGGAGGAAGGAGGTGGAGTGCGTATTTCCGTCGCCCCCTTTTGCTCCTTATAAAGGAGCGGAGTGGGACCACGGCCGCCCCGCTCCTCCAATAGAAGCGGAGGAAGGGCAGGCAACTGGGGCCGACCCACTGCATCGGCCCGCGCCGGCCCGACTCCCTGCCTCCGCCGCCGCGACTCCGAGTGCATGAGGACCGCGTGGTGGGCGCGCAGAACCGAGGCGACGGGTGGGACGACCTCTCCCCGTCCCGTAACTATGGGGAACGGACGCCTCGAAAACCGCGCCCCACCCCCGTTCATTTATTGAGCCGCGCCTCCGCACCTCCCTCCACTTAAGGAGGGAATGGGCGTTTTCGCCCCCACGGCGCCGCGGTAAGCGCGCGCCGCCTGGGGAAGGCGCGGCGGATGCGGAGTTAAGGAGCAGCGCGACCAAGGCCATGCGTGCCCGTGCACCGTTAGGGCCTGGCCCAACGACGCTCGGCACCGTGTGTGGCCCAGGCCCGGGGGCTCCTGTCGGTGTACTAAAGTAGGGGTACCTTAGTACCCCAGACTTGTGCACGGGCAGTCGTAGCACCCTGCGGCAAGGCCCGCCCCGGAGGCGCCAAGAGAAGACCAAGCATTCAAGACGAGGCCCCCGGCAAGAGGAGCTTGCAGGGCCAGGAAGACAAGGCCCCCGGCAAGAGGAGCTTGCCGGGCCAAGAAGGCAAGACCCCGGCAAGAGGAGCTTGCCGGGACGACTGGGCCCATGTAAGGCCATCCAAGAACAAAGTATACGAGACAGAAGATCGAACCCCCGACAAGAGGAGCTTGTCGGGAAGGCCGAACCCAGGCACCACAAGAGAAGCCCGTCGTGGCGCGCCAAGCGCCCCGGCAAGGCCTGATAGCGTGCCACCCCCGCGGCAAGCCACTTGCCGCGGCAAGATCGCCACCTCAAGACTGCGCTCCAGCTCGCCCGCCCACGCGTCGCTCCGGGGCTTCCCCCGAGGGCACGTGGCGAGGCACCGCGCAGCCTGGGGCATGCGGCGGCATGCAGCCGCCATCGTGGCGAACGGTGGCGCACCTAACGGTCCGCCTCGGTGCTGTCCGGGCGACCGTGACGGGCATTTAATGCCCTTGTCCCCTACCGTCAGAAGTAGGTATGATAACACTGTGCCGCACTGTAGCGCCACCGTTCCCGCACTATTACAACTACCACCCCTTTTACACTTTTACCCCTTTCTCTTACGTTGACACCTGTCGGTGACCCCTTTGCGCTATAAAAGGAGGCCCGTGTGCAACGTAGAGGGGGTTCAGGGGGTTCGGCTCCCGGAGGTCCCGGGAGATTCAGCATCCAGACAGCCATACGCTCGGTGCAGCTAGCTCTCCAAGCTCCCGAGCTCCCCAGTTCAATACAACTAAGCAGGAGTAGGGTTTTACGCGTCCATCGCGGCCCGAACCTGGGTAAACCGCCCGTGTGCCCGCCTCGATCTGCTCTCTGTGCTCCCTCCGCCCCCCTCACCGGACAACGAAAGGGGCTCCGGCCCCATAGGTGCTCGCGGGGGGACCCCG
This sequence comes from Aegilops umbellulata, assembly GCA_032464435.1. Classification (NCBI taxonomy): domain Eukaryota; kingdom Viridiplantae; phylum Streptophyta; class Magnoliopsida; order Poales; family Poaceae; genus Aegilops; species Aegilops umbellulata. The sequence continues at coordinate 247,297,172 of CP136054.1, read as the reverse complement.
TCCGCCCCGACACGTTGGATGCACTTGCCGCGGTCGCTAGCTCATCATCTGCCTCCCTCTCTGCTACTAACGCAGCACTAACCACTTGATTGGTTGCCGCCAGGTACAACAGCAACTTCTCTTGTGGTTTAGGCGCGACAAGTATTGGAGTGGAGGATAGGTATTTCTTCAAGTCCTGCAGCGCAGCCTCCGCTTCCGGAGTCCATTTTACTGGACCCGCCTTTTTCAAAATTTTGAAAAATGGCAGGGCGCGTTCTGCAGACTTGGAAATAAACCTGCTGAGAGCTGCCACGCAGCCGGCAAGTCTTCGTACATCCTTGACATGTGTTGGTGCTTCAATCTGCTCGATGGCCTTGATCTTGTCGGGGTTGGCTTCGATTCCCCGCTGAGACACGAAGAACCCGAGAAGTTTGCCGAAGGGGACTCCAAACACGCACTTCTCGGGGTTGAGCTTGAGGCTGATCTTGCGCAGATTCGCAAAGGTCTCTTCTAAGTCTTGAATCAGGGTTGCCCTGTCCCTGCTCTTGACCACTATGTCATCCATGTAGGCCTCCACATTTTCTGTGGATTGGTGGCTCAAAAGCGGTATGGACAACCCTTGCAAATGTTGAACCAGCATTCTTCAGTCCGAAAGACATCCGTACGAAACAGTACGTGCCACATGGAGTGACGAATGCGGTCTTTTCTTCATCTTCTTCAGCCATGAAGATCTGATGGTATCCTGAGTATGCGTCAAGAAATGAAAGCAGGTCACATCCGGCCGTGGAGTCAACAATCTGGTCGATGCGCAGCAAGGGAAACGGATCTTTGGGACAAGCTTTGTTGACATCAGTGAAATCGATGCAAAGCCTCCATTTTCCGTTTGCTTTGCGCACGACAACAGGATTGGCCAACCACGTCGGATGGAGCACACCTCTGACGAGGCCTGCCGCTTCCAACTTCCTGATCTCTTCTGCGATGAACTCTTGGCGCTCCACTGCTTGTTTCCTGACTCTCTGCTTGACGGGCTGCGCGTGAGGACAGACGGCAAGGTGGTGCTCAATCACTTTCCTGGGAACGCCGGGGATGTCAGATGGTTGCCAGGCAAACACATCGACATTCGCCCGCAGGAAAGTAACGAGCGCGCTTTCCTATTTGGGGTCGAGTGTGGCACTGATGGTGAAGGTACCACCAGTGCCCTCCTCCTTGGCGGGCACCTTCTTGGTCGCTGGTGGAGCTGCCATTGTCTTCTTACACTTGCTGATGGAGCTCGATGGTGCGTCCTCGACGGTAGCGCATCACTCCGAAGAGGCGCGCTTGCCGGAGTGGGCATCAGAGCACTTGCCGGACTTGGTCTTCTTCTTTCCCCAGGGAGCTTCAGCGGCAAGTGGGTCGTGATCCGTTGCGGCTGCTGCTTCCCGGTAGATCTTGTCGGCACAGATAAGGGCATCCTTCTTGTCGCCAGGGACAAAGATGACGCTTATCGGGCCTGGCATCTTGAGCATGTTGTATGCATAATGAGAGGCCGCTATGAACTTGGCGAGCGCTGGACGGCCGAGGATTCCATTGTAAGGCAATGGAAAATCGGCAACATCAAAGGTGACCCTCTCAGTCCTGAAGTTCAGCTTGCTGCCAAATGTTACTGGCAGCGTGATCTTCCCCTTCGGCTTGCTCCTTCCCGGGTTGATTCCTTGGAATGTTCCGGTCTCTTCGAGCTCGCTGTCGGGGACTTGGAGTTTTCGGAGCACAGCAGAGGAGATCAGGTTCAAGTCGGCCCCGCCGTCAACTAGCATCTTAGTGACCTTGAGGTTGCGGACCGTTGGCGAAACCAACATCGGCAAGCACCCGATCGCGGTTGTGCGATCAGGGTGGTCCTCAATGTCAAAGACGATAGGCGTGCTGGACCATTTCAGAGGCTTGCATGACTCGACGGGCAGTTCTGCTGCATTGACTTCCCGCGCCCACTGTTTGAGCTGGCGGTGAGAAGTATGCAGAGAGGCACCGCCGTCAACACACAAAACCTCTGTGGCTTTCTGAAACTCCTGCTCACTGGTCTCGGCATCATCCATGTCTTCGTCGTCGTCGTCGTATTCGTCCTTGTCGCGGCCACGGGGAGGTCTGTCTGCTTGCCGCTGCTTGTCCTTGCCGCGGCGTCCTCCCTGGCCGGGGCGCTTCGTGCCGGATCCTCCGCCACCTCCTTGGGCTCTCTCCTTGTCGCGCCACTCGTACTCGGCCTTTTGCAGCACGACGAGCCGCTCGACCTGCTTGCAACTCTGGAGGTCGTGGCCCTTGGTGCGGTGGATCTTGCAGCACTGCTTGTTGGTGCCGTCCCGCTTGTCGGCGACCGCCACAGCCTGGCAGTTGGCGCATCCGGCAACTTCCTTGCCGGAGCCACCAGCCTGGGCTTTCTTGGCGGCGCCTTCATCGCCGGACTGATCAACAACCAGCACTTCTTGGTTCTTCTTCTTCTTGTTGTTCCGCCGCCGGCCTTTCCTTGCCGGGGCGATATCCTCACTGTTAGATTCTCCCGCTCTAGTATTTTCTCCGGGGAGTTTCCTCCCCTCCTCAGGACGTGCACACTTGTCGGCCAGGGCGTACAGCTCGCTGACGTCCTTGATCTTGCACATCGCCAGCTCCTCTCGCATCCTGCGGTTACGCACGTTCTGATGGAACGCGCTAATGACCGCGGCGGGGTGGACGTCTGGCATGTTGTAGTGCACATGGCTGAATCTCTGGATGAACTTGCGCAGGGGCTCTCCTTCCTTCTGGACGAGCAGATGAAGGTCGCACGCTTGGCCATGGGGTTTGTGGCCACCCGTGAAGGCGCCAACAAACTGATGGCATAGGTCTGGCCAGGAGGATATGGAGTTGTCCGGCAAGTGCATGAGCCAGGATCTGACGTTGGGCTTGAGTACCAGCGGGAAGTAGTTGGCAAGGATCTTGTCGTCTCGCCCCCCGGCAGCTTGCACCGCAATGGTGTAGATGCCGAGGAACTCCGATGGATGCGACTTGCCGTCGTACTTCTCGGGTACGTCTGGCTTGAAGTTCTTTGTGCTGGGCCACTGGACTCGCCGCAGCTCATGGGTAAACGCAGGGCAGCCTACCGAGTACGGCAGGTCGCCTGGTTCCCCCGGTGCATGCATGTCGCCAGAGGGCCCAGCGCGCTGGTCTGATTGACGTCGCGCTTCTCTTCTGCGCTCGATGCGGGTTCGAGCGTCCTCTTCCTTCCGTTCGTGAAGAACTTAGCGTTGGTCACGACGAGTTTGCGGATTTGACGACGCGGTGGAGTCGTTGTCGTGGTGGGTCGGGCGAGTCGGCGACCGTTGCCCCTGGTGTGGGGAATGCACGGTGGTCGCACCCCCACCAGTCTTGGCACCGTCGGTTCTTGCCTGAGCGACCGGCCGCGGCTGCGACGCACTAGGCTGCCGCGGGGTGTCGCCATTGGCAAAACCGATGAGACTCTGAATGGTGGTGAGGGAGTCCTGGATTAGGGGGTGTTCGGCTAGCCGGACTATACTCTCACCCGGACTCCAGGACTATGAAGATGCAAGATAGAAGACTTCGTCCCGTGTCCGGAAGGTTCTTTCCTTGGCGTGGAAGGCAAGCTAGGCGTGCGGATATTCAAGATCTCCTACCAATGTAACCGACTCTGTGTAACCCTAACCCTATCCGGTGTCTATATAAACCGGAGGGTTGTAGTCCGTAGGACCTCGATCATTATTCATCATCACACCATAGGCTAGCTTCTAGGGTTTAGCCTCCTTGATCTCGTGGTAGATCTACTCTTGTACTACCTACATCATCAATATTAATCAAGCAGGAGTAGGGTTTTACCTCCATCGAGAGGGCCCAAACCTGGGTAAAACAAAGTGTCCCTTGTCTCCTGTTACCATCCGACCTTGACGCACAGTTCGGGACCCCCTACCCGAGATCCGCCGGTTTTGACACCGACATTGGTGCTTTCATTGAGAGTTCCTCTGTGTCGTCGCCTTCGGGTCCGATGGCTCCTTTGGTCATCAGCAACGACGAGGTCAAGGGCGAGACTTTTCTCCCCGGACAGATCTTCGTCTTCGGCGGCTTCGCTCTGCAGGCCAATTCCCTTGGCCATCTGGAGCAGATCGGAAGCCACGCCCCTGGCCATCAAGTCAGGTTTGGAAGTTTAAACTATACGGCAGATATCCGAGGAGACTTGATCTTCGACGGATTCGAGCCCCAGCCAAGCGTGCCGCACCATCTCGAGGGACATGATATAGCTCTGCCCCCGAATAGTGTCCTGGAGGCCGCACACGCTCCGTCCCCGACCCTCGATTCGGAGCCCGTTGCGTTCGTTGAGGATGAACGGTTGGACGTCACCTCAGGGGCTGCGATCTCAAAGGCGATCGAGCCGAACGACAGCCCCGCACTCCGCGTGGCCCATGACTCCGAGGAGCCGGACTCTTCCCCGAGTTCCGAAACTCCCTTGCCCCTGCCGATCGAATTAGATTGGGCGCCTATAATGGAGTTCACCGCCGCGGATATTTTTCAGCATTCACCCTTCGGTGATATACTGAACTCTCTTAAGTCTCTCTCTTTATCAGGGGAGCCCAGGCGGAACTATGGCCTGCGAGGTTGGGATTCGGACGACGAAGAAATTCAAAGCCCGCCCACCACCCACTTAGTAGCCACTGTCGACGACTTAACCGACATGCTTGACTTCGGCTCCGAAGACTTCGATGGTATGGACGACGAAGGAGGAGACGAACAAGAGCCAGCACCTGTAGGGCGCTGGACTACCACCTCGTCATACGACATATACATGGTGGACGCTCCGAAAGACGGAGATGGCGGTGGAACAGCGGAGGATGGCACTTCTAGAAAGCCTCCCAAACGCCGGCGTCAGCGGCGCCGCTCTAAATCCCGCCAAAGCAAGAATGGTGATTCTGGCACAGGGGATAATACTACCCCGAATAGCGCCGAAGAGCACCAACCCCAGCAAGATTCGGCACAGGAAGATGGAGAAGCCAGCCCTCATGAGAGGAAGGCAGAACAAGAGGTTGAGGATGACAACTACATGCCTCCCTCCAAAGACGAGGCAAGTCTCGGCGACGATGAATTCGTCGTACCATCAGACCCCGCCGAACAAGAGCGTTTTCAATGCAGGCTTATAGCCACGACGAACAGCCTAAAGAAAAAGCAACAACAGCTTAGAGCTGATCAAGATTTGCTAGCTGACAGATGGACAGAAGTCCTTGCGACCGAAGAGTATGAACTCGGACGCCCCTCCAAAAATTATCCTAAGCACAGGCCGCTCCCCCTATCAGAGGAGGAAGCACAAGACATGGCAGATCGGCCACCCCGTGGCCGCGACAGAGAAACCTACCGAACAGCCAAACAAGCCATGCCCCGCCGCCGCTTTACCAAGGCACGGGTAAACGAGCCAGACCTGCGAGACGTACTGGAGGATAAGGCAAAGCAAACAAGATCGATCTACGGATCGCGCGGACGCCCAAACTTTCAGTCCGGACAACATAAATCCGGTCGGGCCGAACAGAACAAGCACAGCTCTTCCGAGCTGCGTAATGACATAGCCCAGTACAGGGGTGCCGCACACCAGATATGCTTCACAGACGAAGTAATGGATCATAAAATCCCAGAGGGTTTCAAACCCATCAATATAGAATCGTACGATGGTACGACAGATCCGGCAGTCTGGATCGAGGATTATCTCCTTCATATCCACATGGCATGTGGCGACGAACTACACGCCATCAAATACCTCCCACTCAAGCTTAAGGGACCAGCCAGGCATTGGCTTAACAGCTTGCCTGCAGATTCGATCGGTTCTTGGGAGGACCTGGAAGCCGCATTCCTCGACAACTTCCAGGGCACTTATGTGCGACCGCCGGACGCCGATGACCTAAGCCACATAATTCAGCAGCCAGACGAATCGGTCAGGCAATTCTGGACACGGTTCTTAACAAAGAAAAATCAGATAGTCGACTGTCCGGATGCAGAGGCCCTAGCGGCCTTCAAGCATAATATCCGCGACGAATGGCTGGCCCGGCACCTAGGACAGGAAAAGCCGAAGTCCATGGCAGCCCTCACGACACTCATGGCCCGCTTTTGCGCGGGCGAAGACAGCTGGCTAGCTCGTAGCAACAACTTATCAAAGAAAACCGGTAATCCGGATAACAAGGACAAAGGTGGCAGGTCACGTCGACATAATCAAAAGCGCCGCATTAGGAGCGACAGCAATGAGGACACGGCAGTAAATGCCGGATTTAGAGGCTATAAATACGGTCAGCGGAAGAAGCCATTCAAAAAGAATAACCAGGGCCCGTCCAGTTTGGACCGAATACTCGACCGCTCATGCCAGATTCATGGCACCCCCGAAAGGCCAGCCAATCACACCAACAGAGATTGTTGGTTGTTCAAGCAGGCAGGCAAGATAAATGCCGAACATAAAGACAAGGGGCTGGATAGCGACGACGAGCAGGAGCCCAGGCCGCCGAACAACAAAGGACAGAAGGGGTTTCCCCCACAAGTGCGGACGGTGAACATGATATACGACGACGAGCAGGAGCCCAGGCACTACGGGACGTATACGCGATGGAGCCAGTCGCCCCAAAGTTCAACCCATGGTCCTCCTGCCCGATCACTTTCGATCGAAGGGACCACCCCACCAGCATCCGTCACGGCGGTTTCGCCGCATTGGTTCTCGACCCAATAGTCGACGGATTTCACCTTACGAGAGTCCTCATGGACGGCGGCAGCAGCATGAACCTGCTTTATCAGGATACAGTGCGGAAAATGGGCATGGATCCATCAAGGATCAAACCAACAAGGACGACCTTTAAAGGCGTCATCCCAGGTGTAGAAGCCAACTGTACAGGCTCTATAACACTTGATGTGGTCTTCAGATCTCCGGATAACTTCCGAAGCGAAGAGTTAATCTTCGACATAGTACCGTTCCGCAGTGGCTATCATGCCCTGCTCGGACAAACCACGTTCGCCAAATTCAACGCGGTGCCACACTATGCATATCCCAAGCTCAAGATGCCAGGCCCTCGAGGCGTAATCACGGTCAGCGGAAACACCGAACGCTCCATCCGGACGGAGGAGCACACAGCGGCACTCGCAGCGGAGGTTCAAACCAGCCTTTTAAGGCAACTCTGCAGTCCGGCCGCTAAAAAGCCGGACAGTGCAAAACGCGCCCGGAGCAATCTGCAGCAAGACCAACTGGCGCGTTCAGAGCAAGCGTAGCAAAGCGGCCCCAACCCTGGCCATAGCTGCATAGCAGAGCTAGTACCTAGAGTACACAACTACGCCCTTAAAATTCCATGGGCACAGGGGAAGGGGCACATCGACGGCATGCCTACAGTACGACGTCAAACGCACTAGGGGCTGCCGGATTCTTTCTTTTTTTCCTTTCAGGACCACAGTCTGGACAACCTGTTCGGCAATGCTGCCGCACAGACGATACCAGACCCAGGAAAGCAGACAAAGCAACGCCGCATTATGGAACTCTCAGGTGGTCTCTATTCCGAGCAATATAACTGTATCTAAATTCCGCGGCCTGCGCCTGGTCAGGACATGTCATATGGTCTAAAACATATTTCGCTTATTGCACTAATTGTATCGTTCGGCTTGAGTAAACAGCCTTCTTATAAACAATGCATAGCTTTTGTCTATTTTTTGCATTATAATCTCTTTATAAATATATATATATATAATATATATATATATATATATGTTTATTTCATAACATGATGGCACCCGTACACCATGGGACGGCAAACCACGCCAGGGGCTTCATCACCCTTTTCATCTGGTCGTGAGAAGTCCGCACACTTTCCCAAGTGCGGCACCCCGAACTTATAGCACTATATCCATCGGCTCGGAGTCATGATTTTGGTCATATGTTGGGTTTGCCCGGCTCCTATGTTTTGGTACCTTACGCTCCGCTCTATCGGCTAAGGTAGCACTAGGAGAACCACTGCGATTGCGCCCCAGATCAGGTGGGTGAGCGCCTCAGTGGAGAAAGCTAAAACAGACCGTCATGATAGGGCGCGAGACCGGTCGCTGTTCGAGAGGTTTTTCGAGTCCTTAAAGGCTTATGCCATTTTCGAATGGAGAGCTGGTTAAATCCGGCTAAAAGGCGTGGATAGTGCCCCGAATTCGGCCTTCCGAACTAGGGGCTTCGCCGAAATTTAAAATTATAAAGTTCTATGGCTAAGTGAGAGTGTTCAAGCATTATAGTCCGATTGCCTGGTTCGTTGTGCTGCGGGCCTCCCTCGAAGGACCCAACTATGGGAACAAGAGCCCGCAGGTTTATCCCGAACACCTCAACACTAGTTGCATGAGGGCAGAAGCCGACGACTCGCCATCTCTCAGTTATTGATAAACGGCCGCATAGAAAACAATATTTTAAATTCAAAGCATTGCTTAAAGCGCATACGAACAAGTTTTCGGCGTACATGATAGAAACGAACGAGTTCATTGATAGATTACATCATGGTTACATTCATCCGCGATAAGGCGGGATCTGGCAAGAACTTCCTTATAGTAGTTCTCGGGCTTGCGATGTTCCTTCCCCTGCGGCGGACCGTCCTTCACCAGCTTCTCGCCGTCCATCTTGCCCCAGTGTACCCTTACACGGGCAAGGGCCCTCCGGGCACCTTCAATACAGGCAGAGCGCTTGATGACCTCCAGTCGTGGACAGGCCTCCACCAGCCGCCGCACTAGCCCAAAGTAGCTCCCTAGCAGGGCCTCTCCAGGCCACAGCCGAACTAGTAAGCCCTTCATTGTCTGTTCGGCCGCCTTGTGGAGCTCGGCCAGCTACTTCAGCTGGTCGCTCAAGGGCACAGGGTGTCCGGCCTCAGAATACTGAGACCAGAACACACTCTCCGTCGAGCTGTTCCCTTCGCTCCGGAAGAATGCGGCCGCGTCGGACGCACTGCGGGGTAGATCGAAGAACGCCCCTGGAGAACTCCGGATCCGGGCAAGTAACAGGTATTTTACTTTTATGTTCCTACTTTGCATCGAGAATGTCTTACCCGCTGCTATCTTCCTCATATCCTCCAATTCTTGGAGGGCCCTGTGGGCTTCGGCCTTGGCATTCTTGGTGGCCTCAACGGCAGAGGCGAGTTCGGTGGCTTGCGCTTTCACGTCAAGCTCCAAACCCTCATGTTTATCCATGAGAGCTTGTAGCTTTTGCTGCACCTCTCCGTATTGGCCTCCGAGCTTTTCTCGTTCAGTGCGCTCTTCGGCCGCCTTCTTCTCGGCCTCGGCAAGCGCCTGCCTTAGGGTTTCCACCTCTGTGGTGACCCCTACAATAGGCAGTTCAATCCCGTTATTTTTTGCAATCAAGCCTCTCTATAGGCATATTTTATTTTTGAGGGGGTTATCTTACCTTCCTTCTCCTCGAGCTGCCTCTTGGCAAGGCCGAGCTCCCGCTCGGACCGCTCGAAGTCCTTCTTCAGGACCTCCACCTGCGCAGTTAATGCGGCGGTGGATAGCAGGGAAGCCTGCATATGCATATTTGATTTATTATAGTTAGACTCCTACGAATATTATTAGATCCTTTATTCGGCTTTTCATTCCGAACACCGAACAAAGCATCAGGGGCTACTTTCTATGCGGTAATTAATTCAGCATATTTTTTGCTTACCTGGAAGCCTGTTAGAAGGCTGGTGCAAGCTTCATTCAGCATGCTCTTGGCGGACTGAACCTTTTGGACCACCGTACTCATAACAGTACGGTGCTCCTCGTCGATGGTGGCGCCTTCAAGCGCCTCCAGCAGATTGTCCGACGCCTCTGGTTGGACAGAGGTCACCGGCTCGGATGGCTTGCTCCTTTTAGAAGGAGTTTGCCCGCCATGAACCCGGACGGTGGAGTCCGGCACGGTGTCCGGCTCAAAGCCGGACTGGGAGCCCTGGGGGGTTTTATCCCCTGTACTCCTGGGGTCCTGAGGATTGCCTTGCGGCTCCTCCAGGACCACCTCCTCCTGCCCCATTTGGCGGGACACCGCTTCGGCATCGTCCGCCTTGCGGGGGGAGACCGCGGGAGGGACGGAGTCCATCTCCGACGAATCCAGGGAGCCGCCCGACGAAATGTCGAGTGCGTCCCAGGGCGGCCTGCACAATTATGTTTAACATAAGGGAAAGCTGTGGGAAATATGATGGGTTACTCTGGTATCTGGATACTTACGACTTCGCCGGACGCTTGGTTCTTTCCGGCCATTCCTCCCCGTCCTCATGGGCGGCTGGGGAGTAGTTCGGCGGAGGGGTCTTCTTCTTCTTGGACCCCTTAGCCGCCCCCGCTGGGGCAGCTTTCCTCTTCTTTCCTTCCCCCGTTGGAGAGGGAGGGATCTCTTCCTCCTCCTCGTCTTCACGAGCGGAGGGCGTCGCAGACTAGTCCGATGACGAGTCCGACATCACCACATTACGGTCACTCTTTCGAGTCCCGGTGGTCTTGACCTTCTTGACCTTCTTTTCCGGCACCACATACGGCGCCGGGGCCAACAGCTTCTCTAGAAGAGCTGGGGCTTGGTCTTTGGGCAGGGGAGACGGACAGTTGAATTATCCGGCTATCTTCAGCCACTTCTGTTAAAAACAAAAGGGAGTTTTTAAAAATCCCGCATAGAGTTAATCTACAAAGAGGAGCCTAATGAACCTGTGAAAGGGACGAATAGCTTACCTCCTTAGCATCGCGCTGCGAGCTATATCCACGATCTTCAGAGGCGGATGTGGGGCAATCGATGCTTTTGGTTAGCACCTTCCAGACATCTTCATACGTCGTGTCGAAGAGCCTGTTGAGGGTTCGGTGCTGCGCCGGATCATATTCCCACAAAGTGAAGTCCCGTTGTTGGCACGGGAGGACCAGACGAATGAGCATGACATGGATTATGTTAACATGCCGGATCGGCTTGTTCACCAGGGACTGGATGCAAGTTTGCAATCCGGCCACTTCGCTCTCGTTGCCCCACGATAAGCCCGTCTCTTGCCAGGACTTGAGACGCGTGGGGGGTTCGGATCTAAATTCGGGGGCCGCGACCCATTTCGCGTCGCGTGGCTCGGTGATGTAAAACCACTCAGCCTGCCACCCCTTCAAGGATTCCACAAAGGAGCCCTCGAACCAGACGGCGTTGGCCATTTGGCCAACCATGGCGCCTCCGCACTCCGCCTGGGTGCCGGACACCACCTTAGGCTTGACGTTGAAAGTCTTGAGCCAAAGGCCGAAGTGGGGGCGAATGCGGAGGAAGGCCTCGCACACGACGATAAACGCCGAGATGTTGAGGACGAAGTTCGGGGCCAGATCGTGGAAATCTAGGCCGTAGTAGAACATGAGCCCCTGGACAAAAGGATGGAGCAGAAAGCCCAGTCCGCGGAGGAAATGAGGGAGGAAAACCACCCTCTCCTCAGGCCTATGGGTGGGGAGGAGTTGCCCCGCCTCAGGAAGCCGGTGCGCGATGTCGTTGGACAGATATCCGGCCTTCCTAAGCTTTTTGATTTGTCCCTCCGTGACGGAGGAAGCCAACCACTTGCCTCCTGCTCCAGACATTGCTGGAGTAGATTGAGGGCTAAAGGGCGAACTTGGGCGTTGGAGCTTGAGTGCGCAAGAGATGGATAGGCAGAGGAGGAAGAAGGCGTGGGTGAGAAAGGAGGATCTTTCTCCCCTTATATAGGCTGATGCCGTTATGCGTCCCCACCTGCCTCATAAAACTCGTCTGCCGCTCAAGCGCCGTGGTAAATGGCGCGGTTGTGTTACTCACGTCCGTATTAATGGGAATCCCTTTAAAAGGGGCACACGATCTCTGCTTTGACAAGACGTGCCAAGGAAAACGCTTCGTTAGTGCTGCGGAAAAACAGTAAAAATATTCTGTACAGAAGGCTTGCTTGCGGTGCTATGACGCACCGTGGAATACGTCAGCAGATTTGATTGTGTTTGCATTATTCTCTATATGGCTATACGTGGAAAATTGTTTTGCAGAGCCGGACACTGTTTTCTGGTGTTCATTATCTTCTTGAAGAACTTGGTGGAGGAACCCGCCTTGCAATGCCGAAGACAATTTGCGTGCCGGACACGTCGTCATTGAAGCCTAGTTCAGGGGCTACTGAGGGAGTCCCGGATTAGGGGGTGTTCGGCTAGCCGGACTATACTCTCAGCCGGACTCCAGGACTATGAAGATGCAAGATAGAAGACTTCGTCCTGTGTCCGGAAGGTTCTTTCCTTGGCGTGGAAGGCAAGCTAGGCGTGCGGATATTCAAGATCTCCTACCAATGTAACCGACTCTGTGTAACCCTAACCCTATCCGGTGTCTATATAAACCGGAGGGTTGTAGTCCGTAGGACCTCGATCATTATTCATCATCACACCATAGGCTAGCTTCTAGGGTTTAGCCTCCTTGATCTCGTGGTAGATCTACTCTTGTACTACCTACATCATCAATATTAATCAAGCAGGAGTAGGGTTTTACCTCCATCGAGAGGGCCCGAACCTGGGTAAAACAAAGTGTCCCTTGTCTCTTGTTACCATCCGACCTTGACGCACAGTTCGGGACCCCCTACCCGAGATCCGCCGGTTTTGACACCGACAGGTGGCCCTCCAACCATCGAGCTTGTCCGCCGTCGGAGGGTAGTCTAGGAGTAGCTGAGCTCGTGCTAGAGCTTCTGCCGGAGTGGCGGGCAGCGGCGGCGAACGGCGCGAGGAGCGGGATGTGCTTGAACTTCTAACCATGTTAGAAGGAGCAGCACCCGACCCAGGCAGCCGTGCCACGCTCGCGCCAGCACGTTGGTGCGTATGCTGGCCTTGAGCGACCTGGGGTTCGCCGGCTCGATCTGGGTCCAGCGAGCGTATGGTACCATGGGTACCAAGACGCTGCTGGTTCCGCGCCTCCTGGGAGGGGCGCGGTGCAAGTTCGGATGCCGTGGCACCATGAACTGGTTCGACGACGCCCGTTCCTCCGCCGGTGCCTTCCCCACCACCCATCTGCTCCAGGGGCGGTGGGTTCGACGCGGACGGACCAGCCACCTCCGGAGCCTTCTTCTTCGGTGGCATGTCGATGAAGATGACGAAGATCTAGCCTGTGCGGACGCCGGATCAGGTTCACACAACCTCGACGCCCCCTACCTGGCGCGCCAAAGATGTCGGGGGAAATCGGCCTCCTCGAACACCTATGGGGACGGAGCCCCTTCTCGGTTCGGCGGGGGGCGGAGGCTGCGCGAAGAGCGGATCGAGGCGATGCACACAAACGATTTTACCCAGCTTCGGGCCGCACGGATGCGTAAAACCCTACTGCGGCTTGTCTGATTGTATTGGGTTCTTGCTTGAGAGCACTGGATGCTATAGTATGCTTGGGGCTGGACGTGAATGTATGTTCTCTGGCCTCTTCTCCTCTACGTGCGCATGGGCCTCCTTTTATATGCTCAAGTGCAACGCAGATGAGGGTAAAAATGGAAAAGAGCTGTGTGCACAGTTGGCTGCACAGTGCTATCGCACCTAACTCTGACGGCAGGGGACAAGGGCATTAAATGCCCGTCTGGGTCGCCCGAATAGTGCTGAAATGGACCGTTAGGGGCGCCCCCGTTTGCCACGATGGCTATCTTGTCAGCGCCGCATGCCACCGCATGCCTCTGGCTGCGCAGTGCCCCGCCACGTGCCTCTGGGAGAGCCCCAGAGTGACGCGTGGGCGGGTGAGCTGGAGCGCAGGCCCGGGGTGGTGACTAGCCGCGGCAAGTGGCTTGCCGCGGTTGCTGTCTTGCCGCGCCTGGGAACTTGCCGCTCGCCAGGCCCTGCCGGGGCGCGTGGCGCATCGCGGTGAGCTTTCCTGAGACGCCTTGGTTGGCCTTCCCGGCAAGCTCCTCTTGTCGGGGTCTTCGTTCTTCAGCTGGTCGTCCCTGCAAGCTCCTCTTGCCGGGGTCTTGTCTCTTCGGCCCGGCAAGCTCCTCTTGCCGGGGCCTTGTCTTCTTGGCTTAAATACTTTGTTCTTGAATGGCCCAGAAAAGGGCCATGGAGGGTTTTAGGCGTTCCCCTGGCGAGCCTTGCCGTGGGGCGCTGCAACTGCCCGTGCACAAGTACGGGGTACTAAGGTACCCCTACTTTAGTACACCGACATAGAGGAATTAACAAAGGGTTTTCACTTATTCTATAAATTCAGTATTAGGTTAGTGCCTCTATTTAGTGATTATATAGTACTACATTCTTGCAGAAACTGAATGCATATAAGAATCATGGATGGTAATGTTTTATTTTTATCAATGCACTTTTCTTAGCATGTTTTTGTGTGTTCCTACGGCGAGCTCGACCATTTGCTCTGCAGGGAGTTTTTTTAGCTTAAAAGGAGCAAATAATTTGAGAGGATGGTAATCATGTGGAAAGTGGTATAGTGATGTGATTTATTGGCCTAAGAAATCACATTGTACGGTTTATTGGCCTAATAAGCTATCTTTGACTGTAAAACCAATAAGCATGTCCAAAGGATGGTTTTGTCTTATTAGTTTCATGAAAACGTTGGTAGTTTAAATAGCATCGATGCTTGGCACAGAAGTGAGATTAACAAAACACTGATTGAAGATCAGTTTTTCTCTTTTTCAGAAATGTCTAATGTAAACCAGTTTTCTTGGTGCTTTCCATTGGGTATGCACAAAATGTTTTTATTCCCAGTTATTGGTTTCCATGTGCATAGCAGGTTCAGAACAAATTTCATAAAAACAATTTGTCATGTTTTTCACTGTTATTCATCCATGAGATTCTCCTGGTCCTTGTTCCTAAGATCCCCCCCCCTCTTTGTCAATTCGAGAGGCTTGTTTTGTTCTTCCAGAGAAATACAGTTGCTTGTCTTTATTTATGTTTTTGTTATAAAAAACCTTTTATGTCTGCTTATTCCTCAATACTCTGATCATGACTCTGCTCTTACTTTATCCTTAGTTTTTATTTACCATTTTTGTGCACGGGGGAGGGGGGTCTACTCTCTCTCTCTCTCGATATAAGTGTGGATGCAATGGATATTGACTGTTGTTGTTCGGATAAAAATTGGGTTCTTACATGCTTGTCGAAATTTAGTTCTGTAGAAGACAAATATCGCTATCATGCAATGATCAGTGCGGAGTAGGATAGTTATAGAATTCTTCCTCAGTTTTCATTGAGCAAAGGTTGGATGTGTTTGACTCTTTTGTTGTTGTAATTACCTCTCTAGATTTTTCTTATACCGAGAAATATTAGAATTTATAATCGCTATTGTACACGGTCATTAATCTGTGGAAACTTTTATCACTTTCGTACAACCAAAGCTCGTGTGTAATTCATCCTTGTTCAATTGGAACTTCCCATTGAATCCATCCCGTGTCGTTCTATCTTCTTTTCGATAAGTGTTTTATGCTAATGACACGTTTATGATTCAGTATATAATTGCCAAGTAGTTTATGGCTCAGTATACCACTTCATGTTCCTTCCACCGTCAAATTTCAATGTTTTTGTATTACATATGCAAATTTATCTTTTTTTGGTTGTTTGTTGCTTCTTGCAGCGTCCCGAGTACATATGTGAGGCTATGGGAGTACTTTTTTCATGTGATGATGAGAGGAACGGATTGTGCCATGTGAACACAATCGCTGGTACATTTTGAAGGTTTCTTCCCATAGTGGCATATTAATTATTTGGTCCTGCACACCCTAATCAGGATTTATATTTCATTTTTTTAACCATTCAGATATACATTTTTTGCTTGGCCTGCTGTATTTTCTGGAAGTGAACACTTTATTAGTTCTTTTACAGTTAAAAATGCATGCTTGCAACATATAGCTACTAATCTGATGCTCCAGTCTTTAATTTGCTAATATGATATTCAACTTTACTTTCAGGGATAAGCTGGTCAATGCAGGAAATTTTAAAAGAAAATGACTAAAATCAACATTTGAAGGTACATCATGTATTATGTTACTACAGAAATTAACATTGTGGGTCTGTTATTGGGAATCATGAGTTTCGTGATAATGTGACCCATTAGTAAGAATATGTTCCGAAGGAAGTACCAATATAGATGTGATGTACTGGTGTTTTGTTCAATTATTTCACCCATACTTCACCTATCTGGATTATTTAGCTTGAGCAATTTGCAGAATCTTGTACTTCAATAAGTACAACAATATTAATTTTTGTAGTAGAGTAGTCATATATAGGTATATAAAGTTAGTCATGATCGGATTCCTATATGTTATGTGGGTTCGGCATATCCTAAATATTGAATCATAAAATCAGTGCATTGAAAGATTAATTTGAGAAAAATTAATCTAGCATTTCTTTCATATGAACTTGAGGAGAAGGCGCTTATTTCACAGGCTAAGGTTTTTGTTGGTTACTTATTCTTTCGTCCTTTAGTTCATCAAAAAATGAAGAGGATCATGCCTTCTGTTGGAATTGCTTTTCTGGTTTAAGCAATCATTCAGGTTATTTAAACACACTCATGCCTCTTTTCTTCGGTCATTACTAATGATGAGTGTCATGTGTCTGATCTGGTTTTATGAGAGTAATTACCAGTGGTGAGAGGGTTCAAATTGGGGATTACGAATATGAAGTAGATGTGCCTTATATATAGACGCCTAATGATTCAAAAACTAATACTTATCTCTAATAATTCTTACATGCATACATGCATGCGAGCTATCTCTATGAGAGTAAATAGTGGCCTTTGGATATCAATTATGGGTTTATAATTTTGTGCCAAGACCCTAAAAGCATTTTTGGCTGATGCTTCGATATCATATCTATTTTCTCTATAAATTCTAGACCTTCAGTTACATTATGATATTTGCATGCCATTTTTTTGTACCTTTCTGAAATAGGCTAACATTACCAAAAAGACCCACATGTTTTAGAAATTGAATTATGTGGTCACCATGACAGCTTTCCAGGTTATGGTTGTTTAGCCACTTAATGCAGTATCGATGGTTCAATGTGCTTCATCAAATGAAACATAATGCATAGGTCATCAGTTTTGAGCCTTAGCCGCATATGTTTTATGCTCCTTTTGCCCTGCACCATATTTTCTTACATGTATTGCTTCACCCGTCACCACAGACGTCTTACCTCACCTTGACCATGGAGCCGCTAGGAGTACGATCAATATATGATCATTCTTAGAGTTAAAATTCTAATTTCCGTACTGAATCAATTGGTTCCTTCATCAAGTGATTCATAGTAAACCAGTAAACATGAATTTTATGTGTATATATTACTCATTACTTTGCCATTTATTTTGTTCAAAATATTTTTATGATGTTTTAAAAAAAGCTTAAGGTTAGAGATGTGGTGCTCAAGTGCCGTATGAGGCTATTGTAGGATGGAAGATAAATTAATGTTAAATTATTTTTGAATTTCCTTTACTCCGCAAACTACAATACAAGATATGTTTGGGCCACATGATTCTGTTCTAGAAATTTAAACAACTTGGCAATTAACGACACATCAAATGTTATGTATTGAAATGGCTAAGTTTAGTGATGTAAACAGTTTTGTATAGTACTTTACAGAGGGAGTACTTGCAAGGAGATTCTTTATATGTTGTTTGATTGCATTAGCTGTACATCCTAAATTAGCAATTAGGTATCTACACAGTGTAGTGGAACCATTGTGCTTGCTGCAGTTTTATTTTAGTGTTGAAATGTTTTTCTTAGTTTGTTCTATACCGAGATTTTTCTTTTTTCCAGCCATTGTTTTCTAAATCCTATCAGCATATTACCGAATATGGCATTTGAAGTTTCTGTTTATGACGAGCTTTGCACTGGTCAACGTCAACTTGAGTATGGTATTGTTTATTCTTTTCTGCTGTAGCTATTCCAGAGAATTTGAGAGCTCCACAACCATATGAAGACTTGATTTATAGTAGCAGAAATGAAACAATCAGTCAGTTGAGATGCATCACATGATATCAGCTTATCAGTGTAACTCTTATCGGTGTTGAGAAGGTGGCACAAAAGAAGCTAAGAAGCATCAGGAAGGACTTTTAGGATGGTACCGCCGTAAAAATGCATCCTAGGATAGGTCCTTTAAGAATTATGGTGTGTTTCGCTCCTTTTTGTTTACCTTAGCCGCAGAGGTTTGCCTCAAGTTATTATTATTCTTCTATTTAGAGTAGGTGCAGAACTAAGACTTACCCAGGTTGTGAGAGCTGATGATGATTCTGTTAAAAGTCCTTGCTGCCTTAACCATTTGTCTTTCGAAAGAGCATAACTAAGGCCATATGGTTGTCAATGTGACTAAGATCTAAATTCTAAAGTAGAGTTGCTGACAAATCGAAATACGTCCATAACTTGTTTATACATCTTATACAGATATGTTTTTCTTAATCTTAGATTTCTCAGCATGATAACCATATTTTCAACAAAAAAATGCTTCCTTAACTGGTCTATGCATGTTATCCAAATATGATTTTATTTTCAAATGCAGATGTTTGAACGAGATAAAACATATTTTGAATATAGCATGATTTAACACACCAATAATCAATATGTCCTTGCAAAATGAAATTATTTTCATCGACAACATGTCTTTAGCGGGTCTCCGCGCCATTTGGCGCAACTGGTCAACTAGTATGTTTAAAACACCGTGATCTCCTATTCAAATATATGAATCCACTTTCATATCAAATTATGATCTTTGTTAGTCCCTTACACCCACACAATCCTCTAACCTTTGTAGCTACCACTAACTTTCTCTCGTGCATGCACACGCCCTCCTCGCCCTCCCCCTCCCTCAGCATTCTATCCATCACGCACATTCATTTTTTTAGGTCGTTCTTCCACAGTCTCCACAACTCCTTTCCGAGACACATCGAATGATAAACCTATCCAGCGATGTCTGCCTACAACATACACACACACCTTCAATCTCCTCCTTTATGTGACCTTGCCTGGCATCTCTCATATGGTCCCACACATGTGTAAACTCTTGCCACTCTTTTCATCGATCTCACAACCGCACACTCCTCCCCCTATCTAGCTAGTAGCTGGGCCTCTCGCACCACCTCCTAGCTCCATTCTCTTTGTCTAGCCATCTTGCCGGGACTTATTTGCCTCTAACAAATGGACGTACACCGATTGATCTCCCGCTATACATATAGCTAGCTAGGTCCTTATAACTCATTTTTTCCACGCCTCGATCGATCTACCTCATTAGTTATGTCTCTCCCTTCCTTTGACAAACAACAATTGATCTACCGATCTAGTTAGGTTTTCTTACCAAACACATGGTTCCCCTTCATCATCCATGAATGTGTCCCGACAGATCTATCACACATAGGCACACATAGAAACACATCCCCACTCTTATTGATAATATTGCAGGTCCAGCCTCAGTTTGTCTAGTAGGCATCCCCACCATCTTCGAGAAGCAACTCCATCACCCATCCAACACTCTACCCCTCTCCCTCCCTCTCTCTCTCCTCTCTCTCTCTCTCTGTCCCATCCTATTTGACATAGCTGGGTCTCTCCTTCTCAACACATATACGAGTCGTTCTACCTCTATAGTTAGGCCTCTGCCTACCCCTCCCCCCACCCCCTCCCACACACACACACACCGATACATCGAGCGCTCTAGTCATGTCTCCCTACCACACACAAACTTGACATGTGCCCTCTGACGTTCCGGTAGCTAGGTAAATCGCCCTATATCTTTGACATTCACACACACAATTTTGATGGCTCTCTTCATCGATCTTGCACCCACCCACTTGATCCTCTCTTCGACTCTAGCGATATCTGTGACCCCTCCCTCTCTTCTCGTGGCTCGCCCGACCCTCTATATAGGATATGGATAGGCCTCCATTTCACACAAATTGCATGCAAAATTTTGTTTGAGATGTCATCGACACTTATTCCCACAAATACATTCATGAAATCAACCTCCCCCCAAACAAAAAACACTCACGAACCGCACAAGCCATTTGTCTAGGTTTGCATCTCTCAGACACACACGTAGGTGGGGGACGTGCACGAAGAGAATAGGTGCACGCACGGTGCACGTACTCCCGTCTTTTTCCCAACCACACCCGCGCGGGTACACAGTGGAGCTCATTTCTTTATGAAAAGGCAGCCCACATGGTAGTTTGACACGTGTACTGGTTGTCCGCTAGATGGAGGGAGGATCGTCTACCACGCGTGAACAAACAAATTGCGACATTACGCGTTATGTTAAAAAAGAGGCAAACCATGTGGGGCCTACCTTAGAGGCAAGGCTCTATACACTCGAGTACTTTTGATGTGTCTCGTCAACTCGCAGAACAAGGAGAAGCTTGCTTAGTACGCCGTCTCCCCCGCCCACGGGCGCGGTGGCTCGCAGGATGAGGTGAAGCTTGCTTACTACGCCTTACGCCCGCTCCCTCGCCCACGTGCGCGGTGGCTCGCAGGACGAGGAGAAATTTTTACTACTCCCTCCGTTTACTCCTCTTCCCTTCTACCTTGGTTAGAGAGATTATCATATTTTTTGGAATATATATGTCCTTTAGTAGATTGCAATATGAACTACTAGTACATACTACAAACACTGATGTATATAGACGTATTTTAGAGTGTAGATTCACTCATTTTGCTCTGTATGTAGCACAAAGTTGAGACACTTATTTTGGAACGGAGAGAGTACATATTTGCTATGATCTGTCAATCATTGAGATGCAATAGCATGCATGTTAGTCTCCTTCGTATTTGATTAAATGTTGTAACGGGCAACCTTGGATGCAAGATACATGTAACGGAAGCTAGAAGCTTCATAGCATTGTACTTTCTCGCTGATAAATTACAGTACGTACTATACAATTACTTCCTCCGTTCCTAAATATAAGTCTTTGTAGAGATTTCATCATGAACCACATACGGATGTATATAGATGCATTTTAAGTGTCGATTCATTCATTTTGTTTTGTATGTAGTCCACCTAGTGGAATCTCTACAAAGACTTATATTTAGGAACAGATGGAGTACTATGCACTACTAGAAAAAGGGCTACTAATGGCGCACCTAATTTGGCCATTAATGGCGCATTAGTGGTGCGCCATTACTAGCACGCCATTAGTAATATTTACTAATGGCGCACCACTGGTGCGCCATTAGTATCTGGTATACTAATGGCGCACCACAGGTGCGCCATTAGTATAGGGCACGGTGCGCCATTAGTATGCCTCCCAGGGGCCATGTATAGCCAGGTGCTTTGGCATACTAATGGCGCACGACAAGAGGATGCGCCATTAGTAACCTCGGCATACTAATGCCGCACAGCTTACGGATGCGCCATTAGTATCCTCTGGCATACTAATGGCGCACTGTTATGTGATGCGCCATTAGTATGAATATTAGGTTTTTTTTAATTTTTTAATTTTCTGTTTTTTTGCACAGGTTACAAAATGTATAATTGGACAAAATATAGACAGCACACATCAACAACAGATTCATCGAATACAATAGAAGATTAGTCTCTGAATACAATTCATCATATTAGTCTCCAAATACAATTCATCATATTCGTCTCCGAATTGAAAAGACCGAACAAAGATAGAACATTATATTACAAGTCTCGAGACCGCGAGTAGCGAGTTTATCTTCACATTACAAGTCGATATCGATCATCTAAACTACCATCACATAGAAGAGAGCTGCGGTCATCACGATGAGCATCATCACGATGGAACTCGTCTTCATCCGGTTCCTCCAACGCTCCCTCCCCTCTCCCGCTAGATAGCGGGCGTATCTAGATTCGGCCTCGACCCTAGTGGTGTACCCTTTGTAACTGTTACCGCTGAATCGGTGAACCTGTCTCCGACACTCCTCCCAGTCGTCGTAGACTCCGGGAACCTTACCCTTGTGGATGACATACGACGGCATCGCTATGCACTAGCCAAACGAAACGTTAGTACCAATTCACAGACAATACATAAGCAATATATAAGTATGCAACAGAACGATCGGAAGAGAAAAGCAAGATAATAGCATCAATTACATCTAAGTTGAACGATTCTCGAAACCAAAGAGACATACTATTTTCGACTCGACTCAAGGGACCACAGGACGATCGTACCCCCGATGGAGTTATCCACAAAGCCCTTGCCCTCTGGCACCTTGGCCACGAAAGCCGGGTATGCCACATCCTTCTCTCTGAGACGCCACTTCTCCAAAGAAAGAACACTGTCATGCAGACTCCGCATAGCACCGGCTGCAACATCGAGCATATTTCTCGGTAGCATCGGCCTACCCGCCAGATGCACCCTCCTCATTAAATCCTCAGGTGAAGGTGGCCCGTCCTGAGCACGGATCGTACTCGTTGCCGGCTGGCCCGCACCCTTGTTAGTCTTTCTTTTGCGTGCCTTCTTCTTCTCCTGTAATGGGACCGAGTTCTGCTCACAGACCGCCTTCTTGAGTTTGTTGGGGCTGAGAATATTTCGCACCTCGCCTATCTGAGGCTCGGTGAAGTCGGCAGCTGGAGGCGTCTCCTGAGAGCTGAACGGCAGACGACACCTGTTGCAACTTGGCTTCTCCGCGGTACCAGCTAGATCGCGCACGTCTTTTGTTGGGTTGGGTTCTTGAGAAGGAGGCCCCATGAATTCGCCATCGTACCCATGATCGGCAAAGTACCGGTCGACGTTGGCAAATGTATCGTCGTTGTCGTCGTTCTGATCCTGTGCCATATGCATGTTTGGATCCAGTGGCATAGGGATGTCCGGCACCGTTGCGGCGGTCTTGCCATGGGGCCGACTTGGGGATATGCACATCCCCAATAATAAGAATATCATATTTCTTTTTGAGAGTAGGAAGAGGAAATTCAAAACCTCCAAAAATAATCGATGGAATTTTTCCAATAGAATTTATACTGTGGACTTGAGGTTGTTTCCTCGGAAAGTGTACGGTATGCTCATTACCATTAACATGAAAAGTGACATTGCCTTTGTTGAAATCAATAACAGCCCCTGCAGTATTCAAAAAAGGACTTCCAAGAATAATAGACATACTATTGTCCTAGGGAATATCAAGAATGACAAAGTCCGTTAAAATAGTGACGTTAGCAACCACAACAGGCACATCCTCACAAATACCGATAGGTATAGCAGTTGATTTATCAGCCATTTGCAAAGATATTTCAGTAGGTGTCAACTTATTCAAATCAAGTCTACGATATAAAGAGAGAGGCATAACACTAACACCGGCTCCAAGATCACACAAAGCGGTTTTAGCATAATTTCTTTTAATGGAGCATGGTATAGTGGGTACTCCTGGATCTCCATGTTTCTTAGGTATTACACCCTTGAAAGTGTAATTAGCAAGCATGGTGGAAATTTCAACTTCTGGTATCTTTCTTTTATTTGTAACAATATCTTTCATATACTTAGCATAAGGATTCATTTTGAGCATGTCAGTTAATCCCATACACAAAAAGATAGGTCTAATCATTTCAGCAAAGCGCTCAAAATCCTCATTATCCTTTTTCATGGATGGTTTGGGAGGAAAAGGCATGGGTTTCTGAACCCATGGCTCTTTCTTTACCGTGCTTCCTAGCAACAAAGTCTCTCTTATCATAACGTTGATTCTTTGATTGTGGGTTATCAAGATCAACAAGAGGTTCAATTTCTACATCATTATCATTACTATGTTGAGCATCATCATGAACATCATCATTAACATTTTCATTAGGTTCATGTTCATTACCAGATTGTGTTTCAGCATCAGAAATAGAAATATCATTTGGATTCTCAGGTGTTTCAGCAATAGGTTCACTAGAAGCATGCAAAGTCCTATCATTTTTCTTTTTCTTCTTTTTAGAAGGACTAGGTGCATCAATATTATTTCTCTGAGAATCTTGTTCAATTATCCTAGTGTGGCCTTCAGGATACAAAGGTTCCTGAGTCATTTTACTAGTTCTAGTAGCCACTCTAACAGCATAATCATTATTCTTACTGTTTAATTCATTGAGCAAATCATTCTGAGCTTTAAGTACTTGTTCTACTTGAGTGGTAACCATAGAAGCATGTTTACTAATGAGTTTAAGTTCACCTTTAACATTAGCCATGTAATTACTCAAGTGTTCAAGCATATTGGAATTACGTTTTAATTCTCTACCAAAATAAGCATTGAAGTTTTCTTGTTTAACAATAAAATTGTCAAACTCATCTAAGCACTGTCTAGCAGACTTATAGTGACGAATATCACCTTCATCAAATCTATAGAGAGAATTTACCTTTACTACCTGTGTCGGGTTATCAAGACCATGAGTTTCTTCAATAGGTGATGGATTAAGATCATATGTTTCTTCAACAGGCGGTAAATTAAGACCATGTATTTCTTTAATAGGAGGAAAATTCTTAACATCTTCAGCTTTAATACCTTTTTCTTTCACAGATTTCTTTGCCTCTTGCATATCTTTAGGACTGAGAAATAGAACACCTCTCTTCTTTGGAGTTGGTTTAGGAATAGGCTCAGAAATTGGCTTAGGAGCTCGCTCAGGAAGTGTCCAATTATTTTCATTTGTCAACATATTATTCAATAGAACTTTATCGTCATCCGGTGTTCTTTCCCTGAAAACAGAACCAGCACAACTATCCAGGTAATCTCTGGAAGCATCGGTTAGTCCATTATAAAAGATATCAAGTATTTCATTTTTCTTAAGGGGATGATCAGGTAAAGCATTAAGTAATTGGAGAAGCCTCCCCCAAGCTTGTTGGAGACTCTCTTCTTCAATTTGCACAAAGTTGTATATATGCCTTAAAGCAGCTTGTTTCTTATGAGTAGGGAAATATTTAGCAAAGAAGTAATATATCATATCTTGGGGACTGTGCACACAACCAGGATCAAGAGAATTGAACCATATCTTAGCATCACCCTTTAATGAGAACGGAAATATTTTAAGGACATAAAGGTAGTGAGATTTCTCATCATTAGTGAACAGGGTGGCTATATCATTTAATTTAGTAAGATGTGCCACAACTATTTCAGATTCATAGCCATAAAAAGGATCAGATTCAACCAAAGTAATTATATAAGGATCAACAGAGAATTCATAATCCTTATCAGTAACATAGATAGGTGAAGTAGCAAAAGCAGGGTCAGGTTTCATCCTAGCATTAAGAGATTGCTGCTTCCATTTAGCTAATAAACCTCTTTAGATCATATCTATCATTACAAGCTAAGATAGCGCTAGCAGCTTCTTCTTCCAGAACATAACCCTCAGGCACAACAGGCAATTCATATTTATTAGGGGGAGAGTCTTCATCATCACTTTAGCCCTAGCAAGTTGTTCATCAAGAAATTCACCAAGTGGCATAGTAGTATCAAGCATAGAAGTAGTTTCATCATAAGTATCATGCATAGCAGAAGTGGCATCATCAATAACATGCGACATATCAGAAAGAATAGCAGAAGCAGGTTTAGGTGTCGCAAGCTTACTCAAAACAGAAGGTGAATCAAGTGCAGAGCTAGATGGCAGTTCCTTACCTCCCCTCGTAGTTGAGGGATAAATTGTTGTTTTCACGTCCTTCAAGTTCTTCATAGTAACAAGCAGATATAAATCCCATGTGACTCAGAATAGAGCTATGCTCCCTGGCAACGGCGCCAGAAAATAGTCTTGATAACCCACAAGTATAGGGGATCGCAACAGTTTTCGAGGGTAGAGTATCCAACCCAAATTTATTGATTCGACACAAGGGGAGCCAAAGATTCTCAAATATTAGCAGCTGAGTTGTCAATTCAACCACACCTAGATAACTTAGTATCTGTAGCCAAGTATTTAGTACCAAAGTAATATGGAAGTAACGGTAACGATAGCAAAATTAATATTTTTGGGTTTTGTAGTGATTGTAACAGTAGCAACGGAAAAAGTAAATAAGCGAAGAACAGTATGTGAAAAGCTCGTAGGCATTGGATCGGTGATGGAGAATTATGCCGGATGCGGTTCATCATGTAACAATCATAACATAGGGTGACACAGAACTAGCTCCAATTCATCAATGTAATGTAGGCATGTATTCTGAGTATAGTCATACGTGCTTATGGAAAAGAACTTGCATGACATCTTTTGTCTTACCCTCCCGTGGCAGCGGGGTCCTAATGGAAACTAAGGGATATTAAGGCCTCCTTTTAATAGAGTACCGGACCAAAGCATTAACACGTAGTGAAATATGAACTCCTCAAACTATGGTCATCACCGGGAGTGGTCCTGATTATTGTCACTTCGGGGCTGGCGGATCATAACACATAGTAGGTGACTATAGAGTTGCAAGATAGGATCAAGAACTCACATATATTCATGAAAACATAATAGGTTTAGATATGAAATCATGGCACTCGGGCCCTACTGACAAGCATTAACCTTAGCAAAGTCATAGCAACATCAATCTTAGAACATAGTGGATACTAGGGATCAACCCCTAACAAAACTAACTCGATTACATGATAGATATTATCCAACCCATCACCGTCCAGCAAGCCTACGATGGAGTTACTCACGCACGGCGGTGAGCATCATGAAATTGGTGATGGAGGATGGTTGATGATGACGACGGCGACGGATTCCCCTCTTCGGAGCCCCGAACGGACTCCAGATCAGCCCTCCCGAGAGGTTTTAGGGCTTGGCGGCGGCTCCGTATCGTAAAACGCGATGAATCTTTCTCTCTGGTTTTTTCTCCCCGAACACGAATATATGGAGTTGGAGTTGAGGTCGGTGGAGCGTCAAGGGGCCCACGAGGCAGGGGGCGCGCCCAGGGGGGCAGGCACGCCCCCACCCTCGTGGACAGGGTGTGGGCCCCCAGACGTGGATTCTTCCTCCAGTATTTTTTATATTTTCCAAAAATAACTTTCGTGGAGTTTCAGGTCATTCCGAGAACTTTTGTGTCTGCACATAAATAACACCATGGAAAGTCTGCTGAAAACAGCGTCAGTCCGGGTTAGTTCCATTCACATCATGCAAGTTAGAGTCCAAAACACGGGCAAAAGTGTTTGGAAAAGTAGATATGACGGAGACGTATCAACTCCCCCAAGCTTAAACCTTTGCTTGTCCTCAAGCAATTCAGTTGATAAACTGAAATTGATAAAGGAAAACTTTTACAAACTCTGTTTGCTCTTGTTGTTGTAAATACGTAAAGCCAACATTCAAGTTTTGAGCAAAGATTATAACTAACCATATTCACAATAACATTTAGGTCTCATGTTTACTCATGTCAATAGCATAATCAACTAGCGAGCAATAATAATAAATCTTGGATGACAACACTTTCTCAAAACAATCATGATATGATGTAACAAGATGGTATCTCGCTAGCCCTTTCTGAGACCGCAAAACATAAATGCAAAGCACCTTTAAAGATCAAGGACTAACTGAACATTGTAATTCATGGTAAAAGAGATCCAATCATATACATACCCAATATAAAATAATAGTAATGGATGCAAATGATAGCTGCGCTCTCCAGCTAGTGCTTTTTAATAAGAGGGTGATGACTCAACATAAATGTAAAAAGATAGGCCCTTCGCAGAGGGAAGCAGGGATTTGTAGATGTGCCAGAGCTCGATTTTGAAACAGAGATAAATAATATTTTGAGCGGCATACTTTCATTGTCAACATAACAACCAAGAGATGGCGATATCTTCTATGCCACACACATTATAGGCGGTTCCCAAACAGAATGGTAAAGTTTATACTCCCCCTCCACCAACAAGCATCAATCAATGGCTTGCTCGAAACAACGAGTGCCTCCAACTAGCAACAGCCCCGGGGGAGTTTTGTTTGCAATTAATTTGATTTGATTTGCATAAAGCATGGGACTGGGCATCCCGGTGACCAGCCATTTTCTCGTGAGTGAGGAGCAGAGTCCACTCCTCTTGAGAATAACCCGCCTAACATGGAAGATACAGACAGCCCTAGTTGATACATGAGCTATTCGAGCATACACAACAGAATTTCATTTGAAGGTTTGGAGTTTGTCACATATAAATTTACTTGGAACGGCAGGTAAATACCGCATATAGGAAGGTATAGTGGACTCATATGGAATAACTTTGGGGTTTAAGGTATTGGATGCACAAGCAGTATTCCCGCTTAGTACAAGTGAAGGCTAGCAAAAGACTGGGAAGTGACCAACTAGAGAAAGACAACAGTCATGAACATGCATTAAAATTAATAGACATTGAGTACAAGCATGAGTAGGATATAATCCACCATGATCATAAATATCGTGAAGGCTATGTTGATTTGTTTCAACTACATGCGTGAACATGTGCCAAGTCGAGTCACTTAAATTATTCAACGGAGGATACCACCCCACTATACCACATCATAACCATTTTAATAGCATGTTGGCATGCAAGGTAAACCATTATAACTCATAGCTAATCAAGCATGGCACGAGTAACTATGATCTCTAATTGTCACTTCAAACATGTTTATTCATAATAGCCTGAATCAGGAACGATGAACTAATCATATTCACAAAAACAAGAGAGGTCGAGTTCATACCAGCTTCTCTCATCTCAGTCAGTCCATCATATATTGTCACAATTGCCTTTCACTTGCACGGCCGAACGATGTGAATAATAATAAGAGTGCACATGCATTAGACTAAGCTGGAATCTGCGAGCATTCAATAAACAGGAGAAGACAAGGCAATATGGGCTCTTGGTTAAATCAACAATAATGCATATAAGAGCCACTTCAACAATTTAATCATGGTCTTCTCCTATTGACCCCCAAAGAAAAGAAAGGAAATAAAACTATTTACACGGGAAAGCTCCCAACAAGCAAAAGAAGAACGGGAAATCTTTTTGGGTTTTCTTTTAATTATTACTACTACAACAAGAAAGTAAACTAGCTAAAAGCTATTACTAATTTTTTGGTTTTTCTTAAGGTTTATCAAACACACAAGAAGAAAGCATAAAAAGGAAAATAAACTAGCAAAGGATATTATAGTGAAAAAGTATGAGCACCGACATCTAGCAATGAGTGTGTGAACATGAATGTAATGTCGGTGGGAAATACGTACTCCCCCAAGCTTAGGCTTTTGGACTAAGTTGGTTTATTGCCACTGATGGCCTGGCAGATATCCATAGTTGTAGCCGGGGTCGTACTGAGATACAGCGGCTATTGCCTCCTGAGATGCAGAGTGACGGCGAGCTGCCTCCGCCCTCCTCTCGTACTCATCTGCCTCCTCTCTGGTAATAAAATGTCTTCCTTTTGCCTGATAATCAAGGAAGGTAGGAGCAGGGAGAGTAATACGGACAGCACGACGTCTGACAGAGATTAGTCGATACTTGAGAGGTGATTCATTCCTCTTGACAAATTGGTGGTGAACCATAGCATTAAAGTCTAGATAAGTAGGAGGCAATTCAATATCATCATTACTGTCGGTGTACAAAAGTAGGGGTACCCTAGTACCCCGAACTTGTGCACGGGCAGTCGCAGCACTCCGCGGCAGGGCTTGCCAGGTGACCGCCAAGATCCTCCATGGTTCCCTTGGAGCCATTCAAGAACAAAATATTCAAGACAAGGCCCCGGCAAGAGGAGCTTGCCGGGAAGGCCACTAGAAGCACAAGGCCCCGGCAAGAGGAGCTTGCCGGGAAGGCCACTAGAAGCACAAGACCCCGGCAAGAGAAGCTTGCCGGGAAGGCCAACCAAGGCATTTCAAGGAACTTGCCGCGGCACGCCACGCGTCCCGGCAAGGCCCGATGAGCGGCAAGCTCCCGGGAGCGACAAGACAGCAACCGCGACAAGGCACTTGTCGCGGCAAGTTACCACCCCGTGCCCGCGCTCCAGCTCACCCACCAACGTGTCGCTCTGGGACTCTTCCAGGCACACGTGGCGGGAGGCTGTGCAGCCAGGGGTATGCGGTGGCAAGCAGGCGCTGACAAGATAACCATCGTGGCAAACGGTGGCGCCCCTGACGGTCCCTTTTCGCACTGTTTGGGCGACGCAGACGGGCATTTAATGCCCTTGTCCCCTGCCGTCAGGGTTAGGTATGATAACACTGTACAGCCACTGTACAGGCAGCTGTACCCACTATGGCTCTTTTCCATTTTTACCGTTGCCTACGTCGCCACCTGTCGGTGACCCCTTTAGCATATAAAAGGAGGCCCATGCGCAACGTAGGGGGAGAGAGAGGGAACACTCGCGCTCGGCCTGGTTAGCAGCTGGTGTGTACTGTAGCACTCCACGTCCCCGAGCAAGAACACAATACAAACCACAAAGCAGCAGTAGGGTTTTACGCATCCGTGCTGCCCGAAGCTGGGTAAACCCCTCGTGTGCCTCGCCTCGATCCGCTCTTCGTGGAGCCTCCGCGCCCCGCCGAACCGAAAGGGGCTCCGTCCCCATAGGTGCTCATGGAGGCAGTTTCCCCCCGACATCTTTGGCGCGCCAGGTTGGGGGCGTCGAGGTTGTGTGAACCTGATCCGGCGTTCGCACGAGCTAGATCTTCATCATCTTCGTAGACATGCCGCCGAAGAAGAAGGCTTCGGAGGTGACTGGTCCATCCGCGCCGAACCCACCGCCCCCGGAGCAAACGGGTGGTGGGGAAGACGCCGGCGGAGGAACGGGCATCGGCGACGCAGCTCACGGCGTCACGGTGTCCGAGCAAGCACCGCGCCCATCTCAGGAGGCGCGGGACCGGCAGCATCATGGTGCTCACGGTACCATACGCTCGCTGGACCCAGATCGAGCTAGCGGATCTCGGGATGCTCAAAACCAGCCTGCGCGCCAGCAGGCTGGCACGAGCGAGGTACGGTCGCCTGGACGGTGTGCTTCTCCTTCCAACATAGTTGGAAGTCTGAGCACATCCCGCTCCACGCGTCATTCGCCACCGCTACCCGCCACTCCAGTGGAAGCTTTAGCGCGAGCTCAACTGCTCCTAGATTACCCTCCAACGGCGGACAAGATCAACGCCTGGAGGGCCACCATTCAGAGTCTCATCGGCTTTGCCAATGGCGACACTCTGCGGCAGCCGACCGCATCGCAGCCGCGTCCAGTCGGCCAGGCACGAGCCGATGGCGACAAGACCGGTGGGTGCCCGACCACCGTGCACTCCCCGCCCCAAAGGCCAAGATCGCCGACTCGCCGGACCCGCCACGACGACGACTCCACCGCGTCATCAGATCCGCGAACTCGTCGCGATCAGCGCCAAGTTCTTCACGAATGGAAGCAAGAAGACGCTCGTACTCGCATCGAGCGCCGAAAAGAAGCGCGGCGTCAATCAGACCAGCGCGCTGAGCCCTCTGTCGACATGCATGCGCCAGGGGGACCAGGCGTCCTGCCGTACGCGGTAGGCTGCCCTGCGTTCACTCATGAGCTGCGGCAAGTCCAGTGGCCCAGCACGAAGAATTTCAAGCCAGACGTACCGGAGAAGTACGACGGCAAGTCGCATCCGTTGGAGTTCCTCAGCATCTACACCATTGTGGTGCAAGCTGCCGGGGGACGGGACGACAAGATCCTTGCCAACTACTTCCCGCTGGTGCTCAAGTCCAACGTCAGGTCCTGGCTCATGCACTTGCCGGACAACTCCATATCCTCCTGGGCAGACCTATGCCATCAGTTTGTCGGCGCCTTTACAGGCGGCCACAAACCTCATGGCCAAGCGAGCGACCTTCATTTGCTCGTCCAGAAGGAAGGGGAGCCTCTGCGCAAGTTCATTTAGAGATTCAGCCGTGTACACTACAACATCCTAGATGTCCACCCCGCCGCGGTCATCAGCGCGTTCAATCAGAACGTGCGTAACCGTAGGATGCGGGAGGAGATGGCGATGTGCAAGATTAAAGACGTCAGTGAGCTATATGCCCTGGTCGACAAGTGTGCACGTGCTGAGGAAGGGAGGAAACTCCCCGGAGAGAATACTGGAGCAGAAGGATCTGACAGCAATGATGCTGCCCTGGCAAAGAGAAACCGGCGGCGGAACAACGGGAAGAAGAAAAGCCAAGATGTGCTGGTTGTTGAGCAGTCCGGCAGCGAAGGTGGCGCCAAGAAAGCCGAAGCTACCAATAGCCAGGCTGTGGCGGCCGCCGACAAGCAGGACGACACCAACAAACAGTACTGCAAGATCCACCGCACCAAGGGCCATGACCTCCAGAGGTGCAAGCAGGTCGAGCGCCTTGTCGAGCTGCAAAAGGCCGAATACGAGCGGCGCGACAAGGAGAAGGCCCAAGACGGTGCTGGAGGATCCGGCACAAAGCGCCCCGGCCGGGGAGGACGCAGCGGCAAGGCCAAGCAGCGGCAAGGAGACAGACCTCCCCGCAGCCGCGACAAGGGTGAAAATGATGACGACGACGACGAAGACATGGATGATGCTGAGAACAGTGAGAAGGAGTTTCAGAAAGCTACAGAAGTCTTGTGCTTTGACGGCGGTGCTTCTCTGCATACTTCGCGCCGCCAACTCAAGCAGTGGGTGCGGGAAGTCAATGCGGCAGAACCACCCATCGAGTCATGCAAGCTTCTGAAATGGTCCAGCACGCCTATCATCTTTGACATTGAGGACCACCCTGATCGCACAACTGCGGTCGGGTGCTTGCCGATGTTGGTTTCACCAACCGTCCGCAACCTCAAGGTCACTAAGATGCTAGTTGACGGCGGGGCTGGCTTGAACCTGATCTCCTCCGCTGTACTCCAGAAACTCCAGTTCCCCGACAGCGAGCTCAAAGAGACCGACACATTCCAAGGAATCAACCCGGGAAGGAGCAAGCCGAAGGGGGAGATCACATTGCCGGTGACATTTGGCAGCGAGTTGAACTTTAGGACTGAGAGGATCACTTTCGACGTTGCCGATTTCCCATTGCCTTACAATGGGATTGTCGGTCGTCCGGCGCTCGCCAAGTTCATGGCAGCCTCTCACTATGCGTACAACATGCTGAAGATGCCAGGCCCGATAAGTGTCATCTCTGTCCCTGGCGACAAGAAGGATGCTCTTATCTGCGCCGACAAGATCTACCGGGAAGCAGCGGCCGCAACCGATCACGAGACACTTGCCGCTGAAGCTCCCGGGGGGAGAAGACCAAGTCCGGCAAGAGCTCTGATGCACACTCCGGCAAGCGCACCTCTTCGGAGTGTTGCGCTACCGTCGAGGACGCACCATTGAGCTCCACCGGCAAGTGTAAGAAGGCAATGGCAGCTCCGACAGCGACCAAGAAGGTGCCCGCCAAGGAGGACGGCACTGGTGGTACCTTCACCATCAGTGCCACGCTCGACCCCAAATAGGAAAGCGCACTCGTTGCGTTCCTGCGGGCGAATGTCAATGTGTTTGCCTGGCAACCGTCTGACATCCCCGGTGTTCCCAGGAAAGTAATTGAGCACCACCTTGCCGTATGTCCTCACGCGCGGCCCGTCAAGCAGAAAGTCAGGAAGCGGGCAGTGGAGCGCCAAGAGTTCATTGCAGAAGAGATCAAGAAGTTGGAAGCAGCAGGCCTTGTCAGAGGAGTGCTCCATCCTACGTGGTTGGCCAATCCTGTAGTCATGCGCAAAGCAAACGGGAAATGGAGGCTTTGCATCGACTTCACCGATGTCAACAAAGCTTGTCCCAAGGACCCATTTCCCTTGCCGCGCATTGACCAGATTGTTGACTCCACGGCCGGATGTGACTTGCTTTCATTTCTTGATGTATACTCAGGATACCATGAGATCTTCATGGCAGAAGAGGATGAGGAGAAGACCGCATTCATCACTCCATGTGGCACGTACTGCTTTGTACGGATGCCTTTCGGTTTGAAGAATGCTGGTTCAACATTTGCAAGGGTAGTCCATGCTGTCTTTGAGCCACAGATGCACAGAAATGTGGAAGCCTACATGGATGACATAGTGGTCAAGAGCAAGGACAAGGCGACCCTGGTTCAAGATTTAGACGAGACATTTGCAAATCTGCGCAAGATCAACCTCAAGCTTAACCCCGAGAAGTGCTTATTCGGAGTCCCCTCCGGCAAGCTTCTCGGGTTCTTCGTGTCTCAGCGGGGAATTGAAGCCAACCCCGACAAGATCAAGGCCATTGAGCAGATTGAAGCACCAAAGCGCGTCAAGGATGTGCGAAGACTTGCCGGTTGCATGGTAGCTCTCAGCAGGTTTATCTCTAAGTCTGCTGAGCGCGCCCTGCCGTTTTTCAAAATATTGAAAAAGGCAGGTCCAATGAAATGGACTCCAGAAGCGGAGGCTGCGCTACAAGACTTGAAGAGATACCTGTCCTCCACTCCAATACTTGTCGCGCCTAAACCACAAGAGAAGTTGTTGCTGTACCTAGCGGCAACCAATCAAGTGGTTAGTGCTGCGTTAGTAGCGGAGAGAGAGGCAGATGAAGAGCCAGCAACCCCGGCAAGCGCATAAAGCGACAAGCAGGGGGCTTCCCCGACAAGCTCTGGTCCCGACAAGGATGGATCTGCGCAGGCGTGTGAGGAGGTGCAGAAGAAAATGGTGCAGCACCCAGTTTACTTTGTCAGCTCCCTTTTGCAGGGGGCTAGGTCAAGGTACTCTGGTGTGCAGAAATTGCTTTTCGGCCTTCTCATGGCCTCGAGAAAGCTGCGCCGTTACTTCCAAGCACATGAGATCACAGTTGTCACTCGCTTTCCGCTGAAGAGGATACTGCAGAATCCAGAAGCAACAGGCAGGATTGTTGAGTGGGCACTTGAACTGTCAAGCTTTGGCCTCAAGTTTGAAAGAACTTCAACTATCCAAAGCAGAGCATTGGCAGAATTCATAGCAGAGTGGACGCCAACACCAGATGAAGAAATTCCAGAGACGAGCATCCCCGTCGAAGAAGCAAGAAAAGAGTGGCTGATGTACTTTGATGGTGCCTTCTCGATGCAAGGAGCCGGTGCTGGCGTGCTGCTTATCGCACCCACCGGAGAGTACCTCAAGTACATAGTCCAGATGCACTTTCCCAAGGAGCAAGCAACAAATAATACTGCAGAGTATGAAGGTTTGCTTGCCGGTCTCAGGATCGCGGCAGAACTTGGGATCAAGAAGCTCATTGTCAGGGGTGACTCGCAGCTTGTCGTCCGCCAAATGAACAAGGTTTACCAGAGTCCGTTGATGGAAGCTTACGTTGATGAAGTGAGGAAGCTAGAAGAGCGCTTTGACGGCCTGCAAATGGAACATGTTCCAAGAGCTGAGAACGACATTGCCGATGGCCTTTCAAAGTGCGCCGCACTTAAGTTACCTGTGGAACCAGGAATCTTTGTGCTGAAGCTGACTCAGCCATCCGTAACGCCATCGACTAGACAGAGCAAGAAAAGGAAGTTGGTTTCTGGCGACTATCTTCCGGCAGAGCTTCCCGAAGCCGCCGCCAAGAAGGTCCCCAAGATCAACGCCAAGAGTGCCGAGGAGCAGTCTGCTCCGACGAGCCCTAGGGTTCGTTCCGTTGAAGCAAATGCTCCCGATAAGTTTTGCTCCGGCAAGCTTGTCGGGGAACATCAAGCTCCGGCTGAGCCGCAAGTTCTCGCCGTGGAAGCGGATGTTCCCGCAGCAGCAGATGTGCCTTTAGTCCTTGTTGTTGAGCCGTAGGCTCCAGCATGGGCGTAGCAGATTGTCCGTTTCCTTCAGACAGGAGAACTTCCCGAAGAGCAAGAAGAAGCGGAAAGAGTAGCCCGGCAGTCTAGTATGTACCAGTTTGTCGACGACACACTGTACAGAAGAGGACGCAACGGTGTGAAATTGAAGTGTATTCCCCGGGAAGACGAACAAGAGCTGTTGGCAGAGATACATGGAGGCATATGTGGTCACCACATTGGCGCCAGAGCACTTGCCGGCAAAGCGTTCCGGCAAGGTTTCTTTTGGCCGAGAGCCCTCCAGGATGCAACTGCACAAGTAACCAAGTGTGAAGCTTGCCAGTTCCATTCCAAGCAGATACACCAGACAGCTCAAGCTCTCCAGACGATCCCTGTATCCTGGCCATTTTCGGTCTGGGGGCTCGACATCCTCGGCCCCTTCCCCCGAGCTGTCGGGGGCTTTGAGTACTTGTACGTCGCAATCAACAAGTTCACAAAGTGGCCGGAAGTGGAACCAGTGAGGAAGGTGACAGCACAGTCAGCAGTCAAGTTCTTCAGGTCGATTGTTTGCCGCTTCGGGATCCCTAACAGGATCATCACCGACAACGGTACGCAATTCACGAGCCGCACCTTCATGCAGTACGTCCAAGATCTTGGTGCCAAGGTCTGCTTCGCTTCTGTTGCTCACCCCAGAAGCAACGGTCAAGCGGAGCGGGCAAATGCTGAAGTGCTGCGCGGGCTCAAGACCAGGACTTTCGACAGGCTGCACAAGTGCGGAAGAAACTGGATCGAGGAGCTGCCGGTGGTTCTTTGGTCGATCAGGACGACGCCAAATCGAGCCACTGGCCAGACACCCTTTGCTCTAGTCTATGGAGCAGAAGCAGTTATCCCCACGGAACTCGTATACGGGTCACCTCGAGTGCTCGCTTATGATGAGCTTGAGCAAGAGCAGCTGCGTGAAGATGACGTGCTGCTCCTTGAGGAAGATCGTCTTCAGGCCGCTGTGCGAGCTGCTCGCTACCAGCAAGCTTTGCGCCGCTACCATAGCCGCAAAGTTAAAGCCAGAAGCTTCGAGGAAGGCGACCTTGTTCTTTGGCGCGTTCAGTCCGCCAAGAATTCCAACAAGTTGACGCCGAAGTGGGAAGGCCCTTACCGGGTGAAACGAGTCACTAGGCCTGGCGTTGTCCGCCTTGAGACCGAAGATGGCATTCCGGTGAGCAATTCCTGGAATATTGAGCATCTTCGTAAGTTTTACCCGTAAGGCGCAGTTGTCGGACACTTCTCCGGCAACCACCCTTTTGTACAAGTCTTGCCGCTGTTGCATGTAATCCTTTGTACAAACCCAGGCGTAGACCCTGAGCACAAGTAAATGAAGCGCTGGCGCCCTAAGCTATAGCATGCATGCTAGATCGAGTCCCGTCCTTGGTTAGGGTTGATAGTGCTTAACAGCGACTAACCCCTAGCTTAGAGGTCGATTGTGCGTCCTTTTGCTGTTCTTTCGTTTTCCTTAGTTCGCAGGGCTCGCATATCCTGGCTGTACCACTTAAGGACGAAGAAGAGAAGAAGGACGGACCAGCTTCTGGACCCCGGCAAGCCAATGTTGCCGGGGGCTGCAAGTACAAAGATTCCCCCACGGCAAACCAGAGTTGCCGGGGGCTGCAATCTCAGATAAGTTTTTCATCCCTTATCATGCATTCTCTTATGGGCTGAGGTATGCGAAACCTCGTTTCTTCCTAGAGGCTACCGTGCTCCCTAACTCTAGGCCCTAGAGCTCGTTCTTGGGGCCAGATTTGGTCGTAGTCGCAGCAGCAAAAGGGGACGAAACGAGGAGCCTGAACCCGCCTCATCCCTGCCTCCGCCAAGAGCGTGAGAAAGGTCGAGCGATGTGGGAAGACGGCAGGGCCTGCTGCCGGGCAAGGAAGTGTCTATCTTAGAGATACCAAGGATTCGTTCCTTGACGTGGGTTCCACCCGCGAGACAAGTGACCCGGCAAGCATCCCCTTTTCATTAAAAAACATTCCACTCAGGTACAGTCCATAGAGAATGAAAAACATGAATAATGGGATTACAAGCTTTAAATGCAGCTAAGGCCCGAGGGCTTACAGATTAAAAAAAAGATAAGGTGCACGTAATCCCTTTCTTGTCCCCCTCTTCAGGAGGTAGGTCAAGGAGGCGACAAGGGCAAAAGGAGCGCCTAGGCGAGCTACGAGTGCCAGAAGACACCAAGAGAACATCTCGGGGGCCGTCCAAAGGCTGGATGGTGATGGCGGCGCCGGAAGCAGGGCTCGAAGACGAGGCGGCCGGACGTCAGCACGCTGTCGAAGGCGTCACATCCCCGTACTCCGACTTCGCGGCCTTGCCGCCCGCCCTCTTCCTCTTCCGCAGCCTAACTACGCCAGTGGCCCAAGGAGACTACCCCGGGAAGTTCAAGGAGCCGGCGACGCGGATGATGGGGTCGCCGGTGCCGCACGGAGCGGCGCCCGACACCTAGTCGGACCCGTCATCCTGCCGCCCGCTACCCTCGTCGTCGCTGTCGCTCTCCTCCTCGTCACTCTCGCTCGAGGAGGAGTCTTCGCTATCGGAGGAGCTATCCACGCAGCACCTTGCCCGAGTGCCGAAGCACCCGAAGACCTTGACGGAGAGGAGATCGCCCTCCATCAGCTTAAAATGGAGGGTGAACCCCTCCGTCAGGCTGTGGATACGGGCGAACGAATTCCACCCTCGACCAAGATACATCACGCCGGGGGCTGGGAATTCAACGTGGACTCGCGTGCCGCTAATTCCACAGCCCCTCATGCGCAGTCTCAGTGTCTCGGGCGGTTCCGGCTCCATCGCGCTCGCAAATGGAGCCGGGAGTCGGAGGCGACGACGAGGCGCCCGGCGTAGCCTGACGAAGAACTCGCAAGGGTCGTCCCCGATATGGACCGCCGTGAGAAGAGGAGCCGCTGGCGGAGGCGAAGCCGGCGCACCGCCCCGTCCGCCTCTTCCCCGAGCGCCTCGGCCTCGTCCTCGACCTCGCCCACGACCTCGCCCCCTCCCTCTCCCCCTTACGGCTGGCTCTGCCACCATGGGTGCGAGGGGAGGAGGGGCGCATTGCCTAGCGGAGACCCTCGCCGCCACCGTTGAAGGACCAGGGTTCTCTTTCTCCATGGCAAATGAGAGAGAGGGGATCAGAAGCTGAAGAAAAGAGAAGATGAAGGAATGCGGGCTCCGACCTTCCCCTCCAGCTCCTTATAAAGGAACGGGGTGGGGGATCGGCCGCCCCGCTCAGCTAATCAAGACGCAGGAAGAGCAGGGGACTGGGACCGACCCGCTGCCTCGACCCACGACGGCCCGGTTTCCCGCCTCCACCGTTTGCCGCCCCAAGCGCATGGAAGCCGCGTGGCAGACTTGCAGAACCGAGGCGACGGGTGAGGCGACCTCTCCCTACCCCGTGATCGTGGGGAGCGGACGCCTCGAAAACCGCGCCTCGGCCCCGTCCAATGAAGAAAACCACCCACGACGTGACGCATGCGTGCGGGGCTCAGCCCCGCGCACGCCGCCCACGTCACACACGCCTCAGCCCCACGACGCCGCGTTCGACGCGTGCCGTTCGGGGAGGGCGCGGTGGATACGGAGTTAGATACGGCGTGACCCAGGCCGCGCGTGCCTGTGCACTGTTTTGGGCCTGGCCCAACAGCGCTCGGCACCGTGTATGGCCCAGGCCCGGGGGATCCTGTCGGTGTACTAATGTAGGGGTACCCTAGTACCCCGAACTTGTGCACGGGCAGTCGCAGCACTCCGCGGCAGGGCTTGCCAGGTGACCGCCAAGATCCTCCATGGTTCCCTTGGAGCCATTCAAGAACAAAGTATTCAAGACAAGGCCCCGGCAAGAGGAGCTTGCCGGGAAGGCCACTAGAAGCACAAGGCCCCGGCAAGAGGAGCTTGCCGGGAAGGCCACTACAAGCACAAGACCCCGGCAAGAGGAGCTTGCCGGGAAGGCCAACCAAGGCATTTCAAGGAACTTGCCGCGGCACGCCACGCGTCCCGGCATGGCCCGGTGAGTGGCAAGCTCCCGGGCGCGACAAGACAGCAACCGCGGCAAGGCACTTGCCGCGACAAGTTACCACCCCGTGCCTGCACTCCAGCTCACCCACCAACGTGTCGCTCTGGGACTCTTCCAGGCACACGTGGCGGGAGGCTGTGCAGCCAGGGGTGTGCGGTGGCAAGCAGGCGCTGACAAGATAACCATCGTGGCAAACGGTGGCGCCCCTGATGGTCCCTTTTCGCACTGTTTGGGAGACGCAGACGGGCATTTAATGCCCTTGTCCCCTGCCGTCAGGGTTAGGTATGATAACACTGTACAGCCACTGTATAGGCAGCTGTACCCACTACGGCTCTTTTCCATTTTTACCCTTGCCTACGTCGCCACCTGTCGGTGACCCCTTTAGCATATAAAAGGAGGCCCATGCGCAACGTAGGGGGAGAGAGAGGGAACACTCATGCTCGGCCTGGTTAGCAGCTGGTGTGTACTGTAGCACTCCATGCCCCCGAGCAAGAACACAATACAAACCACAAAGCAGCAGTAGGGTTTTACG
Organism: Aegilops umbellulata; assembly: GCA_032464435.1. NCBI lineage: Eukaryota > Viridiplantae > Streptophyta > Magnoliopsida > Poales > Poaceae > Aegilops > Aegilops umbellulata. The sequence continues at coordinate 247,257,169 of CP136054.1, read as the reverse complement.
CATCCGTGCGGCCCGAAGCTGGGTAAACCCCTCGTGTGCCTCGCCTCGATCCGCTCTTCGTGCAGCCTCTGCCCCCCGCCGAACCGAAAGGGGCTCCGTCCCCATAGGTGCTCGTGGAGGCAGTTTCCCCCCAATAATTACGTATGGTTACACCAAGAAAATCAGCTAAGCGGGTTGCATAAATTCCTCCAAAGAAATCTCCATTAAATCTATTATGATGCAACCTACGTGCAACAATGGCTCCCAAATTATAAGATTTCTCTCCTAACTCAGCACTCCTGAGAATACTGAGGCAGGGACACACATATGACATGCCTCATCTTTACCATTTATGCACCTACCTATGAAGAGCGTAAAATAATGTATAGCAGGAAAATGAATGCTCCCTATGGTAGCTTGTGCTATATCTCTAGATTCCCCCACAATTATACTAGCAAGAAAATTTCTAAATTCAAATTTGTAGGGTTCACTAGGACTACCCCAATGTGGTAGTTTGCAAGCAGTAGTAAAATCCTCTAAGTCCATCGTATAAGATTTTTCATAAAGATCAAACAAGACAGTTGGAGAATTTCATGAAGATGAAAATTCAAACCTCCTCACAAAGGAACTAGTGAGATGGTGGTACTGGCGGCACTTTTCTTCCTCGAAGCTCACAAGATCAGCGTTACGCAAATATGCGTTAAATTCTTCCATTATTCCCGCTCGATCCATTCTGAAGGCCATTCACAAGGCCGCACTGGAGCGTCCCTTGGTGCCTCATCGTCAGCATCACGCATTGCAAGCCTAGGTCCTTGCTTCCTTGAAGAACCACCTTGGTAAATTTTCCTGAGTATATTTCTTCCTCAAGGAACAATCCCCCAAGCAGTTTTGTGAGAGGTGCTTTGAGCAAGGAGATCGAAAATCGCAACAAAATGAGCTAGAACTCGTGCTTGAGCTGGATGGTGATTTTTTTGGGAGGAAGAAGTGTGTGGGTGCAGGAATAAGTCGAGGGGAGACATCGTGGGCCCACGAGGCAGGGGGCGCACCCTGGAACCTCGTGGCCAGGTGTTTGCTCCCCCTGATGTGTTCTCAGTTCCAGATGTTCTCATATATTCCAGAAAAATTCATATTAAATTGGCAGGGCATTTGGAGAACTTTTATTTTCGCGGTATTTTTATATTGCACGCATAATTCAGAAAATAGACAGAACCATACTATTTTTACTTTATCTCAACTAAATAGTAG